>OY720176.1:12850833-14327500 GCA_963082885.1 Parascotia fuliginaria | reverse complement strand
ATCGGACAGTTTTACGCCGCGTTTAGATCGTGTTAAAGCTTGTTATACCAAGTAAGCACGTGTTTTAAAAGCCTTTTATGCCCATTAGCCGTTATACGTGCCTATGTTACATTTTCAAATCCCCATTCTGTTTACTCATTGGCCACTAACGAGTCCGCATAATCTGTTTCCCGTACAAAAAAGATCCTAAAAGTAAATAGTGTGCGACGCTAAAAGGTGCCTAATCCTCTCTAAGCGTGTACAATGAGCTTACATCGCTGGCCTCTTCAGATGTCCTCTAACGAAAGCCGGACCTCTAAGATCAATGCGATTTATCCCGGTTATCCCGCTAGAGATTTCCGCAAGATAATGCCTTCTTATTTGCGAGTCGTCGAGTTGCCAATTTATTTTATTACGCTCATTTTCTTTATATACTACTTTGGAATAAGAACTGATAGTCTTACTACTATGAATCATGTAATCATCTAGATTTTCTTCCGTTCATCAACCGCTCTATGAAATTGAGATTTTTGTAAAATGCATGTAAATATCGGTTTTCACTTTTATTTTTATATTTTTTACTTATAGCAATGTTCTTGCTCCTTTAAAATGTTATGAAGGTGGAACTAAATTACCTTAAACTTTTTTATGATCGCATATTGATATGGCTCATTTAAATAACAATTAGAGCTAATTATATCTAGTATTTTGCTGAAAATTTGCAATCGTGTTTTTGATAGTGTTGTTGCGTGTAATAGTGGTATTGCGAGGCATGTGTGGTGGTGTGTGTGTAGCGTGGAGCGACTCGCGGAGGCTGAGCGAGCGCGGCGCAGGCGCCCAGGTGAGTCAGGTGGGCCCGCCCCCAGAGCCCTCCGCGCGCCTCACGCACCTGCCTCGCCGCTCAGTCCACCGCCACACGCCGGCCTGGCGACTTGTGCTCCGTGCACGCCGCCACTCTCTCCACACTCTCGCGAGCCCTGCGCGACGTTTCTCGCTTCTCCCGATCGCTCAGTTTCCCGCTCCCTCGCGGCGACCCGGTCCTTTCTAAGCTATACACTCGAGTTTCGATAACTTTCTGACGAACTTTGGTCCGCGATCGAGAACTTGTGAAGTTCCCGCGTTTTGTTGATAATTCTCGTAACGAGCGTATCGGTCGAGTCGGCCGTATAGATACCAGAGGCTCAAGGAGACGAGACGGTATCGGGAAGTCGACGGCGCGTGTGGCCGTCGAACGTCGGAGGTCGGCCGCGGATGCGGTCGTGAGAGAGTCGTGCGAGGCCTCAAGGAGGCCGCCGGCACGCTGTTCCCGCCGCAGCTCGGGTGCGTGTCCTACGTGACGCCGTGCGCCTGCTGCCCGCCGCTGATCCTGCACCCGGCACCGCACCCGCACCCGCTTCCTTTGCCTTTGCCGCTCCCGTTGCCTCTAGCCCTCCCGCTCCAAGCCCTAGACCCCCAAGTCGCTAAACACCAACGACTGCTGCTCTCTAACATGGTAAGTCCAAGCTCGCACTGTCCTCGCTTATCTGCCTCCGGCGCCACCGTGAGTACTCTACTGATAAGTTTCTACGAGTAGAGAGCACAGCGCTGCAAAGTTGCAAACAAACGGATCTGATAATATAACTCTCTCGGCCCGACGACTAATGTACCTACCTATAGCGATACAATCGCACCCTCCGCGCTTCGGTGGCACGAGTGTTACACTGATCTAAACTTCACACACATAAATAAATAACAATTATATTTATTGCGTGACGTCTAACCTACAGACACTTTCAGATACGCAAACTAACTTCAATATAACTTGGATCGTAACTAACGACAAGTTGAAGTTCGCACGCATAAGTTAAGCATATTAACGTCTCCGCTGTGAATCCAACTTTGGGTATATTGATCCTTTGGGAATATTGAAATTAATTGATCTAGTTTTAATAATTTAAACTGTTTTTATCATCCGAATCGTAAAACTTTAATTAATGATTTGTTCTACACTCGAACTTGTAACAACCGAGTTGTTCAAGCGTAACTGCATAATGTTCAACATTGCCAAAGTAAAGCAATTTAAAAATACTTTAATGTGTAGGTGCGAAATCATTTACAACACAGTTATTTTTATTGGCTACCGCTGAAAGAATCACGATCTCCTAATATGTTTAATCTATTCGCAAGACACTTTGAAAGCGTTTTTCCTTTAGTTGATCAGAGTTTGTTATTCTTAACCAAAACAATGTTTCAACTCGTGCCAGCAACGAACTTCGTCAATGTAAACTTTTAACACAATTTCGATTGCAATCCCAACAGAAGTTAGAAAAGGCGGAAATCGAACAGAGCGGTTGTCGACAGTCAATAACAAAATCAAGTTTTGTTTACGTTCCGATTGAGGTTTCTTATCTGGTTTGCGAGGTACTGTCGCCGTGTGCCCGCTGGCCACCGCGCCCTGCCTAGAAAAGTAAACGCTGATGACAGAAGTTTGTCTTAAATGGAAGTCGTATCAAACTTTTCTCATTAAAAGCACTCGTCAAAGGTGTGTTTATGTTATTTTAATACTTGCGCAAACCTGATTCTCTCCCTCCGCATAGATAAATCTTGCAAGTTCTTTAGTTTAATATTTTTAATCCGCAAAGCAATATCGATAGCGAATAAAATTTATTTAAAATGCTCGTTTAAACATTCTACTAAAGTTAAAATTATTTGCAGACTCAGAAAAGTTTAGATTTTAATTAACAAAATCTTGGTTGTTTAATATTTGTTATGAATTTTATATTACTGGAACTAAGTACAGTTTAAATTAATAAACGTTTTAGTATTGGAAACGAATCAGCTGAATAAAGGGCGTCACCAGATAAGTATTAATATTCATTTGAATAAAATAGTTTTAATGTCCATCACGTCGTCGTTATTGAAAGGCGCGACTATATACATAACGGCTCGCAAATATTTCTAAAGAATCAGGCACCATTACCATGTTAAATTCCTTCAAGGAAGTGTGGTGTCTAGATAACGGCATACGCCATACTTGACTGCATAGGCCCACATACCCGTATTTTTGTTTTGAAGAAAATGTATGAACGTAACGGCAGTTGCACAGTTTAAAAACTCGTAAAGACTTTGTACCGTTTTTATACATATAATATGTATAAAATTCAAAACATATTCTTTCTAAAGTTACCCTAAATATAACGCCAACTAGTAGTTAATGTAAGAAAATAATTTGAATTTGTTTTACTATATCAAACAGTCTATAAGTTTCATGAGATTTACGGAAAATTATATAATCCATAACAAATATCTACTACAGGTGTTATAAGAATGTATCTAAAATAAACTGCCAGCTCTCACGCACTCTATGATCGTGTTGAACATAATGACATCGTTCATTACATTTCAATAGAAATCAACATAATGAAGGAGAAAGCGTCATACTCAACAACACACAATGTTTAGCTCACAACTAGAATTATTCGTAATGACATTGGAAATTAGCTTACGAGAGCTTACGGAGACAAAATGCATCTCGGTATGGGTGGCATCGGTCAATATACTCCATTCTAATAAGAAAGCAGTGATAATACAATAACTAATTAATTACAAGGACATAATAAATTATATTTGTAATACGTAAAACATAGCGTGGTTGGCCGCGGTATTATATAATGTAATCAATTCACCGCAATTTTGTTTAAAAGTAGCTCCAGTCAAACTGACCGCGTAAAACGGTAATCACACAACACAGCTATGCGCCTAATTGCATCCATATATCTAATGAGTGTATTATTTCCAATTCGACAATTAGTGATGCAAAGAACGGATTCTGTCACGTGATGCTGTGTGATTGAAGTTACTTGTGTGTGACTGTAATTCGAGTTTTACGCGCACTGTTTACTCGCCGGTATGATTTTCTCTTCGTGTTTTACAATAACAAATTATAAATTCGCATGCCGACGACGTGCGAGTCGCAACGTCGTGCAACGATAATGACTGCGAAAATTAATTAATGATTTTCTGGTATTTCATGAGCAAAATGCAATAATTTAGTCGTATAGTTAAATATCTCCCGTGACGTGACTTTCTTTTAAAAAGTAATTAAGCGTTCGTGCAGGGCCAGAGTCAGAATTAGGTATCTTAGTGATAATGAAATTTTTACATTTGCCTCGTTTGGCATGTTTATATCATGCATAAAGTTGGAATATGTGTAATAATATAGTCTATGATCGCCCTTGAATAATAAAACACAGGTTTTTGCTCAAAATGAACTCGTAACAGTAATGAAAATACTCGTTTCGTTTGTGGGAGAGGTTATCTCATAAAAGATTTTATAATGTTCTGAATGTTGCCTCTGTAGTTATACATACATTTTAAAGGCATCACAAAAATAAAATCAATTACATACATCAAAACTAAATAGTAGGTTGCCAATCACGAGTAATATTGATTTGAATATTATTATCAAAATGTTTTACAATAATAAATTCAATACATAAAACTTTGATTTAAATCAGACCAAAGCTGATAAGGCAGCTAATAAATTTTTTAGCTATTAATTTTTTTGAAAGACCAAAAATTGTGAACTATGCTCTCATTTTTTGAAGAATAAATATATCAAGAAATAAATAATTTTAAAAACTTTAGCTAACGAATCAAAGGCGGTGGCAGTGAACAATAGCACGACCACTATTTACGGCTAGGGTGGTATATGGGCTTACGTTATTTTTTTATCCGGCGCGTGCGTGCCGCTTACTTCGTTAAGCCTGCTCATAAACACTTTTTAAAAACGATTGCACTAGTTTTACACTCGCGCAGCCACTTTTGTGTCTGAATTTTCCAGATCCAGCACCAATTAAACATACAAGAAAATCGCTGGTCACTTGCAGTATTTTACACAATCCAATTAAACTTAACTCTCTTAAATGACTCATTTACGCTAATTATTTTATTATATTTTAATTCATGATTTTTTCTACGGTTACAGAGATCATTCATTTAAATAAAAAATATGCGAAAATAGAAAACTCGATACTTGCACAGAGAAAGCTAACTTACGATTTAAAAAAGTGTTCTTACAAACTTAGTGAATTTTGACGAATCTCGTACTTTAAATAAGGTTATCGATTAGTTAGGTAGTAATTTTATTACTTGATCAATAATTGTCCTCCATAGAAACAAAAACGTGAATAGCTTCTAATGTTTTAAATTACTGATTACCTGATTTCGATTTTAATTATGTGTTAGGCTATAGGAGTTATACAGGCATACAAAACTGCAATACAGAACAGATATACGAACATGTACTATATTTAAATAGAATGAATAATATTCATTATTTAACGCATTGAAATAAAATCGTAAATCACACAATTATGATTGTTGTAATAAATGCATACTTTTTGTTACTTACGATTTTTCGTACCAAAGAGCCTAATTAACATCGTCATTACTTTAAAGCTATAAACGTCTTGAAGCGAAGTGTGTGGCAAATGTTTAACAGTAAATGATATGAAGTTCTTCCGACTAGTTTGGGCACCGGTCATTTTATGGGCACACATAAAAACCTACCGACCAAGAGGCCCTATTGCGTCATCATGAGTGTTGAGAAAATTTGTATAATAATTACTTATAGTGTAGGTGAAAAGCGATCGGCGGTTAGCAGCTAAGATATTTAATAAAATGTTCAAAAATCTGAGTCATCATAATTATCCTTTCTTACGTTTATAATAGGTAATCACAAGATATTTAAATTACTCTTTAACCGTATATTTATGAACAAAAAGAAAGAAGCAAATACATAGCATACAAAAGCCGTTTTTCCATAGCATCATTACTAAACATAGGCGTTTAAATAAAAAATAACATGGCAGTAAGAGCATAAAAATCTCTTTGAAAATATTCCACACGAACAAAGTCCCTGGTGTGACGTATACTTACATTTTTGCACCTATACTTTTCTTTTCACTGAAAAAGGTAGCGAACAAAACGTTTACTCGAATTAATTGATTAAAATTTCAATCGAACGTTCGAAAAGCAAAGGTTAAAGCAATTACTTATTATCTAAAGTATTGATTATTTGTTGGTCAATTTAATATTCGATGGCCGGAATTTTTATTTGTATTGATAAAGTTAGCAAATAGGATTACCTTCCAACACCATTATTCCGCTATCGACATAAATTCATTACCAACGTCACTGATTTGTTTTATATTTATAAGGCAACGGTAATAAAGGCCCATTAAGGTTTCTATTTTAGGTAAAAATCATTTAATACTAACGATACTCAGGAAATGTATATACTTACGAACGAAGCATACGGATAATTGGTTTCCTAATATGTGTAAACATTTAACTTCATTGTGGAAATGAAAACATGTGTTTAAACAAAGCATTCAATTTAATACAATATAACTAATTTTGTATTTTAAGTAGGTAATAAGAGTTTCGGAAAGTGTGGTAATCAATATGCCTTATCTGTAAAAAAAGATGACCTTGTTCTGAAGCAGTAATATAACGATTAGTGTCTACGTATTTTAAAAAAAATATCCGTATAGGTCATATTTATATACTGACAAGCAATATATATTATTGGAAAACTAAAACCCCGCTTGCCTTAAAACAAACTGAAAAGAAATAAATCCATTTTTTTTCTAGTGCAGACGCTACATTAAAATTTTATATACCCTATGTCACTCCCACAGTCAATACGAATCTAAAGACACCTCATACGTTAAAATCCATCAAGCCATTTAGGCTGTAGAGCGTGCCGAAGAAATAGACATACCTACATACTCACATACATACATACATACGCTCGAAAAACATTACCCTCCTTGCTGCAGCAGTCAGGCAAAAACAGTAAAATTGTAATTCTATTACCAAAACCTGCTAATAAAAATACGAAACTTCTTTTTCATTCTTCTTACTAAAATAAATATAAGACAACAAACCTCTATGGATCAAATCTTTAACCTGCTGTTATTAGAAAAAACATCTATTCCGCCCTGACAAATGACGTCACACAGCTATTTCACTGAGAGGTCTCCTTAGATTGGTCATTGCTTTATTTGACGACTGATATTAATAATGTTCACAATCTTAGTTGAAAAATATATTTTACTCATAGATAAGTGACCGTTCAATAGGTCTCTTTAACGCTTGCCAAAAAAACACAAACCAAAGGCAGAAACAACTTACCCGACAAAACGAAGGCTACATAGAATATTAACAATCTTAGATAACAAAATTCGATAGGGATAGATTATTATTACCGGGCGTAATTGTAATGATGATGAATAGGTAGCCTTACCTATTTATTATTTTCTCCATAATTGTGTTTATAAAGTTTTTCTCTTATACGTAAATATGGCTAATTTTCCATTGGATAAGCCATGTTAATTAAACGCGTATGCGCAGTACTTAGACCACTCGGTAAATAATATAAGGTCATCGTGCCGACTTACAAACCGGAACGGACGTAGATTCAAGTGTCTACGTTAAAAAACTAGTCTTTGAACTATTTGTAGATACGTTGAATTATTATCCTAACGTGCATAGTAAAAAACTATTAAAGGAAATGTTTAATTAATAGAGATAGAAAGAGAAGAGAATATTTAATTATAGTGTAAAGTGTGTCTTTATCACTACACAAATAAATATGACGTACCTAATAAAAAATCATTTTTTTTTTAATTTAATCACAAATTTTTCTTCTGAAATTCCAAAACTTTATTTAATTAATAAAATCATAGTTGTTTTTTAAAGTCTTGGCACGCGATCTAAAATCACTTCACAAAAGCCATAAAAATCAGTTGCACTAAAATAGTTCTTCGGAAAAGTACAAATATTAAACGAATCATAAAATTTGCTCTTCGAACCTAATCGCACGAACAAGTGACTATGCTATAAGGTTTCGCTTCGTTTTTTAAAAATAAATTGGTTGTTTGGTCTATGGTCAACTGAATATCTCTATCTCTTCCTGTGGGTGTCGTAACGTATAACCCTCACGACACCCAAGTGACAAGAAGCAGCTTTGCCTGCATTTGCAATATTACGGTGCTGCGGTCTTCAGTCCGCCTGCTTTAGGGAAGGCTAATGTCCAGTAGTGCATATTTTCGGGCTAGTAGATAATAGTGTTCTTTCGATCTATCTTTCTTACGAAGACTGCTCATTATATTAAAAACGCCACTTTTCCCCCACATACGTCGTTATATTTTTGATTCACCTGTTCCATAAGATTAAACGCCACTACCACTATCTCCTTTTTAACCGACTTCAAAAAGGAGGAGGTTATCAATTCGGGTCGTATGTTTTTTTTTTTTTTTTTTTTATGAACCGATTTGAAAATTTTTTTTTTTATTTGAGATGGTATACTTTGAAATTGGTCCCATTTTTTTATTATAAGAAATGGTTCAGTGGTTGTATGTTTGTTACAACAAAACTCGGTCATTTATAAACCAATTTGGAAAATTCTTCTTTTATTTGAAAGAGTATACTCCGAAATGGGGTCCCATGTTTTTTTATAAAGAATGGTTTAGTGGTTTGGCTTTAATTTTATATTTTGTAACAAAACGTATGCAAGAATTGAAGACGTGTAAAGCAACACGTCGATGTCTTTTGCGACGAATTTTCTGACATTGACATATCCATGCTACAAGTGCGAAGTGATTTTCAAAATTCATTTTTTGTTAGAAACGAAGTGGCCCTGGATGAGTGACCATTTGTGTCGTTTCATTTTCAGCGTCTTCATTCTTTAGAAGCAGTTAGACTATGGTTATCACTATAATTTGGTAGTCGTTAAGCCAAGCGATCGAGAAAGTGTTGACAAAGACCTTATATCTCTATTTACAATCTTACCTCTCGTCTCTACTTTCTTTCAAACGGCGCGGCGCTGTCTCATTTGCGCAGAACGTTTAGTAGGTCTATCCATATTGAATATATTTATACACAATTAATTCCCACTAAAAGTTTAAAAATAAAATAATTTTAGAAAAAAATGAAAACCGACTTCAAACAATACCTGCATGTTCAATCCTTAACTAAAAAGTAGAAAATAATATTTTAATTACTTCATAGCAAAGAACATTAAAGGGGAATCAACGCAATCCTTGATACCTATAATACTTTACTATTTATAGTTTTAATCAGTTATTTTGGAGTCGGTGCCAGCCAAGAAGGATCATAATGACCTTCATAAAAATAATCTACCTACTAGCAAAAATAACCTACTTGATTAATCTATTAATAATATGAATAAAAAATATAGATTTAATACAAGAAATCGAACGGAATCTGATAAGTGCGCGTCAAATTTTTTATGTATATCTGAACACAACTATCAATGATGTCTGCCTTCACGCGTATGACCGCGTTCGTGTAGTGCACTCAGGCATATCCTCCACGCGTGCCATTACCGCACCTTGCATTTCAAAAGTTTGTTGCAAAGCCAGAATTAAAGATCCTTCTTGGCTGGCACCGACTCCAAAATAACTGATTAAAACTATAAATAGTAAAGTATTATAGGTATTAAGGATTGCGTTGATTCCCCTTTAATGTTCTTTGCTATGAAGTAATTAAAATATTATTTTCTACTTTTTAGTTAAGGATTGAACATGCAGGTATTGTTTGAAGTCGGTTTTCATTTTTTTCTAAAATTATTTTATGTAATACCAGCTTATCCTTGACGCGTAATTACCTATACAATTATACTGAACAAAGCTGATTAACTTAATTATAAATAAATAATACCAGTTAATATGATTTCGACGTATAAATAGAGATTGCCTTTTAAATAAAGCTTTATTTATACAATACATGAGACAATTATGATTACTTTAAAAATAACTACTATTATATCTCTATTCATTGTATTTGCCAAGTTCGGAAATGGATGCTCTAGACCATTATATTCGTACTGCAAGGGTCTCTTCTCATACAGAGGGCATAAGCATGGATTACCACGTTTGCTCAAGACAATGTTCATTGATTCTTCTCGTTTCTCGTTTAAAAAAAGAGTAGGTACAAATTTTGAAAATTTGTAAGTACACATGTAGATATATGAAAGCTTAGAAACTATTGCTTTTATTTACTATCTAATCAAAATAATTCTTTAAACATTTAAAAATTACATTATTTTAGATAGACGAAATCATCTACTACATTAAACTTATAAAAATATAATCATTATAATAATACTGTAATAAGTACCTACCTAAGATCATAAAGCGTGACCGTGACAACTTTTAAAAACATTTCACCGTAAAACTGAAACACTGTACTAGACGTCAGAGTAACGAATTTTTCTCCCTAATTACTCGGTGTCAGGGCGATTGTGCAGGAAATGCTCCGGTGCCGGACAAAGGAGTCCGGGACGTTCATTAATAGGATCTTTCTAACTGCAATTTCGCTGAATAAAACCCCGGTCTCGTTGGAAATATTAATATCGGGCAATATTCAACCCGCCGCCTTAATAG
The DNA here is from genome assembly GCA_963082885.1 of Parascotia fuliginaria. Lineage (NCBI taxonomy): Eukaryota > Metazoa > Arthropoda > Insecta > Lepidoptera > Erebidae > Parascotia > Parascotia fuliginaria. The sequence goes on along the minus strand of OY720176.1, from coordinate 14,317,067 downwards.
TTATAATTTGTTTGTTTTTGCCGAGAGAATACTGGCACAATCGCGTCTATGTTATATTCGGAGTTTTTAAATTGAATAAATATTTACAGCCGACAACAAAGCGCAGCTTACACTTCGCTTGCGTAGCAATATGTCAAAATCGTACGTGGTATTACGTATAGTCGTTACGTAAATACCCAGTGTAAAGTTTTGCGCGACAACATGCTGAGAGGAAATTCTTTTAGTTTCCTGTCGCCTGGATTTGTATATAATGTCCTCTGGGACCGAACTGGCTGTCGAACTGGAAATCTTACAAGTTGTAACAAACAAGCATCACACGTTAATAAGAAAAGATGCTTTGTAGCAAGCCATTCCGAATTCAAATTTAGTTAAATTGTAACAAATAAAAAAGTTATTTACAAGCCGGCGAAACAGTCGTTTTAATTTTCTAATAGATTTTTCAATAAAGATGAAAATCTACTTTTCTACCTGTGTGCATTACATGCAGTTCAATTATAATTATCAATCTCATCTCATATCTTACCAAAAAATTTACCTTGGCATTATTATGATAATCATAATGCAAAATAATTAAAACATTTTTATATTAAATTAGTAATCAAGAAACACTGCATAAAAGTAATTTACACGTTAAATTTAAAAAATAACCCGTACTTAGCATACAACAAAGTTCGTGCTTTTCCAAGACAAAAGCCTTTCCATTTAACAATTGTTTCTGATACTGTAACAATAGAACTACCTAGAACCATTATCATGTCTTTAAAATAAATAAATACGTCACTAGGAAGAAAAGAGATTTTTTCTTTTTATGATACAGGTAATGAAAAGAAATGAGCGAGGTCAGCATAAAGAAAGAACTGTATATAAGCTTATTAAGTTTATTAACTCTTCCTTTGTGTACCTGAAAATATTCTCCTTATTGTCCTTAAATTAAATAATTGAGGCTTCATAATTTTCTAAAAATCTTAATACAAAGAATGAATCCTTAAAAGTTTATTAATCTTTCCTGTGATGGAAATGACGTCAATGATTTAGCGTACGGACAAAATTTTTCAGTATTTTATTTAAGACTACAAAAGTGAAATTATAAAAAATGGCTACTTTGGTAAAATGTTTTATTTTTACAAGTATCGAAAAATGTTGTTTTAACAATAAAAATTCTAAAAGCCTAAATCTTAGACTATCTTAAGGTAAGAAATTTTCGTAATTGCTTTAGTTTGTAATGAAAATAAATTACATGAATATTTCGAAAAGAAATAATAACGGTGATTACGATAAAAAATACATTTAACTGAAATTAGAAAACTAGTTTTTCTCCATGATAAAAATTTATAATTATTATATTTACTTACATTTATATTATTTATCTAAAAATATATAAATAACATAAATGTCCTGTTGGCCTAGTAGTTAGTAACCTTGACTGCTGAACCGGAGGTCGTGGGTTCGATTCCCACCCATGACAAATCTTTGTGTGATGAGCATGATTGTTTGTTCTGTGTCTGGGTGTAATTTATCTATAATATGTATGTATTTACAAAAAAAATGTTTAAAAGTAGTAAGTATATCAGTTGTTTAGTACCCATAACACAAGCAAATAAAATTGCTTAATTTGGGACTAGATGGCGCTGTGTAAATGTGGTATAATATTATATTATTATATTATATAATATATGCAGAAGCATATATATATAATATAAACAATACGTAAACAATACTTTCTCTTTAAATTTAACTTTTCCATTAGAAACGAATGAATGAATTCCTAAACACTAAAACTAAGTATAAATTTTATTTTTTAAATATATACAGACAATAACAGAGTGAAAGTTTTTCTCCATTGAGAATACAAAGTTTTTTAACACTCTTTACTGCTAAAATAATAGTTTGAATAACTTTTTAACATCTGAAAAAGGATGACGTGTACACAAATGTTTAGAGGAAACATTACCTGGAATACTAGTTTTAGGAGTGCATTACATGTTGTGTAAAGTAAAGTATTTTAACTTATGCTTTTTTAAATGTCATTTTTTTGTCGTGTAAATATAGATTATATTTCCCAAAATAATCCATTATTTTGTTTATTAATGCGCGTTATTTACTACCCAGGTAAGATCATATCTTTTTAAATTTACATTTAGCGAAACACGAATAAGACTTTAGACGTAATCAACGTGCACAATACTTTTTAAAAGTCACAAAAGTTCTTGCAAACTAATCGCGCGATTACCACCGAGAAAACTCATATCAGCTATTGATTTCCATGATATTTCCTATAACATAAACGAAAAAGCCGTGTAAACATTCAAATGTTGGACCATTAACGGCAATATTGGTTTACATTGCTGCAATAACGATCGAGATATCGAAACTATCGATAGCAATTGAATAGCAAGAACCGAGCTGACTCAAATTTACGTATGCATTGCTTGCAATAAATTGGGTTGTAGCGAGTTGCGGAGTTTTTTATTAATAAATAGATGCCAGTATTGATGGAAGCGATATTTATGACAGTGTATACAAGCTTTAAGAGATCGATATCTTTAACACATTTTTTGTTCATAGTTTTCATGATGAGCACGTAATCTTTAGAACTGCAGCAATGATCTTGAATGCTTCCAGCGTAGTTACGATCATCCGAATAATCGAATATATATATTTTTTAAATGAATATGTTTTTTCTTCCTTTTGCATTGGTTCAGTTTTACCGATGTGACCTGCCATTTGTCATTATGAACTTGCTATCTACTTCTATGTTATCAGTAACTTAGAAATTGTGGCCAAACATTTATGTAATTATATCAAATGCTCCGGTTCAAACGTAATGTGCAAGCAACAGCGGAATACCTTCTAGATTTTACCGAACAATTTTATATAAATTGTCCAATACATAAAATATTGGTTTTGTATATACTTCTACTTTAATTTTCTCTCATGAACCGATAGTTTTGTTGTTTAACCTTCTCGTGAACGGTCATAACTCATGGAACAATGGCGGCGGTCCAGAAATAGCGGCGGAAAACAAACACGCGGCCGCGGACACCGCACTCCTCCTCTATGTACGAGTACACTGTTAGCTCTCATATTAAAGATAATTATCATCTTCATAGTATTTGTACTGGACAATCAATATTTGGTTCTTTCTTTAACAAAACATTGTAAAACAAAATTAAATGTTATTTGAAATGAACTAAAGCATCTTAATTACGATATACTTTGTTCACTAAGAGCACCGCTAACCTTTAACAAACCGCTTGTTAAGAAATAGACGTTCGGTCATACATTCCTTTTATTTCGCAAGTTCTAATTTACTACCAGTTTCCGCTTCAGCTAGGACTTTAAAAATAAAATTCACACATAGTTACGAAAAGAGTTTGAACTATGTTCAACAATTGTTTCTAAAAACAATTTAATACCCGGCTGAGCTATACAAACTGGTACACGAAGTAAACATTCCGGACGGGTGCGCAACTGAATCTGTTTTAACTTTATTGCTGACTGCTCGTCGAATCAATAACTCGCACTGTAAATGCATCACACATGTCATGTAATAATAACAAAACGAAAAAGCACACCAATTGCAGCAGAACAATTCTTGGCTTTCATCGCATAGCCCAATGGGGCATGTCCTAATGTAAGCAAATTGCCGTCACAGCCTTTCAACGTCCGGCCGCGGCTATCATTCCAAGATAAGCGCTTAAAAGCCTCATGGAAAACGCTTTCAGCAGGCGGGACTATTACCGGGTGTCGTCATACTTTTTGCTTTGCATTTGACTGGACAGGCTGACTTATATCTTCTATCCAACGCGCAACGTATGACCGTGTTCAGTGCACGATTCAAATCTACGTTTGTTAGTTCCCGTTTTAACTTTTAATTACTCACTTTTAGTAAGCTCGGCAATTTGTATCGAGTTCGAGGGCCGTACGTGACAAATTCTTAAACCGAAGTAAATTTTGTGAACCTCGGTGATATAACGTATCTACGAGTATAACGAACATAAAGTATTTTAAAGGAACAAACTTGTTGGTATTTATAAGACCGGTAAATTTTAAAGAAATAATATGATGTCAGAGCAACCTAATAATCTTAATGCATTAGATTACAAAGGGCTTATTCGACGACGGCACGTAACGGACGGGGAAGACTCCCTTTATTTTTCTTCATAATATTAGATTTTATGATTATTTAGAAAGGGCAAAGACTCTTTGCTACTATACATCAAAAGATGATGCCATTGATCAGACATCTTTATCGAATTACGTGATTGCGTATACAAAATGTGGGTGCTAGGGAGTTCCTTTGTGTTGGAGTGGTCGTGGGTAACCTAGGTGGGTGAGTGAGAGCGGAGGCGAGACGCGAGCGGCGCGGTAGACGCCTCATGTACTTGCAGCGTAATGCCGCTGCACTTGCCCTGGTCAGGAAGCGCGGCGGAATGCAGTCAGTCGCGTTTGTACCACCGCGTGGGGTGAGGCGCGGGGCTGACTGAGGGCAATGCACGCGGCGCCGGCGCACCTCGCTGCCTCCCATTCAGTACATCTCACTGATGTTGCATTTATTTACTATTCTTAATGTTCGACAGCTTTTTCAAGCGCAAAGTTAGTCAAAGCCGACAAGAAAAGGGCACAAACTAACAAAGAGCGTCGCTTTTAAAACTGGCTGTAGGTACTCGGTAAAAGTTGTGAATTGCACTCACCATTTCGTTGAAGGGGCTCGCGTGAATTTGAGACTTGGTATAGTTAACATTGGCTATAAAACTGAGCAAACTTGGATTATCGATATTTTTATGCGCTTATCCAGTGTTAATAATGAACTAGAGTACATGGCACTTATAGGCCGCTTCGTAAAAGGCAGTATTCAGAGATCTAGAAAAACCGTTGGTAGTGTTTGCAAATACGAGTTGTATTACAGCGCGTGCGAATACGTCACGCATATGCATAGTCATGCCTACTGATGCATATCATGCAATGATACGGCCCCGTCATCGCTTTGAGCCGCCGAGTGCCGCAATTTCAGTGTATGCCGTGCGTTCGGAACGCGTTACGGGTCGGAATGCACTCGTTATATGCACACCACTCGAAAGGATTACCCACTAGTTGGCAGCGATTAACTGGCGCGCTCGTGGTTCGCTAGCGCCGCGCTATTGGTTTGTTTCCAAACGTAGCTAACGTTTGAATTTGGAATGATGTTTCGGTTTTCGAAAAACTTTAATTAAATCTGTTTTTTGGCACTTTTGCATATTTACTGCTCTAAAATTTTCTAGTTAAATATTCCAGCTGCTATTATTTAAATTGTGTTTGATCAGCATGTATTGATGTTCAATTGTTTTATTTCCAGGTACGTGGGTGTTGTTAGAGAAAGTTCACGTAGATTTCATTCATTTACAACTGCGTAAGTAGCAGATTTGTTTTATTTGCTTGATGTGTTTTGTTGTTCATTACGTCAAACGATACTTGTGATGTCATACCATAATTTAATATGAGTATCGTTGCAATACATCTTGTCTTGTTGAACACGAAACACCTTAATGACCTGCAAGTGCGCTAACTTCGGAGAAACGTCAAAAAAACTGAAACAGCTATTATTCAATATCTTTTAAATACTGGTATCTAAACTGAAATACCTGAAGTTAAATAGTTCATTAATATTGTAGTTCAAGATCTTACTTATTTCATTTTGATAAATTTGTAAACGAGTTTCTAGAATCCAGAAATCAGAAAGGCTTTTAAGTATTTGATTGTTCAAAATGCAACATAGCAAATTGCGTTTTCTTAATAACATTAAATTCAATGAAAAAAATATTTAAACCAATTCATTAAATCTTCAAATTAGTGTTATTTGAGTAAACATTACAAATTTAAGTAATTTATAAACGCAACTCGTCTTTTTTCTTTCTTGACAACCCAAATCAAATTACTCCGAAATCTAGTTCCCACAACAATTCATTAGATCTAATTTGTCCTACTTATAGCTAATTAAAAAATAATAGCTTTATCAGTTAATACATCACTATTCTTCCAAACAACATACACCAACACCCAAATTGAAATATGACCGACTGAGACTAAAGTCGAAATTTACATTTTGCTCGCACTTTATTCCGGTAGTAAAATATCGAGTAGTGTGTAACTCGGCCCAGGTGTTCAAACGACGCAAGTTTTGCTAATGTGCGGCTTAAATGATGACATTGTTGTGGGTGGACTTAACGTTACACCTGAACGGACTTTTTGGTAGTACGCGTGAAAAATGGCACTCTATTATTTATGAACCCCTAATAATTAGGAGTATGTTGTGTGTTTAAAAAGAAAAGCGACATTTTTGTATTCGTATAAAAATGTATGGTTCAATGTGGTTTAAAATGGATGAAATCTAGTTGCTGTTTTACGAGTCAAATATGTAGTCAAACTTAGTTTTAATGAATTTTTGGCTGCCATTTCAGTGTCAAACTCCAATAAATGCACCTTAATCTTTTCTTATAATCTAGCTTGAAAGCAACTTTTTGTATCTGACGACTCAAGATCGTGTTTTGATGAAAAACTCAGATGAATGCAAACGTATCATTATCGAACACTAGAATTGGAAAATTTCATGCCTATTTTCTCGTATAATCAAATTCGATTCGGCTCCCTGTAGGATTCTTACAAATCACCGGTTGCTTATAAATCGCTCGTCTCGTCAGAGATTTATTTCGTCTCGCTCGCTCTTGGCCAAATCCGGCGCTCGCATAATGTTCGTTGGTTGTAAACCGCACTTGGCGTAAATTACACACGTAGGTATTTGGCAACAGTGTTTAAATAGCGGGCGCTTAAATTTGTACCCTTAAGTAGGGGGTAATAGAGGAAGTTTGCGCGTCTTACGTAATCGAACCCCGGAGTTGGGACTGAACAAACTAAGTTTTTATCTGTTAACTTTAGAGTATGTTACGAGTGAGTGAGGATGGATTTATTGACAACAAACCTGGCTCCTCGGAGAGTTGAAAACTCGCCAATGATTTATTTAGTATGCTTATTGAACATTATATATAGGTAAATAATTTTAATTTAAATATACTTTCTTGAATTTGACAATTAAATTGTGACAATATCGTTTTTAGGCATGGAAAAAAGAAATTCTAAAGGCGTTGCCTTAAAACTTCATATACATTAATACTTACTTAGATAGATTTAATAAATAGAAATTATCTAGCCGTTTATTAGTCACGGGGACAAAGGAGAAAATAAGTCATTGCAATAAATAACGCCACATTACACAAATACATAACAAGACGTCATAAAATCTTAAATTTCCAATAACGTTCATCACTACACCATTGTAGACAAATCAACTAACCCTACTCTTAAAAAGCAGTTCCACTTATGACGTAATAAACACAAGCGTCCCATTTCGTACCCAACGTGATCTTCAATTACAATTCACATTGTGATAGTGCGGGCCCACAAGAGAACCAAACTTAGTGATCTAATTGCTCGATGTCTAATAGATTTGCGACTCGTGTTGCCTAAGATCGTACGCGTCGTTAGAGATGAAACGATGTAAGAGATAATGATGTGTCCTTTTCGAGAGGATTATAATAAGGGTGTGTATATTGTTTGTGTTGATTTTCCTCTGATTTATAGTAATAGTATATTATATTAAAGACTTGACAAAAGTATGGTAGTGATTTTAATGGTAATGACAATTTATTACAGCAGGCTACGGATACGATCCCTTATAAGATACAAAACTTTGTTGAATGATGCTTTTGTATTAGTACCAAATACCAGTAAAGGTAAAAGAATGCTATGATTTTCAATAAATTAATGTTCTCTATTCCTACTTAGCAATACTAACCTAGGGAAAGTTATGTTTTTTGTTGATAGTCTCCAAATACCACGTAAAGTGTCTTATTTGACACTAATAAAAATTAGTAGTAGTAATTCTTTTCACATCGGAGATCCACTCTTTGTCGGTCAGATAAGCTCGTTTTTTGTCTACCGCTGGCAATAATAAAACACATGTATCAATATAGTATACTATTAAAAGAGAGATCCAGCTGGCATAAAATATTATGTGACAAGAATAGTAACAACGCTCCATGATAAAAGCATACACAAAATAATAGTATAAAATTTATTCGATACAATGGAACTGTAAAGCATTGGTGTGGACGCCCCTATCACTTAACAAGTACACAAACAAATACCAATTCATATATCGAAATGCATGAGCGTGTAATGAAAGTGGTGGGGTCTGAACCCGCTATTAATTGTCGCAGGTGTCGATTACACACAACACTATTTCTATCGATATTTTTTTACGATTGCCCGTTGCAGTTTTGATGACTGTTTCGATGGGATTTTAATACCTATGTTTGCAAAATATGTTGTAAAATGTTGTTATTGCTTTTTAGGTAAATAGATAGATACCATAGCTTTTATTATATACTTTTTTTATACATATCTACTAATTGATACAACATTAGATTTTTTTATATTGCCGACCGTGGCAGACGAGCAAATAACCTACGTGAAGGTAAGTGGTAACTGTCGCTCATGGACGACTCAGATTTCCTAGCATTGCTTCTGCAATACCAGGGACTCTGCGAAGCCGCTTACGGCCGTAAAAGGAGAAAGAGGAAAAGGGGAGGTAGAAATTGGGCCTCCAACATTCTCACTCGCCGAACGAAACGCAATAGTACAGATACGATTACTCTTACCTCGATCTTCTATGAGAGAAAAGTACTTGCCCGCGCGATCCAGCCCATTCATACTGAAACCAGCGCGGATCTACTACCGTGAAAAAGGTACATTATAGTATTTATACAATTTAACTGGTAAGCAGCTGTGCAACAAACTTTAGATGGTCTTGTAATATTCACAATAACTAAATTTTCTATGCACATTATTCTTCTTTTTAATAAATTATGTTGATAACAATTTGCTTGTCAATCAACCTTGACAGAATATGTATTTTCCTTTAAGATTGAGATTATCTTTCAATTTATTTAAATACTAGCTGCCCGCAGCGCGGTTTCACTTACGTTTTTGGTTACTGCTCTGCTCCCGCTGCAAGAAGCGTGATGGTTTAGCCTATAACCTTCCTTAAGGACTGGGCTATCATGCGCAAAAACAATTATTTAAAGCCAACTAATAATTTTAGATATTAGCGCGCTCATACAAACTCTTCTACTTTATATAATAGTATAGATTATCGTCGTCATTTCGGATAGGTATGTTGTTTTATAATTAAAGTCGTTAGGTTGTCCACATAATATAAAAATGGCATTAATGTAAAAAAAATAATCCTAAATTTCCTAGTATGTGTAATAGGACAAACGATTTAAAAATAAGATTTTAATTACGTTATCCAAGTATTATTTTTTCGCTGCCGCAGAAAAATATTTTCCACCTCCTCCATTAACGTACCAAAATAATTCCTCGCTTTAAAAGTGCTTATAACCCTTATTTTCATTTTGGCGAGTCCACAGTTAACAAAAATACACTAAGAATCTCCGCAATGGTAGAATTTTTCGGCGCGCTTTTAAGGGCCGCTATGTGCCTCTAAACACGGAAATAAACGTATATTTAAATTTTTACCAACATTAACGACGGTTATTTTTATAAAAATTGCCAGAAAATTTAGAAAATGCTTACCTTTGCAATTGTGCGTATGGATAAACCGCGTTGTTAAAAATTCCACAGCTTAATATGCTCCTTTAAGTTGCGTAGAAGCATTTTCCTCCTTTTTTCAATAAGACTTGTTTATTGCACAATATATTAAGCTTTGAAGGTCCAAAATACAAGCAAAAAAATAATATCAAAAAGAGTCTAATACACCTTCATCAAACCGAAACAGTTACAAAGTTAAATCATGAATAGAATTATCTTATGGAATCAGCAGCGTGTTGTGAATGCCAAAGAGTAAAGTAACCCTTTCAATGTAGCGCCGAATTGTGTTACAGTAAATAAGCTTATTAGATATTTTGGTCGATTCCCATTTATTAATCAGTAGCGTGTTATCTGCCTGAAACAGTGATGGCAGGTATGATAAATACGCTGATAAGCGTGACCGAAACATAAAAACTATTGATTTTATTTTGATACATTTCATATGACGTTATCGTTTGATTAATTTCATTCATTACAGATGCGAGAGTTTATGTTAAATATGTATTTTTTGGAAACTTAGATAATTTGACAGTTTCCAATATTTATCTCAGTTAGTTTAAAATATAAAAATACGAAATGATTATAAAGTAGTTTACGTAAGAAGTTTAGGTAATAATTATCAAAATTTAATTATAGTTCATTATCGTTATTAGCCTAAAGACCACTGCTGAAAAAAACTTCGACAAGTATCGATTATAAGACTTGCATCTTTCCAGAATATTCATTAAGACATCACAGCCCACCCAGATGGAAAGTACTTGACGAAGTTAATAAGCTGGAAGTTGTCTGGTTCTAATATCTATTGACACAGTTTCACATGGTTTTTTATTTATGCTGACATTTCTATTTAAAAAATATAAGAAATACCAAATGACTAAAACGCGTTCAGATTCACCTTCACCTTACAAATATTTTCCTTTTTAAACAGTTTCAAAGTATTATTCCATGCAAACATTACCGTTACACTTTACTATTTAACCCGCCAACACCTGTACATACTCAAATGTACCCTTACACCAAATGCGAACTAAGAATTAAGTAGCAAGTACATACAAGCAACTTAGGTACAACAGACACCGTGTTGAGCAAAGCCTCGTTTAAACAAGCAAGTACAACATAAACTTAAATCCTCGACCTGTGCCACAAAATAAGCATAGCGCAGATGGGACCTCGTACTTACCGGTACAAGAAACAAGCTGCCAGTAAATAACGGTAACAAATATTGTTTGTTACTTCCTTACTTTGTACACTTCAATAATAGACTGCATATTGCTAGATAAGTACTCATCCGACCGACGTAATTCATTAACGGTTTGATACTTTTGTGTGACGGTTGTTTAACGTTTTATTTAACGCATAGAGGATGCATAGAGGCATAAGGCAGGGTGACCTGAGAAATTGGAAACTCAATAATAATATTAAAATGTTGTATTTTGCGAGAGAATGTGTTTTTTAAAGACACATTCTCTAGCAAAATATGAATACACATGAATTGTAGAGTTTTCATAATAGGTACTGCCACAAGAATCCTATTACAAGAAAGCACAAATGTGCTTTCATTGACCTTGTATGCGATGCTATTTAAATTCAAATGCATAATTTTGAAACCAAAGAACCTAAATGTTCATTACCGTCATCCTCGCTTATAAAATATAATCAATATAATATGTTCTGATAACAGTCCAATCTGGTTAAGATACAAGGACATTTAACCCGCCACTAATCGTAAGTTCTTTGCGGGATTTGCACGCTTGCAATTTACCTATCGACGGCCACCAATTGTTTGGTTAGGTAATGGACAGCGGGGTATGAACGGACTCCAGCAGGTATTTTGGGGTTACATTTAGAAACGTTAATTACCTATTAAATTTCACGCATAACCGATTATCTTAATTAATTTGTGTAAGCCCCACGTTCGAGTTAATGTTTTGATATGATATGTTCGATCGTGAAACTTTGCTGTAATTATTTGGCACATAGTTCTCGTAGTAATAAATACTGTATGTACACATCAATGTGTGTAAACAGACATTGAGGCGTTTATGTCAGTGTAGCCATTGGTCGAATACCAAGTAGAGATGGAAGCGCGTACGAATGGGGTATTCAATAGGTAAGTTTATTAATGTTGAAACCGTTTTTGGAGTTCGTAAATCTCATCGTTTTGTGTTTTGTTTTAAAAAAAATACACTAAGTGTTGTCAAATCAATGATCGTTGTAAAATCTCTTTTATATCTTTTGTAAGACTCATGAATTTAAAAAAAAATCTACACTCATTGTCTTGGTTGACCGGTGATAGTCACAAAGTTCTTAAAAAAAAAATAGCACACCGTCTTAATATAAAAAGTAGTAAATAAAACAATGGCATTCACGACCTACCTCAATACAAATATGCAGCGACGATAGATATTATAGCACTTTAAATAATAATACTCTCTATTGATAGAGTTGGTTTTACGAGCACATTCCGAGGCCAGCACCTGTCGACTATACCCCTGTATACATATCAAATAATTTGTATTGCGCTTTCATACGATGCGACATCACTGCGATGTGTAATCGGTTGCCGATATTTTCAATTTCGCCAATGACCAGCTATTTTTTTATTCATCCGACTGAGTACCGGAAAGCAAATCGAGTCGTAATATTAATACACCCGACGTATGTAGGTTTAATACTGGGTGTTTACCGAATTAGGTATTAAAAGGCTTCATTGATTTTGACGAATAATACTTTTATGTGAGATATTTAAAATTTCTGTCTTGTTACCTGCCCGTGTAACATGTTGTCTGTGACTTGAAACCAATTGAATGTTTTTAGAATTCATTAATATTTTGGCATTTGTTTGATAGCTTTTTTTTTTTTTTCTTTTTTTTTTTTTTATATTATAACCTACCAAAGTGACTCCACCCCGCCTGATGGTAAGCAGTCAGTGGAATCCAGAAGTGGCGGCCACTATACCAAAAGCCATCGTCTTAAACTGCTGGTATAGTGGCCTTCACTATGGCGGCTGGGAATAGGGTTAGGGGAAGGGTATGAGGGAGGTGAGGAAAGAGGATAGGGTGGAAATTGGGCCTCCGGCGCTCTCACTCACCGAACGAAACGCAGTAGTACGGATACTACTACTCTTAAGTCGATCTTCTATGAGAGGGTAGTACTTCCCCGGACGATCCGGCCCATTCATGCTGAAATCAGCGTGGATCTACTACCGTACAAAAATCATCATGATTAACCTATAGATCGATGCGATAGTGTACGATAAGCGAACTAATTAATATTTTATTGCCGGAAAAACTACTTTTTAACACTTAATTGATGTCGCACTCATGAGTTGCTTAAAGAGAGATATTAATCATTAGGCCAGTCAGGTAACAGACAGGCTAAGTCTCCAGATCCGATAGTCTTCTCCATAAAAGCATTGCAATAATTATTCGGTCGTCTTTAAAAATAGTCTGCAAACACAAATTGATAACTATTAACTAAATTCAAGCAAATATATCAACTTTGTGTTTTGTATACTTATAATTATGCAATATTAAGTTTTTGCTTGTACTTTTATTTTTATTTAATCCGTCCGTAATTTTTATTTTCATTTCACCACATGACTTATGTTCGCTGTTTGTTTTGCCTCGGTGGTTGAGTTCGATCAGTCAGATTTGTTCAGTTAATCCTAGCGAATGTTTGTTTTGTCAATATTGAACGAGCAATAATATAAAAATACATGATTATAAGATGAGTTTGTCAAGTCACTCGTAGCAATTAAGGTATTCCTATACAGATAGACATTGTGTATACAGTAAACATAAAACTTATTGATTAGGGGTTTTCTGTCAGAAATACTGGTAAAGATGCAAACTTAATTATCCGTGATAAAGGTGTATAAAAAAATAAAATCGATTTCGATCTCAGATCAAATGTCTTCATTAATTGAGCTGTAAGTCCATTCATTTCGTACGTGATTGTTGCAATATATCGCAGTTTTAACAAAGCTTTTCATAGTAGTTTTTCTTTTAACGAAATATGAAGTTATCTGCTGCCCATCGCTCCAGTTATATTAAAAATATAATTGGAAACCAGAATATGAACGCGAATTTTAAAGAATCATCATTTCGCTTTACAGCTACAATTTTGAAAATAAATTTTATGAACGGCCGACTTCCGTTATTGACCCGTCGTTGCCCACAAAATTTGTATTGAAAGGTTATCATTAAACAATCTCGGTCCCTGAGTTGTTTAAATAGCGCCTCTTAGAGGCTTAGACCCGTCAATACATTCGGTTAAGCTTTCCTTACCCAATTAATTAGCTGTTATGAAGATCAAAGACGCACCAGTTCCGATCTCTGTACTAAGCCTCCGACCCATTCAACTTGGCAACGAGCTTGACAGTTTAAGTTTGCGCCAATCCTTCTAATACAATGTACACCGTGACTTCTGTCAATCAACTACGTATCTCAATTTGCACCGACACCACAGATTTAGGTCTACTATTATTGAATACAATGCGTGTATTGTAGGCAGTAGGGTTGTTAATTGTGTGCAGTGTTAAGTGGCTTATATCGTTATGTACGAGTGTGAAAGTTTATCCGTTTTATTAGCGATCCACACTGAATAAATTTACGTGGTATTTGTAATAGTGTTTGGCAAGGGTTAAGTGTTAAGATTTGACTCGGCGAAGTCTGCAGTACGCTCGCGTTCGACGGATAATATTGGCATTAATCTATTATCGCCTTAGGAGAGAATGTTAAATAGATATTCGTATTCCTCTAATATTTGTACTGCGAAGTTTGCCTGGGACGGTATTACCCGAGACGTGTTATTAGTTCTTACAGACCAGACAGCTTATATTTTAGTTTCTGTTTATTAATTTTGCTGAGTTTTAGAATTTAGTTTTAACTTTTAATACGCTTATGTTGAATTTATGACCGTTGGTAAGCTAGAGAAATTAGTAAGTACATAAGAAATAGAAGTATACCTAGTATCTACATAAACTCTAAGTGTACGCATGAAATAACAGATGACTTCGGTACAGTTTACAGTATTTACTATATAAATTTAAATATTTTATACGATATCTTAAGTATCATTACTATGATTATCATCAGCACTATGTTTTTGAAACCATTTCTTCCTTAAATAGGCACAAATATTCTACACCTGGTTTCAACCTAGAATCAGAATACTGCCGAAATTCACCGTGAAAGTTCTGTTTTAGATTTTGTCATATGACGCTTGTGATAAATTTTTTCATTCAATTTCATGTTTTGACTTTGAAGTCCAGAGGATGCTGAAGAGTATGCCTGAATTTCTTTGCAATTGTCTCTGATTTATGTGTGTTTCAGCTATGTATGGGCTTAATATCACACATTTCATAATAGGTCTACTATATTAGTTTTGTTGGCGTAGTTACAGTGCCGCAGTACGCACAAGTAGGTAGTTAATCATCTAGATATTTGTACGAGAGGCCGACGTCGCACATAAGTAAATATTTCCTTAGAAAACAACGATGTTGATAATGATCCGAGTTTTATTTGTGTTTGTTTTATAAGAGATTAGCTTACGATAGTTGGAGCATGTACTTTAAAAATACTATGCTGATGTTCAAAGCTTTTTTAATCATTTTCGTGCAAAGTAAAGGATTTTACTAGGATTTTAATACTATCATGTTTTTCATGTAAGCGTTCTTACACAAAAACGTTCCGGACCCGCAGCACAACTAAGATGCTCAACTGGTTGGGTCGTGGACACTTTTGGTTCCCGTCTACACATCTGATTGATTTGAACTGCACCATGTCAACGGCAGCCTTCGATACGGGTCGGCGGCAGACGTCAACACTGGTCGACGGCAGTCGGCGGCAGCCGTTGACGCGTTGAAGGTGCTGCCAAGTAAATTCTACAAGAATCTTACTACAATAACAAATTAAGATTGATAATACCTATACCTTGCTTTGTTTTACTTGGCACCAACTTCAAAATTATTAAACACTTATTTAATCATTTCCTGTCATTTCCAATTAACTAAATAAAAGTACGAATCACTTTCTGCTAAGTAAATTTATTTTTTACTGTTTAGTTTCCTTCCTGTTTGAAGGCGTAATGAAATATTTTGCTTTTGCTTTATCCGCTTATAAAAACACTATGGTGGCGGCCACAACGAATTTATATAACCATCATAGCAACTAGGACGTACTTACTGCTTCCCATCAAGCAGATTACAGTAATTATAGCAGACAAGTATAAATAGGTAAAGCATGTTTTATTCAACAAATGTTTTATTTAATTTAACAAACAAGCATATGTTTTTTCTGACCGTTCGAGGTTGCCGTACTCTATGGATGCAATATACAAATTTTTGCTCACGCGGTGCTGAATGTGAGGTATTTATTCATAACTTTTCAAATGCATAGGCACTTACTGTACTGCAGTGAAAAGGTGACTGACCAATCTTTTTTGTATAGTGGAGATATATACTTTAGTCTGTACTATCAATATTTAAACAAAAAAAAATTTAAATGAATTCAGTAGGTATACTGTTCATCGATACATAAAAGCTACCCGGCAATAAATTTTTCATAATATCATTTATTTATGTTCAATATAAGTGAATTTCGAAAAACATTTTGAAGTTGATGGAATCAAATAAATTAACAGCTCAACTTGTACGCAACCCGTACAATATACCTGACAGATATTCCAAATCCTATTGCCTTCATAAGGAAGTCCTTTCGATACAAATATATTTTTAGCAGTCACATGTGAAAATCGCGTATATATCAGTTACATTGAAAGGAAATGCTCATAACCTCACGAATCAAACTTTTCTTTTTTTTTCACGTATCGATATTCGACGCTCGAGCGATCAAGCGATCAATTGAATGAAAACACTCGAATTTTTCTACATTAGACTTCCTGTGTGGTAGGTATTACACTAAAGTGCTCGCAGTGAATTCGTTAGTTCGAAACTGCACTGCAGTTATTTTGATGAAGCAAACCAGACGTGAATATCGGATGGTCATTTTTCTGTTTTAAATTAATTACATTGGTCTCTGTAAAGATATTGAATATTTTTGTAGAATATGATAAGAAAATACCGAGTAATGAGAAGAAATTTCACGTTCGTATTTAGCAACTTTACTGTAAACATCAATCCGCCTGTCTAGCGTAGTGGCTGTGGCGAACTCCTTCTTTCAGGAGAGGCTTATGTCATTCTTTAGATTGATAGAAATAGAAATATCTAATGTGTGTGTATGTATGTGTGTATGGTAGTGATTTCACTCTATGTACCCTACCTAGTCTATAAATGACCTCTGTCACTCGGCAACTACCTTTGTGAATACGTCAATACGTAGCTCAGCATCAATACAAAAAACAAACTACATTCGTATTCATATTTTACAAAGTGCATGTACGTTCACATATCCAATACCTTTTACGTAAAAATCTCTCAAACAAACCATATTTGTTCAATCGAACAACGAAAACAAAAACCTTTGTAATTTAGCCGCGCAATACCATTCCATTGAAAGTGCATTAAAAAATGTACGTTTGTGGAATAGCACGGGCCCATCCGTCGGCTTAACCCCGGATATTGAAGCACGTAATCTGGCTAGAGTGTGTCTCCACTGGCAATTTATCGGACGATAAATGGCCCACCATTATTTCTAACCCTTAACCTTCCCACTTATTAATATCTACGTAATTTATTGTAAATTGCATTCTGCAGCCGTGCGTGATAATGTGTCGAATGAATCTTATGATGTCTTTAAATTTCATTTATAGAAGATGCGCGCACTGAGACGCGTAGTATTCCATAAAAGATATGTACTAGTATTATTATTACATGTTGTTTTTTTATGACCTGAATGCACTTTTGTGTTCGACATCATTCCAAATGAACGTTCTCTGCTGACCAAAGTTCATTAGGCGATTAATAGATACATAATTACATATTGCTAAATTCTCTATTACCGAATACAGACTCTACGATATGAAACTTTAAAACACCTAAAGAGTTGAAAAACTTTAATCATTACAACATTGTGATTTCAAATCTCATTCGGATATAAAGGAAAACTTAACTGAACACAAAGTCGTATTAACAGCACTAGTGAGATTTATTTGTCAATTCAGTTATCTTCTTTAGCATGATCTGGAGCCATAATTGTGTACAGGTCGACACAAAATGTTTCACTTCCATTTAATTCTATCAGCCATCATCTGAATACACACTACTATATTTTTCCATGTCATTTTTTTATGGTTTCGCTTTCCTTTCCATTTCTTAATACTTAATTATGATTCTCAATTCATTTATAATAATGTCTAAAAATATTCTTGAGAACTAAAATAGTGAACTAAAGATTTATCGATTGTCATTGGGTAAAACTGTAATCATACGGAGTGTTGTGGGCGATTACTACCATCATTTGTCATACCCGCATTAACTGAATAACATAGTATCTACATTATCCCCCTTTTCTATATCCTTTAATGCCACCCCCTTAATTACGCTCACTTTTAACCGGGGACTGTCGTTTGTAAATAAATAATTTTAATAGTATACAATACAAAAAGTTTGGAGTGGTTGAGTGGTACTAATGCATTTCACACTGTTTGGTGTCGGTAATGTGACTTATTATTAATGATATTATAGTATATAATTACTGACACTTTGATAGACTTTAGACAATATCGATAAATAAAAAAATATGTTGCATTGTTATTTTGTTTTACAAATACTTAATACTTAACTATTGTCGTGACTAGAAAGTTAAAATAATGATTGGTCGTACTTAGCATCACGCTTTTTCTCTAAAGTGAGGAATCCTGGACTATAAAAAAAAATTGTCACAAATGATTTGAAAGAAAACACTTCAACCATAGAATAAAGATTGAAGAAAAGACATGCACTGACAACAATTTGAGTATGTATGTGACACAAAAAATACACTTTTGTCTGACCAGGATCGTCGATCGTCCGTTGTACTCACCACTGAGTCACCGAGCGAGTTCAATGTTCAATTTAAACGACATTAATATTTACCGTTCAGAAAGTTTAAAAAGAAAAATAATTTTCCGGCACTTTCAAGTTTTGATTATAATTAAACAAGTTCAGCAAGAGTTTTTCAAATTAAAACAAAGTGACAGATATAATCAAAATAATTATAATCAAACAAAAGTTTTACATTGTTTTCCATACGTCGAGACTAATAAAATTATAACAATTATTATTTTAATTATTTAAAAACAAAAAACATTAAAGGGGAATCAACGAAATCATTGATACACCTATAAAATACTTTACTATTTACAATTCATATTCAGTTATTATGGAGTCGGTGCCAGTCAAAAAGTATCTTTAATTCTGTCTTTGGAACAAGCTTTAGAAATGAACGGGGCGGCAACGGCAATGGCACGCGCGGAGGATACGCTCGAGTGTACTACCCGAACGCGATCAGACGCGTGAAATCAGACGTCATTGATATAGTGTTGTGTCTAAATATTTAAAAAAATGACGCGCACTTATCAGTTCGATATCTTGTGTTAAATCTTTATTTTACATTTAAATCAATTAGGTTATTTATGCTAGAAGGTTATATTTATTTAGGTCGTTATCTTATATCTCCAACGTGACTTAACGTCTACCAAATTATAGCGATAACCAGAGTCCACTGCTTCAAGCATGAAGACGCTCAAAATAAAATGCCACAAATGGTCACTCATCCACGAACACGTTGTTGCCAACAAATAAAGAATTTTGAAATTCGGTTCACAAATGCAGCATGGACGAAGATTCGTCACAAAAAGCATCGACGCATTGCTTTACACGTCTTCACTCCTTGCATAAGTTTTTATTACAAAATATAAAATTAAAGCCAAACTACTAAATCATTTTTTTATAAAAATATGGGTCCCTATTTGAAATAAAAAGTATTTTCCAAATTGGTTCATAAACGACCGAGTTATGTTGTAACAAACATACATTTTATATAATAAAAATATGGGGCCACATCCAAAGTATACATTAAAAATAAAATAAAAATTTCAAATCGGTTTATAAATGACCGAGTTCTGTGGTAAAAACACAAAAAAATCCTACGGTCCGAATTGAAAACCTCCTCCTTTTTGAAGTCGGTTAAAAATACGAGTATGATCGTCAACAGTTTTTAAAACTGTGGAACGGATAGGTATCTATCTACCCCTTCTTTTATCTGCCTGGGTCTTTCATAATTTGGGATCGGCACAAAATATTTTTCTCTACCATTTTTTGTGAGAAACGGTCATCTGAATATACTTTTATTTGTCCTTCACGCAATTCATTTTTTTAACCTTTTCTCCCTCTCTCTCTTCCCCATCTCGCAAAGTTTATACCCATGACTCTCTTTTCAATAGAGGTATTCGACTAAAGTAACAAATTTAAACAGCTCATAGGGAATGAGACAATCCTGATATAATTGTATTAACTAGCTACAAAACTTAGTCTATACTTCAACAACATTTTAAAAATATATTTCTTCACAATTTATCCGTACGACTTGCAAACAGTACGCAAAACACAAAGTAGTTTAGCAGTATTTAAATAGTATTTAAAAAAATTTTCGCAGCAGATACTGGCTGTGATTTAGTATGATAGCCATCAGCGAGTGAGAGAAAACAGGCGCTGGCCACGGTTTTATGTTGTACTTAGTTACAAGTGTTAAGAACATTCGCTGTTTAGTTCATATTTTTTAAATAAAATTCGAGTTTTTGTTGAGTAACAGGTAGTTCGATGAAACGAGCTATAATAGACTTGTAAGTCAGATGTCTCTGATTAATTGAGGGTGCTTACCCTCAATTTTGTTGTCATAGCCAAAGAAAGCTTTTATAAAAATTGTCAAAGTTAACGTAACGAAATACTCGACTAGTATAAGAAACAAATTATACGTAATAGCACGACTGTTATGCACCAGGTTTAAAGTTCAAAACCAGGCTAAAAAAAATGCGCATCCGAAAAGTAATCGAAATCGTCTATCCTTATTTACAATGTAAAACATAAAAATTTGAAATCAGTAGAAAACAACATTGTGATCTGAAATCGAATTGCAATTTTTCCTCGAACGCGTTTCGAACTATTTGACATTTATTCATTTTCCATGACATTGTTGCCATTAATCAGAAACAAGGTATTTGAAACATGCGGCGCCACGTTACTCCTATTAAATTTTCCTGGTGAAAGCGAATCTTTTTCAAATAGCCGGTAAAACAATTCTAAGGATTATTAGGTTTTATTTTAATTACTTGCGATCCCTTACGGTTTCGCACGTGACAACTAATAGGTATGTTTCTTTAGGAAATGAACACAAATCATTGAAATTCTCGACTTTTTCTACTATAATATGCATAAAATTCTCAAATCATTAGTAAATAACGTATTAAAATCTTTTGCTTGATTTAAAAGAGAAGTAGAAACAGAAGATAGTGAAAAAAAAGAAAGACTTTGGTTTACACTATTTAGAGATGTTTACAATAGAAATGCGTATTATTCATAAATACATACATACATAAATTCACGCCTGTCTTCCATTACTGGGATAAGCGGAGACTAGAACGCCATTTGCTGCGATCCAAACATAACTCCTTTGCCTCTTCAACACATTAATCTTTTCATAGTTTTATTACACACACGTCGGTTACGGGTGCTTGTAGTAATCGTGCCCTTTGTCAACACATCACCTATTTGGTCCGCGTATTATTCATACCTATTTATTTATTATCTGACTCTTTTAGTCGTGATATTAAACCTTACTATCTACCTTAATACCTATTCATCTTAGAGAAAGATCTAAAAGCATTAAAAGTAATAGCGGCAACATCACATTAGCTAGACCAACACCATTGAGATGCAAGGCGCATGCGTCGCACGTTGCATAATGCATCTAATGACGCGACCCGTTGCCCTTCCGTTTCCTGTCCCGCATTAATTAGCTTTTATAGTGATTGCACAAATAGGAATGACACCTTAAGATTTGACGAAATTTGTACGAATTGCTTGTATTTTGAAGGTTTCGATCCCCTTACTTTTCATTCTTCATTATCGTCTCACGGTTGGCAACGACTTTGTGTTGTTTTTTTTTACATTTTTGCTACAATACTTAGATAACACTTCATGTTGTCTGTATGCTTGTTTGCCATCGAAGCTGTACAAAACATGGTGTTACTTGTATGCAAGACTTCTTTAAATAATTTTTACACCTTATAAATTGTAGCCTACATGTGCTTACTATGATATAAGGGTCGCCTGCTCGTTAAGTCGTTACTATTTTGCAATAAAACTGAAATTATATTATTAGATACTCTGATTCAGTTCTTACTTATGTAATATTATGAGACTGTGCTTTCACAAAACAATTTTTCTTACTCATTAAAGCATTATACCTACACACCTATGCTTCGCTTATGCCTAACGAGTTGATCATATTTTGACATAATTGTTAGATTATAAATTACATCCCTATTATAAACCTATTATAGATTAAATCTTTTATTCAAAATCAAGTATTGTTTTCAAACCAGCATTCAAAGATCATACAAAAGACTAAAATATTACATTTACATAGACATAAGAATTTTCAACCGTTAGATTATTTTCAAGTATCTATTTTATTAAACCAATAGCCTGTAAACCGTATCCAAAGCACTGCCGGTTTGAAAATCACGCAATCGGCTTTCTCTTACACAAACAAACTTTCAGACGTATTAGGGATGTGCTGATTATTTTATAAATATTAAACTATTTTTTATTGCAAATGGTTGGTATGTTAATCGCTCTGCCGCAGACGAGCAAGCAATTAAGAATCAATTATAGTTAATAATATCTACTATTAATTATAAGCGTAGAGGTTTTGGTATCTGGTGTAAATTTTGAAGTCATCTACGTTAAGTTAATACTATAAAATATCATCATCATAGACATTCTCTTAGTATATCCACTTTGATCGTCACCCGCCGTAAGATAAAAATAATACTATTCTTATTTTGTACGACACAGATATTATAATAATATATTAAACTACTAACTTCATTTGTTGAAATAGTATCCCATATCTGCTTATGATACATTCTATTTGTAACGTGTAAGTTTTCATTGATACGTACGTATTTATACTCGTATGTGTGCCACCCCTATCACATAAGCAAACGCACGCGGTTATGCGCCAACACTAAATTATCTGTGTGATGAAACCATTTGCGCCTTGCTCATATATCCGTTTCCGTGTAATATTAATTGGCCCGTAACGTACGGAAGGATGTATGACTGTCACAACTCATGTAAATTGCTGGTGTCTCAGTCCTCACTTCGAGACTCCGAGCAAGATCACGTTAAGAAACACACATTTACTTTTAAATATATTAAATAACTTCTCCATGATTTACGCCACACATTTTTCTTTATGTTGTCTGTGTGGGTAAACAATGGATGTGAAGGTTGAGGGTCATTCTGAATACGATAATAAAAGCGTTTTCAATTAATCTAAAAAAGTCAATATCACTGTCTGTTTAGTTAGAAAAAGGATCAGTATACCTAATGGTATCGCTATAGGAGGACAGGAGTTTGCCAATAATATCACATAGTATAATATCACAAAAATATACACACCGCCATCTAGACCCAGAGTAAGCATTTTTATATTATAGCTTGTGTTATAGGTTCTAGAATGCGGATTACATACTTAATTTTTTCTGTAAATTCATAAGTACCATATTATACATAGACACACCCAGACCAATGTAAATATTCATGTTCGTGCAAACAAATATTTGCACTGAGCGGGAATCGAAATCAGTCCCTACACAGTACCACCCAACCTCAGAGGTCGTCAATAACCTTTTATGGATTTAAGGGTAACTTTATTTATATTAATTCCAGTTACACGATTGCGTATTGTTATGAATGGAACATTAAACAATAGCACTAATAAAATCAGTGTCGACGTTATCATCAATTTTCATTGCAAAACAAACCTTGTGATGTACCAAAATCTGTTTTTATATAACATCTGCGTAGCATTGTTGGATACTAATCTAATTAACCTTAGACACGAGTCCAAATGTGTTAACGGGCGGCTCCCGAAAGCTCGAATGTAGGATTAAGCGCGCCAGACTAACGTTTATTGTTGAGGGTGTAAGAGCTGTATTCGCGCGAGGGCCCGTCTCATTAGCATTCATCGTACGCTCGCGGCCGCACGCTCCCGAATAAAGCATCTGTTAAATGTCTCATGCTAGCTAAAACTTGCCCGTAATTATCTGTTAACATTTCCAAGTTTGACCTCGCGGAAATCTTGGGCTAACGCGAATATTCTCAAACTCCCTACCGGCCCACCGGAGGCGTTTTACTTCCCTAATAATCGGGTTCATGGAGTTTTTTAATGAAAAAGATTGTTCGCCGTTATTTATAAAGTTTGTAAAAGGGATCCTGTAGAAGGTTTGTTTTGATTTAGTGTCGGGCACCCAACCTTGATTGTGTTCTTCTACGCGGTTTTGTATCGGATTAGATGTAATTAAAAAAATCCGGGTGGCTGTCGATAATTTATTTTCCATTACAATCAGTGACACCTGCGAAATTTCGCATTTTAATTTTCCAAGTTATATTTTTTATCAGCTAGCAGAATGAGCATATTTTCTTTTAGAATGTTAAATTAATAATTTTATTCCACATCCGACCTGTATCGCGAAGCTTTGTGAAAGACAGCCATTCATTTTATCGATGATCGAACCGTATCCATTTGTCTCGCTAATGGTTTTCAAATAAACCAGTGCTATCAATGGCTCTGAATTTGTATAAAAAAGGATGAGATTGAGCTAATTGATACCCTTCGTACATTATTCACTTATCGTATATGTTGTTGACCTCTGTTTACTTAAATAACAAGGTATACATCCACCTTAGTAGTAAAACGGCGTACGTGTTTAAATTAATTAACTTCGTAATAGTACATAAACCTTCTTCACTTTAGATAAGGATCGAGAGAGTAATACCTATTATGCTATGACGGAATAAACTGCAGTAAGTATCATAGGCATTATGTAGTAATTTCCATCTTTCTAGTTTCTAATTCACACTCGGATAAATAAATGCATTGAACTATATTGAAGCTTGAACACATTATTATCTATTCGATATTTTTCATATGAATTGGCAAGATGAACTCAAATTATGCAAACCAGTCACCTTATTAGTTAACACAAAAGTGTGCCAATGATTGGGCGTTTTTATTATTTTTATTTGCATCGTCAGCGCAGCGTTTACGTCGGAAGAGTCAATAAAGCATGTCATAAGTCCGCATTAATCATGACTGACAATATAATTCGTTTCAACGTTATCGTTTCAAAGCAAACTGAATGTATTTTGATAGATTTGCAAAGGTATGTTCCTATATCGATTTTCAATTAATCTTTTGTCCCCTTTTGCGTTTAGACAGATTCATTTTTCTGTGTCGCAAAACGTTGTAAGTGAGATTTTTATTTATTTTCATTTTCTTGTGTTTGCCGGAGCAGTCTGCTTGGATACTTGGGAATCCGCCGGTCGTCATCTCATACCTCTGCATGCTAAACAAACACAGGAAAACAAACATTGAAATCGTATGGCGGTGTTATTCATTCCTATCGATTCGTTGTCATATTTTAAATGTTTCGTCACGTTTATATAATCTGCAATATTATTTATATATCAGATATAATTTAATAACATACACCGTGCAACTACTCGTACTTTTAAGACGCTTACGTCATATAACAGCGTCGTAGTTGTTTTCTCATCCATAAATAGTATTATAATATTATATTATTATATTATTAAATAGTAAAACATGGTCATTTAGAAGTTTTTATATTAAGTAACCGTAGAACATTGAGTAATAATTTTTAAATGTCTGATCAATTTCACACTCAATTTATTGTTACAGTTATTCATTTAGTTCCATGTATTTGTACATAGTATTAATGTAACGATATGTTTGTTAATTAATTACTTCGTAGTAGTTCCAATATTTTATTACTGTAGAAAAGACCATAAGCTTGTGCCTCTATTTCTCTGTGTAAACACCAATAGTGGTTCTTTTCCTGAAAAAAGGCAGGCTGTGAAGCGATAGCAAAAAAGGCTCGATGAATAGCCGTCTGCACCGGAAAGTCGGAAAAAATAGACACAGATTCGCGCCTGTCCGTTTTATGGTCGATATGTTAATAAACATTCGACGAGTTATGAATGGATGAGATTACGGTACTACATCCTACAAAGGCATAAAAAGCTTAATAAAGGTAAACGCTCAAAAAGTCATAAAAGCATCCTATATGAAAAGAATTACTACATTATAGTCTTGTATGAGAGTCATGTATTCATTTCAATCGTACTGTTCCACGTTGCACATTCTTTTTATAGCGTTCATCACAGCAACATTTAACAAGGCATTAAAATTTTATTGTATCATTTTTATAACTAATAATAGAAATCAAAGAAATGGCCGTGGGAATTTTAGAGTATGATTTGTTGCCAGATAGTTTATTTACTAGTCGCGTCATACGCGCGTGAACACGTGCGGTATTTACTAGGAACTGTGCGGCGCGGGTGAGGGTGGCGTATAATGATTTTACGTTCCTTACTTAGTTATTTCGGGAACCATTTCCTTACACGGGCATATCCGGGTTCGGTACTTATGTTAGCTCAGCTATGGATGTCGTTATTCTACTACTAACCTGAGACATTACGAATATTAATTTAAAATTTTCAAAACATATTTCTCAGAATAATTCATGATAAAATAGACGTTACTTTATTAAATTTCCTGCTGGCTGGTGGTAAGGCTTCTCTTTATGGCCTAATTTAAAAAATGTTTCACATTATATGGCGAGAAAATAATGCAGTATAGTCTTACAGTTAAATTAAGGGGCTTAAACACATTTTGTACTTATCTTCGTTTTACTAAATGAATAAAATTGTTTGAAGTAGAACGAGACGTGTAATTTCTTTAAAAGGTTTGTAGCGAAACAAGACCCAAAAGTTTACCGGTGTCTTGTGAGTCTGATCCGCCAATCAAAATGTTTTCTAATTTACCGTCTCTAATATGTGACTACTACGATACAAGCGGTCAAATAACTCGGACGAACAAACCTAAGTTTTTAAATTGAAGACGGAAGTCACCAAGTATACGTTGATCAAAGGATCAGAGACATCGTCATCAGAGGGAGCCCCGTATCTCGCAAGCGCCGAAATTTTTCAAACCCGGAATGTCTTCTTTGAAAACGTCCAAACTAATTCGTAGCAGTTCTGTGATTACTTCGCTCTGATCTTGACTGTTGTGTTTAATGAAATTGAAAGGTTCTTTTGTCACGAATGTATTCGGTCGGAGCATACCAGTAAATAAAAGTAGTTTTGTTGGTCAAAGTATTTTGTCATAAGGTTAGGCTTAAAACGTGTATGTGAGTCAGCCGGGTATTACATTTAAGCAAAGGTATGTTATTAAACATTAGACACATTGTGTATCTTAATAGGGGCGTAACTCCGTCGGTTGGCTGTTTCTCTTCAAGTTTAGAAGTTCTGACAACGCATCTTCTCGGGTATTGTTTAAAGTTTATTAAGTTTTGAACATTGCATGACGTAAGTCGACGTCGACGGGGTTCATTAACTGTACACGAGACGACTGAGCCACATTATTTTACGGTTTTACTATCCCCTTTGTATTTGCATATTATTAATGCAATAAAAATATTAACATGTTTGTGATGCTTTTGGACAATCATAACTTAGGAAACAGTCAAAGAAGTTGTATCATTGATTAATATTTATATTATTGCTTCTAAATATTTATATTTTATAAATAATTTGTTGAATCATTGAATTGATGATTCCTTAGAATGTATGTAGTAGACGCATTTATAGTTCTGGCGGTTTCGAACTATATTTTCGAAAATGAATAAAAGTTTAGCATGTACCGAAAAGGTAAACAAAGGACTCGAACATTGAAAATTTTGTAATGACCATGTCAATCACAAATGAATTTATTATTCAAACGGTTCCAGAGTGTACATATTATATACATACCCTTTTTAGAAATTAGTTAATTTTATATTAATATTAAATGATTCGATACGCAGCATAAGAATATTATGATCTAACAGTTTGTAGTGATTTCTGCGTATGACAAAATGAAAACTTTATCATGTTTAATATAATATATATTTTCAGTAATTTTTAGAATTTTGAGCTCCTTCGTAAATCTATACGATACAATACGACACTATGCTATGATATTTTCCGTAGGAGTTTGTTGTGAGAAAGAAACTTTTGATACCGAAGCGAAGCGAGGGCGGACCTCTAGTTTGTAATAACTTTTAAAATTTAAGTACATAGTGTATACGACGGTTTGATATTAAATGAAAAGGCAGCTGTTACTAGTCCGTATAATGACAAAAATGATTTGACGGCGAAAAAAAATTAAAAATTTTCTAACTAAAAAAATATTATTTTAGTAGTAACAAAGTAATACACCATTTATTATGACAAGTTCACTGACCTGTAATGCGCGGCAACGTTTACCTTTCGACGTGGATTATGACTTAAGTCAGTGACCGTTTGACGTACTTACAGGGTGCTTAGAATTAAAGAAATTAAAAAAGTAGTCCTATGTCTAAACTATTGACTATATTTAGTTGTTGTTTTACGTCTCGCTTTATAATGTCACATACTATACGTAGTTGCATTTAATATCATACCGTCGTATACACTCTGTATAATTAGTATGCCAGACATCAACGTGAATAGCTAAATTTATACTAGCCTCGATGGATGATATAAAATGTATGCACCTTACGAGTTATGTACACCAAAAGTGTGCACATATTATTTCAGTGTAGAGTTGAGAAGTTCATCGCACATTTACAAAGCAAACATGGTCTGTTCAAGTAATTAGTTAAGACAAGTTTGTAGACGGTGCTCGGTGCAACAAGTTCACGTGCATTAACTTGTGATCAGCCCGGAGCGCCATCACTCCACGAAATACCCACAGTTTTATAAGACGTCGCTTTGTCAAGAAATTTGTGCAAGAACATTTTCGGTGCAGTTTGTTCTTTGTTAGTTAATTTAGTAGTTACCTGTTTCAAGTTAAAATATTACTCATATGTTTGGCAGAAGAGGTAAGTTATTAATTTATAGCCTTTGCTCGTAAAGTAATTTGTATACTATAGTTGTTTGTCGTAATGTTAAATGTTAATAATTTAACTGCCTCTCTGGTTCGGTGGTAGGTACTGTGTACAGATTGCCAGGCAAAGGTCGGGGGTTCGATTTTCCCTCAGTGCAAATATTTGTGTGCATGAACATGACTATTTGCATTGGTCTGGGTGTTTCTATGTGTAATATGTAACTATTTACAAAAAAAAAAGTATGTATGTGTAGCTGTATTCTAGAACCCATAACATAATAATAACAGCCTGTTTACTATCCCACTGCAGGGCAAAGGCCTCTTCTCTAGAGAAGGTATGAGCATTAATCACCACGCTTGCTCAAGGCGGATTGGCAATTTCAGACTTTTTAAGTCCAGGTTTCCTCACGATGTTTTCCTTCACCGTCAGTCAGAAATGTCCAAGATAAACTTAGAAAGTACATATGATTTGAAAAATCACATTGGTACTTGCCCGGATTTGAACCCACTACCTCGTGTTTACGAAGCGGGTGCCTTATCTACTGGACCATTTCGACCTACCCATTACATAAACTTTATAATTTATATACTATTACACGAGTTTCCATGGCACAATAGTAAATGCTACTGCGTTGTCTACAAAACTACAATAATGGACTTACTATAGCTACCTTTAGTAAGCCGCGCTATACAAATCCTGCTTAAGTAACATAGTTAATTAGTATGTTGGTTAATTCAAAATCACAATACCTACTAAGATTTATTATACTATATTATACTACATTATTCTATGGTATTTTAGTATATAAATATACCTAGAGATATTTATTTAGTAAGAAATTGTGAGTGCATTGAAGCAAGCAGGTCCTTGTTGTTTGTAGTAAAAAATAAGATTTATTCTTTCTTTAGCTTTATTATGTGGAGCGTGCGATTTGCGAATGAGTTAGTAGTTGTATTACCATAGTATTCATTATGATTACTGTATGTTAGAAACTTGTATTAATGATGCGTTTATTTTGGCCGTGTAAGCTTAAATCTTCCCTGTCCAATTTGAAATTAGTTTTCATCTTTTACTTTTTGTGATTTTCATAATAACGATGTAAAGAAACAAAAGTTAATGTCATAATAAGCTACTTAAACAATAAAACAAATTGCAATCGATATAAGCGTGAACGATAGGAGCTTCCCTTACGCTTGACGTAGCATGTAACATACACCACTTGACTCCCTACTTACTAAGAGATCAACATGCGACGTCACATATACCTATTAGTCTTTCATATTCGATAGGGATGCTAGTATTGATGTAATATTAGTTTTTTGATATAGTTGAGTGTTTATTTAATATAAATTAAGGCAACATGTCGACTATTTATCTGAATTTTGATTGATATATTTTCAATTTAAAATAATGTGAATTTATTATTCAACTACAATATAATTTTTTCGATTTTGAGTAAATATATGTATAATGTTCTATAACTCTATAAATTGTATTGAAATAGAAGATAGCAAAGCTTATGAAAAATGAACATTCTTTATTTTTAGTATAAATAAAAATTTATTCAAATTGTTTTGAAAAAAGGTCAAAAATTAAACTGAGGTAAAAAATAAACGTTAGGTACTTAGGTATGTATCAATTTTTGATAGGTATTCGATAAGTTCAAATCTTTCCAATATTTCTAAAATTAATAATTAATGATTTTAACAACTTGTACCTAACTGCTCTAAGAAACTACCTATAAAATAATGTAGGAAAGGCATTAATAAACTGCATTAATTAGTGCATAATTGCACTTTAAGCGCAAATATTTAGTATTTTTGCAATTTCATTAATAATAGTGATTGTTTCAATACAATACATTATAAAAATAGAAGGTCCTATGTTTTTCTACATTTCTGCTGTATTAAATGTAGGCTACTGCAATTTGTTTTAATGTTATTAGGTAATAAAAAAATTAATTTTTGGCACCAGTTATGAACAGGTAAGATGAAAACACACCGTTTTCATCTTAATTTCATGATTAACCCAAACACAAAAAAACATTCTGCATTGAATAAAGCTAAAACAAGGCAAACTTTTATCTACCTCATTAATAATTTTCGTAACAACAGCCGTGAATATATTTTTCAATACCACGAGCAATTTGTGCCTGCCGCCACATTACATACAAATGTATTAAAGAAAAGTCAAACATTGATGCTTGATAATTTTTATATTGTTAAAAAAATGCTATCAACCAAAACAAACATAACATATAAAATCTCATTCCTACTCTTATTCTACAAGATAGGTCCATCACTGGTTCCTTGTCCATTACTGGTGCAGTTACCTTAGTAACTAGAGATTTTTTTACTACTTATTTAGATCCTCTTTATAAAGGTATTATTATATTCATTGCCTTTAGTGATTGTAAGATAAAATTATTGCTAAAGAAATTTTGCTTCTTCTCATACTCAGTCCATTGTTACAGTAAAACATTTTTATCTAAATAGTATATTGTCGACATTATTAGTTTGTTCAATTCTCAGCACAAATTTCAAAATTCATAATTTTACATTTTGAAAATAATTATTTATATGTTTAAAAAATCCACGCTGATTCTAATAAATGTGATTCTATACTTGGAGCACTTTCCACAAGAAACTTTCGTCAAAACTTTCATTTATTAATGAAAAAATATCGTAAAATCAATTCTTAGAATTTTAATATAGCAATGCTAGGCAAGTTATTTTGAATTTTATGATTTTAGTTTTGAGAGTGACTGCATTTAATCATAGTTCGCAGAAATTTATTTTTTTAAACCGGGTTGAAATGGTTAGATTCATTTTAGCCTTTAACGTAAAAAGAAGTTATAACTAATACGTTTCTGTATGTACTGACGTCATAGCTTTTAAATGAATTGATCGATTTTAATTTGAGTTTTATTTTTGAATACGTATTATATAACAAAATGGTAAAAAGAATTACATAATACTAGATACTCTAGTATATGCTAAATATAATTAACAAAAATTTATTCAGATAAAAGTTGAGTTTACATGATATAAAACAGTTTATATTATTTGTTTATAATTTTTTCTGTACAAAACTTAAACTTCAGCACCTCCGACTCACACTTGGTCGAGAATTGGTATGACAAATACAAATTAATTTAAGTCATATTACATATCTGGCAAATAAAAAAAGTGTTTTCAGTGTCTTGCTAGCTCTCATGGCTCAACTTTAGCCAAACCAATTATCCGTAAACAAATTAGATGACTTCTTCTTCTGGTTAACAAGATGTTTTTAAGCGTCATTGACTTTTGACAAGACTTATTATACCAGAATTATTCTTATTTATATATGATAAGAATATAAATACTAATTTCAATATCGCTGGTAAACACAGCATCTAATCGAGTTGTATGATGGTTTAATACGTCATTAATGAAACAGTTCAATAGTTCGACTAAAGCGGCACAATTCGTCGCCGCTTCACCATTATTCCTGTAGTTTCTATGCACGACAACATTGGATGGCATTAATAACGGAGATCCATAATCCATTCTCCATTACCGTCCTTTGTGAGCTAAACGTTTATTAGCGGAAAATCATTTTGGCCTTTAAACTGGTCCCGTTTGATCGACTTTCAGTTTTCGGTACAATAGCTATTTATACTCGGGTTAGTTTACTACTACGTAATTGAAGCAATCAAATTCAATATAAAAGTATAGTTAAATGTACGGCACAAAATGCATACATTGCATGAAATCGTCTATGCCAATAAAAATACATGTGAAAAATGTAACCTGGTATTTCAATTTATTTAATAAATATAAATTACATACAATAAAGTAGTTTAGTAGTTTCCCTTTGGTCCCAAACTAAGCTAGTGCTTGTATCTTGGAAACCATCGGGAATTGGAACATTGTTTTAAATAGGATATTGATATTTTACACTTGCAACAAATTTAATTAGTTAACTGACATGGTAACTAGTTATATGAACTTATAAAAATATTAGAACATCGACATTTGTTATAATTTATTTTTCCGTCTTTTTACTTGACGACAGTCGGCGCCCATGGCAAATGTGGGTTATCTGCGCTTTCAAGTTACCGAAAAAGATCTACTTATTTTTTGTTTCTTTTTATTGGACAAAATGTAATGTAATGTTAAAACTACTTACATTAACTTAAAAGTAAGTCCTTAAAAAATTAAAACAATGTTTCCAAAAAGTTTATTTAAAAATACAAATAAAAATAATCAGTAAAAAATTCATGACAAGAAAGTTCAAAACAGAGTTTCAGAGTTCAGAGTTATTAGGGATCTCATTCTCATTGTTTCGTGCACTGATCCATTTTGTTCCCTCTTGGTCAGTCGCGTTCCTTTCAATGTACAATGTATAGTCGTACCGAACCGAAAACATCGCGAACGTTGAAGTACTAAATGAATAATGTACTAGAAAGATAACGGAATAGTTCGTTCAAGTCAGTGTCGGGAATTAATTCCTATTAGTTCCTAGTCCGTGACCTACACAAGCTTATAACTAAGCATTTTAAAACATATTACAAGACCACCACCATGCCAGTAATTGGACAATTCCTATTAGTTATTAGTTAAATAGTGATAATTATTAGAATCCAATAACGACAGAGTAAAGTTAGTAAAAAGTTTGCGTATATGTTTTGTTATCTCAACTTTGCTAACTCAACCATTAGTTTAGATAAGTCCTTGACACCAGATTCAATCTCTCGGACATCTCTGTACCAAAACATAGGAACGCATTCACCAAATTCCCAAGAGCTTGTTTCTAGTTGATGTCTATTTGCATGACTAACCACCCCTTAAACCCGGGGATGGTGGCCTCGTGGTCAACAATACGAACGTTTAGCAATTCTGCTCATAATGAAGTTAAGCGGAGATTGTGGTCGGTCCGCCTCTACCCCTATGAATCGTGAACGGAACAACGTTACCGCCTAGTAACTGTTTGTGTAAACAATGCAGCGCATTTAATATACGCCTTGCTTAATTGCCATTGTATTTTATAATTTGAAATATATTATTTACTAGCTGTTGCCCGCAGCTCCGCCCTTGTGAATGTCGGTTATATCGCACATGAACAAATCTCTGTTTATATGTCGGCGATTTTTCATACAAACTTTCATCCCCTATTTCAACCCCTTCAAGCCATTTTTTCGTAATAAAATATATTTTATATTGTTCCCCAAGGTCTAATCTATCTCTATACCAAATTTAACCAAAATCGGTTCAGTGATTTAGGCGTGAAAGCGTAACAAACAGACAGACAGAGTTACTTTTTTTCATTTATAATATTAGTGTGGATTTAAGGATTGAAAGCAGTGCACTGAAGGATTTTATCGGCCAAAGTTGCGAATAAAAACAACTATGTAGAGAATTTTGGTTTGGTTCATGTATTCATTTAACTAGCATAATATACCGTATCATGTAGTCATAATGTAAATAATTACCTGACACAGTTTCATAATCGTAGCAGAAAAATCTATTGTCATTTTCTCCTCTACTTTGCTCGCATTGACGCTCAGGCATTTTCTCCCATGGCCTTCTTATCCTTTTCAATTGACAACAATTTTATTTTGGGTATCATGACTTTCATAGCAAGCAATTATTAAAAAAAATATTAAATTAACTTAAATTAATAAACAAATTACTGTATTCTGGAATCGCTTCAAAACTTTCTTTATCAAAAACAAACATTTATGTATATAATGTAGATACAGTTACACTCTAAGAAAACGGTAGTCACAGCCATACAAAGATATCGCTTCCACCGTACGATTAAACTCACACTATCCCATAGAATTCCATGGAATCACAGCAATTGTTTCGCGTGAAATGCACTAGGAATCGCTTTACACGAACAAGCCGTAACAATATATCTGTTTTGTTCGCAGGTGAGTGAATCTTCACTACTTGAGTGCGGCAACGGGCGCTACATCGCGTCCGAAACGGTGAGTTACCTTCAAAAGTTATCGTGTTCACACTGCCACTTGTTCAATCAATCAAATCATTCGATAGACTCTGAACACGCTGTAGTTGTTGACATTATCGTGACTGTACTAGCTTATGACGTAGTGATTCGATAATCGAATTAAGGTGGTGGCATAGCTTGCGTAATATGTATCAGTGAATGTCAAGCTTAGACCTCCGTAGGTGCAATCGCGGCATTGCATATTTTAAATATACTACCAAATAATAAATGTTGTCATAAAAGTTATCTCAATGTGACTCTTTAATTATGGAGATCAGAGATATTTTCACTCGAAAACGTAAACGACTGGTCCAAATGAATCATCTATTTGTTAGCAAATTTGTTTTCCTAATATTATTTTATACGGAAAAGTTGAAGGACCACGAAAGTTGTACAAAAATCGTAATAAGGCGAAAAAAGTAAAAGATACGTCGAAATAAAAAGTCCAAGAGCTAATCAACAAGACTTTTTCATACTTGTAGAAGTATCAAAGCGAGAGTCGTACTTTGCTAAAAGTTATCCATGTTTTTTGTGGGACTCGTACACTTGCGTAAATACACATTTTTTTAACTTACTTTTAAATACAATTTCTTAACTCTGGATAGGCCTCACAGGTTTTACAACTTTAATATCTAGTTTCGTTGCTTAGTTTGATTACACGTAGTCTTATTACTAACATAATTACCTACTTGATTTAGGCTTTGAGTAAGTACGTATCACAATATCATCAAAACAACCATAAAATAATAATAAAATTTATTTACATAATCTCAAAACATGTGATTAAGCAATACAAGACAAAGTTTAAAACATAGCAAAATTGTTTCTGTGGGCCATCGAAAAATATAACTTAGCAGTCGGCGGCGGACGCATCGGCCCATCGTATTCCGTGGCCACTCAACC
Source organism: Parascotia fuliginaria (assembly GCA_963082885.1). Lineage (NCBI taxonomy): Eukaryota > Metazoa > Arthropoda > Insecta > Lepidoptera > Erebidae > Parascotia > Parascotia fuliginaria. The sequence goes on along the minus strand of OY720176.1, from coordinate 14,281,361 downwards.
CTCCCCCACATCTGTTCACGGTTCGGATCCAAAGACTAATTACGGCCGAGTTTTTACCACCTCTCTCTAACATATTTCCATTGCACCGAAAGCGAAAAACTTTAAATGTAACTAGAATGATTTTAAACCCTGGCATGCCGATTCAGTGTCCAATATTCCCTGCATATGGAGGTTTCATACCTCCGACTTCGCCGTTCCATTAAACTGAAACTTAAGTCCCAACACTAAGCTTCAAGTTCCCACTTCAACTCTGGCCTCGAGGAAATTAAACTCTAGTTATCAAGCAATTTTAAACTCTGCTGCAAATAATATTAGGACTTGGTTTATCTTGCTAATGATGAACATTTTCGAGCTGGTTAAATCTCGAGATTCGTTCCTACACCTCGCGTTTATAATTACTAATAACTGTAATTATTCAATTTTTATTTTTAAAATATAAAGATCACTTATTTTATTTATAAGAAATGAGATTGCGTATTAAAATAATTCATTATATTGTTAAATACCATAATAGGTCCTTATCTGTTGTAGGCATATAAAGTTTAATTTACAATTGAGTTCTCCACATTGAAACTCTTCATGAGATCGTCTCTAATAGCTATGAATTTTGATACAAATGAGGACATGTGTGTAAATTCGACATGTAGGATGCATCGAATGACTGTTGAATAATTAAATCTCAATCAAATTCCAAACCTGTTTTGACATACCGAAACTCCGCGTATCTGTGCTACGTTGTAATTGTACTTGGGATATATGAGATGAAAGAATTTCATTTAAAAATAGTGGAGCTAACTGCGGACGATCGTTCGCAATTTGTTCGCTGCATGTTTACCAATTAGCAATGAGTTCACGATTCACGTTCAACTATTCCCATTTCATTTTACTTCCATTCGATATTAGATTCAAGAAACCCTTCCGGTGCTCTGCGTTGATCTCCTCCACGAGCATGTATCCGGAATAAGAGATGAAGTTATATTGTAACGAATCGGTCGGTTTTATTTGTAGTTACAATTTCGATTTCTATTTGCAGAGTACGTTTCAATAGCTCAGCTTATATTTAGGTAACCGTGTTATTCAGTGGCGCGGATTATGCCCCTCGTGTGTATGTACGCCTTGTAGCAGCACCATGCAGGCAGATAACAGTCTCGATTGCGAAGCGGCACTCGATGGATCGCCTCACCCCGCGCTCGCCGAGCCTCGACGAGTTTTTGAATTTTTAAATTACTCATTGTGCGATGGAATGTTGCTAGACGCATTCTCTCGTACGGTTTCCGTTTACACCATTGAATGTGCACCCAAATCCTTACCCTTACGTCTCATATTACAACGACTGTCTCCCGCTCTTTCGCGTCTTTCGAAATCCGTCAGGTGATATGCGCGCAAGCCTAGAACGACGTCCCCCTGAGGGTGATACTAACGAATGTCGTCCTAAATTTTTGATAGATAAAGTCGAAAACTCAGTGACGCTCGATTGTACACTTAACATAGCTCTTGTGAACAGTACGGGATTTTTCCGGAGCTCTCCCACATAATTCGTAACTTGACTCACGTCCGTGATTATTATACCTGTATTTCATAGATGACGGGCGAATGGAATTGACAGAAAATATTATTTAATTTGTATAAATTCATACAACTACAAAAGTAATAGGTACAATGTGTTAGAACATATAGTGTAACATGTTAGAACATGTTACACTATAGATACTAACATTTATAAGTTTTGTCATCTGTGCAGTAAAAGTTTAAGACTAACGTATGAAAAGATCATTCACCTGGAATGCAACTAGATAAGCGTAACTGTATAGGACGTTAACAAAGACAGCCGAGACGCTCTCGTAACCAAGAAAGTTATTCCACTTACGGCGACTGCATCTACGCCTGTTCAATTGCTCGTATGTTCTGTAACTGGCGGTTATTTTGGCGACAAGTTTATTGCATTTACTCTTTGCTCACTTCCTTTTTGTAAAGAGACGTCATTTAAATACATGTTCCGTTTTAAAATGCATTATTTTACACTTCCTGAAAGAAAAGATAGATAAACACTTACAGTTCACTAAAGAAAAGAAGTGAAATGGTCAAATAGAATGATATTAGTTATTACACATTAGGCTTGTAACAATAGCTTGTCTTGACATTAAAAATCTATTGTTTCACATGCACTAAATTAACAATTTAATATCTACACTTATCGCTGCGTCTCGAGGCTGCTTCTTAAACGCACATATGCTGAACATTGTCTTTTATACAAATAATCGTTGAAGTCATCGACAGAACCCGTTCCACTCCGGCGGCGTACCGCGTCGTAGAATGTTATTACCTCGGTACTCGGGAAGCGCGGGCGCAATCGCGCGTGCGACAGAGACACCACACGAAGAAAGTTGTAAGAGTAAGGGAGATACACGTCGTGGGAGGAGGCAAGGGGTCAGCGAAAGTGCATTGCCACGGCCGCAGTGCACCGCACCCGATGGGAAAAGTTGTATTTGAGCGCGTAGAATATCCACCGTCACGGGAAATTTTATGGGAAATATTTTGATATATGTTCAACACCGCAATTACAACGGTTTTTACTGCATGAACTGCGCGGAACGTGTTACTTCGTGTTACTTGCATGATCACATCAATTTCCTAACTAGTTTTTGCTAAATTAAATATTTTATTATTTATAAATTATAAGTTCTATTTTGGTTTAGTTGCGCTATCAATATTTATTCAGTTATCGAAAAATATATATTTTAACTATTGAGGAATCCTGTTTCGTACAAGTTTCAACAACAAAAATTATAAAACCTACATACCTACCCGTTGAATGGTAGCAAGATTAATATAGCCACGGCTTAGCGTAAGCTAGGAAGTCGAAATATATAAAATAATGTTCAGAAAATCTTGTTAATTCATAATGAAGGCGGCTGATATACGGGCGCATAGAAAGAGCACCCTCGCTCCAGTTTCAATTTAAAGAAAAGGTAAAAATGAAGCGTGTCAAGTGGGGTTCCGTACTCTCAACCAGAACAGAGAGGGCCTGTTGGCTGTCGGAAACAAAGAGGGCATTTTCGTCATAAGTTCTCCTTTCTTTGAGAACTTTCAAATCACCTGAGATTTGCACTCTTGACGTGAATGGGTCATCTCATTTGTTGCCTATCACAAATTCAATTCATTTATGCCTCGTTTTCATTCTATTGCTACACAAAAATGGCTGTAACATAAATTATCGATTATAAAATGGTAAGCGAACTCATAAGTTACTTATGAAGTGTTGAGGAGCCCCACGAGATGTTGAGCGGAACATTCGAGTTCTGGATTACAGTGCTAAGGTTGTAGTTTAATATGCAACGAATTTAATAGTTAATGTTTGCGCGACGAAGCAAGCGTGTGTGTTCGCAAATTACTCCACACTTATTCCCGGGAGTGGGTATGTTGGGTAGATTTATGTTTGTAGTTCGACTTGCTGACACAGGTCGCTACAGAATCTGTTGGAGGCGTTCTGCATGCATCACGAGTATAATTGGCGCGGACGGCTGTCGTTCTGCATAAATTCTATTTTTCTAGTCGGAGCGTACTTCAAGTGATGTAGTTTGGCTCTTTATGTGATATAAAATGTTTTAAAATATGTTCCTGTCATTTGTATTGAAGATACTCGAAAGAGATATTTATAATTTATTTTTTATGCGTCTTAAAAAATAACAATATTATGTTTCCTATCAATTAAACAATTTAAAAACTCAAGAGACTCGCACAAATATTATGCATCACACATATTTTGTCCCGTGTGGGAACCGCACACAATATTTTGCACAACAACCGCACTCACTCTCATAGCGGCATTGTGTAGTTAAATATATAAAATTACAATATTTTACCAAAAAAATGTGCCTTCAATATGAAGACTTACCCTCAATTATGTGAATCGTCAGCTTAAACCAAAGTACCATGTGAATAAATGAAAGATTTTCGCATAAATTTTCTATGGGGTTTCCAATAAGTCTATATTGGAAACCATCGTTCGAAACAGGCGTGCATTTTATAATCATAGTAATATTCTATTTTTATCGCGTATATAAATAACCAGATTAATATTTATGTCATTAAACTGTAATGCCTTCGCCATTAAGCAACATAAACAAACTAAAGTAAAGTAACGACACCTTTAAAATTTCTTTAGATAAAATTTTGCATATTAAAATACAAATTCATTAAACATTTTTATAGTAAGGATGTAATGAAATCGTTGAGTAGTATAAGTAAAAGTAAATGGAACGGGTAACTTCTGTAGTATTTTTTAGTCGCGTAAATTTTTTATCACGTCTATTAATTGAATCAGTCAGGTTGATTTTATTTCGTATAATATTTAAGTAATAAATAATTTTTGATAGTAATTAGTTAAAAAAAAATTCGCCTGAGTTAGACAATACGCTGTTTCAATATCTAAGGTCTTATAGATATTTAATTTTAAAGATGAAACTCAAACTCAGTGAAATTTTATTATCATCAGTCTATGGCTGTCCTCTGCTGGATGCATACCTCTCCCAAAGCGCGGCGTGCGAAGTTGACCCCATTTTCGGCTGTGTGCAAAGTTTGCCATTCGGCAGTCGTAAATCGTCGCGCTATCTAGCGGTGAAGCGCTTAATCTCAGTAAAGTAAAAAAAGTACTACTTATTACACAATAAGTGATACTTTCGATTGTCTAGATGAGTTCACGGCTTCGATGTCTAAATGTAATACATTATCTCTTATTACATCTAACTTTAATTGAATTTTATATTGTTTTCTAAATAATCATATTTTTTTATGAAATGCAGATACACTTCTGGGATTCAGAAAAAGGACAGAATACGCAAAATCTTGGAATAGCAAAATCCCAGATTAGCAGGAGGACAGATTAGCATAAAGGTAGATAAGTAATGTACAGTCGAGAAAAATAACCGCGAAGCCTTCACTCTTCCTTTTTGTTTAGCTGTTAAAAAAAAAGCATATTTTTGAGAGCGGATGTTGACCGGCAATAGTAAACAACAAAAACGTTCTTATCATACATACACTTAAGGATAAAAAAAATTATCAAGTTATCACGAATGTTGATACGTTTGGCCGAATTACAGAAAACGAATTATTTTTCTTATTCTTTCTAATAAATTTCATTTTGTTTTCTGAGTGCGTCTGCACTAATCTGTCCTCCTGCTAATCTGGGATTTTACTATATCGATATTTTGCGAATCTGTCCTTCTGCTGCAGAGGACACTCTGCGCTATCCCCTTTAGGCAGTTAAGTTATGCCTTCTTATAAATACTTAGTTAATTTTAATTTCTTACTTACTTTGTTTGGCAAATTAAATTATCCCAATACATTTTTTTTGATCTAGATCAAAATAGATTATTTATTTAATAGTTATTTAGTATGTTGTTAACATTATTACAAGTATTATCCATTAGTCGCCTCTTGTGTCTCCCACGGGAAGCGTTGGTTGCTCTTAGGCCGCACGATTAGTTTCGGAAATGAAATGGAAACCATAGTATCCATCATACTACAAAATATAATAATATCTTAGTCGTTATTGGTATTCTTGAACGATGCTTCGACTCTCAAGTCGGACTAACGAGTAGTATTGGATTAAGCGAGGAATATTATCTCCTAGAAGTCTGAAACTGTGCTCGGTACTTGTGTCCTACAATGAGAGACTAATAAGGAAAAAAGATACGCATGATTCAAGTGATGTAAATAAAATTACAATAAGCTAAAAACAATTTCAGTAATATTTCAAGTCTAATTTAAAACTAGATAGGTAATAATATAGAAATTGTGCACTGATACTTTTTTGTTTGAAAGGAAAAGTTAAATTGCATAGATTTTAACGATTGATATTGTCCAAGTTAATTTAATCAATCTATGCAAATGTTTATCGTATGGACCTATACCTAAAATAAAGATGCCAATAAGTCTAACAGGCAGCGACTGAATCACTATTTTACGGGGAACAAAATTAACTAATATTCGATATTTAGATCAGTACTCAATTTTTCTAGACTTCTGGATACCCATTATAATTGTCACATATGCGTTTGTCAGTTGTTACCGAAGTCTTAATCTTCCGAGGCACTTAAACGATGATATAGATATCATTCCGCTAAACAATTGATTAATAAAGTTCTACAATATGACGTGAAAACCTTTATCAAGTATCTAATTTGGACACAATTAACGGCCAATTATGAATTTATCCAACAACAGATTACATATTCTTTGCCGAATATTTCTTAAAACTTTTTAATTAAAATTCTTTCGTGGAAGTGGGAATAAATCTTAAATGCCTGTTAAGCTGATAATTTCAATTTCCTGATTTAAGTTTTCTTAAAATATCAAAGTATTTTCTGATATTTATTTTTATTTCATTTAATGTGCTAGCGGTATCATTGACCTAATTGGTACTAGCCAGTGGCGTGCACAGAGCTTTTTTGACTGGATAGGCATTAAGTATAGATTTTTGACAGGGTAGGCAGTATTTAATTATGTTGATACAATTATGATTTTAGGCAATTATTAAGGTAGGCAGTGCTTTTCTGCCTTTATGGAATGCACGCCACTGGTACTAGCGTAGATAGTTTCCAGCTAGCCTGGACCGCAAAACCTATAAACATCCAGTTTGATTTTAAATCACTAGTTACTGAAACCACGTTTTATAGGTTTAAGCCAAGAATTTGTGATACACTGATATAATTTAAAAAAATATATTTTTTTTATTAGTTCTTGTCTTGTTTTGTTTTATTTTTCTTCCTCTAGATCGAAAAAGAAATTATATATATAGTATATCAGTTCTTTAGTAACCATAACACAAGCAAATATAATTGCTTAATTTGGGGCTAAATGGCGCTGTGTACATGTGGTAGAATATTATTATTATTATAGTTCGATGCAATATTTAAATCATCTCTAGTTTGGACAAAAGGCACCATGGTCACGACCGCAGATGAATCATTTATATAGTTTACACGGAAGCTGAGATGTCAGTGTTAACTTATCTAAAAGTGTTATTTCTGTTAAAATGCCCAATTCCTCACTGATAGATAGTGTATACCTTTAGGTACCTACTGTCTTACAAACAGTTGATCGTCGTAGAAAAAGTACTCGTGTTTTTTTATTTTCAATGTAAGACCACTTAACGCGATTCCTTTCATAACTATGACAGTTGTCATACCGGTGGGCTTTTAAAAATCCTATTCATTTTGACCTCAAGTCGACACGGGACTTAATAACCGAGGGGCCGTTGAAGCCGAAAACGGCTGCGAGTTCGCATCATCATTTCGATTTAATTTCGGGGTAAGGCGGTCGTGACAAAGTCTACCGTGCCATTATTCTGTTCCACCTCGCAGGATGTTTAATAAACAAATGACGTGGGGCCTCGTAATGACGCTGCGGGTGCTACCCTCCTCTCGTCTTTTAGGGCCCATTTTAAAGTTGTCGCCACCGTGAGCTATGTATATTTTACGGATGTGTCGGACAAGTCAAACGACACCTTTCATAACCTCCGACGATGATAAAACACCAGCCTATATTTTTCTGTTAAATTTTTTACGTTTGACGCTTGCGCGCGTGTACAACAATTTGCGACAAAAATGTCGTACATTTTTTATTCGGCGAACTAACTCAGAATTCGGATAATTACTCTAAAGATTGTGTTCCCTTAGTGCTGTAAAATTGCAAATGGAGATAACAAGCGTTTTGCTTGCTCCACAATTCCCCTCTTACTAATTTATTCGTGGAAGTTCTTGTCGTTATAGATCTAACATCATTCGTGGGCTTATATTTTATCCCTAATATCCCAAGCATATGGGTCACATCTATATAATTTACTTGAAAATTTATCAATCTACTTATGGGATTTAAGGTCTGTGTATATTGTTAGAAGAATTATAAAGGATTATGAGTTATTCGGCCGTATCACTGTCGACAGTTTACAAATTCCGGTATGGGGCGGGGCGGTGTCGAGTTCCGAAGTAATATCGATTGCAATCTTGTGAGCTGTCAGTAAATGTCATAACACATATTGTTTACATTATTTACAAATGGGTTCAATACCTTCACAAACATTAGCAGCTGTCACCGTGTCGCTGTCTTAATGACAGTATTTATAAGGAAAACTCGGCCGAACACGAAAATACAATTTGGTAAAAGGTAGAAGTTGTCACAGTATCGCGAGTGAAACATTAGGCGGGCGGGGCGTCGAGTCACGTGACACCGTTGCCGCGCCGCCCGCTCAGCGCGCTTCGCCTACGATACACAACAAATTACTAAAAAACAATGCTCACTTAATACGTGTATTTACGTTCCAACAACATTTATCAAATATTCAAACCATACGCGTACGTGTCATTATCGTTTATATGTTTCTACCTATATTTTTATTTGCTCACGGTTTCCCAATGACTATAGACATATTAGTAGAAAAGTATATTTGATGAGTTCTTTATTTATCAAAGTTTGTAAAAGCTGGTTTTATTTGGCTACAAATAAATTGCAGGTGCAATATGCATTACATCATAAATAATGTGTAAGCATTGCGTCCATTAGATGTCGATTCAGCATGGGTATACGTCACCTAAAGCGACTCTAATCTAGCATCGATAAAAGAGACGATTAAGCCAACAAAGGATTAATGTATGACGAACTTCGCCCACGGGGGCCGTGGCCAGCAAATCGTAGCCATCCCCACAAATTTACCCACAACAAACCACCTCGTGAGAGCGAAACGAAGATTAATCGCCGGTATACGGGATTACGGTAGTTGCGGTGGACACAGGTACCTATAATTCCAAACCCACACGCTTTTATAGTCCCTAATCATCGCCGTTTAAAGCTCAAATTGCTATGATGCAACCCATTCAGCGAAACACTACAATCTAGGCCCCGAGGCATTCATTCCTTAAACTTTGCTATTTAACAACCTTATTTCATTTTAGTTAATTGTTATTACCTGAAGGTTCTATAATATATCATCAAATTTAAATAAAATATCAACATTTACTTCCACAATAAATCCTAAATAAAATTTCTAACAAAGTTTTAGTAACGCTTGAGCACCACTTTTCACCCATTAAGGGAAACCGACACGCCGCAGCAACTTATATATAATTAATATTATTCATTGTATGGCACCGTTTGAGTGAGTAATAAAAACTTTTAAAGGGAATCAGATCGTCTTTTGAAAGCCTCAATAAAAAGTTTAGACATCAACTAAGTAAATTTATAAAATCAAGGAAAACGAGCTGTTCTAACCAATAGGTCACGAGCGCGGGGGAATGTACGAAAAAAAAATAACAAAGCATCGAAGAAGAGGTCCGGATCTCATTTAGACAAATCGCTCGTAGCGGTCAGGTCAGATACCAATAATAAGGGACCTCACGTGCTATTGTACTCCATGTCGTCATTAGGCCGCTTCCGTATATTCCAGCAGACTTACACTGGCAGTTCAACTCACTCTTACTACTATAGCATACGGAGTAAATTTGAATGCAAGGTTTATGCTAAGTTTGCCGCATCCAGTAGGATAGAATCAGAGTCCCAATAACGGATGTCATCGGTTCCCCGGACGCAACCGATGGAATGATGCCGATTTCTTTTACGAATAAATCGTTACTCTTTGTATTCTGATTGATGAATTATTAAAGTAATGCCTATTAAGAAATGAGGCCTTGTTTTTTTTAGATTAAAATAAAATAAGATTGTTTTCACAAAAAATAACTCTTCAATTAATTTCTTAAAGAAAAATTCTTCTTCTTCTTCTCTTTATTTGATTCTTCTTGCATAAGACATCAGCCTTCAGTATATTTCCTTCTTCAAGAACTGAGCTATCATACGCAAAAAGAATTGATCAAATCTGACGGGTAGTTCCAGAGGTAAGCGCGTTTAAACAAAAACACTCTTCCGCTTTATATAATATTATATATATATATATATATATATATATATATATATATATATATAATACCATAAACATAGTCCGGTAGAACAGTAAAGCACCGTTCTACAGCAAAGCAAACTGCGACTTGTTACGTTTTAACTCAATTATACCACGGACTGCAAATAAGTTAAGTTTTTGTTTATATTTGCAAAAAAAACACTTTGTAAAGAAAATTTGTTGATATTAACCAAGCACTGTAATTTGTCTAATCAGGAAAATGTAATGCTGAGAATCAATATTAAAAGAGATCTATAAATGACTGAATATAAACTACTAAACTGTAAATATTCAAGGTGGATATTGACATGTAAATGCAAAAGTGTTTTGAGCTTATGTAACGAGTAATCGGAAGAATTTTAATTGAAGGGCTTTCACGCACAAAAAACATGTAGGTAAGTAATGTTACTGCTATATTCTATCTAGAATATTTCTTCGAAACTACTCTGCTGCTACCTATTAATTACACCACTTATTGTAATTGCTTCAATCATTCGATCGTGATCACTACAGTCGATATAATAATAATCCTATATTTGTTCACTAACATCATCATATTTACATAATCAAGTGACACGGATGATATAGTATTTGACCTTACGACATTTGATTTATTTAATTAATAGAACTTTATAATACGGGATTATTTGTTTGAAAAGCCTCTTTAGTTACCTTCATTAAAATGGTAAATGGTATTAATTCCACATCACCAAATAAACCTTCTTCGATTTCCTTAATTTGGTTTGCACTCAAATATTCAGTTTTGTTTCATCAAAAAAACAATTAATAGCGAAGTTTGCATACAAATCTCAACAAAAACGTAATATAATCTAGAAGCTACTTACTTAATTCAGTAGCTTCCATAATAAAACACGCGACAGACTATCTGGAGAGCAGTGCAAACTCGGACTTGTTGCATTTAACTTAATTAATCCTGGGCTAGATCAGATAGTCTGACTCGAAGGACCGTTGCCACATAACGTTTGTTAAAACATCGCACTAACTCTACTTTCCTAACTTGTACAAATATGTTTATGTATGTTTCAATGAACTGATTTATGTACTGAATCATTGCGTATTTATTTGGACATTATTGATAGTCGTGTCGTGTCGAAAAGAGTATTCTTCTACTAATATACTCATTTGTATTAATATTAATATACTCATTTCGAGCACCTTACGCGTAAAGTGAAGCGTGAGATCAGTCATATGGCTTCACATGGAGTATGGAAAAGCCATATTATATTACATTTAAATACATGTAGCGAATTTCATAAACTATTACAGTAATAGACCTGTCATAATGGCATTAGACAAGTTAAAAAAAATAGTACAAGATAAATAAGAAGTGCACGACATATTTTTAATCGATACTTTAGAAAAGCAAAAAAAATCGGATGAACAAATTGTGCAGGCGCTCGTGCGTATTTAAAATTTTCTCCTTGCATCAAGGAGAGACTCAGTACAATCAAAACAAACTGAAACTGACAAGAACGACAAATAAATAAATTCTAAACGAATTAACTAAAAAGAAAATTCATTCATAAAAAGAATTAACAATTTGTTTTAAACAGTCTTTAGTAAGTTATATTATATTGTAAATTATAACTATAAGCAATATATACACCTATTTTAAACATGGTTTTATGTTTACTAAACACAGTTACTAATATAAAGCTATGTTAAGAATTCATTTAGTGTATACTTAAGTCACCAAGAAATGAATTACAATTTCCCAACAAACGTTTCTTCAAATACCTTATTGGAACCGATCCGATTCCGGAATAATGTTTGTCCACAGCAAACAATGTGTTGCCATTCTTTTTTTGAGGGAAAAGCAATCTAAGGATAAATATTATATCAGTTCACGGCAATCGGTCAAAGTTTCCTTCATGATTTAGGAAATGGGACCTTTATAGTTTTAGTAGATGGAGGCGAAAAATTCCCTTTTTTTGCCCCTTATTCGCCGAGATTTTCAATAGCCATCAGCGTTATTTTTATCACAGATGATAGAAAAAGTTTTGTCAATCTACGTGTAATAAATGGTTAAGGGCAATGTGTATTATGTATAGGGATCGTTACAGATTTTTTTGTACAACTAGGGTGGGAAACAAGCGTTAGGCTCACCTGTTGGTAAGTAGTTACACTAACATATAGATATGACTGTCTTCTCTAAGAACGATGGAGTAATAGATTCTAAAGGCAATGAATAGTATAAATTTTACGCTGACATTGTGCAAGAGAATAATACTTTCGCGTATAAGTATAATTTCAATACGAATAATAATAAAACTAAAATAGCTACGAATATAGATTAAAATTGTTCATATGGAAAAAAGGGCGTATGAGACACCTGATTCGTTTCGAAAAGGTATAATCCGTAATTCAGTTGGCAATGTTGAGAAATCTGAATGCGTACGAGAAGCGCCTAATCCCCGCTTAGCTGAGTCAAGGAATTGAGAGCTCATACAAACTGCCTCTTGATTCTGTCCGCGACGTATTTGAATATAAATACCTACGTTTGAAATATTGTTAACAAAAAATGGGTAATAAATGCACTTTAGATTTTTAAATATCTTTTACAAACATACATAAATAGCTTCACGCCTTGTAACAGGGTAGGCAGAGGTGTTAAACCACCCACTTTCCGCCATTTTTAATTTAAGGTCTCATGTAACAGCATGTAACTGTTGCCATATATCGGTCACAATTCCAGACTCCTTTCGATAGAAAGAAAAACCCAATATCACTTTACCCGACCCGGGGATCGAACCCGAGGCCTCTGCGTGGTAAACCGTACACAGTGTACCACCAAACCATAGAGGCAGTTTTACTCTATCTAGTAAAATATCTTTTAAGTTTAGGTTATTTATTCCAACTTTTTCTATATGTAGGTATGTTGCCTTTGGTTTTGTTATAGTCCTAATGTAGTAGTAAACAATGTGTAGGTGAGTGAAATAACTAAAAACTAAAGGCATTTAGAGAAAAAATCGGACATGACTAAATATCTACACTGCTTAATATAAAATGCTTATACACCTATATTAAAAGATTTTTGAAGGAAGTATTTTATTAACTTAGTTTATTTATGGTTTAAAATGACTGTGCCTTAATATGCATCGTAGATACCAAACGTAGTTCGTTACATAACTAAGTGCTTTTTTAAGAGATGAATTTTAAAAGTGACCCAGCCTCGTATTCATATTATGCAAGTACTCTTTTTCATACATATATTAAGATAATAAAGTGCATGGTTTTCGGTAGTAATGTTGAATCTGGTAGGCACTTCCCTGGTGCACTATACGGGATAGGCCAACAGCAACAATTTTTGAAAAAGGAATAAATAATACTAGTACAAATCTTGCCAATATTTTTTATTGCCTTCAGTTGCATACTAGTTATCTAAATCTAAACTGGCATTAGAAAAAGAAAAGATTTGATTTTTTGTATGTTTGTTTGTTTGTTCCGATTTTTAATCATTTTCAAAATTTTAATATTTAAAGCGCTTTTGTAAATATGAATCATGTAAGACCGAATGAAACGTTTAATTCCGAAGCGAAGCGAGGGTAGACGTCTAATATCTATTATAAAAAGTGGTAAGCGTCTCTCATGGATTTGTAGAGTTCTGCAGGTGAGACGAAGCCATTGCGTACCGTGTAGGTAATGTTTATCTTTTAACGTCATATAAAGAATTTCATGTCATACGTTCGGGAAACAACTAAGCAGAGCCTTAGAATTGCTAAAATTGAATGTTGTTTTGAATTACAATTAACTCCTTATAAGGAAATCCCCTTTGAGTCATCATCTTACAGTCCTAAACTCCTAGTAATCGGTCGTCGGAACAATTTTAAACTCGTTAACAACTCAGTCGGCAAATTAATCAATAGATCACTTAACAACCTTAAATTTAAATTAGGATTACGTGAATAAAAACTTAAGATTAAACTTCTCTAAATAGCATAAAGCAAAGTCGTTGTTTTTACTGTCTGTTCTCCACTAAATCAGGCAGCGGATTTTCATATATTCACTATGGTTTAAAGCGTTTCTTATAGAAGGTTTATGTACAGAAAAGTCGATAGTTTCAACGATTTGTAAAACTTACTGACTATCACATGCGAAGCAGGGGCGGTTCGCTAGTTTCTTATATTACGACTATGAGTATCACAAAACAGAAGGAATACTGTCTTTTTTGCCTGCTAAGGTGGTACGAAGGTTACTTCGAATACAGTACGTTAAGAGTATAGCTTATTTTCCATGAAATAGAACATCCACATTTTGTACATTCGCTGGTAATTTTCATATCTCCAGAGGCTTGTTCGATTCCCTGATTTGCATGGTAATGATTCTAAGAACTTCAAATTTTTGGCTTAGTACTACTTGAGACACTCGTTAAGAGACTTTTAAGGTATTATTGCTTCACCTTTACATTTATATTTTGTTTTCTGTGCGATATAAAAGTGAGGTACAAATGTAAACATTAAATTTTATAATTGTACTAGCTTCTTGAAGCGCGGTTTTACTCGCGTTTTTGCTTACTGCTCTGCTCCCGACGCCGATAGCGTGATGTTAAAAAGCCTATAACATTCCTCAAGAACTAGGCTATCATACGCAACAAGAATAATTTAAATCCAACTAGTAGTTCTAGAGATTAGCGCGTTCAAACAAACAAACAAACAAACTCTTTTGCTTTATATAATAGTATAAATAAGTAGAGTAAAAAGTTAATGTAGGTATACATTGTGTGAATTTGTCAAAATTAAATTTTTAGTATGAACGTATGTTTTAGTTAGTTGTAGTTTACATACACAAATAGTTAGAATAAATAACTAAGACTTTTAATAAATTTAACAAGTCGCGAAACAAGAATGTAACGGAGCGGTTGATATTCGAATTGCCAGCTAAGTGAGAGCAAAAGATCATGAAAAAGACTACCGAAGATCAGATTTATTTACATATTATGCCGTCGTAACCGTAAGCTGAAAGTAATAAAATAAAATAAAACGTACTTCTGCGTATATATTACTTGTAATGATGAGAATAGTACAGAATGAAACATACATAACTTATATTATTTATGTACAAAGAAAGTTATTCAGAGTGACGTAAAGCTTTGCGTATTTTCATCAACAAACGAAACTCCTAATCAAATATGAATCTGCAATAAGTACAGTTCGCTTTGTTGTTTAACCTGTTTAAAAATGTACCGGCTCAAGTCAGTCCCATAAGCAAAGTTCAAATGTTGTTACAGGGAAATGAAATTGAAGTTCTAATTTATGTTTGCCTATGCAAGATGGTTAAGATGGCAGATATATCGTGACGTCACATAACATCCCTGACGCATATGACGTATGTGAAGTAATTACTAGTAATTAGCACGCGTACAGATAGGCCAGTGCGGGTAACATAATTAGTGTTCCCGTACGTTCAACTTATTAAGTGCCCTATAACAAAGTTTCGAAGTACCTTGTGATTTGATAGTGGTAATATACGAGTATCTAAGTACAGTTGCTAAGTCGCCGATGGCTTTGTAAGTAAATTAATTTAACTAAGGGTTAATAAATAGACTACATTTTTGCCCGACTGCCGCAGCAAGAAGCGTAATGTTTTTCTATTATGTTCTTTAATTAAATAATACCTCCAGTAAATTTAATTGTTATCATTTTTATCTTAAAATGACACTTGTACCGTATACAAAAGTATCGCAATAAGTATCCAAGCTCACAATTAACACAATTCAACTTTGCCGTGACGGTTTTGAGATAAAAGTGGAAAAATGTAATGGATTGAAGACAAACTTGCCGTGAAAAATTTTAGTCAATGGGGGAGATAATTTCCTCGGAGCAACGACAGGAGTATTTTATAAAATTCTCGTGAAAAATTGTCGCGGCTTTCGCCCTAAAGGGCTTCCAATCGAGCAAAGTTGCCGTAGTAATTTAGAGTCATTTGTTTTCTATGAATATTTATTAGTCGATCGGAAAACAATGACCGTATTGAAATTCAATGTTCGAATTGAATGACATGTTTGCGTTTGGGAAACACCCGGGGTTTTATAAACTTGGCAACCGCTATCACTTTTCTCATAAAGATACTATTTAAACACAAATCAGTTATTTTTATAGACACATATAATTATTTGAGGATAAAATAAACCTTTATTTAAAATGACTGTGTAATCTGACATAGCCGAATCGTAATTCATCGAAAACATTTTGTTATACCTGAAGTGTCGAAAGCATGTAGAACAGCCGCCCAGATCTAATAAGGGTCAGTTCGTATTGCTGCTTGATAAAAAACAAAAGATAACGCTATCCTTTCAAAACATGCATGACTTACACAACATAATATATATGACTGCGTTCTATATTTTTGGGACAACACAATTACCTACATAAGGGCATCAGAACACAAACGTAATATTAATTACTTTCCAAAGAACCAAATGTTACTTAAATAATAATTTACCTATTTATTAAATCTGCAACACAAATGATTTTTGTCAATTGAGCTAAATCGTCAAAAATAGAATTACAAGTAGTGACAATCAAATTACGTTACAATAAGCCAGCGAGCAAAAGTGCTGAAATCTGGTAGAGCGCGATATTTAAATTCGCCGCGGCGACAACTTTACCGCCGGCGACAATTCAATTACAACTAATAGCCCCTGATTCATGTTTGTATTGCTAATTAGTCGCCTGCCTCAAGTTTTGTCACTCCTCACTTACTGCCGCCTCCACACCCAATGTACTCCCTGTTTTGTTTAATAGATTGTTCTTTGTCGGCTGCGACTGAATGTTAAACAGCGTCCGCTTTTGTTTTCCACAAATTAATGCATGTCTTTTCATCTACATTAAACTTCTTGTACGTTGACAGAAGGAGAATGTACATATACGTATGGAAATTAATACTTGCTCGAAGGCGTAACGTAAGCAAACGACCGTTCGACCTACGAAAACATGTAAAAATGTTCTTATTGATCTTAAATATAGTTATCAGACAGTTTGAAAAGGCTTGAAAACGTAACAATGGATATTGTAAGGATAAGTTTATTCAACAAGCAAATTTCCTTGTGGTAGTTGGCACAAGAAGGAAAACCACATATCGACAAAATATCAAAGGGTTGCCGAACGCCAACTTTGTGAAAACACGGTCGTGGAAGTTATTTAAGTCGTAGGGAGCCTTAACAGAAATAGGCATTTGGACCAATAGAAGAAAACTTGTAAATCCTGTCGTGAAACCGCAGGTACACGCGACCCGGGAATTAGGGAGCTCAGCGGTGACCGTCTTTCTTGCTGTTCTGTAAATAGTGTTCGGTTAACGCACAGGTACAACGTTCAACATGGTTTTGTGTGTTCTGTAGTTTGGCGTACTTATCCTTTGAGTATTTCTTACATCATCCAAGTTTGTGATAGTACACTTCGTGTGCATTGAGAATTTACAAGTTACAGACTTGAAGAAGATTAAAGATTAAGACTATTAAAGGTATTTAAATTATTTGCGCAATTGAAATATGCTTGTATAGTGCTTAATATAATGCTAAAATTACATCTTTACAAACAAAACTACTACAAATAAAATAAAATTACCCACAGGATCAAAAGTTCAATAGAAAATTCTTAGTTTTTAATCAATTGTGATCTCTTGGAAGACAGGAGTGCGTTTAATAAAACAATGCTTGCTGTAGAGAGCTCTCGATCGTGTCGTAACAGAACTTTCTTCGGTGGATATATAGGCACTATAGTTAATATTATTTTATTAGAATTATTTTATTTTTGTTACATTGTACGGTAATTTGTCTACTTACGTACAAGATTTTTCAATTATACCTTCACTATAAAATATTTGTGGATCAAAATCCCTAAATCTTAACTCACGATAATAATAATAATATCACATCAACTATTTATAACGCCATCTATACCCACAGTAAGCATATAATTATTATAGCTTGTGTTATGAGTTCTAGAAATGAGAAAATACATACTTAAATACTTTTTTTGAAACACCCAGACCAATGCAAATAGTCATGTTCATGCACACAAATAATTGCACTATTTACTTAGACAATAATTATAAATTATTTTAAACACTGTGAAATTCATACATTTACTGAATATCTGGCCCTTACAGCACAATATTTAAAAATAATGTAAATGATAAAACTCTGCTCAATAAGAAAGCTCTTTCAAATATTTCTTTACACAATCTTGCCATATACAAGTCGCCATTTCCTAGTAGGTACGGCAAAGTATTATTAATTCTTTACGAAAGAGTAAAGGTACTTTAGTATGTAAACAAATGACAGTAACATTTCGTAATACCATCTGCGGTTAAGTCTTGGGATATACAACCCAGTTTGTGCTACTCGTTACGATTTCCCCATGACAATCTCGACCCATGGCTTAACGATCCTCCTTGGCACGGAAGGGTCGTCAAAATAACTACACCCGCCGTATACCTGAACTAAGTGTGTATTATTATTACATAGTTATCCCATGGTTATATCACAGAAATTGCATGTTTTTATAAAAAATATGTATAAATCTACCTACCATGTTTTACAATTAGCTAAGAGCTCACATCTTACTTCCTAGTAATATTATAAATGCGAATGTTTTTGAAGTTATACTTCTTTGGGCGCGATTGGGAAAAAATGATGAGAGTGAATTTTTACGATGCGCGCGCACACCGACAGAAAAAAGCAACATCCTGAAGTTAGTTGCGAACCTTTGTGTGTCGTATCAGTACAAATAATCAGTGTGCATAAATAAAAAATATATTGGCGTTTATATCAATTCTATATTTATTTTGAATATTAGTGGTAAAAGTGGTTTTAATATACTGTTTTAAGTGCATTTATAGATTTGAGGTTAACTGTTGTATGTATGCGTTGTGTTATTATTTGGTATTTTTAGATTGTTACGCTAAAGAAGTATAACTTCTTACGTGCGTACATGAGTACACACACTCTTTTTTTTGTATGTGTGTTTGTTTATTACCACTCAGCGCCTAAACGGCTAAACCTTTTCGATGCAAATGAGTATGTAGATACTAGATAGATTCCATGCCGAATACGGACGTAGACTTTTTATCCCGAAAACCGGTCTGGTTCCCGAGGCTGACAAAACACATTTTAGGCGCGGACGCAGCCGTGGGGCGCATCCAGTTTGAATTAATTTTAAACTCCTGAGAATATCAAATCCGAATAAAAATTTAGAAAATAGAATACATAGCTTTGAAAAAAATTAAGAATTTTTCATTGAATTTGAAATTTGAATTTTTGGATAACAATATTTCATATTTCACATTCTATATTCGCTATATAGTTTCGATTAACTCAAAATCTTTATTTGAAAGCTCACAGCGCCCATAGAAACTGCTTCTTCACGCTTGAATCTACGGTTCAATACCCATAAAACAAAGCTATGCAGGTTCTACACGTGAACAGGTTTCATATACGTGAGCTGTACACTCAAAGCAGCTGGAAGTACAATCGGAATCACAGATACACACTCATAGTTGGCGCTATTGTATTGTACGGGCCGTAGCGACCTGTTGCGTCGAACTATTTTATTAGCGCGAGTGTGTCGACGGCCCATTCTTTAAGGCTCTTTTGTTGGCGCGCCCGTTTAGCCCCACATTGTGCTTGCTCCGATATTATTGGTTGGGTTTATAACGCAAACACCAAGAATATCTTCTATCTCTGCATGTTGATTAAATTTTCTTGGATTTTACAGGTAAGGTTTTTGCTTGTGGTAACCCGCTTGGCTTTTTGTATTTTTGTTATTTTATTCCCAAAATAAATTAAAAATGGTCTATCCACTAACCTTTAAATAGACAATGTTGGTGTATAGTAGGAGAGTTTCAACAAACAATCTTTAAAATACGAAATAAAAAATATTACTTGAGGTAAAATGTTGAACAATGAAATGGTCTGTCAAAATGCAAATGTGTTGTAGCATTGGCAGTGTTGTAACAAAACCACATTGTTCATCCACCTCCCAGTATGTCAAGATTGTCATCCAGATAGACGCCAATACGGCTCCTGCATAAATTGAAGGCTTTGCAGCCCGCAACGTTGCCGGGAATTTCCCTCAGGGCTTTCAACACGAAAAAAAATTGGCTTCATCTCTTGCTTCCAATACTTCATCTATAATTCAATATTCGCTATTACCTCCGACGACTATTTACAATGGTAATTTACGTGACTAATTTGCCGTACGAACACTCCAATGAATAATGGTCGATTTTCACTGGTATATAAAATTTTCAGCGGCAATCTCGCCCGTAATGTGCTCACATAAAACCGAGTATAGACTGCGACGAAACTTACGTACATTTGCATCTAAATTAGAAATCTAGCTTTGAAAAAGTAAATAAAAGTTGGATTAGTCTGACTGAGACTGAGGGATATTTTATGCGCACAACGATTAATTAAGCAAATAACACGAACACGATACATACTGGTAAAGGCAATGTAAAATTGTTAGCGTCAAAGGAACTTTTTTCAGAAACAATGAAAAAGACAAGTTTCTTGTACTCACTAAGAAAATTTCAGTTATTTTTTTTTCCATTAAACACAGGTTTCATAATTTAAATAAGATATCCGAAACAGAGGTGATCGAATTAGAATAGATAGAAAAGAAATATAGCTACATATTCTGTTAAAAATATATATATTAAGAAACCTAAATGTCAACTCTTTGCTAGTATTGCGGCAACTTACCACATGGTGTTTCACAAAAATCTCAGATCCGCTAAAGTTCCGAGGCTAGACAATCTTGTAACTTTATATTAAGTTAGGAAATCGTTTAAAGACTACCACTGAGCTCAGACGTCGGGTATCGATGCTTTCTTATTTAAGCCAACTTTCCGGACTTAGAATTCAATAAAGCGGCCAACGGAATTTACTTCGCTTTGACTAAATAGCTTAAAAGATTAATTAAGATAAACTTGCCGCGGATCCGGTAAATGTTCTAGCATAAACAGTTTAATTTTGCAACAAATTCAATCATTATAATTTAAATTTATAATTTAATCATTAGGATTTAAAAAGTTGTGACTTCCTAAAATAAGCCCAAAATACTATTTTCATGAGAATAAGTCCTTAGCCGGCCTAGTCTTGGCGGCTAAATGGAAAAACTAAATTCGCAACTAGTAAAGAAATTTTATGCTTGTTTTCCTACTTTAGAGATTGATATTTTAATATGCAATGTGAATTCATAGTAGCCTTTAATATGAATATTCGCACTTGAGTATTAGTATGCTAACTTTTATCCCAGTTTGAAAGTACACAAAATATTTTAGTAGAGTCATTTTCAAAAATATTTACATACATTATATTTCTAGTCCTAAGAATTATTAAAAGAACCCGCAGCGGTTTGTAGCTTAGTCGCCCTAGTCTGTCGAGAACTAGTAATAAAGTCGATTAATGGGGATTATGTTCAAAATGCACTCGGTTAGCACATCGCTACGATTGCATTGTCATCACATTTCAGTGGTTCGCACGTGACCCTATCTCCTAGTAATCCTCGGACACCTGCTTTTCAAATCTTCATTTCCTTTGTACTAACGTTTATTTAATGTCTTATGTACGTTGCCTATTGTTAGTGCCACAATAGGCAACTATGTGTGGCTTAGACTCGTGAAGAAATATAAAACTTTGTTCTTGTCTTTCACTTTCTTTCACTTTTTTATTCGGTTTTATATATAGAGTTATCTAAACTAATAATATTTTAAAGAGAAAGATTTGATTTTTTGTATGTGTGGTTGTTCTGATTTAACTTAAGATCTACGTAACCGATTTAAATAATTCTTTCACCTTTAGAAAGCTACAAATAGGACTGGTAACATAGGATATATTTTATTATGTTTAATATTATTTTATCAGTTATTTGCAAAATTTCAATATTTTAAGCGCTTTCGTAAATATGAATGATGCAATACGACACTATTGCAATGATATTTTATTTTCCGTGGGCGTTTATTGTGAGACCGAATGAAACTTTTGATACTGAAGCGAAACAAGTGTCGACATCTAGTACGAGTAATAGATAATATATAAAATCAGTCTCGATTTTTATCATTTCAACATAAAAGAAAATTACAGCAGTGTATAGTGGTGCATAACTACCAATGGCTTTTCTAATTATACTCAAGAAGTATTCTCATTTTAATTGTGGATTAGAGACAAAAAACAAAATGCATGTATGTAGCACGAAGCAAAAACTAAAGTCAGTGGTCCGTTGAAGGTATTCATTCACTGGGTATAAATACAAGCTTTCTTATGACGAAAAAACTACGGTATAAGAAATGGCGTGATGTGTTGGTGAGATGAGCGGTAACTGGCACGCGTCTGCGGTTATAGCTCGAGTGCCCTAGGTCCGGGTGAAGATTGAGTGCCTTATTTTATTACCTCGCGTATAATCAATACTTAAAACTGTTTAGTTATATTATTTGTAGTGTTATATTTGAAGAAAAGTTCCCACGTTATTTCGACTAAAACGTCAATATAATTTCGCGATACTTAAAAAATCAGTTTGATGCCAATCCAAGACAATGTTATTAAAGAATATTTTATTTTTACATAATCAAAATTAACTTATTGTGATGTAACCATCAACATTGGATACTGAAGAGTAACTTTGTCTTAAGTAAATTAATCATCATCCCTAATTTTATTTTTACTAAAACTTCATAACACCAAAATGTTGTTTTAACAAAGTTGACAAACACTTACTTCAGACTTCCAGCACTCAATTGGTTATTGTTTATTCATGTTGTTAAACTTTGAAACAAAACAAACAAACAAACTCATAAGTATGTAAGCACATTTCACTTGTCAGTGAACTATATCACAAAACTCCTAAAAGTCTCTTCAACGAGAGTGAAAGACGTTTACTTATATGAGGAAAACAACTAAATTGTTGAATAACTAAAAATATGAATAAATGCGTTTCATTTGATGTAACGGGTTTTAGACAACAGATTGGTGGTGGGTGACGAAGTTAGCCGGTTCAATTTTCATTAGTGCACGATTTTTCTTAAGATTTAGTCTCTAGAGACGAATTAAATTGTGCACGTATGTTTTAAAACTATTCTTGTATATTTGAGATCTCGATCCTTCTACTTTTATTTATTATCATCATCAGCCTACGGCAGTCCAATGCTGGACATAGGCCTCTCCGAAGGCGCGCCATCTTGCGCGATTTACGATTGTTTGCATCCAGTTTCTGCTATTTTTGATTTATTTACTGCATATTTGCAACAGATTCATTTATTTAAATTATAATCACGTGCTATCTAAGTAATTACGTGTTATTTATAAAATTGTCTCCAATCTCATTACGTTTCATCATATATATAACAACAATAACGTCATAGCCATACAACTATCAAAAAGTTTGATAGTAAGAGTTCACTTTATGAGAAACTGATGGATAATCTCATGGATAATATCCGAACCGTTAGTATTTATACTTTGACGTCATAATCAGGTAGCAATAACATAGGTCTATTTGCGGAACTTTCGATATACGTAAGTTAATAGTATAGCTATTATACTACAATAAAAATTCCAAACTACAAGCGTTTTTCTACTATTAAAGTGTATAAATACACATTGCTTTACTGTTATATTTAGGAATGCTATAATTAATAATCGCCGATGTTCTAATTTAAGTACGTATGTGTTTTGTGTACTTATATATTTTGTACTATGACTAATAGTCGCTTCTAGGTAAAATGTGGTCACTTTATATAAATTTATTCGAATAACAAATTACTAGCACATTCCTAATACCTAATAGTCAAAAATAGATCCAGAAACATTTTACTTTAATAATACGAATATGCATACAAGGTTATCGAACACAAATTACAATAATAATATTTTATTTATTCAGTAACATTCTACGAAATCTACAAATCCCATTACACAAATTGTAAAATGAGCAATGGTAAATAGTTAAATGACCACTTAACTGTGCAATATATAATGTTTATAATTCAGGTAATTCATTAAGGTAATTCTGAGTTAACTTTCTTGAAGGATACCATGGACAAGGAAATGTAATCAAAGGGTACATCATCCGAACAGATGCCTATCTGCCAACGACTTGAGCGACGTCTGCTTGAACTGTGTTTAATTAAACAAACATGTTTTGATCCACCCTTTACATGTTCAAGTTATCAATTGTTTGTGTTCGTGTACAAATAACTGACTTCTATGTCTAAATATGAAGAGTGAATAAAACATTTAACTCGTTCGTTACCAGTGTTACTACCAGTCTTACCACCAGTAGTAAAAGAGCCTTTTCGCAGTACCGAATATTTCTTATAATTTGAAATTAATTGCTTTATCTTCACCATCCACATACAAAAACAACCCGTATAACTCTTGCAATCCAGCAATATAGCTGTGACATCGAATAACTTCGAAAAACTAGATCTGATAGAATAATCGGAAACCATATTGGAGATATGTAAGGAGGAAAATCAACATCGCAACATTAAATTTTTTCTTTGTACCTATTTAGTGTAGCGTATCTTCATGACTATGCATTAAAAGTGTTTCAGAAATAATTCTAAGAAGAGAAAACTTATCTGTTACCGACCGTAAAAGAAATGATAGGGGACTGAGCGAGTAGTATTGAATTATTGATCAATTAGAAACATTAAATATACAGTCGCTAAAAACATAGTACAGTCAGGCACAATTATATAGGTCCCACAAAGTTTTGTTCCTTGTATCAAACCCGAACCTCGGGAACAGTACTCACATTGCAGCATAATAATAATATAATAATACCAGCCTGTTTACTATCCCACTGCAGGGCAAAGGCCTCTTCTCTAGAGAAGGTATGAGCATTAATCACCACGCTTGCTCAAGGCGGATTGGCAATTTCAGACTTTTTAAGTCCAGGTTTCCTCACGATGTTTTCCTTTACCGTCAGTCAGAAATGTCCAAGATAAACTTAGAAAGTACATAATTATGTTTTGAAAAATCTTGGTATTGTATCATTGGTACTTGCCCGGATTTGAACCCACTACCTCGTGTTTACGAAGCGGGTGCTTATCCACTGGACCATTTCGACCTTGACACTGCAGCATAAAAATTATGTTTCGCATGCGTTTAGGAGAGCAGCACAATGTTATCGGAATTAATTTAATGAACTATCAAACCAAGTAAACCATGACCCAGCATAAGCTCATTTTGTCAATTCATCTCAATGCAAGTAGGTCGTAATTCGCCTAAAGACAGTTTTCCTTGGCAACGAGCTTGTATCACTTTACTGATATTTTACTGTTGTTATGTTAGTATTTAAAACGTCCTAAGTCCATTTTATACGATAGATCTTAAAATTATGACAGTTTTAAGCGAAATAACAGCGAAATGGGTCATGATGCAGTTGGATTAATTGTACCTATATTAAAATCCTTGTTATTTTTGAATATCTAATATTAAGTAATTATCGCCAATAGTACAACCATTATTAGTTTATTGGTTTTAATAGTTTATTTATAATCATAATATACCTAATGACACGAAATCGTAGGATATGTAAAACAGGCATTAGATAAATATTCTAAAAGATAACTTAAAAGCAAAATGTGACAGCAAAAGGTGTTACTTTTTTCTTTTTTTTATATAAATGTATAACGATGCAGTTTGTATCAATTAGGCGTTAAAGTTAAGCATCGGGTAGGCACTCGTCGAATCGTCCATCCGAATGGATGATTCAAAGGAAATGACGCAGAAAATTGCCCGCCGCCTCACGTGGACGCAATATCCTACGAGTCCTACGACGGCTTCCAATTATGCAGATTATACCGCTGACGATACACTTATTACAAAGTTACTTAACTGTGTGTACTGTGTGCACTCTGCCTAACATATTATGACCATGGCATGCCGCTTTGTTTGACGGCAGTTCGAGGTGGGAATTATTTACCAGCGCCAGTAGCGTTTGTGAATTTTAGCTTGTATTTGCCGGTCGATTGTGATGTTAAGTGTTTATTGTAGATTGTATCAAGTATTAAGAATTCGTGTTTTATTTTGGCGCTATTAATACGCAACTAGTATAAAAAATGCGAGTATAGCTATACAATAAATTTTTGTTATAGGCATACTATTTATCTTACCCTTAATAAAATTAAAATTAAACCTTTATCGCATTAAAGGTTAAAGTATTAAAAGACAAACCTTAGATTTTATTTATTTTCATCCATCATATTACCTTTTATTAAAATGCTCAAGTTCTTTTTAATATCAACTGAACAAAAATAAAAATATCTAAATGTCTGATCTCTTTATAACACTATGAAGCTATGTTATAACTTGTGATATGGGTACAAGAATGAGGATACAAACCTAATCAAATACTTTTTTTTGTTAATACATACTTAATGTTATATGTAGGTGTATAATAATGTAAATAGTCTCAAGATCTCGCGACCTCTGCGTGGTATCACCGAACCATAGAGGTCTCTCTCTTGTACGTGCTACGTACTTACCTAGTAAATGCTTAGTGTGCATATGTGGTAGGTGATCTGCATAATGAGAAGTCGGGAGGTTATTGCGCGGATCGGACCAAGGCGGCAATTTCAAGCCTCGATTGTTATAGAGACTACCAACGGTGAGCACACATTGATTCCTATAGCGAATTTATTTTTAGCTGTAGTACAGATATTGTTTTGAATTTCAATGGATTAGCTTAGTATATGCGTGCTATTGAGAATTCAGCATAGAAAGAACCAAGCTGTAGGTCTATTTTGTATGGTAATACAGTTTAGTTTCGTCATTTAAATGTCTTTTTTAATTTAATTTTTTCCTAAAGTCACAAGTTACTATCTAAAACAGCACACACAGTTAGAAAAGACCTTAAATCCTTAAAATAAAAAGAAATAATTAGACTTGATTTTAGTAAATTGAATTTATCTTTGGTGCAGTAAAAACTTATACATAATTATTTTATATTTAGGAAATTTTAAAGAAAGCCCTGGTTTTAAAACTCGGAGTGATTGAAGTGTTACTGGATGTTTTAACAAAGAATAATATTTAGTTCTCAATATGTAGGGCACATATCTGCAAAACATGAGTCTGATAAATCTTCATTTGCCCATTCTGGAAAAAAAGACATGATATTTTATTTACACCTGTATTAAATATAGGTAGACATTGTATTAAACTAAAATGAATTCTTAAAACCTTCAGCTCGCATTGGCATTGCCTACTAAATAAAATTTCCTTTTAACAAAAAAAAAGCAAAAGTTATTTGAAGGCGATAAACGCAATACAGATGCTTAGAGTTACATAGACGAGGCTGGTCACGCGCCTGTTCCCCAAACGCTCACATTTACCGATTGCCCACTATAGCTCCGCTTAGCTTTACGACGCCTACGATAGGCGACTGTATATCACACAATAATAACACTACCACGCTTATTGTTTTCCTTTATTCATATAATATTTATACTGTATATTTAGAAGCTAAAACCATGTATTTAAAATTACATTACACCCCCTGTTAACGCCCTAATGTTCAATTTACAGCCAACCTCGACACCTAATGACTCACTAAATTACACACCGTTAACCAATTAAAGGTAAACTTTATAAAACTATCCTTCTTTAAATCTGTTTTATGTTAACAAATGAAACTTGTAGACGTCTTTATTTCACGACACAAAAGGTAAATAGCTTCTCTATCAATCAACCCTTAGATCGTGCATAATTTAACGAAGGTGCTATTTCATCCCATGTCAAGTATTTGAACAAGCTCACTTCGTCATATTATTGTAGTGTTGTTCTTGCTCATCGCAAACTCCCCCTACCTCATCTGTTGAAGCTATTTTATATCTTTCTTTACCTTTTTCTCTATTTTACGATGTTACTTTATTTATTCGTGTGTTCACAAAGTTTGAATAAAACTACTTAAAGCATAAGGTGCTTTTGAAACTTGCAAAGCAAATATCAGTAGGTCGCAAAAAGTACTGTACTGTATTATCGGACTAAATATGAATTCGGTTTATTGATTATCATTTTTAAAAGATATGATGATAATCAATAATTAAAAGTTTGTAAAGTTACTTTGCAGTAGTTCTTGAAAACGGTATTGATGTTTTATATTTGTTTAATAATAACTTGTAATTCCGATAACGTTGACATAATAATAGAGTCCATTAGAAATGTTCGGTGTATTTCTATCGGTAATAAAGAGCTGTCTCTTTATTCTTTTATACGACGATATTCTTAATATTGGTAGTATCGTTTGCTCGGTTGACATGCCTCCCAATTACCTGTCGATTGATGGTAACTGCTATTGCGACCTGTGGCAGATCAAATTTCGACCACTTGGCACCTTTCTCACCCCCTAACGTCTTACTTTTATCCCCCTTCAGTTCGCCAGACGTATTTGACATATTTGGCCGAGACCGCTCGCCGCCAACATTTTATTGACCGGTTATTATTTTATTTTATGGACATCCACTCTTATTTCATTGGCCCTAAGACGAAGTTACAGTTTTTGTCGTTCGACTATTGGAGCAAATCTTGGTCACATCTTAAGTTTTTATTGAATAGAATTTGGTGTAGATGGTTTATGGGATTGTCGTAAATGATGTGTAATATGATTTTTATATTTGTAACTTCTAACCATATTGTGCCGTGTAACCTACACGCACTTTATAGAAAATAAATATGTGTTATTTCGTGATAACGTTCATTATTTGGATATGAGGCAGTGTGGTCTAGTACGGGAGCGATGTGACACGATGCATACTTACTTGCTGATTGATATATTTCACTGATGAGATAATGCTGAGGCAATAACATAAATGAAAAATATTTAGTTAAACACAAAAAAAGTGTAAAAAAATAACTATATGTCACGTTTTTTATATATTAACGGGCAAAGTAAATAAAGTGAAAAAGGTCGACACGTTATTGGTATGTTTCCTCTGTATCTATAAAATTATTTTTTTTGTAAAATATTTACCTCTCTGAGAGCATGGTAGTAATACAAACAGTTGGTGTGAAATTTAAACGAAAAGAGACAGATCAAACACGTAAGAAATGTTCTAAAACACGTCTTGCAAACCATTCAACGATATTGATTCGGATGAAAATAAATACTAAAGTATTGTCCTGTAGAGTTTTCGATCAAAGAAAATTACGCCAAGCATGGAGCGAGATGAGGCGCTTGGTCTTTTCTCCGTAGCCGTTGGTAGAGCTCTATAAAATCCCTTTCCTCGCAACATATCGTTCTTTTCTTCCCAAATTGCGGCTGTCCCGATGCGGCAGACACGTCCAGGTAATAACGCAATAAACCACTGAGAGCTTCCCCCTGGAAAAGCGATCGAATTTTCCTTGAACCTTTTGAAAACGAGTTGTTCGTCGATTTTCGTAGATGCAGTAGTGCGCTCGTTGGAAAACTAACCTTATTTTGTGATTGTTTGTGTTCATTTTCTTTGGATTGAAGTGGTCTCGAATGAGCGGTGTGCAATCGGTCAGGCTGCCTGACCACAGCGGCGTTTTTCGCGGTGCGCCCGCTACACTGCGGCCATCACTTTGTGTAATTGAAAACTCGATGTGCACTTGTACGGAACACCCGTTTACAAATAAATCTTTAACATCTAAACATTATACGGGTTTAGCTCAGCAGTTTATTACATGCCGTTTACATATCTAGATAACAATTTGAATAAAACGGCGAGTACCACTCGTAATTTCAAACTGAAAAAGCATTAAAGAATATTTTTGTGAAGTTTAATCATGTACAGTTCAGTGTTTGTTTGATTTAAATCAGAGTTGTATTTAAATAAGATTACCAAATGTTAAAAATAAGCTTTGCTAAAAGGTATCACGTATTTTTTTATTAAAATACAACAAATCGTCTTACAAATAATTAAAAATATCTAAGTTTCTGATCTCTTTATAACACTACTAGCTTTCAGCGGCACGGTTTCACCCGCGTTTTTGCTTACTTCTATAACCTTACTCGAGAACTGATTTTTTGAAATCCGACTGGTAATTCCAGAGATTAGCGCATTCAAACAAACAAACTCTTCCGCTTTATATGATAGTATAAATTACTATACATATCTATCACAAAAGAATCGTTTCGTTCGAATCGTCGAAGAGTTTCAAATAGTATATAAAATGACTCCCAGATATCCAATCATGCAGTGGACAAATAAAACACAAATCAACTATTATAATTTTAACGATATTCTCATGGCTTTGTGAGAGACTTTTATTGATGAAGTTGAACTTATTTACTATCCACGTTTTTATTCATGCTAATTAACGAAAGTTTTAGGTATGTATACTACAAAATGATTAAACTATATATTTTATTTCTTATAAATTGAGTATTATGAAGTTCATCATCATTGAGTACAAATCCTGCATCAATGTGATGATATTTCTAATGAATTTTGTTCCTAGACATTACCTACTTCACAATAATAATAGCAAGCATTTATCTTAATAGCAAAATAAAAATTCTTTTGAACATGAATAACTTCGGTGAACAAACAGCGACTTTGCCGATCTTTCTTAACTTGGCTTACACAGTTTGCTTTAAACAGCTGTTTAATATCTCGATTTTTAAATCGATCTCCCATTAAATTAACTTCAGAGCATTTCACTTCGATGAAAACAATAAAAATAAATCTCTGACTGTGGTACAGAAGTACTAATTCTATTGTTGTACTTACATTTCAGTATTTCTCGACACAAAACAAACCCTAAGGTACCTACCTGTTTTTACTTTTTTTCATCGTTTCTCGTACAAGTCCGCGTCTGGTTTAGACCATTAAGTAATCTCCTCGCCGGCTTCGAAAGCCCCAGCTAATGCACCTACAGCGAAGTTACTATTCTAGGGTTCCTTAAAAACCGAGTATGTTTATTATCGTTTTGGCAAAAAAAGACTACTGTTGCGAGGTCTTGAGTGTTTTTTCGTGAATACTTATCGATATATATCCTTGTTATTTTCAAATATTTTTATTTGGTTGTATGATTCAGTACGTATGCTGGAAATATTTGTTGTGACAATTTTCAGTACAGGATATGATATAATTTAAGTTGTGTGTCTTATAAAAAATAAAAATAAACTCTGTAATTTGTCTCGCCCCTTCGTGATTTCAAAAACAACAAATTAAATACGGAGAAAAACAAACATTTAGGTATCAAAACCTCCCGCTGCAATAGTTAGTTATCTTGTTCGGGTGTAATCTAAGAGGAAAGACGAATTGAATACAAAAAGATAGTAAACAACCACACAATAATATTGTATCGATTTCATTTCACATTGAACCGAGCTTTGAATATTGTATAATATATTCATAATAACGTATGAATATGTCAATAAACCGTCTTGTATTGACAGATTCGTTGCGAGAAAACAAGTGGATCGCGGGAAAAGAAACAACATTCAAAGTGAGTAAGGGCAACTTCAATAATGATATTTGTTACGTACGACCGTCGCGGCGTCGGGCAAATAAACCGAACCGTTTTAACTTTATAATCGAGAGAAACGGTTCCCAAACAAAATCGGATTTTAATTAAGGGCCACGCTTTGTCAACTGCTCCTTTTAATTTTGATGAATAAAGAAAATTATTTATTTGGCGGCGTTAGCGCTTAGCGTGATTTATTCACTAAGTTAAGGACATTTATAAGGCATCGTCCTACCCAAGGGAAATATCTTTATCATAACTCCCCGGGTTTGACGCGAACATTACCGCTGCGTTATATCGAAAGCTACAATGAATTTGCTGATGTTTTTGTGTATTATATTTGCTTTAATCGTTGCACTTAGTGTTGTCATTATTGCTAATGTTTCGTGTTTTTGTTTCAGGTATGTACGAGTGTTTTGGTACGAGAGGCTTTGGTGAGTTGGGATTGGTAACAACACTAAACTTATGTTCGTCACAGACATTACCTACCTATATTCTTAATTTATCCAGGCTGGCTAATCTTTATTCCTTTTACAAACATTGAATTCTAAAAAACAGACAATAAAGGTTGAAGACGAAAACTAAAGATAGTTTGTTTCAGTTTACGTTACAGTTTATAAAACTAGGCAACAACCAATTTATTTTTAGGGTTCAGTAACCATAGGGTAAAACGGGACCCTATTACTAAGACTCCGTTGTCCGTCTGTCACCAGGCTGTATCTCATGTACCGTGATAGATAGACAGTTGAATTTTTCACAGATGATGTATTTCTGTTGCCGCTATAACAAAAAATACCAAGATGGCGACTTGGCTGGTTTTTTGAAATCATAATTACTTTACAAAAGTCTCAAAATGATGAAAGAAAAATATCGTGAAGAAAATATAGCAAAAAACATCCAACACACACAGGTCGAAATGCTGAGATACTAAGAACCACAATATAAGATTAAGATTACGATAAAGTACAAACAGATGTGCATTCAGGCATTACAAAAGGATTACAACATTTATATACTTGCAAAATTATTTCTCGTAGAACTTACACCGTTACGGCGTAGCGTCCGTAGCAGTCACCCTCATCCGCAGTAAATCTTTTAATCTCTTTACAATGGTCCAACGTCATAAATTTGACATCTGTGACTTTTTTATTACGATATTCGAAAACGTGTCTCTCCCAACGGTATGATAAAATCGTGTTTTATGGACGCAGGTCCCGTCAGTTCATTATTTTATTCCGTTGTATCGATTAAATTGGCACTTCAAACATAAAATCACTACGGTCGATAGACTTTGATTCATAATCCGAACATCACCAATGAATACATCCTTGATGTACACGTACTCTGAATAACATAACGAGCTCAATGATACAAAAAAAGTAAAACTATATGTAACAAACACGGCAACAACACAATTCGAGTTGCATCTGCTATCAAATTACACTGAGGCAAACGAATCGATTCCTCTTAACAAAAGCAAGGAAAATTCAGACGTGCCATGAATAAGTAATTTCTCTTAAACGCTATTGTTAAGTAAACATTTCTAAGATATTTTTTAATGCATAAAAAATGTTTTGAATGGACAAAAGCCTCAGGTTACATTGTGATTTCAATACATTTTCGTTGGCAAGTGATCCTGTTTTGTAGTCCAGCGTTGGGGTCTTTCGATGAATAGATAATATCTATCTAGCTAACTGTAGCCCTATCATGAATTGGCAACTTTTGGAGAAAATGGTAAAACGAAATAATATTTCTTCAGTATTTTTTGTCATCTTGAGAAATTGTAACATGAAAGAGAGTATTTTAATGAACATGCTTGCCAACCGTTTCGTAAGTGCTATTGTTATTATTTAAAAACAAAAATATTTACGTCATTATTTTTGTTTTATTTTTATACAAATATAAAGAAAATTGTTTTGGTGGATACAATAAATTACGTATTTGTTTTTAAACATTTTATTTATTGTGATACAATTTCGTTTACCCGTTGACAGAGATGAAGCTTACTTTGGAGGTAACAGAATATAATTATCTTATACATTTTAGTTGCTAGTATGTATATATAAATCCTATTGATATTACATATGCGAAAGTATTTTTGTGCGTATATATTATGTGTGTGTGTTTGTTACCACTCAGCGCCTAAACGGCTAAACCGATTTCGATGAAATTTTTATGTAGATAGATTCGGTGCTGTAGACGGACATAGGCTACTTTTTACTTTTAGCGAGTATTTAATATTTGGTCTGGTAACGCAGTAAAAACAGCAAAACGTAATGACATAATATGAAGAACAAGAAAAACTCTATAAAAACCTACGACACCGCACTGAAAAACAGTAGATAGTATGATGTTGGAGGCAAGTAAGATAGGAGGGTTTACGCGTCATGTGTGCCAACGTCGCAATCTAGTTTCTAGTCAAATAATCTCAGCTATATTTTTAAAATATGTTCTGTTAACACCCTAGAATAAGATGAAAGCTGTTAAAAAGTAAGTAACCATAATGCGTACAGTTATTTTACTATGAAAATAACGTTTGCATATAAATAGAACTGTAAAGGTAATGATTTTTACTTTTTATGCAGCTTTCATCTTATTCTAGCATGTTAACAGAACATATTTTTAAAATGTAAGTCTGAATCAATGACAAAAATTGAAAAGCACGAAATATGACACTAAAACTCATGACGCGTAAACCGGCTTCGGCAGCACGATGAACTTTTAATTCTTCGACCTATCCACAGACGAATTATCATTATATCAGACCTATATTGTCTAGTTTATAGTATAGTATAATCTATATTAATATATAAAGCGGAAGAATTGGTTTATTTTTATGTTTGTTTGTTTAAACGGGCTAAACTCTGGAACCACCAGACGGATTTGAAAAAATCCGTTTGATAGGCCAGTTCTCGAGGAAGGATAAAGGCTATGTAACATCACGCTACTGACGACGGGAAAAGAGTAGTAAGCAAAGACGCGAATGAAACCGCGCCACGAAATGTTAATATTATACGTATAGATAAATTCTAAAAGGTGAACATTTTCTAAAGTGTCACACGTATCTTAGTATCTGCTTTCGGAGGCATGCTAACGTTGAAATCCTGAAATACCCAGTAAACGTTTTAGATCTGTTACTAGTTTTAAATTGTTAAATATTTAGTATAATTATCCTATAGATACTGTCTTAGAAGCAGTATAATCGTAGTTTAATGCACACTTTAAAATATATGGCTAAATGCCGAAAAAACAAAAAATAAAGATTGCGAGTTACTGCCTCACAGTATAAGAGTACCTACTTTACACTTCAGAAATTGAAGACTAAAACGTTAGATCGAACTACTAACAAATAATAAACGGATCAAACCAACAACATTTACCCCACAAGGCAGTAACGATGACATCTTTCCGTAGTTCCCACTTATGAGCAGTCATAAAACATTACTTCTACAACATTATTCCTACATTACCTAGTTACTCAAGAACTTTGCCGTAACAAAAATACACTCACAGTTATTGCGACACCCTCTTAATACTGATTTCTTTCTTACCCTCCCCTCGCCTCTCCAAGTCGAGCATTTTTATGCTCATCCTCGGAACTTTTGCAATCCAGTTATATCAGCTGTGAAGCGCTAAGCAAATACAAAAAGTTTTTCTGGTTTAATCTGCGCGTTTTAAGGATATTCATTGAAATTTCACGGATTGCTTTAAATAATCCGCGGGGACGTAACTCTGTTTATATACGATTTTAAGGAACTTCGCCACGCGTACCGTAAGCTCTCACACGTATAAAAGAAATTGAGATTTTTTATCGTGATGTCGCAAAATTTTTATAAAGATTTAGAACACGATCCTTTCTTATTTATTAAAATTAATCTGGCGATATGGATTATTGGTTATTATCAAGTTTAACTTTGATTTCTTAATTATCCGACGCGCGACGTTTGTACCTAATATCCAAACGTATCTTCTCTAAATATTTTAAACACAGAACTTGGTTATTTACTTCAATTAATAATTTTATAATTACATCATGTACGTCGAGAATCGAGTGTGTGCGTTGGAATATTTCGACGGATATTTTTGTCAAATAGCTGACTGAAATAATTCGTTTATGTAACGATTCTCTCACACACAGTCAACGTCTTGGCGCGTAGGGAATTCTTATCTTACGAACCCAGCACTTTGATTATGAAGGAAAGGAATATTTAAAGAAGCTTTCGCGTACTTTGTGTTGTTTCCCGACGCATGTGCAAAATTTATGTATGAAATATAAGTGAGCATTACATTGTGAAAGTATCTTTTTACGTTTGTTACTATTTTTTTTTATTCTCTGCTACTATTCCTTATGTTTCGTAACGCATTTTTTTGTTGACTCGAGCAGGTACCAGCAAGTTACGGTACTTTTATAATTTCCATTTCCACGGAGGCGGCGCGTACCTGTATATATTCGGGAGAGGGAGATAACAACCGGACCTGAGGCGAGTGAAACCTCTAAGAAACTTATCCCGGTCATTGAAATCGGGGCTGGTTCGATCGTCTCATTCCCATCACTTATTCATCAGGCCATGAATACTTAAGTCAATTTACGTGTCGTAAGCTAAGCAACAACCTTCTTCGCTTAATGATATTGCAGTAACATTGATGTGTCTGTGTTAGCTAACAGACTATCAATTTTTGTTGTATAAAATATGCTCATTAAAAAATATACTTAATCTATTATCTAAAGGGAAATTTTTGAATTAATTATTTTAAGACGTTGAAATAAATATTAGTTGAAACATTTACCTTTGTGTGACACACGATCTGCCATTACTTTCCGAATACCGCATGTTTGGAATTAAATGCGTAATGAAAAGGTACAGCTAAACTTTCTTATGTTTTTGTCATTCAAACATCTTATTTGAAAACACTTATTGGGTAAATTATCAAACCGCATAACATGATACTAGGTTTGTGCCAGCCTAATTTAATATGCCTTATTGTCAGTAGGTATTTACACAAAGCGCCTACTGTTTGACTCCAAGAACCAAACTACTAGGACACCTGTAATCTGTGGTTAAACTAATTGGCTAAATTAACGTCAACGTACTTAGTACATATACAAAGGTACTATAAATTAAGTGGCTTTTAATTTAAACCAACACGTTTTTTTCTAAAACTGCTTGCCTTATGTAAGTTTGTTAGTTATGGCATATTTAAGTATAGAAATTATTTGAAGAAACTTCAAAATATATGCGTTAATAACTTCTAAAGTGTGCGTATAAAAACGTGTGTGTATTATTGATTATGTTTTAAATAAAAATTATCATTATTTTAACGCTAATTGACTAGTAACGTTATTTTAGAGACACTTGTCGGAAATGTAGAATCTCTCTGATATTTTTCTATTATTAATAAAAGAAATAAATTATTTTATTTTATTATTCCTAAAAAAAAAACAGTCAGTACATAATTCAGTAACACGTACATTTATGACCAGTGTTTGTCGATCTTTATAGGGTTCTTTCTCTAATATCGGTACACAGAAGCTTTAACCGTAAAGTTCACAACATTTACTACATTTTGGGAATTGAATGAGCGTCCTAATATACGTAGCAATTCCAAATAGTTCGGTAAATGGACCCCTGTATGGATGTATTATTATTGTTCGGTTCTTTTTCTAAAAAGGTTGTTACTGTTGTTACTTTTTATATAAATTTTTATGTTAGAATTGGCTATTGAGATAAGGCTTACTACTGATTAGTACCCGTTATCCCAATAGGTGTTTTCAAATAATCATAAAAAGCAATTTGACATAATATATAAAAGCGTGTAAAACCGTCACAGAGATCTTTATGTTTATAGACTATCGTAGGGCACAAGGTACTTATATTGTCAACTGCTATTAACTCTTGA
The DNA here is from genome assembly GCA_963082885.1 of Parascotia fuliginaria. Lineage (NCBI taxonomy): Eukaryota > Metazoa > Arthropoda > Insecta > Lepidoptera > Erebidae > Parascotia > Parascotia fuliginaria. The sequence continues at coordinate 14,244,057 of OY720176.1, read as the reverse complement.
CGAGTGAATTGTGGAACATAGCCGTTCTCAGATTATTATGCGTGTGCTAATTTTCTTTGTTGTTGAACCTTTTTGTTTTATAGCAAGTAAGTACAGTTATGACATTAATGTAGTCAGCGTGTGGCTGGTAGATAAACGATTAGTGGCCTTTTCTCTAATAACACCGACCGAATGCATTGGGTTCGATCTACACCAGTTCCTTTTGTGAGTTTGAAAGCACACAAAGCGTTAAATATGTTTGTAAAGTCTCCAATACTATGCTGATAAATAATATATTTCATTGGTGACGCATTTAGGTACACCAATATGTTAGATGTAGTACTTATGTATTTTTTATAGATTTAATTCATTGTGTTTCTGTGGAATATCTTAGGATTGTCCCTACTATGTACAACATAAGTCCGTCGTAGGATGACGTCACCACCGAGTGATAAAAAGATTACTCCCTAGCGGCTGCTGTATTCAAAAGAAAATACAAACTGACGTTGACATTAAAGTTCTAGACGTTGATTAGTTACGAATGACAATACCTGCCTGACAGATAATGAGAAAAATTATTTTAATGATTTTAAATGAGGTTACATTGTGATATTCATATTTTATTTAAAACTAGCGGACCCGACCGACGTTGTCCCGTCTTAATTATTATCTAATTTTTCGCAGAACCTTCTCCTGACAATAACAAACACAACAAAAAAAGAATTAACGGAATCGGTCCAGTCGTTCACACGTGATGCCGTGACCAATGGAAATAAGGATTTATTTTTACATAAATAGATATTTCTAATCTCCCATTCTACAAACCCTCTTTCACCTACCTACAGATATCCCCCGTAAACTTTTCACTACTTTCCCCTATTCCCCTCTCCCTTCTTCCCCACTCCTCCCAATCCGCTTCTCCCCTATTCCCGTCATTTCACTCTCCCTTTCCCTGGCGTCTCCCTCATTTCCACCTCGCTTTCCCCTCACTTCTCCCTCATTTCCCTCTCGCTGCCTCCTTCCTCCCATTTCATTTCATCCCTCTAAATCCAACCCAATTAAAAAAAAATTATGAGGTTTTTTTATTTTAATAGAAGTATTCCAAAACAAAATTTCAAAACTATGAAGAAGTTTCATACAATCGTTTTTATCCCTTTTCAGACCACTCTTAACATTTAGGGGGATGAAAAATAGATGTTGTCCGATTCTCAACCCTAGCCGATATGCATACAAAATTTCACGAAAATCGGTCCAGCCGTTTCGGAGGAGTTCAATAACGTACACCGTGACACGAGAATTTTATATATTAGATTAATTTATATAGATTATGTGATGCAATTATTTTGATATGGGTGACATATTTAATATACCTATCTTTATTATCTTATAATAAAAACTTAATACTTTACTTATTGTATAAAATATTGACGTGCATAGTTTCGCGTAATAAAAAACCCGTATATTATTAATTGAAAACAATCACTAAAAATATATTAAGTTGGCTGATGGCTACGTGCGGTGACTAGCAAACTTTTTAATTTTCGCCGATGAGCCATATTGTCGTTGAGGTTCATACATTTTTAGTGTATGAGATAGACACGTAGGTGTCAGGTGCCCTGTCTGCAGTTAGGTTGCACGTAGCTTTCATTAGCGGACAGATGCATCTGCAATAGTAATCTAATCCCGCCGCTTACTCCCCGGAACAACGTTACACGATGGATTGTAATTGACAACTGTTTCGAATACTTGCTTATTGCGTTGAGTAGGAAAGTATTGTTTACGTAACCATTTTAGGGTTCCGTATCTCAAAAGGAAACAAAACGAAACCCTTCTAGGATCACTTTGTTGTCCGTCCGTCTGTCTGAAAATGAAAATGAAAATATGTTAATTCATATAAGTTAATTAAATTAACACATATGAACGTCAAAGTTTACAAAATGTCAGCAAATTAACCTACAGCCAGTTCGCTGACGAAGTAGAGCCATGAGAAGAACTGGCAAGAAACTCAGGCCACTCTTTTTAATCGCCAGGTTATTACAATTTTTGTAAGATCTGTCAAGATCCTTTATCTTGGAAACTCGTGGAGATATCGACTTGAAATTAAAACGATATACTCAGGTTCAGTCTCTTGAAGCTGTGGAAAAATCAAACTCCTTAATTAACGTAAAAAAGATACAACCGTTTATGTCGCAAAAAAATTATATTTTGACTGATTTCGACACTCAAGGGAATCAAAATTTATAAGGTATTTTCCGTCGACCTAGAAATATAAAATTTGGCAAATAATACCATCTTATACTACAAGTATGGGTAAAATCTAAAAACTATACATTTGTACCTAAATTATTAAAAAACAGGGTATTTACGCCAGGAACACGGTCCAAATTTTGTTTTTGTTTTAATAATAATAATTTCGTTAAACATAAATTACAATTACAATTGAGTTAATCGTGTCATATCGTATGAAAGGGCTTTATTGGCACATGCTTAAACAGATGTTTAATTATTTTTATGATTATAGTTTTCTATTTATGACAATGAATAAAAATATCCTCTTTCTTTTTTAAAAGTATAGGTAGGTAAGTACCTAGTACCTACATAATTAAAGACAATGTTTATTCCAAATTTAATGTACATACAATGCGATACTATTCATTCTTTTTTCAGTGACCACTCACAAATCTGAATTAAATTTGTTATTTAAGTAAAAAAAATGTTAAGGAACTCTCGGTGAGCGAGTCCGACTCGCACTTGTCCGGTTTTTTATTTAATATTGAGAATGTTGATTTGGTATTAGGGCTGGCGATGTTTCAGTGACATAAGAATAACAAAGTGGTTGTATGTTGCTCATTTTCTTGAAATCAAAAAAGGAGAAGGACTTAGGAGCAATGAGGTCACAGACACGCAAACACGCATTGAACTTAGAACTCCCTTTTTTACGCCAAGGTTTAAAAGTACTACATAATTATTATGTGAACAAAACTCAAATCGCTTCAAATCTTCGATTTTAAAAATAAAACGTATTGTACATTCGCGTAAGGGGCCAACACGTTAACGACACGGAGCCAGCGCGGCAAAACAGGAGATCTGAGGAGAGTCGCGCCGTGAAATTTGTCGTTTGACAGCTCCGCTCCAGCAGGTCGCGCGCGTGCGTCAGCGTTTCCGCTGCGATTAATAAATGTGAGCACACGCGCCGTCACGTGGAAACGGGCTTAGGAAGTAAATACGAGTTGTGATCTAATATTCACGGGCAGTGCATTTTTCATAGGTATCGCGTTGCACGTATTTTGTTATGTAATTAATGTCCGCATAGAATGTGCGATAAAATTATACGACAATATTCTACGTTGGAATGAAATTATGAAACTGATTAAACGCTTGTTATAATTTTTTGTACTAGGTGCTTCGTCAACTTTATTATTTTTTTAAATAGCATTTAAATAAAAAAATGTGCATTAAAATTATTTTAATAATAAATTATTAGGTAGGTAAACAAACGTTCAATGCAAAAAGAAAATAATACTTATTAATATGTATTTTTAAAGTTTTCAAATAAAAAACAATATTCAAATAATTATGAACTGTATTCTATATTTAAAAATAGCATTAAAACTTTTTGGTAGAATACCTAGCTTAGGTGCTTAATTATTACAAACTTAAAACAACGCATTGATTTCTAAACGTTGTGTTATCTGTCAAATTATTATCGCGTTTTGCTTTGTTGTTGTGGGTAATTTGATATTTTTACTTAACGATACTTAGCTGTTCTGTCATGTGATTCCTTTAAGTATTAATTTATTTTCTCGTATCCTTCATATCTATTCTAATTAACGTGAGTGAAATTAATTAATAATATCAAAATGGTGTTTAGTCTACGTGATATGTTGTCACGGCTGCGTTACACGTACGATGAACGCGATTGTTTGCATGAAGACCTGCAGGTAAGATGCGAGCCAATGAAATATAATAATGTTTCAATACATTTATAAGTTTATAATGAAAAAAATAATGTTTAACACATTATCTAAGACGTAAACATAACGTAGTTAACAATACGTTTCACACGTCGCGTATTCATTCGTTGAAGGAAGAAAACTTATGGTTTTCGTACATTCGTCGTGTCATCGCCGGAGTATTAATCATTGAATGGTTATATAGCCTGCTAACACCTGAGAGGTTACTGTTTCCTAACAATATTAAGGTCGGTAGCACTTTTGTTGCACACTGTGGAAAGAGGTTCCGTCTAGTCATCGCGCGCCGTGTGTTGTTGTTTTGATGTGATGACATTTTATCAAGTCATAGTCTATTCTTTTACAGAATGTACGGTTTTAAATTTGTATTTTATGATTTACTTACATTTACGTATATTATATCTTTAGTTAGCCGCATGGTATATTATTGTGCTTTCATACAGTATATTAAATTATTGATGGTATCTATCACGTATAATGACATTTTAATGGTTGTGTACGTTATAATAATATTACCTAGTGCCGGCGGCGTTCCGTACTTGCCGTAATTAATTATTCGACAACGTCACAGGTTCATACAGTGACAGATGCTGTCGCGTAGTAGGCGTACTATATCGACAAGAGTATAATGCTTTCCATATCTTGAGATACTATGATATTAATGTCCCTTTAAACATGTACTTGGAACGTTCTACACAAGGTAAGACTTAGTTCGGCGACTACATAATGATAATAGAAAGTAAAGTGTCATCGTGAGAGTATTAATTAAATAAATGGTTGGTAATATTATAAAAAGAAAACTTTATAGCATATTAATATTAACCTTAGGTATATCAGTCTGTAAAGTCGTTTTATTTCCCGTCTGTTTCTCAGCTAATTTCTTTTAAACTAAATATCGGATGGCGTTTTTACTATCGTTTAGAGCATTTATTCCGAAAGGTTTATAAGTATAATACATCCATATTATAAAAGAGAATGGCCAAGAATTTTAACGATTTGTAATCATGTCGTAAAAAGCATAAAAGTGGTTACATGTTAAGCAAGGGCGGGTTGCTAGTATGTTAGGAACATGGCAGCGAGCGGTTCAAAAGGGGTACCTACCGCACGTCGGCGACATGTCAGCGGTTTGGGTGGAAGCCCAGTGGGCCGTCGGCGTTCAACGTATAGGGACGTTTCATTTGTTTTAAAATGCGAAAAGCCGTATTGTAAGTTTTCTGTTAAATAATGAACAAGTGATCATAAATAAATATAGGTAGCGCAAATTGTATCAATACACCGCATAAAATAGCTAATGAAAAAATAATAGGTTATTAAATATGTAGACTTCTAAACAATTAAGTCCTCTGTTATTTTTTATTATTAACTATTACTCAGACTACTTTCACTCAATAGCTACTCCAAGAGATATCCAGTTAACAACGTCACAAACTATTACTGACGCCAGTTAAATGGGTAGTAGGTACTTGATTCCAAAGGATCACATAATATGTCTTACACACTCGTTAAACACCAACCGCCAAGAAAACGTTGGTATTCACATTGGGTTGTTACCAATAAATGTTGCCGTTTTATTTGTCTTTGTAGTGTAATGCATGATTAATTAATAATTTAATATGGTATGTTAATTGTGATCGCTTGCTAATTAAAATTACCACGGCTGATTTAATATCAACAGATACGTAACATCAAAAGTAAAATTATTTTTACTTTACACAAAACGTGTAAAAACTTATAGGACAAAGGCGCTCATTTTCTACATAATGTGTTTATTCTGCAGTCGGATTATATTTCTCAATTATTTTGGTTCGAACTTTTATTGTTTTTTTATAGAAATATGTTTAAAATAAATAACAAGTACAAAAGTAGAACTTCTGCTAGAAATATAAATTACATTGAATGAAGGCAATTTAGAGTAAAACAGTATTTGAGCAGTACAGAAAATATAAATACACTAGCTGCACCCCACGGCTTCCCCGCGCCTAAAATGTGTTTCATCTCCCTTCAGAAACCAGACCGATTTTTGGGATAAAAAGTATCTATCATATGTCCGTCTCCGGCACCGAATCGATCTACATACTAATTTTCATCACAATCGGTTTAGCCGTTTAGGCGTTGAGTGGTGAAAACTGTATGTGTGTGTACACATACAAACATACATACACACAAACTATTGGATTTATAATATTAATAGGATTCAATGTAATTATCCAAAATTATGTTTTTGTTTTAGAACCGATTTTACAAACAACGAATAGGTTTACTAATATATCTATTGTGTATATAACAGTTTTAATGCACATCTGTAAGTAAATATTGACATAAAAACAAACCTTATTCCTGCCACAGATTTTCACCTACATTGGAACAAACTGTAGTTTTGTGAAAAAAAGATAGCAAACATAAATCAAATGGCAGTGGAAGGCCGGAAATTGATACCGTTCTGACGTACCTACCCCTGTCCCCTACGTACATAAACTTGCTTAAAATGACGTGCAACCCGTACCATCGAATTGGAATTTTGTATAATCCGCATGATGCTAAGTTAAATTCTCCTTCCTGGGGATATTGAATAAAGAATTTAATGATATTCTAAAGATATGTTTACTTAGGCAGTAAGGAAACGATTGAGAAGTAGAGAAAAAAACTCACGAATATTTAATAAACACCATAACTTATGAAAACTTAATAACACATTTATTATGTTTATTATACATTTTACGACAACAACTCTCGATAAAGTTGAATAAAAACCAACATCTAATTTAGTTTTAATACAGAAAAGTAATTGAAAACATATTACTTGAAACTCATCCCGAAAATTAGTCCGGTCTCGCAATCCAGTCTAATCGGTGCAACTGTTTCGCGAACCAATTTTAAATTTTAGTGAAACTGCGGAGGGCATTAAACGTTAATGCACCAACAATATTCCCGGGGACGAGCCATCGTAAAAACTTTGCCCACTAGCCTCCCGGTTGCAGCGTAAATACGACCGGAGTCTCGACGTCGCGCGCACTTTAACATTGTTTTAAAAAGTAAATTTCAATAACCCAAGAAGTTTCACGACACCGTTGATGGCTTTATGCTAGAAATCGAATTGATAAATGGCCTTTCTCGATGACATAATTAATCATGTTAGCGGGCAACAATTTACTGCTACAAGTAAACTATTACAATCACAGTATCTGTGACAAAATATATCTAAATGTTGTAAATATAGAATAACACGTGATATTTTGTCGTCTGTACCTTGTAGGGGTGTGCTATCCAAAATGTATCGAATACTAGTTGAGTAAGGAAACAGTTATTGTGCAACGTGCTTGCAGGCAATTCATGTCCCAAAGGGTTGCAACCCTGGCAAGTACACACCCGACGCGCGCCACGAATTTATTTTTCAACGGCTGGCTAGTATTGAATTCGGATATTTGTTGTTAACCTACAACTCTTTGTCGTACACAAATATTTAAGTGTGAGATTTAAAAGAAATATAGATATTTCGTATTATTTGTGTTAATTTTTAAGTTGTGAGCTTATTATTGTTCTATTTTCTCTCAGGATTACTCATGGTGTTTTTATTCACCGAAAACGTCTAATATCGTATGATTTACAAAGTCACATTTGGACTTGCTCAGATTCGTCGTCCAACTTTGTGCACAAGAATCGAGCGTAACCTACCATAATTACTTACCATCAAATAGACCGTATGCTTATTTGACACCTATATTGTATACAAATAGGTATGTCTATTATTTTTCAATTCGTTATTTTTTACGCTGCAATTGTCTTTATTATAAACTTACGCATAATCTCACATTTCTCTGTACGCGCAATTTACTTTAAAATAATACAAAGCTTTTTCTTCAAATATTAAAGATGTGCTTCTTGGATTTTCTATTACATTTTCAATTTTCATTTGTAAACAAAGATATCATAAAACGAATATACCCAGACCGTGTTGTTCCAAAGTTATTGATGCATCTCGAAACCAATGCACGAAATACTAGCTCAATATTTAATAAAGTGAAATATTCTGCAAAATATCTCAATTTATTTAATTTTACAGGAAGCAATGATTTAAAAGAAACATTTTCAATGGAATAGTGATTGAACGTTGCTGTAGTGCATACCTAATCTCCATTGATGCACATAGACGCATATTGTTCGTAAGTCGGTTGCTTACCCGAGAGTCAGGCTTCACATTCCACATGTTCAGTGCTCAGTAGTAACCTACGGCTGTAGTACCAGTAATTGGTATTCAGTGCACTGGACGACCCTACGACGGAAATTAAAAATGATTGTATTGCCTTCCATACGCCCAGAGTAAACGTGAAACATAGCTTTTTTTTATTATTAGGCGATTTCGTTTCGTTTGTTATGTGCACGTTGACTTTTATGTTCGGTTTTTAAAAACAGTTTCGATTGTGGATATTTCTTTATTTGCGAAATGGTTTTATTTAACGTCAATTGTATCGTTATTGTAATCCAGTATGATGATTGAATATGTATAGACTTTATCTTATTAATATTTCACTTTGTCACCCTAGAGAATTATTGTTAACAATATTGAACAGTTTCATTTGACTAGGCTTAATAACCCTTGTACTACCTAGTATACCGATCAAAAGTCAACATTTACTACATATATGTTTAATTATTTAGTTAATAAATATATTAAATTGTAAAGTAATCACGAAACTCACAAAAGAGGTAACAAAAGAGTGCAAGCCAATATAAACATGACGAGATTCACAATCAACGCCCTCATAATTACTGTGTTAATATTTACAACGACTGAAAGTTTAAACATGCGAATTGCACACTTTTCCACTTCCACCAATTAAGGTTTTGAGTTAAAATCGACCAACAAAGGCGGGCTCTGTCATCGTTGGAATAAACGCGTAAATGTTTACTCGACACATCGGTCGCTGTATGCATCAATTAAAAATATATTACTTGCCGGGTTGACTTCCGTTTGTCCGCTGCGATGAGTTTTGCTTCGATTCGCTCTAGCACGTGTCTGCATAGGGCTGCCAAGTGCTATACTTCAAATACAAACTCTTTACTTTAAATGCTAAATTTCGTAAAATACTACTTATCTGAAAGTCAATAGACCTGAAATACAAAAAATATTTTAGTAATTTTTACCACAACTCGGGCACAGTTACAAGCTCTCGTTACCGACGTGTGTGTATGAAAAGATTACTGAATGTTGAAGAGGCAAAAAAAGGTTTGTTTGGATCGCAGCAAATGTTGTTCTATAGTCTCTGCTTACCCCTGTAATGGGAGACAGGCGTGAAGTTATGTATGTATGTACTACAACTCGTTTTGTGATACTTCGAAATATACATGATACTAGATTACAAGCATCTTTTGGTAGAACTAAATTTAACCAATACGACGTCCAAGCATAAAGTATATGTAAATTATTATCCTGTAACTGATGTTGTCAAGGTGAAACAATACAAAAGTTTAGACCAAGTAACCAATTGTTATTTTCAGCGACTGGAAATGTAGTATTCTATGAAAGCTTAGTAATTGGACTAACAATTAGTGCGGCCCGCGACCCTACGCAGCCAGTTCATTGTACACGTACGCTAACACGCTGCGTACTCACTTTCCTATTCGCGGCGAGTGCATAACGTTCGCGCCACGTCGTCGCATCGCTCACAGATAATTTTTATTCGCTCAAATGAACATATTTGCACAACTTTTATCCTCACCGTTTAACTTTTGCTGGATGCGCATTCGTACTGTTATTTGCATATGAATTTATAGTTTGTGACATAGTTTTTTTGTTCGCGGTATTGATCGTCAAACTAGCGATAGTCTTTTTATGTTCAATATTTTAAACACACATGAGGGATTTTCAAATATTTACTAGTATTGAAAGTTCAAATAGAAATACAGGTATCATATTTTTTAATGTTTTACAATGAATTTTTTTTGTGTTACATTTATCGAATATTGATCGTACGAAGACAGAAACATCTTAGTAATGAGTAATTTAAAATTATAAAATAACGTACCGGCAGATGTAGACATTTTTTCAATTGCATTAAAATTTCAAAAACGTACCTTTCACTTTATAAAAACAGCATTCAATTTTATTCTACTTCAGAGACAGAACGAGAAAGAGAGTTAAAAAAACATACAGAAAACTTATTTTTACAGTACATCTACGGCCTACGCCGTAGCTCTCGTAGCTGTGCTAACGTGAAACCTCCAATGTTTGTGTACAATAAATATAAATGCAAAGTGTCCGCTCAACCCGAGGGTTTACCCACAAATATGTCAGTGATCACCTGTGCGCCGTCTTGTCAAACTTCTTTGTGCCCGTTCTGTCGAGCCCGTGGCCCTCGGTCCGTGGTCCGACCATTAATATATTTCCGACAAAAGTTCCGCTACTTTTGTATCATGCGCTGTTACTTGCCACCTAATGATGTGGATAAACCATTTAATATATACCCCGGTATAAATACAATTATCTACTTAACAGTTTATGCGAACTATTAATAACGATAATAGAACTTCACTGCGTTGTTTGACCATTTCTCTTTAGTTTTATATATAACTGAAACTTTTTCAAAAAAATATCGATATATAAAGTGGTGAACATGACTTGTACGTTTTAAAATTTTTCACTTACTATTGTAGTTTACAGTAACTGTTGTAATTAAAGTTCTGTTATACATCACAAAGGTTTAAGTTTTCATTGCTTTCTGACTTTATCCTTTTCGCTTTATACGAAAATAAAATAACAGTTTGTTACACTTCAAAAGAAATGCCTGAGATAGCACGGGAACATTTTTTGGCTGCAATGTATGCAAGGATCAAACACTCAAACTTCTAATTTGGTTTTCTTTGTCTCTTCTAAACATTTAGCGAAAGTTTAATATGCCATTAACTCATTGTGGTAAACGTACAAATTTATGGGATTTGATCCAAAATATATTTATATTTGAAATATTTATTTATTTATTGATTTGTTGGCTCACAAAACAAGATACAAACATAAAGAAACACAGTAAATATATAAAATAGCAAGCTAGTTTGTTATTCTACGTATGTGTGCACAGATGCTCCAAATATTAAATTACCTAGTTGTGATAATACAAAAATATTATATGTCCTTTATTAACCGGAATTGGAACTGCTGATACATGGAATACGTCTAATTTCAATTTTGAATTTACTGAGACTACTATTAAATATATCTAAGGTAGAATGTCGAGACACCATGTCATTGTATAATCGGCACATTCTGTTTACAGGGTAATAGAAAGAGGTATTATTCTTGTAAACTTGTAGAGCAAATAATCTTGGGGAGAGATTGCAAGGTTTATAATGGGTGATGACCTATTAGTTTGTTAGCGCATAATTTAGTGCATGCAGTGCTCTTCTTTAAGTAATGGGGCACTTAGACTTAAGTTGCATTGTATATTTTATTATGTAATGGTGTACTCATTGTTGTTGAGCCAAATAAATAAATAAAATAAAATAAAATGAAGTTAAGACAGAAAGTAAATCAGGACAGTCTATGTGTGAATGAATGATTTTATATAAGCAGAATAGCTCGCTATATTGACGACGAGAGTAGAGAGAGCCTAGTTTAAATTTATGCAATTTGCTAGCATAAGACCTGTACTGTCGACCTAGGTGTAAACTGTAAAAAAGAATATTTAAAATATAATTACTAAAATAGAAGGAAGCTTTTAATTTAATCATCTTAACCAATTTCAATATTAATAATAAAATACTCCCACCGAGAAATATGAAACTCGTACTTAAGTACGAAAATATTTCATATCCTAACATTTCATATCGTGCTCTGAAATTTTAATCATATTTCAGACGAGGAATGTTTCAAACGAATTATAATGTATGAAGCTAACAAAGTCTTTCAATTTTCGTGAGCAGCTTAACCGATACATAAAAAAGTATCGACGAAGCCTTCTTTTCCGCAGAATATGAATACAGTAATACCCGAAGATTTATCCGCAGTCGGCCGCTACACTTGTTTACACGAATTTCACGAAGCGCGGAAGGCTGCATATTTTAAACCTCCCACCCGCTTCGATATGTTTATCTTGGTCTCATCTCGATATATTTATTGGGAAAAGCCACGATCGGGATCTCTCCTTATTGGTTCCAACGGAGAACGTAATCGGTTTTATCTGTTTATTGTTATTGTATTTTAATAAAATACCATTTACGTTTCCACCAAATACCTTGTGACAAATTGCGTTAACTATAGTAATATTTACAGTACCCAATTTGAATTTTCAAAGAAGCTTATGTTTATGTTGAAAACAAAACGTTTTCTCGTGAAAGATATAATTTAACATGGAATTAAAACTAAATGGATACGAACGCGTGTGGAAACAAGCCTGTTCTGATGTTGGCTTTTCATCAGCATGGTAATCGTGCAAAAATATTGGCTGAAACATGGCCGAAGCGCACCTGCCTAGAATTAAATAAAAATAACCCGCCGAATGAACATCAAAATGAACGCAATGTGTAATTTATGTTCAATGTTTGTGAAACGAAACGTTTAGCATATCAAAATCGCACCGTGCACCCATTACATCGCGTGCGAACTTAAACAGACGTGTGATGATGGTCATGATATAGAAAGAAATATCATTAATTTGATTGTTAAGCATTACGGTACATTACGATCCAATTAGCTAACGAACTACGAAATGGCCATTGTTTATGTGTGTGTGTATGTAGTTTTTGGTTGTTTCTCAGTTTTACGGCACTATATGTTAAGCGACAGTCGTAAAAGTGGTGTGGCTATGTTTTACACCGTCCGTAAACTAGCATAAGTGTCGCCGTATCGGAGAAAAGTTGGTCGACGCAAACGTAATCTATTCACGTTGCGATCGACATGGGACGCACTTTATATGATACTCACTAAATATTGTTTGATTTAATTTATTTGGATGTTGTTCTATTTTAATGGGCCATAAAATTAGCGTTAGATTGATCTATACGGTTTAGTCGTTCATAAATGGTAAGGTTCGAGGTAAACATTACCAAACTAAACTACCTCCACCTCCGTTATTATTGTTTTCTAACGGAACGGTTGTCACTGTCTGTTCTTATGTCTCACATTGATAGGTATCCAAAACTTTGTATCCTTTAAAACGACACATATCAGGTATAGTAGTGAAAAGTTATACGCTATTACCAACATCAGATTATAATGGAATTAAATATGTGGTGCCTAAGGTCATTTGACGTTTCATTTCATGCATATGACACATTTAATATATAACTAAAATTTTAAAACCATTTCTTTTGCGTAATAAATACAGCTATTTAACCCTGCCGGGTACGTTCTTTTATATACCAAAGCTTATAGTGGATTAATGCGGAAAACTATCGCCAGTAAAAACAGCGTACTAGTAACAATGTTACTACTCGAAATAGCACGTCTGTAACGATTTATTGCTATGGCAATGGCGTTTTGGATGGACTCGGGCCGCCGTCGGGGTATATAAATTTTGATGGTTCCGTTCTCTTAGAGGCATCTATTGAAATATACCCGATATTCTGTTACACTGCAAATAATATTTAGTTAAAACTACATATTTTTTGTTTCGTGAGTCATTGTAACATGTTTTAATAATGCCACAAAACTAGCCACAATTCTTACTTTAATTTTATTGCGTTACATTTTGGCAGGTACATTCTATTTCAATGCAAAATATTTGCGATTTTGCCTAAATATAATATGAAATGCTACGTTAAATACGTGTGTTAATGATATACATAGGTACGGTGGATGGTGCGACCCGGGCAGACCGCAGTGGCCGCTGTCAACATCAGCTGCGTAGTCAGGGGTAACAGATAGTGTGTGACTTAATATTATGCATCCTTGTATTGTACCTCTGGATGTTGTTTGTTGCGGATAATTTTGTATGTGAAGAGATTTTTAGCCAAACAGTTATAAGTTCATTTTGATATTAACTATTAAATGTACATTAAACTTCTGCGTTTTCCCACGTACATTATCTTGTAAATTTACTTTTATAAATGAGAGTAATCTAATAGACAAGTAATTAGGTTCAAGTAATTATCAAGAACATTATTATATGAATGTTTATATACAAGTGTTTTGATAAAAATTGAAGCACGTTTTCCATATTTGCGTTTCAAGTATATTTACGGAATATGTATAGATGAGTCTGCCTTATACGTTAGCAAACAATCTAAAGGAACAAACTCAAATAAAAATAGTTTAAAGGATGCTTACAAATTCCATCACATTTTTCTTAAGCAAATTTGGATTGGGTAAAAGTAAACATTTCTTTAGTACCTTTATGATTTAGTGTAAATTAAATAAGAAACTAATTCTCTTATAGAGCAGACGATGACGTTGTAACATTTGCTATTTGTTCGTCGGTACCCTAAATTTCAGAAGTTATACGAGGCGAGAGAGAAGAAAATATATTTTCTTTGTCGCTCGTGGTGTACATGCGGTGTCTACGCATTGTAGGTGCGCGAACCTCTTTCGCTCACAAAAGCCTCCTTTATTATGCTCCTGTGTAGGATATGAGGAAATTGGCTGAATGGCTTTATATGAAAACTCACGTAATCTTCGCGGGGTATGGCCCACAATATCCCGCACTTGGATCGTGCGAGATGATTCTTGTTAAAGCATAATCCAATTTTTGCACTACATAAACTATTTCGTATGGTCTTGTAGTACACCGTTTTTCACTTAGACATTTGTATATCAAATTTAATACCCCATTGAAAAGGTAACGTCATATTTTTCGGAATGTAAATATTTTTGCTATGTCGTTCTGTCTAAAACGGTTGATGATTTTTAACAAAAAAGTTTCGGTTGACTAACGTTAATTAATTAAGTATAATACAGAATACAAAAAAAGGAAACCAATCTTGAAAAAGTAAAGCTGTAAATTAGGAACACAAAAATAAAACAGTTACACGAAACCCGTGGTGAATCGTTATAGTATGGATTAATCAAACAAAAATATCAACTGTTTATGTTCTTAACAAAAAAACTAGAATGAGATTGAATAGATTGCTTTTAGTAAATTCACTTTACTTTGTACTTGGGACATAAAACTTTCCCTTCAATGTTAATAACAGAGAATGGCCGCGTTTAGGTTTTATGCGCATACATGAACATGACACCTGGCGAAATAAAGCCTTTCATGTGGACAGTGTTCACATAGGGGTGTTTATTGTCATCGGAGAGCCGCAGACATATTTCGTGAGAGTGCGTCACGTACGGTAGCTAATAAAGTAGAGCGCGAAGATTCCAGCGCGGCGTGAAGGCTGACTGCAAGGCGGTGGTGCGGGCGACGGCCGCCGTTGGCACGCCGGATCACGATCGGTGTCAGGACGCGACTCGGGATATAAATTCGGTATCATTCACCTGGAACGCTTCAACGACCGCCGACGCTACACGCCAGTTATGAAAATTTCGAAACTGGAATTCCAACTTACACTAGAGATTTTTGCTGAGCTTTGCGGTCGTCGTCGGCGGATTTTTTAAAGAACGGAGTCTGTTACGTTTATTTCAGCCTGTGTTTTATGGAGGCAGGAATGTGCACCGCTTTGGTTTATTTGCCTTTCTCATGAAATTGAGCTGTTTCATTGCTTACGGGCCATTTTGAGGTTCTCGTTAGAGTTACATTTTTTATCGTGATGTATTTTTCTCTGAAAATTGTCTATCGCGCCGCCGGTGGGAAGCGTTTTATTATTTTGTTACTATTGTAAATGTATACTTCGATATTTATAACATCCCTGACACCAATTGATGCGGCTTATAAGATAAATAACCATTAAGCTTCAACGACAATAATTGTACTATTAATCGATTATCTCTCCTACAATTAAAGTCGTCGCGAAATCTTGAATGGATATCGAATAACAAACGACACAGCAGAATAGGGTTTCTGAAAGAAACCGAACATAAATTGCCAAAACCCATCAACCATTAACAATTACAAAAGAAAGGTAAGGAATGAAATGTTTTATTCATTCCGTTAACGAGAAAATTACCGAGAGGGCGGCGGTGCGGCGGATCCGATTGCAAGGACTCCAGAACCTTTGTCTTCGGGGAAAAGTGTGCCCAATGAGCACTCCAGATACTAGTGGCTACCAATTAAGGGTACCATTCACGTGAATACTTTAATGTTTGATCTATCAAACTGAAAATGATACTGAGAGTTAAAATTATTAAGTGGACAAGCCTTTACTGATAGTAGCAACTATAAAATTATTATACCTCACTCCAAAGGCTCACGTTTTACATTGTAAACAGACATCGATGAGGGAAAGTGAAAATATGTGTGGTGACCAACAGATGATGTTACGACTACATCATCAGTTGTTTACTATCCCTTAGGTTATTTATTATACCTAAATACCTGTATTGATTCGAATTAAACCGAAAACATACAACGTAAGAAATGACAAGATGTATCATTTTTTTATTAGCCTACCAAAGTGACTCCACTCTGCCTGATGGTAAGTCGGTCAGAATCCAAAAGTGGTGGACACCATTCTACCTATGGTAACTTTAACAACAAATTATTATTTAAGAATCCTTTATAGCATCTTTGCTATAAACACAGAATTACATTTTGTCTTCTGATTTCTTAGTGAGAAGACAAAATGTGATTCTGTGTTTGTCGCAAATACCTATACGAGTACAAACTGCCCGTTTGTGTTCCGTAAAGCTGGGGTATGTTAAAGCCGCATTTCGCCAGTTTATCTATCCCATGTATTTTGGGACAATCAAATTACTATTTGCCATTTCAATGCCTTCTTTGGATTGGTACTAATTTTTTTTTTATAGAAAGCACAATACCACGGAAGTCAGCGTTTAAATTCAGGAATACCTTGTAATCATTATCGTCAGCCTACGGCAGCTCAGCGCTGGACATAAGCTTCTCCAGCTGTATAATTATTGTTTCTTAAATAATTAGCAATTAAAATTAAAATTTCAATTGTTCATAATTGTTTCGTAGGGACACTTCAACATAACATATGAACTTTCTTTAATTGTGTAGTACAATTAAAAAACTAGTAAATACTGTAATAGTAGTGCCTTTTGCTAGCATTAATTGTGTAGAATGTATCCTTTGACCCAGGTAGGTATCATTACATCCTATACGCAGGAATCCAGATTAAAGGTCCAAGACAGTGATGTCACCCCGGTGCCGGTTAAAGAATTCAATTAAATTTAATAATAAGCATCTCTGTGATGTTGTTATTATAGCTTTTCCTCTACTGCGATTTTAATTTTATTTATATCGATCACACGACCAAAGATTTATTTGCAAACCTATACCTATCGAAATTGTAAATAATGCTTTCTTTGTATATTGTCATGCTGAATAACAAATAGCTTAGCTTAGTATAGGGCTGTCGTAAGAGTCAGGTTCGAAACCGGGTCAGTACCGATGTGGCTTTTTAAAACCTACACTATAACAGATATATGGCATGAAGGATCGGAATGATCGAAGTGACTAGTACGATAAGGCTCAAAGATTAAAAAAAATAAGTTTCAATTTTGTGTTCATGTGTTGTTGTTATGATAAAAAAGGTTCACTGCGGTACTATGTTCATGTAATGACTTTGTTTAAATACGGCAACTCTTTAAAAGTACCTTTAAATATGTTTATCAAGAGAGCTTTTTATATTTTTTGTATAAAAGAATTTTCGTGTCCATGTGTAGAACAAACTCCATAATCACTTCATGATAAACACGTAACCGTCCGGTGACAATTGTTTGTATAAGGGTCATATAAACCACAACAACAAACCGTCAGCGGTAGCCGAAACCGTGCGACACATTCCACGGTTAAAAACAAAGTTGTTCACGATTACGTCACGAGTTCGCAAAATCTGAATACACCCCAACAACGGCGGCTAATTACGTTAACTTCTTTCGGGTTCAGTACAAATTCCGAATGGGCTGTAAAGAGTGCGAATTTGCATCGAGAATATTTTTCGTCAACAATTAGCCTGTTGGGCTTTTGTCTGTGCTAGCCGGGGGTTGGTTTTAACGACGTTTTAAAAGATTCCAACTCGAGACCGGGGCTTATCTCGAACGTACTGCCTGCTTGTTACAAAAAACCCTTTATTAACTTTACGAGCCTTTTAACGAATAACAGAAATAAATATAAAGGTTTCACTTTACATCGACGTGGTTTTATGACACTGGAAACTTTTACAGTCGTAGCGTCGCTACACTTAAAACTCACACACGTATTTATTGGTATTATAAACACTATAATACAAGTTTATTTTTAACAACCATTACGTAAGAACGATCATGAAACTTTCAATAATTTTTTACGTACAATAGTAGTACTTGTCCATATTCATATTGCATTTGATTTTTAGACACAGCGTTGACCATAATATATCTCGTTGTAACCATTTACCAATAAAGAGCTTTCTTATTTGTCATTTATGTCGTCTAAAAAAATGTAGAGAGAAATAACTTTAGATTCTAATCTATGGTGATACATTACACATATATTCCAGCATTTTATCTACTGCAGCAAGCTACTATATTGTGTTTCATATAAATGCCGTCATTGTTTGTTATTATATTCTGAAATACAATCCGTATAGCCAAAACAATACATGCCTTTTATTGGACGTGCATACGTTTTTCCATAAACGCCTAGGCCGAGCTTTTGAAAACATTCATGCCACGGGGTAGGTATTTAATTTCTGTCGGGTGCAGCGCGTCCGCAGTCAGATATCGGGTTTATTATGAGATACAAAGCCTTTGGACGCTCGCTTTCTGTACCACTATTTGATTGGTGGAATGCTCGGCTCTCTGACGAATCCAAAGCTAGAAATGTGATACAACGTAGCAAATTTACGTACTACACAACATAATTGCAATTTCACATGCAAAAATACAACTCGACAAAACATAATACCAGTTTTTATTCCTAAAATAACATTAATCAAAATAAGCGTTTGTTTATTTATATGTCGTACCTATAAGGCATATCGTTTTGCAGAATATCGTCTACGTTGTAAATTCAGACAAAGCGTATATGGATACAAATATGTAGCGCTTTTGTTTACAGTATTGTGTGGCTAATCCACTTCCTTCGGTTACGATCAAATAAATCCACGAATTAATACCAAGTTTAATTAGAAATACGAAACTAGCGTGACATATCTACGATATTTTATGGTTGACGTAACTTCATGTTCTTGTCAAATGTATGGCAGTATGTAGGGAATAGCAAGATAAAGGCAATAGTAGTTAGAAGATCAGTTTCTGAATACTACACGGGAACAACATATTACATTAAATTAGTACCCTGAATGCACAATCCTTCCGGAATTCGTTGTCAAGAGCAATAGTTATATCGTATTTTGAGAACGCGCACCTATACAATTAACTAAGATAAGTCTTTCTGGTAGTTGTTAAAATTAAAATGTTTGCCTTATATATATGCGTTGTAAAATAGATTATTAATATATAATTATTAATACCACGATTATTTTATGAATAAATTGCTTGTACGTATTTGAATTATAAACTCGAGTCGTTGTTCTGCTATCGTTAATTTTTAATCCTTAACTTTATTTTAAGCTGATGACCAGGTACTATGTAAAAAGGTCACTTTTTCAAACCGAAAGTAATATTATTAGATACATAGTATTCTTTGGTTTTATTTCCGGCATTGAGAAAAGAAACTTATTTTAATAAAATATTTGGCGAGCTCTAAAACACATTTCTCTTACCTCTCGCGGGATGCACACTAACTCTTTGTTTATTACGGCTGATAGAGGTACGAAGTCATAAAATATACCATTGAATAAATGACTGTGCATTTGACAAACGAGCATTCACAGATATATCCGGCAATAAACGAGCAAAATGATCCTCCCCAATGTATTATGTAATATAGAAATTTGAAGAGGGGAATCGCAGATCTTAGATACGCAGTATCATACTCATGATCGTGTAAAGAAAATTTACTGTTATACTTCTTGAATTCAAACATCAAGGAGAAAAAACTTCAAGCACAATGTATGTTGTTGTTGTTGTCTGAACTTTGAAATAAAGTTTATATTTATGGCGAAAATAACAAAATTCGAAACAAAATGGAATTATTATTTTATTTTATATTATTTTATTTATTTATTTATTTATTTATTATCTCTCTTAACTCTTTGACAAAAGAACTTCAATAAATTGAATTCTTAAAAAAATATAAATTGGCTAGCTGACCCGGCGAACTTCGATCCTTTTTTTTATTTTTTTACAGGCAATTTTTTTAATTTTTCTCTTCGTAAGAACCATCCTCGTACTTCAAGGAATATTAAAAAAAGGAATTAGCGAAATCGGTTGAGCTGCTCTCGAGATTTGCACTTAGCGACACATTCAGCGATTCATTTTATATTATAGACTAGCGGCCCGCCCCGGGTTCGCACGGGTGGACATATTTTTAACATTTTGGAAAGTAACAAATATAGATTTTTTTTATTTTTAGACATATTTTTAAATTTTTCACTTCGTAAGAACCATCCTCGTACTTCAAGGAATATTATAAAAATGAATTAGCGAAATCGGTTCAGCTGCTCTCGAGATTTGCGCTTAGCAACACATTCAGCGATTCATTTTTATATTGTAGATGGTGTCATGTTGACTATTGGGCGACCGCTAGTTGAGAATAATTTTCTTGTGAATTTTCAGTGTAGTCTTGTTAATATTGTAAATCATAAAATTAATTACCTGTAAACAAATTTTTCTGAGTCAGTACAACATAATTTTTTTATTTTGTTTTTTTATTAAGATATTTGAATAAATAAATGTGTACTACTCCGTGAAAATTAAACTGTACATAACTCGTCTTGCAAGATAATCTTGACGTCGCAAATTAGATACTTAAATATATGAGTGGAAATATAAGGCGGAGGTAAAACAATGGGAGCGAGTTCAGTTTGTCATACAGCCGCGCACTGACTAAAGAGACATTATAAACACAATTCTTCAGAATCACAATATGGCAAGGCGGCTACGAATCCGCCTCATGCTTGTTTTTCTTAAATCTCTCTGTGAACAACTCTATTATGGGGAATCTTGTTAACATTTGAAATCATTTCTCTGCCCCAGGAATAATGAGTTCTGTGTTTTCATTTGAAACTCCGGTGACTTTTGTTTAATGGAATGATAATACAAATGCTGGCCTCTTTGTAGTGAGGGCCGAGAATATTGTTGTTTTTCCCCGGGCGGGTCACTTTAGTTCCAAGGGTAATTTCATTATTTTTCTAAAAAAATTGCTTTTACAAATGAAACTCTGCTGTACAATCTTAATGTTGATTTATGCCTTTTGAAATCCACTTTTGTTTATGTAAAGTAATTTAGGCAGATTTTTTTGCTGTTTCGGGTTAACTGAGAGGAATATTCATTTTTTAAATTCTAGCTATTAAGAAAAGCGTTACGAGTTGGGCGGTTTTCTTAAAACATAAAGTAGAATGGCAAATGTTTTAAATTGTGAATTATTTGTGAATAATACAAAGTTTGAAATGTATATAAACACCTATTAACATCTAAAAGTATTATTCTGTTAAAATTACTAAAGAACGAATAACTTAAATATTGTAATGTTGGTATTTATAAAACTATGTAAAATATAATTTGACTTGTTACCCTCGGGGTGTATTACCAGCAAGTTTCGTCTCGTAACAGAATATTATGTAAACAAATTTAATTATAGCCTTGAATTAGCCACAATAGCCGGCTCTCGTCGTTCTGAATGGAAAACTTTATAAATCTCAACTTTACCCAAGTAAAGGTCCCTCTGAGAGCACACTAACCAAAGTATTTTATTTAAAAAAGCCTGATCATTTAAGCTGCTGATAACTGGCTGCTAAGTATATATTATTTTCGCTACTAAATTGGATTTAAATAAATATCAGCATTAGGCTTAATCAGTTGTAATCTCGACAAATAATATACAACAACCGAAAACATATACATACGAATATTTTCTATTATAACTTTTTTATTTTTATTTTTATCTGTCTCAAAAGTGATGTGATGTTATGATGACGTAGGCATCGTATAAATGGTATAAGAGAAGAGAGTGGTTATAATATAATAACTATATTTAATATCAGTTTACAACAAAGAGCGCATCCCTAAACTTGTACAATTTATCATAAACTATCTAATCAATTTAGAAAACGATTCGCTGTTTAATATCAAATCCACGTTTTCTCAAAGGTTAGAATTCGGTCAAAATTACAGCATTGTGCTAAATAAATTGTTATTAATGACCAAAACGTTGTCTACTTGGGAATAACAAAAGGCGATCGTATTTTGTGGCTAAATTTTGGATTCCTTGCATACGCTTAGGACGCTTCGATGTTATGAATAGACGCTTTTTCATAGTCAATATAAACAAAGGTGATTTAGCTATTTGTTGAAATATTGCGTTACATGTTTTATTTTATGAAGTTTCGTAACTTTAACAACGCACTGTTATTGCTATAAAAAACATTATGAACGACATTATAACCTGAGTACATGCAATACTTTGCGTACATGACGGGACTAGGGATGGTTCTAATTAATTCAGTGATCTCAGTACTAAACGCGGGCAGGTTCATATTTCCTATGACCAGATAATCTGCTCTCAGCATTAACTTGTAAAGTGCTCCGCTCCATATGTCTTCAGTAAAAGTGAGGGTTGCTTTCTATTCATTCACTGTGATACTCTTTTACGGTTCAAGCAAAAACACGCCAAACGCTGGCGAAAGATAAACCCCGGGGCGGTACGAACGCTGTTGAATTTTACGATTCCTCTAAGCCGCCTTAAAGTCGAGCCCTTCCTGAATATTTTGATTTATTTATAGGCGTGAAAGCGTAAAAGGGTGGTCCAAAAACAATATACCGCGCCGTTCAGCTGGCGTGCTACTTGGGACACTTAACATTATACGCCCCTATGAATAAACCTACATATTTATACTCTTTCGTTCCGCGATACTCATTTCCGTCTTCCAGTCTCGACACACATAACCATAACTATACAGTTTACAAGGCGCACAAATTCCAGTAATTATCAGCGTCTTGGTTAATTTCGTCGAAGCCCAAACAAATTTGCGGTAGAAAGTTTTATACTTAATTCATTAGTATGTGATATAATCGTGTGAGAAGACGCAGGCCGCATTAAGCACTTGCCGCTCGCGCCTCTAACACTTCATTGTGATGCTAATTTAGGGCAGCTCTATGAATATGGGGGCGGCACTCTCACGCGCGCACTTTTTGCCTCACCGCGCTAAATTAATTTGAATAATACTGCCGATAGGCAACGAGCTCCACCGAAATGTCTTTTATATGAGTTTTCGACGTGAAAACTCCGATGCCTCGCTCGACGAATATTTTTTTTCGAATTTGGCCAAAGAATTAATAAACTGCCTGTGTTTATGAATTTAAAATTACTCAATGGGATTTCAGAATCATTTCAGCTTATTGGACCTCAAGACGTGCTTTGCTAATAACCCAAAATTTTTTTACTTAAAATCACACGTTTTAGTTTTTCCGCGTCTATCTTTTCCTCGTCCTCCTCCTTCATCATTGCATTGGCAGGAGTGGATATTGTATTTTAGCTGACAAAGTTTTTTTTTATTTTTATTTTACATGGTAGGTGCGGTAGAAACTTTATATAACTTACTAAATACCCTAGCTAAATAACACTATTTAGATAGTATCATATTCTTCCTGTTTTAGTCGTATGAGCAACAAGAGGTAGGTTAGTAGCACGTTTCATGACAGCGCAGTGATCTTCTTTTTTACTAAGGTAACTGATAGGTTACATTAGCTGTTTACCGTCACGCGTTCCTATGTTTGTAATAATAGAAAAATATTAACCTTAGAAACAAACACGTTTTAACTAAGTCCACTGCATACGATTTTCTACAAACACCTACTATCAAATAATCCATTGAATCAAAAAATTCTTTGCAATCTTTTTTCCTACTATGTGTTCTAGAATAAGCAAAACGAATGGTACATTAGACAAAGGAATACACTCTCGCATGGAACCCAATAAAATAAATTTCACTTACCTGTTAATCACGTCCCTAAAGCGCGCGTGTTTCCATGTACTCGTGCAGGTAATGGCGTAAGCACTAAGACAAAATTGGCTTAAGTAATCTCTCGGTCGAAGTATATATCTGCGGTGGCGTTTCCCGAGCATCGCGTCGGCGCCCAATTCCGATGTGGAATGCACTCGACTCTCGGCGAGAAGGAACGTGTTCGTCATAGAAATTACTCAGGCAATTTTTAAGTGAGCCTTTCCCGCTGCAACACTCTCGGTTATTCAGCCGCGTTCCCTATATGTTCGAGCACTTAAAGGAGGTAAAGCCACTCTTAAACAAATGAAAGAGCTTTCGTACTTCGTTTTTGCCTCACGTGTATCCGCTTTACTAAAAGGCGGTGAAAATTTAATGCACAACGAATAAAAAGCATCTATAAATACCCATCAGATTGGGTATTTGTGTAAGCATAAGACTGAATTTGTGTGTACCCTCACATGTTTTTCGAAGGCTAATATTACGCCTTTGATAAAAAGCCTCGTTGAATATTTGGTTGTTTCGTGTTTGAGGTTTTTTTTTATTTACTGGCGTAATAAGTGTTATACGCAGCCAATGTAATTAACAGTTGGTGCGAATTTATACTAAATTTTCATAATTCTTAATTGTACCGAGTTTGTTAAATAATGTTTTGAAAATCACTACGCTTTTTCATTTTCATTAATTTTATTTGTTTAATTTAACTGGTTTAATTTGAGCGTTAAATTACTTCTGTGACCGGACCCTTTGCGCGCGCCTTAACACTGTTATACAAATCTGACATAAAAATTCTAAAATTATGTCAATTTAAGGTTCATTTTTGTGCGTGACTTAAGGAAGTCGCGGCGCGTTCGCACCGTTTTGTGTAGATGGGCTTTTTAGCCAACTCACAATATGCCGCCGCCTCTGTAATGTAGACAACGGTGATTTTATAAATGAGTTGAGTTTTTTACATGAAAACATTAACGTATAACGTTCAGAACCCTCGGCTTGTTTTGACGAAATCTCTGCGGTTTCCACAACGGTGTCTGTCGCACCGAAGACCTCGCGTAATTTTTTTAATGAATTGCCTACACAAGAAAATAACAAGGAAAACTCACAAATGGGAGATAATAACCGTGATAATGGAGTTCATATTGAGCGTGTTTTGTGAGAAATTTTGATCAGCTTGTTAAAATTACAAATAATTTAAGCCAATTAATACTCTTACTTAATCTGGTGTATTATATTTATATTGAAATAAATTTGAGGGCCCTAAACATATATATCTGTATAAGTACCTGTAATGAAAATTTGTGCTGAAATATATGCGGTAATTCATTCTGTAGTGTTAACTTTAGTTTTCCTCCTTTTTATAATCCGTTTATTGCATTATGGTACGAATTAACTAAAATAAACCATTTTCAGGTTAACAATTGACCTGCAAATTAAATTAATCACTTCCATCGAGTTTGACTAGAAATCGATTGGAGCATATTGTTACCCATAATTTAGCAACACGTTGACCCTTTGTCAAACTTAGTTCGAGGCGAACTACCCCAGACCTTTACTACAGAAACATTATTTAGAGTCAAGCAAGTTCAATTTAATACTCTTGAATATTTGTAAATATTATTCAGCTATTGAACAATTACGTATTTTAGAAAAATATTTTTTAAACTGCTTCTTATTTTAATAATATTTCTTAGTAATATATATAATTATACTAGCGTCCTGCGGCGCAGTTTTACCCGCGTTTTTGCTTACTGCTCTGCTCCCGTCACTAGTAGCGTGGTGTTGCCTACAACCTTCCCCGAGAACTAGGTTATCATACGCAAAAAGAATTATTCAAATCAGACTGGTAGTTCCGAGATTAGCGCGATAAAACAAACAAACAAACTTTTTCGCTTTATATAATAGTATAGATAGATTATCTATACTATTATATAAAGCGAAATATATTAGTAGTAAGTAAGTTAATTATTAATAAATAGTTAAGCAAAGTCGTTGTTTTCTTCTATCTTTTTCTCTGCTTTTTCTAAATTTATTCTTAACCTTGCAACTATTTCTAATATTGTTTGTATCTATCCCTTGGAGAAAAAGCATGATGATAAAAGAAGTACCTACTCCTACCCTAGGTAACACCGGACGTAAAGTATACCTAAATTGGAGATAATTCTTTAATGGATTACACAAAATTTTGTCCCATGTGAAAGCCTCTTTCATAGACTTTTCATGCACTCCTACTTGCCTACCAACGCAGTCAAAACTAAAACAGTAAGACCAAAATAGGTAACTTTTATTTTTGATATCAGAGTTCAATGTTGCATTATGACGTGATCAAATGAATATACTTACGGAATCAGCTGTTTGGATCGTGGCTCAGGTGCGCGAATATGCTAATTGCTGAATACCTACCCATCGCTGTAGTCGACAACCTGGGTATTGTATTAGTAATCACGCGTATT
Organism: Parascotia fuliginaria; assembly: GCA_963082885.1. Taxonomy (NCBI): domain Eukaryota; kingdom Metazoa; phylum Arthropoda; class Insecta; order Lepidoptera; family Erebidae; genus Parascotia; species Parascotia fuliginaria. Next base: position 14,217,560 of record OY720176.1, on the reverse strand, counting down.
ACTATCAGTTTTTGTTTGTGCACGTATTTATATTGAACGTTTTCACTCATTAAAATTAATTAGTGATGTCAATATTATTGTTCATCAACCCTCTGTGTGTCACAATATTAGATTTACTTAAACGTCAGTCAATTTTAAGTGACATTTAAGTGTAAGTCACAGCGTGAGGCTGTCATTTATGTATAAATTTAGTGACAAAAACTTTCAAGTTCAACTAAAAGTTAAAAGGCGTTTAACTATTTGGGCATTATTAAGTAAAGTCAATAAAATTAACATTGTAGATATAAACTTATACACTTTTTAAAAATATTGTTAATCCACAAATTGGTAAAGACATACCTCTAAAAATGTTTACACAACATTGTATTCCGTTAGAGATGCGGCGAGCAACGTTTAATATTTAAAATAATCACAATATTGTCGGCAACGGTGTCGACAGCTAATGTTCGGTGGGTAACCGCTAAACGGTCGACGAGGCTTTGCACTCGTTACGTATACAATGTACGGGCGTTTTCACTTTAAACTTCACGACACCGATACGATAACTGTATAGTTGGATTTTATGATTTCATTGCTCGTGAAAGTCACTGCGATAAAGAAGTTATGAGTAAGTGTGAATGCTTTAGTTTAACTAATAATAAGAGTACAAAAGTTTTGTTTTTATTGTTTACAGTAGACGTGCCAATGGCCTAGTTATGTACTCGTATAAGCAAGCTCTTGTCATAAAGTAAAAAATAGCAATGACTTATTTATTAAAATTTAACAACCAATAAGCAAGTACTTTTACTGATGAATAGGTAGGTATAAAATTTATTTTCCAGTGACTTCTATATCTGTCTGATATAACGATGCCACACGAGGAAATAAATTTATTAGTAGATATCTCTAACCGTTTTGTTTCTCGTGCACAGTCGAAGTAGTTCATAGGCTTAACAACTTTTACAAAAGGCTTTAAACAGTATCGTACCCATATCGTACCGTATCACAATAAAGTCATATACGTATACCGCGCATTACTATGACAACCGCGACGTCTGTTTTCCCGCAACTGTTTGTTCACATATCCGTTGTGTTACCACCTATCATTTGTACAAAGAATTAGACGTATCATTTTACTCAAACAAAGATTCTAATGATAAAGGATCGCGACTTTGGCTTAAGAACAAATGGATAAGAATAAAAGAGTTACATGTTAATATCATTTGTTTTCTTATGTACCGTATTTAATTCTTGTTTTATAATTTTGTTTGCATGCATTAATAAAGTAAGCAGTTTTAATATAGGTACATGTAGGCAATATTCTTATAAGCTGTACAAACGCGAAAATGCACACTTACGTGTAGTTCGAAGGAGGCATTTATAAATGAGTTTGTCGTCACGTTATTATTTAGTACTTATGCCATTTTTAAATGTATATAGAATAATCCTGATAAACATTTATTTTACACACACATACACACATAAAATCTTCTAAAATTGTAATAATTAATAAATTATAGAAAAATTGCTATTTTTATGCTTTAATTGTTATTAAGAATGAATACTGAATACTTTACTTGATTTATAATAATTAAATGAAACAAAAATCACAAACGCTCGAAACTCTTAATTTTGATAATGTCAAGGACACGTAATTGTTGAAATTGGTATCGTTTTAAGAGCGTCTTGAATTCTCAAGGAATGTTCGTCTCGATAAGGGCGTCATTAAAACATTCTCATATTCTGAAATTTCTTGGCAAGTACATACGTTTACTCGGTTGATGGTGACGGCAACTTTGTAATATAAACCGTATCGGTTTTGAGTTCTTTTTCAGAAAAGAAAACTTGCATTACATGAAGGTAACAAGTTTGCGTAAGGATTACGTTATGCTCATATACTAAATATATGTGTTTGAATAACGTGACGTCACGACTACACCAAGTTTAATGAGACAACATTAGGAATATGTGCGGAAATGCGAGCTGAATATTATGAGCAAGCTTAAATCTCAGTCAGTTAAATTAATTATTAGTTCTGCTTTGTGCAGCTGGGACAAATTGACGCTTGTTTCGCTAGAATACTCATATAATTAAATACAGAGACATTTAATCAAGGTGTTGTAAACTGTATCATACGCTTGTGTAAGTAACGCCTTCACTTGATATTACTTCAGAAAGGTAACCAACGTCAGTTGGCCTAACCGTGCCACCTATACAGCAAGAAAGCCGGGCTGAGTCGATCTTAACCCGCAACCGGGCGGCGCCGCGCCGCGGGCACCGCGGAAGACCTGTCCTAATAACCTGCTGCAATAGTAGTCCTGAGCAAACAACGCTCGCTTATTGCTACTCGGCACTCCGCAATAACAGAGGCAAAAGCAATAGCGCGGGGATGCTCCTTGTGATTGCATCGCGGCCACATTGTTCCCATTACACGAAGCAGCTTGTGTCAAGCTGCAGTTTAGGATTCAATGTAACTAAATAAAACATTATTAATTTTTTTCTTTTTCATTTCAGGTAAGGAGTCCGGTTTTGTTCCTTAACGACGCCATTAAGTTCTATCCTGTAAGTGTTGTAAAGACGTCCAAGTCATTAGAATACGTTAATTTGAAAAATCTCTCCAATCATTACTTTAATGAATATCTCGTTTTGTTTAGGCCTAATTAGTTTAAGTGCAACTGTATAAAAAAATCAATAGACTAAAAGACACTTTGCTATAGGTACTCAGAGTGCATAACTATGTGCTTTTAATTACTTTAGGGGTAGAACGTATTAAGCATACAGATAACAATTACGTATGTCACAAAATTATTATTATCTTTATGATCACCATTATCACCGTTTCAGCCAAAACGTCTATTGCTGGACATAAGCCGTTCACAAGCATTTCCATTTAGAGTGATCCTCAGTATAGGCGAGCACCGTTTATACTCGTTTATTCGATACGAGGAAATAATTTAATTTCAACGGTATTAATATCTGAAGAATAAACGTTTGTCGGATGACTGTTCCGGGATTATCTGGAAATCAATTCGTAACGTTGTGTCATTTGTCGCGTTCGCTATCGGTCACTCAACAGTCGGTTTTAATTCATCGGTATGAACCTTTGATCCGGATTTTTGCCAGATTATATCAGCCTGTGATACCGTTTGTTCATCTATTTTAAGAGTGAAATACGATTTGTCGAATCGTTACTGTATAATCGACATTAAATGAAACCTTTAAACATAAAATTTGGTAAGTTTGAATGAAGACGTGTGCTAAGAAAATGTTTTTGGAAATTAATTAAAGTTGATATTGCGCATTATCATACTTTAGGTACTTACCAACAACTATTCTTTTTTTAAATATTAAAAGTAATAAATACCAGTTAATTTAAGTCTTTTCCGACAATTGGTGTGCGATAAAGGTCGGATAAGGTTGTTAATGGTGTGAATGAAGACGTGTGCTAAGAAAATGTTTTTGGAAATTAATTAAAGTTGATATTGCGCATTATCATACATTAGGTACTTACCAACAACTATTCTTTTTTTGAATATTAAAAGTAATAAATACCAGTTAATAAGTCTTTTCCGACAATTGGTGTGCGATAAAGGTCGGATAAGGTTGTTAATGGTGTGATTACACTTTACGAATACCACGTGATTAGCCGACGCCTATGTGCGAACCTATATGATTAATTTAAAACAACTTAAACCAAAAAACATTATTATGGAACCGCACGGCTTAGTCCTAATAACCGTAATAAACATCAACGGTAACGAGCAATAGGCAGCGATTCGTGCTGATGTTACACTGTTTTTATACACGACCGGTACATGGGAAAGCTTTCTAATTGCCGGAACAATGCTGAGCCGGTTATTTGCCGGCGGCATTGTTTTTGTCCGCGCCGGTTCATTTTACCCCACCTTCCCCCGGGTGGGAGATTAATGGAATTTGAATACGCATAGCCTTTGTATTCGGCTTTACGCGTAATTTAAGCGTATACCGGGCAGTGAGTCTGCGTTTTGCCGCCAATCTTAAGGCTAGTCTTGTAGGCCAACTTGGAGCTGTTACGTAAAATGACGCGTTGTCCTTGCTCCCAGGCCACACGGCCCCGGTTTACTCTAAGCCTGGTTTCACATCTTTTCATTCAAATGTATTTTTTGAGTAATATCGTGTATTAAGTGGACATACATCTGGATAAAATGTATCTAAGTATTAACACCATTATCCTTTGTTAAGCTTTGTATCCCGAGGGTTGAAATCCGTCAACCGTGTCACCCTAGTCGCTAGGCATGTCTTGCATACCTACATGTCTCAAGTATATGAAAGCTCACCATTTTTCTTGTTTTTTTTTTTACTTTTATTCGTATTATGTATATTACTAAGCTCACCGAGTGGCATAATGACCCAAATCGATTTCCGATCATATTTGTTTATAAAGGCTTTTTTAATTACCATTTTTAGCTTGGGTTAATGTGTTTTTGATAACATTCCCTTGTCGGTTCTATAAAAACTGTGATTGTTTCATTTTGGGTGGTCCTTTCTGTTGCCTTTCAATAAGCGGTATGTACTCAAACCACTATCAATCATTGCCCGCGCCTAGACATGTCGAGAAATAAAATGTATTTGTTCCATTAGCTTACTTATCTATTGATTTTATTATATAAGCATCAGTGTAAAGTAAACATACGCTTGACTGTTACACACCAATGCCTATTCTAATTACCTGAAGCGTATCGGTAATATCTCTCAGTGCTCACAAATAATCGATCACAGTGTAATATAATCGTCATAAATGTAGACATGTGATACGTTGGCCACTGCATATCAATCAGCTGAAGGCAGGCCTGTTGTTGGGAGAATGCTGCAAATCCATTAACATAATTGAGCGGCTTGTATCCGGGACACTTCACGGTCCGGATCGTGAACGTCTCTGATGGCGCATCGGCGTAATGAGGACCCGAAGCAGCGCGTCATTCGCTCTAATGCATATTTACAATAGGAGGACGAATCAAGACGGTACATTTTAACAACAGGCTACACTGCTTGTTCTGCACTATTAATTCACGAATTTCGATATTTCAGACTCCGTGATTTTAAATGGGACCCATTAACGTAACTGCTCATACTTACATCAACTCTACTTTCCGGCCCGTCATAACTATGTAAAGGAACAGTACAAATGAAACTAATAAATAATTATTGGTTGGTTTTTATCCGCAATTATTCGAAGAGCTCACACATCCAATCACTAAATAAAAGCCATTACATCACTTATCATTCAAAATTGACGAGCAACCCGTTTGCAAACAAACCGCAGAAAAACAAAGTGCTTGCAAAAATAGCGTTTACCACATAACGCTTTATGAAATTATCGAAATCCCCGTTTAATTGGGCGCCTGTGTCGCCACAAATTAATTAAAAGCGCTGTGGGATTTTATTAACTTATTGCAATTATATTTAAACGGTACGATTACAGGGGCGCGGCGCAGCGGGCTGCCGGCGCGGGCGGGTCGAGGCATCGCCTAATGTCATTGCGAGGGCGCTTACACGCCGCCTCGGAATTTGATCAAACTCCTCGTAATCGAGGACAAATAAATCTCACCATTAAAATTAACGCCGACCTCGGCGGCCCGCTTCCGACCTCTTCACGAGATTTATAATCACCTTTTAGAATATCGCTACAGTGATGCTAAGCCGTTGAATAGTTATTAGTAAAATTATGCTTAATGAATGTGAGATAATGCCTTGTAATCCTAATAATAAAATTATTACGGTGTGGCCCTATACCACGAATAATTGCTTGTTGGGACATGTATAGCTACGCCATCTACGACGGGAAAGGCATAGTTTTAATAATTAAAGTTGTGTTATAATTGTAAATAAATGAATTTGCATCTCAATAATTTACTACATCTGTTCAAATCCTATTACATTGAAAACCAAAAACTCCAGCACCGTCTTTAAGACGTCATTAAAATAAAACGGTAGGTCGCGTTAAACTTAACCAGTGACCTATTGGGATGTTAGTATTGATTTCACGCAATGATTCCAAATATTGTATAGGCTTACTGCAAGTGACACATTTTAGGTAACAGATTGGTGTAGGTGAGGGCCTGCCGACCGCCACAGACCACCGCATTGACAAACGACTCGGAGCACTTCATTAATTGCGGGCCAGTCGGCCGCGCGACCGCCTCTAAATAATTCACATACGACTACCCTCACACGCCGCAATCTACAGCGGACATGGCGAAAATTACGAGCTTTCCCTTCACCATTTTAATTTATTCGCCCTAATTAATTTGGATTTTTTTTAATACTTTGTAGTACCTCTGACGATGGTGTGTCTACCTTTATCTGAATTTTGTAGACATTGATTAATTCGGAGCTTAAATTTTGCCACGTATGATTTCCTATTATCGGTTCATTTAAAGTCCCATTTTCACGAGACCACACTTGTATTGGAAATTTTATATGTTTGATCTTTATCATGACCTGCAATTCGAGACAATTAAGTAAATCACTCAGTACCCATAATAATATTATGTTTATATTATTAGAATTATATTAAATTTTATCATTATCTGTTATCTTTAACCAATTTTATTTTAATGTACCTAACCGCTTCAATTAAATAAAACCGCAACGACATTGATATTTGAGACAGAATAAAATGTAATTTTTAGGTGAAATCATTGCCGCTGTGGTTGGAGCAGCGCGCTACAGTTTCGTTTAAGGTAATCCATTACTGTACACCATCAACAGTGCACGCATGCCACTCGCGATAAATAAGCTCATGACAACGGAAACTCGTTTAAACCAGCGCTGCATTCAGCAGTCAGCACTAAATACGTTACCTCATAGTATATGCACCTACTATGAAGTAAACTTGCTTAAACTGCTGTTTCAACAATGCACGCGGTTTCTGTTTGTTGCAATAAAATACCAGTAACTTACGTATATCACATCAAAATAGTATTAAAAATAAATGAAAAGTAAATTTTGCTTTGTTTATCGAAATATCTCGACAAAATTATATTATACTAGCTGCGCCCCACGGCTTCGCTTGCGCGTAAATCATGGTTTGTTGTATCTCTCGGGAACCAGGCCGATTTTCGGGGAAAAAGTAGCCTATGTGCACCGAATCTATCTACATATCAATTTTCATCGAAATCTATCGGTTCTGCCGTTCAGCTAAACACACACATACACACACACACATAGACAAACTTTTGCATTTATAATATTAATAGGATACAAAGATACGATGAATATGTAATATCTTACTCTGAGGCGTCAAATGTCGAATGTGCAATTATAAGAAGTTGGATGAGCAAAAAGCAGCTGCAGACCCACTCGTAATGCTCGTAACTAAAGCTGTTACGCAATTCGACAAAGGCCTAATTGATTCCTCGCCCATTTGGCCAGACGGGGCGTCGCATTATCGAACACAGGTGCCCCTACTCTCCGGTTATTTGCCTCCTCGCGACAGACGACAACAATATCAGCCCACCTCTGACTTGAGATACTCGACACCCATTTCACCTTTAATTGTATATCGGAAATTCTTTTCGTGACGTGACTCGATTAGTAGTAAAGTTAGAACACGATGCCCCGTAACGGAAATGGCTTAATTTTCACCGAGTTGAGATCTGTGCATCGGCAGTCGTCTATCGCGGGCAAGCCGGCTTTCCCCCGTCTAATACAAGGTGTGTAAATCGTCAGTGTTCGGAAGGTGAAATATGGAGAATCGCTAGCCGATTTGTATGCGCACCGAGTTCACTCTAAGTAATTTATCTGAAAGTATTTTTGGTCGTGAGTTTAGGGCTACGCTTGCCGCTCTTTCACTCCTTCCAATTGCAATATGTCTCCACTCATTCAATTACATTAAAAGCTTAATTAGGAATATTAGCAAAGTGTCCTCGTTTACTTACATACTCTTTGGTAGTTGGTTTCTGTGAATTTTCTCGAGTTTGTTGGAGATTCTTCACTGCGGACCGAAGTTGGAAGATGCTTAGATGAAATGCGGCTCGCAATTAGAGTAATGGACGGTAACCTTTCTGGAGTAGAATTAATGCTATTCGTCTATATCAAATGTAAAGGCACACTCGGTACAATTAAGTTGTGGAGTCGACAGAAATTGCAACAAGTGCAACGGGCCTCGTCGCGTCCACGCACTATTTAACCCACTCAGTTTATGGGCCATGCCGAAACCTGTGCCAACACACCTTTAATTTAACATTAATAACATACTATTTAATAAAGAATTCATCGCCCTATTGCATTCAATATAACACTTTTGTGGAACATTCTGTTCCACCCTCAGACGCGAAGTTGACTCTGGTGATAGCGGTGCAAGTGTAGTGCGCTATCGAGTTGTCTCGTTGCCATCAACTTGAGTTCCATTCTGTTAATTGAAAACTTGTCCTGGCGCCTGCAACCGCTTGCCTATTGTTTATCTCAGCTTTTCGATTTTTTACACGAATCTTCTCTTTTCATAAGTATCTCTTTTAACGAGTCGTCTCCGTCCTTCGTTTATTTATATCAGGCTTCTTTTGGAGTCCTCACAATGAAACAGGGATGCACAATTGGTTTTCCGTGTTTTCTTTCTACCTAAAGTATTGCCTTTTTGGACGTCGTCGTTTGAAGATTTGTCAAATTTTAATATCAGTATCACTCACATCAAACAAATATTTTTTTTTTCTGGTAAATTATTAAAAAAGAAGATAGGATAGGTAACCACCATAGATTTATTACGGAATGTTCCTTATGATATACCAACATAATATTCTGCCGCTTAGTATACAAATTGTAAACTTGAACTATTATATACTGTAAATTACTTAATATAAAAATAAATGTAAGTATGACATTAAACTTAAGTTACGGTACATAAACTTATACCAAGATAACATTTTCCTAATTGAATAGCTCTACTCGCGACAAACTATGCACAGGTTTGAAAATATTTATCGGTATAAGAGTTTTAGGTAGGCGTACGAGTAACAACATTATTCGCCGCGACCACTAAACGCAACAGTGAGCTCAAAAGCAATAAAACTAAGTACTTTATACAGAGTATAACTCGTTTTCCTGTCGCTCCATCACTTACGCATTCCTTCTTATATAGGCACGTATGTATTCTTTCTTGGCTGCGGATGAAATAAATTAAACTCTTTATTCTTGGGAACAAAGTTGGTATTCCCATGTGTAAATGAGATACTTGTTGCTGTCCCTCAAACGGCCAAACGCCGGATCGAGCTGTCTTGCCGAACTATCGTTGTCCCTTCCACATCTTGGGGGAAAACAAGGGAAAAGTGTTTTTAGGGTCGCAATATCGCTATCTGTTCGCGAGCACATAATTTGTCGTACAAGAGCCGATGTGGACACCCTCGATTTGTCTCGGCTGTGATACAATCTTGTTACTTCATATAACGTACACTTGGAACATTTATCGTCGTTTTATATGCATACTAATTTGAACGCACATTTTTGTTGTGAAGTAACTAACCGCTATGGTAGTATGTACGTAGACCTTGTTTGTGCTGTTCGGACTTTACGTGTCTCGAGAAGTGCGTAGTATCATAGTTTATTTACTAGGACAATCAAAAAAGCTATTACGTCAGTAGGTACTGTGCTTTTCTTCTACGATAGCTCTTTCACAGTAATAGCTACACGGTTGTGGAATGAATTACCCTTGAGCATTAGACGAGCACAATCACTTGTGTCATTTAAATCTATGATCAGAGCGTATTATTTGTCATTATGATGATAACTCAAATTCAATATTTTATGCAGACACCTACATTCATTACTAGTTATTAATTTTAGGAATTATTTATTTATATCATTATTTGATATATATTACTTTATATATTTATTTTATATAAATTTGTTTATATATATTTATTTATAAATTATGCATATGTAACTATTTTGTCACATTTATTATTATTTTATTTTTATTGTTACACCATCAACTACTGCTTCTCTAATAACCAAATCCACCCAAAGACCGCCCATTGTACCTACTTAATTTATATGTTATCTCTTAAAAAGTTATTATTATTCTTTTCCTCGCTACCGCGAACTACTATTGCTCACTAGCAGGAAGAAAACTCTAGATGGGACGTATTACTGTAGTGTAGTAGTGCAATTATCCCGAGAAATCTTCTAAGAAAATCTTACTTTGCCCCATCTTTCTCATACTCATGTCCACCTGTCTCAGATATAATATTATAACTATTTTCCTATTTGCAAGTAAGTGTGCAACCAAAATTAAGTCACAAAATATGTAATATCTTGGCTGGCGCATAAAAAAAGTTATATAACCTTTTTATTTCACTTTGGGAGGTGACATTATGGCTCATAAAAACTTCATATCTATTAACTTCCATGAATCTTGGTTCACACTTAAGCGTGGCTCAGCGATATCTGAGTAATAAGAATATTTGTTTGCGTACTTCAATATTTCAACAAATTTATGCTTTATTTAATTTAGTAGCTTTCTACTATAAACTAATAGTTTTGGTGGACTGTAAACTATCGTTTTTAAAAGTTACAATCTTATTTTCAGTCTTATTTAATGTGTATCTGAAAATAAATAATCCGCTGAGAGGAAAAATATTTTGCAAATTTTTATTAATCTATAAAAACAGAGTTATCTTTTTTTGAGTAGGATTTACAAACATTGAAGCTACGGGCAAATAGTAGACTAAGACTTTAGACAACCTTTACCAAATCATCAAATTTTTCGCCCAACATCTATAATATTCCTGCAGTGTTATATGAAGAGATAACCAATTCCTACTGAATTCAATAAAAATAATGTATTGCTCACTGAACTACATGACGCGTGAGGTACAAAAAACGGCCCGCGGCTCATCGACGATAATAAAGACGCGCCTAAATATTTTTAATAATGTTCATATTAGTGAATACAAACATAACACTTTGTAGCAGTATTGTGAAAATGCTGCTTTTCTTGACGGTTTCACATTAACAAACGGTTTTGTAAGGTAATAACGCCGCTGAAATTTACCTTATTAATTTTGTTAGCGTGAAATAATCACGCATCCAGTCTCCACTGATCCTTAAAATTATTTATGTTGGGGGTTATATGAGACGTGTACACCATATAACAATAGAAGAGTACGCCTATTATCATTATATGAGCAATAAAGATGGCTGGAGTACCAATTAATAGACGCCTAACATTTTTGACGATATTTTCTTACGTTTAGGCGACTAAGAAAGTAAGAAAGAAAAATTTTATTCTGTGCTTACAAAATCGTAAAACAAATATATAATAAAAAAAAATCTGAGACAAAAAAGGGACCATTAAGTGAATAAAATAAAACATAAAAATGAAATGTCCCCCCAACGGAATGACATTTGTATCAGATACCTATACCTAATGTTTTACATTTTAAACTTTTTGTCCCCGACAAAAAGTTTAAAAGGTAAATGTAATGTGTCTTTTAAAAATTTTAAATAATATTTTTAAGAGACCACAATATCATAACAATTATATATTACCTTATTTCCCGGTATCAGTTGTTATGTCGCGTGCGGTTAGTATACACATATTGAAGATCCCGTTGAAACCGACACGTCCCCTTATCGCAGCGTGTAATCTTAATTTGCAGTTACTTAACGGGAAAACTCGGTAAAGGATTTCCTAAGTAGTGTGTTAGATTTAGAGCTTTGTACACTGATGTAACAAATTAGCAGTGTTAATTGAACTAACAAGTAAATATACATGTTTCTGGTGTTAGAGAACTTGAAATCTTGTACTGTATCTTTATATGTCTAAAAGTTTTGGAGTAACGATTACACGTATGTGGTCACTACCATAATGTCAAGTGGTATGAGTTGGATCTGAAAAATTACTTTAAGAGATTGGACGTAGTTTTCTTCGTTCTTTACGTTTCTAGAGTCCCTCGATTGGGATCGTTGTCTATAGGTGGGATGCGAAAATATAAAATATAAAATAATAAATTGAATAAGAATATAAATATAAATTAATAAATAGTATAATAAAAATTAAATTGGCAAACAGTTTTTTATTTAAATACTAACGCCTTGTCTCGCATCGCATCGGTACTAAAAGATTTGCCGTTTCACTTGGTTTACTGTTATCGTTACTGCTTGGCTTATGTAAGTGATAGGTTATTGTATTATATGCTTAAACCTTCTTTGATTTACTCACAATATAACTGTGAAAACCGCATCCAAATCCTTTTCTTTTTATTGCCGTCAGTGGCAGACGAGCAACCAGCCCACGTGATGGTAAGTGCTAACTACCGCTCATGGATGACTCAGAGTCATTGCTCCTGCAATGCCAGGAATTCTGCAAAGTTGCTGCCTACCGCAAAAGGGAATGGGGTAGGTGAAAGAATTAAGGGAAGTGAGGAAAAAGGAAAGAGGAGAAATTGGGCAGTTTTGAGAAATTGGTTAGTTAGCGCGTTCAAACAGACAGACGCTCTTCAGCGACTTCCTTTTAGAGAGTATAGATAATAATACTTTTTAATATACCAAAGAACTATTTAGTTAGTTTATAAACCATTAATAATTTTTAATCTTAATTTTAAATGGTTAGTATTATGTAAACAGTCGTTCGTCTTTTATTCATCCAAATACGGAAAACTTTGGTGAGTTATTGAGCGAATTTCTGACAAAAAAAGGATTACATGAATAAGGGTTATGGTAAAACAAAGTTAACTGTTTAAAATATTCGAAGTTATAAAGAGTAAATAACCAACATCGCATTTTTTACTAGTTAGAAATAAACCCCAAAAAATCTTCTTCAGAAACCTCTCAGAAATTGGAGTTCTTAAAATATTTTAGACTTTACACATCTGTGGATTAACTTACTTCAAAATTTCTAACACAGTTTTTACATTGAATGTAAAAAGGTTTGATGTAGTGTGAGCTTAACCCGCGACCACTAGAGCACACGCGCTTATCCACCCAATCTAGCTTTCGTGACATCACACCACCTTTTTGTCTGCTCACAATCTGATCGTTCAACTTCGTCCCACGAGTTATTGTTCAACGAACTTAGTACTTTACCCGACCACATCGCTACCAACTTTAAGGTCTGCGTGTCTTTATCGGTCACTTTGTTCCTATAAAAACTTTTCTACCAACTTTATAAACAGCATTTCAATCACACCAAATTTTACTGTAGATCTTTGAATAAAATGTCACGACGAAAGCGACGCGTTTGTGCGTAATTTCTGCTAAATTATGTGAAAACTAAGGGTTATGACAAAGGAAACACAAAAACTTTTCCAATTACCTATTCAACTCCATTCAGAAGAAATTCACCACTCTCGAACAAACGCCTCTATGAAAAGAAATCACCGAATAGGTGAGCGCGGGGGTAAACTCACAAGTAAACATTTGCGTATGTAAACTGGAATTATTCACGAAAAAACTTTTAATGGCGTCCCCGGAGTTCCCGTCAAACATTTATCAACAAAAGAACGAACGTCCCGCAGGCGATGGAACTTGAAATGTATGGAAATTACCTAGTCACGAGCGGGAGAACAATTCACTAACGTCGGCATAGGCAAATGTTTTTGTTGTAGATTGTTTCGTTGTGTAACTTGTTCAGATTCGAAGTCACAACTACAGAGCACTGTCTTACACACTTACACATCAAGTGTAAATTGGCAATGCATATACGTATCCTTAAAAATGAAACATTCCGCGGGTACAAATTCAAATCTGCGAGTGATTCGTCAGATGTTCTCCGCGAAGCGCGTGTAGCCCCTCGTTGGGCGCCAAATAACTCGGAACGGAATAATGAACCGCTTCAGATTCTTCTGCAAACAATACCTGTCATTTCACTACTGCAGAGAGAAGATTAAAATTTTATTATTTTTACTAATAATGCTAAAATATTTAAATTTCATATTTTTATAGTTTCTCCACGTTATATTCAAGAAGTAACTAAGGTATTTAATTTTGTTCAAGTTTAGTGAACCGTTGCTAAGATGCATACGAATATTAAATTTGTAATTTGTTTGTAAAGTAGTTGTTCGATGATCTACTCAATTTGGTAGATTAGCTAAAGAGGTAAGATAGAATAAATAAGTTTAGAACGGACACCGTTTCATTTGCATTTCAATCAGAACGATATAGCCGGTAGAATAGAAAATCCGCTTCGTCGCCTCACTTAAAGCTTTTGAAATATTCCTATAACTTCTGATTCTACGAGAAAAAAGCCTATTTGAATTGGAAAGATCAAAGCGTAAAAATTTATCGTTACAAAAAAGCGCGACAGGAACGTCCAAAAAGACGTCAGGCACTTATTATTTCAACAGAGCGAGTGTCTCGTCTCCTCTCTCATTCTATTTGTCTTTTAGATTGTTCCGGTGCATAGACTCCTCCATTACTCGGCACTGAAAGGAAAGTTTTGTATTCAATTTGGTATTATAATTCCCATTTGAAGTCGCCACGCACCATCGCGTCGACATCGACTATGTAAATGGGCGTTTCCGGGACTTAGTCACATTTTCGACAAAAAAAAATGTTGAATATTTTCATGTTGAAAGTTTTCTGTCAAATCCTATGGATGATTTTCATGTAGATATTTTATATGCTGTTGTAATAAATTTCAGTACATACATACAGTTATACTAATATTTTATGACACTCGACAGCATATTTTATTTTAATGTTTCTACGGTTGTTGGGAGAGAGATTGTAGGCATAGGGCTGACCAGTCATTTATATAACTACTTGCAAGTTGTGTAAATATTTCTGTGCTTACCTGACGTGAATTTTTATTTAGCCTCGCGCGCTTAACCCCGTCGGGAAACAAGGCAACATTTCAGAGTTTCTCTTCAATTTAAAATGGAAACTTATCCCTCGGCTACCATAAAGTCTGTATTTACCATAGAAATACTCCTAGCTGGCTGTGTTTGATCCTAACCGGTGTCCACACTGAATCTACCTGGATTTAAAGCTTGCACATTGGCTGAACCGCGCCTCCAATGGAGAGACTTGCATCTTTGTACAACGCGACAGATTTTATTTTACGATATGTTTTCCGCGACCGTTTCGCAGATACTAAAATAATAAGAATTTTACGTCGTCGCGTATTATGTAGCTTTTATAGCCCCCCGAGCTCGGCTGAAGCGCTGTTTCAGTGGCTTACGAGGGCTCTTGTGACGAAATAATTAACCTAGTGTTGTTCGTATTAAAGTCCGCTTCCACCTAACATAGACTACTTATATGTTTAACATTTTATTTTTGTTCTTTTACGAAATTTCTCGAGATTAGCGAATGTTTTTATACATCAAATAATGATGTCGTTGCTCTTTAGCTGCAGGCTATAACTCACTAAGATAACAAGGATGTATCTTTATACATGAGGAAAAAATTAGTTCACTTAATTAGAGAAAACGATTGTTGCTCTTATTGAATTGAATCCCTTATTCGACATTTCAGGCTGTGTTATGAAATTGAAATAGCTTCTATTATGTTATTTGAACATTATAATTACATCGTATAATGGTATCAGAACAAGGGTAGACGATAGCAATATAAACGCCTCAATGGGTAATGAGGTACAAGGATCAGAACTACGAACGGTCATGTTTACAGGCGGCACGAAATCACGATCGAGATATGGTACCGGGCTGGACGTCTATATTCCAGCCAGAGACAAGGGACCGATAACAGATTACCCGCAAACACGTTTTAAATTCATTTCCCGACCCAAGCGCCGATCGCTCCTCGATAAAATGTGGGGACGGCCGGGGAAACGGGGACATATTTACTTTGTCTCTCCGCGGCCGGCTCGACCGCGGCCACTTCCCCGGTCAGGTAACGTTCCGAAGTGGCAAAATATTTGTCCTGGCTCGTTACCCGTCTGTGCCGATTTAAGAACATTAGCTACTCAACTAAGCTGCTACAAATCTGGACTCACTTTTAAACTCGTATCTTGACTGTTGTTTCATTTCGTTCAACTTTTGTTACCGAACGGAGTCCCGTAAGAGAAAAAGTTTTAAGTAAGCGTATTATGTTAGCAATTTTCTTTGCTAAGATACTTACAAGATGATGCAATTATTCTGCGCTATGCATAACATAATTAATTTTTATATTATTTTTTATTGTTAGTACCCTAATGAATGCAAAATGCTAACTAATGTAATTAAGATCCCATGGGTATTACATTCATAATCACTACCGTTGGCAAGTAAATTGTAATTACAGTATGATTTTATAGCAGCTCAGGTGGAACTTTACTGTTCGTTCACCGTCTGAACACACGAGCGAAAATTATAACAAGGATATTGATTTTATAACCCACTAACTCACAATTTTATTTTTTATTTGATCTCCTAATAGCTTATGTAGTAAATTTTGTCGAAAACCAATTTCCTTAATCTGTTGCACGTAATGGTATGTTGTTGTTAAGCGTTTTAAAACTTTTGCCGAGCTTGTTTAAAGCCACAAAGACTTACACCACGGCTAAGTCCATTAGTGCGTCAAGAGGCATGTTTTGACGCCAGATATTTTGATGCATAACGCTCTTGACACTCGCCCCTATCTAACAACACTTGCTTTATCCGGTCAATTGCTTTGTGCAAGCCTTTGTACGAAAATTACTTGTTTTTATTGGATTTTGGACGGTTCTCAACAAACTTAACCGAGCTTTACTGTTGAACAATGCAGTTTTCACGTTTCATTGCTTTTAGATTGTTAACAGCTTGCTACGTGGCTTAAACAAAATCGCTTTAATCATTCATTGCTCTTATCCAGTTTATTTCGTCTTATTCTTTTATGGATTTCGTCTGCATGGAAATTTACTCTGTTATAATTTCTTTGTTGAACTTTTTTACCTTAAATCTTATTCATATTGTCTGGTCGGTTTATGAAGTGTCCAAACTTAGTCATGAATACATAAGTATTCATTCACGTAATACCAGTAGATTATATTATCTTTTAAAGCTTGATACATTGTATCTAGTTCAGGCTCTGTGATATCCTCGACATTTTTTTATTGTAATGTAAAAGCAAGAAGACATATAAATATCTTATATTTATAATTAAACTATTTACTAAAGCAAGAAATTAAAATACGCAGCATGCCGTAGGACAATACCATTAATATTAAGTTATTCCCGGATAGCCGGTAACTTGTTATTGAAGGTATCGATATGGCTGTTTGAAACAGTGTAATGTTACTAGTATTACTTGTGTTACTACCTTCGGGGCTTAATCAATGACTGAACTATCAGACTCTGTAAGTACTGTTTAACTTCACTGTTATTGAACTATCTACTAATATATAGTAAGCATAAAATCTCGTAAAAAAAGAAAGTTTTAATATTTTTGGTAGTATTTGTACATATTATACGGTACTGTATAGTGTAGACCACTATTTATTTATTTATTCCAAGCACAACGGTTAACGTCCAGTTTCTAAGGTACACCAAATTGATATCCTTTATGTATATACTAGCTTTCTGCGGCGCGGTTTCACCCGCGTCTTTGCTTGGTGCTCTGCTCCCGTCGCTAGTAGCATTATGTTACATAGCCTATAACCTTCCTCGAGAACTGAGCCATGGTAATACTATCTACAGTATTGTGACTCGGCCGTATTTTATAAATAAATGCCTACAGCCGCGCGGTACGTAAACATGCGATAGGGCTGCCCGCCTCCAGCACTTTAATTACATTTGCCTACTTTGTGTTTCCATTTAGTTTTGTGATTGTTAATATACTTTTTTTATGTAAACAAAAAAATACTTTGTGAATTTAACAGGAAGTGTTCAATAAAAATGCGTGTTGTTTTTTGATTGGAAATTTATTTTTCTTGTATTATTCATACACACAGTACAATAAAGAACTATTATTATTAATAAAATACCACGTCTTTACTTTTTATTATACAAACTAACAAAAAAAAAACAAACATGCCCCGAGGTTTAAACACAAGCGTACCTACCGTATCATGATTCATGAACCGCCTATAACTACCTATTTCCCTCGTGTCAATCACTTTCCTTTACTCTACTCACTTTATTTATTAATCCAGACATCTTTTTTTTCGGGAGATAAAAGGAAAAACTTATCCATTAAAAAGACACACATTATGTACCTACCTACTAGTAAGTAAAATTATTTTATAGTCTTGCCTTTCAGAGTTTCCATGTAATCTAAAAAAGTTATCTCTGGATGCGTTATTGACAAATTCATGCAACCAAAAACAGCACAATATATCCTACTCTTCATATTAACTTGTACTTGAACTTAATTTAAGTAAAAAAACGCGCGCTTATTGTTAAAAAAACAACACACCGTCCGTTCGTGACTGCGGCACAGTCGCGACTGTCTACATGCCGAGCCCATGCCGAGTTCGCGCTTCGTCTGTTTGTATGAAAATGGATTACTGATAAATAGTATTACCGTGACTGAGCTATTAAACACAAAAAGAATTTTTCAAATCCGACTGGTAGTCTCAGAGATTAGCGCGTTCAAACAAACAAACTTCAATCAATCTCTTTCGCTTTATATAATAGTAAAAATTAGCGGTACTATTTATTTTATCTATAATAAAATCTAACATTTAAAATCAAACCACACCTACCTTAATAAACCAACTAATTAAATCCTAAATCGTCGTAATGATAATTAAATATCTTCTCTCTTAATAAATATAAAAGTCCCGCTTCAAAAGGTAAAGAATAGAGACGAAAAAGTATTTAAATCTGCACCATTTTTATTTATCTTTGCGGAGCGCCGGCGGCGGTTAAATATCTGAGGCTACCCTCACTCCAGGAGACAAATGTAAACACACCATTGCCTTTGAAACGCCATCCTGCTACTCGTATATGCCTGCATACCATAAATAGTTTTGACGGCAACTTAAACAGTTTGAGATTTTTCCCTCTTTCAATTCACATGTTGTTTTGGGACTAATAGAATCTTATTGGTTATTTTTAACAGACTTCAAAAAAAGAAGGAGGTTTCTCAATTTGGCCTATTTTTTTTTATGTGTGTACGTCGATAACGTCGTCGTTTATGAACCGATTTCGATGATTCTTTTTTTGTTGGAAAGTAGATATCCCAAAAGAGGTACCATCATAAGGAAACCAGGATCTGATGATGGCATCCCAGGGAAAACGAGGGGAACTTTCGAAAATCGTACTGGCGATTAGTGCATTTGTTATTTTTCTTTAAGTATTTTAAGGCATTACTATTTAGTAAAGGTTTGGCGTCGATCTGATAATGAAGCCGAAAGACAGTCGAGGGAACTCGACAACGATTTACAGCAATTACTTGGTGTTTGGTCTTAAATGATTTCTAATGATGAGAACTTTGCACCCATATGGGTTTTAAGTACCATTACAGGTGACCATAGACAGTCGAGGGAATTTCTTAACAGAAAGAAAAGAAAAGAAGAAAGAAAAACAGTTTATTTTTCACATGTAGGTGACACACACAAGAATATGTAAAAATAAACATTCAGCCACAGACAAAAAAACAAAAACATAACACTGACAAAAAAAAAACAGAGTTCCATGGCACTGGACTTCACACAAGCTCGCGTGCAGATGTGCGCCACGTCCACGCGAAAAGTTGGCCGTCACTCAGCTTAATGCTGAGGCGCTTCAAAGCGCAACAGCGCTGGTTTTCAGCGACAGCCCCGTGTGACTAAAGTGACGCCAAGCATTACAGTAAAAATTAAAATTAAATGATTATAAATAATATAAGTAAATATTACATCAGCTACATATATAAGTTAAATAAATACGATATAATTATGTATATTTTATAGATAAATAAGAATATAATTTAATACTTATAAATTTTATTTATTTATAATATGGCAACACATTACCGTCTCCGCTCCGGAACTGTCCGGTTTTCAGTCTTCACTCTTCAGTGAAAACCCCGGCAATGGCGTCAGCGCAGCGTCGGCCGTTAATGGCTGGCGTTTTCAAAACTTTACAAATTTGTAGTAAGTGCAGATTGAAATTATGTGTCAAAGTGTTGTGTATAGTGTGAGTGTAGTGAGTTTTGTGTGAAAACATAAGCGTTATTAGGCAAATACACAGAATATGAAAGACATGTCGAAGAGAAAGTAAACACTCGAGAAAACCACAGATGCATGGGCACTTGGGCAGTCTTAAAAATTTACCTGATAAAAAGACATAATTATGTGTAGCTGTTACAATTTGGTAAGTACTTTCAACGTATTTATTCTTGCAAGGTAGAATGTACCTACATAACTACTAATTTTAGATTGCAAATTTTATATAATAATGTTCAGCGTAGGTATCCATACCGTAACCACTCTTTTAGGTTACTATAGTGAGAACACTATGTATTAATGAAAGCAGACAGAAACTCACATTTACAGCTGTCACACTACTCCAAACCTTAAAATTATCTGTAAATTATCTTCATTTTCAATACAATTAAATACACAATAATTAGAATCAATAAATATTATGTTAAAATGAAATTGGACAATAAATTGAAAATTATTAATTGATGTAAGAAAATGAACATTAAATATATTTATAAACCATCAGTAGGTATGTCTTATTATTGTTTATTAACAGCAGAGTTGTCGGGCTCACTTCATACGGTTCAATATTCCAAAATGTTTAGTTCGTACAAAAATAATACCTTACTACAATAGCAAATTAAGATTGATAATAGGTACCTATAAGTACCTAGTTATGGTTTTACTTGGCACTAACTTCAAAATTATAAAATACTTATTTAATTATTTCTAATTAATTAAATCAAAATACGAAATACTTTGTGCTATGTAAATTTATTTTTTACTTTTTAGTTTCCTTCCTGATTGAAGTCTGTTTTCTCTTTGTTAAAAAATATTTTATGTGATGGGTAGACCTAAATCTAACTTAGGTTTTATTTTTGTACACACTAAACATTTTAGCATATTGAACCGTTTGAAGTAAGCCCGACATGACTGCTGTTGAGGAATTTCCTCGACTGTCTATGGTCACTTGTAATGGCACTTATAACCCTTAAAGGTGCAAAGTTCTCATCATTAGAAATGAATTAAACCAAAAAACCAAGTAATTGCTGTAAATCGTTGAGAAATTCCCTCGACTGTCTTTGTGCTCCATCATCAGATCGATTCCAAACCTTCACTAAATAGTAATGCCTTAAAGTACTTAACGAAAAACATAACAAATGTACTAGTCGTCAGTACGATTTTCGAAAGTTCCCCTCGATTTCTCTAGGATGCCATCATCAGATCCTGGTTACCTTATCATGGTACCACCCTTGGGATATCTCCTTTCCAACAAAAAAGAATCATCAAAATCGGTTCTTAAACGACGGAGTTATCCGCGACACACATAAAAAAAATATATATATATATATATATACGGTCGAATTGAGAAACCTCCTTCTTTTTTTGAAGTCGGTTAAAAATAATTCCAAACAGTTCGACCATCGAACTATATTGGTAGGACTGGATGGAATAAACCAAAATATTTTGCTACTTACTTTGATGTTTGAAAAAAATCATAATATAAAATTACTCCATAAGTATACTCCAATACTTCAACGAAACATCTTCTTGGAGTTGTTTTAAAGATGGCATACATAATCTAGCAGTGGATGCGTTTCCTCAAAGACACAGTATCAGCATAAGCCGAGAAACGGTCCTCTTTGACGCGGCCTTAAGGGTGTCACGTTTTGCATTCTCTGTGGCCGGAATGCAATTGTTACTATCGAAAATGTAACAACATTATTCACTTTGTATGTCTATTTGTATTCATTAAAAAATAATAGCCTTTTTTTCAATATTAAGTCTTATTGCCCGACTGACGCAGTCAAAGAGGGTAATGTTTTTACTAAGTTTAATACGAGCTTTTCTGCATAATAATTATGTACTAAAAATATAATAACTTAGTCAACTTGAAGGTTTTTCTATTTGCCAACGAAAAGTATTTATCACCTATTTTAATTTTTCCATTTCACATTTTACTTTAGTACTCCTACCAATATTATAAATGCGAAAGTTTATGTGTGTGTATGTGTATGTGTGTGTTTGTTACCACTAAGCGCCTAAACGGCTGGGCCAATTTCGATGAAAATTGGTATCTAAATAGATTCGTCGCCAGAGACGGATATAGGCTTCTTTTTTCGGTGTGGTTCCCGAGGGATACTAAACATATTTTAATCGCATGCGAAACCATAGAGCGCAGCTAGTTAATGTATAAATGAAACCAGAATGTGTTGAACTGAAGTGAAAAGTTAAAGTTGTTAGTGTATTTTATCACGGGAACGCATTTACGGGATAAAAGTGTAATATCCATAATATGGTCTCAGTACCAAGTTTTGCTTAAATGCGTTCAACAGTTAATATGTGACTCAATAACAAATATCCAAACATTTTTAAAAACTTTCAAATTTTATGTAGGATTTGCCTGTATTCATAAGTCAGTAAATAATTATTAGCATTGAATCAAAAGAATCAGTCTCGATTGCCAAGTCAAGTGATTTCATATTTTGTTTAACTGATGCTTCACGTGTCGATATACTAAATCGGAGAAGCGTGAAAGGGCTTGAAATAACAAACGAAATCGCTGCCTTGTATTGGGCACGATACAACATTTGGAAGGCAAAAAGAAAATATGAAAAGGCGGAATATTGCCAGACGAAATTACGTTCGCTTTAGATTCCGTACGGCCCATTGAGGGGTGAATTGTTACCTTCGTACATTGCCATAAAGAATCTATTTGTTTTTCCTTAGTCAAGTGATATCGATTGTCTGCCATATAAATTTGCTAATGCAATACAAGCGAATCCATTCATAAGTCTTTATAGAAGTGTCAAGGTTGAAATAATTTTTCTTATTGTGTCTGACAAAGTAAATTGATTTTGTTTTCTGTTACATACATTTTGGAGTACTTTATTTGCGAAATACAAAACTTTAACACTTAGAGAACAGTCTGTATATTGCTAAATTAACATGTAATTTTCTTCCACTGCACTAGAGACTCAAATAATGTTACACATACTTTATAGGGGTATACATAGCCAACTAAAAGCCTAGTTAGCGGGCGCCGCTGGAGAATTGAATATTAGCATTAACAAGACAAATGTGGCGTTGGAGTTTGATAGTTTCTCATTAGAAGCCGACCGGACCTGTCCCGTCACATTCACTAAGCCGCTTTGCAACACAACTTCTTCAACCGCCGCATTATGAATAGCAGTCGAAGTTGAAACTTTAAGCTTACTGTACACGTTCAAATAAGTGATGTCGTCTAGAATACGTCTTTGAAATAGTGCATAAATATTGAACGTTACAAAATTATTTGCACTGATTTTGTGCAGTTAAAATTCGTTTCCTTATTAAAGCTTATTTAAAAATACCTACACTTACATAGATAAATATGGAATCGAAACTTTTGGTTAACACTGTTTTAGCTTTTAAAAACTATTTTTTCGAGTGAGGGACTATGTACGTTTGTTTTCAGCTTTCATTTGACTTGTTTATAAAATAGTTCAAACCATAAAGCAGTGAGTGGGCCCATTGCATTCCATTCGTATCGTCTCGTATGCAAATGAACGTCGCGTCTAAACGTTGCCCTTTGTTTCTCTCTTCTGAATCCGTTAACTTTTATCGCACAACTTTTCTTGAGACCAGATTAGTTTTGCTCTAACAGTATCGTAAATTGAGCAGCCATTAAGCTCGAGTTTAGTGAGCCTAATGATCCGGTGTATCGTACAACTTTTACAGGCTCGATTTAAAAACTGATCATAAGTACAAATAATAATTGATATAGATATTACAGCTATCAGTGATAGTAATTGAGCAATTTTACGTATCGATCTTAGTTAGACGTAGTTGCGGCGCCGACTTGAATTAAACTGACGTACAGGTTGCGCTCGAGTGGCGGTTACCTCTCGACGTCTCTATTCGTTACTGAAGTAACCAGACCCCTACAACTTTGTTCACACAAACTCTCCGGTCCTACTTTCCCTATAAAATAGACTTGTGACAGCGAGTAATGTCTCCTTATATTGTTCTGGGGCTAAGAGGTTTGCCTCCTAGTTGTGATGAGAATTCTTAACTTTTACACCGTCCCGTATCTAGTTAATTTATCGCAGTCGCACTTTGAATTTTTAATAGATACATTCAAACTACAACAGCAACTGCAAACATAATAAATGGCGACTGGAATTTATATTGCTCGGTGGAATGGAGGAAAACATCGTTACGGCTTATTAATGACTGCGGAACGTCTTAATATTCGAGCCGGAGCAAAGAGTTTGGGGGATAATCGATATTTCCGAATATCGATTATGAAGTTAGTGCGAAAATCATCGGGCGCGAGTGGGCGCTTGACAAATGTCCGTTATAAGCGCAGAACAAATTGGTGCAATTAATTACGAGTGGAGCCGGGAACGCTGAGCCGACAAATATTATCAAGATCGTTAATTTCGACATCTTAGTCGGAGGCGGGGGATATTAAGCATTAGACGAATGTGCAGCACACACGGCGCGAATGTCGATGATGGGTGAGTCCGTGAGCCATCCATCGCCTTCTCGCTAATAGTGTTTACTGCGCGCCTTCTGATTTACACACTGACTTGTAATCGTTCAACGCTTACGTATTTCTGCCCATTCGCATTAAAGACCGAATCGTAAAATTAAGTTGCCAGACAGTGGTGAAAATTCGACCATAATTAATTTAAATTATAAGTTTTAACATTATTATGGTTCTATTGTCAAAGACTACATTTCTTTATTCAAAGATTTCGCCAAGGGTACGCTGTTAATTTGCCTATTTTTCTAACAAAGTTTAAATAACATTGGATCCGATCTGTGTTAAAAACATCATGTATTTTGAAGCGATACACTCGACTTGAACTGCCTCGGAAACTTTAACTTCTGAGCTAACCATAGCAAATGATGAATTGTATTTGGGAATATTTTCAAAATATTTTAAAGCTATTGCATAGCTTTTATCGCGGGCTTTGAGCGCGGCGACCGAATCAAGAAATTCCGTAACGAAAATAAAACCTAAACACCCCCCACTTCGCCCCTCAGCTGTGTAGGCCGAATTGCGCGGATGACCGCGTCTAAGTCGCTGTTTGGCGGGATTTGCGGAAATTTAAATCTCGCGGCTGCGCAGTTTTAATATCGTGATATCTTTTAATTGTTATTGTATATAAAACTTATGTCATTGGAATCTTCATTCAAGTTATAAAAATCGTATCTATTCGAAAGAAATACCCGTATTTGGAAAAAGTTATGTTTAATATACATTAAACTCTATATTTATTAAAAAAAGAATATACCCTCTTCATACAAAATATCATATTTTAGCCTTGACAAAGCCGGGTACTTGAACAAAAGTGTTCCAAACTTCACTAAAGTAATGTTTTTTTTTTTTCAAATAAAAATGACAATTAAATAATAAAAAAAAATTATTATAATTGCATAAGTTGATAAAAAATGCTATGCAACATCTTTACCGCGACAGTCCCCGAGTGCCACAGGTTTTTTTTATGACTTACTTTTTATTTAAGATTCATTTGAAATAAGTCCATCATACAATGATTCAAAATATGTAATATTGCTTCACCCGTATGACAACATGAAGTAAATGCAGTTCTGTCAACTAAAGTGACTTCAGATTCAAAATGATTCGCATTGCAAAAACTGCATTCTAAATCGATTAATCCACAATCATAACTATAAAAACTTTTGGAATGACATTTCGTGCACATTTAAATGTATCTCGCAATTTCACTACTTCATTCTGAATAATATTAACACTATTTAAATTTTCATTACTAGGTATTATTATTTGTCTGCGAATATAGATTCCTTGTTCTTTGTCTCTTACTCCGACCCGTTAATGTTTTATGTCGAGGCATAATAAAAATAAAAATAAACTTTCATGAAATTACATGAATTTATTTATGTTTGACATTCAGTAATTATTAAAATAATTTTAAAGACAAACAATATTAATCTATTCTCAATTTGAAATGCGTGTGTGTCAAATTCATGGTAGTGTGTGTAATGTTTTTCTATTGATTTAATGTATTTTGTGCATAATTTAAAAAAGTATTAGCACCTGTTCTACTTCTCTATAACCATCTATATATATAAAAATGAATCCCTATTTCCCTTGGTCATGGCATCACGCGTGAACGGCTCGATCAATTTCGTTAATTCTTTTTTTGTTGTGTTTGTTATTGTCAGGAGAAGGTTCTTATGCAAGAAAACTAAGAAAATTGCGCGGTGATTTAGAAAGTTTAAGATACTTAACCACCATATCATCACTACATAGTATAAAACAAAGTCGGTTCCCGCTGTCTGTCCCTATGTATGCTTAGATCTTTAAAACTACGCAACGGATTTTGATGCGGGTTTTTTTAATAGATAAGGTGATTCAAGAAGAAGGTTTATATGTATATTAACATGCATAATATAGTAAAGAAACATTGATAAATTTAGATGTTTTTAATGTGATGTCGTAAATTAACAAATTTATTGCGCTTACATTGCAACGCTGGCTAAACCGTATAAGATAGATCAAAATAATGTACTACAGTATTGTACACCTTAAATAGGTCTACAAAAGAGTCCTCAATAGTATATGTGTATCTCTAAGGGATAACCCACAATAATCATTTTTATCCTTTACATTTTATGAGAAATAATGGTTTATTTTTGAAGCGATTTTAAGCAAGACAGCATTTATCCTTATCAAATTAAGTAGCTTAAATACATTGTGCATTTAATATAAATCAATAATGCCCTTTTGAGCATGTATTTTAAATAAATATTTTCAAAGATATTACAGAATAAAAATGCAGGGAGGGATATAGTGGCAGGGGGCCGGCATTCTGTAGTAAAATTAAATATACTACAGAATTGTAAAAACAACGTTCCCAGCATTTGTTTTTCTTCGCACGGGCAAAACTGTTACTAAATATAGTATCAGCATTGCACCCGTGCGAAGCCGGGGCGGGTCGCTAGTACTTAATATAAAAGGCTTTGTCCTGACTGACCGACTGACAGACGACGTACAGCCTAAACGGCTGGTCGTAGCGACTTGAAATTGGAGCGTGTGTTTATTTTAATTTCTAGAGGTGTACTATCTTCATTTAGAGTTTTGAAAATTTTTGTTTCGGGTACTATTATCTAAATAAAAAATACCATCATCAATGTTTTTGACAGGGGTGGCTTTAGAAGGGTGAAATTGGAGATGAAATGTTGTATGGGAAGATCTACCGTTGTGCAAATTAGTATTGTAATACATAAAAATGTTGTTTTTAATATTTTAATAGGTTCAGGAGGTGAAATTTTAAATAAATAAATCGAAAAGAAATATCACTTAAAAAACAAAGACCTGTCTTGTTTTTAAAGTGATATTTCTATGTTTTAACTACATTGAATAATAGTGTTTTAGATATTTTGATAGGGCTGAGTGACCATCTTCAGTAATTATTTTAGCTACCCCGGATAGAAACACACAAAATAATATTATAAAGAAATGAAGTGTTTGAACAACTATGCCCTGTCCATAGCGTATCTTAAACATATAAATAATATAAAATGTCTGTGTAAAAACGATATTCACGCGAGCAAAGACCTTGGCAAAAGCTAGTAAACTATTAAGTGTCTGAAATTTAATACTTCTACGTCCGCGCAATTTTCGTAAATAGTGGTACAAAGTTTTGATTGGTTTTTTAATTGTAAGTATTTCTCAGTTTTATTTACATTGAAGTTATTATTTTTGATCGGCAATACATTATCAGGTATGATATGATATGATGACAGTAGTGGTATGATGATCACTGTAGCACAAAAAGGTTAAATACACTCCATCATGATCGTCATCATATCAGCCGAAAGACGTCTACTGCTGGACATAGGCCTCCGCCAATTTTTGCCACCTTGGCCGGTTG
This sequence comes from Parascotia fuliginaria, assembly GCA_963082885.1. NCBI lineage: Eukaryota > Metazoa > Arthropoda > Insecta > Lepidoptera > Erebidae > Parascotia > Parascotia fuliginaria. The sequence goes on along the minus strand of OY720176.1, from coordinate 14,189,651 downwards.
TGAGCCTTCATTTTTCGTCAGTTGTCCGCCACCCATATAAGGTTACATATAAATATATATTAAAAATATATATTATTTTAATATTATCTTTCAGCAAATGTAGGTCGTCATCTACTTATCTTTTAGTAAGTGTGTTTAACACTTACTAAAAGATAAGTGGATGACGACCTAACAGCAGGTGCTAAGTTTAAGTCAGTCACTACGCCTTGAGGACTTTTACAATGCTTAAAGTTTAGCAAAATCCTTGCCAGTGAAGTTGATCTAATCGTTAAGCCTTGTTTGAAAAAGTACATGTTCTATTACGTGTAACGAGGCTTTTCTTGTAAAAATTTTTAAAAGTATGACGGAAAAATATAATATTTAAATATGTAATTAAATGAAAAAGCGTATTGACCCGAAACTGTCCAAAAATATTCTTAAACCAGTAATTTACTTTGTATCTAAAACAATGGAAATTTTTTCGGATAGAAGTATTTATTTCCGACTCATTTTCCTTATTACTAAAGCTAACCCTTTCTTTAATCAACGGTAAATAAGTTAATTAACACTCGGGGCACGAAGGTGAAAAATTATTTTGTTAAGAACTTCAAATGAATCACAGAGTTTAACTAAGCGATGATATTAATTATGAAACTAATAAACAGTTATAGAGAACATGGTGAGGAGTGCTGAACGATAGGCCTAAGGGACAAGTTCACTCATTCTTATTATTAATGTATGATTGTTAATTGAGAAGGCCCAAACCATGAAAGGGTACGTGCCTCAATATTGTTAGTTCCATAGTTATTGTATTTTATCTGTTATATATATATAGATGATAGATGATCATCTTCACTTGTATTAGTTAAGTAATTTAAAAAACTTATTTTTATACACGTACGTGTACGTACATTATCTAGGCATTGACAATAAAATTAAATTGAAAATTCGCAGCACTGAACTCGCCTACTGTCTACAGTCTGGTGGCATTCATCTGAGATCATTAAGTTTGTTTCAGAATGAACTTACCTAGCAATTTATTTTACTACATTAATATTTGATCGGATGCTTTGCAAAGTTGTTTCTTGTTTGGTTTATTCGTAGCAAGCTGTTACCCAAATCCATATATGTTTTTGTTAACGATTCAATTCCGCCGAGTTGCTTGCGCTCATAAAACATGAATATAAAACTGTGAGAGTAACGCATGACTCTTAATGAAAAGTATATTATCTCACATAAAAACATTTTACGCTCGTTTTCAGCGTTGGTTATTAAATTAAATCATAATTTACACACGTCGAGTTAAATCAGACTGTAAGCTCGTGAAATCGCAATAAAAATTATTAGGCTCGTTACAGCTTTTCCACGCTGGACCCTTTTTATTTTTTTCATATTAGATTTATTCTCAGAAACAATGACGTCATAAATGCCGAAGCGATTTTTCATTCGCATCGTAAATGTTCGTTTTCTCTCGTTTCCCCCTATTTCATTCGACCACAGAACAAGGTACTCACGACACTCGCGACACACATGTTTTATTATAAGCTTACCATGTTACTACTTTGGTTCCAAGTGGGTGATATAAGGTTTCGTTTAGTATTACAGGTACGTATATCAGTCACAATATAAATTTGTTGCACGAGTTATATTATAGCAATCACAAGAAAACCTTTACTTCATATCTATGTATTTATTATACGTCTTTACTAAACATCGTACATTTAATTTATGTAACATCTGGTACCTAAATTAAGCCAGACCATTAACTTTTGCATCACTAGGTCTACTATATATATTTCAAAGACTACAATCGTTTGATAACATTTTCATAAGTAAATCGGTCGGTAATTAGCAGAATTATCTAAAGCTTTCAATACTTGACCAAAATATGACGCAATTATGTCATACAATTTATTGAAACACATATATTATTTTACTATCGATTAATGATCTTCGAAGAGTGTTAGTAGAACATAAATATTTCATATGACATCGATAGTCGATAGTATGCTGTCAACTATGTTTACGATGTTCATAAAAATCGCGCGGGGACAAGAAGCAATGTGTTTTATTTGTTATATCTCCTGTTTTAGTTTTATTGTACACAAGAACCTATTTTCATTACTTGTATTGACGTCGATATTTAACAAAATTATGTTATATTTATTACTCTACCAGAATTATATGTAGTTTAAGAATTAGGACAATATTGTATGTTAGTAAATAACTCACTAAATAACATATATTATTATGTATATTACAATAAATAGGATAAATAATAACAAGTTTTTTGTGTCCCATCCCTTTCGTCAGATTCACATTTTAATATCACTAATACATTATCTGTATACATTTCCTACAATGGACTCCTCTTTGACCACGTAAACATACCATACTACTGCCTCACTATCTCCAAAAAGGGCTCGAGTTCGTTCGTCTGTTATAAGTAAACCTTTCATGTATATTTTATTCGGATATTTTGATATGTAGACTTCTCGTATCACGTTCATTCAAATGACACATCGGAGAAACGTTTGAGTATGTTTCTGATCGAGAAAAGATCTACAGTTCTCTTTCGAGAGTAAAACCAAATACCATCTTGTGAAGAACCAATCTAGGGAATTGATTTGTGTCGTCGGTCCCATTCTTAAAGTGTTTACGCACATATATGTGCCGAGATTAAAGTTTTTAATTCCGTAAGATTTATTTATATGTTGTTATTAAAAATAAATTTGCTGTAAATGCTGTTTTTAAGTTGAGTAAACTTTACAAGTTATCTAACTTTTTTTAACAAATAAACAATTCTAGTAAAATTTGAATTACTTAGACTTTGAAATATTCTAAATAGCTACCAAAACATACACTAGGTGTATCTAGCGATAAATATTATGACATTGGTTGTATTCATGGGTCCAATGACACGGTTGTCTTCATCATGAAGGCATCATTCAACATCATTCTCCATTAAGTTGAGAAATTGCTGAGGAAACGATAACTGCCTCTTTTTCAACACAATCCGCTTTACTTCCACTCCCACAAAATTTTCATCCCTGCTGTTTTTTTTTCGTTGTTGTGAAAAATTTTATTTAATTTCGAGCAATTATTACACGCGCTCTACGAAATTACTCCAAGGAATACGACTCGCGAATGTTGGTTTTATTTGAGAAAGAATGGTATTTTTCCACAATGAAAGCTTTATACTGAAAAATGAGATTCCTGCTGTTACCTTTATCTGTTTTTTATATCATTAGGCAAAATCCGAATAAAGGGTCACCCTTAAGAAATTGTGTTGCTAATATTTAAATATTTTTGCCCGACTGCCGAAGTCAAGAAGGGTAATGTTTTTCGAGCGTATGTATGTATGTATCTTTATATTTACACAAATATGCACACAAATAAAAATATATAATTTAAAGCGGAGGAGTTTGTTTGTTTGTATTTTTTGAACTCGCTCATCTCTTGAACTACCAGACGGATTTAAAAAAAAAAATCTCTTGGGAACGATAGCCCATTTTGCGAGGAAGGTTATAGGCTATGTAACATCACGCTACTGGCGACGGGAGTAGCGCACTTGACTTTGACTTTGACTTTGGCACGCTCTACAGCCTAAATGGCTTGATGGATTTTAACGTATGAGGTGTCATTAGATTCGCATTGGTTGTGGAAGTGACATAGGGTATATTAAATTTTAATGCAGCGTCAGCACGAGAAAAAATGATTTTAGTTATTTTCACTTTGTTTTAGCGGGCTTTTTGTTTTTTTAATAATTATTAATACATCTTAAAAAGCAGCTGTATTTAAATTTAAAGAATGTATTTACTCATTTTCATTTTTCTTTGATGTTTTCGTAAATGTAAATTAGAATTTCCTAGTACTTTTTCAGACAAATAAATATAAACGTAGCTATAACGATTTGAGCGGATTATGTTGATGTTCGTAATGACAGATTACTTACCTAATTTACATTTTCATAATCGAAAACGTGTTTACATAGGTCGACGCGTGTGATCAAACCTGTTGTCATTTTTTCGTTGTGTAGAACAATTGATGCGTTCGGCTTTATTAAGTGTCTCGGGTGAGTGATATCCAGACGACATACGGCAGGTGCGATACAAAATCCGCGGTGTCGTGTCATTTGTACATTTTCTTTATTACGTCGCGTGATTTATACCTTCGCCCGGTGCGTTTAACTGCTGAGGTCTGTCATTTCGCCGTCTTAAATTGAGATTGATCCCGGGAAAGGGCGGGTTGACGTGTGCGTCGGTGTGTTCCGGAATTGTGTTTTTGTTTTATTTTGTTACTTTTCCCCTTTGTGCCGGGGACATGACGTCTTCGCATGCAAATTATCAAAATTGCCTGCCAATATTTAGACACCGATGCGACCTTATTTTGTATCATCTTAAATGGGAGGTGTACTTATTATTACGTTACCCTTTATAAAGGTGTCAATTTGATTGATAGTTCCGGCACGGGGTGTTTTATCACTTGACCTATTTATATTAAGTGAATATTTTATTGATCTGCAGCAAGAATTTTATAAACTTTATATTTATGTTCATATTTATAAAACTGTTACTAATATTCCTATCAGTTAAGCTGGTCATACATATTAAAACAAAATTAAATTATATACGATATTATAAAAGTGGAAATGCTTTTGACGACCTGTGTCCAACAGTCGTCATCGAACATCTCTCGGCTAAAATGGTGTCAATGTTGATATTAATAATACTTATAATATTTCAACAACTACACACAACGCCATCTAGACCAAAAGTAAGCATATATATTATAGATTGTGTTATGGATTCTAGAATGCTGATATACATACTTAAATACATACATATTATATATAGAAACACCAAGACCAATGCAAATAGACATGTTCATGCACACAAATATTTGCACTGAGCAACAATGTCTTTAATATTAGATACTATAAACATAGGTATTGTTACATTTCATTGAAATTTTCTAGTCCTTTGTTTAAAGTTACCATACAATTTTACTTCGATTACTTTTCTTGCAATCCTTATTCTAATAATCTATTTAACATTTAATTGTTTATTCTGTAGATCTAGTGCCATAACAAGTTCTACCAATGACGGCAATGGTTGTGAATCACGTAGAGTTAAGAAGATCGTCGATATTGGAGTTCAAATCTTCATCTGTCGCGAACCGTATTTTGTGTGACAACTTGATCGTATTACATAAACACATACATAAATTTACGCCTGACTCCCATTAATGGGGTAAGCAGAGACTATAGAACAAAATTTATATATTAGCTTACCAAAGTGGCTCTACTTTACCTAATGGTAAGCAGTCAGTGGAATCCCGAAGGGGTGGCCACCATTCCAAAAGGCATCATCTCAAACTACTGGTAATGTGGCTTCCACTATGACGGCTTTGTGAGATGCCTTTTAACTATAACTATAAACGTAGAACATTGTTATAACTTTTTATGTTTTGTTCGCAGAGAGGCTCCGACGAGCTTCTTTCGCAGAGTGGCGTGACCGTCATGGCGCCCGCTGCTCCGCACCACGCAGACAACAACAATCAAGACTCCGCCGCGAAAAAGGTAAACAGAACAATAATATTAAATTTATACTTTTATATAGATATTATTTAACTCGCACAAACTAGATCGACGACCTGATAAGGGTGGCGGGCATCTGATTAATGATGGCTCACGACTGGCCAAGGTGGCGAAAATTGGTGGAGGCCTATGTCTAGTAGTGAACTTATTTCGGCTGATATGATGATGATAGATAAAAAAGCTAAAACTGAATTCGATTTCCACCGACATCAAGATTACAGTTTCAGATTTAAGAACGTCTAAATGCATGACGTTCTAACCCTTGACGAGATTTTCGTCAATATTTTAATTTTTACTCATGAAAATATCATGTTATAAGAAATACTATGATACCTGTATTTACGCAATAACTCTAATAACAAAGGTTATCTATTGATACCAATCTAATGGACTATGCTTATCGTTGCGTGTTGTCTCTTTAGAATTGTAGAATAACTGTGTCATTTACTTCAAAGAACTGCGTAAATCAGCATTGCACCTTTCCGCTATTATGTCAATTGACTCTGTTATTTGCATTAATATGTACAACCAAGTTACCACATAATACACCTGCCTAGCGTGGTGATTATGGCTAACTTGTCCCTTTGGGGCCCATGTCCGACAGTGGATACCTTTAGGCTCGTGATATGATGCAGTTAAAACAAGAACCAATATTGTGACCAAGAGATAGCCTCCTCTATTACCATTATAAATAACTAACATCGGGCTAGATTACCTGTCATCTCTGTCAAAAAAAACTTGCCTGATTAGGTTCGATCCAATACTATATCAAAACATTGCTTTCAATTTTCCCTTGTCATATAAAGCTTTTGATATAGTTAGAAATAACAACATATGAATATAAACATTTTCCTTCTTTTGGTTGGTTTTCTAATTGGTACTTGTAACGAAATGTTGTTATATTTGTAATTGTAATTTTATTCGTAAGCTTTAAAGTCAAGCCGATTAATAAATACTTCAAAACATAAAGGTATATTCACGTTTCTTCTTTCCAACGTTCTTGAAGGCCAAAAATCTTAAGTCGCCATTCAAACGGCATTTCTTTTGGTGAAATGTGTAATTAACTGAAAAACGATTAATCGCGATAAAACGGCAGAATCGCGAAACCGTAATAAGTATTAAAATAAAAGGTCCCTCGTAAAAAGCCAACGTGCCATAAAAAGGCTTCCCTGGCGGGTCGGGGCGAAATTTTTATTAATCTCCACCCCTGTTGTCGATACTGGAATGAATTTTTACATAATATAGAAATTAGATCGATACCTACAGTAACCCCTTATTGTTCGTAACGTTGAGGTGTTAACCGTATCAATACAAGTAGGTAGACAGCCACAAACAATTTAATATAATGAAGACAATTTATTTCAGAGAATTTAGTTTATGAAACGAGTTAATTATAGTACCGTGGAAAGGTCCATTACTCTAATAACTGGGTTGGGTTTCGTACAGTTTTTAAGAGCACATTACTTTTATTTTATTTTTTATTTATTAACATTGAATGAACCGCAGAACAAAAGACGTCTACTACCGAATAATAATATAGTCTGGTTTAGATTTTGCTTTAGTCATCACGGTTGACAGATGTCTGCAGTAAGGTTAGGTTTATTAGTACCTACATGGGTGATTGTAATACTGCTGCTTGTTACCTGGTCTGCCCGTAGTTACGTGTTATAGATGTTTATATATTCTAAACCTGAACCACAATGCCAATATTGGCACAAATTTTTATTCAGCCTTACACAAACGTACAAAGGTTAAGCCCAATGTTGTCATTTTAACATTAAATATTAATTGTATACGAATGCGATGTAAAAGTAATTCCTACGTCCTTTGTTCAATATTCATAAACAATTTGAATGTTCACAAAAAGAAGTTCCATTATCCTACTTCTTTGAACATTTTCTCGTTTCACTCCTTCGCTTGATAATTTATTACGTTTGCAACGAGATGTGATATTCTATCGGCTTGTTATTATATTTGTTTATTTTGAACAGTTTATTCTATATTTATTTCTGATAATTTACAAACGAATCATTTTGTCTAAAAAGATAATTGATTAATAATAACCTTAGTGAGACCCTTTTGTTTTCGTTATTTATTGTTTTTATATTTTGCTGCTGATTTAGAGTGTTTAGCAGCAAGAGGGACGTTCAAATTAAGAAAGATTATCATCAGTGACGAGGCAGACGTTTAAAACTGTAACTATTATCTTAATAATAATGATTTAACATAAATTATTAAATTTATTTGTAGATAAATATACCGATGTATGAGGGCGGCAAACGACCGGCTACAGTGGTGAAAATTGGGATAGGCCTATGTCCAGCAGTGGACGTCTTTTGGCTGATATGATGATGATGAAATATACAACTTATAGAGTGTAATATAACAGTCAGTAAATTATTGCTAGTACCTACACGGATAAAACACGTGTCAAAAATCTACGGTAGTTATTAAATTATTCTTTTTTATTCTATTCTATTGAAATGTGTCATTCAAGCATACTAAATAACTTATATCTCGCTACGCTGTTAGTGGCAACGTATTATTCTTCACAGATTTGACTCGCCCTTGTCGACACGCTAAGAAAAATAAGTCTAAATAACTTGTGTTTATCCTATTTTAATTTATAACATACATACTTTGTACATTAAACAAATCGTATAGCATTGCATTCAGGTAGCTTTGTGCGCATTTGTCAATATTTCATTCGCACATTAATTAAAAGTTATGTAAACCATTATATTAAAGAGCAAACAACGAACACTAATCAACAAAATGTTGGAGGTGGAAAATGTTAAACAAAAAATCTGAGTACACAGCGCACGTGGCCATAAGTCCGTATAAAAAGTAGAAAACAATCAACATAGAAGGAAACAGTTATAAAAATAAACAGGGTCCCAGTTTCGGGTCTTTCGTTGCACAGTTGTTTTATCGCGTATTTACATAAATACGGAGAGTTTTGCATGCACACTTTGTTTGGTGCTCTGCAAACAAGGCTTTGTTTGTGGACACCAGCGCAGGCCGTGTGTGCTCTCGACCACCAAATGGATTGCATCATCCATTAAAACTTCAAATAACGTGTAAACATTTCTTTGGCAAATTTTGTCACCTACCACAGATAACAGCTATCTGTCTCAAAATAGCTTTCTCAAATGTTGATCCATTGAATAAGTAATCCTTTTAAAGTCTGCTGTAACTAGCGCTGTATAGGGGACCTTAAAAGCATTGCTTGAGGAATACTAGTAGTATACGGACAGAAATTCTGCACCAGTGTATAAGCCGAGAGAAAAGCATGTAACACACATACATTAATAAAAGTGCACTAACGCGAGATTTCTTGTTCAAATTAAGAACTCTGCTGCAACTACTCATCAACTAAATAACATTACGTGGATTCTACCCCTTTTGATCGAGTTACCCATTATGTAGTAAAATATTGACTGGGCATTAAGTATTGACGTTATCTTAGAATTGGCAATTAGTTCAGTATGAATGGGATCTGACCGAATAATAATAGTTAGCGAAAAACCAGTGTTCTGTCTACCTTTTGGAAGAAATTCTACTATTTTAGAAGGAATAGTTATGTTGCATGGACATAGTACAAATTTACGAATAAATTATGACAAAATATAAACTACAGAAATAAGCGTGGTCAAGTATTCCAATAACTGAGCCTAAACCACTTTTTCTGTGGACAGAAATGACAACAAAATCCTACATATTGCAACAAATAATCATTCAAGTCTAAAACAAGGTGGCTGTAAACTGACTTTGTAGTACAAACCACATTTGTATTTGTTGGTATTCCATCGTGGATTGATCTTTCGTATTTGAGCACTGTTCATTGAATATTTCGCAGTATCCTGTCGCTGCCATTATCGCCGCATGCATGTACCATTGTCGTACGCACTGATACCTACATTAAATAGTAGGGCCGTTTTATATATCTATCTTAATATTTTGCATTACCTCAGGTATCATTTACGTAAATTAAATAGAAACGAACCATCTCGTTGAAAAGAAACCATTTTCTTATTCTTCCCCGAAGGCAGTTTATTTCCCCCGCTGTCACCGGTCATTATGTCACTGTGAAAATAAAATATCATACTGGCTGCCGCGTACAAGAGAAATGTTTTCTTTTTATTTCATTTCGAATTATATATGTAAAATATCTGGCTCTATAAGTGGAACCTACAGTTTAAATTATGAATGAAATCCTTGTTTGTCTTCGAAGCTTTAGCCGTTATGATTAGGCTACCTTTTATTTATACGAATCTGCTGCGTCGATTTATTAATTAGTGAAATTTCAAAGGTCAAGTTCCAAAGATACGCCGTGTTGAACAAGGTTACATCGAATCTTCATTAATACGTTATCATCTAATCCCAAATAGGATTCATTAAATGATGCCGTATCTCTGCAAGCAAAACAAGGTAGCCATTTTAGTTTCGCAACGTTTTGCCGTCCATTTACTCTCACTTGTTAGGGGCGTCCTGAAAAAAACCTCGCCGCAGTAATCTTAATTACATTGTGATCTCGTTACAGCTTGGCCTTAATTCATAATTAAATAGGGACGTGTCCCAGAGTTGCTTATTTATTTGCTATTTTATGGTTTTGCGATTGCGTCCTTCTTTTTCTCTACAATGAAAATTTAGGCAGTGCCTTTTGTGACACCCCTTCTCCTTTGTTACTCTGAATATTCATTTGGTGCCTATCGGCGAAATGGCGACTCGTTTTTAAAAGTATTTTTTTATGTTCTCTCTTTGTGTTGTACTGCAAACACTTCATGCTGTGAAAATATTGAAGAAAAACACCGGGCAAAACAGATGTTTTCTTATGTAGAATTTTTATGAATAGCATTTGAGTTATTTAAGCAAAAATAAAATCTAATTTGTTTATATCTTTTTTTTTTCATTTTATCTAGTTATAGTCATTTTACTCAGCGGTTTAAATTAGTTTTGAATTTCTATAACACATACGTACGTCATGTGTGCATTTAAATCAAATTTCGTTGAACTTATTCCAATATCAAGCGGAGCACGCCTGTGGAAAACACACTAATCAACCCTCGTCCTCTTTGACCGGGTCATTAATGTCTAAATCAAGTAATTAATTATGTTGCCCGTTTTTTCCTCGTTCTCTTGACGTCGGCCTGTAAAAACGCAGAGGCCTCCTCTGTGAAGATCAATCAAATCAGAAAATGCTGCCAAGGGACTGCGTTTACCACTACTTAAGCATTTACGAGGTTGTCTTACGGAGTTACGACTTCGCTTGCACAGGTTGACTGTTGATCTTATTTGGAAAAGAATTTACGATCTCTTTTGTCCTTTTATCTTATTCATTGAAGTACCTAATTGTAATTTCTTTTTAAATAACTGTGTTCCCCAAGGATGGGGCGCTGTAATTAGCTATAAATAGAAAACAACACGTAAATATATTAAAATCTTAAACATCTGCACATTGTGAGTGCTAAACGTTTATACAAATAACATCGCAATATTTAGATTGTTAGTATACAGTTTTCAATAGATCAATTATCTTCTACGTTGCGTGCTAATGAAACTGTACACACCAAACTATGTACTAAGTTGTCTTATAGATTGTGCACACTCCTTGTACGTAGTTACTTAAAAAATAGGAACACCTATCTACACTAATATTATGAAGAGGAAAGATTTGTATTTTTGTATGCAACGAATAAACTCAAAAACTACTGGACCGATTTCAAAAATTCTTTTACCATTAGAAAGCTACATCATCACTGAGTAACATAGTCTATATATATTACTAGAAAAACGTAGAGATCCCTACAAATCCCTACTAAAACCAATGTGTAAAAAAATTAGCCAAAAGATGTTTTCTTTGCATGCGCTGCGGAAAGTATTGATTATAAAACAAAAAAATATTCTACAATATTATAGAACATATCAATATCTACAAAAAACTTGGCGAGACCATATATCCAACTATTGTAGCCATGTCACTATATCAAGTTTTTACATTTAAAAAATTGATAGATCAAATGTCAAAATCAGACGATATTATCCCCACCATTTTAATAATCCATAGCCAAATATTAAATAATATTTAATATTCAAGACTGTCTCAATACCTGTTGACTACCTTTTTAATTATTGAAATCGGTTGTTTTATTTAAAAGATATTACGAAATTAAAAAAGTCAATATAAACAAAAAATACACACCGCCGCGCCGCGTCGCCCGGTGTGGCTCCACGCAGCGCAGTGAATAACGCGGCGAGAAAGATTATCTTTATGTATACCAAGCCGCTATCCAAAATAAAATGCTAGTTAGGCTTACTAAAACTAGCGTGATATTTATGCAGTGTGCATACGCCTAAATTTTCTTTATATTATATTAAAAAATATCAAATAAAATGGCTAACCCTGGCTTACAGGGGTGAAAGCAAAATTTCTGATTTTTAATTTATTGATCGAATTTCAAAAGCATACGCAAAGCAATTTTATAAATATGTACTTTTACCAGTACCTATTTAAAACACTTTAATTAGAGCAAAATACAAAACATGAAATGGATACATTATTTTATTCGTATTTTGACAAATAGGTATTTATTAAACTTAAACACAAATTAATTTCTAAAGGACTACAATACTCTAGAGTACACTTCTAATGGCTATTCATAATAACTAAACGCAGCATAATACATATCACTAACAGGAGGTTCTATTCGTTCCCAGAAAATTCAGTAATCAATCAAATGATCTCATAAAGATATTCATTGCTAGCACTTACAATTTTACTGCTAGTTTTAGGGGGTACTAAAACCATTTGGCTATCTTATTTTACGATTTCCTACCACGAACACGACCTGTTCAAACAACTGATGGTACGTGTGATTTAGTACATAGTTATACACAAGGTAAATGTGGTTTTAGTGTCTGTATTGTATTTATATGCGTATAGTTATTATTGATTCGCATTTCTCCTAAAAGAACTTATAACATCGAATAGGTAATATTTTACATCTTCTTCATTATTATATATTTGAAAGATATGTGTTATGTGTGTAATATGTTTAGTATAAAATATTTTAATAATGTTTTATTTGTGAGTTGACCACAACTCATGTGTGTTTACAATTAGCTATTAAAACGTCAATTCTACCACTTAACCTCTTTACAAATATGTTATTATAACACTTTTTTACGCCTAAAATGCTACCACTCTGGCTGATGGTAAGCAGTCAGCGGTGTCAGTGGACCACCATCGATAAAGCCATTGTTGTCAACAGCTGCCATGGTGGATCCCACTATGGCAGCTAACGTAAACTTTGTTGCATATAGCAAAACTATCTTAAACGCTTCTTGACTTAACTTCATCAACAAATATTTAAACTTTCTAATTACAGTTTTCACCCACTTAGTTAAGGTAAAAATACGTAATTAATAAACCCTGGATAACAATATTTATCAAGGAATAATGTTCTTAAGGCAAGTAAGTGGCTTAAGTTGCAACGCGATTCAACGGTCGAACGAACCACTATTAAAAGTTTACCGGGCGCAAAGTTGTCCCATTCTTATGCATGAATGAATTAGCGCCGAATAAAGTGTGGATGTTCGACCGACCTTTCTTCTCTATTATTCTTTTAACCATTCGTGTAGCGTATGTTAATCTGATGAATATTTACGTTAATTAATACTTTTTTTATATCTCAGATTTAACAAACGATGGTGCCCTATATTTGAAGCGTAAAACAAAATATTTTTTTAAGTTGTAATAACATGGTACAAAAAAACTACGCCGCACCAAAAGGATTGTCTTTAAAAACTTATTAATAAAAAGTGCAAGTTCTTTTTTGTCTTTTCATTACTGTTTATCGCACTAAAAATAACATATTAGATTATCTATTGTGCATATTGACTTATTTCAGCTTTAGTGTTAAAATCTTTACCTCGTTAACGAAATCAGATGCTAGAATCAGGCGCATATCTGAGTGTATTTGCATTATTAAATATGTCATCATTTAACTTCGACCTAGCTCACTATCTTGTACTTTTATGTAGACATACTAGACATACAAATTGGTTTGATAAAATAAACTTATGTTGCCCCTATATTGACATAATGCTCTGTCTGATTATACACTGGACATTTTTATAGATGAATATTTAATCATCATTATCATCATAGTAGCTCGCTATCCCACTACAGAGCAGGGCCTCTTCTAATACAGAGAGAGTATGAGCATTAATAGCTAGCCACGCTTGCTCAATTCGGATTGGCGATTTCAGACTTTTTTATACTCGTATTTCACTAGTTTTCTTCGGCGCGGTTTCACCAGTGTATTTGCTTACTGCTCTGCTCCCGACGTAATGTTACATAGCCTTTAACCTTTCTCAGAAACTGGGCAATCATACGCAAAAAGAATTATTTAAATGCGACTGGTAGTTTCAGAGATTAGCGCGTTCAAACAAACAAACTTTACCGCTTTATATAATAGTAAAGATTAGCATATATTTACTACGCAGATTATTTATAACTATGACAGCATTAATTCAAATATAATAAGTTAATACTCGTTTACAGCTACATTTTGGCATTTATTTTGCGCTGGTCATACATCGATTGTGTACAAAAAAATATTATTACGTACTAAAATATTACTTTACCGATTTCGAAATACCTAATAAAGTAGCTACATCAATGGTATTAACAAAAATGAACATGTTATTTATATTAGTTATTTATTTGATTAGTGTAATATTTACTAGTGGAACTTGGTTTTCAAGTGACTCTCAATTAGTTTCAAATAATATCATTGATGGTCGGCAATGTAATACAATATTCCAGTGGACTGCCAATTAAAAGTTTCATCGAATCGGCTCCAACGATTCCTGGTGTAATAATGCTCTTGAAATTTTAACGGCGAATGCAACTGGGTGAGAGCGGTGCAAGCCATAAGATTCAATTACGTTGGGTATATTGTTTTATTCGAACTTCAATCGCCGCGGATGAGTTGGCATAAAAAGTTGGAATACAAATTTTGTTGCGGTTATCTGATTTATGTAGCCACTTCAAAAGAAACTCACTGTTACGAATTTATTGTCGAGAATTAAATTGAATTATGAGAGCTAGAATGCAGCATGTTTGCTTTTAAATTTCTCACTTATTTCAGTACAGTTTCATTGGGAAAGTATCGACTACTTAAAAATGAGTGCAATTAGGGCATTATAATTTAGGGAGTGTTGTCCTGTTGGGAAGAAAGAATTCGTAGACCGCCCACGGCAAAGTATCGTACTGACAGCAGACCTTACGCTGCCAAAGTACATGAGCATACCACTTGTCGTCTTTTGATCTGCTGGCTTGTCTACCATCTGATGAGAAATATATAGAGATATTCACTTTTTTAATGGATCACTATAGCAATATTCTACTCATTGTTATTATATTTTAATAAATGTGTTTGTAGTAATGTAAATGTATGTAGGTAATGAAAACAGCGGAATTCTTGTTTTTAAAATTATATGATTTAAATATCGCGTTTTATCTCAAAACAATATTTATGTAGGTTCTTCTTGTTGTAATACTGTAATTAAATATACAGATTTAATTAGATTACGTAATTACACAAATGTTAGAATTGTTTTTACTATTTAAAATAAGTAAAAGTGTAACACTTTTTGGGATATTATTATTATTTTTGTAACTACTCATATAATTAGTATTTTTGGGTAAAATATTTCTTGTTATTTCGAATTTTGACTAGTTCCTGTTACCTGTACCACTTGTCGAAACTTTCTTCGAGCTACTCCCGAATGCCTCACTAACTTGCAATTGTTATTAGTTCAAGGGTTTAGATACCTACCGATATAAAGTTATTTAAACTACTGGGGCAAAACATACATGAAAACATACGAACTACTTCTAAATGTCAACAAGTTTTATGAATTGGACTACTTCTGACACTTTTTAATCACTGTCATATTTGTATTTTTTGGTATTGACACGATGTATTATTGTTTTATTATGGCGAAACTTGTTTTATTCAGTGAAAGGCATTAACAGTTTTTGTAGCCTACGAATATTCTGCTACGGCGTAGCAACATAGGCTACGATGAACTACCGCATTGAAATGAATATTGATTTCAAAATTGCCAATATACACCTATGCTATAAAAATATTTCCAGAGGTATTATTGTTGTTTAGATAAAATAAACGTTAGTGCAAAATTTTCCTGTATCACGAAATCGATTACGTAGCGGTCGGCGCGTTTCATATTCGCCCAGTCATAGTTGGCTACACCTTCGTACCCGTCTCATATCGCTACATCGATACTACGTAAGCTCTCCAAGTTGTATTGAAAGGACACTTACCTACTTCGATTCCGTTGACCACTTAACTGATTTTAATCTATCATTAGAAACAATAAGTAAGTTTCCTCTCCTCGTACAATGGCTTACTCGTGTTTCATTAATTCTATACGAATAGGGAATATTATTTTATGTTATCTATACTATTATATAAAGCGGAAGAGTTTGTTTGTTTATTTGTTGGTTTGTTTGTTTGAACGCGTTAATCTCTGGAACTACAATTCGGATTTAAAAAAATATTTTTGCGAATGATGGCCCAGTTTTCGAGAAAGGTTATAGGCTATGAAACATTAGGCCACTGGCGACGGGAGCAGAGCAGTAAGCAAAAATGCGGGTGAAACCGCGCCGCGGGAAGCAAGTATTTTATATTCGATTTCTTTTTTTAATGTGAAATAGGTATGTAATTTAGTTTACACTTTGCAAATAAATAACATTGCACTATTTATTTTGATAAAATTTTAGACACAAATTATATACATATACAATGAGAAAAGGTCTTATTAATAAAAAATATTCATTACTAAGCATCTTAATATTAAACCAATTTATTCTAATACTAGGTTTCCGCGGCGTGGTAGGGTTACTAGTTACAGAGCCTATAACCATCCTTAGGCACTGGGCACTCAAACGCTAAAATATTTTTTTTAATCGGTTCAGTAGATCCAGGGTTTACCTTCTAGAATCTCACAAACTCGCAAAATTTACCTACCTATTTATAATATTAGTATAGACTTGTATAATATACTAATCTACTCGTAACCTTAATCCAACCCGACATTCTCAAAATATATCAATAGCACAGCGTCAACAATCCCAGCCTGACCTGTAGTATGCCACAAGCGGATTACAAAACATCGTTTCCTTAGCTACCGAGACCGGAGGGGAACCGGGCGTTCAGAGACTGTTATCAGAATACAGAGTACTTAGTGAGGAGTCGTTTGTTTGTATGTTGATGTCACTGTTACCGGTACGTGACTGTGGATTTCTTTTTGAGTTGTCACTATAACTAGCTGTGACAGAAGTTAAAGTTTGAGAAAAATGTAATAAGTTAATTCTTTATAATGTCATAACTCATCTCTAAAGTATAGAAAAACTAACAAAATTACTTGACTAGTAAACTGTTAGTGTACTAATTTATAATGACAATAAAGCCACATTGTATCGTAAATCGTCAGTTACCAGATCTTTTAAATTCAGTTCAGAGTGATACAACAAATCAAAATAACACAATAATTGTTATTGATGTTATGCCCAGATGAGTTGAGATGAAAAAACAAAAAAAGAACTTTCAGATGAAAAAAAATTGGTTAAATTAAACTGTTCACTGTTCGCAGAGTTTCCCTTTGAGGAAAAATGTTTTCTATAATTAAACAACGACTAAGAATTTTTAAATACAGCACAGAAGTGCTGTTATTCTTTTTTTAAAACACGATAATTTTAATTTGTGGAAGTGGGTCCATTATTATGTGCCTTGGAAATATTTTATTTTTACTTTTTAGGTGCGAAAAAGTACTTTTTTACCCGAATACAGCGAAGCCAAACGGATGGTTATGATTTTGACGGGCTATGTATGTATGTTCATATATGTTCCCTCGTATCTTGTAAGCTAGCTAGAGTAATTTGACAAATGAGGTATCATTAGAAACGTCTTGACCGTTTGCTGGATAGGCTATGTAACGTCTCGCTAAATTCAATATGGCGCCTCCTGAGGGACATAAATTACTTGATAAAAAAAATATATGTTTGAAATGCTGTTTGAAATACTTCTTGATGGGTATCAAATGATAGGTTTGACTGATTGCAAATATGTTATATACATTATAAGCTTTTACTTACTTCTTTTTTGCATTTGTATTATTTTCTAATAAAAATAGCACTCCAAATAAAAAAATAAGTTTAAAAATTAAAACGCAACTCCGTCAAGGAATGTGTTCTTAAAAGTAAGTACGAAATAAGAAAATATTCTTATCTACCATAGATATATTCGTTTTGATCAGAGGAAAGCTGTTGTTGCATGCCACCTCATGTAGGTATCTTACCTATACATAGCAATGATATAAATGCAACAGAAGGACGAAAAAATGCATGGCATTTTTTTTTTATATTTTATCAGTTCTCGAAGTTAAAACGTTACATTATTCGATTACAGGAAACACTAAATAGATATCTCTAATGCTGTATAGTCTCGTCCAATCTACGATTAGATTTATAGAGTATCAATAGTATTGCACAAAATGATATTTTTATTAACCGACTTCAAAAAAAGAAGGAGGTTTCTCAATTCGACCGTATATATATATATATATTTTTTTTTATTTGTGTTCGCAGATAACTCCGTCGTTTATGAACGGATTTTGATGATTCTTTTTTTGTTGGAAAGGAGATATCCTAAGGATGGTACCATGATAAGGAAACCAGGATCTGATGATGGCATTCTAGAGAAATCAAGGGGAACTTTCGAAAATCGTACTGACGACTAGTACATTTCTTATGTTTTTCGTTAAGTACTTTAAGGCATTACTATTTAGTGAAGGTCTGGAATCGATTTGATGATGGAGCACAAAGACAGTCGAGGGAATTACTCAACGATTTACAGCAATTACTTGGTTTTTGGACTTAATTCATTTCTAATGATGAGAACTTTGCTCCTTTAAGGGTTATAAGTGCCATTACAAGTGACCATAGACAGTCGAGGAAATTCCTCAACAGCAGTCATGTCGGGCTTACTTCATACGGTTCAATATGCTAAAATGTTTAGTGTGTACAAAAATAAAACCTAAGTTAGATTTAGGTCTACCCATCACTAAAAATTGTAAAATAAAATATTTTTAACAAAAAGAAAACCGACTTCAATCAGGAAGGAAACTAAAAAGTAAAAAATAAATTTACATAGCACAAAGTATTTCGTATTTTGATTTAATTAATCAGAAATAATTAAATAAGTATTTTATAATTTAGAAGTTGGTGCCAAATAAATACTCAATGACTATATTATATAATGACTATAAATACTATAAGAACCTTACTACAATAGCAAATTAAGATTGATAATAGGTACCTATAAGTACCTAGTTATGGTTTTACTTGGCACCAACTGCAAAATTATAAAATACTTATTTAATTATTTCTGATTAATTAAATCAAAATACGAAATACTTTGTGCTATGTAAATTTATTTTTTACTTTTTAGTTTCCTTCCTGATTGAAGTCGATTTTCTTTTTGTTAAAAAAATATTTTATATTAAGATAGATTTGTTAAAATATTATTATTAATGTTCATTTAAATAAACACTATTAATCTGATGATTAAAGAGAGTAAGTATAATCAGTTTTTTATTAGTTTTTGTCATGACTATATTGAACGGCGTACCCTGTATGCAAGCTCTATGCAAAATCTATGTGAATCATTGAGCTCGAGTTCAATATTATATTGTTAATAATAATACAATAGCATATAACACATTATAATTAGTTAGCTTTAATACATGGTCATGGTAGACGTCAACACGAATGTGGTCGTTTTTATAAATAATGATATGGCACCGGCGCGGCGGCGGCGCGGCCAACTGAGAAATAGTGTTTCAATAAACACGAGCGGCGCGATCACCGGGAAAATTGACCGATTCCGGGTAATCCTCACAGGAAAATGACATACGATAGCTTTTTTTTCTATCCAAAGAACCAAGTCAAGATTTAATATTTATGGATGAAATGTGAGACGAAGCGGATGATTTAAAGTGCCTGATGTGGAAATAGTTCCTCGCAGATTTTCTGACCCAGCGAAAGTAATGTCCTTCTTTACCGTTTTACGTACCAGTTGTTTTCTTTCGTGAGAAGAGAAAATACTGAAATGTACCTTCGAGGTGGGCGAGCGTGTTCGACGATTTATTCCTCCCTTTGCAAGTCACTTTGGAAAAATATTTTTTTTATTTGTTTATTTACGGAGATTCGGTTCTTTGATCTCGATTGTAACGAAATTCGGATTGTTCAAAAATATCATATCTGTGTATTTTTCCTTCTAGTTAGCGGTTTGTTGTTACAAAGAGCCGAATATTATATATCTAATGTTGTTTTTGATCTGAAACAACAGCATCGCAATACTCACAATACATATTAAAGACGTCTCCGACCGTCCGTTTGTGAAATTGACCCGATTAACTTTTCATCGCCATAGCTACAAGACCAAAGTAACGAATGGCAGTATTTATAAGAGAAAACTTTGTACCCCTTTTTAATTAAATTACGCGTACGGATGTGTGTTAAAAAATATATAAACGCTGTGATTATAGAGGAATAAATTACGGTAGTAAATCCACTCTGGGTTCAGCATGAATTGGCCGGATCGACCGGAGAAGTACTACCGTCACATAAGTAGACGTAAGAGTAGTAGTATCCGTACTTCTGTGTTTCGTTTCGTGAGTGAGAGCGCCGGAGGCCCAATTTCCGCCTTTCCTCTTTCCTCACCTCCCTAACTCTCTCCCCCTACCCCATTTTCAACCGCCATAGTGGAGGCCACCATACCAGCACTTTAAGACGATGGCTTATGGTATGGCGGCCACTACTTTTGTATTCCACTGACTGTTTACCATCAGGCAGATTGAAGTCATTTTGGTAGGCTAATAAAAAAGTAGGTATATTCTTTTTTTTATTTGCTTACCAAAACGACTTTGATAAAGTCATTACGATCCAATTTCGACCACTAGAGTAAATAATCGTGTATTTCAACTGAGTAACTTCTGACTCCAGAAACTTTGTAATAGATGATTCCATCGCAGTATTTGTTAGAAAAAAGAACTTAAACATCATTACTCTTTAATTTGCCGTCTAATGAAAACCAAACAAACTTTCAACCGCACTTTTGAGAGTTCAGGTAATTAAAAAGTCGATCGTATTGTATCAACAGTGTAGTTAGTAAAAGTCACAAAGAACCAGTTCACCAAATGTTTCGGCTTTACCCTGCACTTTTGTCAGAGCAGCTGCTCACTTTGTCTGAACTTAACAAGGTCGAACTAATAGGCATTAGACTCATTTGTTACACCTCCACGCTTCGCCGCCCGCTAAAGAACGTAAAAAGGGAGACGGTTAGATAGCCCGCAACTCCCCAAATCTTATTCGTTGCTCCAACCGGAATATCTCGGCAGGTTTATTGGCGAAAACCTGATTATAATTGTGGAAATATTTATTAATGTTGCTTAGAATTGTTCTTGCGACTTTGATTTAATTTAATTTGTTTGTGATTTTGTAATTTTACATTTCGATTGAATAAAAAAGCCCCGTAAAGGTTGCTCTTTTCACTTAAATGAAAAGTGAAGTGTCATACAAAGCTACAATATATTCGGGACTCGGTTCAAGCCCGCCGCCATAATCAAAAGGCTCTCTCGGGAACAATGGCGCCCACATCGGGGTTGGGCCCGATAAGCCTCGACAATTATACTACATCGACTTTTCAATTATCCAACCAGCTCTTCCTCGTGAACAATGCTAGCTTTATTTATGTATATTAGAACGGTCATTTTATACTCTGTGCCATTTAGGCTCGCATTCGTTCCGCACGAATCCGCACGAATTTGTTGAGTCTAGTATTCAAAAGTCTCTTTTATCTTGATTCTTTATTGACTGAAGTAGTTAATTAAGCCAGCTTTGAAGCCAATTTCTATGGAAATCAAATCTTCTGTACAAACAAATACCTGATAATAGCATAATTGTTATTGTCATTTTATTGCGCAACTGTTTTGTTGACAATAAATAATTTTTCTTTCTTTTTTGGTAAGAGTAAGTGTTTGTTAAAACTTTTGAAATTCATTAATTGTTTGTTATCAGGTGAAACTGGAACAGAATGTTGGCAAACCGTCGAGGGTCATCCACATACGGAACATACCCAACGAGACGACAGAGGCGGAGATCATCCAGCTCGGCCTGCCCTTCGGAAGGGTCACTAATGTACTCGTGCTTAAGGGCAAAAATCAGGTAAGGGCTCATTATTTTTTAAACGATAAACAAATGTTTGAACATTGAATTGTATTGTGGCTGAACGAAGGGATTTTTTTTCTATGAAGATAATAATCTTAGTTTTCGGTTCTGTTTTGAAATAGGTTTGCTTACTGAATTTTAGTTTACCCGCATCAAGAATTAAAAATATGTGATATAGGCTAGCTTTTAAACAACAAGTAAACTGACACTCTTTAAATGTAATACGCCAAACATTCAACGTTGAACGTGATTAAAAACTTATATAGATTATTTCAAATTACGAGTATACAACTTTGATATCTTAGTAGTCAACTAGGTAGAACAGATTAGTTCAATGGCAGAAGCTGCGGAGCCACTTAAGGTTTTACTCGAACGTACGAGTATGGAGATATAAACGGAAGTTAATAGACCCCGAGCAGATAACACGAGACTTTACAGACCAAGAATATGTTATATCTTTATATGCTATTTTATATATTTATGTTATAATAATAACTAGAGATTTATTATTTTAGAGCGCATGTTATTTTGAATGCGACATTTGAGAGTAATATCCTTTTCTTAAACAAGGCAGTATCTACATTGGAAAACGAGCTTTGTGTTGTGAGGGACTTTACGAAGGTATAATTAGCTGACACAAAATATACTCGGACAGAAAGATGCATGTAAGGAAGACTCACAATTTTATCTCATGTAAGAATCGAACCCACAATCTTGAGCATAGTAGTCACACGCACTCACTGTGTCACCGAAACATCTGGCATCTGAATTTACACAACAAAGTTGAATATTTGCTTCAGATGGTACAAATAAATCATGTATTCTGTATAAATGATACAGACTCAGAATCCAGCTTCTTTATGAGAAAAATCAAATCTTGCGGTTCATTCGGTCATCGTACGAGTATAGTAAATAAAGTCCACCGTGTAACAATCGCACAATAGGCACGTAGCTACGGAAGCACAACAAGTGTCAGCCGCTGTCCGCAAATAGGCCGCTACCCATTGTAGTAGGCTACGAGGTTTTATTTTAACTCGACTAGTAAAGGTTATGGAAACCGATTAAAAAGTGAAACAACTTTTTTGAATGAAAATGAAATCTATGTTGTTATAGTCGCAGAATTTCCGCATATTATTTGTAAAATTTGAACTGACATTAATGTCATATAAAATGTTTTGTTTAAGTTTTTGGAGAACAAAATAAATGTTAAATTATTAAGAGCACATCAGCACTTTTAGCTGATGTGCTATTGTATGCACATCAGCTAAAAGTGATAATAGTAAAATATTACTTATTAAATTATGCCCACATGCAAATTGCAAATTGCTAACTTATTTAATTGCAAACAATATTTTTTCATAATATAATCAGTGTTTTCTACTTTTTTATTTTATGTAATTTTGTACTGCAAACAAATAAATTTATTTCTTTCTTTTTTTCTATACATTTATTTCAGTTAAAAGAAACATAGGTACGAACTTACGAAACGATTTACCATTTCAATTTGCATACCGATACGTAGTATCAGCCGTATATCGTGCCCATAGCAGCTGTCATGGAAATATCAGTATTTTCTTTCTTTACTTATTCACTAACTGTCCAAATTTTCCTATACTCCCAAAACATTTACTTATTTGCAAAAGTTTACAAAACGGACGGACGAGAATATAAAATTTGCACGATGAATGACGTTTTATGTAAAACATAACGTAACCCGTGGATGGAAAGCAATTTTAGTAGGATCGACATCCCTACTTACCCCCGTCAAACGACCGACGTTTATCTATTGCGGACGTCGAAATTGGAACAAATATTCACTTCTATATATTTTAGTCCTCTGCTTATTTTGCGAAGCGATTTTTTGAAGTATACTTTCGAAATGAAATCCACAGGAGAGATTGCATCTGAAATTATATTTAGCGGAAATTAAAGGCTATGACGTCTGAAATAAATTTAAATTTGGGTCGAAAAGGGCTTTTGAATGTATGGACACAGTGATACCGTGATTCACGTGTGGTCTAATAGAATTTTATGATCTTTGATTTCATTTCGTTACCCTCTTTCTGTAAATATTTGCCTTTATATTTCTTGTAACAAAATGACACAACTCACGTAATAGAAGCGGGAGTTCAAGAGGCACAGGTTATGTCCAGAATCAAGTTGTCGAGATACAGTTAGTAATCCATCAAAAAGTATGTTGACATCATCACGCGAGCTACGACTACGAGAAGCAAGTTATAAGACGACATTCAGCCGGTTTTACTGCGTGTTTTACGTCAAAACACCCACCGCACGTGCAATGCGAAATTTACGATTTTCCGCTGACAAATTAAAAATGAGTTAGTTTACAACCAAGAAGTAAAATAATAAAAAAGAAAATCCGATTACTAGAAAGCAGTCGGGAGGCTGCCGCGACAATGTTATCCCGTCTAATAAATGGCCCGTATGACATACACCCTCGCATATAGCGTAGCGTGAAGGAAAACAATCTCTCTTCTAGCACGAGAAACAAGTCGAATCCCTTTTTATGAACGGACACACACAGGCTCTTTACTCGCCTTTCATATAAAATATTCTGGGTGTTTTTATAGCCGCACTTGAGGTGCAAAGCAGTGTAAAAATTTTCATAACTTTTCATTTTAAGTATGATTTGCATTACGCAGTTTCAACTTTCGTTACAGAGTAGAACTTTATAGTTGAAACTGTATCATGCAAAGTAAAGTGAGTAATACTCAACAGATTAATATAGAACTAATCAATTTATAGTACGGGACATAGTCGGGCTTCAGTCCTTTGACACACTGAGTGAGAGTGGATGATGAAAAGTATCGCTGGTAGTTGATGGTTACCGAACCTGTGAGAGTCCAGTTACAAAGGCGCCATCTGTCGAGAGGTGGGTAAACATCGATGTGAGTGGGTGCGGACAATCGCCCCCACTCTCGGTGATTAAAACGAAAGAGGCGTTGACACTATTTTACGATCGTCGCTCGTCGCATGACAGCACTACGTTTCTATTAATTTGTGCTGCATCGATACGATGACGTATTTTTTCGTGTTTGCTTTTGGTCGCAATTATATTCCACAAATAAAAAACGATCTGAATCGAATTATCTGTGCAATTTAAATAGAAATACAAACATTGTAAATTTATTTGCACCAGCATATTTGCCATATTTATGATAGTAGTGTAGTTTAATTTATGTTGTTAGTGTAAATTAATATGCATCAAATAATGTTCAGATATTTAGATAATTAATATTATCGACTGTTTGTTCAGCAGTAACAAATGTAGTTTATATTTGTTCGAAAATGGCGTTAATAAACATCATAGTTTGCTTAATATCTGTCTGTTAGAAATTTCGACTGCTTTTAATCGCCGTGTATAGGAATATTTTAAATTAGCCTCGGGCAAATATTCTATTTAATTTGCGGCCAAAACACACACAAAGAGCGGTTATTTTGTACAGTATTGTCCGCTGCCAAAAGCAGGATCCTGCGGTTTTGAAAGCGACGTGGAAACAGGCGAATTTAACTCGTGAAACGACCATTGAAATCATAACGCGTTTAGAGAATCATAGAACCTACACGGACGACCGTAGCGTTGAACGTTCCGACTATGGGTCACTAGTGTTGTAGGTATCTCAGGTTTATATCGAATCGGATTAATTGGGCTCTATAGTGCAAGCAAACGCAAACCTTGTATAGGAGTTCGACGCGTTACACTGCCGACCTTGTTAAACAATTGATTTATCCTCACTACCACAAATTGAATGAAATGGAATCCACTGAATGGAACAGTGCGAAATTGAGAGCTTCACATGTTAGATTTTATAAGTTGTATACAACCAGTTGTACCAAACCAGTGACCATAGATAAGAAAGACGTGTACACGGTACGTACACATGACAGATGACAGACAAACCACAATTTCTAATTCCATTCATTACTCGCCCGAGTTTTAATATATTCTATTGAAGTTGAACTTAATTTGCAGTTTAATTAAGTCTCCTACTTGTTTCAAATAGATGCATACGTTTACTTATATTTTGAATGTGAACAAATGAAGAGAGAACTTATGTATTTGCTAAAATTATGTCTACTAAATGGAGTTTCAAATTAAAGTGATCATTTGTTTTAAGCTTTTGAAGCATTAGATTCATATCTAAACTTCTAAACTAATATTATAAAAAGAAAAGATTTGATTATTTCTATGTTTATTATTTTGCAACAATTAAACTAAAAATCTACGTTACCGATTTGAAAAATTCTTTCACTTTTTTAAAATCAATAAATGTAGCGGGTAACATAGCTTGTATTTTGTTATTGAATACGGGACAACCTTTATGTTTAACATTATTTTTTTCAGTAATTTTCAAAATTTCAGTATTATAAGCGCCTTTGTAAATCTGAATGATGCAATACGTCACTATTGCAATGATTTCTGTAGGCGTTGAAATCGAATGAAACTTTTAACACCGAAGCAAAGCGAGGGCGGACGTCTAGTAAATGATAAAGTTACTTATTAGAAAATATTAAAACGCGAAAGTTTGTGTGTAAGTGTAAGTGTGTGTGTGTGTGTGGGTGTGTGTGTTTGTTACTACTCAGCGCCTAAACGATTAAACCAATTTCATTGGAAATTGGTATGTAGATAGATACGGTGCCGGAGACGAACATAGACTAGCCTGGTTCCCAAGGTAGACAAAACACATTTTGCAACACATTTCACAAAAGCCATGGGGCGCAGCTAGTATTTAATATAAATACAAAAATGCTTCAGTCGTGTTGGCCCAGTAATTGTGGTACGCCACTCATAAACACTAGGTTGAAGGTTCGAAATTGGTCAAAGATCAACCTGACATTATAGAGTCGTAATACCATGCACTTTACAATAATAATTTGGATGTTATTGACACTATTTGATTTTTTGTACTATAAAAATTATAGTAGGTACATATATTCAGAATAAGTATCTACTAAACACAATTTATTCTCTGCAGGCATTCCTCGAAATGGCAGAGGAGATATCAGCAGTAGCCATGGTGGCGTACTTCGGTGGATGTGTAGCGCAACTGCGCGGAAGAGCGGTCTACGTCCAGTTCTCGAACCACAAAGAGCTTAAAACCGACCAGACACACAGCAACGCAGTAAGTTTAATATTATTATAATTATCTTTTTATTTTTTTCAGGATGTCATCGTGGTTTTAATTCTTATATTTTTCATGCAATTTTCAATTCAATTTGCCAACACTAATTTATTTATTTATGATACACTAACATGGTACTTAAATAATTTTATTAAACATTTTACAACAAAGTTTGTAATTAAATAAAAAAAATGTATAATTTAAATTATAAAATTTTTACACAAAATTAATAAGCAATGTATATTTTTTAAAAACAATAAGCTCGCAAGGCTAAAACAAAGTGAAAAGAAAAACTCTTTTTTTTTCTCGTGCAAACAAAACAAAATTAATATTAAAATAAACCTACAATCAACCTGTATATCACAAAATTTTAGAGTAACTATATTATTTTTGGAAAGAAAAATTAACAAATAAAAGTAATAAATTAAATTACGTTCAAATTAAATTATTCATGCATAAAAATTATAAAATGACATCAATTTAAAAACAATTAAGTAAGTACTTAAATGAGTATAAAATTTTGTAAAAATATCCTGAGAAACCTGTTGCTTAAAAACAATGGTGGTTCACGCTTCAACTTGTTACTGTGCGATATTTTATTAATATATTTAAATAAAATAAATGTATTGAATGAATTTTATTTCGCATATCTGGTATAGGTAAACTCGAGTATTTCTAAATCTAATTATAACAAATTATAAACACGACGGATTGAACCTACTATTTTACATTACCAGCAGTGGACGTAGATCGGTATGTATGAATGTACGGATGTCGTAGCAAAGTATGATATGACTTTAATATTTCCTCATTAAACATCTATTAATTTATTTCACTATAGCTGTTTTAAACGGTCACATAATAACGAACGAGATTACAATTAGCACTAATACAATATGGGGATTACGGCATACGAATGGCGATCGAGCATCAAAGCGATTATTAATAGTGAAATAGAACCCCCGGCGACGCCTGCAGTCGACTTGTTAATTTAATCTTCGGCCATCAAGAACAATATAGATAACAGTATTCAATGAACCCGCATGCCGCGGCGGGACATGGGCGGTACGTTGTTACGATTTGATTGAGTTACTAAACTATTAAGGTGGTGATACACGCCCCGATATACTTAATAGGGAAGGCGTCACAAACAAAATATGTTATCGGTTTTAAACGATTCATCTACAGGTAAAATGCTACTGCGATGCTTTATTTTTTTCTTTTCTTGTTTTTATTCAAATTAACTCTATATACATACATAATAATTATATTATTATTGTTAGGTATACATACATACCTACATATGAAAAAATACTTTTACTTAAAAAATGTATCTAAGGGCAAAACGTAAACTAAAATCAAGACTTATTTTTTTGTCGCTAAGAACTACAAGTATGTAGTGTTATTGTTTTATTTATTATGGTAGTTTGTCACAAGATAATTCCTAGTTTTATTTCTTACGAATAATTTCATATTAAGCTCGAATTATACCGAACTAAATCAAGTACGAATAGTGTATATTCCACTTTACTATTGTCCCGTCTGTCTATTTCATCCGTGATACGGACCGTGCGTGTCGTGACTGCCGAATTATTTGACAAAAGTTACTTCGCTTATGGAGGTAAACGCTCGTAAATGGACGAATCTGTTTTGTCGCGATTATATTATTTAAGCGTTGTCTGAATTAACTTAAGAATACTTTGTGTACTATTTAAACAGAATATACACAATAAACGCATTTATTTTTTAATTTATTTTTGATTTATGAGGTTCTAGGCTAGAATAAAACAAACCTCTTTATTACAGTTAATTTATACCTTCTGAAATATAAAGGTTTACCTAGTTTCTTTTTTAATTTATTATGTTATAAATTATACTTGTTTTAAGTTTCATATTAATAAAAGCAATAGTTCGGCAAAAAATTCAATAATGTCGAAGAATATTCTTCTTCATTTTTATAGGACGTCACTTCGAAGACTACATAAAATTAACTTCTCCTCTTAACATCTTCTAGCACTAAAAATTATGCTCAACCCTTTTAACGTCTTGTCTTGTAGATTGCATTGGAGTTTATTTTATTTTTATTGCATCACCTCTCCAACTTATAATTACGTACAACAGCTCCGTTAGTTTATGTTCCCCTTTAAGCGTCGTAATTAAATAGACACGAAATGGATTATTTAAGTTTGACTAAAGTTAGCGGTAACTAACCCTTTAAGAACTTATTCGTGTTTACGGGCAGGTTATACTATTCAGTCTGTTCAGTTAACCACATCAAAACGCTACTTAATTCGTCTTAACTCTTCGTTTGTTCTCAAACGAAAGTTACAGAACTACTTGTTGCGAAAAATAATGCTGGGATTTGGATACTGATGTCGCTATTCGTCACTTTGACTGAATGAACCAGCTTTTACCCGATCTTACCGCCCTCCATAATACGAATTCTCGGGATAACCTAAAGTAAAAGATGAATGTCGAACATTTGTGAGTGAGCCTTTCTCACCGGCGGCTCTTCGCCAATGAGAAAGGGAATCAATATTTTCGGTAACAAAACACCCGATGGGAGGATTAATTAAAACGCTTAATTAGTTTCGTTTATCCCCGAAACCTATCAAAAACAAACCCTCAACCATTTTGATGGTTGATATTATTAAGAAATTGTTCTTACCTGTGAAGGAGAATGAAACGTTTCGCGCTCATAATAGTAGGATACGTGCTTTGCTGATATATAATTAAAATTATGATCGCAGTTAGAAGGTAGTTCAAAATTGATATAGCTACATATTTTATTAACTTACCAAACACTTTGATTTAAAAACTATTGATGATGAGTAAGTACCTACATAATGTAATTTTGTATATAGCTTTTAAACATTTTTTTTTATTTCAGTTACATAACATTTTTGTTTTTGTTATACTATCGGTTGCCACTAATACTAATCATATTATTATAACCTCAAAAAATTCATAAGTAACGTAGGTAATTACTAATTTACTTTAAATATATCTTATAGTTCTGTTTCTCAGAAAGACTACTTTCTCTTCAATGACCTATGTAAAACTACACTGAATTGTTTACACAAGATTAAGTTATTCGACGATCTTACGAAATGAGACTTCAGTATTGTTAATAAACTAAAACAAGTTACAAGGTTAACGGACTATGCTGTACTAATATTTGATTCATCATTTACCCTATGGCTGTCTATTGCTGGACATTAATGGCTCTTCCAAAGCGCACCTTCTTTCCCGATTTTTGGTTGACTCGCCCGTTGTAAATCGTAGCTACATCTAGCGATGGGGCGTCCCGTACTACGTTTTTCTGTACTTAAAGTAATACCATACATATACGTATAATATTATGTTGTCATTAACTAATATGATATATTTATTAAATAGTTTTCAACTGTTTGATCTAATTGTCAGCAATGCAAACAAGCGTTTGTGTCAACACAACGGCTAATTAATGTGATGATTAAACTCAAAATGGATACAACTAGGTGTCTATTATCTGTTTGCGTTTATCCTTGTTTCGTGTGTACACAGTCAATATGGTGGGACAACATCTTAGACGAATTATACTACTTTAATAACTCTATCTGTTATTTTGATACTTGTTGGTAGTAATATTACTTTGTTTGTCTTCTCAGAGTCTATTTATAGTAATTACTGTTACTGTACGTATCGTCTAGCTAGATTGTTATATCGAAACTCTTTTTACACTGTCGTGAGCTCGATTCCTATCCTGGATAAAAAAGTTTTAGTGACTCACAGACATTAGTTATAGTAGCTTAGGTAGATTTTTCATCCGTTAATTGTTGTAAGGTCTTCTACACAGAGCTAATTCTCAAGTACAATAGCGTGTTTCTCTATTATATATAATTGCATCGTAGGTATAATACACACGGGACTATATTATACTGACTGATCGAGAAAAAAACCCAACACTATGTTTTTCTTGAAATCTGAAATTTGTTAAGGCTTGTTATCAGCAATTTTCTTTTTGATGCTATCCTAAGACTGTTATTACTTAGTCTGTAAGCCTTCATAAAAACAAATAAATAAAACCAAATATAAAAGAGTACCTTATTGGATGCCTAATCTTTTTCCATGCAGAAATAAAATATAAGGACACGTTTTATCTTTGTGCCAATACTTTATAATGATGTGACTAGTTACGACAGTAGACGATTACAGCTCAGAATCCAGACAATAACTGTCAGTTTATTTTATTCAGTTCTTGTGTTATACTTCGGTTAAGTACTCTGATGATAAAGACATTTTAAAAATCCAATCACTCAGTAAATATGAAATCTCAAAAAATACTTGATTTATCAATATGACAAAGACAAAGCAAAGACACAAACTTTCGAAGATAGGGGATGAATGAAGGTATCTAACCGGGTAAAGGAGGGGTTTGGTCGCTAGTAATTATTAAGGGCGATAGTCATGATCGGCGTAAAGTTTTGAGCCGTTCCTATTAGATGAATAGTGTCTTTATAAGTTGGTCGAGTTAGTATAACCATAGCATACCTAATTATGTAAGGCTGTGTCCCTACTTCGAAAATGAACACCTCGGAAATTCTAAACTGCCTATCTGTAGATCACGCATTTTTATAAACAATAATCAAACTCGCAGTGTGTGTTCTACCAACTTTGTGGACACTTAAACCTCTGCCGTATATGTGCAGTCAAATTTAACATGAAATAATAATTGCTATAATTTCATATCCTAAAATACTACATATGATATGCAAACGCCTATCATATGTACAATATTTTGTCACGCGATAGTTTTATTATTATGGTCAAGTTAATGGCCCTACATAAATGTCATGGCAACAGGGTTATATTTTCTATACAAACATAACAATGTGGCATGTCCTTACTTTGTGAAACCCAGCTATTTTTGTAAATTTTGTCTAGTATTTCAATTTTAATTTTTTGTACCTAATTGTTTTACGTAAATTTTTGTAAGTAAATAATATGATTTTCAAACTTTTATTAATGCTTTATTCACATACATAGCACAGAGACAGTTACGAATTTTTTTTTTCTGAGGCGTAATACGATTAATAAATCCTTTCAGGATGCATAGCATAGGCATCCACTACCTACTTTTATATTATTTGTAACATAGCTCTGAATTCCTACAATATATCTGAACATTCGCACGCAACACATAAACAAAATAAGAAGCTAAACCGTCATATACGATTTATTTCTATGTAGCCACATTTGGGGATCTCTTTGTATCGCGTAACACTATTAAAACTTATAACGAGGCACAGATATAGAAAGGCTAGGCTTTATTATTGTGATTTATATGAAAAGAGACGCCGCTACACATCATTACACCACTTTTGTTATAATATACGAATTTAATCATATTAACCGTTGTCTGAAAGATTCACAGAATGTCATAGTGAGTGCATTTTAAAGAACGTGCACTGAAAGCAAAGCTTTGATCAATCATGCGATGCAAAAGGTTTTTGTGGTTGTTGAATAGAACTCTCCTAATGCGGACGGAGTTATATTGTCGCGTCTCGTCGAACGTCTGCCAGCGGTCGCTCGGAAAGATTGCAACTCTGAATAAGACCTTTTAAATAACTCCCAAGTTTAACATAGCGCAAATGCCGGTCACGCGGCAAATATATTTGATGGAATCACATTCCTAAACCTGTGTTTGCTTCGCTAAATCTGAATGTTTATGATAAAATTCTATTTTTTATGTGTTACCTACTATTTTATTTATTTGCCATAGTTTTTATTGAATTTTATTGTTTAGATAGCTGCCGACTCTGTATTTAGGCAAATAACTCACTAGATAAAAATATAATTGAGTTAAATCATTTCAACTGTTCCATAACTGATAATTTTACTGGAAATTTCAAAATTTATTTGTCACCAACACTACAAAGGAAACTCTATATCGATTTATAGACATATCAAAGAATATGTTCCTGATAAAAAGTAGAGTGAGGTGGAGCAAGTCAACGTGAATTTGTACCGCAGCCTTTGCCGTCGACGGCAGGCTTACCATGACATGGTTAAAGCCTTATTTTTGCGTCTAGCCTGCCCGCTGTCAGGCCGCCGTCGCACAAAGCCATGTGAAAATATAGGATCAAAGTGTGCCGCACCCTTGCATGAGATCGGTATGTGTAAACAACACGCCGTATTTCACTCGTATGTCATTACCTGTTTTATTTTCGGATATTACTTGGAACGTATATCGAATAAAAAACTTTACAAATTAAACTTTACACAATACTTGTTAAGGTTGAAATTAAATAAATGAATGTGCAAACTAAATGTCGGACAATTCATTCGTTTTGTTATTATGGGTGTGTGCACAAAACAGCATAAGTTACTATTTATGTTTAACATAGGCTACTAAAATTTCTATGAGTACAGACTACAGTAGGAAGCTGAAATGAAAGATAAATACGTCACTCTTTTTAAATCATGTAATACACTAGGTATTGTTTTTGATATTATTTTTATTTAAGTGAATTAACATTGTTGTCAAATCAGGAATTCAGTTGTTTTTTATCTGCACCCTTCTATCAGACCTAATAAAATATTTTTTAACAAAAAGAAAACCGACTTCAACCAGGAAGGAAACTATTACTTAGCTAATTTACTTAGCATAATGTAATTCGTATTTTGATGTAGTTAATCAGAAATGATTAAATAAGTATTTTATAATTTTGAAGTTTTGAAGTGTGTATTACTTTTGTACGAACAAAAAATTTTGGAATACTGAACCGTAAGAAGTAAGCCCGACATGACTGCTGTTGAGGATTCCCTCGACTGTCTATGGTCACCTGTAATGGCACTAATAATTTTGACGGTAGTAGATCCACGCTGGTTTCAGCATGAATGGGCCGGATCGTCCGGGGAAGTACTACCCTCTCATAGAAGATCGACTTAAGAGTAGTAGTATCCTTACTACTGCGTTTCGTTCGGTGAGTGAGAGTGCCGGAGGCCCAATTTCCCCCCTTTCCTCTTCTCCCTCATTCCTTTTTCCTAACCCCATTCCCAGCTGCCATAGTGGAGGCCACCATACCAGCAGTTTAAGACGATAGCTTTTGGTATGGTGGCCACCACTTCTGGATTCCACTGACTGCTTACCATCAGGCGGGGTGGAGTCACTTTGGTAGGCTAATATATATAAAAAAAAAAAAATAACCCATATGGGTCCAAAGTTCTCATCATTAAAAATGAATTAAGTCAAAACACCAAGTAATCTCTGTAAATCGTTGTCGAGTTCTCTCAACTGTCTTTCGGCTCCATCATCAGATCGACTCCAAACCTTCACTAAATAGTAGTGTCCTAAAATACATGATGAAAAAAATAACAAATGCATTTGTCGCCAGTACGATTTTCGAAAGTTCCCCTCGATTTCTCTGGGATGCCTTCATCAGATCCTGGTTTCCTTATCATGGTACCACCCTTGGGATATCTCCTTTCTAACAAAAAAAGAATCATCGAAATCAGTTCATAAACGACCATGTTAGCCGCGGAAACACATAAAAAAATATATATATACGGTCAAATTGAGAAACCTCCTCCTTTTTTTGAAGTCGGTTAAAAACTGACTACGCCCACGTCTGCTAATACTATTTATACACATATATATACCTACTCTATGTTTATGGATATGATCAAAGAACCTTATATCCATAAAAATGTATCAAATTCCACTATAACCTCGAACGACATATAAATATCTATGTCCCGCAAGAACATCACAGCTAATAATTTGTCCAAAAAGTGTCATGTTGACCGATTTATGTATGTTGTTTAGCGATTATAGCTCACAAGTGTCACCCACAATGGCGTCCACGGTCCACCCCTATATTACTACGCAACAAAGTAACAAATTGTTCAGGCACGATACAAAATAAGTTTATGACGGCCTTTGTTTGATGTGGTCAATGTTATCTGTTAGTGTTGAGCACTCGAAGGTGGTAGCCTCGCGTGGGTGAGATAAATCCTCTCCCGTATTACGTTTCATTGTTCGCTAAATTATGAGAGCCGAGGGCTGTTTGTTTGCTTTTTTCTACGTGACAATGAATGTTTTTACTTGCTGGAGTGTGTTGAGTTTCGCAGTAGAATTAGCGCGGTATATAAAGGATGCTATACATTTAAATTAGTGATCGCAAAGGGACTTCATAGCCAATTCCAATAGATACATACAGTATGGTATATTAGTTTTAATTAAACATATAAAAGCGGACAATAATACATAAAACCTAATTGATCAATAGGTTGAGGACATGTTAAATTTACTCCTAATCTCATAGGTAATAAAAATACGCGATACTTAATTCGTTAAACAAAATAAAAAACAAATAACAAACGTTAAGCTAAACATCGGTTCTTAAAACTTAAACTAAACACTAGCTCTCTACAAAGTCTAGGCTTATCCCTAGCACTTGTAACATGTATATTATTTACTCAGTCGGCTTCGGCGCAGGCGGCGCTACAAGCTGCCCAGGCGATCTCCAACAGCGCCGGGGCGGCGCTCGTGGCCGGCGCCGGCGCAGCATTGCAGCCTGCGAATGGAGGGACAGAAATACAGGTGAGAAAACCACTTTTTTTTTAACTGTATAGGCATATTATATTGATTTACCATTTTGAAGTTTCTTACATTCAACCGTAATTTCTAGTAGGTCCTAAGTAGTTAGATATTAGCCTCTGATGTAACTGGGTGAAATTAATGTCAGTTGACAAAAGGATTTCACGAATAAAAACATTTAATTAATTAAAATAAATTTGCGTTACTATACCTGCGGCATTTTTACTGTTGTAAGTATTCGTTTTTTTTTAAACTCTAATTATTTAACTATTTTTTTTACTCAGTGCACTCCTTGACCCTTATAGCACAGTACTTTAATTATTTTGAGAATCAAATCTTCTTTATTTTGAAACATAGTCATAGTTGCAAAGCTTTCGCTAACAATGCAATAACTGCACAAAGTACTTAATACTAAATCATACAGTTAAGATTCCTCTACAAATTAGCTTTGAATAGTCCCTAGGGGTGACAAACAATTCGATGTGCAGGCAAATAGAGTTGCTTTTAAGTCGATCGACATTGTCGCCTCTAGCTAAGACTTGGATCATTCAATAGCAACAGTCAACATGCTTAGGTCCTTAGGGATAGGTTGCATGTTAGACATCGATGTATATAGATACACATATTTGTGTCTATTATATATAAGAATGATGCATCGGAACTACCATCCACAAGCGTTGGTAGTAGGTATATAGAGTTTTAAGAAAGTTCGAATTTGAATCGCTTAGGTCCATATTTAAAGAAATGTGAGATTTGACATAGTTATAGTTGGGGGTGTAAAGATAATAAAACTAAATTAAAGAAATGCAATAATGCTATTTTTTTATATAACGAGTAAGATTACGAGTAAACATATTAACACCCATCTTTACCTAGTCACAAAGCATCTATAGAGTTTAATTATTATTGAGAAGCTTTTCTCATTAGTATAAATTAATGTTTTCAATCTCCTAGCAAATATATTCATATATAATTACTCCGTAAAGATAACATAATCTCCTTTTATAATTAATTAAACCGACAAGCAATATGTATATGTATTCATAATACTTGAATATTCCTTTTGTAAGATCCTTGAATTAAATACGCTCTTTGTATATCCATTTTGTAATTTCTCAGTTGTATATCTTTTATAATTAGCCCGATAAATTTTGATATTAGTTTTATAGCACCAAATAACGTGTAAGATCAATCTGAAGATAAGCAGATACCGTAGTCTTACGTCGTTAAATATCTTGCAAAATTCGGGTGTTGTATATTTTCTTCGTATTTTAAGTTCAAAAATATTTTACATATTTGAAGTACTATTCTTTTCTCCCAAAAGGTTATATTGTTACATTGATTTCAGCACAGATCCTAAATAAAAATTTGTATCAAAGTGGCTGATTCTTTGCTCAAAAATCGGCACAATACTAGCTTGTATTATAACCGTAGAGATTTTTGTATACTGTTGTATATTTACTTAGTCCTAATTTCAACAAAGTTACCTGCTTATACTGGTATTTGTCAATCTCCAATTTCCAAGAGACAAAATAATGTGATATCTATATAAGTTTTGTGTTTAGAAATGTTCAAAATTTGAACGAAATCATAACTCTCAGGTAAATTTGTCAGTTGCGTGTATGACAACCATTACACCGTACATGACAACTAACATAGTTAAATGTGTTTGTGACACAATTCTGCCTATCCTATCAGAAAATAACCGTAACGCTGAAGTTTTACGTTGTGTTTTACATACCTATTATTGAAGCAAAAGTTAGCGGCAAAACATCTACTTATTACGTACTGTATGTATATATATTATATATTAAATATTCTGTGGTAAAACAGTGAAAAATAAAAAGAGCTCGTTCTCGAAAAGTGCAAAATAGTAATACTAATTTGGTACCTACCAAATTTAAGACCGCCATTTATAACATTTTGAACTTTAAATATTACTGAGGTAGGTAGTTACTATAGTTTAAGAGTTAGACCTCTAAAATTATAATATTTTTTTTATAATTATTGTTTTTCTACAATCTTTCTCCATGTGAACTTTACCTCCATGTGATACAAAGATTTCTTGATATTAAAAGGCGAATTGCACACTCGCTTCCTGATCTAAATCTGCCTAATATGTTTGAATCAGATGATACGGAACGCAAAACGCCGATATATCCTCAATAACATCACATCTTCATCTCCCGCCGATATCTGGAAGTTTCTTGGAACTCTGGGTATCGGCAAACAGCGACGTGTTGACTCTAACCTGACAATTGGTTTGGATGACATTAACAACCATTTCTCTTCCAATATTTCATTTGATTACCAAACCAAGTGTCAGACTATCAACTACTTAGCTGATCTACCTCGTCCTGACATAGGAAGTTTGTGCTTTTCTCCACTGAGGCCAGATGAGATCAAAAAGAAAATCCTGTCCATAAAATCCAATGTGGTGGGCAGTGACAGCATTAGTCGCCGCATGATCACCACAATCCTGGACCAGCTCCTCCCAGTCCTCACTCACATCATAAACTTTTCCTTCTTACTGGCACGTTTCCAGCATCGTGGCGCAAAGCTCACGTTATTCCTCTCCCAAAGGTACAAAGTCCTTCTCTTCCTAATCACTTTAGACCCATTTCCATTCTCCCTTTCCTGTCTAAAGTGCTGGAAGCCTGTGTGCATAAACAACTGGCGAATCACATATATACGCACAAACTTTTAAGCCCGTTCCAGTCTGGCTTCAAACCAGGTCACAGCACTGTTTCCGCTCTCCTTAAAGTGACTGGCGATATCAGAGAGGGCATGGAGAATACTAAAGTCACCGTTTTGGCTCTAGTTGATTTTTCTAAAGCTTTCGATACCGTCAGTCACGATATTCTCCTAGCCATTCTTTCCTATATTATGATCTCTCCGGAGACTTTGGAATGGTTCTCAAGTTATCTTCGAGGTCGCCAGCAGCTGGTCCGCCTAGATGAGCAGTCATCAAATTGGCGTAACGTAGTTTCTTTCATTCCTCAAGGCGGTATACTTTCTCCTTTATTATTTTAAATTTTTAATAACCTCATAACTAAGAACCTTCAGTGCGAGTATCATCTTTATGCCGATGACTTGCAGATATACTGTCAAGCTGACGTGGACAAAGTGCCGTCGGCTGTCGCCATGGTCAACAGGGGTTTTGATCATGTAAAGAATTGGTCTGATAGGTTTGGATTGGCGGTTAACCCCGCGAAGTGTCAAGCGCAAGTGGCCCACGTTAGTCAAAAAGTCACTGGTACCCTACGTGCTCTATACCGCCTAAAAAAATTTCTTCCTTGGAGGACTAAGGCAATGCTGGTGCAGTCTTTAATTTTCCCATTAATCGACTATGGTGATGTATGCTACTTTGACCTGAATGCAGAGCTTCTCAATAAACTCGACCGTCTTCTCAATAACTGCATTCGATTTACTTTTAACCTTCGTAAGTATGACCATGTGTCCACTTATCGTTCCCAGCTAAATTGGCTTACTATTTTCCAACGCCGAAATTTGCGTGCGCTAACCACACTATACTCAATTCTAACTTCCCCTAACCCTCCTCCCTACTTGATCCCTTATTTTCAGTACCTTAGTTCTATCCACGATAGAAAGCTTAGCTCCTCCAATAATCTTCTCTTAACGTGTTTCTCTCATACAACTGATTTTGTTCACTCTTCTTTCCCCGTCCAATCCATTCTTCTTTGGAACGCGCTTCCTCTCGAAATCAGGAAGTCCACTAACCGTTATGTGTTTAAAGTTAAAGTGCGGGAGTTGTTATTATCCAAATAAAATGGCAGTTTTCATCACACATAATAATCTATTTGTTTTATTTTTTTTTTCATCTACATGTAGTTTATTAAATTTATATGTATTAGTATATCATATATATATTTATATATATAGTATATATTATATAGATATACTATTTTTATATTATTGTTATTATTATTATATATATGCATTTATTTAAATATATACAATAATTCTTTTCTTAATGCTAAGTACTTTAAGCACCTACTTGTTTGTCTCTGCATCACCCAATGGTAGACTGGTAGATAATGCCTCAGGCATTAAGTCCGCCTTTACATGTATGTGTATAAAGTTTTAAATAAATAAATAAATAAACATTTAATAACTTTTAACGTAAGAAGGCAGTCTTAAATAATAATAATTACGTATCTTTAACACAACGTAGAATCACAATACAGACGACTCGCAAACAAAAACGTTTCTATCATGTTCGCATACTATGATAAGCAAATGCTTGATAAGAAAATGTTAATGTAATTCTTTCGTTCACAGGGTGGCCCCAACACAGTGTTGCGTGTGATAATAGAACACATGCTGTACCCGATAGTACTAGACGTGCTATACTCCATCTTCCAGCGGTACGGCAAAGTCCTTAAGATTGTCACATTTACTAAAAATAGTAAGTAACCATATTCTCTGTTGATACTTTTTATCATACTTTATCATTGGGATATACCACACAGTAGAAAATGTAGTGAACTTGTATTTATATTACTTATATTTAGTACTTATATTTGTACTTGTAAATGTTTGAGACACTGGCAGGTCCGAGGTCTGTGTGAGAGTCGAGAGATCAAGGTGGTGGTCGCTAGGTCTTGCGGCTTTAGGCAATAAAACCATAAACTGAAATAATTTAACTAGTTTTGTCATGATGTTATATTTAGCACTACTACCGTTGAAATAAATAGAATACATAAATTCAAACCATACTTGACTGACATAAAATGTAATAATATGCGCAAATGAGCATGAATATAAAATGAGAAGAGATGGATGAACGTCGAAATGAATTTAGGGAATAAAATTATACATAATATGCAGATTCATAATGTTTGCAAAGACACAAACGTCTTAGGCGACAAACTCAATTTTGATAGATGACGCTCAGGTACGCGGTGGTAACCGCGTGCGCGAATGAACAGCATAGAGTAAAAAGGCGGAAACAGGGGGATATGAGGGACGAGGGAACTTTACCGTTCCCTTTAAACAATACCTCTAACCTCATACGCCACACACCTCTTGAGGCTTCCGTTTGTTTTAGCACAATTTAGCACAAAATCCACCTAATTAATTATGCAACCGCTCTGTAATTTGCTATCAAATATATTGTTTAATAAGCCTTTTGTCACAGTCGTATTGTGTCTATAGCGACCCAGGATTACAGGGGCTAAAACAACTATTATTGAATCGAAACGAGGCGAGCTTTAAAATTAATTTCGGCCGGACGTGTTATAGTGATAGATTTACGAAACATAACACAGGGCCGAAATCCAAGGGCGCAATCCGTTTAAAATTTAAATCGTACCCTCATGCATATCCTAAATAAATCCGGCACACAGGAGCCAGGTAGAGGTAGGTACATATTTGATAAGCTCCCCCGACGAGAGCCGCGGGCAGCGCAGCCCGTGTGGCGCCACAGCCGACACTGTTCACTTCTGGCTAATTACACAGTACCTAGCCTTACCTCAAATCAACTTTATTTAAAACTCGACGCGCGACGACCTTAACACCCGCTTAGTCGGGTGTTGAGGTCGTCGCGCGTCGACTTCAAAAGTTATAGCCAACGGCTTATTATGGACCAAGTTTTTCGAAAATTTATTAAAAGTTTTATTCAATTACAAACTATCATTACAATTTTGATTATTACAATATTGACATTTCAATATTTCCTTAAAAATCGAAATGGCCCAGCAGTGGATAAGGCACCCGCTTCGTAAATACAAGGTAGTGGGCTCGAATCAGGACAAGTACCAATGTAATTTTTCAAATCATATGTACTTTATAAGTTTATCTTGGACATTTCTGACTTAAAAGTCTGAAATTACCAATCCGCCTTGAGCAAGCGTGGTGATTAATGCTCATGCTTTCTTTATATGAGAAGAGGGACAGTAGCTGGTATTATTAATATTATTGTTATTTGGAATTAGCATCCACGTTGAGTGCATGAGTAGTTGTGACTGTTGAGTGCAGATCAAAATACAAATATCAAAAAATGTTCTTTTTTTTTGATGAATTTTGCAACTGAGCTCGTCAGATGTCTATCCATTTTTTTTTCTTAAGTTGGTAGGAGAAAAGTTAAATATTACACAGATGATAATTTCAGAAATTGTATTCATGAAACGTTGTAATTATAACTGTACCTATACACATAAGCTTCAATAATCTCTTTGATGGAGGTATGTATATTTTATGTTCTTCAATTATGAAATGCCTCTGGAGATCCGATTACAGAAATTAATGATAGATGGATACTCATAGAGAAATGAAGTCGTAAAAATTTAAGTAATTAATTTTTATCGGAGCCTCCATTAATTAAGTCGATTCGGACACCGTTTTGGCGTCAATGATTAAGGTTTAATTTCAAATTAATATTAACCATCTTTTCGCAAAATAAATATTGGTGGGTGTTCTCAGTTTTATATAAGTGGTACTGGATTGAGTAAAATTATTTTTTATTACAATTATTTAAAGGCTCTTCCTTCTTCTTCTTGAATATGAGTATTAAAAGCTAAAAATGTATCATCATTATTTAACTTTAAGACATTAACAACTATAGCAACATTTCGGTAGTGTTGAGTTCCTGCATTGAAACATGTTGAGGTTTACCAGGCAGAATTGGTTTTTTTCTTCTATGTGTAAGTGTATCAATCATTAAATTTTAACCCTAATTCTGTATCGTTCGTCATTGATACCAATCATGACACAAATTGAAAACAACAACCTTAATAAAATAATCCACGCACGTACTTACATAATAATACGAACATTCGCATAAAAAAGCGATCAAACTCAAATGACATTGCAATCTGCCGCTACAGTTAATCGGTTTTGTTCCCTTTCAAAATCTCAATGCTACTGATTACACTCTGCAAGCCGTTCGGATGACTTCGGATGCGCTCGTAACTTGTCGGTATCTAGTATTGTGACGTTACTAATGCAGCATTTCCAGTATTTCAAGCATTTCCAATTTCCGAATGCTCGCTCCTAGTTCCCCAAACTGTTTGCTTTTTTACCACATTCATCATTGTCCAATTGTAAAAGCTTTTGTCTCCGGACCATTTCCCGGCACCTATTCAGATCGCGTTTGAATATTCATAACGGCACCTGACTGCAAATGTTTAACTCATATTTGTAGCGAACAACCAATTGGTAAGCACAGATCTTGCATTTACTTTAAGTTACATTTTATTATCCTCGTTTTCTTTTTGTATGTTTTTATGGTTCCGTACACAAAAGTCGTAAATCGAACCCGATTATCAAGACTACTTTGTTTCAGACTGTCGCACAACTTTTAAGGGCTTCTATTTTTTTTAACAATACATTGAAGGAAGATTTCATAAAATGCGTTTCATTTGGTAGGAAATCTGTCATGAAAACGAAAAATCCTAACAAGTAACAAAAACGTATTAGATTTGAGTCGAACTAACTAAACCTATGGAAATGGTAACCAATAAGGTTAGGTACAATTTATCCAAAGATTAAATAAATGTCGGAGTAAAATATTCCTTGCTTAGTAGATACTTACGTATGACGAAGCCACACATTGATCCGACACACAGTCGGTACCTATATTTAATTGTTATAAAAATAATATTAATTATTACATTTTAATTTCATTCTTAGATGCGCTTTGCATATATTAATGAATCAAAGTAGATTATAGACCTATCCAAAACGTATAAATCCTTACTTCAATTATTATCCTGTCCCAGGAAAAGCAAATAAACCACATTGCTATATAGGCTGCATTTTCACTTTCAATACCCCGCTATGTGTCACGCACCTGCCTAAACTTATGTAAAAGTGTATATTTTACTTGTTAGTCGATTTTCATAAAGCGTTTTCTTTATATTTATTTCGATGATATTCGTGCTTTTTCTGAAACGCTAACATGATCGTTTACAAGTTGTGACGGAGGTCATTACTCGCCATATAGATACGCTTTTTATTAGTAGACTCGATGGTATCCTGAGTTATTGTGTGTCCACCTTTCTCGTAGATTAACATAGAGGGAGTTGTTAGCCTTTCTTATCGCACTAAACACACGTGGCTTTCATTACAAAATTTAATATTCCACTTATTTATATTTACACTTCACCATCGCTTGGCAAAGCCACAATTTTCTTATACCATTAATCGCATAAAAGTTATTACCAAATTTCGATTCGAGTGGTTTCATGCGTGATACTTTCATGAATTTCCTCAAACTTTGTCTAATGAATATTCTGTTACTTTAATAACGCTTTAGTACTGAACGATGCGTTTATAGAATGTTTATAATAGCGATTTCACTCTGTTGGCGCGTCGACCACGGGTTGACGTAAGGTTACCATCAAACGCGTTCCTAATCCTGAAACAAATCTCAATGAAGAGCGCGCGGAGTCGCCGTAATCCTACACCAACCCCCTCACTACCCCGACAGGCCCTTGCCCCGCAACCTTCCCCGATTGGCTTTATTAAGGTGTAGCAGACCGCTACAATTATTATGCGTCCCCTGTTTGCGGTAGGTGTCGTGTCTATCTCGTCGTTGGATTCCCTTAATTAAGGATTTGATTCGTCTACAAATATCATCTTTGTGCCGTCTTAGCTGACGCCTTAAGACGCGTAACCGCCGAGCTTATTTACATGTAAGTAAATAACACGACACCGCGCTTGCTTCGAGACTTATGCACATTCAACGTCAGATTTAAAGAAACTATAAATGTTAGCAATTTTCTGGAAGTTTC
This sequence comes from Parascotia fuliginaria, assembly GCA_963082885.1. Taxonomy (NCBI): domain Eukaryota; kingdom Metazoa; phylum Arthropoda; class Insecta; order Lepidoptera; family Erebidae; genus Parascotia; species Parascotia fuliginaria. The sequence continues at coordinate 14,145,268 of OY720176.1, read as the reverse complement.
AGGGTACCGATAGTAACAAGGTTGCAGTGCAAGTATTTAGCAATCTGCAAGTGGTATTAAAGTGTTGAAGGCGAAGGTTAGATGAAAAGGCGTGTAAATTGCGAACGAGGACGCATTCAGGCTTGACAGAACTCGCTCATTTCAGGGGAGACGTCGAGATTTAAGATATCAAATTATACTGTAATCGGTCGGCTGGCGCACCGCCCTGCCCTACCGCTTAATATTAACATAGCGGAAGCAACCTCTTTGCTACAGAGCGAAAGGCGGATTACGAAATTTTAATTTCACCACAACTCCCATCTTGTTTTTACGTAGACATTGACGTTTAAATATTCTATAAAGTAATTGCGCATTCCAGTTGAATTTTTAATGAAACATAATGAAGCGGCGCGTACGCTACGGATTGATTGAGATTTGAATTTCTTGCGCGCAATCGGAGCCGCAAGCAACGTTATTGAATTAGCGCTTGAATATTTCAGCTTGTATAAATAAAACAGAGCAAAGGGGACAATTATTTTGATCAACTTCCATTTTCATTATTGCTCAAACTGCATAAAACTTTTGTGTCAATAACGTAAGTAAAACGGGTTTGGAAATTAGAATAAATGTTTGTGTTTATTCAAGATGAAAATTAGGAGCTTTTCGATTGTAAGGATAAATATATTAACAAAATGGTTATGCAGTAAACATTGTGAGTTGTCGATAATTACCTAATCCTCAACGGTAACATCACACAAACATGCCTATAACAAAATACGTAGGCAATACTGACAAGATACCTGCCTTCAGGCGAACTTTTGACATACTCGTGCCGTGTTGGTAACATAACGAAAACAGGTGCCAAGTAAGGAAAACGTTAAATAATAAACAAATTCTTACATTAAAATATTTATTATTTCTCTTGCGATGACGGCCGAGAGGTATTTTATTAGTACCTATACGTTACGGTGAGTAGATACGATAAACATCTAGTATTCTATATGGACACAGCGTCTCACATTGTATGGACTCGGTGCACTGGACGTAACTGGCGCATTGAAGTGGCCGTCTTCATTCATTGTCCTCATAAAACTCTTTTTGCTTATTCACGATGTAATTACATAAAAACTCCAATTTGTGGTAAGCCTTTTATGCATTCCATTTTAACGTTCCCAAATGGTTGGGCGAAGAAAATATGGGGCCTTAAAAGCATTTAACTATGTATGAAGGAGACAAGGCGTTATTTTTAATTTACCTTGACGTTTTAACCAAGAGTGGTTTTATATTTTTCATTTTATTATAGAAAATTATTAAATTAAATTATGGGGTACTACTTGATGATATTAGTTTGTTGTTTAGCAAGCGTATGATATCAGGTAAAAATTTACAATATTTTGACTTATTAAACCATTTTATTAATTATCTACTTACAGTTATAAACTATTTACGAATAATATGTAGTTTCTACAAAAAATTGTGATCAAATTTGTTTTAGAGGACGTAAGGAAAAATCCACCATAGCTGTGTTACTTTAGAGAAATATTAAACACATATTGCCCTGAACAAAATTACGTAGCACTATATCTTAAAAGTACCCCTCTTATATTTAATAGTCTGCACAATGCCTTTACCGTATAGGCGAGACGGTGTCACAGCGTCTAATGGTACGTTATGTGGCCAGACCAGGTGTTGCCAACCTAAACGATGTTTCCTAAAAATGTGAATTTATGTGCTCGCCCCACGGACGGCAATGATCGCCCGGCTCATGCCTTAAATTAGGGGGTTTAACGCTTATCCTCTCGCAGTAAATAAACTCCACCAACTATATTACTTGTGAGGCCATTCACTTGAATGTTCGCCTACCTACCTACCTTGTTTACTTACTTGTTTTGGTGATTAATGTCTTTTTATCAATGACTATCCTCAGAGAATTGAGGCTCGGTTGAAACTAGATACTATCGGTAACAGTTAGATATGCTCCCACATGAAACTTGTAAGTCAGTTGAGAGTGAGTAAGCGCTACTACTACGCAATAAATTTTGTACTTTTCGAGTTTATGACGAAAGTAAAATAGGCATGAAAGTTGTTTACTGGAATGTGCGCTAAAGTGTTGTACATGATATAATAGCTGTGGTGCACCTGAGACTAACTCAAGATAGGGCGCCAATTTCGTCTTGTTTGAACGTTCTCGTGAACAAGATATTGCCTGTCAGGAATTCCGTGAGACATCTAACACTCGAGTACTCTAGAGAAAATTGTTTTAGTACTATAAAATTGTTACATTCGATTTAAAATACATACCTATAATACATCATGAAGCAAAAGTAAAACAATGGATTTTATACAGAAGTTTTCGTTAATCTAAAATTTAAAACGCAGGCTATTTAAAAAACAAATTGAATAAACATTTCAATAAATAGTTGTCTGTAAATAAAGATCAACGTTCTTTACAAAATACTCGTATTTCTTTTTCAGCACTCAGATTCTCATTAGTCCTAATCCAAAGTCTATTTTGTTTACAGATTCATTCCAAGCTCTCATTCAGTATCCAGACACGGTATCGGCGCAAACGGCGAAAACAGTGAGTACTAAATACTTCTTTGTTTTTATTTAACCGTTTGTAAAGTAAAGCTATAAAACAAAGTTTCTATTGCCGCACGTTTCATTCACTTTAATGATTCCTCCTCGAACTATCTCGAAATTAAATGTTTCTGTCTTATCTTCACCGCTTGAATTGCGTATATCATTCAGCTACGGAGCGAACTAGCGTCAAATGAAGTAAAACACCACACACACGAGTTGATTTAACGTTACATCTAAGTAATAATAACTTTGAACAAACGAAAAAGTTCTCAAAAAACTATTCAGTTTATTTCGTGCGGACGCCCTCAAAACATTAAAGTTCTGTGTACCGAGGTCCGCAGCTTACCTACAACAAAGCTCGAACAACAACAGAACGTTTATGTGCATTTAATAACAATAATATCGAGAAACAACATGGCAGCGTCGAGCCCACGACAATAGTCCGCGCCCAACTCGCCGAGTGGGACATCATTTTTCTCGGCCCAACTTTTCCCATTCGCTATTCATTTGCGTTAGAAGTTGGGCGTACTGCCGCCTACTGCAGCGACTGTTTTAACTTTATTTCCGATGCAGCGTTCAGGCCAAATTAAATTTCGTTTTGCGGCTTCCGCAAACTCGCTTTATGAGTATAATTATCGAGTTTTTGTTTTTTTCGTTGTCATACGGTTATGAATCGCTGAACGTAACTTTGTTTGAGTCCGATGGCGACCGTCGACAGTTACGAATTTCGATTTTTATCATTTGAGACAAAACTTTTTAGTTACATATGTTCTAAAGTTTGGTTTGTGCACTAAACAGTTCGGTATGGAGATAATAATAGAACATGAGATAATTTTACGGTCCTCATTACTCTATTCATTTGTCAAATTTGGCTGTAATACCCCGCGGCGTAGGTACAATCCGCTAATGAATTCTACAATAGCGACTCGACTATCCGTCCTAATTAGTCGCTCTTTACGCCCAATTCCTGTGGAGCTTAATGCGATTGGTACAAGTAATAAACTTAAGGTACATAATAACTTGAAACTGGAAGTAAATATATATTCTGGAGTGCTCATCGCATTTAGCTTATGACTTAAAGGACAAATTAATGTTGGAAAGTGGGGAAACCCTTCGTGAAATTGAGATATCACCGGCAGAACGGAGCGGAGTGGTGAAAACTTAGCAATGCTAAGTCCTATCAACTCGCCCGTGATTAGTAGCGAGCGTAGAACGGTGTTGCCCATCATTAACTGCAACCGGATAAAATGCGGATTTATTTTTTGCTCTAATGAACGAAATTGATAGTGGTATTTTTTTTACTTTGGTAATATATAAAAAACAAAAAGTTTAGTTTTGTTTCTTGTTTTTAATATAAATAGATAAGATAAGATTGTACTTTTTACGTATCGAGTAAAAACTGAGCGTCTTTTTTTGCCAACAGACTGTTAAGCAGATTGGCAAAATAGTACTAGATATAATATGTTTATGGTATATTTTAAAAATTAAAAGAAAACTGAGATAGGTTTGTTTTAGCTTTTTAAAGCTTCTATTGTGGATCTATTTATATTTATTGTAACTGTAAATTATTATTACGTTTAGAAACTAAAATAGGTTAGTGGTCTAACTATACTAGTTTATTATGCCTCGTTTTTCTAACAAAATGTCACTAAAAATATTAATATTAAATTAAAACCGGTTAAATTGAAACAAATTACACTATTTTTTATTCATACAAACTAAGTCCACAAAATCGAACGGCATTTTAAATAGTAATTGAAATGAGAATGGCATTCTTAACCCTAGTTATAGCGCCATAACATTGCTTTAGTTGGTATTTTAGACCCGCAGTGGTCCCGACAGTTGTAAGTCTGGATCTCGTTAACGGATCTACCATCGTAACTCCGGTAACAGCTAACGAGCAACAATGTCAATAGTATGTCTATTTTTATTGCCCTTTGTTTATTACAATACTACATGCAGTCGGAATGGTTCCTAATCATTGTTTATGGGTAAGAGATATGGGTTTTTCTTTGCAAAATTGTTGGTTCGTCGCTCGTGCTGATATGGGTTACAATTATATTAATAGAATTGCCCCATGATTAACATTATTAATAAAGAGAATAAAATTAATAAACTCTTTAACCACATAGACTTAAAAAAAACATTTTCAATAAATTTTTAGTATCTATTATAAAAAGAATAAAATCATACATATTTTTATTTTATTTTTAATTTATGGTGTAGGTACTGGGTCAAGTGCGCATTGAGTAAACATATTTTAATGGTTATAATAGTTTTGAAAGTTATCGTTACCTTACCACTTTATTGTCAGTTTTTGTTTTCGTGATTAATTTTCAATGTAGAATAATGATGATTATTATTTTTATTATTATATTTTATTATAATATTATATATTAACATTTAATATAGACAGATATAACAAGTACAGAGGCATGTATACTTTGAAATCCCTCACTGTAGATTCGGGTTTTTATTTAAAAGCTTTAGTCAGTTATCTACAAATTAACATTACCTCCTAACTACCACGAACTTTGAACAGCAAAAGACCCGTTTACGTTTAGTTATGAAGATAAAAAGTAAATAAATCTGATTGCTCCAAAGCAAACACTTTCGAACTACAAGTTTTTATAGAAATTATAACACTGCGTCAAAGCTTTATTTCCATTAGGATCCGAACAGTTTTACGACTATAACGTCGTAAAAATAAAAATAAACTTACGGACATTTTCAATTTCATTCTTAACTAACTTTTGCTTTCGTATTTGAGATGGCTTAATGATATCGTTTTGTACGTGGAGTCCTTAGCTATCATAAAATATACCATTAGTACATACGAGCCATAAGTAATCAGCTACATGTATGCTACGTTCATACATGTACTGACGTAAGTGGCCTTTGGTGCTGCGAAAGCAGGCAGCGCGGATCAACTGGACTCGGATTTTTCTCGAAATGGAATTAAAACGTCCCGCGAGGTAAGTGGCAGCACAAGTAAGAGGCACAAAGTGAAGTGAAGCCGGATAGTGCTCCAACCACAAAGGCCACAGTCGGATGTTAGGAGCTCTGAAATCCCTCGATCCCGCCTCTATGATCCTTGACATAAATCTCTAACCTCGCCATCAAATCTTTTCAGAGGGCGGCTTATGCGCGCAGATACGAAATGTACGCTCATAATGTACTCGACTGCTTGTACTAACTTGTAAATACATACGCTTAGTAGCCGCACTGACTTGCTGCGATTCTTAACTCGGTGCATTCGATATGTAAATACAAACAGCAAGTTACAAGAGTCCAGTTGAGTCCAGTATGTTTAAGAAAATATGCACAAATATCAACGATTAATATAATGTATGTGTGTGAGAGCAACGGTGAGACAGTTGTCATTAGTGTAGTGGTTGTATCGCAGCACCGTTAATCAGAACCTTGGCCGCTCCATCAGTAAGTTATGATTGATAACAATGTGATTCAAGCTGGCCCGGGGCCGCCCGCACTCCATGCCCGTGGCTCATCCATAATCCTCCCGACGCTGTCACAGACAATTCATATTAACAGTGTTCGAGGTGCGTGCCGACTACCACCTCTATTGTTTATATCAGTGACGATTTTTCATCAGGACACACCTGTCATATATGCACACCCCGATTACATCGAGAAACACTCAAATAACTTTTCATTCTTAATAAAATATTGCTTATTTTTAATAACATACGTATTTAAAAATATTCGTTTCCTAAATCATAAATAATTGACAAATTCGTTGAGCACAGTTTATTTGCTTGAATTATTGTTATAAAAAGTAATATGTGTCAGTCGCAGGCGTTCATATTTTTCATATAAACGAGATAAACTTGACAAGACTTGGTCTACAACGTCTCCAAGGTTCAATAAGGCGAAATCCGAGATAGCGTTTATGGACTCAAGGTACGGGCTTTGTTTACATTTTAAAATTGCACTTTGCACTGCGGCAACGTCTAACCGGTGTCTTTATGTCAACACTGGGACGTGTTCAAACAATGTAACCGTCAAAAATGTTATATCATCGCCCTGAGCGCGTCTGTAATACTTGTGCCGCACGCTGCACGACTCGCTCGAATCTGGAACAGTGAAACTATCTGAACAGATCAATGTACCATCAAACCCTAATGCATTCCTGTTCCAATAAACCTATTGCTTTTGAATATTTTTAATAATACCAGCCTGTTCACTGTCCCACTGCAGGGCAAAGGCCTCTTCTCATATAGAGTAGGTATGAGCATTAATCACCACGCTTGCTCAAGGCGGATTGGCGATTTCAGACTTTTAAGTCCAGGTTTCCTCACGATGTTTTCTTTCACCGTCAGTCAGAAATGTCCGAGGTAAACTTAGAAAGTACATATGATTTGAAAAATCACATTGGTACTTGCCCGGATTCGAACCCACTACCTCGTGTTTACGAAGCGGGTGGCATATTTTTATTGACATCAATTTTAGCAGTTAAGAAACAGTCAACGACCACACGTAACCGAGGTCTAAGTCGGGTTTAAAATTGCACGTACCGCCGCCCACCTCTGTTTGAGCTCCTATAGGCTGAGTTAACAATGCTTGAGCTGCACTCTGCATCACCTTGTTACCTGTCAAACATTGTTTAACAGTTGTTTTGTTAGTGTTCTGTGGTCCGTTTGCTCGCCACAATCAGAAGGCGGCTACCAGTCAACGTATACCATACGTAACAAGTTAAATTACTGCCGAAACAACCTGTAGGTATACACCACCCATTTTATATTTAACATAGGTAAACCAATGTCATTATGTTTCATGAACAATATATTGTTCGTGGACAAAACTGATTCGCGCCTTACCCCTGCGGCAGAAGCGGCAAAGTTTATTATTTATGATATCACAATGTACATACATTTAGCATCACTTTAGTTTCGTTTTCAAAGTAAACTGTAATGGTGTGTTAAGTGGGCGCGGTTGTTGAGTTATTGTCACTCGATTTTCGTTCGTCACTATTAGTCAACCACAATTAGGTGTAACCGCGAGTATTAATTACATTGTCTAATGGAGCGCGCGCGGTGACGAGTCCCCAAATGTGTATTTACGTACCTTAATTAGGTTACAGCTAATATCAAAACATAATTTATGTAATTTTTACTTTTACTAAACATGAAATAATAATTAGCTTAAAAATCCAATTGTCATATATCCTTATTTACTTGTATTAATATCTGTTACTATATTCCAATAAACCGTCAGATTGGTAAAAATTTATCATTGTTGTCGATGCATTTCCCCGCTGACAAATTAAAATTGTTTAAATTTTTGATACCAACAAACCAAAAAGAAATTACTCAAAGTGCCATTCGTCACAGTGCAATCTCATTTTGTGACGATTTAAATTTTTAAACGCTTTTCCAATAGCGAAAATCGAAGTGAATAAAATGAGCAATTTCCAGTATTTGTTGGTTTATTTTTATTAATAGTTAAAAAAAGTTAAAGCTTGCTTCTGATGTTCGTTTTTATGCACCACAGCCGGAGCGCAGGCGCGTCGATAAGTGATCCTTTATCCCGGGCTAATCGACCAAATGTTTACCCGTCCAATACAACATTGTTTAGTGAATCAACCCTATTAGTCTAAATCGACGTTCATCTGGCTTTATTTACTTGAGAGTACCACAACAAACTGAACACCGTTTTACACTGTCAGAACGTAAAAAATGTAGCTTCCAAATATTTTCATTACAATTTCTCTGACGTCATCTGCGGACAAAAACCAAATGCATTTCGGCGCTAGCGTAATCCTTGCACCGGCAACAGAAGCACTCTGAGCTATATGGGCTCTTATAAATATTAAACATGGCGAGTCCGGGACCTCAACAAAAACGTTTATCTGGTCTCCGTGGAAAAACCGCCAGAATTAGCAACGGGGGTGAGGGGTGGATTAAGGCGGACCGCATTTAATCCTTCACTAAGAAGGCTTTGCTTAAACGAGTTCTAACGAGCTAAAGATAAAACAATTACCAGGGACGTGATTAAGAGATACGGAGGACACTTGTTACGTCTTACGTCGTCGCGACGTCGAACAGACGAATCACCGGCTGCGGACGGGGCCATGACAAGATTGGCCGCTCATACTCTTAAGTTTAATTTCTTACTTTTCTCGCCTGTGCAAATATACTCATAGAAATTTTAATTTATTATCAGTATTTGTCGAATTCAATAAATCGTCTGAACGAAAATCCGTTCACCCTATTACGCAGTAAAAGATTCCAATATAAAATCGGGCGTGACGTTTGTCGTTTTATCACCTTGTCACTCTTCCTAATATTTTTTTACCTCAATTACGACTCCCTCCGCGAGCGCAAATAACCATTCCAGAAGATTAAAATGAAATTCTTGCGAGTATTGATACTTAAGAAGCGGATAAGCGGGGTGCTGTAAACTTGAGAAGGTAGCCTACACCTTACAATACCGGTCTATGTAATCTGGTATTCTTAATCTGGTAATCTTTTTATATCGGCCAGATGTAATAAAAGTCAGAAATAACTTTGTAGGCCCACCTGGATCTAATAACTTAGATGCACCATAAATCTCAGGAGTAATTGACCTGTTATGACAATGACATAGGTACCTGATGTTTGAAAGTCAGAATAATAATTATTTTTCCCTCTTATCAAGCTATGATGATAATTATTGCTTTCGGAGGCATCAATGTACATTGGAGTAAATAACTACTTCGCACTAAAACATTTTTATGGCTAAGTAACTAGTAATTATTGCTAATTTATATTAAACCTATTGACAATCATTTTATTCGTAGCAATCATCAGACTCGCACTGATACAATCTATTATCTATTTGTAAGTAAAATATTGTCAAGGCATTCATGTAATTAAGAAAATATCAAAGAGCCGCAATGAAATTTTTGTATCTATATTTTAAACAAACAATCTTTTCTAAGTAACATTAAGATTTTTAGATTAAAATAAGACTTCTTAAAGTAACAACCGAGTTAAATTCAAAAGTGCCTCCGAAAAGCTTATAAAAAAGTAAGAAATTAATCTGCAATTCAAAATCCTTCTTGCCCTCTTATACATTTTCTCTTATTCTTTTCTTTAGTAAATTCACGACAAACGTCCAACGGATACCTTCATTGCAGATCTAATTGTGAATATAACGGTTTGTTTTTTGTATAAAGTAGTTTGTCTTACTTACTTTCGTATAGTAATAGAGTTATAGGTACTAAGATTTAGGTTTGGGGCAAGTAACGTCTTTCATTTCTGGCTTTAAACTTAGTGATTAATTTTGAGAAACTAAGAACTAATTAATTAAATAAATAATTTGTAATAAAAGTTGTCAAAAATGATTGTATAGATATTACAAGGCTTATACTATAAGACGTTTGAGGAGTGACGTCACGGACGCGAGTAACAGCTGATTAGCTCTGTACCTTTCTGTCATTAAAAAATAATAAATCAATTAAATTCTGTGAACTTATTTAATTTAATCATAGATCTTAGTAAGTTTGTGAATATATATAATGTTATTATGTACCAAAGTGAACTAAAGATTCTAAATAAAGAATAAATAAACATTGTTATAATATTAGACTAAAGCTACCCGAAACTAAAATTAAATACATCAAAAACACTAATTACGTTGACTTCATTATCTAAACAGTTCTGTGTTAAGTGCCTAAGTGTGCGAAGTCTTTATTAAACATTTGACAAACAATAAATAAAAGGTTTTCAGCTAGTAATAGAGCCTTTTTTTATAATTTGGTAACAACGTACATAGTTTCCTTTCAAGATTCTTAACACATATCTAGCAATTTTGTAATTGTGTAAATGTACTTGAGTCTATTGTCTATATCACGACATTGTTTAAATGCAATGGTTCATCGAAGCTCATGTTTTAAATAAAGTGACATTAAATTAAATCACGAACAGACACTTAACTTTATTTTCATATCACAATTTGGTGTTTGAATCGTTTCTCGTATCTGTTTTTATTATGACATTATCCCGTAATTTTCCACAGTAATAAATGCAAATTGCTGAAGATGAAACAATATCGGAATCACAGATTATTCCCTCATTTGACTTTTAAAATTTCACTCAACGATGTCTATGTATTAAATGGAATGTATATTAGAATTGTAAATTAATTACTCGTTACGGGTCTCGCATGCATTTGGCATTCAAAATCGAATTCGGGCCTGGAGGCTCTACAAAACTAATTACGTATCGAAGCTATCTTCTTCCACGCTTTCTTACGTGCCTTTCGCATTTCCATATAAGTTGAGCTTTAAACGAGCCAATCTATTCACGTCTACACATCAGGGGGTCGCATTTGCATATAGAACAGAAATTTATTAAATCTACAGCCAATATTCTACGTTCCGACATAGAACTTTTGCTTCTTCGACGACTCCAATATTTTTATTGCACTGTAAAAGAGTTGTTATAACTTAGCCGTACTTATTAAAAGTATCAAGCTTGATTTATATCTCGATTGACTTATCGTAATATTTTACTGCTACGAGTAGTGCTGACCGATTTGTATAACGGCTTCATTCACGTCGACTTAGTCGTCGTAAAGTGCACTACAAATCTGTAAACTAAAGGTTTGTGAATAGTATTTTCTGAACCGTATGCAATTAGTCAAATGGTTTCAGTAGCTGCTATCACATCAATGTACGATTGATCAACTGGTTAAGTGATTCCCATTAAGCCCTAACCTAGCGAAATAAAGTTTACAGACAAAACATTGCCAGTTCATATGGTATCTTAATCTTATTTTTGTTGATTAAATGAATTTATTACTTTACGTAGCTATGTACTTTATTAGTATTTTCAGCCGTCGCAATAATTAGTATGATTCTACTTCCGCAATAGAAAACAACAAGAAAAGAACTGTCATAATTTAACTGATTAGCACCGTCATTAACGTTACTAAAGCATTAAGACTCCCAAACAATTTTTATTCATTTCATTAAATGAGTACGCCATAAAAAAATGACATAATTCATTTGACAGATGACGGTTTACAAAGGAACTCTAATTTACTCCAGAAGATTAAAATAATTCAGGCTTTTAATTTTATCCTCGATAAAACTTTTTTCTCAGATTCCGTATATGTTTTAGTGTTACACAACAAATTTTATTATTCTGTATCATCTCGAAATTTTATTTTGTGGGCTAAATTTAATAAAATAAAAGGCTGTACCATACATTTCAAAACGTCTGGTAAAGCTATGACACAGTTAGTTGATTTTGTTTTGTAACCACGTAAATGCTAACAAAACCTTTTAAAGCCTCACTTAACTCGCCTGAATTCTTTACAAACACTTAACGAAACTGTTTTGTTAATTTGCTGAATTGTTAAGTTTCAATTAATATTGGTGCGAAGGGACAAATTTGTTTGAAATTTAAATATTATTTTATTTAAGCAACCGTACAACAATATGTAAACATTTTACTTCATTTGTCATCATTGGAGTGAATCATTGGAGACGATTGCACTGTGTACGTCACCATGTTATGTCTCTACTGTGCCTTTTATGTAATTAGTTTCATTAGTAAGAAAAAAAAAATGTTGCAATCTACTTTTATTATAAAAATGTTATTATACACGCCGCCGACGAGCTTTATGCTAGCAGGAATGGGTTGAGTGCTGTTGCATTTTAATTAATTCTCTTTTCTATCGCGATGTGGTGTTATCAGCCTCCCGCAGGCGTCGCGGCCAAACAAATAGCTGTTGCTCTGGGAACGTAACGATTTTGACACGACCATAATGCGAGTTTTTCTTCGTTGTTGCGGCTAGTGTATCGATCCACTCTGTTATCAGTTTATTACATACTTTACTTCGTTAGTCTCTTTCTTCTTTCAAAGCAAACAAAGGCTGCTATTCGCTGCTGATTGAATAAAAAAGTTAAATTAAAACCTGTTCATTTCAATTGCCAAAATCATCATATCCTTATTATCACCAAAATGAACGACCCTCGAAAGAAATAAAACTTTTCTCAACGTAATATGTTTTTGACGAGATTTATAATTCGCTCATGTTTTTGTTTTTGTCAAACGAGAAAAGTTTATTTCAATAAAAATTGAGTTATTGCGAGTGTTGTATTTGGTTGCAGGCTCTCGACGGTCAGAACATATACAACGGATGTTGCACGCTGCGCATCGACTACTCCAAGATGACGTGCCTGAATGTGAAGTATAACAACGACAAGTCGAGGGACTACACCAACCCCACGCTGCCGTCAGGAGATGGCGACGCGCACCAGCTGTTGACCAGTGAGTTGATGCCACTGCGGGCACGGCTCGCCCTGGCGCTCGCATCCAGGATGAGTTAGTCCTCTACTACATCGAGCACCTGGACGCTTTACTCACCGCGCTCCGTCTCTCACACAGTATCGTAGAATCTTGCGTCCTGCATCCGACGATACCCTAACGATGGGGCAGATGATGTTTTTGTACACTCGATTTAATTGGACCTATGACGAGTGCTCTCGACGCCCTCTGCGTAATTTGCGTCTGCCCCATTTACACTTGGCTATTGGACTTGACTTCGATCGCTCTTGCACCTTTTAATATTATTAGGTAGTACGTCTCCTGGCTTTTTTATCTCAATAAGGTCTTCCATTTTAAATCTTCAAGCTTAGGTATGCTCGTTACGTTAGAATTCACTCAATATTTCTTGTTCATAGTGTAATAGAATCTGTAGTATAAGTCTTAAGTGCCCAAGAAATATGCTTCTTCGCAAACCAAACTTTATAGGATCCCATATTTTATTAATTTTTCCGGAACGCTCCTCTCGCCCTAAGTTACAAATTACGAGAGATTTTGTATTCTTTGTACATTTAAATTATTTCTCATCAACTTGTTTGCGTATAAAATTGTATGTTTTGACATAAATCTACAATATGTTGCCAAATTACATTTGCTATTCCGTGTTAAGCTCTTTTCTTGTTTATTATTCATATTTCAATGGTAAATATTCCCGCGGTGACTAATAACTCCTCGTAAATCCGTATTGCACCGTAGAGGATTGTAATATGTGAGGATCATTCCCGCACTGTGAATGTTCTACTTTTGTTATGCAATATATACCGTATTATGTGTTTTATAGTCGGCTCGATTTTAATGACATACCTACTTTATATCTTATTCTATATTAGACGCTTCCGTTAGATCATTGATCTTAATTTGACGCTCAAATTTTTAACAAGTATTAGCTAGCTTCTATGCCTATATTTTTGGTTGCCTAAGTGATCGGGATTATTCATTTTATTTTGGTAGTATAGAATACCATTACTAACTATATCTTAAGACACTAATTTGTAATAACGGCAGCGATGTAAACATGGGCTATCGTCACAGGCGGTGGTGTGCTGGCGCCGCAGTTCCTGGGCCTGGGCTCGGGGCTGGCCTCACCTTACGGTGTGGGAGTGGGCGGCGTGGGCCTGCCCGCCTTCGGCGCGCTCACGCTCACCCCGGCGTCGCCCGCACTGCGCGCGCTCGCTGCACCTCCGCTGCCCCTCGCGACCGTGCTACTCGTGTCCAACCTAAACGAAGAGGTCAGTATCACATACTACATACACACTCATCATAACCTTACTCAATACTGGAAGGCGGATTTACCCAAATTTCCGTTTCTCATAACCGCCCTTTTCTACCTTACGATCAAAATTGAAACTCAGTGTAAAATATTTAAATATTAATATCAAAAGATTAGGCAAAATACCTACATTGTTTCAACTTAGTAGTTAATGTTTATTGGCAAGTTTATTCATTACGCTAACACAATAGCCAGTAACGTCTGTCAGCCAATTCAAGAATGGGTTCAGTTACATTCAGAGACGAACTAATGCATAACACTAATACGAGCGGCGTTACAGGCTGTTATATTTATATATTCTACTCAAACTCCTTAAAAAATAAGTTGCTAATTTATTTATAGATAATTATGATGTCAGATATCTTTTACGACTATTTATAATACTGTCTCTTTTCTCTTTCCTATTGTTTTAGATGGTCACGCCTGACGCTCTCTTTACCCTTTTCGGTACGTGTGCACATACATTCCGTATTTTATATTAAAACATTAATATTGCTCCTGAGCCCTGTCGCCTGGAAGACAAATTGTCAGCTAACATTCTCGACTTCTGTACTGATAACCGCATCCGACCACTTGTCGAAGCTTCGCTTGATAACACTATCAAATCTAAATTCTAAACGCTTTATTAACTCGTATGACAATTTGTGTTTCAGACACCCTAGTCGTAGCTAAGTTATTAGAATATCTATTGTTTACCCAGTGTTGTCTTTATTTCAGTTATTTTTATTTTATATTTCTTGTGCGCTGTCAGTTATATAAATACCAGCTACGGTACATTGAAATACATACGCATCTCTATGAAGTGATAATTCTCTCTGTTCTTATGTTTTTTATTATTTTTGTATGTACCTACTATATGTAAGTAGTTATCGGTAACCGGTGCAACCACGAGAGCACGTGAAGTGGTTAACTGTTATAGCTTTGTTTATCAATGAGAGGTGCGTTCACGAGACACATAGCGAAAAACGGCAATAAAGTAGTGAAGTGATTGTTTGAAATTCTTTGCTTCCACACAGCCGGCCTATACACGCCGCTGTTAACTGCTAAAGCATTAATCGAAAGCTTAACGTGACCAAATTAGAGCTTAGAGTTGTTTTCTTCTTGTATTTTCCGTCTGTCCCGTTTCTCGACATAATATACATATATTACAGATCGTTGTACTAAAATGCTGTATTTCCAGAGACTATGTTAAATGTAGTTTAGCTAGTAATAGTTTAGACAACATTGAGTTGAACCTCTCAGTTTTGGTAGTGTGTGTTTCACTAAACATTTTTATATACATGACACTTCATATAATAAACACACTACACAAAGCTGGGAGCTGTAGGTACACATAATGTATCAAAACTATCCCATTGCGTATTATTAAAATGTTTATTTACGTATAGGCGTGTATGGTGATGTGCAGCGGGTGAAGATTCTATACAACAAGAAAGATTCAGCTCTCATTCAAATGGCGGAACCACACCAGGCTCATCTAGGTAAATATTATGAACCTTATGCTTCTAAGTATAAGAAAAGATTTATTTGTTCAGGATTACGAGAGTGCTATTCGTAGTTTGTTTCTAATAACGCAAAGTGTCGTTTAATTGCTACTTATCATGTTATACGTTAGGTAACAAGTACTATAAGAAATTTATTATACTAGTATTCTAATAATATCTCTTTTGTGTTGCTATAAGTATGATAGTTTTTTTAATTTTAATAACTTTGTTCAATAATTTTTTATAATATTATTCAAAAATAGCTCCCCAAATAGGACACAAGTCTGTTGACAGAACTAAATATTTATGGTTCATATAGATAAGTATTTCTAAGCTCAGCATTGTACTCACGACACGTAAAGATAAGTGATGAGGCGACCATCTTAACCGCCAGATCACATAGTGACATTAGGCATCTTTAATGACATGACTTCGTTCCTAACTTATAAGAAAAATATAGGTACTGTTATTCCACCCTATAGATAGCAATAGACTTTACCAACTGAAGTGCAATATATTATTACGTGTTACTACCGGCGTATGGCTCCTTACGTGCTACTTGTCATATTAATTATACATTATCTGTACATCAAATTGTTCTCAATATGTAGTTACTTGTCAGGATGCTACGATTGAAATTGCAAGTAACGCGATAACGAGTTTGTTACTTCCATACGAGAGGTTCTTAGGCACTACAATAGTTAACTCTAATAGTCTACATAAGCTTTTCTACTTCAAATGTTTCGTCTTTGCTCTAAGTGTCAAATGTTCGCGACTGAATAAAACATCTCTATATCCACATAAATGACAGTTATGTAAATATAAATTGGTTAAATATAATTTATTTTTGGTTAAATACAACTATACTGTTTATCCCACTAAATTACTCTATTTTCGGCTGATTGCAACCAGCTTTTGCCAGCTGCCCGTTGTACCTATGAGTAAATCGTCGCTCCATCTACCGCTGGGGCGCCACTCAACCTTTTTCTATACGAGCTCTCGACTCTGAAACCTTTAAGGCTACATTGTCAATTCTTTGTCTGATAGCGCTGATTCGGAAAACAATGTTAGTAACTTTGATTCGCCGTCCAATCTCGTTATCTACGGATTTTGTCGATCAGTCTGTAAATTTACATCTTCCAATAAAAAACAAGGAATTTGTTGAAATAATGATACAACAGGTACACTTTTAAGTGCACAATTTATAGCCAGAAACGCCTCAAATCAAGTCTATAATATTCTATATACAAATTTTAACTCATATATTTGGATTTTATTCGTATAGCGATGACTCACATGGACAAACTGCGCGTGTTCGGCAAGGCGATGCGCGTTATGCTGAGCAAGCACCAAACCGTTCAGCTGCCCAAGGAGGGTCAGCCTGACGCTGGTCTCACCAGGTAAACATTTACTTTTACTTCTATATATCGAGTTACCATCGAATAACCCGTTTAAAATAATGAAAGGAATAGTTTAGTTTAGTTTAGTTCGAACTTCGACAAAAGTGGTCAGGTTTTCTCTGCTTAGGATACCGCAGCATTAAATCATCGTCTTCATATCAACTGAAAGGTGCCTACTGTTTGTCATATACCCTTTCCTTCTGTTTGGATGTCTACTACATGTGCAGCCAGAGGGCCTCTACTCACGCTGTGTACTACTACTATTTATTATTTATATAAAATTTTTGTCAATTTCCAGAGATTATTCGCAGAGCCCGCTCCATAGATTTAAGAAGCCTGGCAGCAAAAATTATCAGAATATCTACCCACCGAGCGCCACTCTGCATCTGTCCAACATTCCGTAAGTGCTTTAATATATTCCATGCCTTCTAACATAGTGTATTCAAACGTCATTAAAGTATAAAATAAAATAATGAATAAATCATTTCTAAAAGACTACTAATATTAAAGTTTAGTCTACTAGATAGAATTACAAAAGGCAATTATGTACTTGTTAAGCTCTGGTGCAGCAGATGCCGTCGTCATCTCTACCCTACTTTCAATTAAAAAGAAAATATTATCTCAATTAAAGTTTCTATTTTATTAGATGAGATGTAAGTATTTTTTTGCAATGACAAGTTTTTAAATAAGATTATCTGGACGAGGTAAAGCAATAACATACATGAAATCAGCTCGAAGTCTGATTATGTATCCTGGTAGGTAGCGTCAGGTTCGGCTCCTATTTCAAATGGAGTTAGAATAGTTGGTGAAATGGTAACTGGATGGTAGATTTCTTCGCGAAACACAGCATGAGGTCATGTATCTCATAGTAACGTAATATTGTTTGCAGAGCTACTGTATCTGAGGACGATATCAAAGAAGCTTTCACCAAGCGAGGATTCACAATCAAGGCGTTCAAATTTTTCCCGTAAGTATTACAGTTTTGTAGGTTAGATAGATATAGATTCTAATACTTTTATAAAGCAAAAAAGTTCGTTTGTTTGTTTGAACGCGCTGATCTCTGGAACTAACAGTTCGATTTAAATAATTATTTTGAGTTTGATAGCCCAGTACTTGAGGAAGGTTGTAGGCTATGTAACATTACGCTACGAGCGACGGGAGCAAAGCAGTAACCAAAGATGTAACTTAACGCGGTTGAAACCGCGCTGCAGTATTTTATTAGTATAATATTTCTATAGGGATTCTTCAACATCTATTTTCACTGTTTTGTTATTCTACGACTTATATAGCAATGGCGCCGAATCTTTGCTGGTGAGGTCCCTCGTACACGCAGAAATTCTCATTTGAAACTCTGCGTGTACGAAGGGATCTCTCCCAGAAATATCTTCGGGAACTCTGAAGAATTGGTAAGTTCTATGTTGTGGATTTTATGAAGAAAGTATATATTTTTTATTTTAAAGTAGCTGTGAACTTAAAACTTAAATTAAATTTATATTTCTTTCCATCTTAAAATAAAGAATATTGCTTTCTTCATCTTAGTCATACTCGTAATACGATACCTTAATTCGCAAAATGGCTTACTCCGTAACAGCTAATTTTACAAGGGTCACCTAAAATTTATTTATTTAAATATTAACACAAATTTGTAAAACTGCGTAGGTATTTACTTTTATCTATAAATTGGATCTAGATTTTTTTCAAATTGTTATGGAGTTAGCCGATAAGTGAATTAAGATATCGAAATGTTCTTTACCTTTAATGCGGGTAGTTTTAACAAAATACTAATTCAATTGTTTGATGTTTCCAGTAAAGACCGCAAGATGGCGCTGGTGCAGTTGCCGTCAATCGACGACGCGGTGGCTGCGTTGATCAAGATGCACAACTATCAACTGTCAGAGTCAAACCATCTTAGAGTGTCTTTCTCCAAATCGAGCATCTAAGTGAACGAGCCGAGAATATCACACAAGCGTCGGTAGTCGCGTCACCCGTTCGGCGAGTCTTTACTACGAACCAAGTAAATCATGACCCACCATATGCTCATTTTATCATCTAAATTCAAGTAGGTCGAAATTCGCCTGACAACAGATTTGAACTTGTTATCACATTAGACACTAGCACTTTACTGAGTAAGTATAATGTAAGTATTAAAAACGTCCTATATGAATACACTATAGTGTACAAGTTTGACAGTAAAGTTTTAAACGAACTATAAGTAGAGTGGATCATGATTCAGTTGGTTCGTTTGTACGTGAGGCCGCCTCCCACCAACACTACCGCGCAAGCGTCAAGCGGCTGCTGACATCTCTCACACAAATCGAGAATTTCCCTCGACTGAAAATTAAATATATCTGTATTACGCTTACTCGGAACACTAGAATAAGTGCTATTCTATTTTCTTAATAAATACGTACGTTTACTGTTACTGTACTAAACTAAGATACTATCACAGTTAAACGCCGCTTGTATTCTACTATACACTACTCCGATCAGAACGTATTAGAGAGGATTTATATTTTGTGTGATATTCATTCCATATTTAAATAAGCATATGATTATTTTATTTTTGTAAACGGTAATGTTTCTCGATAATTTCAATGTTTGTTTATGTCGGATGATCAGGAAAGAATGTTTTGCAATTAGATTGCGCAAGCTATGTTTTCGTTGGGCGAGTGTACCTATAAAGTAGCCGTAGGTACGAATGGGCACCTATCAAAGGTCCTACCGGTCGAAAGTCGCAATGTCAAACATTGCCACGCTTGTCGTTTACGACACAATACCTACTACATAACACCATACATTTATTTGTCACATGGGCACATTGTTAAGATATTTCTTGGTCACATATAATTTGCAGTTATTACTCTTAAATTGAATTTTATACATATATTTTATTATCGTCTATTTTAATATGCACAATTTACTATTATTGCATTTCTTTGTAAGTAAATATAGTTTTGTACGCATACACATTTTTCTTATTTGATTAATGAAAATGTTATGTTTAGAAATGTGTATGTGTGTGCAATATTAGTTGTAGAGTAATTTTAATAATATATTTTAGGTGTAACTGTTTTCTGTGGCCGGTGGACGACATCGCTCGTCCGCTTCCTTCGATGCTTCCATACTTGTTTCGTTTTACAAGAATACGTCTGTTCTTGCTCGGTTCATAGTTATTGACGATTAGTTAGTGTAATCACAATCCTTATCGCTAAGCATCTAGTTGTATATCACTATTTAAAACGTTATGTTCAGTGACATAATAGTGACATGATGCATTTATTTTGATGTTAATTTATATTAATGGTAGCTACAACACATACATAAATGCTCGTGCATACGTGGTTAATTTTAGATAATTATTTATTAGCGGTAGAGTGCGGTGTGGCCATTGTCGCGATCACATATATTTTAGAATTGTTTTGAGGACATTGCCCTGTAGCCACACTGCGCCATCGCACCGTGGAGTCGGCGGTCTACTAAGTATTAGCCAGATCTGATTTTGCTCTACGACATATTTAATCAACAGTATTTACACTATGTCACAATAACTTCATTTAACAGTATTTTAGTTAAAGAACTGTCTTTCGATGCTACGTTTTGTATATAGACACGCTCCAAGCTTCAATGAGTTCTAACTTCTACCGTTCCTAGGTCGGACTTCGCTCACTTCTCAATTGGATTTCACACATCTTTGCCTTCTTAAATTAATTAAAAAAATATGTCTAGTCCAATGCAAAAGAGATTAAGTATGTGAATTAAGTGATTTTACGTTATCAAAATCTTAAGATTCGTCTCAAATAGACTCTGGTAAGAAAAGCTTTTGTAAAAAGATTGTATCATGGAACGAATTCGTCGGTACTCGGTATAGAGATGTCCCACGAAACCCAGGCTCTAACTTAGGACCAGTTTTAAGTGTTCAGTTACACGTCCAGATTATGTGATTAGGCAAAGCATGCGTGAAACAAAAACCTGAATATAGACGAGTATGGGAATACCGATGCCGTTCGCTGAACGTACGCTCCCCTCGAATGGCAAGTTAATTAATAATGTAAGTCACATATTATATCAATCAACGCATTACATATCTCTACGATGCCACGGTCGGTATTCAATTAGGATAGAAGAGGGAATGTAAATTGTAGGTTAAATAAAATGTTATGGTTCGTACGTATGTGTAGGTAGATTGAATAACTGATCACACACTCAGGCTCCACACACGCACACGTGCGCCCGTGCCACGCATCCACGCATGTATGCATGTATGTATGCTACGTACACTGCGCATGCTACGTACACTGCGCATGCTACGTACGCTACGCATGCTACGTACGCTACGTATGCCACGTATCTCCATGTACGCTACGTGCGACACGTGCGCGCCACCACGTATGGCTAAGGAAATGTATGCACGCAATATCAAGCTTGTCGATTCCATTACTTTGAAC
The DNA here is from genome assembly GCA_963082885.1 of Parascotia fuliginaria. Classification (NCBI taxonomy): domain Eukaryota; kingdom Metazoa; phylum Arthropoda; class Insecta; order Lepidoptera; family Erebidae; genus Parascotia; species Parascotia fuliginaria. The sequence continues at coordinate 14,123,773 of OY720176.1, read as the reverse complement.
ATGTCCCATTATAATAGCCAATCAAAAATATAAACTTTTATTTTAGAAAACATTTGTGAAGTTATAAAATCACATATTTACACTATTATAAAATGTATAATATATATCACGTAACATACATAAGAAATAAAGATAGAGCTTAGTAAGATGAATTAAACTGAAAAAAAATTAGATCATTACTATGTAAGATTTAATAGAAAAATTTAATCATACAAATAAAATTGTATTAATCAGTACCTATCTATAATAAGAACGTAAAAGTAGTTATTTGGTTTAGATAATGTTAGGTGACCAGGGTGAGGTGATATTTTGCACGTTTTTGAAAATGTTTTTCTATAGGGCGCAGGATTTTGTGCCTGTGTATTGAAATGATATGAGGAGTGAGCTGCGATTGGTGGTGGTCTGTGAGTTGAGATCGGCGGTAATCGCATTTGTAATTTTAAATAATAATTGTATTATTATTATGTATAAACATAAACAAGATATCACAAAGAGGAGATTACATATCCACTACTCAGCGTAGAACGCTACACACAGGCGCGGTTTCGTTTACATTTTAGTGCTCTGTTTGCAGTTGTTACATTCGTTCGTTATCCACTCAGTCGCTTAAGCTCAATACATTCGTAGACAATCTCGATTATAAATATATGTGTGTAGCGTTTTCAGGCCTAAGGTTTTCTCAAATAACATTGGTATTGACTAATAGATAATTATAGGAATTTTATGTGTTTAGAGAAGTATTTTAAATATTTAGATTTTAATGGTAATATTATTAAAAAAATAATAAATAGATCAGTGTTTAGGATGAGATGCCAAATTTAAAGTCAATACACATTATTTTAGGTAAAACGTAAATGAATTAATCTTAACATTTATTGAAAAGTTGATGAAAATATTACAGTTAAATTATATTTGAGAGTTTTATTAAGCGCAATATATGCAATTTTATTCATTGTAAGTGAACATTGTTTCAATTTGTTAGTTAAAGTTATGCGTTGATAAATAATGTGAAAGTTGTTTTCGAATGTGTTATTGTATCATTCGCGTGTAGTGTATCTGCGGTGCGCGGTCGCTCCGGCACTCGTCGACTTCGTACGTGTCGTGTACGTCCCTTCCACGAACATATCTCCGCATATCATACAGAATATGCTATATTTTATTGCGCTTTATAATATTTATCTCTACTACATATATTAGCTGTATTTAGAATGTCATAATGATATGAATAAAAGCCAACATATCAATAAATAGAAATTTGGCGCATATTATATACATTTTCATGCTCCTCAAAATTCTGCTTAAATGTTGTCTACCTTCTTTATCTCGGCGGCGACCGTTCGACCGGCGACGTTGTACAGTCGTCGACGTCGACGTCGCTGCTATTTTATGTGTCGTCATCTATTTCTTTATTTTTAATTTTAAGCCTTTTGTGTGGTTAATTTCACTCTTATTTTTAATTTCATAATTAAACTATTATTATCATTGATAATTTTTGTTCTTTATTTTCAATCCCTTTCCTTTTTAACTGAATCCCTTTTATTTATATTTCATACCAATTGTCTACGATAGGTAGGTATGGCAGCGGTGCGGAGTCACGACAGACAGCGTTCCTTCATCCCACTCACCTCGCTTATGTTTGATTGTGGATATCTGTGATTTGAGTTTATCCCTTTATTTCAGAACACCTGAACGAGTTTCAAGAAACTATTTGTAAATAAAACATAAATGTTAAAGGGGATCAATATAATGAAATGATGTACATTAGTACACAATTGGTATTCTAGACGTATTCGTACTTATAGAACTTACTTAATTACTATCCTGGCAAATTAAAACTTGACTACTTTCTAAAGTATATCTATAACGCTTCAATATATTTATAAAACTTGTGAATAAAATATCTCTATCTTTTATCAACGGGTCTCCAGACTCGCAAAGAAAATTAGGCGAAATAACACGTTGTTTAGTTGAATTGTAAAGGGAGTAAGGGACTTAAATATTGCCAATGATAATTATGTTTTATATAATATTATCAAGTGGAATATTATATTTCGCACAGGGTATAATGTGAATTAAAATTATAGCGCTGCCCGTGGCATTTGATCGCTCGTGGTGGTTATTTTGGGTCCGTGCCACGTCCCTTATTCCTGCTGTGTGAAAAGAACTGAACCATTCTGTATTGAAACATTGAATTAGCAAAATTGTTGTGTACCTGCCACTTCATGGATATATCTACAAGAGACTGTATGATACAACAACAGTTGGGCATGTACCTACCTACATAATGTATTATCGGTCGTCTCTGTTCTGTGCAGAGAAGTGGCAGCTACACGCGTGTTAAAATTAATATGCGGATGTAAATATTATACACGACTATGTTAATAATTACAAATTAAATTAATAGGATCTATAGTAAAGATTAACATAATCATTACTTTAAGATTTACTAGTTAAATATCCTACCTTAATTTCGTAGTTGCTCTAGTTAATTAAATACCTACCTACTTACGGAAAACCCTTTCTAGAGAATATTACTGTAATATTTACCTACATTGTTTCATCAGTTACTGTTTTTGTTGTTTCATTAAAAGAATTAAAATAATGGTGTGCAAATTAAAGGGTTGTGTGTAAGTTAAAATAGATAAATAGATGTAAACGATCGTTCCAAGTAACGAATATTATCTCAACATTGTACTTCGAGAGCACATCTGTTTCGTTCACTATCGTAGTAAGGTTTGCTGAAACAATTTGAACATGTCAATATTAATTAGTCTTAATTCAATAAATATGCCAAAGACCAATCATTGGGACAAAGTAACAGGGATATAATAATATTTTCCTTTCAACTTATCTAATATTTTAACTCTATAGATACACATTTAAAGCTTAAATGCAAGCTTTAACAATCTATATCTCAAGATAAAACGTATTTTGATGATTGTTTGTGAAAATTACTTTTATGAAAAGCCTACGGTCAGTCACGGAGGGCCGGAAGCACACTAATCTACTTATGTAATGCAGTTATATGAATTATAAATATATACACAATATTAATAACTAAGTGACTACTCTATTGAACTCTAGATTTATTCTTTGTGATTTTATAATAAAATATAGTTGAAAACGGACTTTACATTTTTATTCACTCCATTATTATTTTAATTATCGACAAGTAAATATTATCAAATAACACATTCCGCCAAATTTATCGTCTCTGCAACGTAGCAGTGTCTACGCCTAACAACTGCTACGTGTCGCGTAACTACCTACTCGTTGCCTCTACATGCCTACAACATGTGTTGCAGTATCTCTCAAGGTTTTGGAGATTGGAGATTTTACTAGCATAGGTTAAAATTAGAAAGGTTTAGTTAGTCGGTACGTACGACTTCAAGAAGCTGCAACAAAGACTAAATTAAGAATAAATTAATGTCCGTAACCGACATCAAAAAAAGGAGGGGGTTTTATATAATTACCTACTGACTGAGCTCATTGTGCAGTAACCGAAGAGGCATGGGTAAAAGCCATGTAGGTAACTACTGAATGTAAGTACGGCATATTCTGTAAGTATGGTAAGTTGGTGTGCTCTTACGTAATCAGTGTATCGAGGACGGACCCGCTATGACATGCAAGCAAAAAAATACTGACGTCAGATCCCCAATCGGCTGCATTTCTAGCTTTGGCGACTTTGGTAACTTTGGTTAGTACCTAATAATAAACTTTTATCAATATAAACAGTACAAACCTATAACTGTCCCACTGCCGAGCAAAAGCTCTTCTCAGAGAAGGCAAGCATTAATAATTAAACTTGCTCATGGCGTTTAATAATCCTGGCAAATTCATTTTTAGGTTTAAGTCCAAGTTTCCTCTGGTAAACGTTGGTTCATAGGTTGCCATAATATAAAATCGATTAATAAAACTAGTAGGTAGATACTTGCAGCACAAAACAATGTCTAATGTTAACAATAGGCTTCGTTAAGATGAACTGACACGACATAATCTATTTTATCTGCCAATTTTCAAAAGGTACAAGGTTTCAAGTTTTACAATAAACAAGCATACGGCTCACATTATGTGATTCCCGTAATCCACAGATATGGTTGTATTCTATCTATTTCAATTACCCTCCTTCGGCAATCGGATAAAAATAAACAAAGTGAACAGTACAAGGCTTGCCAATGTCACCAACCGTACTCTAATTAATTCATGTAGGCACTGTTCAAATTCAAAAATATATTATTTTATAAATAAAAAAATGTAGATAAAAAATATAGCTTTGTCTATCTTATACTTTTAAAAAAATACTGCACTTTACATTGAAGTTCAATGTGAAGTGAGCTATATTTATAGAGATTATTCCCAATAACACTATTTAGTAATCAGCTAAAATAATGTTGGCAACCTTTATAGGTTCGGGTACAATTTTCATAGCAATACGAGTATGAGAACGATCCTAAAAGCACACGTACTTACAACGTATAGCATAACACTATTCAAAGAAAAAGTAAGTTGGTACTTAAAAGTGTACGTGGATATACGTTGACGTCCTAAAGAAAGTGACCTGAGGCCCTAGACAAGTGTCAAAGATTTCTATTCTATCTATAGAATAGATATAAAAATGTATGAGATTGACATAAGCGCTGGCGTTAGCTTATGTCGATCCAAAACATTTTTTAATCTATTCTATGGATAGAATAGAAATCTTTGACACTTGTCTAGGGCCTCAGGTGATAGATCTAGCGCTTACCATCGTTATTAATAAAATACAATCAGACGACGCTACCGCCGCGCCGCTGCGTTTATCAAGATCGGGAGCACAGAGTAGTAAGTATAGTTCGAGCGATTAATGATAACTTACTTGTAGGTTTTCTCTAACAACTCAATAGAGAAGTAAATATCACTCAAGAGATTCTAGTGGGATCTACTTATTTTATATTTATTTTATATTATAGCAGCTGGTTAAATTATACAGGGTCGCCAGTATTTCGCGCTTTCAATACAACTTTGCTTATAACTTTAGTACAGTAAGTTGATTGATACAGGTGAGCCTTATTAATCGTACCTCTCACTAATAATAAAAAGTTTAATAATTATTTAAGTAAGTTAAGTACTAAATTCGCATTCTTGAACCAAGCTATACCATATGGTTACTTTGGGTCTGATATTTGTTGCGTGTAATTATTACTTATTTATTGATGAGATGACTAGCAAAATTGGCTATATTTGCTATTATTATTGATAAGATGGTTATCATAATTTAATTAGAAGATTGCTTTGTTGAAGATAATTTAAATATTATTAATTATTAATTTACACTTTTTGGGACACGAATTCACTTAAAAACAATTTTCTGAAGTCGAAAAATACAACACAATATTAAGGAAAATTCTTCTAATGAAATCAAATCAAATTAATGACACTAAACGCAAATACACGATGGCAATTCGAGTCAATGTCAATCAGAAAAAGGCGGGAAACTTTAAAAGTGAAAAGGCGCGTTTTCTCTATCAAATTTACGAAAAAATTCACAATTTCTATTATAAACAATATTTTTGTAAATATTTTTGTTAAATAGACTGTTCATAGTGTACATAGTAAATTAGTAACCCGAAATGGGTAAAAAAAGGCGGAGGAAGGACGAAATGTCCTATGCTGACTCGCCGCAACAGCAGCAGTTAGCTGAATCTTCGGACTCCGATTCAGCGGAGTCAACAGAAAGCTGCAAAGACACAACAAAGGATAAGTACGCCATTTTCAAGGTAAAAGGATACAATCGTAAATATCCCGAGGAAACCAAGCAGACGGACCTCATAGTCTTCCTGGCTCATCACGAACAAAATGCAACATTTAGCGATAGGGATCGTATGGCCCTATCAAAAGGTTTACGGGAGCATGGAGTTTCAGGCGTCATGCATCTACGTACTATAAATAAGTACAAAGTCGGCATAACATTTGACCTGCCAAACAACGCCAATATGTTTCTTCAAAACAAAAAGTTGTTAGATCAGCTGTCTCTTAAGGCAACTATACCCGCTGGAGATACCGAAATTACGGGAGTACTTACTTCGGTTCCCGTGGAAATGTCCAACAAACAAATTTTTTCATTGCTTGGCAGCTCTAAAAACGTAATACAAGTTAGGCGCTTCATGCGCAGGGTCAGAGGTGACGCTGGTGTAACTTTCGTCCCTACACAGGCTGTCGCAGTAACCTTCGCGTCCACTATTCTTCCTCAGTACATTTACTTGGACTCATGGCGTCACGAAGTTAGTAAATACATACCACCAGTAAAACAATGCCTTAAGTGTCTGCGGTATGGACATATTGCTAAATTCTGTCGCAATACTGAAGTATGTTCAATTTGTACATTAAACCATAATTTTAAGAATTGTCAGGTTGACCCAAAAGATGCTAAATGCGCAAACTGCAAAGGTAATCATATAGCTATCTCCTCATCTTGCCCAATTAAAAAACAAAAAGTTGAAGAAAATAAAATTAAGTCACGAAGTGTCACTTACTCTGAGCTCTTTGACGCTAATACATTCCCAGCTTTAACTGCTCGAACTTTAGATGTACAAATTAATAATCTAATGAAATCCGATAAATTTATAAGTACTTTAGTAGAAACAATTACAAAAATAGTTACATCTAAAGATGTTCCTATTAATTCATCATCAATTAAAGAGGTTTTAAAAACAACTATAAGTAAGAAATTTCCATCATCCTCATAATGGATTTGTCAAACTTAAATATAGTTCAATGGAATGCACAAAGTCTTAATAGCAATAAACATATATTTATTCATTTCCTCTATGCACAAAATATACATATAGCAATAATTTCTGAAACATGGTTCAGACCTGATCAATCTTTTAAAATAAAAAAATTACAATATTGAAAGGAATGATTGTGGTAACAAACACAATGGAGTTGCAATTATAATTCATGAAAGCATTACTTACACTAAAATTAACACTTATTTTGATAATTCTTTACAAAACATTTGTGTGAAAATTAAAATTAAAAATAAAGAAATAAGTATAGTCAGCTTTTATAGCCCCCTAAACTCTAATCCAGTTTTTAATAAAGATGATTTTGATTCATTGGTGAAATCTATTCCTGGTCCTTTTATATTTGCTGGAGACTTTAATGCCCATCACACTTCCTGGGGATGCGTTTCTGACTCTCCAAGAGGTAGAGAAGTCTTAGAAGTCATTGACGAAAATAATTTGGTTCTGCTTAATGATGGTCAAGCAACAACTGTTGGTTCTCTAACATGGCGTCCCAATGCACTGGATTTATCGTTGGTTTCATCGTCGTTGGCACTTAATTGTGAATGGTCTGTACATGATAGTCCTCTTGGTAGTAGTTATCACATTCCTGTAATCATAAAAGTAATGGTTAGCAGAAACAAAAACAATGTTTCTTATGGGAATTGTTTGAATGTTAAACATTTGCCCATTCACCCAAATTATAAACTCGTAGATTGGCGAATCTATAGCAATTGTGTGGAAGAATTGCTAATTGATTTTCAAATAGATAATAAAAGTCTTCTTAATTCATATTCTCAATTTTGTTCTATTTTGCGCACAGCAGCTGCTAATTCCAATAATTTAAATGGTCATGTTATCACAAATACCACCAATCACACATGCAAAAAAAATAAGATTAAAGGACCTTCTCTTCCTTGGTGGAATCAAAAGTGTACAGAGGCTGTACTAAATTTCAAAACAGCATATATAAATTTTAAAGAAAATCCAACAGAAGAAACCTATCTTCAATTTAAAAGACTCCGGGCAGTTAAAAAACTCATTTTAAAAACAGAAAGACAAAAGAGTTGGTTTTCTCTTTGTGAAACTTTTAATAGATGCACACATTTATCCATTGTATGGAAATTTATGCGTAAATATAATAAGACATATAATTTTAATATTCATGAAAATGACGCATGGGTTTTAGATTTTTTAAAGAAATACACTCCAGACTTTGTGCAACATTCTTCAAAAACTCTCACTGACAGTATTAATTCCAAGAATAATTTTCTACTTAATCCTTTTACAATTAATGAATTAATATCTGCAATCTCCTCCCGAAGAGATACTGCTTATGGTCTTGATGGAATACCATATATCTTATTTAAAAAACTAAGCACTGCAAGTTTACAAACATTTCTAAAAATACTTAATTTACTGTGGGAAAATAATGTTATACCTCAAGATTGGAAAGTAGATTGTCTTGTGCCAATTTTAAAACCAGATAAGCCAAAGTTATGTCCTGATTCTTATCGTCCCATAGCACTTACTTCTTGTGTAGGAAAGTTATTTGAACAATTGTTGAAGCAACGTTTAGAGTTTTACATAGAACAAAACAATATCTTACCTTCTAATCAATTTGGTTTTCGTAGGAATCGGTCTGCTAGGGAAAGTGTCTGTCAATTACAGCTCGATATTCATAACACTTTATTGGCAAAAAAAAATTTGGTTGGAGTTTTCTTTGATGTTGCAGGAGCTTTTAATAGTGTAAATATAGATATTCTCTGTCATGAATTATTGCAAATAGGAATTCCTGTAAAAATTATAAATTGGATTAAAAGTTTTCTGAGCAATAGAGAAGTATTTGCTAAATTTAATAGACATCTCTATGGACCTAGACTCTCGTCAAAAGGAGTTTGTCAAGGCGGTATATTATCACCTTTAATATTTATATTGTATATACGTAGATTAAATCTTATTTTAGGGTCTCAGGTTAAAAATCTACAGTTTGCAGATGATTTGGTTGTTTATACATCTGGGAACAATTTACCACAAACCATCCAAATAGTCAATGATGCATTGGTAAATCTTTATGAATATTTTTCTTACCTTGATCTAAATGTTAATCTGTTCAAGTCCAAAGTTGTTATGTTTGGTAAACAGTGTCATAATATGCCCAATGTGCTTTATAATAATTGTGCATTACCCACTTCACTTGAGGTTAAATTTTTGGGGGTTCTTTTTTCATATAATCTAACCTGGAATAATTACATAAAACATATAATTAGCAAAGTAATTAAAGCTTATAATGTACTGAAATCTTTGTCTGGCTCATATTGGGGTGCAGACCCAAAAATTTTGTTACTGTTGTATAAATCATTAGTTCGTAGTCATTTTGAATATGGTTTCTATTGTTTTGCTGCAGATATTAAAATTGTAAATAGTTTAGATGTTCTTCAAAATAAATGCTTGCGTGTAATAACTGGAGCATTCAGGAGTACTCCTATAAATGCAATGCAGACTGATTGTAATATCCCACCATTAAGCATTCATTTTAATTACTTAAAAGAAAGATTTATACTAAAACTTTATAGTGTATCTAATAACAGTCTATTGGTCAATTTGTTACACTCGATTACTCCTTTAGTTTCTAAACCAATTTTTATGATACAGGGTCTTCAAAGTTTCATAAATTTTATTCAAAATTTAAATATCTATCAATCCAAACATATTTTGCCTTGCTATGAAGGAACTTTTATTGGTAAATTTCCAGCAATTAATGTAATTCTAAAGGAAAAAAAAGAATTGTCCACAAAAGAGGAAGTAAATGCAATGCTATCAGAGTGGTCAGATCATAAATTTGTTTATACAGATGGTTCTAAGAATGATAAGGCTGTGTCTTTTGCCATATATGAGCCCTCCTCAAATATAGGCATTGGCAGAAAAATTGACAAAAATTCAAGTATTTTTACAGCTGAAGCTGTTGCTATATTGAGTGCTTTGAAACATATTGAAAATTATAATTCAGGACATAACAAATGGGTAGTGGTAAGTGATAGCATGAGTGTTCTGCAAAACTTGTCAAACAACAAATTAAATGCTAACACAAATTATATAATTTATTTAATAAAGCAGTTATGGGTGGAATTATATCAATCAAATATTGTAATTAGTTTTGTGTGGGTGCCTTCGCACATTGGTGTTGTAGGGAATGAAAAGGTAGACTATTTAGCCAAAAAGATTGTTGATTTGGAAGAACTAATTCCTAATTCTGACCCTGATATGGATGTTTCCATACCACCTACAGATGCAGTTAGTCTTTTAAGACAGCGCATGTGTCGCGAGTGGGGGAGACATTCATACCAGTGCACTCAGGTTGAAAATAAAGGTACTTGGTTTGCCACTCTAGACGTTCAAATAAACTCCATACCTTGGTTCTGCAAGTATAACAGATTCATAAATAGAAAATTTTATTCAATTATCAGTCGTATGCGTTTTGGTCATTGTCGTTTAAATTATCATCTTCATCGCCTTAGAATGGTCAATTCTCCTAACTGTGAGTATTGTCAATCACAAGAAGTTCAGTCACTGCATCATATCTTTTTCCAGTGCTCATCTTTCAACATTCAGCGCCTTGTGTTGTCGGATGAGCTGCTTAAAATTTATTATAATCCTGACGAGGTCCCGCAGTGCATTCAGGAGCTACTTAAGAATGTCTCAGTTTATATATACTTGTACAAATTTATAGTAGAGACTGTAAATGATATTTAGTTATAATAAGTTTTCGTGTATTTAATAATATTATTTGTTTTAATAGTAATACTTATTAACTTTAGGTTTAATTCTTAAAAATGTAAAGTAAACAATTAACTAGGTACTTAAGGAGACAGCTCGGAAAATAGGACAAAAATATTGAAATATATGAAATAAAAATATATCGATGAATTGAAGACATACAAAACGATTGTCTTTTAAAAAGGAGGTTATTTACCATGACATTGACAGTAAAATGACATGAATAATGATTTTGGACAAAAATAAAATTACTCTATTAAAAAATGGGTTAAATACGAAAGACAAAATAAATAAAACAACAATACAATGAGTATATAAACGAAAGACATTATTTTTACAAACTTACCACGTAAGAAATCCTACACGGAAGACTAGGCAGTATGGTCGAAAGACTATAGCCTGCCCTTTGGGCAAATAAAAAAAAAAAAAAAAAAATCAATGTCAATCAAATTGACAGATGACAACATCAGACTTGACAGTTCTCATTCTCAATTTTATCTCAATGGCAAAGAGTCTGATAAGTTGAGTTTATTAAATCATAGCATTTAGCATCGAAAAATACAAATATCCAAGACAGAATACTCTAAATTAGACAGTCTTAACAACTGGTTTATGATATAACACATGATTGATGTGGCTGTATGGTAATAATGTTGCGAACTATCGTCAGACTAACCCCTTGTTTTGGTATTCCTATATTTCGCCAAAATGACCGCAAATATGATCAAAACTTGCTCAAAGAAACAGGAGACGTTGAAGCACAAACAGGCTGGGACAGAGTCAAGCAAATGTATACAAAAAGGTAAAACAGCAATGTTATTAAGTAATTTCTTTCCATTTATATTTATGCCGGTTTTTATCAATACATTCACTGATGGTTCGAATCATTTACGTTTATACTTAGGTACTTACCTAATAGATTGAATGGGGCAAAACAACCCTTCTATAAAATCGTCAAAGTATTAGATTTCATACTAATGTGTTTTATTATTTGGTAAGTGAGAACACCAGAGGCCCAAATTGGCCTCTTGGTTTCTTTCTCTCATTACTTCGAGCTTGGTTGTGATTCCTTGTATTGTTCTTGAAATAAAATGGCTGGTATCAAACCCACAAGTTTTGAATATAAAGCAAGTGCTTTAATTACTTGGCTGTCACAACTAATGTGCAGTACATATTATTTATTTTAAATCATGCTCTAGTATTTCTAAGATATAATTTTAAATATTTCAGTGAATTTGATGAAGTATCATTGGAGCTGACTACTGTTATGCAGTCAACAATGTGTGCAGCCTTCATAGGAGCTTGTGTTGGAGGGTTTGTTACCTCGAGAGTAGCCTACTTAAACTTTATAGAAAATAACCAAGCTACTATATTTAAATCTACAGCTGAAGCTAAGGTAAGCATTCTAGTATGTTTGTTCCTAACATTGTCTAGGCTGTTGTTGGTTGTTTTAGCATGATTATATAAATGGTATGGGTAATATATCAGCAAAGAAAGTATCTTTCCTTATAGAATTTTTATAGTGTACTCCCTAAATCGATAGTAGATATGCAGTGCAATGCGCGCTATTGTGTAGACGTGCTTAAATTGCACAGAGCGAATTATTTTATTAATTCACGTATTGCCCGGCTCTAGCCGCTGCGCAAATCCGTCGCTATGAGTTCACAACTACTCATAGCCAACGAGCTGTTGGCGTTTATACAGCATGCCATCGACACTATGGACGAGGTCAGCATTATGCAGATCTGCAAGTCCAGTTTTACTGAAGATGAAGTTAGCAGTGCCAAGAGGCTGCTATTTGAAACCTTGGACAAGCTCGACGAAATGCCTTCACGCCGAAGAGATGGCACCGAGAAGAGCGTTCAAGACATCATCACCTTGCTAAAGGTGACCGATCCGGACGACGTGCCTGCTTTCGTGACAAAAGAGCTCCATAAGTTGCCTCTCGTCACGTTCGACCACGTTGACGTCACCAGGCTGCTTAAAGACATAACATCACTAAAAGCGAGCCTGGCTGTAGTACAGTCGAAGCTGGAGGCGTCAGACACCACCATAAGTGAGTTACGTGCCGAAGTAGTGTTGCTACGCAGCTCTATTTCTACAAGTAGGTCACCTGACGCCTCGAACGTGAACACACGCCGCGGGGCACAGAACGCATCCATCGGCAGTTTTGAGTCGGCGAGTTCACCTACGTCACCGGCCGCCACGAATGCATGCGTTGCATCGTGCTCCGCCGTCCGCGCCGTACCTACCGAGGCTACGACGCGTGTAGTAGGTACGTCGACCCCCAAACGTGCCTACTCTGCAATCGTCGCTGCAAACAACCATCTGTGTCACAACCATCACGACAAGTAGTTATTGTAAAAGGGGGTAAGCAGAGTCGCTCTGTACCTAGCACGAATATAGGTGCAAAAACACGAAGTGTGACGAGGAAGGTTTCATCAAGGTGGAAAAGAAGAAAAGGAAGCCTACTCGTCACAACCTGTGTGGTACAGGTCTGACAGGACCCAGCATGCTGCTACGTGCTGCAACACCAACGACGCAGCTGTATGTGTCCCGCGTACACCACTCTACGAAGGCCGAGGAGATAGTGGAGTACATCAAGGTGAAGACAAACCTGACCTTGAGGGTGGACAAGTTGGAGGCGCGCCACAAAACCAATTCTACATCGTTCGTGGTGCAGGCTCCAACTCCACAGTTAGAGACCTTCCTCAAGGAGGAGTTCTGGCCGAAGGGTGTCTTATATCGCCGTTTCCGCGGCCGGCTACTTGACACCCCGCAGCGAAACACGACGCCGACCTCTCGTACACAGTAGTTTTTAGTTTTAAATTATATAAAATATGTATTAGTTTATAGTTTTTATTTTGTTTTTTTATGTATTGAAATTTTATGGGCTCTAAATGGCTGAAATAAATGGTTATTATTATTATTATAGGTGATCTTTGTGTTTCTCAGCTTCTGGGCTGGTTATAACTACATTTACGGGCTTGCAACCAAGTAAATGCAGTGTGTGGTGTGTAGTGTTAACTTGTGTTTTGGTCTGTTGTGTCATTATCCTGAATTTGCATAAACTTTCTAACTATCCTACAAGTGTTTAGAATGGCTGCTTTTTGTAATATTATGTAGAGGTTTGCTGACAGTTCTAGTAATTTTAGGCTATGATGAAGATGTTTTGGAATGATACCAGTAGTAGAAAGGACTATGGGTACAACGTAAACTTTATCCTGTTTCCATATTCGAGCTATTTCTTCTTTTAGGTCTGCGTATTTGCTTATTTTTTCAGTTATTGTTTTCTGTAGGTTGTGTGTATTAGGGACAGCTATGTCTATTAAAAAAGTGGTCTTATTAATTTTATCCTGTAATACTATATCCGGTCTATTATAGTGAATGGTTTTATCTGTAAGTATGGCACGATCGTAATAAAGTTTGTAAAAGCTATTTTCTAATATAGTTTGTGGTGTATAATTGTAGTAGGGTGTGTTTGTGTTTTGTATGAGGTTGGACTTACGTGCTAAATTTTGGTGTATGATGTTCGCTATTTGGTTATGTCTATGTGTGTAATCTGTCTGTGTGAGGGTTGTGCATGCTCCGGTTATGTGTTGAATGGTTTCTGGTTGGATGTGGCACCTACGACATTTATCGTTAGTAATGGTTGGGTCTTTAATTATATATTTTCTGTAGTTTCTTGTGTTAACAATTTGGTCTTGTATAGCTACCATAAACCCTTCTGTCTCTGGGAATAAGTTACCAATTTTAAGCCACTTATTTGATGCTAGTCTATCTATGTGAATCTGTTCTAAGTCATGTGCGTGTCTACCATGAAGAGTTTTATTTTTCCAGTTCTCTATTTTTTGTATTTGAGGATCAGTACTCTGATGTTCTTGTAAATGTATGTGATTGCTTAAGTTAAGTGGTGTGTAATTAAAATCATTGTGGACTATAGCTTCATGTATAATACTTGTGAGGGCTTTTGTGTGGAAAAATGTTTTTAGGCTATGAATTTGTTTCTGCCAAAGGTGATTGATATCTATTAACCCTCTTCCTCCATTGTGTCTTTTGATGGTGAGCCTTTCTATTGCCGATTTAGGGTGTAAGTGATTATGTTTTGTAAGTGTAGTGCGCGTTGTTCGTTCTATTTGTTCTATGTCTGTTTTTGTCCATTTTATTACCCCGAATGAATAAGTCAGTATCGGGATAGCAAAGGTGTTTAATGCTTTGATAAGATGCTTACCATTTAGTTGTGTGTTACAGATTGAGTTTATTCTGGTTTTGTATTCTGTTGTTAGTGTGCGTTTGATATTTGTATGATCTAGTCCTTTCAATTGATTATATCCTAAATATTTGTAAATATCCGACGGTTCCATCGCTGTTATTGTATTATCATCATCTACTATGTAGTCACCGGGCCGAATCTTGCCTTTTACTATATGTAATGTTTTGCACTTGTCTAAACCAAACTCCATGTTAATATCTTTACTAAATTTTGTTGTATTTTCCAGTAATTTTTTCATATCTTTTGCCGATTTTCCATATAATTTTATATCATCCATATAAATCAAATGTGAGATAATAGTTTTTTTTGTTGTATGTTTAAGAGAATATCCGGCTCGACACCGGTGCAGTAAATGTGATAAAGGGTTTAATGCAAGGCAAAACCATAGGGGACTAAGTGAATCACCTTGATAAATACCTTTCCTAATAGATATTTGTCTGGTAGTAAGTGTACTGTTCCGGTTGTTTAAATGTAAACTTGTTTTCCAGTGTGACATTATATTGCGCATAAAATTTGTTATTATTGGGTTAATTTTGTATATTTCTAATATCTGTAGTAACCAAGAGTGTGGTATGCTGTCGAAAGCTTTTTTATAATCAATATATGTACAATGTAGATTTCTATTTTTTGCTGTTGCATGTTTAAGTATGGTAGAATCTATGACAAGTTGTTCTTTGCATCCCATATGGCCCCGCCGGCATCCTTTTTGCTCTTCTGCTATTATGTTATTGTGATCAATGTGTGTGTTAATTTTTCGGGTTATTGCTGATGTAAGAATTTTATATATTGTGGGGAGGCACGTGATGGGTCTATATTGGGAAGGTAGTGAAGTGTCTTTAGATTTTGGTAGCATGTAAGTTATTCCGGTTGCAATGAATTCAGGAATATTTTGTTTTCCGAAAACAATGTCGGTTAGGTTTTTGGCTATGGAATTGTGTAGTACAGTTAGTTTTTTAAACCAAAAATTGTGTATTTTGTCTATACCCGGTGATTTCCAATTGTGCAGTTTTGATGTAATACTAATTATGTCTGTTTCTGTAATTTGATCGAATTGCATTTCTTCAATGTTACTCCATTTATGCGTTTCAGCGGCAATCCAATCTGCTTTATCATTGTGCTGTACCTGCTGTTCCCAAATTCCTGCCCAGAATGTTTCTAGTTGTGATACTGTGGGTGTTGTAGGGTCGTGTGTTGTGTCTGTTTTAGTGCGAGAAGAGTGAAGATTTCTGTAAAATGATTTTTCGTTTGAGGTAAATAATATGTTGTCATTTTTACGCTTCTGAGCTTTCTTATATCTTTTTAGCCTATGAACTTTCAATGCTAGTTTCTGCTTTATAGTGTCTAAGTATTCTTCAGGTTTTGTGTTACTATTTTCATGTCTTGTGTGCATAAATGTATTTTTAAATATTTGTTCTACTTTCTTTACTACTTTATTTGATCTGTTATTGTTAATATACTGAGTGAGTCTACCACAGTCAGCTCTAAGTTTTTCAATATCTTTTTCTAATCTAATTTGCCATGGTGGCTTATTTGTGTCTTTTGTTTTGTTAAGCCTTGAGTAGTCTGTTATTTTGTAATTTAATTCTTCTGATATAACCAAGGCGGTACAGTATATAAGTGTATGTAAATCTACTAGTTGCGAATCTTCAGTTATAAAGAGATGCAGTATGTTTTGATTAAATAAACTAATTAATTGGAAAAGTTTGTAACTATATTTTAATTTCGGTAATTTTGGTCTACCAGCTGGATTCATTCCAGAGTATTGTGTAAGTGCTGTTCTGAATTTGTCGAGTATTTTTTGAGTATCTTCTCCTATTATATGACTAGAGTCTGCTAATGTATCTTTATTATTATTATTATTATTATTATTAAATCTAAAAAATTCTTTTTTGTGTACCTACTTATAAATATTTACTAAAGTAGTAAATTTTAATTGATTGTTTTAACTATAACTTTAGTTTTGTAATTAAAAGTATTGCTTTGCAGTCCTAAATAAATGCTAAGAGTAACAAAGCCTCTAATTTTAAGCAAAATCATTGTGCAGTTTTTAACAATTTGTGTTATTCACTTTACAGAAAAAGCTACAAGATTATGTAACAATAGCATTTGCTAAAGGCGCATATAAGTGGGGTTGGCGATTATGCTTCTTCACTGGACTTTTTAGGTAATTTTTAAGCTACTAGTAGAAATTGGTAAATCGCAAAAGAATAAAGAAATTCGACAAAGAAAGTACTCTCACACCCAGTTTCTGAAAGGCTGATCATGGAAAAATTAACTAGTTATTATAGTTATTAGTAAGTATAGGGTTTTTTTCACTATACTGTAGCATGGTAGTCTTTTGTAGGGCTATATAATTTTGCAAAGTAAAAATACGACTGGAAGACAAGATCTGATTACACTATCAAAATTTGGAAGTGACATAGAATTAAAAATTTAATAATATTGCTTTATTTATTTTCAGTTTAACTGCAACAACAATTTCTGTATATAGAGGAGACACATCTCTCATAGAATATATCTCAGCTGGTGCTTTAACAGGTGCTTTGTATAAAATGAATATGGGACTAGCAGGAACATTAGTAGGAGCATGCTTAGGTATGAAAACCTAGTTAAGTTTTTTAATGTTTCTATGTATTAAGTGAGTTTCTATTTATAACAGTGCTAGAAGCTCAATTAGGCCAACATGCCTTGTCCTTACATGGATCGCAATGACTTGGTTGTATTTTCTAAGCATTGTTTCTGCAAAGCTTAGAAAACAGCCATGTACACTGGTTAGGGTTACCATTCCCCATCAGGTGAGTGATATTGATTGTTTGCCAGGAAAGTTGTATTAAAACACAGTTGTGAAAATTTGTAACCTTATGTCATTTGTTTCAGGAACTGTATTGAGTACAGTAGCTGGGTTATCAATCATAGGAATATTGAAAGTTACTGGTTTATCAATGGATGAGATAAGACAAGCTTTATCCAAAATAAGAGAAGCTAGGTATGTTTTATTTCAATATGATTTAATAGCAATGTTAAATGAATGTCTGGAATAAGCTTTGTAACTATTTGTTTACTACTTTGCTAAAAAGTTATTGTCTGACATTTTTTAAAAGACAGTATTTTTGAAACATTTCGAAAGACTATTTTTGGGAAAATGCTTTTCTTGATGTTGTTGATAATGGCAAGAAAAAAAGTGACAAAATTCATACCATGCTTGCTACACTGTCCATGTACACTCTTTAAATAGTAAACAATAGAAGAGTCCTGTTGTTATGTTATTATTAAGAATATTGTCCAATAAAAAAATATATTTCAATTTACAGAGAAGACCAATACAATCAGGCGTTGGAAAAAGGTGCCGATATTAAAAATGATGAGCTCACGGCCAGTCATAATTGGCTTCTTCAAAAACATGGCGAGAAAAAGATAGAAGAAATCAAATAATGACAGAAGTGGAATGGGTGTAGGGTTATTTGCATCGAGACACTACAGGCTTTTAATAAATATTATTATTATTTATTTGTTTAACTGATGGTGGGATTACAATAAACTGTGTAAACCTTTCGAAGATCCGTACTCTCATTGATAGGAAAATAATAAAATGGTTGAGAATCAATGTAGTATGTACCTATTTAGTTAGACATATTTTGAGACTGGTTTAATAAAACTAATTTTAACATTAATCAATAAGGCAATTTTGTTTCTTTATTGTAATTTGAAGAATCTGAATATGTTTAAAATAAAACCTGTATTATATGATAACACTTTGTTTATCATAGGTAATAAAATTGTACATAACATGTAAATTACATAAAATATAAACATAATGTATTGCGAGTTTGTGTCCTTGTTCTGTCTATCATGTCCCATCTTTTATCCATTCAGCAACCTTATTATTACTGCAGTGTTTAAATACATTTCCAAATTAAAAGCCAGAATTTATTAAAAGCTATTTATTATCATATATCATAGACATTGCACAATACAGATGTAATCAAACAAGATTTACAAAAATATAAGGAATTATGTATTTACAAACTTTTTATATTGTATTTGTGCATTAATTTCCGAATAGTAACACATTTGTATTCACTTATTTGATAAATACGAAAGGTAAAAATGCTAAGACTTAATAATTATATAAACGAGATAATAAGAACGCTTAATAATAAGTTACAAAACTTTAAAATGGCAAGATCTAATTGTAATAAATATTGAGCTACAATTATATGCGTTCACAATAGTAAGGCGTAACACCGGCGTGTTTTAATTGTAACAAAAAACAGAAAGCATGGATAATTTCTACTAATTTCTTGGTAGTAGGTAGAGTACAGATAGCGCAATATTTGTAGCCGAGTTCAGACGGCCTAGACAAGTGGCCATAAATTTCTATTCTATTCATAGAAAAGATAAAAAAATTTAAGGGATTGACATAACTAACGCCAACATTGTCGTTAGCTTATGTCAATTCCGTACATTTTTTAATCTATTTCAATGAATAGAATAGAAATCTATGCCACTTGTCTAAGGTTTCTGGTCTGTTAAAGTATATTTACCATCGTCACCTTTCGCAGCATAGTGAATGTGTAGACTTGTGAAAATAGTAGTTTTAACATGGACATCGATTTTAAAGTCAATTATGTTTTTGTTGAATGTTACAAGTATAACACACACTAGAGGTATTCACAAAAACTTGATTTAAAAATAAGTCCTTGCAAAATTTTAAGAAAATACAAAAATTTATTAATAATTTTAATGCAAAAATATACAGAAGATTAAACAGTACTATCTAATGACTGTTTATAATACTTTTTGTATATACTCGTAATTACACATGCTAACGTACCGGCCGATATGGTTAATCTACGAAATGCATACTTTCCAGATTTAAGATGTTTTTGGACAAGTTAATTCATTTAAATATAAACAAATTATGTTTGAATTAAGGTTCACTCGTGATAATAGAGTGTAGAAAATACTCTTTGTCATAGCTAAATAAGATTATATAATAATACCAGCCTGTTTTTATTACCACTGCAGGGCAAAGGCCTCTTCTCATATAGAGAAGGCATGGGCATTAATCACCACGCTTGCGCTTGCTCAAGGCGGATTGGCAATATCAGACTTTTAAGTCCAGGTTTCCTTACGATGTCCTTTCCTACACTGTCAGTCAGAAATGCCGAAGATAAACTTAGAAAGTACATACGATTTGAAAAACACACTCCTCGTGTTTACGAATCAAGTGCCTTGTCCACTGGGCCATTTCGACTTAAATAACGCTTTGTTCTTGTCACTCGTTTTTCAATTATAACAAATATCTAATGGAAACTTAATTTGACAATTATTTATTTAGAAAAGGTACACTTATTGTTTCAACTATTTATATTTTCTTTGTTTGCTTTGTATTCATCTAAAATCTAGAAAATACTGTCATAATTCGGCCGTACATAATTAAATGTTATCGTATTTTACGGATAACTAATACTTTTATGTCAAGAATTAAAATTCTACAATGACATTTTATAGGTCCAACACACATTGTGATTAGATTTCATGGTCAATACTATACCGCGTATTGGCTTTAACAAGCCTCGAAAATGTATTCTGCAGCAACAAGGAAAGCGTAACTCACAGACATAAGACATGGAAAAATTGCCCGTATAGTATTACTATTTAGTCTAATTTTTCTGTGACTTCTATTAGTTGGGTCCTTTTTAGCCAATGTGTAAAGGCGCATTCAAATTTTACACTCGAGTATAAACTTCATTACAGAAGTAATTCTAATAAAAATGTATGCAATGTTCGATGTTAAATATTTCATAATTATATTTTTATACTATTTATTGCACTGAGTCCTGTATCTATATCCTCTTTAAACAGCGGTAACAAAACGCGAATCCTAAGATTTCCTTCAAGCTGTACTTATTTGTTTCTTTTACACAAAGCACTATAAAGTCGCGCAGCTTTAAATATAAGATGGCTACAAGAAAATAATGTTTTGAAATTGAATAAAGTCACTAAAAGTGATTTACTTTTTGTGCTTTTACAAATTATTGTAGTGTTGCAAACTAGATCTCATAATAGATACCGCTTAAATATTTGTATGTCTGAATCAAGCTCACAAAAGTAAAGGGCAGGAGCGAGTAGGACGTAAAAGCAGCGCTGTGATTGGCTATTTCAAGGTCGAAATTCGAATACTCTGAAATACACCAAGCAACTTATACCGGCATTCGCTAGCATAAGAACTCACTACGGACGCTACGATTGGTGCATTTCTGTGCATTCGAATGTTTGACCTTGAAATATCCAATCAGCGCAGCGCATACGATCCGCGTTTTCCTCTCCCTAATATCACTTTTGTAGTTACAAGCTGCGTGACTAAATAGAATACTTCATTGCACAACTTTACTGAGTATTCTGCGACTTAGTGATTCGCTTAGCACCTCTATTCGGCGGCCCCTTTGGTTTAGCGAACGCTGGACGATGAAGATTCCTTTTGGGATGAATCTCGTCGTACAAATATTCTTCAGTCAATTCTTTACCGTCGTCGATCTCCAACTAAAAAGGAAAGTTATATTAAATTGTTGTGGATTATTTTGCGCATTTATGATAAAATTGTTTTCGATGTAGATGAATGTTTCTAGGTAAAGTTTCTCAGATATAATGAAAAGTTTAAATCTTTTATATGTGTGAAATCAAAAGTAAATATGCCATGCAGACAAATATTTTTGGCAAAATTTACAAAAAAGTAAGATGTATTTTTACTACTACAAATAGTGGCCGACGAGGCAGTGCTCTTTTAAGTAAATATCCGCTCTGTAACCGGTTCCTAAGAACTACTTATCTACTTAAGAACCTAAGCCAACTAAGAATTTACTTACTCTTTTAGCGATTTCAAGTCCTGTCTTCTGAATAATATCTAAAAATTGTCCTTTACAGCTGGAATATATCATTCTTTCCTTAACACTGCAACTGTATCCCGGCATTGAATAGATAAACACTGTAAATACAAACATAATTCATTAGTTGATATCTTCATACAAAGCATCACAGTTTTTATTACAAAGGTTTTATTCATTAATCACGTGATATTTTAGGGCCGATACATGGTGAGAGTTTAAACTAACCTCTTTCCAAGTTTCCACCCTACTCAAACAAACGTGTATTTTTTTTACTAAATATGATAATTTTACGTAATGTTAATTTTCAATACTTAGGCAAATTAAGCAGCATGATAAAAGTATTTAAACTAATAAGATTGTCGGTTATTTCTGGCAGACATAAAAATAATTTTGCACTTGATAAATAGACTCCGCAGTATATAATAATATGCTAATTTGTAAGTTTAAGATATCGTACCTACGCTTTCCAAATAGTCGCTTTCATGCGTGTGCTTGAATACAAAAAAGTGGTATCGGGCCTGATCACTTGGCACTTGTTGTGGTAATTCCAGAAGAGATATGTTGGCAGCTTTGGACAAGTGGATCTTTTCGCCTTCTATATCTATAAAATACAATAGTGATTAATTAGAACAAAATAAAATATTATTGTGTGAAAAGATTAATGAATGTTAAAAAGGCAAAGTAGGTAGGTATGGTATATATATAACGATCGCAGAAAATGGAGTTAAATAGTGTCTGCTTACGCCATTCTTGGGAGATAGGCGTGGAGTTAACGTATTTATGTAAACTAGTCTTTATTGCACATCACAATAGTACAACACAACATTAGGTAAGGACAATGGGCTGTCTTATCGTTAAAAGCGTCTTCCAGACAACCTTTAAAGGACTAGTGATATACATTGTTTGTAATTATAAAGATCCTGTTATGCTAAAAACTGGTAAAATAAATGTAATGATAAAGATATTAAACTTTGAAATATTCTAGACTCCATAAGTCGGTCAGTCTCTTTAAGGAAGGCACAAGTTCGACCAGCTTGGAGAGCAATGCAATGGAGGGCTACTTATTAGTGGTCACGTCCCTCAGTCATGAGGTTTCGACGAAGAAGAAGAAGACTCCATAAATTGTGTGTGGGCCAATTTATTACAATTGTATTTTTGTCTGAATTTTAAATTGTGGTAGTAACTACTGAAATTTTCTTCTGACGTTTGCACTTGGTAAAAAGGATTGGCAGGAAACTTTTGTGGATTATTATCTGTGCATTGTAGGTTTTTAGCGGGGTTATCGTTATATGCAAGTGAGGATAAACTCATACGCAAAATTGACATGTATACATACCTATCTTAAATTGTAAGTAGTTGTAGGAACCTCGTTTGAGATCATGAATGCCTTGTAAGCCATCTTCTGTTACAGGAAACAACACACGGCCTAGCGTCGCCTGCCTACAATAAAAAAAATAAAAGAATATGGTAAAAAAAGGGAATAATTATGAGAAAAATGTTAAGGTTAATGCTATCTTCAGTAAAATATAAAATTAAAACTGTAATAGTCAAATAAGAAGTGAAGGAGAGTAATCCAATATCTATATTAGGCAATTAACTATTATTCAAGTTGTGCATCATTTGATCATATTGGTAGAAGACTGAGACGACTGTACTTTTAGAATGTTTTCAAACGGGTCATTTTCTTTCAATTTTATAACATGTCTCAACTACGACTCCATGTTTTAACTTACCTAGCATCAGTCCCATAGTTTGTGTTGTGTTCACTTTCCTGCAACTCTTTTAAAGCCTCTTCCCTATCGGTGAGAGGGGCAGGCGCGCTTATACCAGACAGGTGCGCTTTGTAGCCTTTTAAACATACTTCATCCTGAAATTAATTATAACAAAAATCAATAAAGACCTCAGCTCTTTTGAGTCAAGACATTATTATTATTTGTCTTTTTTTTTATAAAATATCAAAAAAATTTGATCGAGTAATTTAGATCAGATTGTAATTTAATTTTAATATTATTATTTTTCTTTTTTTTAATAGAAATATCAAAAAATTTTATCCAGTACTTTAGATCAGACTATTGTAATTTAATTTTAAAAATGTTTTATCTATTGTTTAATGTATTATCTATATATTGTTAAATGTTTTATGTATTATCTATAATATGTATGTATTTACAAAAAAAAAATATAAGTAGTATATCAGTTGTTTAGTACCCATAACACAAGCAAATAAAATTGCTTAATTTGGGGCTAGATGGCGCTGCGTGAATGTGGTAGAATATTATTATTATTATTATTATTATTTATGTCATAAAATGTACATTCAAAAATATTTTAGTTGCATCATTTCCTTTTACTTTCGATTCATAAAACCATATACGCGAAAAACCACCTTTACGCAAAACACCTAATTCGGAAAATACAACTTACGCAAAATACCGACTACGTATAACATCTACTTTTTTTATCTTTCAATGCAACTTCTATTTAAGCAAAATAGAAGTTGCATTGAAACTAGACACATACGAGAAACATAATATGGTGTTTCGCGTACATACGAGTATATATGGTTAAGAATACTGCAAGCATACGCTAAACGTCAAACTGTCTAACTTTATAAAGTGGTGTTTTGCATTTGTGGAATTGAATAGTTGGTGTTTGTCGTAATTATTCCAACTAAATTGCAAAAAGCCACAAAAACATGAGGTGGTGTTTAACATATATGGTTTTATGCGTCGAAAGGCACCATTTTATGTAGGGCCTCAGTTAGATTATGCAATGTATTTTTTACTATAAATTGCATAATACTGACAGCATACTCAGTCATGCAGATCGTTGACATTGAATATGGTCACGGTTTGACGATCAATGTAACTAGAACATAACATTAAAATCTGTTACGATTAAAACCTTTTTATAGAATTTTTTAAATTGGTTCAGGATTTCCAGTCATGGCAAACCGTGTGCCACGCTAACTACGGGTTAAGGTTACATCCTCAATCATCTATTCTTCAATCGGTTAGATTATATATGAAGTGGCCTGAAAAGGTTTTATGTCCTATTGAAGACTTTAGTTTGTCACAGTAAAGGGGCAATACAGCAAGTGATAATTATACCAATTAAAAGTAGTCCAAGTTTTCAGGCTTCTGACTATTAAGAAAGATTGTCATAAATGTCTGAGTGACAACTGCGGAGTAAACAAGTATAGAATACTGAAGAGTATGTTAGGTTTGGGAAATTAGTTTTGCCAAGAGGAAAAAGACCTTATACAGGAAGAAGATACTATTGAGTTTGGCCAGAAAGAAAAAGCCTTAAACTTAGGATATAATAGACTTTCTAAACATACCTTTACAGTAGCATGTAATTCGTCCTTAATATGTGCAGACCCAAATTCTTGTTTGAGTGTAGCTTTTGTAGAGGCATACAACATTTTCTGTCTCACTGGCGCACTGTCTGGAGACCAACTGAGTAGCAACCATTCATATCCAACAGAATTTGTTGAATCAAATCTGAAAATATAACAATGGAAGGTTCAAAGTTTACCCAAATTGATGCCATTTTTTTGCTACTGTTTATGTTTTAACAATAAAATTATCATTAAGTAATAAAAAAATATTGGTGAACTGCAAGTTTTAAAAAATGCATGCTGATGCTGTCTCACTTGCAACCTAGATATTTAACCAAAATCTGGTTACAACAGTTTTTATCTTTTTAAAAAAAGATACCTCCCACAATATACCTATAGAACAAGCCCTGTATCGCAGTCGCAGGCTACTTTACAAACATACAATTAATAAACACAATGCACATAGAGACTTTTTATTTATCTATGGATGTCACAAAGTTGTGTCCCATGTGAGAATTCACAACCTTGTACATAGCAATTAAATGCAATTTCACCGTGAAAAAGAGGTAGTTAGTGTCATATCAATATCCAGTAATAACATCTGTATAATAAAAAAAATAATATTTTCATGTAATACAAAATTATTTCTTCATAATTACCTGTATAAAATATAACAGGGTAGATCTTCAACAATTAGTGAAGGGATATATTTGTCAAAATCTTGTTCCCATGAGTGTTTTGGTGGGTAGTGCTTGGCTAATACTAATTCCTCTGTAATGCAAAATACAGTCACATTATAATTATGTCCACAGATATTTTATTAAAAAAAGATATTATGTTTACTTATATATAACTAGTTCATAAAAGAGGTGATTATACAACAAACTTTTCATAGGAGGTTACTCGATTTATAGCAAAATTGATTGTCTTGACAAGGGACAATGTTGCTTGTAAGGTGCTTTTCAGTTCCGTGAGCAGGCTGCATCTACCAACATGATTTTTTAACAGACATAAATTCAAAACAATGAGATACGCACTATCTGCATTGCAAAACCACACAAGGGAGATATGATCCTAGTTATAACAAGATTTCCCATATGGTGATAAACTAAGCATATATATATATAGTATATTATTATATAAGCAATCCATGTCGATATATTCAGTATGCTTTCGTTTTACATTATTTCCTACTAATGACAAAACAAAATACTAGCTAATCAAAATGTATCAACAAATAAGTGTTAACAGTAATAAAACAACAGCAACAACATAAACAAAGCATGAATCAATTACTGTGATAGGAATGTAATTAGCTCATAACAGTTATTATTCAGTTGAATGAGGTAGAATAAGTTGAATGCTAGCAGCATGTAACATTAAAATAAATGAGAGAGAGTGAGATCTTGGTGAGTGAGGTCTTGTGGATGTTGGACAAAGCCAACTGTAACTACTAACATCAATATCTTTTATAAGCACACTACTGATACTCCTGTAAGCCAGGCTTACTAGATACTTTAGTGAACAAAGCTACAAACGTAGTTCTTGATACTGCAAAATCTATTGTCTTTATCATCATTATATTGGCCCATTATTCTCATACTGCAGGGAAAGGCCTCTTCTCTCATACAGAGAAGGTATGAGCATCGATCGCCAGGCTTGCTCAAGGCAGATTAGCAATTTCAGACTTCCTGTTTTCCTTTTCAGTAATGTACAGATAAACTTAGAAAGTACATATATTATGATTTGAGAAATCACATTGATACTTGCCCGGATTCGAACCCCCGGCCTCGTGTTTACAAAACCTGCCATACACGTGCCTTCATTACTGGGCCATTACAACTTAATTTGTGTGTGTGTGTGTGTGTGTGTGTGTGTGTGTGTTTGTTACCACTCAACACCTAAACAGCTGAACCGAAATTGGTATGTAGATAGATTTGGTGCCAAAGACGGACATGGGCTACTTTTCATCCCGAAAATCAGTCTGATTTCCGAGAGAGACGACTCATTTTACACTCGGGGTAAGCTGCAAGGTGTAGCTAATTTATTATTTCCAGCGGGGACGCCGGCAGCCGGACGGTCGATTCACCCGCAGTGCTTGCGGGCCACTTTGTCAATTTCCCCAGTACAAAATATATATATAGCTGTAGCTAGTTTAGTAATAAACTGAATCATAAGTAAGACCAACGCACTAGAAAACTCCTCATGTCTCTCTAAAACATATCTGTGGTGTGATATAACATTAGGGCGGAGGCGGGCCAAACTCAACATAAATTTGCGACCGGTCGCTAGTTTAGATAGGTTCGTCTCTATCTTGGTTACCTGTCCGGTGATCAAGATGGCCAATGACCTAGGTAGGAGCATACAATTGCCATGATCCCCTAGGTAAGACTGGTTACTTTTCCTTCATGTGGTTGCTGCCTGTTATGTACACATCATGCCGACATGATGTGCACAACTAGAAGAACCAGCCGCTCCTCCAGAAGCATCCTAATAACCTATCCTATCCTTATTTCCCTTCAAATCAGCTGTGAAGGTTTGTGGCTGTACTTCACGGACCTAATCTCCGAAAGAAACAGGAGGTTAGGGAGGGCTGAAAAGCTCATAGCCACCCGCGTGTTTGTGCCGTGCGTGGAAACCCGCGTAAGGACGATGAAGGAATCCTGGAGGTTGAGTCTGGTGGTGGTGCGGAGTAGTTCACTGCCACTAGACAACACGCCTCTTTGGGCCGGGATTTGTTCTAAACGGGAGGTTGTGTCCTAGCCAGGCACGATCAATCGGCTGAGGTGTTCCGTCAGAGGACCACCAGGCTAGGGTTGCGGGTTAATGGGGAGTCAGTCGGAGCGTGCGGGGCCTAGGGTGAGCTTCTGGTTATTCCCGGCCAGGGGCAGCCCAAGAACCCCTTCGCGTTTCTTGGCTCGACTCTTCTGTAACCACGGACCCTATATCCTCAGTAGTAGTTCTGGTGTCAACATGGCACCCCCTACTGCGGGCTCCAAGGAGGGTGGAACGCTACCGAGGACGAAAGTTTGAAACCACCTTTATGGATAAGGGAAAAAACACACAACAACCGACCGTACAGTGCGAAAGTGCTGTTACAAACACCGACCAAAAATCGGCTCCACCCGCAACTTCATCGGCTGAAAGATCGCCGTTGGACATGCGGCAGCTACTGGAGGCCATCCCAACGCCGTTCGCAAGGGCAGCAAAGGGATGGAATGTGGTAGTGAAGGAAGCCAACAAACATAAAAAACCAGCCAAGGTGCGACGAAGCGCGGCACGAGCTGAACTTCGACGTAACGGCACGGATAAGAAGCTAGGACCGGCTGTAAGACTCCCTGCAGTCCCGTGCGAAAGTGCGAAGCTAGTCCCGGCTGAAGGGTCGTCGACCCCTGCACTCCCTAAAGGCATCCCTGATGCCGAAGGGGGAACCGTACCTAAAAAGGCTAAAACCAATCGAGCAGCGGCGAAAGCCAAGGCTCAACAGGAAAGGAAGGCAGCCAGGCAGTTGGTGCCTGCGAGTGAGTGCGAAAGCACAAACCTCGTGACGGCAAAGAAACCAACTGAGACGTCCACCATTCTCAAAGGCGTGGCTGCCAACCAACCAAAACATAAAGGACCAGGCAAGGCAGGGAAGAAGCTGATTCTCAACTCGGGTGGAGCGCCTAGCAAGACCAACCCGGTTAAGAGGCCTCGCGCGGATGATTCCCTATCGCCGCGCGGGTTTAGCAAGAAGCCAAAACCCAGCCAAACTCCTGGTCGCACAGCTGGTCCGGTCAGTTACTCAGACGTAATGAAGGCCAATGACCTTTGCGTCGCGGTAATGACCGAACCATTTACCGACCTGAGTCCAGAGCAGGCGGGCGGCATCATGAAGGCGTTGGAGGGGAAAGTGATGGAAACCGTCACCAAGGCCTTAGCCGAACCCTTCGACCCGAATGCGGTCGCACCGTACGCTCCTGGATTCAGGGGCAAAGCTCACCATGGGGAGGGCGTCCTCAAGCTGTGGTGTGAAGACCAAAGAGCTCTGGACTGGCTCCGCGAGACGACGGCAGAAATGCTGTCGCCTCATCAGGGGACCAAGCTTGTGGTCAAACGGCAGGTGGACATACCTCGCAGAGCCAAGGCGGCGCTGTTCATCCCGGAGTATGAGGGAGTGTCAGAAACACTTAGCATGATTCTGGCCTGCCAAAACAACTGGGTGGACGTGCTGAATTGGTCTCTGTACCATGCGGAGAGACAAGTCGATGGGAATGGAAACATGGGTACGTTCCTAATTTTGGGCATACCCATAACCGACATTCCCAAGATCACCGCCAGAGACCGACGTATGAGCTATATGCTAGGGTCGGTCTATGTAAGGTACTTCGGGGATTCAGGTGGTGCTCTGCAAAATGAGTTGCCTGAACCCAGCAAGCAATGCTCTGGCCCAGTGCAAGCTTCAGACGGGAAACCTGCGGCCGAAAGGCTGCAGGAGACCGTTAAGAGCAATGCGGGGTCAGATCTGCAAAAATCTCGGTCTGGAAGGCTGAATTCGGCTGAAAAGCTGAGTCTGACCACTAAACCAGACCCCAAACGACCCTGGTCTAGCCAATTGGACTCGGTTGAAAAGCTAAGTCCAGCCGGCAACCAGGGTAAGTACTTCGCCAAAGACGGTGCAGTGCCTTCCACCTCGAGAGGGTATGCTGGGTCGTCACAGGCGAAGTCAACAACTAGCAACGTTGGTAGCTCGAGTGGCAACACTACGGAGGGGGATGACTTAGAAAGTCATCCCCTCTAGTGGAACTGGACCGAAACCAACGGCTGCGGATGATGCTGGTATAAGTATCGTCCAAATCAATCTCCAACATAGCAAAACCGCAACGGCTACCCTGCGACGAATGCTGGAGACTACTACCGAGTCCGTGGCCTTGATCCAGGAGCCGTGGATCAATGGCAACCGCATATGCGGACTCAATAATCCGAACAAGAAGTTAATTCTTGACACCACCGTAAGTAACCCGCGTACATGCATTTTGGTTCCTATCAACATACCGACAGTACTTATGAACGAATTCTGCTCTAGAAACTTGACGGCAGTCAGGCTCCCGAGCAGTCTATGTACAGACTCACCTGAGCTGGTATTGGCCTCAGCCTACCTACCGATCGATGAGGAGGTACCGTCGCAAGAACTAATGGGACTCATCCAGCACTGCGAACGAAACAAGCAGGAGCTGATCATCGCAGTGGACTCCAACTCGCATCACTCACTGTGGGGATGTTCCACATCAAATCGAAGAGGAGAGGACCTGGTAAGTTACCTATTTACTACTAATCTCCAAATATTGAATCGAGGGGCAGAACCTACTTTTGTAACGTCTCGGGCCCAATCTATAATCGACATAACACTAGTATCAGAGGGGATAGCTTCTTACGTGTCGAACTGGCATGTTTCAAATGAGCCCTCCTCCTCAGACCATAGGTACCTATGTTATAAACTAGCAAAGGAACTAAAAATTATCGAACCTAAACGCAACCCACGTAAGACCAACATAGTCAAGTTTAGAGAAATCACTGAGATGCAGCTGCGAGAACTGGGTATCAAGCACAGTTTCAGCGGCACATCAGACATCGAAGAATATGTAAGTAAATTAACTTCAATTCTTACTAACTCGTTCGAACAAACCTGCCCTTTAACCATTCCTAAACCACACCAGCAGAATCAACGCTGGTGGGGTTCAGAGCTAGAAAAACTTAGACAAAAACTAAGAAGGCTCTTTAATAGGGCAATGAACACCAGGAAAGAGGAAGACTGGGACAACTACAAAACGCTCCAATATCACTATAAAAAACGTATACGTGCGCGTAAAAGTGAAGCCTGGAAACGTTTCTGTAGCAACATCGAATCAAATCATCAAGCGATCAGGGTCAAGGCTATTTTGGCCAAGGACAACCACACACTTGGATCGCTCAAAAAACCGGATAACACATTCACCAAATCCGACACTGAAACATGTGAAGTATTGCTGAGCACCCATTTTCCAGGTTTCGCCACCAGGGATGAAGCAGAATGGGAAGAAACTGAACATGTTTCAAAACAGTGTGACTGGACCACCGCCCAAACGGTCGTTACAAACGACAAAGTAGCGTGGGCGCTAAACAGCTTCCAAACGTTTAAATCACCAGGCATAGACGGACTCTTTCCTGGACTGCTAAGGTGGAGCTGCCAAGATGTAACACCACATCTTGTACAGCTGTATCGGGCGTGCTTAGCATACAGATACACGCCGAAGCAGTGGAGAGATGTCAAAGTTGTCTTCATACCCAAACCTGGAAAGAGCGACTACACTCAGGCCAAATCCTACAGACCCATCAGCCTTACCTCGTTTTTTCTCAAAACTCTGGAGAGGCTATGCGACTGGGAAATAAGGAATGTCGCCCTGAAACGTTGTCCTCTGCATAAGCAACAACATGCATATAGCCCAGGTAAATCAACGGAGTCAGCTCTTCATGATGTAGTAACACGCATTGAAAGCTCTCTATCAGCGAAGCAATCTACTATTGGTGTTTTCATCGATGTAGAAGGTGCTTTTGATAAAACAAACTTCACGAGCATAAGTCGAGCTCTGAGAAAGCATGGGGTAGATGACACCATTAGTGGATGGATCGACAACATGCTAAAACTCAGAGCTGTAAGGTACACGGTGAATACCACTACCAGAGGAGTGGTATCGAGGGGCTGTCCGCAAGGAGGAGTTCTCTCACCACTGCTCTGGAATATCGTAGTGGACGAACTTTTGTGTCGTCTAAACGACGGTGGGTATTACACCGTAGGCTATGCGGACGATATTGCCATTCTTTTGAATGGGCCATTTGAGGGAGTGCTATGCAACCTAATGCGATCCGCTTTGAAGATCGTAGAAAAATGGTGCACAGAACATGAACTCTCGGTTAATCCATCGAAAACGGAACTGGTTCTGTTTACCAACAAAAGGAAAATACCAATCCTTAATCTACCGGAACTTTTGGGCACCCAGTTGACCAGAGCACATGAGGTCAAATATCTAGGTGTAATTATTGACTCCAAACTGCTCTGGAACACTCATATAGAACAAAAGTTAACCAAGGCTTGTATCATATTTTGGCAGTGCAAACGCCTCATAGGCAAAACCTGGGGACTTTCCCCCAGGATTGCAATGTGGCTTTATACTGCCGTAATTAGACCTATTATCACCTATGGTGCAGTGATCTGGTGGCCTAGAACAGATCTGTGCACTGTAAAAACCCAGATGCGACAATTCCAAAGACATGCTTGCATGGCTATAACAGGAAGCATGCGCACCACACCGACCGCAGCCCTTGAAGTCTTGCTGGGACTTTTGCCTCTTGATTTGTACGTACAACAAGAGGCAAAAGCCTCCTCGATAAGGCTCAAACATGCAGGACTGTGGCACGAGGACCGGGGACCACACACTAAGATACTGAGCAGGGCAATTGCGCACCAACCGCTAATCGAGGCGCCCCATGATAGGATCCCCAAAAAACAGGTATTTGAACGTAGTTACTATGTTCAACTGCAAGAATCGACAACAGACTATTCGGGTGTAAATGAGGTGCGTATCTACACGGATGGCTCTAAGACCAAATCAGGTACCGGTGCAGGAATATTCTCGATGGACCTAAATATCAGTTTATCAACAGCTCTAGGGACAAATAGCTCGATTTTCCAGTGTGAATGCGTAGCTATAACTAAAGCGGCAGAAACGGTGCTGCGTCGAAAGATAACCAATTTCGACATCAGAATACTCTCTGACAGCGCAGCAGTACTTCGGGCTCTTGTAAGTAACGTAATAAACTCAGGGCTCATATATGAATGTCACTCAACACTGGAAAAAGTTGCAGTAAGCAACAAGGTGACACTCCAGTGGATGAAGGGGCATAGCGGATCTCTCGGGAATGATGCAGCGGATGAGCTTGCAAGGCGAGGGTCCAACAACCCACCAATCGGACCCGAACCAATGTTACCCATCACTGCGAGTCTACTCCGCTCGTGGATTAGAGAATGGGCCCGAGAACAACACCAGATGCAGTGGGCAAGTTCTAACGACTGTAGACAGTCAAAAGAAGCTCTGCCACAACCATCGCCAAAGCTAAGTATACACTTAATCAACCTAAGAAGGGATGACCTGCGCATAATGGTGGGCACTATCACAGGCCACTGCCCTCTTAATAAACACCTATATGTTTTAGGCATTACCGACAGTCCTCTGTGCAGAGCATGCATAGAGCACGATGAAACCGTCGCCCAAGTAGTCCTGGAATGCGAGGGAGTGATGACACATCGGGCACAAATCCTCGGCAACCCGAGGTCTCTCCGCGAAGCCTGCGAAGATCCCAGGAAGCTTCTGCGCTTCTGGGCGGAGTTGGGCTGGATGAAGTAATCCAGCCAAACCGGACGCAACAAAAGACCAAGAGGTCTAAATGCGGACAACGAGCCCACCAACAAGTAACAAGATATAACATTAATTAAAATATATTATTACAAAATGTTTTCAAGACTTACCATTATCAATATTAATTTTCAACACTCGAATCTTTCCTTCTCTACATTTGCCCAAATATTTCTTTAACTCTGCATTTGCTGAAAAACAAAAAGTTTAATAGATAAATTAAACTCATTACAGACTGACAGAAGCAGATATTTGCAGATATCATCAGCAGTATGAATGAGCCAAATACATAAAAAACAGAGTAAGTGTCTACAAAGTCAAAGTTAAAGTCAAAGCATTTATTTCATTTTGATCATAAAGTATGATGCTTATGAGAAGTCAACATTACATTTTGTCAGCCAATTGACCTACTGCCAGTTCGCTGACGAAGTAGAGCTGTGAGAAGAACTGGCAAGAAACTCACGCCACTCTTTTCAATCGCCAGTTATTTGAATGAGTTACAATTTAAACACTCAACGCAACCAAAGAACCATACAAAGTAATTACCTTCAGAATATTGGTGTAAAGTAAATGTAATGGGAATAAGTGAGAGTGCATCTTTCTCCTCTTTCTACTTTACCTCATGAGGGGCAACAGTTTGGCTGTGACTGTGTTTTTAGCAAAGTTTCCATAGAGTAAGAGTATGCAATATGAAAGATTTTGTGTGTGTGTATGTGTATCATGTGAGTGAGTGAGTGTGTGTGTGTTTGTGTGTGTGTGTGTGTGTATTTGTTACCACTTAACCAGCGCCTAAATGGCTGAACCAAATTTGATGAAAATTGGTATGTACATAGATTCGGTACCGAAAACAGACATAGGATACTTTTTATTCCGAAAATCGGTCTGGTTTGCATTAATTAAACAAGAGCTCAGCAGAGCGCAGCTAGTAGGCTATAGATTACTATAGCCAAAAATTGTTCTCAGACTGCTAATAGGTTTTAATTCTTCCACTAGGTTTATTACTGCACTGGTTGAATATTATTGTAAAAAATAATGTGTGATTTGTACTCTTGTCATAAACCACAAAG
Organism: Parascotia fuliginaria; assembly: GCA_963082885.1. Taxonomy (NCBI): domain Eukaryota; kingdom Metazoa; phylum Arthropoda; class Insecta; order Lepidoptera; family Erebidae; genus Parascotia; species Parascotia fuliginaria. Next base: position 14,089,233 of record OY720176.1, on the reverse strand, counting down.
AAATTATTCAACAATGTGCAAGCAGGGTATTTGGCCCCATTCAAAAAGTGACCTGATTATTTAGGTGTGTTTTACAACACATAATTTGCTACAATAGGGTGTGTCTTAATGTGTCATCCTCAATGCAGTTCTAATAAACCCTTAGTGCGCTATAGCTTCTCCAAAATTCATGACAAGGTTATGAAATCTGATATCAGAGATTAAATTCATCAAATTGATACTATAATAGTTACAGGTATTTCGATTCTATTTTAGTGTAGGTGTCTCCTTTGAAGGACATGAAAGCCATGATGTCTACTTTAAACATAAACATAATAGCCACTCCATAATTTCTTTTTGATACCTACCTAATAGTAAAAAGAAAAGCCAAGTTTGCCGGAATTATTACCTACGTGTATTATTTTGAACTGCAAATACGATACCTTGAATTCCTGTTTGATGAGACATTGTTGTAAATTGCAAACGGTAAACTTATAAAATAGATTAATACATAAAATAATAAATATTACTAATTTAACGGTAAATAAACTGTAAAAAGAAACGAAGCAATAAAATACTGTCGCTCACGTAAATACAATGAATGTAAAAAAAATGACAGATTGACAGCAACAGCACACAGGGCAAAATCGGTAGATCTGCCCACAAAAATCGGTAGACTCGCATTCAAAATCGGTATATGAACAAAAAAAAAACAATTTTCAATCAAATATGTACGTTTATTTTATAATGTACACAAAATATAGTGCAGCTCAATACAATATTAATACGATATCTTAACGAAACTTACATTAGTTTATTTATAAAGACATAAACCATGTTGTTTCAGTTGTTTAGTACCCATAAATAACACAAGCAAATATAATTGCTTAATTTGGGGCTAAATGGCGCTGTGTGTATGTGGTAGAATATTATTATTATTATTATTATTATGTTAAATCTACTTTTTGCTATCCTTAGGATCATACAATATTTCTTGGACATATCTGCAGTAATCTTTGAACTAAATTGGAAATCATAACAGTTAGCGTTTTTAATTAGTCGTTTTGTATAAGCAAACTAATGATTGATTTGGTGGACAGCCTATTTCGCTGTTTTGTTTTCATAAGATTAAATAGAATAGAATAAATTAATAATAATAATAACGCGAGAATAGGTATGACCGTATACAATACAGGTCAGTGCCGTATACCACTGACCTGTATTACACAAATTACGCTGGACTGGCGATCGCTACCAATTATTTGGGTACTTGTATAATACAGGTCAGTGCCGTATACTTATTCTCGCATATTAATCTTATAAACACTAAACAGCGAAATTAGCTGAGGAATGGGGCAGTGATTAAATTGTAATGACAAAAATAGACAACAACGGAAACATTTGACTATCATCGCCACATTTTAGTAAACTAAAATTATCTCAGAATAGTTCTATGTCATCAGGAAATCTTTCTTTGCATTCTTAGAAATCGTGAAAAATCTTTATATTTCGGTAGAATAGACCTCTTATCGGTAGGTTCGAGACACTGGAACAGGGGCGGTTTAAGTGTAGCCACACATTATATATCTGTATGTGACACATACAGATATCACACTGTATGTGTCACATAAAGTGTGATATCTGTAGGTAGGTGAAAGAGGGTTTGTAGAATGGGAGATTAGAAATATCTATTTATATAAAAATAAATCCCTATTTCCCTTGGTCACGGCATCACGCGTGAACGACTAGACCGATTCCGTTAATTCCTTTTTTGTTGTGTTTGTTATTGTCAGGAGAAGGTTCTGCGAAAAATTAAATAATAATTAAGACAGTACAACGTCTGTCGGGTCCGCTGGTATTCATATAAAATTGTATGATGTTTTAAAAAAGGTTGAGTTCAAAACACGACCCTGCGTTTGTTTTCCATTAAGAGTTTCTATTGAAATTGTATATTCGAATGAAAATCCATTACATAGTAAAATTTAATAACAGAACTCTAAAAACATCTAGAAATAAAATTAGAAAATATTTATCGGTAACGCATTTATAATTTTGTATATCTCATATTTTGCATGGGGATTCCTTTTAGGACGTAGGTGCTCACTAAGACGGAATTTTGCGAAATTCATCCCCTAAGGATGTAAAAAGGGGTGGCAGAGTTTGTATGAAACTTCTATAGAATGCTATATTTTTAAAGAATAAAATAAATGACATCTCAGATTTAACGCCGGATCCACAAGATTGCCACTTGGCACAAACTATAAACATAAACAAACGCTTGAAGATATTAGGTGGTCCAAAGAGCGATATCCACACGTTTGCGAGTGTAATGTGTTGTGTGTTTTGAAGAAACAAGCATGTCAGAAATCTAGCTGTTGTCAGCTATAACATTTAGTTCAGCTTATTTTTATAATTAAAAAAAAACAACGAAAAGAGAGAAAATAAAATTCATAGAAAAGGTTTCTATACAAGGTATGTTTTTTTTATGATACTCATTTTTATTAACTGAAATACTATACGTATACCTAAACTCTATTAATATGATTTCGACAGGTATACTTACAATAAAAACAATCTTCACGCGTCTATTTTTGGCAAGCGTGTGGATCCGGCATAAAAAATGAAAAAGGATACCGACGGTGGAAAGGAATAACTTCTAAAGCGCCATTTTGGCCATAATGAGCTAACTAGATCTTTAGATAGAGTTTTGTTTCTGCGTCGACTGATACAATTTTCGTAACGATCGGAGCATATTTTTGACGTTTTTAAATTTTTCTCCTACCTTCGCCAGTACGAGCAGCATCTAATTTTCAGCCTCCTAAATGACGTGTTTCTGGTGATTTTATGATAGAAGTCTGCTAAGAGTGGCATTTTGCAAGGAATTTTTCTTTAAACAAATTGTTTTTGAGCATTTTTCTTTTCTTCATCCGAATGTTATTTTGAACATAAGAAGTTTTTGTTTATATTTAGATTATTATAAAAATATACTTTAGGAATTAAGTCATAACTATTCTTAAGAAATTTGAGACAGACGCATTAGAAGTATTACTTCTGAACAACATTGTGAACATTACGATATTTTAAAACAATTATTCTTTTTAAGATTTTTATATTAAAATCTGTTCAACATTTTTTACTTTCCAAATATGAGTTAATAGTTTCTAATAAGAATATTTCCATTTATTATTTAACATGATTTACAGGAGATAAGAATTTTTTGTTGACTAACTTTTAAGTTTCTTTTTCTTAAACGCCAACTTTCTTGCGATAGAGTAAAGTTAGGTACTTGCTTTGTGTTTGATAATTTAGATAAAATTTTAAACATATTATTCTCCAAAGACACCAATAACTGGCAAGCAATAATAAAAAAGTAAACCTCATTCCCCACACTTTGCCATTAGGCACTTAAGAAGTTTTTCTTTTCCACCGTCGAATTACTATTTGTTCCAAAAGAATTTGAATTTGAAAATTGAAGCTTGGAATGCAAAGGATGCGCCGTTGTCACTATGTACTTAGTTATGCTACCCGAACGAAACGACGGAACGAGCAGTAATGCGAGGGCAGGCGTCGTTGTCGCATATATCGAATGTACGGATTTTTTTTGCTTTATACTACTTGATTGAAGTTCAGTTTCTCTGATTATTTTATTTTTGTGCGTATAAATATTCATTTGATTTTACTTTTAGAAATTCTGACACCAAATAAATATTAAATAAACTTATTTAATTAAGTAGGTACTTTTGCTTACTTTCAAATTTATTTCAAACTTTCATTTCAATTACTTAGTAAAATTTGTTTTATTTCTAAAGTCGCTGAGTACCTGAAACGTAGATTTTTATTAGGAACTAGCTGCATTGTGGGTTGCAGCTAGTTCTTAATAAAAAGGGGCTGCGCCCGCGCTTAAAATGTGTCTCCCTCGGGAACCAGACCAAATTTCGGAATAAAAAGTAGCGTATGTCCGTTTTCGGCACCTATTAAATATAAAAACTAAATCAATGTATTAGTAGGATATATATAAACTTACGTTTATTTGGAAAATGTGAATTGTAATTTCTTTTTGGAAAGTAAACCTCTAAGAGGTTAAAAGGGGGCCGATAAAAGCTTATATGATGCTTAGTCAGATTGCTAAACTAAAGCTAGATACATAAACGCGAAGGGGGCATACGTCTAAAACGTATGAATGGATGGAAGTATGCATGGATTTTTTTTAACTCAATCATGTCCAAATGGGTAAGCGGATTTTAATTGGAATTCGCCATAGAAACATAAATTATATACTGATTGTTACTGATACCTACAATGTACAATGTAATCAAGCAGGCAATTTTCTCATACAGGCGCACGTTCACATTTTCACGCGAACGAAGTCGCGGGCAACAGCTAGTTACGTATATGACTGCCTATATTTCTTCGTTATTTCAAATTAAAACTTATGTAAAACTAGCTGCGCTCCATGGCTTCGCCCGCGCGTAAAATATGTTTTGTTGTATCCCTCGGAACCAGACCGATTTTTGGAATAAAAAGTAGCCTAGCCCAACAGTTGGTAGACGCGACTTGTGAGAGCAATTAATTACCCGTTGAGCTGTTGGTATAATCCACTGCTTAACTGTATTGATTAACTGATTATGACACTAAATTGCAACGTTGCCACTCATTTAAGTAATGTAAACGCTATTGATTAACGCTAATCAAAACTAGATTAATAGGTAATTATTTATTATTTTTTACGTCTTTGATTAAATTATGTACCTACTTACCATTAGGCATTTGAGTTCTTCGACAAGAGCGATGTCCTAAATAAAAATAATCAGTTTTGATTTACTTAATATAACGAAGAAATGAAATGAAATGAAATGAAATATATGTTTATTCATATAGGTTAATTAAATTAACACATAAGAACGTCAAAGTTTACAAAATGTCAGCAAATTAACCTACAGCCAGTTCGCTGAAGAAGTAGAGCCATGAGAAGAACTGGCAAGAAACTCAGGCCACTCTTTTTAATCGCCAGGTTATTACAATTTTTGTAAGTTACAGTTTCAAGTAGCATGCAAAGTGACGCAGGTAATACACTTAACTCTATAGATACTTAATTACTTACAGCTTTCTATGTTGATACAAATTTAACTGAATTGAGTAATAATAATCTACAATTCTAAATGAATGAGTGACAATAATAAATACTTAGTTAATAATTACAGTACTTGTTTGTATTATTTCTCAGATTTTGTTTTATTAATCTACGACTTATTAACTATTTCAGAAGTTTTCCAGCAGCATTCAGTTCGTAATGGTACAAAATGGTGTATTAGGGACCCGTGAGGCATATTGCTGTGGGCGGCACAGCGGGAATTATCTCATGCAAATTCAGCTTCTATTTAGACAACTAGCAAGGTATCTTACAAATGCACTTTGCATTTCTGATTCTTGCTTTGACCCGAGCTTGTAGTAAAAAGGGTCTTCTATGTAAATGAAGCAACAAGATGTGCAGAGGTACTTAGATATAGTGACCGCGGTTACCATAACAGTAGACGCTTTTAATGTGGTAAGTAAGTACTTATATGATATCGCCGCAGGACGCTAAATATTCAAATTACGCACCCAGTATGTGTTAATGTTTGATTAAAATGGAATAGGTACGACTTTGTAGCGTGTATTTAAATGGGAGTTGTTTTTATAAGATATTTGTACTCTATATTTTGAAGCTCGTTTTCCTTTACGAACTGAGCAAAAATGGTTGTGTTAATGTTTATTGTATGGATTCTGCTAGAAACTTTATGCTGTACCTAAGGAAGATGGGTTGCAACAGTTTGTATAGTTAGGTAGTAGCTTTACGAAACAGAATTTACTGTTAATCCATATAATTCGTCCTGCGCCGCGCCAGTAGGTAGGTACAGTATCGGGCGAATCGAATGAAACTAATAGAAACACAAGGTAGGTAGGTATTTATGTATCTACTTAATACCCAATAAACGTTTGACTACTGCAATAATTCTGAGTAAAACCGTTTAAATTATTCGTGTAATGTTTCTGACATTTACGCCAAACAACTACCTACTTATAGTTAGGCGATTTTGCGGATTATTTTGTGTGGTTATGGTTGAAATTTCATTCGAATCGTGACTGTGGTACAAAATACATTTTAGTTTAACTAAATACGTAGGTACTGGGTAGGCCGATAGATGGGACTTAGGTATACCTACCTAATAAAGGGCACGAGGTAGGTACCTACATAATATTTAAGTACCTATTCTTAGATTTCATCTTTAAAATGGACAAAGAGTGGGTGAAGAAGTAGGTAAGGTAAGAAATCGGAGAGGGATCATTTTAATTACATAAGTATGTAATAAACAAACTAATCTTATGAAAGTAGATACTTATGTACCTATACAACGGCCTATAGTTTACGATAATTTTTGTCTATTGAATACAAAACAAATTATCAATAGGTAAATAGGTAAGTAGGTATCTACATGAATTTAAAATTTTGGTAGCGAATTGTAAAAGTCACTCGTTCCTTGGAAACGAGTTGCTTTGCAAGTTGGCCGGCTTTGAACCTAGTGATATTCACTGACGGAAGTAACGAATCCAAATGACACTCAGACCAGGCACAAATAAATTTTATGAATCACACAAAGCTGTATTGAAATCGAACCCAGAATTGTAATTTAGGTATCTTTATGATAGAACAGCAACTAATCCTAGCGATGATGTTGAGATGGTTAATTAGACATTAGACAATAACGCTTCATGATTTAATGATAAACTAATTAATCGTATTAGAAACAAAGGTTCGATATAGAGTTGTGCGACATTTAGGCGTACCTAAAGCCTTCCTGCAATGATTTTCACTCACTAGGACAATGGTGGGAACCCGCCGGAATCGTGTGGGGACTCCGTCCTTAATATGCCATTGAAATAAGTATATATCTTCCTGGGAAGACTTTTCAAATAATTTCAAATGCTTTTATACAAAAATATTTACATATTTGTATCGATTAGCAAAGCTAAAGTGAGTAGTTTTAATTTTCTGAAAAGTGGTCTGCATGTATCTAAAGGCCACGCCAAACTCCACTTATAGCTCTGACACATTTTTGCTTTGTTCTTCGGCCGAGTTGCCAGGCGCGGATCCAGGTTGTGGTCACAACTACCCGAAAATCGGCCAAGTGCGAGTCGGAGCACGAACTCGCTTGAACAATCATGCTCTACTCGTGAATGACTTTTGAATTTGATTATTTCCTTTTTGCCGCGTATCTAGATTTTGGTCTTAGAAATCACTGGAAGAAGCAGCCCCCAATTTCGTTTAAGTATAGTAAGTATAGTCAAACGGTTTCGATTAAATACCATACTAATTTCAATCAATAAATTATATTTATTCTAGTCGCCTGTAAGCCAATATCATATAGGTAATAGTAATATGTAAGCACATACACTAGACTGGGTAAATAGGTATCTTGACGCTGTCTCAAGAGTCGTTAGTGTGACCAGCAAACACATGAGTAGATAAACCGTACTTATTTGCCAGCAAGTGAAATGCACCTACCTACTGAACCGATTTTGATGTTTTTTTTTTACATTCTCAAAGAATATCAAAATAAATAATTAATAGCTAGAAAACATTTAACATTTAATATCTTTATTTAGGTGATAACTTAAATTAGAATAAATTGAAACTTACGTTTCTTTTTGCGACAACGTTGTTAATTTCATCGAAATCCTGTTTTACATCTTTGTCTACCTATACTAAGGAGAGCTAGCCCTAGCTAGATGAGCTACCGAGTCTGGTATGGCCGAATCGTTCTTACATTCTCTTTTCCATTTGGTCACCCAGAGTCGGTATTCATTTATAACAGTTAATTCACTATCGTAAATAGGTGGTAAATCTGGACCTCTTTGCATGCCCATCATGCTCACAACGGTGGATCCGCCTTTGCGAGTTGCCCCATACCAGTAGGCCATATCTTAGTAAGTACCTATCGAAGCTATGTACCCATGATGAGCTAATAGAGCAGTTTTTTTCTTTTTAATGACTCTTGGCATTTACATTTTGGCACCTCATGTTTGAAATTCCTAGTAGGAAAATATCTACCTACTATACTTAATTAGTTTGTGTTTTATGCAAATGTTTGCTTTCTCATTTGTCGAATTTGTTCAGTCCTAATTATTCTTATATCAAAAACTATTTGTAAGTTGATAACCAGACGAACCATAAGGCTATTTCGAGCAAACACATTACTTGTTTGAAATAAAATCAAATAAACTAACACTATCCAGATATATTCGCGAATAGTTAATCGAGTGTCAATAAAGTCTGTTAGGGTACTAATTATTAAATTAATTTGAATAACAACGTAAACAATAAAATTATCTATTTAATTCTAAACTGAATAACGTTTCTACTTGAATAGGTCAGGATCGTTATTGTCGGTACAATTCATTTGCACAGTCAGTTCCACAATTTGCTTTCACATGCACAGATCGCAAATAGGACACACACCTACCGATGAGAATTTGTTTTAGCTCATTGTTATCCTAAACGCAGATTTGATTTTAACCGCATCTGGTTTACAACTAGTTTATGGCGAATTTCGTGTTCTGATTTTATAATTAAATGTTTGGATTAATGACACATCGATGAACTTAGTTCGAGTCATTTGTTGTAGTTTTGATATTACTTATTTAAAATATGAATCCTATTAATATTATAAATGCGAAAGTTTGGATTGTGTGTGTTCGTTACCACTCAGCGCCTAAACAGCTACACCGATTTCGATGAAAATTGATATACCTATAATTACATAGATTCGGTGCCGAAGACGGACCTAGGGCAGGTACCTACTTGTTATTCCAAAAATCAGTCTGGTTCCCGAGTTACATTAATTAAACACATAGGTAGATGGACTTGGTTGTGTCCTCTAAGCGTCGCAAAAACAATGCAAGATGACTGTGGTTTATGATTGTATAAAGCTTCTGTCCATACAATTTTAATTTGAAAATTACTTATTATTATCCAATTATCTTGATGTATTAAGATTATCACGACTAAAACAACCTCGCAAAAACTCATTCAATCAGCCCAAATCTTTAAAAAATATTAAAGGAACTCATGCAATGAAAAATTAGTTTGATTTGCAATATGTCATAGACTCTACCTACATCTAAGCAAAACTGATTCAAGCCTTTTTGTTTTTATTGCCGACAGTGATAGACGAGCAAACAGCCTACGTGATAGCAGCAAGCGGTAACTATCAGAGTCCCTAACATTGCTCCTGCAATGCCAGGGACTCTGCAAAGCTGCTGCCTACCGCGAAGGGAGTGGGTAGGTGAAAGAATTGTGGGAGGTGAGGAAAAAGGAAAGAGGGAAAATTGGGCTCTAGCCATTCAATTTTTAAAATCGAAATTTTAGTAGAAAGATCGCAAAATCTATTCCAGGAATCCTAATATTGCAAGCGCACACAATATTCGAATCATAAAATATGAAACAAACTTGTCTAGCTAGATATAAAGTTGGTATTATATGGATTTATAGATAGATGGCTAACACATATAATACGGATGCGGCACACACCGCTCACACTAGCGGCGATTCTAATGGGTTCCATTACGTTGCTTGCCACCTGCGCTAATGGGTCAGAAATATTTAATTGATGAAAGCTGCACAGATTCACCAATTCACATTTTTCATCTACTTCGTAGTATTTCATGTTCCCGTTGTGGCCTCATTACGTTAAACAATATTGTTTTGCTCTTTAGTGAAGACTAAAACAATTCGCTTTCGCATTTCACTGTCCTGTTATGCGTCCTAATGAGGTAAAATACGTAAAATAGGGTACCTTGCTAGAAACATTATTGTATAAAGTCTGTTATGGAGATTGTTGTAGTTATTTTGTTATATTTAGTTATATAAATTTGATTTTGCTTAAGTATTTTGGATACTGTTTAAATAGCGATAACCTACCTATAAAGAGATGAATGTTCTTCGTAAAGGCGACTTCAGAATTTCAAGTAGTTTATTGCGGATTTACACTAATTTATTGGTTTAATGCGAGTCTAATAATTTTAAATGTAATCTCTCTCAAAAAATTATTTAAAATATAATTACATATTATCTTATTTCCAAATGTTGGCAAAAAGTCAAAAATCTATAACAATCAGAATCTTGTATGTAGGTACCTACTGCCGAATGCCTTGGAAATAACTAATTACAAGTGACTGCAACAAAAACTACAAGTTAACACTTTGTAGTTATATCTTAGATGAAGATTGCGGGCGCTGGTTAAATTGCTACAATCTGAAAGATCCGGGCGCAGATCCAACTCAAGAATTTCTTTCACTCTGCAGATTTAACGAAACTGCTCGGTTTTTCTCTCTGCGCCTATTGTACGCCGGTTATTATTATGCTTTATGGGTCAATTGATTCATAGTTACCCACGGATCCGTGTACTGCAAATTGAAATCTTTCTTCTTAATGACCTAGTTTCACTATAATATGACAATGATTCGAATAAAGGTGCACTCGACCTCGTGTTCTTCAGTTCGCTTAATAAGATTTTCAATTCAGAGTGAACATAAATTAGTTTAACTAGTTAACTCTATCGTATTTCAGATTATCTGCATTTGCCGAAGTGAATGCAAAATATGGGTCGCTGTTACGGATCCGTGTTCAAACTTATGCAAAAAAACGAGTAGAGGCGTGAAATTTTAAATTGGATCAGGTCTTCAAACTGGTTGCAATAAAAAATACATCACGTCAATTTTTGCTTGCAACTGCATGAAATAGTGTACCAACGAAAATGGAGATTTTGCCGAGCACACTACGTGTAATATCTGCCGCTACCCAAGCTCTTGCAGCGATTGAAAGTAAATTATCTATGGTATGTAGTTTTTGCGAGTGGTCCAGTGCCGGCCGCGCGGTCCGGTTCAGCACAGCTTGCGTTGTAGTGCTAATTGTTTTCATTTTTTTAACGCAACGCGTGCTGAGCTTTGTGCATAGATATTTGTCCCGTTTTTATCAATGTGTGGTTATTTATTCGTTGTCAAGCCGGACCACAAAATTCGATGCCGAATTAAGGATGTTTTTTTCCTGACGTTTTTTGAGCCGTAAATTAAATTATGTTTATACATTTTTGAGTGTCACTGCTGTAACAGTTATCGGCATCAATCAATTAGGAATGTTTTAAGGCTTCATGTTTATTTAATTTTATTTACTAAGCATTTTATTCGTGCTGTTTCAGAACGGACTCGTGTTAAATTTTTAATGCAAGAAACGCGACTCCGAGGCCACAGTAATGGGAGAGTAAATATCGCAGTGCTCCTTATGAATGAATAATAAATATCGAGCGTCGCTGCTACGTTGCAAATACAACCGTGGGGAATTGCGCCTACTTCGCTATTTTGCTTGGATTTAGTCTTGAGATGCTTACGAATTGACCGCTACATGTAGGTAACACAACCGACTCGAAATATAATGGTTCCCTCAACCGAAATAAATACCAGTGGAATAATGCACGGTTAGTTCGTAAATTCGATGTAAAATATTCGTGAAGCAGGTACAGTATAAAAACTAGACAATAAAAAGGAAATCTTTAACAAGTTGTGTCCTCCAAGAGAGTGGAATAGAATTTACAGTCTTTTTAACGTTAAAATAGTGTTAAGCAAGTTGGCTTTGTACGAAATTATTTTTTGTTCGTGCGTATTTGGATAGGGGAGGTTCGCAGTGTTTGTCGGAAGGTTGCGTTAAATAAAACGAACATTGTTTTCAACGCCGCACCGTTTCACGTTAATTGCGCAGAAGTGTTTAATGAACGCTTGTTCGCTATGTTTGCAAGCCGTGCTTTTTGTAGGGCCTTCTAATACTTCCTTTAAAAACAATAATAAAGCTTAGCGGTGTCAGCTATACTACTATATGAGTGCACGATAGTTTTTCATTCGCATTATGATCAAAATGTGAACCTAGACAGCTAAGCATAAACACGTGGTATATGAAGTAATATTTTGTCAGTTTTTGCTTGTTCAGTTGCACACCTGCATTTCGTGTCGTAGTGTCATAAAAATGTTTGTTCTTGTCTGGGTTTTTATACATATGCATGTATTGCGTTGGTCTTATTATTGTCAGGGGACGTTACTATGAATGTATAAATGTTTTATATTTTTCAACTCGTATTGGGTACACCACATAATTCGCAGAACTGCCACAAAATTTCTGCTGTGGTAAGTGGTAACCATAAGTTAGAAGAAACAGCCGTACATAAATAGCATTTTCTTCTACTCGCAGTAGGCCCAATTACCCCCTCGATCACCTTTCTATTCCCTTTTCACTCTTCATCCTCTTCTCCGTGGTCGGCAATGGCTTGGTTGTGTTTCTTTGTTTTTAAGCATTATTTCTACAATGCTTCGTTTCGGTTGCCACTTAGTTATCAGGTGGGTATGCTTGTTTGCCAAGTTGTATAAAAAAATCCTTAACGGTTTAGGGTAAATATTGCCAGTCAGCTTTCAAGGTATTCTGAGTGAGGTTTAGAAAAGACAATCGCCCTGACTGATATAATTATGGTTTAATCATCATAACTTCAGCCGAAAGACTTCTACTGTTAGCCAGAAATAAACATGTTTCGGGAATGTCTACTTATTCACGAAACATGTCTTTGTCTGAGTATAATATAAGCTTTAATATCTACTTATTAATCAAAAAATTCGATGAAATTTGTGCCTCAAATACATGTATGATAAATATTGTAGAAGTAATAAAATTAATACACAGTAAGTAAGTAATACACAAATCAAAAGCAGTTGTGTCTACAAAATCACTTTTGTGACGCATTTGTGCTCATAAATTTATCTATACGGATGTTATAATAGGACATTTTCACATTGTGTTCGACGCTTTGAGATCCAATGGACCGTTGGGCGTGCGTTAAAATTGCTCCGAATAAATACAGCTCATAAATATTTAATTTAGCAAAAACTCAACATGAAATATATTGTTAATGCATTTCAACGGGTGTACTTTAGAATAATGCTATTTTGTATTCTTTCAATAAGTGATCGTTAAATTCATTTAATCATTCAGATTATCTGAATGAGACTTATTTACGCTACAATCAGAAAGAAGAAAGTGTTTATAGCTGATTGAATGACTAAAGTCGAGTCCGAAAGAAGGACTTTCAAAAAACTCAAGTGTTGTTAGGATTTTTGTTATTATGAAAAGAACGCTGCGAATTCTGGGTTAAAATAAAATACATTAGAAATTTTAACTTGTTTAACTAAGTAATTTCAGTAAGTATAAACGTGAAATGTAAATGCGTATTATGGTGCAATATATTTTAAATTAAACGTGACATGTAAATGTAGTCCATGTAACATTATCATACGACTTCCATACTGACAATATCGAGTTCATAATCTTAAGAACTTATACGAAATTGCAATACATGCAACTGCAATTTCAATAATTGTAGTTCATGAATTCAAAGTTTTAAGAGTGGAACCTTATATCTAAACAATAACATACGAAATGTATTGGTATCAGATACTACCTACTGCATATTTTAAAAAGGTTATTTTATCTTGGTATTTGCCCTGTACTATTTTAATGCAAATAGATTACAAAATCATAATATACTATGTCCCACACAACTTTAATAATGTTAAAGTACTATTTGTTGCTTTAATCACTACATAGTATAAAACAAAGTCACTTCTCGCTGTCTGTCCCTATGTATGCTTAGATCTTTAAAACTACGCAACGGATTTAGATGCGGTTTTTTTTAATAGAGTGATTCAAGAGGAAAGTTTATATGTATAATACGTGCAAAATATAGTAGAGACACACTAGTAATTTTAGAAGTTTCTAATGTAATGCAAGGACATAGCGGTTACGGCAGTACCGGCCGGGAGCCGCCGGCCTTTAAAGAAAACAATGACCATGTTTGTATTGTCTAATGACGGAAAGCTGTAAAAGTTGCTTAAAAAGACATTCTGTAGTATATTTAGTATCAGCATAAAGCCTGTGCGAAGCCGGAGTGGGTCGCTAGTATGGTATAAGTCTATAGGGAATCGTAGCTGAGTAACAGCTACTCTCTTAATTGGCTTTTTGAGTTTAGTCTGTTAAGGCACCCATGTTCATAAAGGGCGATCAAAATAAAATCAAATACCACGTCACTGTAATTTTGTTTGTAAAAACTTCTACACGACTCAATACGCCGCAGATAGTTTTATTTGCGACCGAATTATGTTTTTGCTGTATTTTATTTGTTTTTTGCTAGACTTTGGACGAGTGGAGATTAGTACAGTTAAAGTCATTCACAACAGAGAATAAAATCGGGCTGGTAATGATAATGAGACCGACTGCCTTTAATTTAACATTCTTTATTTCTTTTATTTGATACGTAAATTATGTAAAAATATATGGAATCACGACATCTCTTTTCGTGGGTGTGGTAAAACGGGACTAAGCGAATTTTAGCTAACGGCATGTTATACTAGCTGCGCCCTGCGGCTTCGCTCGCGCGAAAAATGGTATGTGTTTAATTAATAATTATGACTCGGGAACCAGATTGATTTTCGGAATAAAAGTATCCTATGTCCGTCTCCGGCACCGAATCTATGCACATACCAACTTTCATCAAAACCGGTTTAGCCGTTTAGGCGCTGAGTGGTAACAAACACACACACACACACACACAAACTTTCGCATTTATAATCTTATATAGGATTATATGCGTTAAAAATACTATTACGGTAGTAGATCCACGCTGATTTCAGCATGAATGGGCCGGATCGTCCGAGGAAGTACTACCCTCTCATAGAAGATCGACTTAAGAGTAGTAGTATCCGTAGGTACTACTGCGTTTCGTTCGGTGAGTGAGAGCGCCGGAGGCCCAATTTCCCCCCTTTCCTCTTTCCTCACCTCCCTCATTCCCTTACCCTAACCCCAATCCCAGCCGCCATAGTGGAGGCTACCATACCAGCAGTTTAAGACGATGGCTTTTGGTATAGTGGCCGCCACTTCTGGATTCCACTGACTGCTTACCATCAGGCGGGATAGGAGTCACTTTGGTAGGCTACAATATAAAAAAAAAAAACCGTAAACTACCAAGAGGACAATAGGTTCAAATTTATAAAACTGTTTCCGAAATAGAACTGATAGACTGACAATTGTTTGAATTGCTTCAATATCTGATACTAAGCAATTCAATTGGTGTGAAGTCTGCAAACTCGGTATGAAACGCTTAGGTGGGTAAAGTACTCCTTGTTTCAAATACCAGGGCTCATTCTTCGAAATTGCTTTGCCTTTGCACTTTGCATTTTCAACTCGCGTTTTGTTCTTCTCTTCCAATTTAACTTTTATAGTTCAAGTTGGCACCTAAACTGAGTTAGTAAACTTTGTAATATGAACTACCATTGATTATATTAGTTCTATAAAATACATGTTTTGTTTGCTAGTTGGATAATAAACATATTGTAGGAAGATAAATTCGCTCTATTGTATAGTTTTCAGACAATGCCTTTTTTTAATAAGTAGGTACCTAATTTATTTTAATACTATTAAAACTAGAAAACAAACATAGAGAGGTTGTTTTCAACTGTGTTGAGAGAACGGAATAGCGCAGTAATAGGAAAAACAGGAGAAGCATGGGTTAATTAAGCCTTCAGAGCTTTCATATATTAAATGAAACGCAATAGTAGGTAGATTTATAGTGAACTAGCTGTTGCCCGCGACTTCGTTTGCGTGAAAATTCAGATGGGTGTGCCTGTATGAGAATATTGCGTGCCTGATTTTATGGCAATCGTACATTGTATCAGTAATAAATATCAGTATTATCCGTCTCTATGGCGAATCCAGTTTAAACCCGCTACCGCTAAAACTGACAAACCACTTTCACACAAACTTGCGACTCTTATTTGCCCACTTAATAAGGGTGGCTTCTGAATATTAAAAAAAGAGTATTTTCTAGTAATTTGGTAATCCTACTATAAAAACTATAGAAGTTTCTTAGAAACTTTGCCACCCCTTTATACCCCCTTAGGGGATGGATTTCGCAAAATTCCGTCTAAGTGAGCACCTATATCCTAATAGGAACGACCATGCAAAGTTTGAAATTCCTAGCACTTGTTGTTTCTGAGATTTCGTGATGAGTGAGTGAGTGACCTTTTGCTTTTATGTATATAGATAGCCTTTGCCCGCGACTTTTTGCAATAGATATTTTTATATTGTTTAAATACTGTTTTTCATACTATTTTTAATCTCCCATTCATACAAATCCTCTTTCACCTACCTAAAGATATCCCTCGTAAAAACAATATACAATAGACAAAGGCAAATTTTCACTACAATAACTTTCCGCTTCCCCTTCTTCCCTATCGCTCTTTTTCTCCACTACCCACAGTTTCCTCCTTTCTCTCCTCCCCTCCCCCTTCTCCTCTTCACCTCCTCCTGCATCCCTTGCCCCTCTTCCAGCATCTCTTGCCCTTTCCTCCACTTCCTTCTACCTTGCCTCCTCGCTTTCCCTTCTCTTTCCCCTTCCTTCTCCTTCCTTTCCTCCTTTTCTCTCCCTTTCTATCGCTTCCTATCCCTTCCCCTCCCTTTTTTCCACCATTCGAGAACTCCTTACTTTCCTCGTCCCTTCCCCTTCCCTTCCTCTCCCGTCTCCCTCACTTCCTCCTAACTTTCCCCTCATTCAGCCTCACTCCGCGTCACTTCCCCCTCACTTCCCTCTCACTTCCCCCTCACTTGCCCCTCACTTTCTCCTCACTTCCCCCTCACTTCCCCGTCACTTCTCAGTCACATTCCCCTCACTTCCCCTCACTTTACTCTCACTTTCTTCTAACATTCCCCTTGCTTTTCTCTCACTTCTCCCTGGCTTTCCCCTGATTTCCCCCAGACTTCTCCCTGACTTTCCCCTCACTTCTCCCGCATTTCCCCCACACTTCCTCTTCACTTCCCCCTCACTTCCCCATCACTTACCTCTCACTTCCCCATTACTTCCCTCTCACTTACCCCTCCCTTCCTCCTTCCCCTCAATTCCTCCTTTTCCTCCCTCCCCCTCCCTGCAAATTTTAAGTCGCTAGCTTCAAAAGCTAAAGATCTTTGTATAGAATATTTCATCCCTAATTTCACCTCTCTAAATCCACTCCTGTTAAAATAAAAATTATAAGGATATTTTTTATTTAAATAGAAGTATTCCAAAACAACATTTCAAAACTGTAAGTTAAAAAATGAAGAAGATTCATACAATCGTTTTCGTCCCTTTTCACACACTTAGGCATTTAATTTAAAAAAACCCTTTCTTAGTACAACCTCTAGACACTTAGACAAACACACCCTCCAAATTTCAAGTCACTACGACCAGCAGTTAAGGCTGTGCGTTGTCTGTTAGTCAGTCAGTCAGTCAGGACAAAGCCTTATATAATATGTATGGGTGTATGGATGTATGGATTAGACGTATAGCCATCGGGGATCAAAGCATGCAGGCTGCTAGGAATGCTAACACGTGATAGATCCACATAAAGCTGACCGTGCGAAAAACAGCTAATACTTAGATCCACACCCAAAACTTTTAGTTGTGTCTGACCTTGGGCTTTATTAATTGTCATCGCGAAACATAGACTCACTGGAAACTGGACTCATTTAAAACTAAACGCAAGATTGTTTAGAATGAGAAGAATTCGAAAAATAAAAACGCTATCAGATTCCGTAACCTGTTAAAAGTCTCTGTTTCTATCAGGTTTCGTAGTAAATTAACAAATGTTCGAAATTGGCATAACTTTTTTATTTATGAACCGATTGACATGAAACAAACACTAAATGTTAAGTGAAGCTTACCACAATGTATTAGTGAAAACCACATCTGAATCGGATAAGCCGTTTCTGAGATTGCGTGAACAAACGCACAGACAAACAGACAAACAGACAAAAATTGTAACAATCATTGTTTTGGGTTCTATTTGCGTTGATAAAGGTCCCAATATTTTTT
The DNA here is from genome assembly GCA_963082885.1 of Parascotia fuliginaria. Taxonomy (NCBI): domain Eukaryota; kingdom Metazoa; phylum Arthropoda; class Insecta; order Lepidoptera; family Erebidae; genus Parascotia; species Parascotia fuliginaria. The sequence continues at coordinate 14,071,282 of OY720176.1, read as the reverse complement.
TTTTCATATATCTTCCATGTACAGACAGCGATCGGTTACATTTTTATTATATGTATAGATGAGAAGGCATAAAAAAATAATAAAAACGAGCTGTTGATCAAATCTGGGTAAAAACCGATAGTTTAGTTTATTTTAGGCATGGTAGGATATAATGAGCTTAGGGTTAGAAGGGAACTTGCTCTTGTACTTTACATTTTTAAAGTAATACGAGGCAAGCTTTATAACGTATCTTTGTTAGAGTTGTTGTGGTTATGTGTCCCTAACAGATACGTTTGGCGTCGACTCCGACCATCACTGTTAGTGGTGCCGAGGGCGAGAACAAACCTGCTTAAGGAAGCTCCTCTAACGCGCGCACTTCGCACTCTCAATCTCATACACAATAAATCAGACCTATTCATTTGTAGGTACTTTGAGTGAATTTAACAGAGTAGCACTAGCGGTAATTTGTTATTGTAATAATAATAATAATATTCTAAACATCTAGATTCTAGATAAATTGCACCCAGACACGGAACGGACAATCGTGCTCATCACGCAAGGATTTGTCCTGGGTGGGAGTCAGGCCCACGACCCCCGGCTTGGCGGTCGGGGTCACTGACCACTGGGCCAGCAGGCCAGTCAAATATAATTGTTAGTGTAATAATAGGTATTAAGTAAACAAATTTTTTAATGTTATATACTTGATATGTAAAATATTTTCTTATTGGCTGTACTGTCGAATTAGGTGTTTAACCTGTAATGATAGTATAAGTTTGATAAATAAATAAATAAAAGTTTATAAGAGGGTAGTACTTCGATCGATACGCTGCCATACTAACTCCCAGTTTCTGAAGGGCCGATCAACGAAAAATTAACTAATCACCTGTTAAATCATATGCGAAGTACCTAAAAGCATGCTAAAAGCATGGATAATTAGTTTAATTTGATCTAATTGGTTACTAATTAGAACAAATTAAACTAAATATTCTAGCTTTTAGCAACCCAATTGGTACTTCACATAAGATTTAACAGGTGATTAGTTAATTTTTCGTTGATCAGCTTTTCAGAAACTGGGAGTCAATTTACTAAATTTGCCAGAAATTTACTACCATAAATATTTTAATTTTTTAGGAAGCATTAAATTTTGGAATATTTGTATATTATATTTTTACTTCTAATACCCTGATTTTTTAAACTGACCTAAGTATTTATTAATTATCGTCTCGTTGGTTATGATCCATTTTACAAAATGCTAGATGGTAATCGAATCACGCCGAACCAAACTTTAATACATTGAATGTATCGCAGCAGGTTTCAAATATCTTCAAGAATTTTGTATTACTTTCAAATAGGTAACTAAGCTATTTCAAGATATTGGTCCATATCCGATCAATAAGAAAAGCACTTGTTCGCAGACATTCAAAGAATTTGAAAGTCTGATTTTGATGTATTTGATAATTCAACTCACCGATACCAGAGGCCCTAGACAAGTGTCAAACATTTCTATTCTATTCATAGAATAGTTAAAAAAATGTATGAGATTGACATAAGCGCTGGCGTTAGCTTATGTCAATCCAATACATTTTTTAATCTATTCTATGAATAGAATAGAAATCTTTGCCACTTGTCTAGGGCCTCAGGAATGCTTAGGCTGTTTGACGTCTGCAGTAATTTTGTAGGCGTTCACAAGATCTCATTTGACCTGTTTCTATACACACTGTGAATAACTACACAAACTGAAATGGAAAATTTGAATCTTCTATTTATTTTCAATTTCAGTATTAATATTTGGATTGTATATTTTGTATTTTTTAGTGCTAACATTTGGTGAACCTAAATAAATAAAGCTTTCATTTGATTGAGTATTTCATTACTCTTCTCTATCTAGTTTGTTAATAAATGTTTAAGTTTGTCTCAAATTCAAATTGTCAATAAACTGATCAATCTATAATATTATAAAAAGCGAAAAAGTTTTTATGTTTGCACGCGCTAATCTCTGGAACTACCAGTCTCATTGGAAAATTTATTTTTTCATAATATGATAGCCCAATTCTTGAAGAAGGTTATAGGCTATGTAACATCACGCTACTGGCGACGGGAGCAGAGCAGTAAGCAAAGACGCGGGTGAAACCGCACCCCGTAAAGCTAGTGACGTATATCTACGTAAATTTACTTTGCATCTGCAATATTAGAATAAGTTTCAATAACTGTATTTATTATTCAAAATTCAGAGACGGGCGAGTCTGGTGCTATCATCGATCTTATTCAAGGGTCTTGTTGTTTGCTTAGGACGGTCGCTACATCTCACGGTGACGTCAAATATTTGAAACAGTTGATGGTAGGCCGCTCGAGCTCATATGTCATTCGAGTGCCATAGTCCCATCCTATGTATATTTTGGATACAGACAACAATGGTTACGTGTATTGTGTAGTTTTGTATGAATATTGGGTTCAGAAAGTAAAATATCGTTGTCATGAGGAGAATGATTGGATTTCTGAAGGTCTTTACGGGTTGTTTTGGTTTTGTTTTTTTAAAAATAAACTTCAACTTTGGGGTCTTATCCAAGCTTATCTGTAGGCAATCAAATGATAATAATGAACGTAAATATTAATGTAATATTTAATGGTAAAAGTGAAGCCTTGTATAAAAAAATAATGTATCTATTTATCAAGATTAACTACAGAAGCGCCAACACGAGATACTATCAACGTCTCTAATTAGATAGAAAAAGTATTGGCTAACCCCAGCGGATAGAGAAACCACTCCAAATCTCGAATGTTCGGTAAGATTTTAATTAACAAGTTGCCGATGGTTGGTAAAAACTTGGTCAGATCCGAAATTACGTGAATTTGCTCCTTGCTTTGGTTCACATTAAGTTCGTACTTAAGTTTAGATTTGCTGAATCTTGTACATATTATTTTATTTTCTTTTTTGGATTTACGGACTTAAGTTTTTAATTACGTAGTTTATAGAAAATGAACATTTTCAATACAGTTTAAAATACTACAAATTAAAAACAGAGTTTTTTGTATTTTATGTTTTTAGTTTTTTTTTTTCGTTTTTGTATAGGTAATTTACCACTATTAGTCCTATCTCAATGTAATATCTCTCGTTTTTTTTTATGAGAAATTTATGTTTAGTAGGTATAATATAATAATAATACAGATGCAAAATATTAGGTAGATACCTACCTACTATTCTAATTTTGGTTCGAACTTATATACTTAACTGTTATTCCTATTTCTAAGCAGTTTTGTTATTAATCTCAGTAGGTATCTCAAATTTATCATTCTAAATGCGACTCAGTTATAATCACTGACAAATCTATGTTTATTAATTAGAGCCGCATGTGTTAAAGTTTTCTTTTTGCTCTAAACTTGCTGTCGCATAATGCATGCACATAAGCTGTAATTCAAAGTTTTCACGTCTAAATTAATTGCCTAAAGTATGTTACACAAATATATTTACACGCACGCACGCACGCACGAACGCACGCACGCACGCACGCACGCACGCACGCACGCACGTAAGCACGCAAGCACGCACACACGCACACACGCACACACACACACACACACACACACACACACGCACACACACACACACACACGCGCACACACGCACACACATAATATATATAAAACATGTTTTAATAATGATAAAATTAACCATCTGTTTATAATCTGCACAGTGTAAGATAGTGGCAACGTTTACTACTAATAATTTGTGTACCTTTTTTTTTCACGACTGCTACCCAAAATACAAGCATTGCTTAGTTTGGGAAGCAGTATCGGTACCGTCTGTGTAACACACATATAATATCACATTTTCTCTGTCATATATTGTTGTACTTTTTTGTGACTATAAAGGTTTATTTATTTATTTATTATTAAAAAGGTGTTATCGATTATGTAGCTATTAAAGGTGTCACAGGCTGTTTTTCTTAGTTTAATTATTTTTAGACATTGACGCCATGGAACACACCAACGTGAAAATGTTTTTTCGACTCGATTCCAAAGATAAAAGTGTTCTGGTTGGTTAAATAATAAAGTTAAATTAATTATATAAAATGTGTCTTACGACCAGCTTAATAATGTTTAATTAAGATTAATTTGTTTCCTACGAGTATAGGTACGTAAGTTACTACGATTACTTTTATTTACCATTTAGATATTACTTACCGCAAATCGTGCTACTAATCAAACCATTATTTTCAATGCGTCCCAGCGCCAGAATGTCAAATACTGTATAGCAAACAGATAACTATACAACAGAGGCCTAAGTCTACTTTAGTATGTAATGAAATCGGTTGTAATTGGTCGAATTACAGTAAATCCGAATAGAGACTCGTTCCCTCGAGCGAATAACTCGTGAACTAATGAAATTGACTACGGAAATGTAAATTACGGAAAAGGGCTTTGTTTATTTAATAATAGGTACCTAACAGTTCCGTTTGTCTAGGTCTATTTGTCGAGGGACCCAAAATTTTTGCTCTGGAACGACAAGTATATATACGGCGGTTTTATTGGCTACCACAGACAATAGGAATTAAAGACTTCTAGCTTAGGAACTTTGCTATGCTCTTCCATCAAGTATTTGCTTAACAGTATTTAGTAAAGAAACTATGACACATTTCGTCTATACGGTACCTATGGTTTGTTATAGTTTTATTAGTTTCGCTTGCACGACAGCCCATCTCTAACCGCCATAGCCAAACATAATGGAACAAAACGTGGAGCTGGGGCACTACCATACTTACCACTACTTGGTTACCACATGCTAGGCGTCTTGTTAACTCTTAACTTCTTGGTACTCAGAAAACGCTGCTGTGCGTTGCCTAATATTACCTTAGTCAGCTCTGACGACATTTACATGAAGAGATAGGATAAAAACATTAGTTTGGCTCACAGCTAATCGTAGGCAACACGCTTAATATATCTCAAAATATGAACATTATTTTACACGACGAGGCAGAAATTAACAAAATATTGAGCTATTTTTCTATACGACTCGTTAAAATATACGATATTTTAACAGTATTTTTTTCAGAAATTAACAACATAGAAAGCAGGCGCAAACAAAATAGTTGATTTAAATAAATATGAGAGATCGTATCGCAGGCTCGCAAGTCACAACTACCTTCGCCCACCCCATTTGTGCTATAAATTCTCAACGGTCTGATTTGCATCTCAAAGATGAAATCTGTCGCCCGGTGAACTGATATTCTTATAGCAAAATATTCGCCTATTTCAATATAAATCCATAATACCTTAAGTAATATTTTATAGCTGTTATCATAAAGCTGTCTTTGATATAATGGTGAAAAATCAATAAACAGTTTTACATGTCCTATGTTGGTCATGTAAATCAGTTTAAGTAGGTACCTACATAATGCATTAGCCTTTACAATTGTTCCAGTGTCAGGTATAGGTAGTAGAATAGCTGGTAAGCAGACAGTGGATGCTTAGTAACCTTACCAGTGGCAGTAGACAGGTGGTTACTATCTAGCATGCGCATATTTGCTACTGTCAAGCTTAGTGTTGCATTTATTCAGTGCCTTTTTCAAAGCTGTAACTGTTTTATAGCAATTTTTACCCAAATAGGCTGTACAGTACAGTAAAATTAAATTAAAAGACATAATACAAATGTTCAGCGCATCATCTTTGTCAGAAAAAGCACTAAAGGAATAAATTAAAGCAGAATCACAAAACACACAGATACAATTTGTTTTAATAGACAAAATGTAACGTTATAAAATTTTAATTGGATCATATTTTTCGGCAATTGAAAAAGAAATTACGTCGTCAAGATCAAAGTGGTCACATCACATCTATTCAGAAATAAAATATTTACAATATTTCAGTTTGAATTGCGCCTCCCCTAGGGGTTTAAGTGGCTTATTTACATGACAAAGTCTCTAAGTAACCCTCGAAGGATTTTGACGATGCGTCTTCACTTTGCCTACAGCAAAATTCATTGGACTACTACCGTCAGCGTGCGAGACTAGAATTCGGAACGATGTGCGTTTACATGCGTACGTTCTTCGTATTTAATTACAGAAAAGTATAGGTATTATTAATAAAATCATAAAACTTCTTAAAGCATCAACGTGTGATTCAAAAATATTTTTGTGGACAATAAAAGGCACGATATGTTGTTGAAATCAGCTTTGTGCTCCCGACGCGACTGTACATAAAATCTCTTTTGAATCAAAATATCAAAGGCAGGGCAAAGAGCAAATTGGACAAATTTTCCGGCTTTTAAGAAATCTCCGCTATGGAGGAGTGCCACTAACGGAGGAAAGTGGGGAAAATGTTTTCTTTCACAGTCTGATGAGTCGGGGCCGTAAATATTTTCTGACGTACATCTTATGACTTTTACATTACAATAATTTTTTGTGCGTGTCTTTGTTGAATGCATAAAAAAGTATGGTATTTCGGCCAGTAGGTCATATAATAGTGTTTTGAGTTTAGAATGCATGGAAGAAATTATAGACGTATTATATAAAAATAAAGGTATACATAAACTTTTTGGCTCTGACATAATTAGATGTCAATAATTAGACAAAAAAATATAGTAAATTAAGTTTTTAAGAGATTAAATTAAAACATTGAATTGAATTATGTTCTTGTATTAAATATAAATAATTAAATTAGTGAAAAGCAAAATAAAATTGTGACATGTTCGCAAATTCTCTCAGAGCTGTATTATTACATACGTGTTTTGTAGCTCAACGCCTAAATTGTATGTTTTGACTCAGAATAAAGTATCTTCAAATCTTAATATAATATATAGAAAGCAGTGATATTTATTTTAAATACTTTCTTTGGGACTGAATATTACCCAAAAATAGCATTTATTTAACCTCTTCATGACCTTATTATAAGAATATGTATTATTTAAGTAGATTACTATTATTTTAAACCTTAACGTACAGATATCTATGACTTGTTTTCCATAACAATACCATACATCCGGAGCCATTGTAACAGGCAGCATTCGCTATTCTGCAGGCATAATTAACGAAATTGCGTAAGCATTTTAATTTATTCCATTTTACAGTCGATCCGCCTGTATAAATGCAATATGCTGGTATTGAACCAAGAATTTTTAATAAAGGCTTTCGTTATTAAAAATTTACAATTTAATTAAAAATACAATGTTTTGTTTCTTATTTCACTTCGTCTATAAATGCAGGTACATAGTTTAACCTGGTTTTACCGTTTCATTCCAATTACTACTGTTTTTATTTGCCTCCAACAGCTGGCGAAGTACTTCTATTTAGAAACAAAGGTAAGGCTCTACTGGCTAAGCGTATATCAGCAAGATTTTTATTAGTTTGACATACATTTTTTTTCTAATTTCTAGTAGGTAATTCAAATAAGTAATATTTTTTTAATTATTTTAAAACTTTATGCACAAAATTGTACAATGGTGGGCTTAATGCCAAAGGTATTTTTTACCGGCTAACCTTTGGGTGATGCAGAGATAAACGAAGTAGGTGCAAGTTAACTTTAAAGGAATATTATCAGATAAATATGTTTATTACCTATATACAAAAATACATATTATACCTAATACCCATAAACATACAATACACATACACATACAAATCTATATATATAAAAATTTCGTGTCACGATGTATGTTCGCGATAAACTTCGAAACTACTGAACGGATTTTGATAAAATTTTGTAACCATTTTATAATATGGTCCAACTTAAAAGATAGAATAGTTTTTATCTTAATTATTGATCTCAATATTTATTATTGCAAATTAAATGTTTATTATACGACAATAAGTGTGTATTTATCGGTTAGTTCTATAAATTGGAGATTAGAGAGTCATAGAGAGATTAGAAATAGTACGGAAAACAGAATAAAATAATATAAAAAATGTGTATTGGAAAAAAAGAAATTCACGCAAGCGAAGCCGCGGGCAAAAGCTAGTATAAATAAATATATATATATACATATATAATACACTATACCATATATACCATATATTATATACTCATGTTACTGATGTGATGACTCTGCCAATCTGACGAAGAGTAATACGCGCCAAGCTTATCTAATAACGTGCGATTTCGTTCCAAGTGTTGTGGCAAGCAGCTATTAGTCATGGCTTTATAATAGTCATAGCATATTAGGTATTTAAGATCTCAACTAAACAATTTACTGTCCAAAATAATAGCTTTGGAGCTGAATTATACTTGTCCGTGATATAATCCTTTTTCCAGAAGTGATCCGCTTTTTTCTGTCAGTTTAAGGTTAAATAATAATATAAAGCACTATTTCACTCACACAAAGCTGCATCACACGCTGAAATGAAAAGTCTTCTACTATTTTGAAAACGTGGTCAAAAGCTATTCGGTCCTTCCGAGCCAGTGGGCAGGGAATGAAAATGCTACATTGCCTGCGTTTGTGGTAGTACAAGCACTTGCGTCTGTTTTCATAAGTAGAAGGTAAATGTTTTGTCTTCCCTTGTGTGATAAATAGACTTGTATAGAAGCACATGTGGAGTTTGTCCTAATCGGACGTGTTAAGAAGTTGGGAATTTGACATTCTAAATTTATTGCTGTAAATATATCAGTTAAAAGTGACAAAAGTTATAAGTAAGTACATAGGTTTAAGTGTAAAAATAGTGAATTATAGTTGCATATGTATAAATATAATATGTCATTTGGCTAGTTTAATTTTTACTGTTTTACTATGTTGAAAATCTAATTTGGTGTAATAAATTACGACTGAAGAACACGTTGTTATTCCATTCACTCTAGACAAGTGCTTTTTATACTGAAGTTTTCAGATATTCTTCTGTACATAAATTTGTTAACATGAAACTGTATGAAAGTGGATCTTGATAAAAGTTAAAGCTATTGTTGTCATTTTTTATGATTTGTGAATCAATTTGTATTAAAATTGGGACTAGTCTTTGGAAACTATAATATTGTGTAAATTAAAAAATTGTTTAGATTTTACTCTACAAATTACATTTAAGGCTTCTAAGTGCTGCTGCTTCTGCTATACACTTATGCTGGCCTAGCATGAATTAGCTCGAAGCTCGGCGTAAAATTCATCAAATTGAATTAACTACCCGGTAGACGGCAAAAGTCAAATAAATTGTAAAATGGTATTGTATATTAATTGCTTCAGGACTTAGCTTTGTTTAACAAATACTGCCGATCCGATTTCGTTCTAAAAACCCATCAACTGTCTCTTAATTTTGCAAATTGACGTGCAAAGAGTTTTCTAACTATTTTTTATCTTTTTAAAATCTCAACTGGTCACATTTATATCATTATCCGTCTTGGGAATTGGTAATTTAATATTACTTACAATTCTTTGATAAGTATTCGTTGGAGGCAATCAATTTATGAAAATAGTCAGTTGCTGAGAATATATTATACATATTTTTTTCTAAATTGTCGAGGAATATTCAGATTTCTTTCCAATTTTCTCTTGGAGGACACTCTATTGAAATTCACGTTGATATTGAATATTGCCATCCGTTGTTCTCGACACAAATGCATATGTATAAGCATTATATTCAGCTATTGTATTAAGACGTTTCATTTAGTGTGTTTTGTTGTGCTTAATTGAATTTCTAATTAAGTGACACTGATGTTAGATGAAATAATTTAGTTTTGTTATGCATTTCTTGGACAATGACTCTATCTAGGCAAGCAAATAACATAATTTGTTGGTCCAATTTATATGATTGTACCTAATGTATAAATATTTATCAAAAGCATGACAAATTAAATGCATTGTAAATTTGTTATTATGTATACTTACTACTCGTATTAAAACAGTGTAAGTAACTAAGAAAATTGATGATGATAATTCTCAGAGACTTCAATTTTCTTTTTATATGTTCAACCTCAAGTGAATCAAAGTTTTTATTATGCTCTCTTTGTAAAGTGTAGTAAGTAAGACCTAACTCACCTAAATAATTTTGATTGATAGAAAGAATATTTGTTAATCTATTTAAATATAAAAATGAATTCCTATTTCCCTTGTTCATGGCATCACGCGTAAACGGCTAGATCAATTTCGTTAATTCTTTTTTTGTTGTGTTTGTTATTGTCAGGAGAAGGTTCTTATGAAAAAAAAAACTAAGAAAATTGCGCGGTGATTTAGAAAGTTTAATAATACTTATCACCATATTAAATTTAAACCGCTAAACCGATTTCGATGAAAATTGGTAGATAGATTTGGTTCGGGACATAGGCTACTTTTTATCCCGAAAATCGCTCTGATTCCCGAGTTACATTAATTAAACACATAGCATATTTCGCGCGGGCGAAGCCGCTGGGCGCAGCTAGTAAAATATAAAATATCGACAATGATAATGAAGCCTTACCATCGATCAAGCTACCTTTTCTTTAAGGTAAACTATTTTGATATTCTTTCTTTCTAGACGTAATTTGGACTGTATTAACTTTAATAAAGTAAAAGAAATCATGCTTTATTTTTGAAATTACTTTACCTACGTAATGTAAATATAGTTTGTACTAAAATTGAATGGCGAGACTTAATACTTACCTTGATTCTTATTTATTTTAATAATAAAAGAGCTTCATTTATTCAATCCACGGCATACCTACTTTACAATAACTGAGGTACAAACATTGATAGTTTAAACTATTGCAGATTCTTGTGAACTGCAGCAGCAAATACCTATAATGCGTATCTACGTTTGAATTTAATGGTTCTCATGAAATGCCGCAGTACCCTGCAACAAAATTACTTTACCCAGCTATTTTCAGATATCTACATGAGTCTGAAATGAAATTCTTTATACGACAGTGAAAACCATAGCATAATACACTGCATGGTTTAGAAGAAATAAGCGGCGAAACAGACCACTTTGCTATGTACTATCTAGAGAAGTTTACCTTTTTTTTTGCCAAGTGTGTATAAGTTCATGTTTTGTTAACATCGACATTCATCTAAAGCTAATAATGACAAACAAACAATCCTAATAATGAACCCGCGGAATGTTTGCGTAACGCATTACCTCACGTTTTAGTACAAATTAATTAATTGCCAACGTTTTTTGTCGAAAGGTTATTTCGATAACCTTTCCTTAAAAATATAATTAAATCCTCAAATAAAAGTAACAACTTTGTATCTGAAACTGCTTATTTTAACTTTTTTTTGTATGCAATTAAATATATAAACAGTTGAATACACTATCTCGAATTTTATAATTTTGATTCTAATAGGTCTGCAGTAAGTAAGTACTCCATGGCTGTACACATCTAATAGGTAATTTGTTACCGCAGTACCTCCCTACAAAGACAACTTATATTGCTGACCGTTACCGATTATATTTTCTTAGTCGGCACGCACGGAAAGAAATAGGGTGCTTACATGTTCTCGACCGACAACACACAGCTAAATTTATTTAAAATCAATAAGTAATAATAATTCGATTTTTAATCTGCAATCATTTTTAAGAACGACACGATTTGACACACTTTTTTAATAGATATTATTGTCTATTAAAAAGCAAATTATCTTTAAATAACTAAGTATAAATTAAAAAACTTAATAAAATATCTACCATTTGAGATGTATTAGTAGACAGCCAAGAAAATTTATTATCAAGAAAACAGTGGTTTTTCACAGTCCAGTATCGTGTGGGCCGACATGTTGATTGATAGTAGAAGACTAAACTTTACCCCTACACTCCGTGGGCAGACGGCTAGGCGTAAGATAGCCAATTAAATTGTCTATTTCCGTTGAAAGCTGAATAAAGTCGATGGAATATAAAATAGGTATATTGTGTTTTCGGATTAAGTATGAAGTATTATACTAAGGTTTACAGCATTGTGACGTTTAAAAAAGTGAAAGGTAATTTTTTATAGCAGGTAGGTATTATACAATCCAAAAATCTAAATTCAAAAAATAAGTTTGTTGTTTCTGTCAATAGCTAAGCACTAAAACTCTTTTGAATAAACGCCAACAGGTATGACTTCTGGTAGGTTTTCATATTTATCCATCAATAGCAACTAGAAATTCATACTGATAGAATCATTATGAATTCCTATATCGTGATAACGATAACGACTGAATCAATTCAATAATATGCTAATAATTGAGAGCTAATCCGTGTCGTGACATATTATTATTGCATTGATTTATATTCATCCAGTATGTATAAATCCACTTAACTAATTCGTCTTAGCCCTTGTTTAGCAACTTGTTATACAATTTAGGATTCAATAAGATTGTGTTTGATCGAATTATTAGACTGTTTGGTTATTAAGGTGTATGGAATACTGAAGGGTTTGTATTTATTTGAATAGATATGTGTATATTATATTAGATATGCATACTATTTTCAAAGTTGATAAAGGTAAGTAACAAACCTTTGATATAGAAATATTATACACTACTTACATTCAGAAATCTACCTCTACTTAGTACTATTAAGCTAACTTCTTTTTAGTTAGAGGAAACGTGTGGAGGAAAGTTATAATTGTAAGTAAAATTCATTTTAGTAACGTAGAATTTGGCCATTACACAGTTTACAAACCTTAACTATCTGGGTAACTTTTAACAATCTCTAGTTAGCTTAGCACTACCTTTTCATCTACCAGTAACTAGGTCTTATAATTGTAGACTAGCTACTTCTCTCGACTTCGTCTGCATGAAAAAAGCCTTTATTTAAATATGGTAAACCTTTTTCTCAAAATTCTTAGAGGTATCGAAGAGAAATTAATATTGTAACATTTAAGTTTAGTCTTTTAAACTCTTATATAAATTGGACTGAATTGAAATTGGACCCATACTAACAAACCAAGTTAAATAAAAGATTTAGTTTGATATAGGTGCATCTATCCGGACAGAGGATATTACTGGATTGGTGACAGTGAAATGTTTCGATGTTAAACATCATCATCATCATATCAGCCAAAAGACGTCCACTGCTGGTCATAGGCCTCCCCCAATTTTCGCCACCGTGGCCGGTCGTTCACCGCCCTCATCCATCAGTTGCCTACCGCCCTTATAAGGTCGTCAGACCACCTTGTGAGGGGTCTGCCCACGCTGCGTCTTCCGGTTCGTGGTCGCCACTCTAGAATCTTTCTGCCCCAACGGCCATCAGTTCTGCGAGCTATGTGTCCTGTTTATTGCCACTTCAGAGAAGTTAAGCAAGTTGCAGATATTCGGGTCCTTGGACATTAACCCGAATAATGTAAACAGGCTTTTCAAATTGTCCCATCAAAATCAAAGACCGTCTTCAAATTATACTCTTTTTGGAATTCAGCTGCCCAGGCTGCTTTAACGAGACCATTTGAGACCTTAATGATTGAACTTGTATTTGATTGGCCGCACGGTCTGCCCTGTATCAGAATAATCATGTCACTTACGAGGAAACTTTGAATATTAAAGCCATTTAAAGATGAAAATGTTCGCATTGAGGCGCTATAAGTCGGGTTCTAACAATTGTAGGGTGGTTTTAGATAAGTTTTATGCTGGTTTAAATTGACCAAAACTTATGACTGCTCGTGAATTTTGGTTAATTTAATGCAGCATAGATTTTTTTATTTGAAGTAGGTGTATGATAAACTTTGCATGGTTAAGCGTTCTAGTCAAAAGAACAAGGTTCCTAAAGAGTTGTTTTGTTAGTACCTACCTATCTATATATTTTAACTAGCTGTTACCCGCGACTCCGTTCGCGTGAAAATTCAGATTCAGATATGTGCCTGTATGAGAATTCTTCCTGCCTGATCTTACGGCAATCGTACATTGTATCAGTAATAAATATCAGTATAACTCGTTTCTAAATTGAATCCCATTTAAATCTATTCACCCGCTACCACTTAAACTGACGAAATATTGCGAAACTTTACGAAATTTGCCACTCCTATTTTGCCACCTATAGACGTAGTTTTTAAATATTAAAAACAATAGTATATTCTAGTAATTTGAAAATCCTATTACCAAAACTCCTGTTTAAAAACTATAGAAGTTTTATACAAATTTTTGTCACCTCTTTATACCACAGAGAAATGAATTTCGCAAGCAGCAGAGCAGTCTTAGAGAGCACCTATGTCCAAAATTTGAGACGCCTAGCACTTGTAGTTTCTGAGATTTCGTGATGAGTGAGTGACTGAGTGACCTTTCGCTTTTATATACTTATATAGACATAGATTTTGTTTTTCCTTCGTATGCTAGAATTACCAAGCTCTCTGAGCGCTTACTTTCGAGCATGCCACATACAACTGTTCGTGGAAGAAGCAGCTTTTCCTCAAGTCTACGACCGTTACCTTAAGAGTTTGACCTTGAACTTTGTTGGTTATTGTGAAGCAAATTTTGATGGGAAACTGCACTATTTCTAATTCAAGGGGTATTTAAAAGTAAGAATAAATATTTACAGAAACTTCTCGAGTATAACCGGTCAGTGTAGTTGCCTCAATTACATTGCATTGCAATCTGGTGCGGTTGTTTGGTCGTAGGATCACACTGGGGTATAAAAAATGAAGTAGGTATCCATTTTCGCCGTAGCAAAACAAAAGTGAACGATTGATTATCCTTATTCGATGCAATGATTGTGTTATCCTAGCTCTCAATATCTCGCTTAGAAAATTGCTCTCCAACAATAAAGGGATTATTACCATCTGTCCCACTGGTTTGTCCCTCTAGGGTGACAGATGGGAAAAAAAGTTCCAGGCCACAACAGACGGAACTATAATATAATATAATACCTATAGATATATTACAGCTGCGTGTGCGGTCATTCAAAAATTTTTATAGAAAATATGTGATATAGAAAAATAATGCACTAAACATTTCAAGACCAAAGTACTGGTATTTAAAAGAAAATCAAAAGCCTTACATAATCAAAATTTAAAATACAAGAATATTTTGGCTCACGACGCGACGTCAAACTTTATCTAGGATAATCTACAAAACATAGCTTAATAAGCTCAAGGTCTTAAAGCGATAACATTAAGTATAAAGAAAGGCTTATTATGAGCCAAAGTGGTGATTAAATTAATTTACTAGCAAATTATATGAAATTATAATTTAGTCAGTAACTTAATTATACTTGAGCTTTGGTTACCGTTAATTAGATTTTAGGTTGTATATTAATGTTATACTAAAATTAAACTAAAAGATATTTTTTGAATTTAAATAAAACAATGATTTAAGTAAGTAAAGGAAACGGGAGTTTTTAAAACACAATAATAATATGTTGTTTTTATCTTTGGTTTGGGTGTGCTGGACTTTGTATTGTAAGTAAGAGGTTATTTATTAGAAGCTTGTAAATTAATACACCTTTAAACTAAGTACGTCGTTTTTTAACAGAGACACAACAAAATGAGAAATTTGTTTAAACGATTCTCGCATCAGGGAATAAGCCTTGTACAATGGTAGGTAGCTTATACACTATTGTCTGTACGAAAGGCATTCCCGTCCCAGACTTTGTACGAGATCTATTTTATGGATCAAGTTGCAGTACCGCTATGTAAACTGTATGATCTATGGTTCAAAGTATAGATAGAACAGTCCCGTCTCTTCCCGTGAGTGTCGTAACAAGCGATTAAGGGCATAATAGTAAATGGACAGCGTCGTCGTCTGTGTATTATAAATATTACCTTATTGCTCCTGCCAAGCATTGAGACTAATACCCCTTTGGGGCAGATTATGTCCAACAGGACTTCTTTAGATAGATGATGTGACACACGGTTTGATTAAATGTCGGAATTGAATCGGCAACCTCTGTATGAGTGGCAAGGTCACTGAATTTGACCTCAAGACAGTTAAATAGCTAATAGGTAGGTACCTAACTAAAGTAAAGGTTTTGAGAATATTATGTGGCAAAAGAAAAATATACACATAAAATGTAATAAACCATTATTTAAATTTCCACAGAATTATTCAAAGAAAATCTGTGATGTAATATATCACAGACGAAAAAAACTACTTAAATGGAATTACAGAACACAAGGGATGAGGTACAGAGTTTACTTAGGGTTATTCGTACCCTTCCCTCGAAGCATTGTCAACTTAAGCAAATTGAATGACCCTTGTAACACTATTGTGATAAACTTCCTTTGTGGTAGACGTATGGATTTATATGCATACTTAAGAAGTTTCGGTGTCCCTATACACGTACCCAAGTACGTTAACGAAGATAATAAATGAAGCAGTAAGTTATTTCAAACATTTGTGCTTTGGGAATATAATATAGTGTCTGTGAAATTATTTCGATCAATCATTTATATACGACTGTAGTTGTTACAAGTACCTACTGTAGTACTGTTTTGGGATGTTATTTGTAGAGGATCTTCGAACACTAGTCAAAGTCATATATCTACTTAGATTAGCTATCTGAATAATACTAATGAACTTCTTAATAACCAGAATAAAGTGTCAGGTTCTTGTGTCTGAACGGCTTGGTACCCCGTACTGCTCTACAGCGCCACTTTTTTCATAACATTAACAAACAAATAAAATATTCACTAATACGAGTACAAACCATGGGGAGTACCATGGTTATGCGAACATTTCGGCACTAAAAAGTAACACAAACACAACATGTCGCCAAGCTGTTACGATATTGAAATCAATCAAAAATAATTTCATCATAACATCAGCTGAAAGACGTCCGCTGCTAGACATAGGCTTCCACTAATTTTCGTCACCTTGGCCGGTCGTGAGCCGCCCTCATCCATCAGATACCTAATGCCGGTTGTGGACAACCGATGAAAATAGTTTAGTTTCAAAGAACAAATATTTTAGAACTCCTATCCAATAAATAATATCTATCTAACTTGGGAAGAATCTGAAGTAGGTCTTAGGTCTCATAAATTATTTTCGTTAAGACAGACCAAAAATACAACTCAATAAACAGAATTCAATGGCCACCACAATATATTAATATAGTTATTAAGTCGCAATCAACTGATTACGAATACACAAGGATTTCAAATTAATTCAGCTTAGTTCCCAACAGTTTGGAGACACCTGTTCCCTCGTTTATATAATGTTACATAAGCTTTGGCTTTTAACTCAAAAGCCGTAACTTTGTCATATTACAGCAACAGGTATCAAGCACCAACATTAGTGTATTAAAACTTGATAGATATGCTTTGAGTTTCATTGATTGTTAGAAGATGTTAATAGTGATTGAAAATCTATTATACATATATGACTTTAGAAAGACGAATGGGTACTTGCCCGGTTTCTAACCCACAAATTAGTGTATAGGAAGGCGCCTTAATAATATAATAAGGCTAAGTTGTGGGTTAAAAACCAAGAAAGTACCCAAACGTATTTTACAGTCATATACGCACATTGCGTACCTAATATATATGATTCTGAAGTTCTCAGTCCGCCTTAAACAAGAGTTTTAATTCTGGACCACCCTAAGCATCACACTTTATCCCATTCTGATCCGCTCTCATCCATCGGTTGCGTGTCATTTTTACCAGGTCGTCGCAAAGATCACCCTTGTCAGACCTCACGTAAGTGTAGGGGTTTTAGCACATAATTACCACACTTTGCGAGCAGATCGGTATTCGCATTGGAGGCGGTCTCGCGACACTTTATTCTGATTATATTATGGTTTGACTCTTCTCTTTTTCTTCTTATTTTTTTAATTCAAGCGCTGTTTGGCAGTTGGAGTGGCGTTGTCTCATGCCTCATCTGCTAATAGAAAAGCGATTTGGTTTCTATAACTGCTAGTACCGCTCAGTTTGACTGTTATATTATAGGGATAAAAAATACATTCGGAAACATGAAGCGAAAAATTTTGGCTCATTGAGTAATAAAGCCGAGGTAGCGGTCTTTTAGGTCAAATTTATCCTGACACATTATTTTACATGTAGGCTCCATAATGCCTGAAAGCTTTGTAATAGACAGGAGTGCGTTATGTTTTTATACAACCCAGTTTTCTTTGTGTTGTAGGTATAATAAGTGAACGATGGCACTTTAAAGTGTAAAATAAGTAATAAGTGATATGTAATGCCTAAGTAAAGAAACATAGTAGAAAGTAGTTGTACTTTAAGTTTTGAGATTGGTAGACTGATTTATTTTGCTTGACAAGTAAAAACTTAAGAAAAAGCATCTCACTAAGCCGCCATAGTGGAGGCCACCATACCAGTAGTTTGGCTTTTGGAATGGTGTCCGCCACTTCTGGATTCCACTTACTGCTTACCATCAGGCGGAGTGGAGTCACTTTGGTAGGCTAACAAAAAAAAAATTGGGGCAGACACACAAACACAGATTTGTGTTTGTGTGTCTGCAGTCCTGTGTTGTAAGCAAACACACGACCTGGCTTAGGGTGGCGTTGCGAAGCAAACAAAACACCATTGGCCATACCTCTGGTGATGCTGTCTGTCGCTTCTACCGTGTAAAATAAAGAAAAGTTTTCTTAGTTGTTCTGTTAACAATGCAACATTTAAAGAAGCTTAATATAGTCCTGCTTGTCAATAGCGACGAATTCTGTTGGTAGGTTGTTATATGAAAATTCACGTAGTTTTAAGTGACCACTATGGTTCTAAGAAGGATCAAATATGTAAGTTGTGTTATACTGATATTTTGACGTTGATTTTGTATTTAAGCCTCGGATAGAGACAATAAAATTAATATAACAGTCTCGGGTTATTTCCACTTTTTATTAGACAATCTATTCCTGATTTTACCTGGCACCATGGCCACCTGATTGACTAAGTACAACCCATGAATATGCAGACAGGACCGGAGACGTTGGTCTACGTCTAACACTAGCAATGAATTCGCTAAGTATTCCAAGTCTCTCGGCGCAGTCTTCATATAAACTCGAGTGAAATGGAGCAGGCATGTTATTAGAGCAACGTGGATGTTAATAGAATGAGGCACATCATTAGAATAAAGTAGATGGTTTCGTTTACAAACTTCTGTTTATATTTTGCTCTGTAAGCTGTGTCGTTAGCGGTAATGTACGTTTATAATTTTATTTCTCATTGTATGATGATGTGAATGAAATTGTACTCTAGCCAGGAAATGTGATATATATTCTGACAAACCCTGTATAAAATTTATTTTGATGAAATTGTTCAACAGTATATTTTTTGTTCAAGTAAATACATGCAGGCCTTAACCTTTAATTGATAAGTGTTTTTTATTAGCAATCTTTTCTTACTTTGGAATAAAAAAAGATGGTCACACAGTAGGTTTTCTTACTAGTGACAATACACCTGAGAGTGAAAGTGATAAATAATCCATATGGATGTCCAAGATCATTACAACTTTTTTTCACATTAAAGTTTTATATTTTACAATATTGTTAATCAGATTAAGTAAATTCATTGAATTTCATTAAACGCGTTATAAGCAGTAAAGGTCAAAAATATTTAAGTCGTTTTATAGCGCGAACAAAAGTGTCATCTAATATAATCAGAGAGCTTATAAAGACGTTAGCGCGCCTGTGAAAGCAATTTTCATAGTAATTACCTGCGGAAACATTCACAGTATATTTTTACTTAAATTCTTTGTTAAAACGTAATATAAAAAAGTCTTTGAGCATAATGATTACATTAATATATTTATGGTAATTTTTGTAATCGCTTGGAGGGCATGAGCTCATAATATTCAAAATACGAATTAACCTTGAAATATAAAATGTAGTTATTAATGTACCATTTTATAAAATACTACCTAGGCGATCGATCATAATTTTATATTGTGATTGCTTTAGAGCCTGAGGCCCATCTGATAGTATCATATGGCCTATGTTATCATCGTCTGCCGCTGCGGTCAAGACAAAAGATGCAATATCGCATATTAAGTGGCAGGTGTAGCTGTCATTATAAATAGTACAGCTGTAGCATATTCCCAAAAACCACTGCTTACCGACCTCACCCATCCTATTCCATCGACTCAATCTAATGACAAATTGACCTTGAGACGTGTCTAATAACTCGATACAGTAAACTTTACCTTGTAAACTCGACTCATTAAAACTTTACTTTACTATATGTAAAATAAAGAACGTACGTCGGTAGTACTTCAAGGCAGTTAGCATAAAATATAATAGCGTTAAAACTCTGTCATGCCAAATACAGAAAGACAAGACATGCACGACTTGTATCTTATTAAAAATAAAGTTTAAGCACTCGTTCAAACTTTATTTTTAATAAGATACCTTACAAAGTTACGAAGGAAGCAGACAGTACCGTTTGTAATGGAGCTTACAGTAGTAAGTTAAAATAGAATTATTATGAATAGATACTTAAGTTATACCTACACATTTATTAAACACAAAGCCAGCAGGGATGAAGTAATTTAGCTTTGTAATAGCGAATTAACTATATATGTGGAACATAACCATGCGCCCACTCATAGACAAGGAAATCAAGAAAAAAACCTTAATAATTAACGCAAGAAGTTTTAATCAGTCGCCTTTTTTTTTTTTTTTATAGTATAGCCTACCAAAGTGACTCCACCCCGCCTGATGGTAAGCAGTCAGTGGAATCCAGAAGTGGCGGCCACTATACCAAAAGCTATCGTTTTAAACTGCTGGTATGGTGGCCTCCACTATGGCGGCTGGGAATGGGGTTAGGGGAAGGAAATGAGGGACGTGAGGAAAGAGGAAAGGGGGGAAATTGGGCCTCCAGCGCTCTCACTCACCGAACGAAACGCAGTAGTACGGATACTACTACTCTTAAGTCGATCTTCTATGAGAGGGTAGTACTTCCCCGGACGATCCGTCCCATTCATGCTGAAATCAGCGTGGATCTACTACCGTAAAAACTGCTGTGTGCCTGAGCACCGTTTTCTGTATAGAAAACTAAAAGCTCATCTGAGATACAGAAGCCTATTTAAGTTTTATTTAAAAGATGATTGTTTAAAATTCTAATGTTTTACCTGTTTCTTAGAAATGCCTGGTCACGCACTATCAAGATATCGTCATAAGTGAGCTTCTAAAATAGCAGAGCTAGATAAACAGATAAATTTGTTCATCAGATTATCTTGATATACCCAGAAGGAAATAAAAGTAAACCCTAACTTGAGAAGTAAGCGTACTAATTAGTAGTATCAAGCATATTGCGTTGCGTGATCTCAGCCTAAACATTTTAGTTTCAATCTGGTTGGTTGTTTCATTAAAATTCAGGATGCGTAGACTAACAAAGGAGTTGTAGTACTCTGGTGCGAAATCCTTTTAAAGCTATGTCGAATAATTAATTCTATCACTAGGTACATCTGTTCTTGTCTCACGGTTTCCTAAATAGGGGTTTCTAATGTCGCGAAAGTGCTTAATGCGGTGTTCATTAATCAGGACTGAGTGAAATAAATGGTAATTTTTAAAGGTCAAAGCATTAATGTATGCTTTAAGTTTATCTAACAATACCTACAACATTTGGTTTTTAATGCAAAATGCGTAATATAAGATCGATTGTTTTGTTCGAATCAATGTGTATGAGTGATTCTCGAGTAAAAAAGGAGTTTAATTAGAGCAGAAGTTTATTCTTTAAAATTTAGATATGCTTTTACTAGGTACCAATTAACTAAACTATTATATCTGTGCCTCACAAAAATTATCAAAAAAAAAACATTTACATTGGGGTTGTCTGTCTGGTCAAAGGTCCCAAAGTAAGCCAAGACTAAGTAAAATTAAGTCCTAAACAAAGCTGCTTAGTTAAATTTGGTTAGGGTCCTACTCTCTAATTCACAAATGTTTACAGAAATTATTTTTACGTAATTAAAATATTATTATATATTGTACAGTATGTAATTTTGTATGATTAAACTGCCTGGCAGCCTTGTGTTTATTTTCATATTTAGATAAACTATGAGCTCCATTCCATTTAAAATTATTTTAAACGATTCAGTTTACATTAAATCATGCATCAACAAATATCATGATTTTAAACTTTTTACTTTACCCCCTAGTCCATTTTCATATAATTCACGTTGAATTTCAATGCAACTAAAGCTCTAACACAACGATTCAACTATTAGTCATTCGCATAATAGTGAATGTTCATCTGAACGTTAGCTTTAAATTGAATACAATGTTAATCAACTAACTAAAATACGCTTGTTATACAAACGGACATTGAGGACGATTCTACAATTGTAAGCTTATTTTTGTCATCGTCATTATTTCAGACATAATTTTTTTTCACTGCTACATAACTATAGGCCTGTCCCAAATATCTTCACATTAACCGTATTGAGCCAGTGTAAAATCTTTAGAAAAATTGAAATGCTATAGAATGAATATTATGCTTATACCAGTGGTATGGCATCTTCTGCCTGTAGATAGATCGCTGACTCATTTGACATTCTGTATCATTGCAAATAATAAAAAAAAAATACAGATTAGGTACAATTCTTGTAGAGTGAAACTTAATTTATGTTTAGCGTTAATCATGATGGATAACAGAATCGACACCAAATTTCGAAACCACTAAACATAAGACGTTCCATTTTCGTCAAGTAGTTCGTTACATTCAACTAGTTCATTTATCATCTCGTTACTTGGACCTTTGTTAACACAGACTAGACAGATGACGTTCTCACTCTTACAGACTTTAGACACAGGATTTATTAATAAAAGTTATCAACTCTATAGTAAATTATTATTGTTTTGAATCTAAATTGTTGAAAATTATAATAAGATTTGCGCTGTGGTATTTAAACTCTGGCAATGGAAATAGGTTATTTTTACATACTTAGTACGCTAACAAAACCTTAAGTAGAAACTAGTATAAACTTGGTAGGTACAAGTATCAACATGACAGTAAAAATGTCCTACATATTTACCTCTGATTCTTAGTGATATGCCCGGCTTTTTACTACCAAAACTTGTGGCCATTCTTGAACAAAAGTGAGTTAATCTGCTAAAATACATGAATGACACTTACATAAGTTTCTAAAATTAGGGTGAGGAGTGCGTGCATAAGTACGGTCACACTTGAGAGGACTTTCCATACCTTTCTCTCAAGATCTGCAAACTTTTAGAAGATGTTTTGCTTTTGAAATATATTTCATATTTTATTTTATATAAGTACCCATATTTTCGAACTTAACGTCATATACTTGTAAATAGCATACAAAACGTGATAGTAAAAACTGAATTTAGCTTCGGGAACCAACTATTTTCTATTAGAATGTAACCGTCTGCACGTAATATCTCTAGCGACTTCGTTGATACAAACTCTAATCCTCGAGTTTCGAGATCAAGATAAGCGCATTTTTACAGACGAACAGACACTAGGGAAACTTACGTTTTACTTAGTATAGACGATATTTTCAAACCGTTTTGAAAAGACAACTCCATTAGCTTCCTAGATAAAATTCTGGCG
This sequence comes from Parascotia fuliginaria, assembly GCA_963082885.1. Lineage (NCBI taxonomy): Eukaryota > Metazoa > Arthropoda > Insecta > Lepidoptera > Erebidae > Parascotia > Parascotia fuliginaria. Next base: position 14,047,987 of record OY720176.1, on the reverse strand, counting down.
TTTTTCCACTGTCAAAAGTTAAAGGGAAGTTTGAAGTTCAGTCATTCATCTTGACGACATTTTAAGTGCTTACTTAGTGGCTGAGCTAGATGGTGAAACCATGTTTAATTTTCCTTGCGTTAAAAATACTGTGTTACAGGTTTTAACCCTTAAATTTATCGAGCATTATTTATCCAACTATATACAAAATCTGTATTATCTATACTATTATATAAAGCGAAAGTTCCTCTAGAACTACTAGTCGGATTTAAAAAAATATTTTTGCTTATGATAGCCCAGTTTTCGAGGAAGGTTACAGGCTATGTAACATCATGCTACTGGCGATGGGAGCAGAGCAGTAAGCAAAGAAGCGGGTGAAACCACGCCGCGGAAAGCTAGTGTAAAGATATAATTGATTATGTATACCTATGACTAAAATACGTTTGAATCAATCACAATACACAAAAAACCGAACAGATTAAAATAAATTTTGGAAGCCAGATAGAGATGGTGTTATGAATTCGAAATTATTCAGCCGACATTCGAGACCGAAATCCGTGCTAAAATAGAATAGCCTTCTCGATTTAACGCCCTATTAATAAACGCGTCCTCAGAATGTTCTATTCGTTTAGTTTTATGCATCTTTTGGTATGTGATATAAATTTTTATATTGATTTGTGGAATAGTACCTAAGCTAGTGAGGAATAACTTAAGCTTGGTTGCGATAGCCGACAAGTTGAAGACATCGAGGGACATCATCTTCACCCGTCGGATAGTATTTGGCAACCATGTACAAACAACGGACTTTGGCAAATGGCCCAGTTAATTAAGTCATTCTAGAAAATCCATATCCATTCCTTAGATTGTGAGTTTGAATTTCTAATATGTTCTTTGTTTGAAAATCAAGCTTGTAAAATCGGTTCAACGATAAGCTTTTGTTCATAATTGGTTAGCTTTATTCAACGATATCTGATGGCCCAGGCGGCCGGTTCATTTATGAAATTAAGAGGGTCACGACCATTTCTCGACAAAAGACAGAGGTTCCTTTAAACTTACGCACCAGCGATCAACAGTTCGCTGGGGACAACAGTCATTAATACCTTAGTGCAATTTGGCCTCATTTATTCAACATCAAGTAAAATTTTGTCGTGTAGGCCAAGATTTACGATGAAGTCATTACGTTTTATGGGCCATAATTGATAGAGATAACATCTCAGGGCCACTGAAATTGCAAAGTGGTGTTTCAAGCACATTGAACTCAAAGACGCGCATTAGTGTAAAGAAAAATAGCTCGTATTACCATAAACGACTGGCGTCGTGGTTATTAATTACAAAATTTTATAGGCAGGCGACACGCGAAACTTCTTTTATGTTTAACACAAATATTTCTTTTTGGGGCGTTAATATCGTGGTTGGTGATTTGGTCCTGTAATAACAATCACGTTATGTAATTAAGTCTTTAAATAGTTATGTTGTACGATCCTATAATTCGATTCAAAAATTTTGATAAACACGTAATGTTGTTTATATCATAATTCACTTTTGATTAGGCCGATTACTAAGAACGTTAGGTACACGACATCTTTATCGCTTCAAAAAAAGCTTTAAACATGTTAAACATCATATTGTTGTAAAATCTCCACATTTTTGTGTCGATATTTACTATATTTCTAGAGTTCCTTACTTCCAAAGGAAAAACAGGCTCGTATGGAATCACTTTGTTGTTTGTATACATGTTGGTCGTGTTTCCCTAAATAGGTGTTTGGCTGAAAATAAGCAATCAATGGAGTCCGAGAGTGGTGAATTGCATATTGGCAATCTCACAAAGCTAAAACCATGCGTTAGTAAAAAGTTTTAGACTTTAATTAACTGGGGGATATTAAGGTTAATATTTACGTATATAAATTAGCAGGTACTGAAAATTATAAATCCAAAAGTAACTCTGTTAGTCTGTCTGTTACGCTTTCATGTCTATAGATGATACCACTGAACCTATATTGATAAACTTTGGAATGGAGATATACTAGAGCTTGTGGAACAACATACGTTATATTTTGTCGCGAAATAATGGATTGAAGGGTTTGAAATAGGGAATTAAAGTTTGTATAAAATCTTCAATATAGAAATAATATAATATGCGACATTCACGAGGGCGGACCTGCGGGCAACAGCTAGTGTATAATATAATAGAGCCTAAACACGTCTATAATAATGAGAAATGATAATAGATGATGTGACACACGGTTTGATTAAATGTCGGAATTGAATCGGCAACCTCTGTATGAGTGGCAAGGTCACTGAATTTGACCTCAAGACAGTTAAATAGCTAATAGGTAGGTACCTAACTAAAGTAAAGGTTTTGAGAATATTATGTGGCAAAAGAAAAATATACACATAAAATGTAATAAACCATTATTTAAATTTCCACAGAATTATTCAAAGAAAATCTGTGATGTAATATATCACAGACGAAAAAAACTACTTAAATGGAATTACAGAACACAAGGGATGAGGTACAGAGTTTACTTAGGGTTATTCGTACCCTTCCCTCGAAGCATTGTCAACTTAAGCAAATTGAATGACCCTTGTAACACTATTGTGATAAACTTCCTTTGTGGTAGACGTATGGATTTATATGCATACTTAAGAAGTTTCGGTGTCCCTATACACGTACCCAAGTACGTTAACGAAGATAATAAATGAAGCAGTAAGTTATTTCAAACATTTGTGCTTTGGGAATATAATATAGTGTCTGTGAAATTATTTCGATCAATCATTTATATACGACTGTAGTTGTTACAAGTACCTACTGTAGTACTGTTTTGGGATGTTATTTGTAGAGGATCTTCGAACACTAGTCAAAGTCATATATCTACTTAGATTAGCTATCTGAATAATACTAATGAACTTCTTAATAACCAGAATAAAGTGTCAGGTTCTTGTGTCTGAACGGCTTGGTACCCCGTACTGCTCTACAGCGCTACTTTTTTCATAACATTAACAAACAAATAAAATATTCACTAATACGAGTACAAACCATGGGGAGTACCATGGTTATGCGAACATTTCGGCACTAAAAAGTAACACAAACACAACATGTCGCCAAGCTGTTACGATATTGAAATCAATCAAAAATAATTTCATCATAACATCAGCTGAAAGACGTCCGCTGCTAGACATAGGCTTCCACTAATTTTCGTCACCTTGGCCGGTCGTGAGCCGCCCTCATCCATCAGATACCTAATGCCGGTTGTGGACAACCGATGAAAATAGTTTAGTTTCAAAGAACAAATATTTTAGAACTCCTATCCAATAAATAATATCTATCTAACTTGGGAAGAATCTGAAGTAGGTCTTAGGTCTCATAAATTATTTTCGTTAAGACAGACCAAAAATACAACTCAATAAACAGAATTCAATGGCCACCACAATATATTAATATAGTTATTAAGTCGCAATCAACTGATTACGAATACACAAGGATTTCAAATTAATTCAGCTTAGTTCCCAACAGTTTGGAGACACCTGTTCCCTCGTTTATATAATGTTACATAAGCTTTGGCTTTTAACTCAAAAGCCGTAACTTTGTCATATTACAGCAACAGGTATCAAGCACCAACATTAGTGTATTAAAACTTGATAGATATGCTTTGAGTTTCATTGATTGTTAGAAGATGTTAATAGTGATTGAAAATCTATTATACATATATGACTTTAGAAAGACGAATGGGTACTTGCCCGGTTTCTAACCCACAAATTAGTGTATAGGAAGGCGCCTTAATAATATAATAAGGCTAAGTTGTGGGTTAAAAACCAAGAAAGTACCCAAACGTATTTTACAGTCATATACGCACATTGCGTACCTAATATATATGATTCTGAAGTTCTCAGTCCGCCTTAAACAAGAGTTTTAATTCTGGACCACCCTAAGCATCACACTTTATCCCATTCTGATCCGCTCTCATCCATCGGTTGCGTGTCATTTTTACCAGGTCGTCGCAAAGATCACCCTTGTCAGACCTCACGTAAGTGTAGGGGTTTTAGCACATAATTACCACACTTTGCGAGCAGATCGGTATTCGCATTGGAGGCGGTCTCGCGACACTTTATTCTGATTATATTATGGTTTGACTCTTCTCTTTTTCTTCTTATTTTTTTAATTCAAGCGCTGTTTGGCAGTTGGAGTGGCGTTGTCTCATGCCTCATCTGCTAATAGAAAAGCGATTTGGTTTCTATAACTGCTAGTACCGCTCAGTTTGACTGTTATATTATAGGGATAAAAAATACATTCGGAAACATGAAGCGAAAAATTTTGGCTCATTGAGTAATAAAGCCGAGGTAGCGGTCTTTTAGGTCAAATTTATCCTGACACATTATTTTACATGTAGGCTCCATAATGCCTGAAAGCTTTGTAATAGACAGGAGTGCGTTATGTTTTTATACAACCCAGTTTTCTTTGTGTTGTAGGTATAATAAGTGAACGATGGCACTTTAAAGTGTAAAATAAGTAATAAGTGATATGTAATGCCTAAGTAAAGAAACATAGTAGAAAGTAGTTGTACTTTAAGTTTTGAGATTGGTAGACTGATTTATTTTGCTTGACAAGTAAAAACTTAAGAAAAAGCATCTCACTAAGCCGCCATAGTGGAGGCCACCATACCAGTAGTTTGGCTTTTGGAATGGTGTCCGCCACTTCTGGATTCCACTTACTGCTTACCATCAGGCGGAGTGGAGTCACTTTGGTAGGCTAACAAAAAAAAAATTGGGGCAGACACACAAACACAGATTTGTGTTTGTGTGTCTGCAGTCCTGTGTTGTAAGCAAACACACGACCTGGCTTAGGGTGGCGTTGCGAAGCAAACAAAACACCATTGGCCATACCTCTGGTGATGCTGTCTGTCGCTTCTACCGTGTAAAATAAAGAAAAGTTTTCTTAGTTGTTCTGTTAACAATGCAACATTTAAAGAAGCTTAATATAGTCCTGCTTGTCAATAGCGACGAATTCTGTTGGTAGGTTGTTATATGAAAATTCACGTAGTTTTAAGTGACCACTATGGTTCTAAGAAGGATCAAATATGTAAGTTGTGTTATACTGATATTTTGACGTTGATTTTGTATTTAAGCCTCGGATAGAGACAATAAAATTAATATAACAGTCTCGGGTTATTTCCACTTTTTATTAGACAATCTATTCCTGATTTTACCTGGCACCATGGCCACCTGATTGACTAAGTACAACCCATGAATATGCAGACAGGACCGGAGACGTTGGTCTACGTCTAACACTAGCAATGAATTCGCTAAGTATTCCAAGTCTCTCGGCGCAGTCTTCATATAAACTCGAGTGAAATGGAGCAGGCATGTTATTAGAGCAACGTGGATGTTAATAGAATGAGGCACATCATTAGAATAAAGTAGATGGTTTCGTTTACAAACTTCTGTTTATATTTTGCTCTGTAAGCTGTGTCGTTAGCGGTAATGTACGTTTATAATTTTATTTCTCATTGTATGATGATGTGAATGAAATTGTACTCTAGCCAGGAAATGTGATATATATTCTGACAAACCCTGTATAAAATTTATTTTGATGAAATTGTTCAACAGTATATTTTTTGTTCAAGTAAATACATGCAGGCCTTAACCTTTAATTGATAAGTGTTTTTTATTAGCAATCTTTTCTTACTTTGGAATAAAAAAAGATGGTCACACAGTAGGTTTTCTTACTAGTGACAATACACCTGAGAGTGAAAGTGATAAATAATCCATATGGATGTCCAAGATCATTACAACTTTTTTTCACATTAAAGTTTTATATTTTACAATATTGTTAATCAGATTAAGTAAATTCATTGAATTTCATTAAACGCGTTATAAGCAGTAAAGGTCAAAAATATTTAAGTCGTTTTATAGCGCGAACAAAAGTGTCATCTAATATAATCAGAGAGCTTATAAAGACGTTAGCGCGCCTGTGAAAGCAATTTTCATAGTAATTACCTGCGGAAACATTCACAGTATATTTTTACTTAAATTCTTTGTTAAAACGTAATATAAAAAAGTCTTTGAGCATAATGATTACATTAATATATTTATGGTAATTTTTGTAATCGCTTGGAGGGCATGAGCTCATAATATTCAAAATACGAATTAACCTTGAAATATAAAATGTAGTTATTAATGTACCATTTTATAAAATACTACCTAGGCGATCGATCATAATTTTATATTGTGATTGCTTTAGAGCCTGAGGCCCATCTGATAGTATCATATGGCCTATGTTATCATCGTCTGCCGCTGCGGTCAAGACAAAAGATGCAATATCGCATATTAAGTGGCAGGTGTAGCTGTCATTATAAATAGTACAGCTGTAGCATATTCCCAAAAACCACTGCTTACCGACCTCACCCATCCTATTCCATCGACTCAATCTAATGACAAATTGACCTTGAGACGTGTCTAATAACTCGATACAGTAAACTTTACCTTGTAAACTCGACTCATTAAAACTTTACTTTACTATATGTAAAATAAAGAACGTACGTCGGTAGTACTTCAAGGCAGTTAGCATAAAATATAATAGCGTTAAAACTCTGTCATGCCAAATACAGAAAGACAAGACATGCACGACTTGTATCTTATTAAAAATAAAGTTTAAGCACTCGTTCAAACTTTATTTTTAATAAGATACCTTACAAAGTTACGAAGGAAGCAGACAGTACCGTTTGTAATGGAGCTTACAGTAGTAAGTTAAAATAGAATTATTATGAATAGATACTTAAGTTATACCTACACATTTATTAAACACAAAGCCAGCAGGGATGAAGTAATTTAGCTTTGTAATAGCGAATTAACTATATATGTGGAACATAACCATGCGCCCACTCATAGACAAGGAAATCAAGAAAAAAACCTTAATAATTAACGCAAGAAGTTTTAATCAGTCGCCTTTTTTTTTTTTTTATAGTATAGCCTACCAAAGTGACTCCACCCCGCCTGATGGTAAGCAGTCAGTGGAATCCAGAAGTGGCGGCCACTATACCAAAAGCTATCGTTTTAAACTGCTGGTATGGTGGCCTCCACTATGGCGGCTGGGAATGGGGTTAGGGGAAGGAAATGAGGGACGTGAGGAAAGAGGAAAGGGGGGAAATTGGGCCTCCAGCGCTCTCACTCACCGAACGAAACGCAGTAGTACGGATACTACTACTCTTAAGTCGATCTTCTATGAGAGGGTAGTACTTCCCCGGACGATCCGTCCCATTCATGCTGAAATCAGCGTGGATCTACTACCGTAAAAACTGCTGTGTGCCTGAGCACCGTTTTCTGTATAGAAAACTAAAAGCTCATCTGAGATACAGAAGCCTATTTAAGTTTTATTTAAAAGATGATTGTTTAAAATTCTAATGTTTTACCTGTTTCTTAGAAATGCCTGGTCACGCACTATCAAGATATCGTCATAAGTGAGCTTCTAAAATAGCAGAGCTAGATAAACAGATAAATTTGTTCATCAGATTATCTTGATATACCCAGAAGGAAATAAAAGTAAACCCTAACTTGAGAAGTAAGCGTACTAATTAGTAGTATCAAGCATATTGCGTTGCGTGATCTCAGCCTAAACATTTTAGTTTCAATCTGGTTGGTTGTTTCATTAAAATTCAGGATGCGTAGACTAACAAAGGAGTTGTAGTACTCTGGTGCGAAATCCTTTTAAAGCTATGTCGAATAATTAATTCTATCACTAGGTACATCTGTTCTTGTCTCACGGTTTCCTAAATAGGGGTTTCTAATGTCGCGAAAGTGCTTAATGCGGTGTTCATTATTCAGGACTGAGTGAAATAAATGGTAATTTTTAAAGGTCAAAGCATTAATGTATGCTTTAAGTTTATCTAACAATACCTACAACATTTGGTTTTTAATGCAAAATGCGTAATATAAGATCGATTGTTTTGTTCGAATCAATGTGTATGAGTGATTCTCGAGTAAAAAAGGAGTTTAATTAGAGCAGAAGTTTATTCTTTAAAATTTAGATATGCTTTTACTAGGTACCAATTAACTAAACTATTATATCTGTGCCTCACAAAAATTATCAAAAAAAAAACATTTACATTGGGGTTGTCTGTCTGGTCAAAGGTCCCAAAGTAAGCCAAGACTAAGTAAAATTAAGTCCTAAACAAAGCTGCTTAGTTAAATTTGGTTAGGGTCCTACTCTCTAATTCACAAATGTTTACAGAAATTATTTTTACGTAATTAAAATATTATTATATATTGTACAGTATGTAATTTTGTATGATTAAACTGCCTGGCAGCCTTGTGTTTATTTTCATATTTAGATAAACTATGAGCTCCATTCCATTTAAAATTATTTTAAACGATTCAGTTTACATTAAATCATGCATCAACAAATATCATGATTTTAAACTTTTTACTTTACCCCCTAGTCCATTTTCATATAATTCACGTTGAATTTCAATGCAACTAAAGCTCTAACACAACGATTCAACTATTAGTCATTCGCATAATAGTGAATGTTCATCTGAACGTTAGCTTTAAATTGAATACAATGTTAATCAACTAACTAAAATACGCTTGTTATACAAACGGACATTGAGGACGATTCTACAATTGTAAGCTTATTTTTGTCATCGTCATTATTTCAGACATAATTTTTTTTCACTGCTACATAACTATAGGCCTGTCCCAAATATCTTCACATTAACCGTATTGAGCCAGTGTAAAATCTTTAGAAAAATTGAAATGCTATAGAATGAATATTATGCTTATACCAGTGGTATGGCATCTTCTGCCTGTAGATAGATCGCTGACTCATTTGACATTCTGTATCATTGCAAATAATAAAAAAAAAAATACAGATTAGGTACAATTCTTGTAGAGTGAAACTTAATTTATGTTTAGCGTTAATCATGATGGATAACAGAATCGACACCAAATTTCGAAACCACTAAACATAAGACGTTCCATTTTCGTCAAGTAGTTCGTTACATTCAACTAGTTCATTTATCATCTCGTTACTTGGACCTTTGTTAACACAGACTAGACAGATGACGTTCTCACTCTTACAGACTTTAGACACAGGATTTATTAATAAAAGTTATCAACTCTATAGTAAATTATTATTGTTTTGAATCTAAATTGTTGAAAATTATAATAAGATTTGCGCTGTGGTATTTAAACTCTGGCAATGGAAATAGGTTATTTTTACATACTTAGTACGCTAACAAAACCTTAAGTAGAAACTAGTATAAACTTGGTAGGTACAAGTATCAACATGACAGTAAAAATGTCCTACATATTTACCTCTGATTCTTAGTGATATGCCCGGCTTTTTACTACCAAAACTTGTGGCCATTCTTGAACAAAAGTGAGTTAATCTGCTAAAATACATGAATGACACTTACATAAGTTTCTAAAATTAGGGTGAGGAGTGCGTGCATAAGTACGGTCACACTTGAGAGGACTTTCCATACCTTTCTCTCAAGATCTGCAAACTTTTAGAAGATGTTTTGCTTTTGAAATATATTTCATATTTTATTTTATATAAGTACCCATATTTTCGAACTTAACGTCATATACTTGTAAATAGCATACAAAACGTGATAGTAAAAACTGAATTTAGCTTCGGGAACCAACTATTTTCTATTAGAATGTAACCGTCTGCACGTAATATCTCTAGCGACTTCGTTGATACAAACTCTAATCCTCGAGTTTCGAGATCAAGATAAGCGCATTTTTACAGACGAACAGACACTAGGGAAACTTACGTTTTACTTAGTATAGACGATATTTTCAAACCGTTTTGAAAAGACAACTCCATTAGCTTCCTAGATAAAATTCTGGCGTTTTTCCACTGTCAAAAGTTAAAGGGAAGTTTGAAGTTCAGTCATTCATCTTGACGACATTTTAAGTGCTTACTTAGTGGCTGAGCTAGATGGTGAAACCATGTTTAATTTTCCTTGCGTTAAAAATACTGTGTTACAGGTTTTAACCCTTAAATTTATCGAGCATTATTTATCCAACTATATACAAAATCTGTATTATCTATACTATTATATAAAGCGAAAGTTCCTCTAGAACTACTAGTCGGATTTAAAAAAATATTTTTGCTTATGATAGCCCAGTTTTCGAGGAAGGTTACAGGCTATGTAACATCATGCTACTGGCGATGGGAGCAGAGCAGTAAGCAAAGAAGCGGGTGAAACCACGCCGCGGAAAGCTAGTGTAAAGATATAATTGATTATGTATACCTATGACTAAAATACGTTTGAATCAATCACAATACACAAAAAACCGAACAGATTAAAATAAATTTTGGAAGCCAGATAGAGATGGTGTTATGAATTCGAAATTATTCAGCCGACATTCGAGACCGAAATCCGTGCTAAAATAGAATAGCCTTCTCGATTTAACGCCCTATTAATAAACGCGTCCTCAGAATGTTCTATTCGTTTAGTTTTATGCATCTTTTGGTATGTGATATAAATTTTTATATTGATTTGTGGAATAGTACCTAAGCTAGTGAGGAATAACTTAAGCTTGGTTGCGATAGCCGACAAGTTGAAGACATCGAGGGACATCATCTTCACCCGTCGGATAGTATTTGGCAACCATGTACAAACAACGGACTTTGGCAAATGGCCCAGTTAATTAAGTCATTCTAGAAAATCCATATCCATTCCTTAGATTGTGAGTTTGAATTTCTAATATGTTCTTTGTTTGAAAATCAAGCTTGTAAAATCGGTTCAACGATAAGCTTTTGTTCATAATTGGTTAGCTTTATTCAACGATATCTGATGGCCCAGGCGGCCGGTTCATTTATGAAATTAAGAGGGTCACGACCATTTCTCGACAAAAGACAGAGGTTCCTTTAAACTTACGCACCAGCGATCAACAGTTCGCTGGGGACAACAGTCATTAATACCTTAGTGCAATTTGGCCTCATTTATTCAACATCAAGTAAAATTTTGTCGTGTAGGCCAAGATTTACGATGAAGTCATTACGTTTTATGGGCCATAATTGATAGAGATAACATCTCAGGGCCACTGAAATTGCAAAGTGGTGTTTCAAGCACATTGAACTCAAAGACGCGCATTAGTGTAAAGAAAAATAGCTCGTATTACCATAAACGACTGGCGTCGTGGTTATTAATTACAAAATTTTATAGGCAGGCGACACGCGAAACTTCTTTTATGTTTAACACAAATATTTCTTTTTGGGGCGTTAATATCGTGGTTGGTGATTTGGTCCTGTAATAACAATCACGTTATGTAATTAAGTCTTTAAATAGTTATGTTGTACGATCCTATAATTCGATTCAAAAATTTTGATAAACACGTAATGTTGTTTATATCATAATTCACTTTTGATTAGGCCGATTACTAAGAACGTTAGGTACACGACATCTTTATCGCTTCAAAAAAAGCTTTAAACATGTTAAACATCATATTGTTGTAAAATCTCCACATTTTTGTGTCGATATTTACTATATTTCTAGAGTTCCTTACTTCCAAAGGAAAAACAGGCTCGTATGGAATCACTTTGTTGTTTGTATACATGTTGGTCGTGTTTCCCTAAATAGGTGTTTGGCTGAAAATAAGCAATCAATGGAGTCCGAGAGTGGTGAATTGCATATTGGCAATCTCACAAAGCTAAAACCATGCGTTAGTAAAAAGTTTTAGACTTTAATTAACTGGGGGATATTAAGGTTAATATTTACGTATATAAATTAGCAGGTACTGAAAATTATAAATCCAAAAGTAACTCTGTTAGTCTGTCTGTTACGCTTTCATGTCTATAGATGATACCACTGAACCTATATTGATAAACTTTGGAATGGAGATATACTAGAGCTTGTGGAACAACATACGTTATATTTTGTCGCGAAATAATGGATTGAAGGGTTTGAAATAGGGAATTAAAGTTTGTATAAAATCTTCAATATAGAAATAATATAATATGCGACATTCACGAGGGCGGACCTGCGGGCAACAGCTAGTGTATAATATAATAGAGCCTAAACACGTCTATAATAATGAGAAATGATAATAGATGATGTGACACACGGTTTGATTAAATGTCGGAATTGAATCGGCAACCTCTGTATGAGTGGCAAGGTCACTGAATTTGACCTCAAGACAGTTAAATAGCTAATAGGTAGGTACCTAACTAAAGTAAAGGTTTTGAGAATATTATGTGGCAAAAGAAAAATATACACATAAAATGTAATAAACCATTATTTAAATTTCCACAGAATTATTCAAAGAAAATCTGTGATGTAATATATCACAGACGAAAAAAACTACTTAAATGGAATTACAGAACACAAGGGATGAGGTACAGAGTTTACTTAGGGTTATTCGTACCCTTCCCTCGAAGCATTGTCAACTTAAGCAAATTGAATGACCCTTGTAACACTATTGTGATAAACTTCCTTTGTGGTAGACGTATGGATTTATATGCATACTTAAGAAGTTTCGGTGTCCCTATACACGTACCCAAGTACGTTAACGAAGATAATAAATGAAGCAGTAAGTTATTTCAAACATTTGTGCTTTGGGAATATAATATAGTGTCTGTGAAATTATTTCGATCAATCATTTATATACGACTGTAGTTGTTACAAGTACCTACTGTAGTACTGTTTTGGGATGTTATTTGTAGAGGATCTTCGAACACTAGTCAAAGTCATATATCTACTTAGATTAGCTATCTGAATAATACTAATGAACTTCTTAATAACCAGAATAAAGTGTCAGGTTCTTGTGTCTGAACGGCTTGGTACCCCGTACTGCTCTACAGCGCTACTTTTTTCATAACATTAACAAACAAATAAAATATTCACTAATACGAGTACAAACCATGGGGAGTACCATGGTTATGCGAACATTTCGGCACTAAAAAGTAACACAAACACAACATGTCGCCAAGCTGTTACGATATTGAAATCAATCAAAAATAATTTCATCATAACATCAGCTGAAAGACGTCCGCTGCTAGACATAGGCTTCCACTAATTTTCGTCACCTTGGCCGGTCGTGAGCCGCCCTCATCCATCAGATACCTAATGCCGGTTGTGGACAACCGATGAAAATAGTTTAGTTTCAAAGAACAAATATTTTAGAACTCCTATCCAATAAATAATATCTATCTAACTTGGGAAGAATCTGAAGTAGGTCTTAGGTCTCATAAATTATTTTCGTTAAGACAGACCAAAAATACAACTCAATAAACAGAATTCAATGGCCACCACAATATATTAATATAGTTATTAAGTCGCAATCAACTGATTACGAATACACAAGGATTTCAAATTAATTCAGCTTAGTTCCCAACAGTTTGGAGACACCTGTTCCCTCGTTTATATAATGTTACATAAGCTTTGGCTTTTAACTCAAAAGCCGTAACTTTGTCATATTACAGCAACAGGTATCAAGCACCAACATTAGTGTATTAAAACTTGATAGATATGCTTTGAGTTTCATTGATTGTTAGAAGATGTTAATAGTGATTGAAAATCTATTATACATATATGACTTTAGAAAGACGAATGGGTACTTGCCCGGTTTCTAACCCACAAATTAGTGTATAGGAAGGCGCCTTAATAATATAATAAGGCTAAGTTGTGGGTTAAAAACCAAGAAAGTACCCAAACGTATTTTACAGTCATATACGCACATTGCGTACCTAATATATATGATTCTGAAGTTCTCAGTCCGCCTTAAACAAGAGTTTTAATTCTGGACCACCCTAAGCATCACACTTTATCCCATTCTGATCCGCTCTCATCCATCGGTTGCGTGTCATTTTTACCAGGTCGTCGCAAAGATCACCCTTGTCAGACCTCACGTAAGTGTAGGGGTTTTAGCACATAATTACCACACTTTGCGAGCAGATCGGTATTCGCATTGGAGGCGGTCTCGCGACACTTTATTCTGATTATATTATGGTTTGACTCTTCTCTTTTTCTTCTTATTTTTTTAATTCAAGCGCTGTTTGGCAGTTGGAGTGGCGTTGTCTCATGCCTCATCTGCTAATAGAAAAGCGATTTGGTTTCTATAACTGCTAGTACCGCTCAGTTTGACTGTTATATTATAGGGATAAAAAATACATTCGGAAACATGAAGCGAAAAATTTTGGCTCATTGAGTAATAAAGCCGAGGTAGCGGTCTTTTAGGTCAAATTTATCCTGACACATTATTTTACATGTAGGCTCCATAATGCCTGAAAGCTTTGTAATAGACAGGAGTGCGTTATGTTTTTATACAACCCAGTTTTCTTTGTGTTGTAGGTATAATAAGTGAACGATGGCACTTTAAAGTGTAAAATAAGTAATAAGTGATATGTAATGCCTAAGTAAAGAAACATAGTAGAAAGTAGTTGTACTTTAAGTTTTGAGATTGGTAGACTGATTTATTTTGCTTGACAAGTAAAAACTTAAGAAAAAGCATCTCACTAAGCCGCCATAGTGGAGGCCACCATACCAGTAGTTTGGCTTTTGGAATGGTGTCCGCCACTTCTGGATTCCACTTACTGCTTACCATCAGGCGGAGTGGAGTCACTTTGGTAGGCTAACAAAAAAAAAATTGGGGCAGACACACAAACACAGATTTGTGTTTGTGTGTCTGCAGTCCTGTGTTGTAAGCAAACACACGACCTGGCTTAGGGTGGCGTTGCGAAGCAAACAAAACACCATTGGCCATACCTCTGGTGATGCTGTCTGTCGCTTCTACCGTGTAAAATAAAGAAAAGTTTTCTTAGTTGTTCTGTTAACAATGCAACATTTAAAGAAGCTTAATATAGTCCTGCTTGTCAATAGCGACGAATTCTGTTGGTAGGTTGTTATATGAAAATTCACGTAGTTTTAAGTGACCACTATGGTTCTAAGAAGGATCAAATATGTAAGTTGTGTTATACTGATATTTTGACGTTGATTTTGTATTTAAGCCTCGGATAGAGACAATAAAATTAATATAACAGTCTCGGGTTATTTCCACTTTTTATTAGACAATCTATTCCTGATTTTACCTGGCACCATGGCCACCTGATTGACTAAGTACAACCCATGAATATGCAGACAGGACCGGAGACGTTGGTCTACGTCTAACACTAGCAATGAATTCGCTAAGTATTCCAAGTCTCTCGGCGCAGTCTTCATATAAACTCGAGTGAAATGGAGCAGGCATGTTATTAGAGCAACGTGGATGTTAATAGAATGAGGCACATCATTAGAATAAAGTAGATGGTTTCGTTTACAAACTTCTGTTTATATTTTGCTCTGTAAGCTGTGTCGTTAGCGGTAATGTACGTTTATAATTTTATTTCTCATTGTATGATGATGTGAATGAAATTGTACTCTAGCCAGGAAATGTGATATATATTCTGACAAACCCTGTATAAAATTTATTTTGATGAAATTGTTCAACAGTATATTTTTTGTTCAAGTAAATACATGCAGGCCTTAACCTTTAATTGATAAGTGTTTTTTATTAGCAATCTTTTCTTACTTTGGAATAAAAAAAGATGGTCACACAGTAGGTTTTCTTACTAGTGACAATACACCTGAGAGTGAAAGTGATAAATAATCCATATGGATGTCCAAGATCATTACAACTTTTTTTCACATTAAAGTTTTATATTTTACAATATTGTTAATCAGATTAAGTAAATTCATTGAATTTCATTAAACGCGTTATAAGCAGTAAAGGTCAAAAATATTTAAGTCGTTTTATAGCGCGAACAAAAGTGTCATCTAATATAATCAGAGAGCTTATAAAGACGTTAGCGCGCCTGTGAAAGCAATTTTCATAGTAATTACCTGCGGAAACATTCACAGTATATTTTTACTTAAATTCTTTGTTAAAACGTAATATAAAAAAGTCTTTGAGCATAATGATTACATTAATATATTTATGGTAATTTTTGTAATCGCTTGGAGGGCATGAGCTCATAATATTCAAAATACGAATTAACCTTGAAATATAAAATGTAGTTATTAATGTACCATTTTATAAAATACTACCTAGGCGATCGATCATAATTTTATATTGTGATTGCTTTAGAGCCTGAGGCCCATCTGATAGTATCATATGGCCTATGTTATCATCGTCTGCCGCTGCGGTCAAGACAAAAGATGCAATATCGCATATTAAGTGGCAGGTGTAGCTGTCATTATAAATAGTACAGCTGTAGCATATTCCCAAAAACCACTGCTTACCGACCTCACCCATCCTATTCCATCGACTCAGTCTAATGACAAATTGACCTTGAGACGTGTCTAATAACTCGATACAGTAAACTTTACCTTGTAAACTCGACTCATTAAAACTTTACTTTACTATATGTAAAATAAAAAACGTACGTCGGTAGTACTTCAAGGCAGTTAGCATAAAATTAACGCAAAAAAACCTTAATTAACGCAAGAAGTTTTAATCAGTCGCCTGAGCATCGTTTTCTGTATAGAAAACTAAAAGCTCATCTGAGATACGCCTATTTAAGTTTTATTTAAAAGATAATTGTTTAAAATTCTAATGTTTTACCTGTTTCTTAGAAATGCCTGATCAGGCACTATCGAGATTTCGTCATAAGTGAGCTTCTAAAATAGCAGAGCTAGATAAACAGATAAATTTGTTCATCAGATTATCTTCTTCTTTCTAGAAGGAAATAAAAGTAAACCCTAACTTGAGAAGTAAGCATACTAATTAGTAGTAGCAAGCATATTGCGTTGCGTGATCTCAGCCTAAACATTTTAGTTTCAATCTGGTTGGTTGTTTCATTAAAATTCAGGATGCGTAGACTAACAAAGGAGTTGTAGTACTCTGGTGCGAAATCCTTTTAAAGCTATGTCGAATAATTAATTCTATCACTAGGTACATCTGTTCTTGTCTCACGGTTTCCTAAATAGGGGTTTCTAATGTCGCGAAAGTGCTTAATGCGGTGTTCATTAATCAGGACGGAGTGAAATAAATGGTAATTTTTAAAGGTCAAAGCATTAATGTATGCTTTAAGTTCATCTAACAATACAACATTTGGTTTTTAATACAAAATGCAAAATATAAGATCGATTGTTTTGTTCGAATCAGTGTGTATGAGTGATTCTTGTGTAAAAAAGGAGTTTAATTAGAGCAGAAGTTTATTCTTTAAAATTTAGATATGCTTTTACTAGGTACCAATTAACTAAACTATTATAACTGTGCCTTACAAAAATTAGCAAAAAAAAACATTTACATTGGGGTTGTCTGTCTGGTCAAAGGTCCCAAAGTAAGCCAAGACTAAGTAAAATTAAGTCCTAAACAAAGCTGCTTAGTTAAAATTGGTTAGGGTCCTACTCTCTAATTAACAAATGTTTACAGAAATTATTTTTACGTAATTAAAATATTATTATTCATTGTACAGTATGAAATTGTGTATGAGTAAACTGCCTGGCAGCCTTGTGTTTATTTTCATATTTAGATAAACTATGAGCTCCATTCCATTTAAAATTATTTTAAACGATTCAGTTTACATTAAATCATGCATCAAGAAATATCATGATTTTAAACTTTTTACTTTACCCCCTAGTCCATTTTCATATAATTCACGTTGAATTTCAATGCAACTAAAGCTCTAACACAACGATTCAACTATTAGTCATTCGCATAATAGTGAATGTTCATCTGAACGTTAGCTTTAAATTGAATACTATGTTAATCAACTAACTAAAATACGCTTGTTATACAAACGGACATTGAGGACGATTCTACAATTGTAAGCTTATTTTTGTCATCGTCATTATTTCAGACATAATTTTTTTTCACTGCTACATAACTATAGGCCTGTCCCAAATATCTTCACATTAACCGTATTGAGCCAGTGTAAAATCTTTAGAAAAATTGAAATGCTATAGAATGAATATTATGCTTATACCATTGGTATGGCATCTTTTGCCTGTAGATAGATCGCTGACTCATTTGACATTCTGTATCATTGCAAATAATAAAAAAAAAATACAGATTAGGTACAATTCTTGTAGAGTGAAACTTAATTTATGTTTAGCGTTAATCATGATGGATAACAGAATCGACACCAAATTTCGAAACCACTAAACTTAAGACGTTCCATTTTCGTCAAGTAGTTCGTTACATTCAACTAGTTCATTTATCATCTCGTTACTTGGACCTTTGTTAACACAGACTAGACAGATGACGTTCTCACTCTTACAGACTTTAGACACAGGATTTATTAATAAAAGTTATCAACTCTATAGTAAATTATTATTGTTTTGAATCTAAATTGCCGAAAATTATAATAAGATTTGCGCTGTGGTATTTAAACTCTGGCGATGGAAATAGGTAATTTTTACATACTTAGTACGCTAACAAAACCTTAAGTAGAAACTAGTATATACTTGGAGGTACAAGTATCAACATGACAGTAAAAATGTCCTACATATTTACCTCTGATTCTTAGTGATATGCCCGGCTTTTTAATACCAAAACTTGTGGCCATTCTTGAACAAAAGTGAGTTAATCCGCTAAAATACATGAATGACACTTACATAAGTTTCTAAAATTAGGGTGAGGAGTGCGTGCATAAGTACGGTCACACTTGAGAGGACTTTCCATACCTTTCTCTCAAGATCTGCAAACTTTTAGAAGATGTTTTGCTTTTGAAATATATTTCATATTTTATTTTATATAAGTACCCATATTTTCGAACTTAACGTCATATTCTTGTAAATAGCATACAAAACGTGATAGTAAAAACTGAATTTAGCTTCGGGAACCAACTATTTTCTATTAGAATGTAACCGTCTGCACGTAATATCTCTAGCGACTTCGTTGATACAAACTCTAATCCTCGAGTTTCGAGATCAAGATAAGCGCATTTTTACAGACGAACAGACACTAGGGAAACTTACGTTTTACTTAGTATAGACGATATTTTCAAACCGTTTTGAAAAGACAACTCCATTAGCTTCCTAGATAAAATTCTGGCGTTTTTCCACTGTCAAAAGTTAAAGGGAAGTTTGAAGTTCAGTCAATCATCTTGACGACATTTTAAGTGCTTACTTAGTGGCTGAGCTAGATGGTGAAACCATGTTTAATTTTCCTTGCGTTAAAAATACTGTGTTACAGGTTTTAACCCTTAAATTTATCGAGCATTATTTATCCAACTATATACAAAATCTGTATTATCTATACTATTATATAAAGCGGAAGTTCCTTTGGACCTACTAGTCGGATTTAAAAAAATTTTTTTGCTTATGATAGCCCAGTTTTCGAGGAAGGTTACAGGCTATGTAACATCATGCTACTGGCGATGGGAGCAGAGCAGTAAGCAAAGAAGCGGGTGAAACCACGCCGCGGAAAGCTAGTGTAAAGATATAATTAATTATGTATACCTACGACTAAAATACGTTTGAATCAATCACAATACACAAAAAACCGAACAGATTAAAATAAATTTTGGAAGCCAGATAGAGATGGTGTTATGAATTCGAAATTATTCAGCCGACATTCGAGACCGAAATCCGTGCTAAAATAGAATAGCCTTCTCGATTTAACGCCCTATTAATAAACGCGTCCTGAGAATGTTCTATTCGTTTAGTTTTATGCATCTTTTGGTATGTGATATAAATTTTTATATTGATTTGTGGAATAGTACCTAAGCTAGTGAGGAATAACTTAAGCTTGGTTGCGATAGCCGACAAGTTGAAGACATCAAGGGAGCGATCATCTTCACCCGTCGGATAGTATTTGGCAACCATGTACAAACAACGGACTTTGGCAAATGGCCCAGTTAATTAAGTCATTCTAGAAAATCCATACATCACTTAGATTGTGAGTTTGAATTTCTAATGTGTTCTTTGTTTGAAAATCTTATATATATAATAGTTTTTAATCAGCTATTTTGGAGTCGGTGCCAGCCAAGAAGGATCTTTAATTCTGTCTTTGCAACCAACTTTTGTAATGCACGGGGCGGTAATTGCACGCTTGGGGATTGCCTGAGTGCATACCCGAACGCGGTCATACTTGTGAACGCAGACGTCATTGATAGTTGTGTTTAGATATACATAAAAAATTGGAAGCGAACTTATCAGATTCCGTTCGATTTCTTGTATTAAATCAATATTTTTCATTCATATATTAATAGATTAATCAAGAAGATTTTTTTTTGCTAGTAGGTAGGTTATTTTTATGAAAGTCATTATGATCCTTCTTGGCTGGCACCGACTCCAAAATAACTGATTAAAAACTATAAATAGTAAAGTATTATAGGTATCAAGGATTGCGTTGATTCCCCTTTAATGTTCTTTGCTATGAAGTAATTAAAATATTATTTTCTACTTTTTAGTTAAGGATTGAACATGTAGGTGTTGTTTGAAGTCGGTTTTCATTTTATTTCTAAAAATAATTTTATTTTTAAACTTTTAGTGGGAATTAATTGTGTATAAATGTATTAAATATGGGTAGATCTACTAAACGTGCTGCGCAAAAGAGACAGCGCCGCGCCGTTTAAAAGAAAGTAGAGACGAGAGGTAAGATTGTAAATAGAGATATAAGGTCCTTGTCAACACTTTCTCGATCGCTAAACCCTGAATCCCAGAAACCACAAATCAAAACAAAAAAGTGATGATCTACCAACAATAAAGAATCATCAAAAATCATAATTTAACTGACCGAGCAACCTCATCCAGGGCCACTTCGTTTCTAACAAAAAATGAATTTTGAAAATCACTTCGCACTTGTAGCATGGTCATGTCAATGTCAGATAATTCGTCGCAAAAGACATCGACGTGTTGCTTTACACGTCTTCACTTCTTGCAAACGTTTTGTTATAAAATATTAAATTGAAGCCAAGCTACTAAATCATTCTTTATAAAAAAAACATGGGACCTCATTTCGGAGTATACCCTTTCAAATAAAAGAAGAATTTTCCAAATTGGTTTATAAATGACGGAGTTAAGTTGTAACAAACATACAACCACTGAACCATTTCTTATAATAAAAAAATAGGACCAATTTTCATTCGTTCATAAAATATGACCGAGATATGAGGTAACAAACATACAAAAAAAAAAAAAAAACATACGACCCGAATTGATAACCTCCTCCTTTTTGAAGTCGGTTAAAAATCGGTTCAACGATAAGCTTTTGATTATAATTGGTTAGCTTTATTCAACGATATCTGATGGCCCAGGCGGCCGGTTCATTTATGAAATTAAGAGGGTCACGACCATTTCTCGACAAAAGACAGAGGTTCCTTTAAACTTACGCACCAGCGATCAACAGTTCGCTGGGGACAACAGTCATTAATACCTTAGTGCAATTTGGCCTCATTTATTCAACATCAAGTAAAATTTTGTCGCGTAGGCCAAGATTTACGATGAAGTCATTACGTTTTATGGGCCATAATTGATAGAGATAACATCTCAGGGCCACTGAAATTGCAAAGTGGTGTTTCAAGCACATTGAACTCAAAGACGCGCATTAGTGTAAAGAAAAATAGCTCGTATTACCATAAACGACTGGCGTCGTGGTTATTAATTACAAAATTTTATAGGCAGGCGACACGCGAAACTTCTTTTATGTTTAACACAAATATTTCTTTTTGGGGCGTTAATATCGTGGTTGGTGATTTGGTCCTGTAATAACAATCACGTTATGTAATTAAGTCTTTAAATAGTTATGTTGTACGATCCTATATTTCGATTCAAAAATTTTGATAAACACGTAATGTTGTTTATATCATAATTCACTTTTGATTAGGCCGATTACTAAGAACGTTAGGTACACGACATCTTTATCGCTTCAAAAAAAGCTTTAAACATGTTAAACATCATATTGTTGTAAAATCTCCACATTTTTGTGTCGATATTTACTATATTTCTAGAGTTCCTTACTTCAAAAGGAAAAACAGGCTCGTATGGAATCACTTTGTTGTTTGTATACATGTTGGTCGTGTTTCCTTAAATAGGTGTTTGGCTGAAAATAAGCAATCAATGGAGTCCGAGAGTGGTGAATTGCATATTGGCAATCTCACAAAGCTAAAACCATGCGTTAGTAAAAAGTTTTAGACTTTAATTAACTGGGGGATATTAAGGTTAAGATTTACGTATATAAATTAGCAGGTACTTAAAATTATAAATGCAAAAGTAACTCTGTTAGTCTGTCTGTTACGCTTTCATGTCTATAGATGATACCACTGAACCTATATTGATAAAATTTGGAATGGAGATATACTAGAGCTTGTGGAACAACATACGTTATATTTTGTCGCGAAATAATGGATTGAAGGGTTTGAAATAGGGAATTAAAGTTTGTATAAAATCTTCAATATAGAAATAATATAATATGCGACATTCACGAGGGCGGACCTGCGGGCAACAGCAAGTGTATAATATAATAGAGCCTAAACACGTCTATATTAATGAGAAATGCATTTTATTTTTTTGTTGACTTTTAAACCACAGATGTCTAATTTATTATTTTAACAAATAAATGACTAATGAGATTACGTACTGACCTAAATCTGAAGATAAAGAAAAATACATTATCGTGTAAATACCAGAGCTATATAACATGCAACACGAAAGTTACAAAGTAAGTGTAACACTTGAAACTTGTGTTATAAACAAAACAATATAAAATTAATACGGTAGTAGATCCACGCTGGTTTTAGCATGAAGGGGCCAGATCGTCCGGGGAAGTACTACCCTATCAGAGAAGATCGATGTAAGAGTAGTAGTATACGTAGGTACTACTGCTTTTTGTTCGGTGAATGAGAGCGCCGGAGGCCCAATTTCTCCCATTTCCTCCTTCCTCACCTCCCTCATTCCTTTTTCCTACACCATTCCCAGCCGCCATAGTGGAGGCCACCATACAAGCAGTTCAAGACGATGGCTTTTGGTATGGTGGTCACCGCTTCTGAATTCCACTGACTGCTTACTATCAGGCGGGGTGGAGTCATTTTGGTAGGACAATAAATACAAAAAAAAAGTTTAGCAAGTGCTAAAAGGTCTACCTGATGCTAAGTGTAAGCTAGCTATTTTTACTCATAAACTTTAAAAGGACTAGACGCGTAGGCGACCGACTATACGTCATATTTTCGCATTTTCTTTAGCTGATGCTGGCTTCAGAGTTTAAACATATTTAGTATGATACTGGGATTTTTGGATTCTGCTCTCCATGATGCATATAGGCGCGTATAGAAACTGTCAGCAATATCCAGTATGGTTAGATCCCCAAGATAGTGTGGTGATCAGCCGCCAAATAGATATTTATAATGGATCACTCAACATAGGTACTTAATTTAGAAGTACCTAAACAATATTTTCCGTTAAGCTCAGCATAACTAAATTCATTACAAGAGGCACTAAGGTGACGCCGAAGTGTTGTATAGGTAATTACATTCTGATCCGTTCAATTTTGCGTTGATCCGTTGTCTAAGGCGATGAGGCCTATAGATACATTGAACCTAAGTCACTTGTAATACTCGTATTTCATCTACTATATACCTACATACAATTACATTGCATAAGTACTCTGCAAATTACATATTAAGTCAAGTAGGTAATTACGGCAAGCAAATAAAAATTGTTTTGCGAGTTGCGACAATAAAGAGAAATGGGGCACCATATTAAAATAATAAAAAAGGAACTCATACACATTCTAAATTTGATATGACTTTTTCTTTTATGCCACATAGATTCCAACATAAATTATGACGAAAATGACAAATAAAATATAATTATCTACCCTTTTTTATGATGAAATAATTACAGTTGATAAAATATGTATCTACTCGTAATTATTTATTACGTAGATAACATTGCTGTACGTCGTTGCCTGGTTGAGCATTTACCACGTAGTATATTAACTATCTAATTTATTTAATTTTGCTATTAGTGATTTCCAAATGCAAAATGTGCAAAATATGTTTGTTGGGTTG
Source organism: Parascotia fuliginaria (assembly GCA_963082885.1). Taxonomy (NCBI): domain Eukaryota; kingdom Metazoa; phylum Arthropoda; class Insecta; order Lepidoptera; family Erebidae; genus Parascotia; species Parascotia fuliginaria. The sequence continues at coordinate 14,024,070 of OY720176.1, read as the reverse complement.
TATAATTAATCTTCATTAGTTTTAGACAAATAACTACAGGATCGAATAGTGATGAACATTTTAATATTCACACATACATTATAAGCAAGGTCGACGATAAAAGCTTTACGATGAAGTTTAGTGTACTCGTTGTAGGTATATATTATTTGAAATTCAAAACAATCACTCCAACGGTTTCACTATCAAATCCTTCGCAAATCAACACATTAATCCTAACCAGAGGACCATAATCCGACTCCAAACTATCAGTTCTCGTCGGCCACAGACGCTTAGTATCATTAATCATAAGTTGGCAAAGTTTCACATAAAGTTGCAGCTCTTAAGCCAAAGGAGGCATTAATGTTGTAGTGCTCTTTGCGTAACAAGTTACCTGTGTTTGTACCATGAGTTTTCTATTGTAGTTAACGTTGACTGTCAAATTCAAAGCCTACTATTTCAAATCATTATTATATCAGCCAAAAGACGTCCACTGCTGGACATCCAGCCTCCCCTAATTTTCGCCACCGTGGCCGGTCGTGATTCGTCTACTATTTCAGTTATGAGTGGATATTTGTATCATTAGCAGGCATATGGCACTATAAGATCGTAGAGTTGTTGACTGCTGTTTTTTTGGGTAGAGTGGACGTGATTACTCAGTCGAGCTTTGCCAATTTAATTGAACTCTTCTGTGAGAATCTTGCTGCAAAGTACTAATAAAGTGCCTAATTAATTTGGTTGTTTATAGAAAAGGTTCGCTGACTATCAATACTAAAACAGTCCATACTGCTGGACGGGAAGACTTGCTAACTATTAGGTATAATAATATAGTAGTTAACGTAAAACCAAACTATAATAGTTAGCGACTACTATAACGATAGTAATCGCAATGCCTGCCATAAATATATTAGCACAGTATGAGGCACAAGTTTAATGAAACACGCGACACGTGGCTAATGTATACGTGACGCACGTCTTCAACACAAACATGGGCTGTTCTCTTGACTCTGGATGCACTTTAACACGAAAGTAAAATTAAACAACTCAAACTTTGTTTTAGATATTGCTTTTATCAGAGTAGTTTACAGTTTAAATAGGTACAAATGTATGGCAATATGTTTGTTTTTATACAACTTTGTATGGCCTCCAGTGGCAGTCGAGCCAGCAACCCATCTGATGTTAAGTGCTAGCTGTCGCTCATGGATGTCTGCAAATGCTCCGTCAAGCCGGTGCCTACCAAATTATGTTCACATTGTACGGAATTACCGTTGACACCTTCTGTCGAGGTCTATTTGAAAAAGGCCTATGTCCTTCATTGGACGTCTTTACTTTGAGGGCTTTGTGATGGTTGTATTTTATACGTATAAGCCGTACATTATTGTCGGAATCTTCAACATTCATGTTACATTGTTAACCTTTTATGTGAACTTTATTGCATACAATCACATGTAATATAAATTATATTGGAAACTGAGGCCCTACACAAGTGACATATATAACTATTCTATTTATAGAATAGATTAAAAATGTATGGGATTTACATAAGCTAACGTCAATGTTAGCGTTTGCTTATGTCTATCCCATATTTTTTTTTAATCTATTCTTTAAATAGAATAGAAATCTATGCCACTTGTCTAGGGACTCCGTGGTTTCTCTGTCGCCTCTTCTCAAACTCTGTTGGCTTTGTTTCTGTTTTTAACCGACTTCATAAAGTTATTAAATATACGGGTGATTTTGAATTCATTAGCATCCTTTTAACCTGTTATTCTATACATAGTACCAAGTACTTATGCACTATAAAATTCAGTATTAAGTACATAAAAAAAAAAAAAAAAATTTGGTCGAAAACATCATGTCTAAGTAAATTAAGTAAATTATTAACAAACAAAATCGAAATAAAGCAATAATTCCAAAATAAAAAAAAAATCGAATAAAAAATACAATAAATAAAGGAAAGTATCGAGACGTTTACGCGCTAAAATTATTACCTACGCATTTTACTATCAAGGGCGGCCGAAGTGACTCGGAGCTACAGCTGACTGCCATGTAGAGGCGCTGTACGGTCAACGGCCGCGGCCGTCTTACCTATCCGTACAATGTCTACAATCGAACGAACCAGCTGAATCAAGACCCATTTTGATGATAATAAAATTCGCTTAAAACTGTTAAACTAGTAAGATCTATCGTTTTTAATGCACTTAGGACATTTTAAATACTAGGGCCTAGGGTAACAACAGTGTACTCAGTAAAATGTCAGTGTCTAATAAAATGTTATCAAGCACGTTGCAAAAGAAATCTGTCATCAGGCGAATTTCGACCTACTTTGACAGTACCTACGGTACGCACATCACCATTCAAATACACCCGCAATATTATTTATACCAATTACCTATTTACCAATTGTAATTCGTATCTACTTAACGCACTTTTCTTAAATTGTTAGACAGCAAGTCATGCAGTCTAAATAAATTAGTTAAAATAATCTCTCTTGACGTAGGCACATAATAAAGGCAATTTTAACAGCAGATGCACCAAATAGTATTTTAAATGTTTTTTTATGATAAAATGGTAATAAAAATGTACATTTTTTTGGAATTTTTAATCCACATCCAAAAAGAGATTTGTGCCCAACGTGGGCTCGAATCCACGATTCCGAGAATAAGAGTCTCATGCTCTACCGACTGAGCCGTGTCGTGCCATGGGTTCAATCAATATCTTTACACAGAACGCACGTGTATACCTACAGTTGTGCAACGTGAACAACTGTTTTTCCAGTAAGAATTAATCACGGACTAAGTAATGTGATAAGCAGCCGTCCTGACATTGCCCTGACAATTTCGGTACCTACCTATCTACTTCCATTAAGTTAGTCTTATTGATGACTAGGCGACCGAGGTAGCAGGCAGGAAGGACGTATTACTCATATTATTAGCTTATTTTATTGTACCTACTTACCTACATGCAATTCCGTTCATGATAGATTCTTTGTGCTAATAATTTCTTGTACACATAATACTTATTACGGGCATGTAGGTAGGTACTTACTGCCCGTATTAGGTATAATGAATTTGATGTATTATTAAATTTATTACTTTCTCAGTGCTTGTGCAATAATGGGTGTAATGAGTTAGGGTTAGGGTATTTAGTTGCAGGTTAGACAATGCAGTACCTAATAATTTTTTTAGTTAGAAACATAACTACATAAGTAAGACAACGAACAATTCGATAGTAATGTTAATCAAGTAAGCATGTAGGTAGGTATTGTGTTGTTAGGTAGGTCTTATCTAGGTGTTCTTGAGAAGATATTTAAAATTACCTACCCAATTACTTAACTTTCGGTCGCCATGGTAACTGTGTTTTGTAAATAACATGTTTGTGATTTCCTTTCATAACGATGTAGGTATTAGAGAAAAATAATGTAATTATTTGTGTTAGAACATTTAGCTCATTTCGAGTGTTAAACCGTAACTAACTAGGAGATACTTTTATCAGTAATAATAAGAGCGTAGCTGTTTAGATTAAATAGGTACCTACCTACCTATTATTGAAATTTTACACACTTACTTATTTACTAGTTCGACGTTATGGGAGTTCTTATTATTAATACCGAAATAAAGTTTTATGTTATGAATTGTTGCGTTAGTTTGTTGCTCTAATAATTGTTTTTTTTTTTCTTGAACTGTCTTGAACAGAAATAATTACTTAGATTAGATTAGATTTAATTTAGTTGTAAGCTAGACAGGTAGGTAGGTACCTACTAGACGTATTAGACAGTAACAGAATAAAGATAGCGCTCGTAAGGATTACTCGATAACGTTGGTACTTACCTACCTAATGAAAGTAAGAAATAATTTGTATCCAAGTACCTACTTTATGTTGTTATGTGCTTACCTAGATGTACTTGAGAAGATGTTCAAAGTGATCACCTCCTCTTTGCACGCAGAGTTCAGCACGGCGTTGGTGATTATGTTTTACACGCTGTGTTTCACACTCATGTTCGTAAACGAGTCTTTTGATTTCTCCCCGTATAAAGATATCTATCGTATAAAAGATCGCCTGATTTGACTCCCAATCAGGCGAGCGCGGTGGCCTCGCCACGGGAACGCCACGCCCTATCCATTGCGCTCCGAACTTGCGGTCTAGGTAGGCACGAACGTCGCGCTGGAAATGAGGCGGAGCACCATCGTGCTGATAATACAGCTCATTGAGGAACCGTATGAGTACTTCTTCTAATTGTTCCTCTACGACATTCGTAAGTAGTTTGCCCCGTTTACCCTGCCTTCAATAAAATATGGACCGATAATGGTCGTGTTTAATATGCCACCCCACACGTTTACTGCGAAACGATTTTATTTTTTATTTATTAAACTTCACAACACAATACACACAGTCACTGAATCCAACCACGAGCGTCACGGTTTGAAAGTCTACGGAGAGATGAATTTTACGTCACACTTGAAAGTAGTGAAATTCGTAACTGATAGAAAATAAAAAATTGCACTCTGACCTTGCCCCCGCACACACACACACACACACACACCTAATGCACACGCACACCGCGCCTTGGGTCGCCGGTCGCCGGCGCCGCGGCGCAACCTATCAGGAAGCAGGAGCGCGCCTGGCGGTATTTATTTCATTTCAATAGAACTGCGAAGTAGCCTACATCTGAGGTGCCGCGCGCCGCCACACGGCTTGCGCGGTGCATTTATTCAATAATAGGTTTATCAATGAATGCCGCGCGTAGGTAATACTATCGTCTTGATGGTATACAGCGGCCAAACGTTGTTGATTTGCGCGCAATATTAATTAACAATTATTAAAATGTAATATTTTTTTAGTATGTTTTAATTTTTTATTTGTTTGTTTGAGACTTTATTTACGTAGATATAATGTTTTAAATCGTTTTTAAAAAAATAATTTTGATAACATTAATTTTCAATTTTATGGTCCATAAGTACTTGGTACTATGTATAGAATCTCAGGTTAAAAGGATGCTAATGAATTCAGAATCACCCTGTATAGTATAATTCTGGCGACGCCCGTGACCGTGTAAACATGTAAAACCAAAGATTCAATTTGGCACTCGGTGCCTAGTCTCTCTTTTCTATCATGTGTTAAGTACTTGATAGAAACTTTAATTTATAAGGTATTGTAAGCTTCCAATCTTCTTGGAGATGAAAGTTTTGTATTCAAGTTTCGAACCCAAATTGGTGATTCAAAAGTCTAAACCCTACACCCCATCTGTTGCTAAAACTTTTAAGCGTCGTCTACTATCCCCGTGGGTGAAAAAGAATTTGTTCTAATCTTAAATAACAGTTTTCGAGACACTATTAAATATTTACCTGAATCCGTTCAATGTGCTTGTTAAAATACTTCTATCTACCAACGGTATGACCAAATAAACAATTTTAGGAAACTAATTTTATGCAAATGAAGATTTAGGTATTATTTGCTTGCAAAATTAACGTGCTCTGAAGTCTAAAAGGAAATCCCTCTTGCTTAGAATTACGATAGAAGATATGATAATTAAACTTTCACCTATCTTAATACGATGATATTTGAAAACTAAATAAACCTAATTTTTGGTTTATTCGTTCATAGTATGATTATTATTCTAACTTTGTGTGTAAAGTACTAAAGTCAAAAAAATAAGTAACTTAAACGTCTAAGTTTAAACAAATGAAAGTTAATTATATTCCTAAAGGTTAAGCAAAGGACCTCATTAAATTCATCTATAAATAATTTATTTTCTCCGGTCATGTATTCTGTAAATTGGGTATAAAATTATCGTGCATGAATAATCTTCTTCGTCGTCAAGTTAATTATAAGAACGTTTAATCAATACCTTAAAGCCTAAACATGTTAAAATATTAGGGCAAGGCAAGGCGTTAATTTCAACTGTACTTAAAACTTATGACCGACAATATCGAGATGCAAAGAATCATCATTTCACCCGAAATATGTCTACTGCTGGACATATAATATGTTCCTTCCAGTCATATTCTACAGACGACTAAGAATCTATATAGAAATTTAGTTTGGATTTATCAGTTACCACGTGAGCGTTTATTTACTATGTCTAACTAATGAGCAAACAAACAGTCAATAAATCTAAAGTCAACACCGCAGAACGTATTACCCGTTTAGTACTCAGTCAAACGAGATTGGATAAGTTTATACGAGCTTACAAATTGTTTTACGAGGGCTCTGTACACGATGCTCCTTATTTCGTCCCTGTAAATTATGTCTTTACACCGGTCTAACTCGTGTACTGTTATGAGATAAGTTTTACGGCTGAGAAGATTTTAATATTGTGTTTGGGCTTGCTATTGCTATTTTTAAACTGTTATTGACGAGTAGGGTTAGAACTTTGACTGCGGCTGGATGGATTTAAGGGTATGCATTGAACGAAAGCAAATAATATATGCTTTATTACATAATATTATATTATAAATAAAGTTATCTCTGACGGACTACCCTAAGGACTGATCTTAAGTGATCTGCATCCCAAGTGCAATGCATTCCCTACTAAGTTTATTATGGTGTTGTATTAGTAGGTAAGTTGTAGTGCAGTGGTCGGGATTCGATCATAATTTGTTACCTTTGTCAAAAAGAACAATCGGTAACATCAATAGTATCTTTAATCATTGCATTTGATTTTAATCATCCGTACGTTACGTACTTACGTTAAAAAGAAGTATAAAGCCTTTTCTTTCCATGATAACCCTGTAGACTGTAAATATGTTTTATTGTTACCTATTTAGTTATCATTAAACTTGATTTTAACTCGATTTTGTTCTTTTATGTATTATTGTCGCAATGATCGCCGAGATACCGGGATCAATAATCCGAAATTGTTTTTAAAGTTAATTACTTAATTTATGTGACGATTGTCAGGATTGATAAAAGCCTAAATAAAAATTTAAAAATTAAATTACTTTTCTTTCTGCCAATTAATTTTTGCAACTTCAGTTGAACAATTTCAACTAAAAAAAAATATACTTTTTATTTTGTATAAATTTTCCAGTTTACGAATAGTGCCAACAGTTTAGTCGATTTTTTGTGCAAATCAACATAAATATAAATATATTTATGCTTTATGATAATGCTTCTGTAGTATTTACGTATTTATTATAACCGTTTAAGATAGGATAAAAATAAAATACGTAGTCAATCTTCACACTAAAACAATTATGAGGATTAATTTTTACCCGGCTATTGGCTCGTATGCTCGTATGCCACTATAGACAAAATATAATATATATTTAAATACATACATTTTCTTAAGTTCATCAGATTTACGTAAGTTTATAAATTTTAATTATTACTGTGTCTACAGTTTTAGTGTGTTAATTAGGTAGATATGGTATAATTAAGTTAAACAAAATTTTATTACTTTTTACAGAGTGACTACTTAATTAATTTTGATGCATTTTATTTATTTTTTACAGGACTTTAATACCTGGGAAATTACCTTACAGTTGTGGTTATTTTTCACAAAGATTATAGAATGCTGAATAACTTTAAGAAGTGTGAGGTCAGTATTTTTTTATTATTTTACTTGGTGTTTTTAGGAGCTACATAAAACATTAGTCGTTACATAGGAAGAAGATTAATTAATTTATTAACCAGTTGTACCTATAAGACTACATACTTCATAAGAATGTGTCACGAACGTTCTTTAGGACATAAACATAATACCTACGTACACACACTGAGACAGTGCTGTATGTTTGAGATAGCATAGCAAATGAGGCACAATGCATTTTGAAGTTTAATTAAATATATCACTTGGTGGCGTAATTTACGGGAGTTCTAGTTTCACAGAGTGCAAATACACTGACATAGTTAATTTAAATCTTGTTGTGGGTGGATATTGTCATGGAGATCAGGTAGCAGCCGGTCACTGATCGTCTATAATGTTGGTAGTACTGCCGACTGCAACGCCGGCGCCAGGACCGAGGTTACAGATTTAATCAATTTTTTTTAATTTTTTTTTATATTAGCCCACCAAAGTGACTCCACCCTATCTGATGGTAAGCAGTCAGTGGAGTCCAGAAGTGGTGGCCACCATACCATCATCTTAAACTGCTGGTATGGTGGCCTCCGCTATGGCGGCTGGGAATGGGGTTAGGGAAGGGAATGAGGGAGATGAGGAAAGAGGAAAGGGAGGAAATTTGGCCTCCGGCACTCTCACTCACCGAGCGAAACGCAGTAGTACGGATACTACTACTCTTACGTCGATCTTCTACGAGAGGGTAGTACTTCCCCGGACGATCCGGCCCATTCATGCTGAAACCAGCGTGGATCTACTACCGTAATTTAAATTTAAAAATTATTTTAATTACAGTTTGGAGTCAGACATTTTACTTTTTTTATTAGCTTTTTATTTTGCTTTTCATGTATTCTTCGAGCATTGTAAAAACCAGGGACATAGCAATGGCAGAAGAGAAGAAAAAAAAATTTCGGTCAATTCGGATAATTTATGCTTAAACCTGCAAGGGTCTCTTCTATCGTGTGATAATTATTATTATTTGTAGGTAATCTATACTATTATAATAATATAAAGCGAGAGAGTTTGTTTGTTTGTTTGAACGTGATAATCTCTGGAACTACCAGTTGGATATGAAAAAATATTTTTACGTGTGATAGCCCAGCTACGCAGTTACGCTACTGGTGACGGGAGCAGAGCAGTAAGCAAAGGCGCGGGTGAAACCACGCTATTTAGTTTAATATATATTTAATTTTATCAAGAAATGATGGATAAGTATTATCTGAATACACTTGGTATAATGGATGTTATTTGTGCGTGTCTGTTATATTTTTCTCGACAACTACGCAACCAATTTCGATGTTGGTTTTTATTCCATTGTTAGTTGGATTATTTAGCTAGCTGGTTACTGCCTTTCTGCTTATCTATACCTATATTCAAAATTGCTTATTTTTGTATATTTTCACAGGAAACTTTATTTCAAAATTATAGTGTTATGAACTTTTATAGTGTTTTAATTTTGTTTTATATTGCGTTCAATATGATAAATACCTGCAATTATAATGAACCCCTTTTTGACTTTAATAGAATGTCCACCTACCCTTCAAAAAGAAGGATGTGATGTTATTTTATATATTAAAACTGTTGTTGATTTGATTGGCAACATACGTAGGCACCTATCTACTTTGTATTCAAAGTAGGTAGGTACCTAATGTTTATGTCTATTTCCTACATTCTTAGAATAAATCTGTTAGCTAAGTTGTTGCCAAATCCGTTTAATCTGCATATAAATGATAAAGTTCAAGGTATGATCGGATATTCATTCTCAAAACGAGTTTTGATGCCGCAGACGTAACATTTAGAATTATAGGCTTATTTTAAACTAGCTGTTGCCGCTTAATATATTTTTACTAATCATAAACATGTTTTTAAACCTTGACGATGTTTTTCAAACTTTATTTAAACACCTTCAAGCTATTTTGTCGCCATAAAAGATAGCCAGTTTTCCAAGGTATATCTACAAAATTTAGTCAAAATCGGTTGAGTGGTTTAGGCGCGAAAACGTAACGATGGACAGACAGACAGACAAAGTTACTTTCGCCTTTATAATATTAGTATGGATTTGTTATTGAAAATTTGTGATTGAAGTCATTATTTTAATTTTGTTTTAGTACGTCATCGAATTGCATAGAGGTACTCATATTTTTGTAGGTAATTTCAAGTGTTAAAATTTAAATAAAGCAAGGTTTTATTTAACCTATTAGGTTGTAAGTCTTGGGAATCAAGATTTTATTCCGTTTCTCTAATAATACAGGTACCTAATTCTAGCGAAAAAGAAAATTTATTTTAGCAGTTGATAAAATGATCTTTTATATCTATGTTTGGTCTTGGTTAATTTTCACAAAATATAATATTTTAATTGTAAAGAAATATGATCACTTTTTCCGGCGTTGGTAAAAGTAGAAAGACCTGCTTTTGAACCCTTAACTTTGTACACTATACTAGGGCATCATGATCTATATACTTACAGCAAAATACTGTCAAAATTTACTTTTTACCTCAAACAAGCAGTTTGATAGTTTAGTTTTCAAGAGCTATTTCAAAAAGTCTCATATTATCTCTTTTTAGGTAGGTATATTAGATAAGTTTTTACCACGTACGAGAATAATTAACACGTTTAATGCTACAATAATCAGACATTCCGCATTTGCTTTTTAAAATCAGAATAGAATCTAAATTGTATCGCAGTTGCAATAAATACGTATTATGCTATTGTATTTCTAATCATACCATGAACAAGTTTAGGTGTGTGGCGCAAGTTATAAGATATGGTAATTTATATTGTTACAAAGAGTGTTGGGATTCTTACCCTCAATGGGCAAATGGCAAATGGACACCTCTCCCTCTGGGCTCCGCCAGTCTGTAAATATTTTTTCATGAGAGAGTGAGAAAAGATAAAGCTTAAGTCTATGATTATTTGTAATTACAAATAAAATTATAATATTAAATAAAATTAGTTCGTAAATTAAAATACTTTCCATTGACGTACAATTGTCATAAGTTACACAAGAATTTAGCAACTATTACAAGTAACATAGATTTTTCTTTCAAAATTTTATTTCATCTTTCATTTTAACTGCTGCAGCTTCACAGTCGTAACTTAAACCTCCTCTATTAGTTCTAAATGGAACAGTCAGAAATATTTAAACTTTTCGGGTCAACTTCATCTTTTACAACTTCAAAATTTAAAACGTGATTCTGCCAGTTTATTGAGAGCAGACCCCGACTTTAATTTTGGTCGTGAACCGGTTAGTTAGGTTATTCGGTTAGTATAAAAATACTACTATGAATCATACATGATCATGAACAACAGACAGGTTATAAGCTCCTAATACTAAAAATCGCCAGTCGCTCATGACTTAACTAGCACTACAAGGTAGTCTCGTTAACAAACGTCTGCCACTACCTCGGAAGCCTTTATTAAGTGAGGCAACATTAAAAGTGCGACAAGACAGTTTGTTTCTGTGCCGTTGTGTAGAGCTGGATGCAAATCGACATGAGGTCCCACCTTGTTCTGCTTACGTTTGCTGTGGCGATGCATGTCGTTATAGCTGTAAGTGACCCTTATTGGTTTTAAATTTTAACTGATTTTATTGAGTTCAAATTATGTGTAGAATAGGTACTTTAAATGCTGTTGTCTTTTTCTTTCACATGTTTGTTTCGTTCTTGTTGTTTATTTATTTATTATAGTTATTTGCTTATTCCGAAAAAAATGTTATGTGAAGGACAAGTTATTACCTACATGAATAATAACGGACAGAAAATAAACAAATTCTTGAATCAGAATTAGAATTAGGTTTTTTTTTTGGATTACCCTTTTTAACTAAATTGAAAGAAAAATATACAAATTAGCCATTTTCTTCACTGACCCTGTTTTCGAAACAGTTTAATAAATTGCATAATCGGTAATTTATTAAACTTAGTATTCCATTACTTAATTAAGCTTTGGCAGTTTTTTACTTAATATACATTTTTCTTCGATAGACTACAATATGAGTATCTACGAGTCAAAATACTGTCAGTTAAAATATTATCTCAACCTCTCGCCAAATAACTCTCATGACTATTTTAGTGATTTATGTTTCTCATTAATTACAGGAAATCTCATTGCTTACAGGGAAAAGTTAAACGAAGCGACGATAGCCGTAAGTATTAATATATCATTTTTATTTCCCTAGTGCTTGAAACTTTTTCTTTGACTACTTATGATCTACTATTCTTGTATTTAGAAAACCAGATTCTTTTTAGAATATCGTATTATTATAGTTATTGTAAAAAATATCCCGTTAAAACAGCGTAAAAACTTGAGGCACTTCTGTTGTGCATATCGGTCATTGTTAGAAAAGTTATAAAATATATGTTGTAAAATTGGATAGGAATGAATTTATTTTTCTTTGACTTCATAAAAATGCGAAGGTAACTGAAGAGTTGAAAGGTAATTTATAAATCCCTAAGTCAAACCACGCATTGGCTGTTAAGGTAAGCGATTGAGATTTTCTTTCGCGAATACCACCTAATATTTTCTAAAGAATTTATTTCCCTATAGTCAATAAATTTCTCATATACATATAACTTGTTTGAAGTCAATGTTGACTTGGTAAAGAGGAAGGAGTGCTACCCTGAATGTTACATTAATAATGTATCAAATCAAATAAACTATTGGCTGCTCACGGCGCTCACGATGTTAGAAGTTTTGAGTTGCCGCGATTGATATTGGTTGTTTAGGGACTTCTGGTGGTATGCAAACTCGTATTAGTCACTTGTCGGTTTTGGACATATTTGTTTGATTTCTGCTTCATATGCTCCTATATAAACATCGGTGTTCAAGATTTTATTAGTGCTTGGTTTGTTTTGGAATCTATGTGTAGGTCTTACGGTAGTAGGTTCTCGCTGGTTTTATAAGATATTGACGTAAAGTGCAGTATCATGTGCAGTACAGTATCAGAATATTGTGCTTCGTTCACCAAAGTACCTACATCCATTGTCTTAGTTCGATATTAGAAGATATTTTACGTTTGCGTTGGTATTTTGAGGAAAAGACTCTTCTTCAATCCTCTCTTTTACAGTTGGCCACGACTTGCTTGTGTTTACTATAATTGTTACTGAAATCCTCAAAGAACACAGCCATGTCTATAGTAACCACTTAGCTATTATCAGAGGGCTTACCACCACTTATAGCAGTATTATTATAATGTCACTTTCTGTTTTGTCTTTTTCTTTTGTACCATTAAAACAAGGATAGAGAAAAAGTCAGGTTATAATAAAATTGCTTAGGTTGGGGTGAGGCCCGTGCTACGACTTTAACGCAAGCGTTTATAGCTACTATGATCTTTACAATCATTTATTCAAAATTTGTATTATATATTTACGTCATTCTTGCATAAAAGATTGAAATATTTATAGCTGTTTGTTGTATAAAGTATACTAGTATTCAAATTGATTGAATTGATGTGTGGGCGTAAGTTACTTGCCTTGGCATGTGCGGATATAAAATAGTGAATATTTTAAATACTGAGTTCCTTTGAGAGATTACCTTATTTTGTTTTTAAATGTCACCATACCCACACCACTAAATTGCTAAACCAATTTCGAGATGATTTATAATCTGCTTTGTTTGTTTAAGAGATGATTATGATACTCTGAACGACCGACACGTGCTCGCGCAGCAACAAATTCAAGATAATAATCCAAAACTAAGACATCTAATTGACAAAATATATTATTTAACTAGTCGTCATCGTAAACATCGTAGCCACAACTCGTCATCATACGACGTCATAGACTTCACGTCAAACGACCTATATCCATCGACCACCAGTTGCCAGTTTATCTGTCCATTTTGTGCAGATCCTTCACTTCACTTTTTGATCTCCGTTCTAGTTGTTGCGATCAGTTTCCACATCACATTTCATATGCGCAATACAAAAGCCTTGAAAGATGTTTTTGTTACTTGTTATGTACATAAAGATATGTACCTACCTTCTGTAATAGTAAATGTAAATTACGTTATTCAAGGTTTTTTATCTTTTGTTAAATTATGTTAATTAGAGAGTTAAATGTGTTTTTATTTTATTTGCTTATCATAATTATACAATACAAAAAGGCGTTAGTAAAGTTAAGTGCTCCGCAAATTAACGCAAATTATTTTTGTACTGTACAAGCGTTGAATTACATTTTCATCCTTCATCCCCATTTCCTACACGATCGGTTGGTTCAGTTCTCTTAAAACAGTTTTTGCAATGCGTAGAGAATGCCTAAATATAAATAATTATTAGGTATTATCGTAGTCTAATAACTCTAGCAGTGTCAAAAAACTGTAAAAAACGAAAATCGCGATACTGTTTCTCGAAGAAGTTCTTCTTAAGAGTTTACCCAAAGTGTTTTTGTTTTTTTTTTATAGTAGCCTATCAAAGTGACTCGATTCTGCCTGATGGTAATCAGTCAGTGGAATTCAGTAGAGGTGGCCACCATACCAAAAGCTTAAACTGCAGGTATGGTGGCCTCCACTATGGCGGCTGGGAATGGGGTAGCGGAAGGGAATGAGGGAGGTGAGGAAAGAGGAAAGGGGGGCAATTTTGCCTCCGGCGCTTTTACTCACCGAACGAAACGCAGTAGTACGGATACTACTACTCTTACGTCGATCTTCTGTGAGAGGGTAGTACTGCTCCGGTCGATCCGGCTCATTCATGCTGAAACCAGCGTGGATCTACTACCTTAGTACAGTAGTAGTGTTCCAATTTTTCAAAATTTTATTTATCAGTTTACGTTTATAAGAAATATTTTAAATATTAGTTTATTTTAATTGAATTCATTATGATTGTTTTCAGTAATTGGCTCAACGAATTTGGGTGCCACGGTGACGTTCGGCGAACGGGGTGTATCTGATTGTGTCGCGGCTGGAAATTACCCGTGGCAATGTTACACCGAGCAGAGTGGAATCAACCCGCAGTGGCGATGACGACGAACATTCAAAAATATCTTATATTAGTCTAGATATAAAATTTTTCACGTACTAGTGAACGGCAATGTCTCAAACTTTTCTGTAAGATAAATTAGTATTATTAATAATATATAATTAGTATTAATAAGTAGCAGAATAATCTGTAACATTATTTTTCAATCATGTAGCTTTAAACGGAAAAAAAATCTCTTTTTAACTGAATTTTATGTATCTTTACTACATTAGATTAATTCATATCGGTATTAATGCAGATCCTGTGTATCAAAGTGGAAGCGATAATTATCTACGAGTACCTCGAATTTAATATTCCGTGTGGTGCTAAATGAGGTAGGTACGAAGAAAATTTAGTGCTCCAACCATAGATAGGTGCTGAAAACGTTTCACTTCAAATGTTTGAACAACTGTTTTAAGATATCTTTTAAACATTTCACTCTGTATTCTTACATCTATTTGTTTTATTTGTGTTACTTTTTTCTTATCTTTCATTCGTTAAATTATGAATACGCTAGTGTATGATAGCTTTTGAAAATGTTGTACTTTTAATAAATTGTTGGTTTGTAAAATATATTTTAGTAATTCATGTTGTTTTGCAGTTTAACTTATTAGACTTTAGTTAGGTACATATTTAAGACCTTGCGTTGCAGGATACCTTAAAAACATACAAGTAATAGAAACAAAGTACCTTTATTTATTTCAGAATTAATATTTATGAATCACACAAAGTTTTGTAGCTGTGTGAGTATCGAAATCGTTGTGAGTTCGATCTTGTGCTTAGCACTTTGACTCACAGAAGATCACAGTTGTGTCATTTATTTAACGAAGCTAAATATTAAACACGAAATATTTCAAGTACTTACCTATTTAGAGTAGGGGTAGTAAAAATACCTTTTAACAGTGGCAACATTAAATAATGGAATTTCCGGAATCCGCTATAAATCTGTTTTATATTCCAGATTTGTTCCATCAATCTTGTCTATGTTTAAATAAATATAACAGCTATGTTTTTATGATTTGTTTATCAAATAAAAGTCAAGTTATTTACGGTAAATGCAGACTGGCATTCGTGTTTTATGTCAAGAATTCTTGATCTCTATCGTCAGTCCTTTACAGGAAAGAATATAGAAAATATTTGAACAA
Organism: Parascotia fuliginaria; assembly: GCA_963082885.1. Lineage (NCBI taxonomy): Eukaryota > Metazoa > Arthropoda > Insecta > Lepidoptera > Erebidae > Parascotia > Parascotia fuliginaria. The sequence continues at coordinate 14,008,444 of OY720176.1, read as the reverse complement.
ATAACATTGTTTAATGTATTCACTGTTTACTTTAATTACGCTTTGTATAAATGTGTTTGACTTTTTCTAGTGTTAGTGTGCATATTGAAAAATGTGTGTACCTATTTATTAACTTATTTTATAATAACAAAATTAAGTAGATAGAGACTGTAACTATAACTACGTAGACGGGTTGCCATTTATCAGGAACTTGCTTCGAAGACTGGCCTCTCATGTTTTTGGGTGCTAATAATGTTAGAATAGTATTTATACGCTGTCATAACTAGGTGTAATTCCCATTTTGAGATTGACGAACGACTGGTGGACGACTGTAAGACGTCAGACGTACTTAGAAATTCAGATGCACAATAATATTCTTGAAGAGAAAAATAAAAATACTACCTACAAGACACAATTACTCTTATTGCTATTACCGCACTTCCACAAAGAACTCTTGAAAACTTTATTCGCTAGCAGAAATCTCTATGCTGCACAGGTAATGTATTATCACTGCAGTCTTCTGTGTGTACCTAATAGCTTTCTTCTATTATAGCCTTAAAACTTAAAAGAATTTTAAAAATTAGCTATTGTTATTTAATTAGCTATTTATCAATTGTTTTTTTTGCTTTGAAAATATTGATACAATATCGTATTGTTTCCTACGTTTTATCTGATTAAAATTGATTACACTTATTGTAAAGTAAGCCGAAATGGCCTAGTGGATGAAGAACCCGCTTCGTAAACAGGAAGTAGTGGGTTCGGATCCGTCAAGTATCAATGTGATTTTTCAAATCATATATTATACTTTCTAAGTTTATCTTGGACATTTCTGACTGACGGTGAAAGAAAACATCGTGAAGAAACTTGGATTCAAAAGTCTGAAATTGCCAATCCGCCTTAAGCAAGCGTGGTGATTAATGCTCATGCCTTCTCTATAGGAGAAGAGGCCTTTCCACTAATTAACAAGCTGGTAATTGTCCCACTGCAGGGCTATTATACCTATTGTAAAAAGAAAATATTAGAAAAGACATTTGACAGTGCCCTATAAATGTCTGTTCTAATGTAACTAGGAAATCTGTTTCACACTTACATGTACATAGCTATTTTAACTGGTAATATTAGTTTAAGTAGAGCATACTAGTTTATAGATGGGTCTCTTAAGTAGAGGATCTCAGTGCTTTGGATGATAAATCCTCGTTTCCTGTTTATGCTAACTCTGCATTATGAAATAACTGTACTTTATGAAATAGGTGAGTTTCAAAATGCAATATTCAAATACTATCTGTTATTGTTTTGTTAAGTTGCGCTGTTAAATAATTTATGACAAATGATGCAGTTTTGAACTATGTAGTTTAATTTAATACCGTGTAGATATGCTACGCGGTACCTATTAAAGTTATGGGTAATAATTTAGGTGATTAAAGTTATCATGACTTAAAACAACTTTTCTCTAGCATTTATAAAAACTTTAGTTATTACTCTGGTATAAGTAACTAAATTCATAAAGAGGAAATACGAATTTAGGCAGCCAGTTCTTCCTATGTATAAATTGTTCATTTTTGAAAGTATATTCACGCAATCCGATATTATCCCGGATTCTTGGAAAACATATGCACGACTTTCATGAAAGCTGTAGAGGTGCAAGATCAATATGTAAAGATGCTTAAAGAAAAATGCATGCTCTTTGTTTCCTAATGTTCATAGCATATTGACGTGACGTCTGATGGTAGGAATCTCAGAAACGGCTGCCACTTTTTCAGAAATGAACACCTCAAGAAATTTAATTTTGTGTAGATGATTGAATGAGTCTTGTTGTTGTGAAAATCAAATTCATTAACTATAATATTTTAGTAGCTAAAGGCGCTAAAAACAAATTTAAACCAGTTACTATTCCTGGTAAATAAACCTACTCATAACAGTTAAGTTGATTTGCATTTAATATTTTATTATAATTTTAACTTCACAGCCACGTATCAAACGGCCAACTTTAATCCTAAGTCTAGTTTCATAAATCCTCTCACTTCGCTATATCCGGTCCGTTTATTATCCAGCTCGTACCAATTTAGATGGTCCCACTGAATTTCAAGATATTATACAAGAGGTACGTGACTTTAGAACGGTGAAGATTCGCTCCTCGATTGTCAGATCGAATGTGGTTTTATACGTAAGTATGTCGGTTATAATTTCAACATATTCAGCTTACATTAGACACGCAGTTTGCTGTTTAAATGAAACGTCGTGTTTTATTAAGTGTTTAATGTTGGTGTTTTATGTTGCTACATTTTCGGGATTTATGATGCTGTTGAAGCTAATTGCTATTAAATAAATAAATAATAAATAATAAAAATATTTATTTCTCTTCCACAAAGGTAACTTAAAAATTTAGTGTTATAAAGTAAGTTTCAATCCTTTGTGAGAGACTGGTATCTGCACTAGGATTCCCTGTCACGCAGATTACCAGGCCCCCATTGAACATTTTCACATATAGTTTACTGTATATAACTAGTTTTAATTGATTTGATATAAAAGCGGAAAAATTTATATAAGGTATATAAGTACTTATGTTTGTATGTGTGTATGTGTGTGTGTGTGTGTGTGTGTGTGTGTGTGTGTGTGTGTGTGTGTGTGTGTGTGTGTGTGTGTGTGTGTGTGTGTGTGTGTGCGTGTGCTTGCGTGTGTGTGTGTGTGTGTGTGTGCGTGCGTGGCTGTATGTGAGTGTGTGATGGTGTATGTATGTGTTTTTGTTATTTTGGAATGTCTAGTAACTTTTCAGTGGTGTCATAGTCTAGGTTTAATAGGAAAGATGTTAGCAGGTGCTTGCACTTAGCCTTGTGGCAATGGTATAAATTTAACGATGCGTTTAATTTATTATATAAATAACTACTGAGAAAACAATAACTTTGGTGCGACAGTTTCGTTTTATATAATTTGGATTTGCATACTTTAGCTTTGTTTCGCTTATGGGAATGTAGGTTAGGGTCATAGGTCAAGTGTGAGTGCTTGTGAAGTATGATTTCCCTGATGAACAGTTGCCTAACGTTTGGTACCTTACACTTAGCATACAGCTCATACGTCGAATAATAGAATGGAAGGGAAAGGCCACCTTGAGCACAGCTCTCTGGGCTCGTTCGACTTTGAGTATGTGAGTTTTAGGGGCGCCACCCCAGGTGGAAATGCAGTAGTTAAGAAGCGATTGGCACATTGCATAGTAAACCGTTTTCAGGACTGCCCAATCAGCAGCGTGGCAGAGGTTTTTAAAAATATAGATGAGTTTTCTTATACGTTTGGATAAAAGGTCGATATGACTGCTGAAGTTGAGGTTTTTATCAATTATAACGCCAAGGTATTTAATTTCATCTACGTTCATAAGTGTAGGGCAAATGCAATTGATAGAAGTAAAATTATTACATGTGTGAGCAATTATGTGGTGATGAGGATTGAGTGTGGTGTATGCATTTGTCAATGTGAAAATGATGTATTTGGTATTGTCAATATTTAATGTGAGTAGATTAGTGTTAAGCCAGGCAACTACTTTTGAGAAACCCAATTGCGCAAAATGATATACCTCTTCCCAGGTATTACCGTGAAATAGCAACGCCGTGTCGTCAGCAAAAGTTATTATTTTGCCATTGTCAAGATTTAGTTGGCAGAGGTCATTAATGAAGACCAAAAATAGTGTTGGTCCCAATATGCTACCGTGAGGAATGCCAATAGATACCTCACAATCATCGCTAGCCCATTCTTCAACTTTAACACGTTGAGTTCTACCACTTAAATAACTTTCAAATAGTTTCAGCTGCATGCCACGAATTCCAAGATATTCCAACTTCTTTAGCAATAGCGATGGTAAAACGGTATCGAATGCCTTGGCTAAGTCAAGAAATATCGTGATTACTTTCTGTTTACTATCAAGATTAGTTATAATGGTATCCGTTAGATTGAGAATAGCGTCACTTGTTGATCTATCTTTGCTAAAACCATATTGATTCTAAGTATTCAGTTAGTTGTTTGTTTATTACTTTTTCTAGTATTTTTGAAATTGTTGGTAAAATAGAAATCGGACGGTAGTTGTTAATAGAATCTGTATTACCGCTTTTAAAGATGGGGTATTAGGGACTTCTTAAGTTCAGTGGGAAATGTTCCTGTGGAGATGGAAGTGTTGCATATATGCGCAATCGGCTCAGACAACATATCAGAATATCTCCTTATCACATTGCTTGAAATGTTATCACAACCAACTGCGCAGTTGGTTTTAAGCGTCGATATGATAGATTTAACTTCCATTTTGTCTGTTGGTAAGAGGACAAAGGATTTAGAGTACTACGACAGCGTAGGATTGTAGTATGAGTCGTGATAAAGGGCGGTTATTTTTTGTGTTAGTGACATTCCAATATTACGGAAGAATAAGTTAATATCGTTAACTGACTTAGTGGGATTAAGTGTGTCGATCAGTTCAGATGTTGGCGTCTGTTGCTTGGTAGTGTGAGAAATGATTTTTATGGCATTCCACATTTTCTTCGAGTCGCCTTTACAATTTGATATTAGAGATCTATCGTGCTCTTGTTTGAGATGTTTTAATAAGTTATTGCAATGATTGCGATAGCGAGTGTATGTTAGTTTAATTACTTCATTGTTAGGATGTTTTCGATACTTTTGGTGCAACTTATCACGATTACGCATGCATCGCAATAAACCAGAAGTTATCCAACTTTTTATTAATCTTTTACGTCGTGGAACAGTATTTATTTTTGTACAACTTTGGATAGTAGAACTTAGAATTTTTTGGAAGTAATTAGTGAGGCCATTAGCATCGTCCATATTAAAAGTAAGGTTAAAGTTAATATTTTTTATTTTTTCGTCTAATGCCGTATAGTCTAGCAGAGAGAAAGTTTTGTTGAGTGTCTGTGGTGGATGAGCAAGAGATAGACTAATAATATTGGTGTAATGGTCAGTTAATGTTGTGTCAGCTACTAAACTTTTAACAGGAAGTCTAGTTTTGACGATGACATGATCGAGACATGTCTGAGTATGTGTAGGGATGTAATGCGCAGGTAGCATGCCATGAGATGCTAATAGGTTAAGATAATTTTCCACTCTTGAGTCAGAAGTCGATGCTGATATGTCAATATTTATATCGCCTGTTAAGATTATAGTTTTATATGCCGATAACGATAGCAAGAGCGATTATTTAGCGATTCCAGAAACTTGCATATATTTCTTTCTCCAGGAGGGCGATTATAACAGATTGTGCATTCATTTTAATTAGTAAACAATTGGCATCAACCAATAGTGGTTCAGAAACATTAAAAATAAAAGTAGACTTATAATACACGATGATACCCTCGTTCTGTGTACGCACATTTTTTGTAAATGAGGAGTGATATCCATTAATTTGCGGTATAATCTGGTGATTTAGAATCCAGCACTCGTTTAAAATGATTAAATCCCATTCAATACCAGTACGATTTATGAGTGTATGTAGGCCCTGCACATTACGATGGATGCTACGTATATTTTGTACAATAATATTTAAGGATAATTGATGTCTGTACAATAATGAAGGACAGTCTTCTATACAACATGTATTAGATTCAGCCACACTTATGTTGTCTATTTCTCTATTTAAATGTAAGTTATGATCGAAATTTATATTTGTTTTTAAATTTCACAACTAAGGTATTCAATATAATTGCTTATTTAGAGGGTAGGCAGCGCAATGGTGTGGTATAGTTATTGGAAAAGACAAATGCCGAAAAGATATTTAAATAAGGGTGTATAATAGCATAATTTATTTTGATAAACATAGTGTTTTTTATAACAACAACAACGTGAATAAGTTGTGTGCATAGTATAAGAGGTATTTGATTATTTGTGTCATGTAATATACTTGTATGTGTAGTAACCGTTTGATATATTGTGAAAAGTATGTAGCATATAAGTGAGTATGTGATGTAATAAAATAAGCTTTGTGTAAATAATATAAATATATTATGTTGAGTTAATTTTGATGATCGTTTTAAATTTATAATTGAAAAGTATGAATTGGTCGCCAGATTGGTGTAGTGTAGTGAAGGATTTTGTGCCTGTACTAATGAGATTTTGTAATGTAAAGAAAGTGTATCGTGTAAAATATTTTTTGGGTTTGATTTGTTTTTGTACGTAATGGAATTGTAAAAATATGTAATTGTATGATCAAGATTTATGAGCAATAGTGTAAGTGTTGAATGTGTAACTGTACTTGAAGCTGTACTGTGTTTAGTGATAAGTGTAAGTGAGTATATATTGTCATTTCTTAAATTTAAATAAGTAATGTAAATGTAGTAGTAAATAGTTTGTGAGGTTTTGTAGTGCATTACAACCACACGATGATATTCACAAAAACTTAATATATAAAGGGTGCAACATTTGAGATAATATATTAAATTAATAAAAGATAGTCAATTACTAGTATTGAGTTTAAGTAGATCATTTTCCGAGTTTATACGAATTTGAGGTTGTCCTACAGCCTTACGGAGGTATACTATTCCTTTTGATGTCCAACAGAAGTCAAAGCCATTGTCTTTTGAAAATTCACGAGCCATGTAGAATAACTTTTGTGCTCTAAAGGTCAATGTTTCCGATATATACACAGGCCTAGAGATGGATGGCCCAGCAAAATTTAAATGATTTGTGTTTAGTTTTTCCCCTTTCGGCTTATTGTTATTGAATGTTTTGACAGCTCGTAATATGCTTTCCTTCATTAGTACGCTATTAAACTCCACTATGAGCGGCTTGTTAGACTCTCTGTTTGAGTTGTTTCTGTATAAGTCTTTTATTTGATCGTCTTGCAGGCTCACTCCAACAGTTTTTGCCAAGGATTTTACTAAAGCGCACATTTCCTGCTTTGTTTCCGGTTGTTTATCACTTGCCGAGCTATTAGGTATGTTACGGAGCTCTAAACCCGTAGATCTTAATTTACGTTCTAGAGTTTCCACTTTATCTTCTAGAAGTTTTATCTTGGTTTTTTCTTCTACTCGTTCTTCCTGAAGTTGATGTATTTTTTTAAGCACATCGTCGTACTTATCAGACATAAATTGTAGACGTTCTTGTAATTCAACGTTCTGTTGTCTAATAGTCAGGAACTGTTGCTCCACGGAAGTTGATAATTTGTAGAACAATTCTCGCATTTCGGTTTTTAACTCATTAATATCATCGTCCTGTTCCCGCCTTCTCTTTGTGCGTACGCTAACATTAGTTCTACCACTGTGTTCGGACGGAGTGTCCGAATCGTATGTTTGTTGTTGTATGACCAAGGTATCAGTGGTGGGTGTTAGGGGTCTTTGTGGTGAATGACGTAACGGCATGGTGACGGGTAGTAGATGTATTGAGCGTATGAGGATATGATAGAAAGTACACAGTAGTATAAAATGTAACTCTGGTGCAGGGGTCTATGTTTTGGTCGTCGTCGATCGACAATTTCATACATAAAACAGTGATAATAATGCAGAAAAGTGATAATAGTTCACAAAAAGAGTCAATAATTCACAAAAAGTGGTAATACTTCACAAGAAGTGATAATAAGTCACAAAAAGAACACGGGTAACGCTTGGGTTCGATACCTCGAGATACTGTGGCCTCTGTAGCAATTTTGCCACTTAGCTACGCTGACTTTCACGGTTGGATTAAAAATATTGATCTCTTCCCTTAGTAGTATTTAAACAAAGTAGGCTAGAGTAATAAAACATTTAGTTAAGCAGTTTTCATAATACAAGTCCGGTAGTTTGTCACACACAGCACTTTTATAATGTTTGCACTTTTATAATGTATGATTATTGTTATTTATCACTTTATTGTTTGTATTTCTGTGTTATATTTGATGTATTTAGTTCGTTTAAGTCATAATTATCATGTGTGTACAGTATTGACAATAGGCAGACACTTTCTACTAGTAAAACTATTTTTAATCGCAGAGCGTACACAAAGCACGTCCTTTCGCTAGCGCGGTCCGGCGGGGGGGACTAAACTTATATTTCAATGTTTTAGCAATCAATAATCTGGTCTACCGTAACAAATTTTAAATGTCTATGAAAGCCTTACTCCCGCGATATTCGATAACGTATATACCTACCTACTTTAAAAATCAATATAAAAGTAGTTACTTTTTACTTGTTACTAGTTGATTAGTTATCTACTTGTTAACTTATGATAGAAATTTGATATCTTTAAAATTGAAAGAAACTCATACTTACGTGTTAAAGGTTTTTTTTATCTTTGGTCTTAAACTGTAGATGTAATATTTAATTGTAGACTAGCTGCACCACACGGCTTTGCCTGCGCGTAAAATATGTTTTTTGTATCCCTCGGGAACCAGACCGATTTTCGGAATAAAAAGTTGCCTTTGTTCGTTTCCGGCACCGAATTTTTCTACATATAAATTTTCATCGTAATCGGTTGAGCCGTTTAGGCACTGAGTGGTAACAAATACACAAACAAACTTTTGCATGTATAATGTTAATGGGATAAAACGTTAAAGAATGTGCATTAACGGTAAACCGCTGGTTTCTATGATGGCTACATGGTAAAATATTCAGTTGCAATTTGGAGCCGCCAAAAAGTGCTATTCATAGAAGCACTTTCTTTGATATAAGCAGGTAAGGGACTCCACGAAATAGCCGAGTTATGTCGGGCAATAAGTGTTGTGAAAGATTACGTAGGTATTTGATTAAAGAGCTAGTTAAAAATCTCTGGCAAAATATTCTAAGAGATGATTTACATAATTTATTTCGTAAGACAGTGTCATTACAAATAAGTTATTGAACTGCTAATTGGAAGATTTGCCTTATTTAAAAGTAATTGTTTAGTATATTATAATAACAATTCTATAGGACAATAACACTGCATTATAGGCTGCCATTATGCAGAAAGGTGAATTAATTCTGTTAAAATATTTAGCAATAAATTAAAAATCAGACACCTCACAAGGTGGACCGACGACCTTATAAAGGTGGCAGGCAACCGATGGATGAGGGCTGCGAACGACCGGCCAAGATGGCGAAAATTGAGGGGACGCCTATGTCCAGTACTGGACGTCTTTTGGCTGATATGATGATGATGAACTTAAAAATATAATTTTGCAACTTTTCTCCCGCATTTATAAAAACTTTTATAGCTATAATTTTGCAAGTCTTAAAACTTATAAAGTTATTTACGGCTTATAGAATGGCCACATGTACCAATTTATTTGAAGAACATGAGTTTCGATTTGCACGTACGTGCCTAGACTGCTATGTCACGAAACTAATATTTTCAATTTTTTCGCCAATTGTATGACGTCATAAACCGCCAATTATTTATGACGTTTATTCTTCGTAATGGTCCTTAAATGGTTGGCTGAATAGCTTCTTTAAGTTAATGATTTTAAGTTATAATTTTTAAATACATACCTATATTTCTTTGTGACAAATTAGGTCAAAGTCAAAGCATTTATTTCATGTGGATAAGTACCTATATACGACATGATACTTATAAACGTCAAAATTACAATAAAAAAACATGTCAGCCAATAGCCAATTAGCAATTTAACTTCGAACACTGTAAATTATACATATAAACCTGTCGCACTAAGGAAAAAAGACACAAGCAAAAGTCACAAGACATGAAAAAATGTCTCAATAGTGTGACCTTTTAGGCTGAAAAACAGTTTTTTGCTTACAGTTTACTTACAAATCTAAAAATACTGCATGAATGCAGGTAGATGACCTGTGTAGGTCGGGTGCAGTAATACTGTCATGACTAAGTAATTTCCTGACTACTTGTCAAGATAGACCTCTTTTTGCACTCTTGCTTGTGGCCGATTGGAAGGGAAAAAGTTTTATAGATTTTTTGTTACCAAGAAAATTTCAAGTAGCAGGCCTGGAATTAGTAGTCACCTAGATGGCCAAGCATATAATACATGCTAAGCTTCATTGTTTAATAGTCTAGTATAATGCTTGATTGGAATTTCGAAGTCTTTGATGTATTAGTCCGTTCAACTGTGTTCAACAATTACTTTTGATCAAACTATCTTGAATGTGAAAAGCCAAATAGTTAATAAAGTGATCTTAGTGAAACCATGTGCATCCTATCTATACCTAAAATTGTATAAGTCTATCTTGATTTGTGTAGTCAATTTCGGCATCCTTCTGAATACTAAATACATGTATATTTAAAAATATCGCATAGATCTTTTCATTACAAACGCAACTGTCACTTTTTCACTCTCAAGCTTTTCCATAGAAAAAGCTTCTTTGTATATTACAATACAGTTTAGGGTAATAAAATAGTGTGTTCCAGTTAAATGTAAATCAGGTCAACTGCGATCGTTTAAAAGCCTATAAGTAAGTTAAATTATTTTCTGTACAATTTAGTTGACTAAGTTCACGTTAGTGTAAAGAGTTTGTGAAGGTAAAGCCATACTATAGCTATTAAAGTAAGATTGGTCTGCTGGTAAATTAGTTGACCGTCAGAGTTTAGTTAGTGCCGCTTGCGAATTTCACAATGAACTATGGACTACTAACTATGAACATCGGGTAGCCTCCCGATAAGATAAATTTGCTGGAGAGCCAGCGGTCTTTACAATCGACGGAGTTGAGCTAAATTTACGAGAAACTTCGATGTTATCCGAGGCTAATTTACTGGTTTTACTTATCGACTCGTTTCGCTTTACCTGTTGAAAATATGATAATAGACATTTACAATGTCAAACAGATTTTGTTTATACAGGTTTTTACCTCATTGTATATTATATTACTAAGGTTAAATAAATATTACTAAGGACTAAGGTTACAATTTACAATAGATATTTTCGATATAAAATTGTTTATAACTCCTTAAGGGTTATTACTGATGTTTGGATAGATTTTCATTTGGCACTGCTACCGTTCTTAGAGTTACGAAAACTATAATATTGTAACTTTACTAAAGGAATAAAATTTCCACGTAACAAGAACAATATTTCAATATTTGAGCACGTTGTATTACAATCATACGAGACGGTATCTTATTCAATAAGGATTCATTGAAGAGTGAAGAACCACAAGAACGTAAACTATTCTACTTGCCCACAATCTCCATGTAGATGTTTATACAAAATTGTGGTGAACAAGATAAAATACTTGGGCCGACTTCGTAAACAGATTTTGTTCCGAGACGTTGTTTCTTAATTACAAATTCCAATGTAACGGACAAGATTCTCAGACGTTTGCGAATCTAAGCATCGCGATACACAAGTTGGAGGGCAACTGCTTAATTAAATCATCAATATAGGCGTCTCGAGGGGAACCACGGTCCCCGACTTCGTGATGTATTACTCTCGTTTGCTGCAGATCTACGTTACTACATCTCGACAAAGAAGTGTAGAAAAAATAATGGCGCTGTGTTATTTAGCGCGTCGTGATTGAGCAAAAATTTTTGTTTTTGTATCTGCTTTGACTTTCAACATGTGTTAACATTAAATTTTGGCATTAAAAAGGTTTTTAACCGACTTTAAAAAAGGAGGAGGTTTCTCAATTCGACCACATATATATATTTTTTATGTGTGTTCGCAGATAACTTCGTCGTTTATGAACCTTCATGGTTCAGAAAGAAAAAAGAATCATCAAAATATGATGATTCTTTTTTGTTGGGAAGGCGATATCCCAAGGTTGGTACCATGATAAGGAAACCAGGATCTGATGATGTCATCCCAGAGAAATCGAGGGAAACATTCGAAAATCGTACTGACGACTAGCGCATTTGGTATGTTTTTCATTAAGTTTTAAGGCACTACTATTTAGTGAATATTTGGAGTCGATCTGATGATGAAGCAAAAAGCCAGTCGAGAGAACTTCTCAACGATTTACAGCAATTACTTGGTGTTTGGACTTAATTCATTTATAATGATGAGAACTTTGCTCCCATATGGATTATAAGTGCCATTACAGGTGACCATAGACAGTCGAGGAAATTCTTCAACAGCATTCATATCGGGCTTACTTCATACGTTCCAATATGTCAAAAGGTTTAGTGTGTACAAAAATAATACCTAAGTAGGTAAGATTTAGGTCTACCCATTACTAAAAATTGTGAAATAAAATATTTTTTAACAAAAAGAAAACCGACTTCAAACGTCGACACAAAAAAGTTAAAAATAAGTTTACTTAGCAGAAAGTAATTCGTATTTTGATTTAGTTAATCGGAAATGATTACATAAATATTTTATAATTTGGAAGCCAAGTAAATATTAAATAACTAAATATTCTTCTTCTTCTTCTTTTCGCGGGCTCGTTTTCCGCATGTGGTCCCTTCGTAGTTGGGCCTTTTTGCGTGATGGTGTGGTTTGTGTACCCACTGCCCTACTGCAACCATCCAAGCTCCTTCCAGAAAGCGGCCAGGTTGCCGGGTCTGCTGCAGGCCTCTTGGAGTGTGCTTGGTGTTCCCAGGTGTTGCGCCCGTTGCTCCACGACCTCGCTGCAGTTCATGACTACGTGGGCCGGTGTTTCGTCAGCCCTCATGCACGCTCGGTATAGTGGGCTGTCCGTTAGACCTATAACATACAAATGTTTGTTAAGATTACTGTGCCCTGTTATGGTCCCTACTACATACCGTAGGTCCGCCCTATTTAAGCGCTGCAGTTTTTTAGAGAGTCGTCTGTCTAGAGATGGCATTGCCTCTCTCGATTGACGACATTCCGTCGTCTTCGCCAACAGTTCGGCTTGTAGTTTTCTTGTTCTATGTCGCAGCCAGTACCTTTGCTGATTTGCCGATTTTGGTATTACGGGTTCCACCCTGTAGGTCTCTGTTTCGGATCCCCTTCTGGCCAGTTCATTGGCCGCGTCGTTGCCTAGGGATCCGCTGTGTCCTTTGATTCATTGGAGTGTAATCGCGTTTGACCCACATATACCCTCAAATTTCTTGTGGCACTCTAGGACTAGTCCTGATTTTACTGTGTTGCTGCGTAGAGCGTGCAGTACTGCAGTGCTGTCCATTAGGATTCGAATGCCTTGGTTCTCTATTTTTCTTGCAGCCACCGCGTCTGCGGCCTGTATTATACCGACGCATTCTGCCTGGAAAATTGTGATGTGCATGCCCAGTGCTGTTGATATATTAATATTTAAGTCAGCGGAGTAGGTGCCGGCACCTGTCCCTGTTCTCATTTTGGATCCGTCCGTGTATATCCTCACCTCTTTTGTACCGGATGTATCTATGCTCTTTTCCTTAAGTTCTATCCTGTATCGTTTATCGAAAACATACTGTTTTGGTATGATGTCGCTAGGGGCCATTAGGAGTGGTTGGTCGTTTTTGGCCTCTTCCACCGCGTTGGTGTGCGACACCCTCGTGTCGTGTGTCCATAGGGAGAGTTTATTCAATCTAATGGCTGTAGTGGCTGCCTCTTGTTGTATGAAAAGGTAGAGTGGTGGGAGGTCCAGCATCGTTTCAAGGGCGGCTGTAGGCGTTGTGGACATGCAGCTTGTGGTGGCTAGGCATGCCACTCTTTGTAGACGTTGTAGTTGGTTTTGTGCGGTAATCAAATTTGTTATTTGACACCATACTATGCAACCATATGTTATTGTTGGTCTGATTACCGTTTTGTAAAGCCAGAGCATAGTTCTAGGTTGTATGCCCCATCTTTTCCCCAACATGCGTTTGCATTGCCACAGGGTAATGCAGGCTTTGTTTATCTTTGTTCCATATGACTGTTCCAGTTTAGTTTGCTATCGAGTGTCAGTCCTAGATACTTGACCTCCGTTGCGAACTGTAGTGTTGTGCCAAATAGGTTTGGTGGTCTCAGGTTTGTTAGTTTCCTTTTGTTCGTGAACAGTACCATTTCGGTTTTAGTGGGGTTCACGGACAGTTGGTGTGCTGTGCACCACGCTTCCATTATTTTTAGGGCGTTTTGCATTAGAAGGCATAGGGTGTTCTCAAACATCCCACTAACCAGAATGGTTAGGTCGTCCGCATACCCTATCGTTGGGAAGTATCTGTTGTTCAGCCGTCTTATCAGGTCATCCACTACCATGTTCCAAAGGAGGGGTGACAACACCCTGTGGGAAGCCTTTGACTACTCTGGCAACTAAATATTATAAGAAACAAATAATAAAATAGCAAATTAAGATTGATAATAACTGGTACCTAGTTATTGTTTTAAATACTATATGAACCTTACTACAATAGCAAATTAAGATTGATAATACCTATAGGTACCTAGTTATTGTTTTACTTGGCACCAACTTCAGAATTATAAAATACTTATTCAATTATTTACGATTACCTAAATCAAAATACGAATTACTTTGTGCTATGTAAATTTATTTTTAACTTTTTAGTTTCCTTCGTGTTTGAAGTCAGTTTTTTTTTGTTAAAAAATATTTTATTTAGTACCTGCTATACTATAAACGGTCGCTGTGCCATTATTATGTACATCAACAACTCCCGTCCTGGGTTATAACAGTGAAGACCTAAAAGATTCAATTACCTAACAGTTCTGTCAAAAGTCGCCTTTAACATTTAATTTTAACAGGGCTGACCACAATTCCGTTTCCATTCCCAGATTATCTAGGATTGTGCCGGGATAAATGCGATCTAACTCGTAATTTCATTTGATCTTAACCTGTCGATATTCTCAACCCTAAGGGAGTTCCAATAATGCCGGTTAATTGGGAACTAGTCCCTCAAGTTTGTCCATAGTATCTGTCATAATAGGCTATAATTTGTCCATACTGGGTACAAGATCTTCGTTAGTACATGTAAATATCTCTATATAACCACATCATACTTTGAAGGTAATAAAGATGTTTTCCATCTATATTTCAGTAACTACTTTATTTTAATTTGTTAGACCGTAACAAATATTTAAATATTGTAGGTATAAGGACATGATTCCTGAATAAAAGAAAATATATTAGTTGGCCATAATTTATTTCCAAGTTTATATAGCGCCTTATAATATTTCTGTATAGTACCTGAAAAATAAAATAATGGGGTTAGATAATAATTTTCATGTCACGGGGCAACTTCATATAACATAATCTTAGTACAGGCTACAAGAAATATATATAAATATAACTATATTGCTTTTTCTTTGTAATCAATGCGATGCTTTAGACGTGATGTTATACAAAATGGATTTAATATTAAAAGATCAAAATTGTGAAATAAAACTTAACTTTTAAGAATATAGTACTAGTACTTGTATTAATTTTATCTGTACCTACTTTAGGAATGCTTTATGCCTTAGAGGTTAAAAAATATATTTAATTTGAATTACAAATTAAACCTACACCATTATACCTTAACCACAAAGTCACATTTAGCAATTTAATATAAAATTATTGTTATTCCATAAGACTACCAACATACAAAGTTAAAAATAATAAAGCAACCATGTTAGTGATCTAAATAAAGATAAACACATTCAAAACAAAATAAAAAAACATTAAAAAATCGTATTTATTAGTCAGCCCATAGACCAATGATATGACATAAAAAAGCCTGTAGGGTATTATGTATTATATTGTGAAGATTCCTTAAATACCGCGAGTCATCTATATCTATTTATCTATCTACCAAAGATTATTAAGTGAATACATTTTAAAGAGTATAATTAGTTTAAAATGTTAGTTGCTTTTTCTATTTCAATAAACAAAGGCTTCACCTTATTCATCTCCTAAAAAACCGCCACAAAACAAGGGAGAGTTGCCAAATACTATGAAGAATAACAAAGGTTGTCTTGCGTCAAAAGTGTAAATCCGAGGAGGAGGTCTCATGACAGCGGTTGTTCTAGATCCTATTAAAGCTGGAACATCGATATTTTTACTTAAATATAGAATAATACAGTTAAGACAATAATATTTAAAAAAAGTTTGCGTTGGACAAGATATGAGCAATATGAGCATTGAACATCACGCTTGCTAAAGGGATGATGGCGGTTTTTAGACTTTCGCTGCAGTCGGCAGGCGTCCTGACTACTACACATAGGCATGTATTAATTTTTAAGTCCTAAGCTAAAATGATAATATAAGTTTAATATTCATAATTTGTGAATGTTTTGTAATATATATACGTTCACGTGAAGACGAAAATGAAGACACAGATAGAGGCAAACAGCTTATACGTAACAATTAGATACGGTATCTAGTGAAATTTTCACCTTATGCAGCACCAACAAATACACCACTAAATAAAGGAGCCTCTCCAAATACAATATTAAAAATATATGGACGATTTGCTTCAAAAATGTATATCTTGGGCGGCTCTACAGGGACTGCAGTAGCACCAACTCCGATAATTGCTGAAAATTGTCTTAATTAATGTAATATTTCCTAATTTAAAATGAATTTAGATGGACATTTTGTTGATATTATTTTTGAAATTATTAACTTTGACTAGACGGAAACCATCCGATTAAACATGTTTGTAGATTGCATCATTCTATCTATAAAAACATATTTTTTTGTAATAGGTAGGTATGTGGTTGTTTAAACTTGTTGGTTGGTCAAGACTGAAAGAATAAGAAACAGATACAATATCAGACTCGATGTCTATTAAAATGATCAGCTTGATGAGCATTAACAAATAATATATAGGAACTCTTTCTGATAAAATATTTACAATAAATGAACGATAAGAAAATGCAACGCTACCCACTCTAATTATAGCTGCAAATAATTGTTAACTATGTCAAAAGTGTTAAGATTTTTTTGGGAAATGGTATTTGCTAAATTATATAATATTGGAGATTTGTGCCCTTGTAGGTACGTCGGCAAATATTTTTCGTGCTTTGTCTTAGCACAAAATATTCTTGTTATTATTTACTACCTACAGCAATACCATTGAGATACGTTGGTACATAAAACAAAGGAAGAAGCTAACAGTACCTACGTACCTATATCGGCACCTACCTACTGACATTTATTAATTAAATGTACTATAAAAACGTACAAATTAATTAAATAATAAATTTATAATTCAGTACGTGTGCCTTATTGATAGCACTCACACACAATAATATTGTCAATAATCTTTATCAATATAGGGTACCGCACACTTCGAAATATTATTGTCAATATACCATACCGCGTATACAATCTGAATCAGTCGCTCCGGACCTTGATTCATGTGCGTACGTTTATAGAAATAGATAGAAAAAAATAGTCATTACATTGACCTAAAAAAGACAATTGATGGGAGAAAAAAGGCAGAGTTAATTCATTTTAATCTATTAAATAACTAAAAGTTACAGAAGTAAATGATTTTTAAAATTATATGAGAATAATAAAAGATGACTTATCAAGCGCATTAGCGCCTAAATAGGAAACATATCAGTAAAGAAAAGTAAAATTGACAATAATAGTTTAAAATATAATTGTTTTAGTTTAGAGCATAAACAGAGTGTATGAGATGGTTTGACTTTAAATGAAAAGGCAGCTGTTACTAGTCCGTATAATGATTTCAAATTAATCACAAAAATTATTTGACGAAAAACAAAAATTAAAAAAAAATTCTAACAAAATAAATAATATTTTAGAAGTAACAAAGTAATACACCATTTATTATGACAAGTTCACTGACCTGCAATGAGCGGCAACGTTTAACCTTGGACGTGAATTATGACTTAAGTCAGTGACCATTTGACGTACTTACAGAGTGTTTAGAATTAAGGAAATTAAAAAGTAGTACTATGTCTAAACTATTGAAGATATATAGTTGATTTTTTTTCGTCCCGCTTTATAATGTTACATACTATACGTAATTGTATTTAATATTTTACTATATACTCTGTATATATAATTAAAAGTTAGTGTCCAATCTCAAATATTTATTTATTGTTTCTTTTAACACACAGATATGTTAGATAGCTCTAATATGCGACTAAACCAATAGGCACCCAAATCACCTTAAACGCCTACAAAAGCTCCACAGAATAATGGCACTCCTTGCATTAATATGTAGAACATAAAAGAAGAGTCTAAGTCCATGACATATATTGGTTTCGGCTCGAAAATTGCTGACGTAGCGACGATAGTTAAAGCTGTAATAACAAAGTAATTTATAATTTTTATCAAGTCTATTCTAATATTGACAATCCGCCTTGAGCAAGCTTAGCGATAAATGCTCATGCCTTCTTCTTTCTCCCACATTAGGATAATAATCGGCTAGTATTTATTCTATTCACTATAGTAGAACACCCAAATTAAGGTTAACATAATTAATAAAACCTGCAACGTCAAAGATACGTTAAGATGGATTCAATGCCTGCCTAATTGAACGACATTTTTTTTTCCAATCTACGAGTAAATTTCATAAGTACCAAAGTAAGTAAACTTATATACAATTATTTATTATTTCAACTTATTTTGTATACTCACTAGTATCTACACAATTTTAAACTGAGATATCTCATCAGCTTTTCATTCGCATCTACATAAGGTGGTCAGTGCACAAATTCTATAAAAGTTACGATGTTAAATTGTTTACATCGAATACAAAACGAAAAACCAGTTATTATAATGTATATAGATATTACCTAAAAGTTTTATCATCGCACACTAAACACATAATATGTAATAACATACAGAAGAAAGCTACGCGAAGTCATTACCCGAATCGCTTTAATCGGCAAGTACGAAATCCCTCCAGAATAATGACTCTTTGAAATACTATGTAGAATAAGAAATAACTATTTATGTTCTTGAGAAAAACTTCTACTGGCTTCAATACCGATGTTTCTCCAACAACCAAACCAAGAACGTAACAAAGGAAATACGATAGAACAACAAATTATATTTAATCTATCGCTTAGGTAGAACAGTAAAATATTATCAATTAGCGCATCGCCCTTATTCTGAAAACCATAATTATCAAAATCCGTTCCCTACTTGATTTAGAAGAAAAGCAAAAACAGTGACTTTACTTTTAACCACAACTTTTTATTATTATTGTTCTCTGAAGATAATAATTTACTACGTACAAAACGCCAGTACCTAAATATTCGAAATAGTAATCGAATTGTAAGGGTAAGTACATGGTAATGTCTGTTTGGCACCTATAAAACCACCACGTCGATTAAATTGTATAGATATAGATTGGACTGCGTAACTCAACTTTCAATATAACAACTTCTGGAAAGAGAAATTGTCTTGTATGTAATATTTTATAAGGTTACATTATGCAGTGGTGCAGTTAGAAGAATTAATAAGACCAAACATAAAAAATTTAAATTATGTCAGAATGTCACCTTTTAATTTGCCCCTACGAAAACTCCAGCGAATAAAGGAACATTATTAAACACTATGTAGAAAATAAAAGGCATATCTACGTCAAAATCATAAATTTGTGGAGGTGGAAAAGGCATTGCCAAAGTTGTAATACCAATAGCTGAAATAATTAAAATAATATTAATTTCTAAAAGTGGGTGTATGCAAATATTAATGAATGTTGGTGAAAAGAGGTATCTATGTTTGGATCGCAGCAAAAGGCGTTCTATAGTCTCTGCTTTACTCATTAATGGAAGACAAATGTGACATTATGTATGTACGTAATTTCTAAAACAACAAAACTTTTCAATTGTTATTTTTTTAATCTTATTAGCTACTATTCTATGTAAAACTAAATTAAATGAAAATTGTGATATTACTAGTATTAATTACAGTTTTTAGCTTACTAGACTGCACAATTTTTATTTTTATTTTATTAATATGGGCGAAAATCATATCTACTAAGTACCTATGTTACGTACTCTTTCAATAATAAATCATTTATGATTTTGAATGAATTTGATAAAAGATACTAAAGAGGTCCTGATCCAAATACAATATATTTACCTAATTATTGTCTTAAACTTTTTCGAGACTTTTGTTAGCAAAATAAAATATATAGATAAGTTGTTACAAACCTGTAGTAGCCGCGGCTACAGAGCCGGTTTCGTCTACAGAAATATAGGCTTTTTGAACTCCATTCGTAATGTATAAATCTTGGTCATCTGTTAATATTCCTTTAAAACCATTATTACCGGGCTCAAACATCGCTGTCACATTGTCCTTAACATTAAAAATATGTTTTAGACAATAATTTTACTACTAACTAAGATAAAATTATGAAAAAAATTATATTTGACATATAACAAGAAAATGCTAATTTAAAAATCAAAAAACCTAACCGACTAAAGAACATAAGTAACTAAATAGATTTAAATTGCACTTAGATTCCAACGTAATCCCAGGTTTTAACAGATTATGTCCACCATATTGGTTTTGTGCTGATGTCACATAGCCAATGACACTCTGGGGAGGAAGACATATCTAATAACACCTTACACTTAAAAAAAGGTTAAGCCATTTAGCCTGCATTGAGGTCACAACGAAAACGACACATACATACACTCGAAAAACATAACCTTCCTTGTGGGTCAGTCGGGTAAAAAGTAAATTAAATAACATAAAACATACCTGTTTAAGCATATCAACTACGTTCAAATATGTATTTATCAACATTTTGGGCATATAAACATTAACTTTTTCATAACTTTGATAATTACGAATACTAGTAAAAACTTCTGGATCATCTCGTAGCAATTGAACTGTCTCATCGTAATAACCGTGGTCAGGAAGGATAATAAATAAACTAAAATTTTCATTTTTGTATGGCATTTCCAGGGCCTGAAAGCGTAAATTTCAAGTTTTAAACTACAAGAAAATTTTCAATACTACTTTATAGTTTCATCATCAATAAAATATCGATACACAAATAAAAAAGGAAGAAAAAGAATATCTTATAAAATGTATTGAGTAGACACAGAGGTAAGGTACGCTTTTTAGTCTGTTATTTGGTTTATTACCTTAAGCTTCAAGGTGTCATTTTCAGCATATTTGAAAGTGTTTTGTTGGTACATAGTAGGCAACTCTACAACATCTCCACTGTAAGTGGTAAAATTGCGGGGTTCCGTGTTATTCGGATTAAATTGATGTACCCAATCACCCTAAAATAAAAAAAGCATATCGTAATATTGAAGTTATAATAATAATATAAATATGTAGGCAAGTATATCATTAAAATATGTACATGTACTAATTATATAAGTTGGTCATTCCTTTTGTAACTATAAATACTTAAAGGTAATTTTCATTTCGGTTTTCTAGAACAATAGATTTCTTTTTAGTACATCGTACAAATTGTTCATATAAATTATTATAAGTTACTTATGTACCCAACTGCGTTTTGTAGTACAAAAATCAAGAGTCAAAGCCTTACCAAGAAATATATAGCGTTGACCAAAACCAGTACGGTGTCTGCATTAAACATGTCAGGACTTACGAGATTTTGTATCTTATCTTGAGTGTGATCTTCCACCTAAAAAGACAATATCAATATTAATGAAAACATTCTTGTACCTCACATCTATTTCTTTATTTTAAAAAAGTCTTCATGATCATCATCATATCAGCCGAAACACGTGCTGGACATAAGCCTTATCCAATTTTTGTCAGTATGGCCATTCGTAAGCCGTCAGTTCGTCCATCAGTTGCCCCGTATTGTTTTAAAATAGCATAAAGTGAAATCGGTGTTTTGCCTGTTTATCGCTAACTATTACAAAAACACAACAAATTTTGATATGGTAGAAATGTTCTTACCAATAGGGAAAAGCGGAGAAATAGACAGGAAAAAAACAGCGATTTTGTTTTATATCTTTTACTTTTACTAGCGCTATACATACCCATTCGTTGATGGTATCTGCAGCTTGTGAATTTTTACTGAAATCAATATTTTGTCCCGTAGAATTAAAATATCTTAAAGATTGACATTTGAAGGATTTAGTCAACGGATAGTTCACATTGGCATAATATTTGGTAGCGATTTCAAATTCGACATTTTGCTGGTTTGCGTAACTGGGAGTTTCTTGCAAATAAACAGCTTTTATCTGGAAGAAATCAAATTGTTAATAGAAATATTAAGGATGATACAAATATAATTACACAATACAGTGAAAATGTTTTATGTTGTCTTTGTTTTACGTATTAAGATGGCATTATTTTCTTATCTCGTACTTAAAACATAAATAAAAATTATTATTTTGTGTCTTACCTCATTTTTGTTATCACAATTCAATAGTGCTATTAGTTGGTTATAAACCTGATTTTGGGCGGAAAGTGCAAGATTAGCCAACAGTATTAACAAAGAAGTAGCTGATAGCACAAAGTTTTCGCCAGGGTTGCTTTGACTCCTTTGCTGCAGGGAAAATAACAGTATTAAAATTTGTACAAAACATTATTAGTATTTATGTATTATATAATATTTTTCAGTTATTGACATACCTATATTTAATACTTTCTATGTATGGAACATACATACATATACTATATCTGCTAGCATAGCTTTAAGTAAAAAATCTATTGTTTTGGGGTTACCGGTTACTGTATGCTTATTTTCTGAATGAGAAGGAGGGATTATCGAGAGAAATACTAAGTATAATAGGTAGACCTGCGGCCCTACCACAACCTCTTATAGCAATCTTATAACCTTACTTTGTCTCTATTCTTGTTTTTAATGGTACAAAAGAAAACGACAAAACAAAGTGACATTAAAATAATACTGCTATAAGGGTGGGTTGGTAGGCCCCCTGAGTTGTTGACTGAACCTGGGCGCTTAGCGCGCCAATTATATCTATACGCGATTAGTTATAATATTATTATATTAGTAATTGATTAATATTAATGTATTGAAAACTTTACCCAAAACGACTGAGGGCCAATTAAGTTAGCTGTATGATATTTACACAGTTGTGTAAACGACAGCATGGAAATGCAAGATTATAATAAGTCGTTATAATATTTCTTTTATTGAACATACTACAAAGATAATAACAGTGGTTTAAAAAGTGTCTCCATGGTGGTTTAAATCGTCTGCAATTGACGGATTGGCATGTGATGATATCTTTGACCGATAATACCTTACGAGCAATAAAAGTTCTTAAAACATTAGTGTTACAACTTAAACTGTATCAATGATTAAATTCGCAAACTAAATACAAAAAAAATGTTATTTTGGTGATAGAGAAATCAATTTTTATGATACTTTTTATAGGTAACCATATTTATAAACCTCGAAACCGGTAACCATTGTTCATACCTCGAAATAGCTAATGGCAAACTAAACAGATTCAAACCCCTCCACGTGCAAGTACCATTTACATGTAACTTGAAAAACCTGACATAGCATTGACACAATTTTCACCAGAGGCCCTAGACAAGTGTCAAGATTTCTATTCTATGAATAGAATAGATAAAAAAATTAATGAGATTGACATAAGCGTTGGCGTTAGCTTATGTCAATCCAATACAGTCTTTAATCTATTCTATAAATAGAATAGAAATCTTTGCCACTTGTCTAGGGCCTCAGGTAAGTAACAGTACAAAGGAACACGATTTTGCTTAGTAGCATTGTTAACTAATAATACTTATAGAAATACTACGTTATTTAGGTAGTACGATCATAGCTTAATTTAGCATGTGAAGCTACAAGTCAGATTGCTCCAAATTAAACAAAAAAAATTCTAGGAAAAATCTAACTCTTCGCAGGCTTAGGGAAATATACATACATAAATAAGTTCAGTGCTGAACGCGATGCTTCCTTCATCCAATTTTGCTTTAGCTTCTGTTACGTTCACACATGATACACCTGTATTTGTAAAACAAACGTTAGTTCATACATAGATATTATAGTTAGTATAGTTATAGCTAATAGATTACGTTCAGGCCATTAACAAATTTGGTTTTTTAATGAAAAAGTTGATTCCCCAAATAGTGAACTGTGTGCTCGATGATTTCCAACATTTACTTATAGATTGTGTTAATTTTTTTTTTTTTTCAATTTATGTAGGACAATAAACAATTGTACAAAGTGATTAACTTAACTAAAATTTACTTAGAAGGTACAGTTTTAAGTAAATGTACAACCAACATCATTATCCGCTGAATTAATAATTAACAAACAGAGTTTTACCATACCAAGATTGGTAGGCAACGCATGTAACTTACAAACAAAAATAAAAATGTACTTAGTTATAAAAATAAAATGAAACTAATCTATCTAAAAAAAAAATAAAAAAAAAATAATAGTGTGTGGACATTTGTATACATCACCAGACAAGTGATATAGGTAATATATACTTTTGTAAATACATAGGTACTTACAGCTGAAATAAGTAATTAATTAGGTACATTAAACTAATCTAAGCTAAATAAAGTCAGTTTCTGATACTTCTTTTAGTCTCTCAACTACACATGTTTTGAATTGTGTTGGTGACAATATAAATAAGTCAATATCCGTACAGTAATCATTGTAAAGTTTCATAATTCGGTTGAAGTGGGCACGCTTGCCCGCATTTGTTCTACAAGGTTTTGGTGCAAATGGTCCGCTCAGATGTACCGCACGTATACGGTGAGAGGTGCTGGGAATTTTAATATATATTTGATTTATTAATTGATTACAGTCAAACCAGATGTGACAAATGTTATACAAATTTGTATGTCCATTAAACATCTTCTAAACTTAAGCGGTAATAATGAGATTTTGGCCAATGAGTCATGATAATTTACTCTTTTTTGGTGATAGCATCTATAGTTCACCGTTCGGCAAAATTTACGCTGAACAATTTTCATTTGCTCACTACATTTAGTATAGTATGGGTTCCATACAATAGATGCATATTCGAGTTGTGATCTTATCAAAGATTTATAAAGTAATAAATATGACTGAAGTTGAAATGGCCCTGTGGATAAGACAACAGATTCGTAAACACGAGGTAGTGGGTTCGAATCCGGGCAAGTACCAATGTGATTTTTCAAATCATATGTACTTTCTAAGTTTATCTTGGACATTTCTGACTGACGGTGAAGGAAAACATCGTGAGGAAACCTGGACTTAAAAGTCTGAAATTGCGAATCCGCCTTGAGCAAGCGTGGTGATTAATGCTCATTCCTTTTCTATGAGAAGAGGCCTTTGCCCTGCAGTGGGACAGTAAACAGGCTGGTATTATATTATTATATATTAAATATGATTGTGGTTATTTAAATAGTATACAGGTGCGCATGACAAATCCATACATTTGAAAAGATTTACTTACAATTCGATTAATGTGTATATCAAGGTGGAGCTTTGAGCCTAGGTATATTCCAAGGTCTCTTATCAGCATTACTCTCATTATGCGAGAGACAGGGAGATAATAATGCGTGAATTTAATTTAAATATGTGTATATGTGGATGTAAGTCGAAATGGTCCAGTGGATAAGGCACTCGCTTCGTAAACACGAGGTAGTGGGTTCGAATCCGGGCAAGTACCAATGTGATAATTCAAATCATATGTACTTTCTAAGTTTATCTTGGATATTTCTGACCGACGGTGAAGGAAAAGATCGTGAGGAAACCTGGACTTAAAAGTCTGAAATTGCCAATCCGCCTTAAGCAAGCGTGGTGATTAATGCCCATGCCTTCTCTATATGAGAAGAGGCCTTTGCCCTGCAGTGGGACAGTAAACAGGCTGGTATTATTATTATTATTATATGTGGATGTTGGCATCTGATTTAGCAGATCCAACATCAAAAGCCGCCTTAATGTTATTTCTGATGTTCATGCATAGTTGGGACCCTATTTCTTGTAAGTTTTATTTTTTATTACCATAATTATTGTTGTAGTTAGTTTTGAAACAACGGGCCTGTCATGTTCTTTATAGAATAAAAGCCCCTAAAATCTAAGATAATAATAAAAACACATACATAGAGTAATGTTCAATCTGAACAACCAAAGTGTTTGCCGTAGTCAAAATGCTTGGCGGGAGGATATTCGATTGCTTAGTAGCCAGATAGGTTACAGATAGGTAACATTACGGCGCTTGTGCTTGCTTGTACTCTCTTACTCGTAGCAGTCTCTTACAACACCCAGAGGAAGAGTTGGAGAGGTTTAATGTTCCTCACTTCTGTCTACTCCTGCCAAATATACTTAGGTGTGGTTTAAAATTAAGTGCAGTAGAAAGATATGATGTAGGTATAGCAAGTAAAGGAAACTATTATGCTGTACGTTTCTCGTTTCTAGCATTTCTAGATTATTAACCGACTTCAAAAAGAAGAAGGTTATCAATTCGGATCGTATATTTTTTTGTTACCTCATATTATTATCTCAGTCATTTATGAACCGATTTGAAAAAACGAATTGAAAACCGACTCCAAAATAACTGATTAAAAATTATAAATAGTAAAGTAAGTATATAGGTATCAACGATTGCGTTGATTCCCCTTTAATGTTTATGCTATGAAGTTATTAAAATATCATTTTCTATTTTTTAGTTAAGGATTGAACATGTAATTATTGTTTGAAGTCGGTTGTTGTCATTTTTTTTCCAAAAATAATTTTATGAACTTACGCAACTTACGTTAGGCACGTATGTAATTTTTATAATTGACCTACTGGTTAAAAACAAATAGGTGCCTGGTATTACCACAATGCGGTAAAACGTTTTCATTCTAAGATAAAAAGTTAATACAACTTCTGAAAAATATATAACATCACGAAAACAATAACCTGCTTATACTCGTGAAGTCATAAAAGTGAATTAGTCACGAACTCCTGTATAATAAACACGTTATAATATTTCGTATGAATTCTCCTTATACAAAATAATACGAGTAGGTAGGTACTATGCTACAAATACTACCAGTCTCGGCTCTCTATTCCGTATAGCGTTTGCATGAAACATATAAACAAAATATAATAAATATGACGTGATAAAGTTAAAAATTTAAACCAAAAAATACGGTTTATTCTTTGTAAGGCACTAACTTTGAAACGCACCAAATGAATCGCACCTAAAGTATTCCTCATAAGACACCAGTAGTAGATATTTTTTTGTTAGCGCACCAAACTGGTCAATTCCGAGGAATAGGTACTTTTGGTTAGCTTCATTTGGTGCGTTCAAAGTTGGTGCGCTTCAAGAATTATCCCAAAAAACTATACCTATTTTAGTGCTCAAAATTTAAATTAAATTGATAGGCAGAAATTCTTTTATTGATTGATAAAACCGGTTACTGTTTCGCCAAAAAGATATTTAATTGTAGTTATGCGTGGTAGCAACGTGATACAAAAAATAATTAAGTATGCTCAATATTTTAAATTCAGTCGTGAGACTTTCACTGCTGTATCTGTTTAAGTTACAGAAAATAAAATTCGTAAGAAAAAATGCAGAGAGATAAAATTACACTGATACCAAAAAATATTATATTAATAACTAAATTCAAAAAGATTGTATACCTACCTGTATGCCATTAATGTGTATACTTTCTGAATAAAGAACTTCAGTAATAGTTAAAATTAAATAAAACATGAAATTCCAATTTTGACTACTGAACTGGTACAAAAAGTACTAGTCTTTACAGGCCAGGCAAGTTAAAGGTCTCTTCTTAAAGGTATGTAGAATGTAATTAATGCTATGTTTTGTTTTGCTGTGAGATTTGTAAGTTTAAACGATGAATCACATCACTGGAGCCTTATTATAGACAGATTAATTTCCGAGGTCCATTATGGATTTACAATCTAGGTACACTATCAGCGCATAATTTGCATATTACAATGAATAAGATGGCAATTCTCAGAATATAGTGTATTATCTATAATGGCAATAAGAGAATAACATTAATTAAAATATCGATCTAAATTTAAGATTTCAAAAATCAAAGATGCCTTTTTAATTAAAAATATGACTTATTAACAATCAACTGTACTTTCTACTTTAAATAGTAATGATCTCTAGAATATTAAAATAATATTTTACCTGTGCATTTTGATTTCACTTGTATAAGCAAGAAGCCAAAGACGAACAAATACTTGAACATAATTATTTTGCTCGTCACTGTTCGATGGATGCTTGAAAACATGTGAGTCAATTAAACAGCCACATGCTTTTATACCCATGAAATAAATTATTTTAATATAATATTTACTACAAGAATACATTTGGCTTTTGTTTTTATTATAATCATCAAGTAAGAATTCAAATGTTTTGTTTTTAATTTTAATATCATTATTATGTCAATCGTAACACGTATGTAATTTTATGAATGTTATTTTATATTATTATGTATCTACTTCGTATAAATTATTGAGCAATAGCAGATTAGTAATAATTTCCAGTATATAGTGTATAATCTATGGTAATAATAAGACTGTGGCAATAGGGTACACACAAATGGAACTAAGCTCGTCTTGCTCGTATTTCTTTCCTCGTGATCTTCATTATCTATACTTAATATTATAAAGAGAATAGATTAGATTTATTGTGTGTTTGTTTGATCGAATGAAACTTTTGATACTGAAGCGAAGCTAGGGTGGACTTCTAGTCATACAATAAGTAAAATTAATAGTATTATAGTACGGTAGTATGGTATTAAAGTTACGGTACCTGCCTACTAGCGGTATTCTTCTGAATGTCATGAGAATAGATGAAATATAATAATATAAGTACCAATATGATTTTTCAAATCATATGTATTTTCTAAGATTATCTTGGACATTTCTGACTGACGGTGAAGGAAAACATTGTGAGGAAACCTCGACTTAAAAGTCTGAAATTATTATATTAAAAGAGTCACTTTGGTGGGCTAATATAAAAAAAAAAAATGTCAAAGGATGTCTTTTTTTTTTTTTTTTTTTAATTATAATAATAATCTTTATTCAGCCAAGTTTTTTACAAGTCTGTCTTATAAACTAAACTTATGGTAAGTAAGTAAGGCTATATTAGGTAGCAAAGCTAGTTGCCTCTGACTCCCAAACTAGGTTGAAACCTGTGTTTTGAGTCAATCAGTGGTTAAAGTCTGAACCTATTATAGGCCATTTTCAACAGATTTCAAAAATGGGACAGTTCGTAATTCTACTGTATGTTTATTACACGATTACTCCGTCAATTAAGATCTGATTTTGATGATTCTTTTTTTGTTAGGTTAGTCATAAAAATTTAAAATTAATGAATTCGCGGTGATCAAAAATTCCTGTTACGGAGAACGAAAATGAATAAAAAACTAGTAATCGTTGTGAATATAAGTACAACATAATATATCTATAATTTGTTTACGGCACCAGCATTGATAGATGCAATCCATTTTGTCAGGGCACAAATGAACAAAGTTACACTGCCCAGTATTTTTAAAACAGTACGAGTGAGTTCACGCTATATTGATTGTGTAATTTGTACGCTGTACGCTTTGTAATAAATAAGTAACATTGAACACTGTTGTTCGTTACGTTAGGTAGTAATTTAAGGCAAAGTTTTGGTTACATGTATTTCAGGTCAGTCGTATTTTAAAGGCAAATGAACTTAACATTCGCATAGTCATTTTATATTTTCGGCGGTAGTGTTGATGCCGAACAGCGACTTCAGTTGTATTAGAATAATGTCAATTGATGCGTACTGTGCAAATCGACTCGTATTTTATCTTTAAAACTCGTTTAAACTAAGTTATATCACACAGTAGGTAGTTAATTAGGTGTAAGTAGGTACTTAGAGCTTGTGTTTATCGTGTATGTGTACATCGAATGTCTACATAAACTATGCTACACTGGATTGTCTCCAGGCATGTGTATGTATCATGTTTAGCCTAATTACAAACATGTTTTTTTATCCTTTCCTAGTATGATTATCGTAATTGAAGTGTATAACTAAAGTAAATGAGCCAGCCATGACAAAATGTATTTAATTAATGTCAATAATTATTTATTTGAAACAATGTAGAAAATTTACTGTTCTTAGTTACGACTACAGCCAGGCTCGTTTTCAGAGATGTTATGTCCTTAAACAGCCTGGTGACGTCAACGTGATCGAACGTGATGGGAGGCAACTTATGCAGCTCCTTCGCCACGAAAGCAGGCACGTCGTCCGGATCGGTCACCTTTAGCAAGGTGATGATGTCTTGAACGCTCTTCTCGGTGCCATCTCTTCGGCGTGAAGGCATTTCGTCGAGCTTGTCCAAAGTTTTAAATACTCTTGCCACTGCTTACTTCATCTTCAGTGAAACTGGACTTGCAGATCAGCATAATACTGACCTCGTCCATAGTGTCGATGGCATGCTGATAAACGCCAACAGCTCGTTGGCTATGAGTTGTTGCGAACTCATAGCAGAGGTCTCGCGCAGCGGCTAGAGCCGCGCAATACGTGAATTTAACTAAAATAAATACATTGCAAGGGATCAAAACACAGATATAACTTCAAATTCCTTTTGTAAATTATATATATTATACGTACCCAACATGTGAAATGACCACAAGTAATAATAATAAATAATTTATGAAAAGCACCACTTGTAAATAGCTACTACAAAACTTCTGAAGTTCTTTCGTCTGGAGTCTCTCGGGAAAGACGTTGACAAAGAGCTCATTTTGATAAAGCATCGTACTGGAAAAAGTTTGTTTGATACTTTTAAAATATAAAGAATTTCCTACCACTGGCGTGTGTTTTAAAAATTTATGGTAGGTATTAACAGTATTAACCTACTGATAGTAAAACAAAATACACGGAAGCAAAGATGACCAATCACAACACTCACAGAAGAGTTATACTCTTCTTTTGAGTCAATATGTCCAAGAAAATATATTTATCTAGATACCTCGTTTTACCTAAGTCAGGTTCCAAGTAAATGTATTTTCCAAGTGTCCTGGGTAGGTACTTTGAGTATTTTAAATGAATCCCGACTCATAAAGTAGACACGTACAGAGACAAAGCTTTATACAAC
Organism: Parascotia fuliginaria; assembly: GCA_963082885.1. Classification (NCBI taxonomy): domain Eukaryota; kingdom Metazoa; phylum Arthropoda; class Insecta; order Lepidoptera; family Erebidae; genus Parascotia; species Parascotia fuliginaria. The sequence goes on along the minus strand of OY720176.1, from coordinate 13,977,704 downwards.
CGCGCAAATCGATGGCACTGCTACAAGCACGTGGGCCATGTGTGCGTGTTTACTGGCAGCTTGTCACGTACACGGCGAGACTGGAAAAAACCGGTTGAAGCTGGCACAGCCTGTTGACAATCTTAGGGTCAGTGCGACGCACTTTAATGTTAGTGGTTAATTTTAATGGTTGAAACTATATATGTATTCATGAAAAGTTTGATTAAAGTTAAATAATGTTAAAGATATATAATAAGAATTATTATTTATTAAACGCGTTATATGTTTATCTCAGTGAAATTGCCTTCATATTTTAACAGGTTCATTAAATTCTTTCAAAGTTTGTAGGTAGGTTTAGGTTTGTACCTACTTAATTGAAAAATACACGAATGACAATGTTTATAATAATCACATTGGCAACGAAACTTTTATAATATTCTCAGCTTAAAACACTAAAATATTACGAATTTAGCTACTTAAAAAGGCAAAACGACAGATGTTTTCCTATTCACTATGTTATTCCTATTCGTTTGAATGAGATATCAAAATCAGTAGGTACATTATATAGAGTTATTCCGGTCTGATCTGATCCCCTGAATCTCATACACTGGGGACCGCTTTACTATTTGTTATTTTCTATTCAGTTCTGATCGCATAAGAGATCAGAAACAAAAAAATAAAATATTTAAATATTTTATTCCAGACGTATCCTCTAGTTGTCTTTGATAGATTTTCGAGAAAATACATACAATAACTTCACGCCTGCCTTCCATTAATGGGGTAAGCCGAGACTGTACAACTGCGTTTATTATTCATACGTTTTTTTAATTAATTGTTACATAAACTGCTTTTTGTCTTTTTCAAAAAGACTGAAGGAATTACTCCATTTATATAAACTATTTAACAAATGTTTTGTTTGTCTTAAACTATTGTGACAACCCTACCAAAATAGGTAACAATTTTTCACTTTCTTAGGAAGATTTGCCTCTGTACGGCTTATCTACTCTGTGCCCGAGTTTCAAATAATTATATCTACGCTATCAATCATTGAGATTGAAGTTTTATCCAAACTTAACTTTTTCTTCTTTCTTAAAATAACGGTTACTTACAGCATTCCGCCGCATTATTCCGACTTGATTTCTATAATATCTAGGTTCGCAGACGCACGTCCTTCACAGTTATCATAGTTAGGAAGTGGACAAGGTCATACCTATCTAATACCATCACAACTATTTGACGAACAATCAAAATTACAAGGGTTATTTATAAACTTCGTGTAATCCACAATTGGCTTAAAAAAAAATTTAATTATTTCGTCTAATGAATCTCTGTTAAAGTATTGATACTTTTATTAGATGGCATTTACTGATTCAACAGGAGGTCATTATTACCATTTCGTCTGCAACGTCAGTCACTGAATATAATGCCTACCTGATTAGAACAGTTATTATACATTCCATGGCTTTTGTCCAGCAGTGAAATGGATTAGGTTAACAAATAAATATAAATAAATATGAAATAAATATTAACACTACAACCACACAACGCCATCTAGACCCAAAGTAAGCATATTATATTAATAGCTTGTGATATGGGTTCCAGAATGCGGATACACACTATACTTATAAACTTTTTTTTGTAAATACATACATATTATACATAGAAACACCCAGACTAATGCAAATAGCCATGTACACAAATATTTGCACTGAACGTGAATCGAACCAGCGATCTCTGCGTAGCAATCTATACACATTACCACCGAACCATAGAGGTTGTCACAAGTTGTTGTGGTAAAATAATAGTTACAGTATTAGGTATACATACGTGTAGGTACACTTTTCTATAGGAATAACTACAAGCTCAAGGAATACAAGATAATCTTTGCATACGCCTTCGTGTGTCATTGCCCGTTGTTTGACTACCTTTAAGTGTCATTAAGCGTGTAATGGGAAAAATCATATTGACAATTGCTCGGTTTTCAACATTAGATTTCGTGCATGAGGGGCGTGTATTATTATAACTAGGCCATACTAGTAACTACTTGTAACCTTTTTTACCTAATTGCTATTTTAATTGATATTTGATATGAATTCTAAAAGTATCTCTTGTTTCTTAATAATTAGAGTTGTCTAAAAATCTCACAAATTTCTGAGTTTAGTTTCAATCGCAAAACCGATATATAGAAATAAATTACTGGTAATTATCTGATGAGTAAAGTACCTACTGCAGAAAAGATTGGATCTTAGTCTGCAAATATACCTACCGTTATAACTTTTATCAACTTTTACGAAAGGCAAAATCAACAATTTTAATAATATAAATTGTTTTCAACTGATTCTTTTATTACGTAGGAATACCATCAGCTGTGCTAGTATTTGCTCACTTTTATAATTTTTTCTTTTACACAATAATTTTTATTAATTGACGCATGTAATGAATCGGCAAATACACAATAAACTTGTTGTTTTTTTTAAAAATACCTGCTGGTAAAATTAAATGTGACTGTTAAAATTATTGGGTTTGTTTATATAAGAAATATAATATAACTGCAACACTACCTTGTAATATTAAAAATCTTGAATTTGCTATACGAAAAAAGATAAACATTAAAAATCATTGTCTTTTCGACGCGTACTATGACTGCTCATTACAGCGTAAAAGTTAGAGTGGTCACCTTTCTACTAATAAGTACTACGTTGAATGTTGTTTGTCGTCGCTCTTAATTTTCATTTTAATTTTGTGGAAGAAATATTAGTGTGACTAACAGTTGATTATTTAAAACCTAGGTTTTATTTGTGTTTGTGAACTGCATGTTCTTAAACTTGTTTACAATACAGGATTCCAGGAGTATTGCATAACTATAACACGGTAACACATATTATTATTAAGTCTGGTTTTTCATCTATAACACACCGTGTTTGTGCGTAAATTTGTGTATTAAAATATGGAGATTGGCTGTAGTGTCAAAATTTGAATTAGATTAATTATTGCCAACTGTATGCTAGGTGGTAGTTTAGTTGTTTTGAATATATAAAAAATCTACCTACTGAAGGCCTTAAACCAGCTGCCAATAGTAACAGCTTCCACATGTTCACAATTGTATACAGTTTATAATGTTTACCATTTTGATAATGATTACCTTAGTCGCTATATCGCTAATTGAACGAAAAACAACATGTTTTTCTTTTCATTGTGTTTTTTATTGTGTGCCCGACACATGTGTTACGAAATAATTGTTTTATCATTAATTATTGTCTTTACTTTTTATGTCTAAAGAAAAATATACAACACATTTCTATTCTATTGCAATTACTACTGAACTAGGCAGAGCGAAGTTTATTTTTTTTAATGGTATACAGTAGCAGACGATGCCAACAGCTGGCAGCAGGTAACTGTCATTCATGGACTTCTGTAATGCCAGGGAATCTGCGAAGCCGCTGACTACCGTGAAATTAGTTTTTTTTATTGCTAACAGTGGGCACGATAAAAAAGTGGCTCATAGGCGAGCTTACTACTTTTTAGAATCGCTAGTGGCCGACTGGCAGACGTGCAAACAGCCGACCTTGTATGTGGTGGCATTGCTCCTGCTAATGCCAGGGTCTCTGCGAAGCCGTTGTCTACCGTGAAGGGAGTGGAGGTAGATGAACGAATAGGTGAGGAAAAAGGAAAGGGGAAATAGGGCCTCTGGCACTTTCATTTACCGAACGAAACGCAATAGTATAGATGCTACTACTCTTACGTCGATCTTATATAAGAGGGTAGTCTTATATGAGTAGGTAGTACTTTCCCGGTCGATTCGACCTAGTCATGCTAAAACCACCGAGGATCTACTACTGTAGGAAAAAAGAGTAAGTGCTCACTTTAAACCTAATTTTAAATAAGGACAAGTCAATATTTTAAGGGTACGTTAGTATCAAAATGATTACTAAACGCAGACACTTGCCACAATGCGACGATAATTCGTTCATGTGGTAAGTATAATATTGTTTTTATGGGGCCACGAATAATAAGATAAATAAGAATTCGAGTAGGTGTTCTAATATTTTATTTATTTTTGATAAGATGTAGCCTGAAAGTAAAAAAAGACCTAGTGACATCATTTTTTAATTCTCTCTATTTTACACAATACATAGGTACTATAATACAATGTATTTTTTTATTTCTAATATGTAGGTAAACAAGTAGGTATATATGCTGTGTTTGTTCATGGCATAGTGCTCTGTCAAGACGCCGCTGGTTAGTATCCCTAGTTGACATAGATGTCAACTAGGGATACTAACCGGCGGCGTCTTGACAGAGCACTTGAAAATGTTGATGGTCCAATGACTGTCGTTATATAGATATAACGACAGTCATTGGACCATCAACATTTTTTGATAACTTTGACAAAATTAGTTTTCTGATAAACAAGATACCATTCAAAGCAGTATTGTTTGTTTCTTCTCATAAATTTTATAAATGTGCTTCATTTACATTTACGTATATTTTTTTTTGCTGAAAATAAATATAAACGTTATCTTAAAATTGGCAATTGAATCATAGTTCTTATTAATCTCATTCAAGGGCTTTCAATAAGGCAACACAAAATTTGAGTTACCATTACAAGAGAATACAATGGATTGAAAAAACAATGTGCCCCTTAAGAAAGTTACCAACATCGTGAACAAATTTATTGAATCGTATAATTGAACCAAAATTAATAATGAGACCTGAGTCTCGTGACTAATATAAGTCCATATTTAAAATTTGTAGTAGAGACATACTTAAAATTCTTCGAGGAATGATACCAGCAGTCTATAGGACGCACACATTTCTTCGTTTTTTCATTATAAACAAATCCTTCTCTGCAATCGCAACCGTTGAGATTACAAACGAAACTACAAACGACGTTCTTCTTCTTATAATCGGAACAACTTCTGCCACAATGGTTGCCACAGCCTGTTACTGCATTTTTATCACCTCCACATGATGCTGAAATATTAAAAGTCCTATTAAATACTTATTCATCTTTTATAATTAACTTGCAGATAAGGGTAGGTCACGACCAGCTAAGATGGCGAAAATTAGAGGAGGCCTATGTCCACCAGCTAATATGATGAAGATGAAACTTGTGTATTATTAACATATTCAAAACGTTACATTGGTCGGACTGTTATCATGAGTTGAGTAATCACAGTCTAAGTTAAGTAGACACAGATCTCTCCTAAAGGAGTTTAATTGCCATAGCCACCAAGCCTGTACCTGAACTGCAGTAAGCTGATATTTAATTATCTGGTGTTCTCTTAGCATTGGTATTCTCTTGCATCTACAGCAAGAGATTATATAAAATAATAAATAAATATTTATTTGGATACAAGGAAGTGGTTTCTAAATACTTACGGCACTCATCTTTAGGAATGCATCTTTCCGTTCTGTCTCTCACATTTCCATTATCACAGATGCATGTTCCTGGACAGAGGCAAGTGAAATTGCCTGACGGAGCAGGAAAGTTTATAGGAAAACCCAGCTGTGAACATCTTAACGGTACGCCTAAACCGCTTGGACATTCTTCGTATATCTCGTCGTCTGCGCACTGAGGTGCTATAATATGAAAATATTAGTTTAGTCATAATAGTAATTTTAGTTTTAACTTATTAAACAATGTAACATAATAACATGATATTTTAGTATGTCAAGTATTGTGACAAGCTAGTTTCCGATGTAAGCATTAAGGGTTATTAGAACCGCCACAGAATTTAGAAATTTTAATACAGAATTTTCATAATAATACATCATTTTTCTATAATAAAAGCTTTTTTACCTGTCTTAGAATTTAAATTTAAAATTAGTCTTTACTATATTGCCATAACAACATTGCATAACTTTTAAGAGATTATAGTATAAACAAACATTATTAATTACCTGGACATTGATCAATCGGGATGCAAATGCCGTTACTATCCCTAGCAAATCCTGCTACACAGTAACACATTTGGTTGCATTGTATGTTATAATAAGGACAATTAGTTTGGTTCATTTTGTTTATAGTAGCGCATACGTTGTCACATACTCCGCCACATGAGAAGTATTCATTAGGACCGATGCATCTTTCTGAAAAGATTTCACCTTTTTATTAGCGTTTTAAAATAAGTTTAATGATTAATTTTATATTATAGCCTCAGAACGTGACTACAATGACTGCGTTATCATAAGCAAGCATCAAGTTAGTGCACTCAGAGCACGATGTGAGGTAGAATACTGTTTTAGATACACCACTACACAAACACTCCAAATTGGTGCCATTTGTGAAACCCCAGCTGAACATATTTTCCTTGATTCGGCTGAGTAGTCTATGTAGCGATTTTACTAATGGCTCTTAGGGCGATATGCTGGATCCTTGTTAAGCAATGGCATCGAGGTCATTGCTATCGTCTCCGAGATTGACGGTGTTGACGCGTTAGTAATGTTGATTGGTATCAAAATAATTAAACTTACGACAATCTTCCTCAGATATACATTCACCAATCTTGTTCCTGTAAAACCCTGATTGGCAGCGACAAATAGGATCGCCGCAGACTGCGGGTTGAAGTGGACAGTTACATCTTTGGCCGATATCCTCGCATCTTGGTTGTGACCTTGTAGTGGGGCAAGAATCCAGTACTTCATTAGGCCCGTTACATTGCAGTTCTGAAACATTATAAACTTATTTACCGTATTTGTTCGTGTCGAGACGGTAGGAACAAACAGAAAAAAACATGACCCAAAATGGGCTACACTCTGCACACACCAAGAATAAAAATTGTTCTTTCTACTATTTTAAGATGATTCGTTTTATTAGTTTTCTTTTTTAACGTCGATTATGATCGCCATTTAGCTTTAACGGTTATAAAAGAGAATTTTTCAGAAATATTTACCTGGACACTGATTCACTGGAATGCAAGTACCATTACTAGCACGAGTGTATCCATATCTACAAACACATCCACCTGTACATTGTACCGGATCTATACAAATTACTGGCTCAGAACAATTTCGTTTACGACAACCACCGTTAGCACATTGGTCGTACATTTCATTAGTTCCACAGGCTGTTACTGGAACAAGTGGTTTATTATGAGCTATTAATATTATTTAATTCATAGATGTTGCTTTAATATCAATGCGACCATCAACATCCAGTGCTGTGTAAAAACCTTCACTTACGACTTGCATACTCTTTGATGAACTTTCTGCTTTGTCACACTTACATCTCTATCTTAGTTTGCTATGATGCCGATTAGCTGTAGTACTTACCACTTAACATACCGGCATAATACAGACGTAGCTAGCTCTATCTGACTTTAGCTTCGTAGCCATAGGCGCAACATTAACACTCTACACCCTGGAGGATAGTGTCGTATTTCGGATCTGACCGTTAACCGGATAGCTTTATTAGTATTAAATATATATAAATATTGAAAATAATTACCAGGACATTGATCCACTGAAATGCAAGTACCATTGCTAGCTCGAGTATATCCATCTCGACAAACACAGCCACCTTCACATTGTACGACATTTATACAACTTAAAGGCTCTGAGCATGTTCGTTTTCGACAGCCACCGTTAGCACAATCATCGTATACTTCATTTATTTTACAAGTTGGTGCTGCAACATAAAGTAAGTCATTACTTAAATGTGCAAAACTGTCAGTTCACCTATAAATAAATTGTAACTACAAGTCGTTTATCTCTAACTAGTATAAAGCAAAGTCGCTGTTTTATACTGTTTTTTTTTCTACATTAACTACTTCTAAGCAATGCAAAAGATTTTAAAAATTGTAACTATGTTGTAAAACATACCAGTTTAATAACTATGTGTACTGTGTTAGTGTACCTATTACTTAACGAAATTTACTTACTGCAATCCCTTGGACGCACGCATTTTTTAATATTAGAATCATAAACAAATCCAGGTTTACAATCACAGGCATTGAACAGGCACAACAAAATACAAGCTACGTTCTTTTGTTTATAGTTAGAGCAGAGTCTACCACAATTTAAACCACAGCCTGGCGTGGCATTCGCATCTCCACCACAAGTAGCTTGAAAATTATAAATATTAATAGTAAAATTAGCATGATTATAGTTAAGAAAGCTTATGTGGTAAATAGAGTAAATTAATTATTAAATACGTTGTAGTCTTCAAGAAGCAGTAGATGCTTATGATAATGATAATGATTTAGTTCGTTTAGCCGGTATCGATTGGAAAAGATACAAAGAAGGATTGAACAAAAGAACTGGCTTTATACATAACGCCTATCCATTTATTTCAATAAAATTAGTGATTTATTTTATTAGAGAAAACAGAAAAATTTTAATTGAACTAAAAGAAGAATTTATTATTAATATACTCACGGCACTTATCTCGAGGTATACACTTTCCATCATCATCTCTTACATAATCATTGTCGCAAACGCATCCTGGTTCTGATGGACAGGTAGAACTAGAATCACCCGATAAAGCTGTACAATTTATAGGAAAACCAACTTGCGAACAAGTTTGAGGATCGCACAGATTATCTGGACATGTTTCATATCTCTCGCCATCAGGACATTGCGATTCTGAAATGTGGGAGTTTATAATTTTATCTTTATTTAATATTTTATTTAAATAATCTAAATTGGCATCGAAAGTAACTACCTGGACATTGGCTTATTGGAATGCATCTACCATTTTCAGCATTAGTGTATCCTGTTTTACAAATGCAACCGCCTTGACATCTTTTAGGACGTACACAAACCTCAGGCTGCGAACAACTTCGCATACGGCAACCGCCATTGGCACAACTGTCGTATACTTCGTTCTTTCTACAGTGTTTTAAATCTGAATTTGCTAAAAAAAAATATTATTTTTAATAAATCTTAACTGCGGATTTATCTCGATCTTACAAAATTCTGAGGGAATTAGGTTTGTGTAGTGTTCCTAGTGGTTTTATTGCTTCAAAAAGGAGGCATGTTGTTAGCTGATAGATTTTGCTAATCGCAGGGCTTTTTTATTTCTTGTATTGTAGCGTTTTTACCCCCAGTTTCTGAAAGGCTACCAATTACTTTACATGAGATTTAACAGGTGATTAGTTAATTTTTCTTTGTTCAGCCCTACAGAAACTGGGGGTTAGTTAAATGTAGCAGATTGCCTATTGTGTGTGTTCTGGCAAGCAGCATAATAAGAAAAATGGTAGGTACAAAACTCATGAATTTGGTGTATACGTAACACAAATAAGGTTTGTCACCTCATAAGCCAAGGATATTACCTAAAATTGTTTATTAAATAAGTGTTTTAAATATAAACGCTATGTGCAATTATAAATTATATATATATCGGCTACGTCTACCCGTGTAAAACGGGCTGCTAATTTATTGGTATAAATTATTTACTTTTGTGATTAACACTTAGGTATATAATTATTTATTAATGAAAAGTCACTTTAAAATGACTTTATGTAAAAGTGAACAGCGCTTTTGGTTGTGACTGTGATAACTAATTTTTGTCAAACATTTTAGGCTGTCATCGTGAGAAAAATACACGTAAACTCTAATCCTATAGAAACTACTACTGTTGCCCGCCACTTCGTTTGCGTGAAACTTCAGATGTCTGCCTATATGAGAATATTGACTGCCTGATCTTACGGCAATCGTACATTGTATCAGTACCTATTAAATATCAGTATAATCCGTCTCTATGGCGAATCCTATTTAAGCCTGCCACTAAAACTGACGAAATTTTACACAAACTTGCGACTCCTATTTAATTTTGATAAAGATAGTTTCTAAATATTAAAAATGAGTACTTTCTAGTAATTTGGAAATCCTACTATATAAAATCTATAGAAGTTTCATAAAACTTTGTCACCCTTTTGTACCCGCATAATATGGGATGCATTTCACAAAATCCTGTCTTAGTGAGCACCTATGTCCTAAAAGGAACTCCCATGCAAAATTTAAGACTCGTAGCACTTGTAGTTTCAAATATTTCGTAATGAGTGAGTAGGTGGCCTTTCGCTTTTATAGATACATACAGATTATTAGCGGAAGAGTTTATTTGTTTGTTTGAACATGCTAATCTCTAAAACTACCAGTCGGATTTGAATAATCCTTGTTGTGTGTGGTAGCCCATGCTACTGACATGTAACATCATGCTGCTGTCGACGGGAACAGAGCAGTAAGCAAAGACGCGGGTGAAACCGCGCCGCTGAAACCTAGATATTATTATAAATGCGAAAGTTCGAATTGTGTATGTTTGTTATCACACAGCGCCCAAACAGCTGAACCTGTAAAATTATGATGACGCATGATAAAATTGGTATGTAGGTAGATTTGGTGCCGAAGACGGACATAGTCTTTTTCTCTCGAAAATTGATTTGGTTCTCGAGGGAGACAAAATTTATTCTGTTACTTGATTACTTAAAAACGGCCGCATCGATTTTGATGAGCTCATAACACGACTAACCCTCGACTTGGACCATCCGGGTTTTTTTATTTTATTTGAGAACTATAATCATTTATTTTATCCAGATACTTAAATGTGTGAATCAACCCTGCCGTAAATGTCTATGTTTCAATATCGTCAGAGCTGGTAGAATTCGTTTGTATATTTTAGTCCTCAAACATTTCGACTAACGCGAAGCAAAAACTCGACGTTCGATAAATGCTATCCATCTGGGTGGGTCGGCGTGTAAATTTTTCAGACTTATACAGTAATAATTAACTAAACATCTCGGCAAATTGTTTAGCTTTTACTTAACACAATACTAAATATGGAACGCCACTAACCATAACACGTTTAAGGTAAAGGTTCGGACTCTCTATTTGAATAAACTGGCAGTATCAGCTCAATAGTTATGTATAATGGTATATGTTTATTTATGTATAATATCAATGTATATTTATTTATGTATAGTATGAATGTATATTTATTGTTATTTGTAAGTATAAATATACGTTTATGTAACAAAATAATTAGGTATTAACAAAGTTAATTTTTAATATAACTGTCATGCACCTACTATGTTTCACTATGTATCACCCGATAGGTTGACTGGTAGATAATCCTTTGGCATTAAGTTCGCCTTTACATGTCAATAAATAATTAAAAAAAAATACAAAAACATTTAATTACCTTCACATGATACTAAAATGTTAGATACTACGACTAACACTGTCAGTGACTTCCACATGATCACAACTAACTGTCTGAGGTGTTTATCGAAGCTATTTACCTCTTTATACTCTGTATCAGTATCAATGAAAATAAAATAAAAACAATTATTTTTTATCGTTATTCACGTTATGCGCTGAAAGTCCTTGTGCTATTCACACCGTGGTCTGAGCAGTTCGTAGTGTGTGAATCGACAAAGGATCCATGGTGTTGATTTTTAAATATTATAATTATTATAGAATTAAAACACTAGTTGGAACTTAACAAGACCCAGCGATTGGATATCTACTTACTCAGATATTTTTTAATACAACTTTTCTGGCAAACAAACATACGGCCCTGGTAACCGTTACCTATATTAAAACTTATATTATTTACGTCAATTTAATTATCTAACAAAAGTAATAATATTTAGAAGTAAGTAGCATATTGTTAGTACGATCATAAAGATCGTGTGTCGATAGCTATACTATCAGAATAGCGATTAAGAATAAAATAAAAACGGTCATGTGCCGGTCTTGTTCGCGCACCGAGGGATCTGTAGAAATGTGTAATTCTAGAAATTCTCTTGCGAATGTCGACATAAATAACATGTATGGCCGTATATATCTTTTGATTGATTGCGATGACATAGCACTTAAGCTTTAAGAAGTTGCAGTTTTTACGGTAGTAGATCCACGCTGGTTTCAGCATGAATGGGCCGGATCGTCCGGGGAAGTACTACCCTCTCATAGAAGATCGACTTAAGAGTAGTAGTATCCGTACTACTGCGTTTCGTTCGGTGAGTGAGAGTGCCGGAGGCCCAATTTCCCCCCTTTCCTCTTTCCTCACCTCCCTCATTCCCTTCCCCTAACCCCATTCCCAGCCGCCATAGTGGAGGCCACCATACCAGCAGTTTAAGACGATAGCTTTTGGTATGGTGGCCACCACTTCTGGATTCCACTGACTGCTTACCATCAGGCGGGGTGGAGTCACTTTGGTAGGCTAATATATATAAAAAAAAAAAAAGAGAATTCTATATAAATTTCAGCTGATACGTCCACGCATTATTGAGAAAAAGGTGTGACCGACAGACGGACAATAAAGTGATCCTATAAGGGTTCCCTTCTTGCCTCTTGAGGTACGGAACCCTGAAAAGTGGCAGACTCAGAGGGCAGACTCTTGTCTCACAGGCCATGAATTACTTCGAAACGTTAAGCCACATTTTAGCAATAATACTAGCAACCTACATCACTGGTATTGTTTATACACCACTATGAAATTTATAAAGTACACAACAAAATAGACTAAACAATATTTAGCAATTATCGCTTTGTTATATTATTATGCGGTCCAAAACACAATCACTTTAGCCGCATTGTCACAGGCAGACACCAAGATCTTTCTAGGTGCCTGCATTATAGGACCTAGGGGAGTATGTGTGGAGTAGTTATATTATCTGCACCTAGTTTATAGAATTTAGATTAATAATTTTTATTAGCCTACCAAAGTGACTCAACCTCGCCTGATGGTAAGCAGTCAGTGGAATCTAGAAATGGTGGCCACCATACCAAAAGACATCGTCATAAACTGCTGGTATGGTAGCCTCCATTATGACGGCTGGGAATGGGGTAGGGGAAGGGAATTAGGGAAGTGAGGAAAGAGGAAAGGGAGGAAATTAGGCCTCCGGCGCTCTCACTCACCGAACGAAATGCAGTAGTACGGATACTACTACTCTTACGTCGATCTTCTATGAGAGGGTAGTACTTTCCCGGTCGATCCGGCCCATTCATGCTAAAACCAGCGTCTACTATCGTGAGCTAAAACCGGTTATACATTGTGTGTAATAAAACTTGTTTTTGTGCGATAAAGCGAGAATTGTTTATACAGTTTTTCTTACAATATATTAATATGTAAATTAACGTAATGTTTGTATGTAGCTTATCTTTATGAAGTTAATCCAAGACATATTGCACTCAATAAATAATTCATAGAATTTTTTAAATACAAAAAAAATAGGCGAAGGCGATGAATTAGGTGGTCGAGTGCAAGTTTCAATTAATTTTCTTTAGAAAACCACAAAAAAATTACGACAGTTTCGTGTACACAGCGCTATTTAGACTTAAAGCTAGCAATTTGTTTTAGCTTGTGATATTGGTTCTAGAATGCGGATAAACATCACAAACACACACCCAAACTCAGAACAGAGTGCCGGGCTTTTTGTCAGTACTTAAGGGATTCATAAAATTAATTCTCCTTTTTAACCGACTTCAAAAAGGAGGAGTTTCGGTTATCAATTCGGGTCGTATGTTTTTTTTTGTGTTTGTTACCTCACAACTTGGTCATTTATGAACCGATTTGAAAAAATATATTTTTATTTAAAATAGTGTATACTCTAAAATCAGATCTAAGTAATATTATTTTAATAAAAAATCTTATAAAATATTATCTTTCCTCTCGTCACTACTTTCTTCCAAACAGCACTGTCTCATTTGCTCAGCACTTTTAGTAGGCCTATCCATATTAAATATATTAACAATACACAATTACTTCTCACTGAAAGTTTAAAAATAAAATTATTAATAAAAAAAATGAAAACCGTCTTCAAAACAATACCTACATCTAAAAAGTAGAAAATAATAATTTAATTACTCCAAAGCAATGAACATTGAAAGGGAATCAAATAAATCATTGATACCAGTCCAAGTAAACAATCATACAATACCTTTATGCCATCGAAACGATAAAAATTTAGAAACATTTGGAGTACATCAATTAGCAACTATAATATTGACCCCAAAAGGTGTACGCCCGTATCTTTTAAGAAACAAGATTATCCATTTTAGGCGAATGCTCCTTTTAGCTATTATTAATACATCAAGATCATTACTGATAAAGTCGCAATGAAAATAATGTTGTAGTATTAGCTTTTCTTTTTAACTTGCATGTTTCTATTGTTTACGCAATTTCGATAGTATGATGATATTATTATAGTTGATAAGTAACAAAATTAAATAAATATCTATGTAAATATCTTTTATATAAAGTTGTAGTGTAGTTAGTCGTCGAGTGTCGCAATAGTCATTATTGTAAAATTTTCAAAACAGTTGTTTATTCGTTCGTGTTAAAACATTTTTATAGGTCACGGCAAGTATTTTGTTTATGTATTTCGTATATTTGATAAGGATGCCTTAGCCTAGAAGTTTACACAAAATGTAATATCAGTTTATAATATTCTATCCAGAAAGTATTTATCGATTTAGATCAGTCTGGTGACTATTACCATGATATTGTACTGAATCTCTTAAGTTGCTCGAAGATTTGCCTGGTTGTGGCAGTAAAGCAAAATGGAATTTTATAACCTGGTGCAGTATTTCTCTTTATCATACACTCTTGACAGAGTGGTCATGGCTCCGTGATAAATGTCATGAATTGACTTGTCATAAAGGTTTTCGGGCGTTATCAGCCTACTCCTTGGCTATTGAAGTCTTTGCGATATTTTGTCACCTGTTCCGTTTCGGTTTACGGTATTTTCTGCCCTTTTATAAAAGATTATAATTAGATACAGGTTACATTTACTTATATGCCAATAACTGCAAGCGTGCACAAGATACAATTAGTTCCTACTACCTAGCGTGGGTGAGATAATGAACAGCATTGTGTGCATAAAACCTATATAAAATTACACCTAAATATGACGGTATGAAACTGACACGAAAAGAACATTACGTATTTGAGTTTCTTAATGTATACGAGTATGTAATGTGAGCACGTGAGTACACTGTCTCATATCATTCACTTGACAAATGAGGTGCCTATCGATTCGTCTAAGTGATGCTTTTTTGATATTTTTTTTAGCTTTTATATTTAGCAAAAGATGCCAGCTATCAAGAGAATATAAATGTCCAGGCAGTACTTACGTTTTTAATTAATAAAAAATGATAAAATTGAATATTTAGCGGTTTTAAGTACCCACAAAAAATATTACACCCCTTGACTTGAGTCGGGAAAAATAATGGCAAATTTTGTGAATATATGAAGATTTGTAAAACATAAAACCTTGCACTTATATAAAAAAGGTTTTTATTGTTTAAAGAGTACGTTATTCCTGATGGACATTGGACATAGACGAAGTCGAGACTGCCTTCCACTTCATTTCATAATATCAGCCGAAAGATGTCCACTACTGGACATAAGCCTACCCCAATTTTGGCAACCTTGGCTAGCCGCGAGCCGCCCTCATCCATCGGATGCCTGATACTCCATTTAAGTATGACTAACCAACTATGATTGATAAACCACGCATAATCTTTAATTATTGGCAATCATCGATTTGTCTCACTAATTTCATGAAAAAAGTCTAGCAAGATATTTTATGATACTGAAAAATAAATCCAACAATTTCAAAAGGCAATGATCGTAGTCTGGTTTTCAGCTTATCATATTACGATTTGCGTTTATATTAGGCCAATATATTTTATTTTCAGCATTATAGGATTTTCTTGTAATAACACCAATACTGTACGTAGCCCGATCGTATGCCGCATAGGTCCGACCATTACGAAAACAACAGAGCATTGACAATTTTATTGAGCATTTTCTCTCAATACTTTAACCTCAATATTTAAATGTTTCGACACAATAAAACACTAAAGAAATAATTCAACTACTTAGTATTTTTAACCGACAAAAAAAAACGGAAAAGGTTCTCAATTCCCAATTTATGGTCGCAAGAAATATAAAATTAAAAGTTTTAAATAAAAAAATTAAACCGCCGAAAAAACTGAAAAGCAAAAAAAAATAATAAACCTATATTTTATTAACCTTAATAACTAAGTTTATTAATTAATTTAAGTATACATAAATAATCACTGCCGCGCATCATGCTTTACGTATTTATTTAATTTGCTTGTTTAGCACCGACTGAAAATTACATAGGTTACACTCGAAAAACTTAGTTATTAATATTAATAAAATAAAGGTTTATACTTTTTGATTTTCAGTTTTTTGGAGTTTTATTTTTTTATTAATTAGTTTTTATTTGAGCACTTAATGATACTATATTATTTTAGTTGTTCTTGTTTTTTAATAATTATTAAGAACCTAAGTACCTTGAAAAACAGGCTAACCTTCGTTTATTACCATTTGCAATAATTATGTGAATTAATACGTCTACCTGCCACACTAGCTTCTGAATCGATCTTCGAGTTGGATAAAGTAATATATTATAGGGTTTTCCTGCCGAAAAATTCTGAGTTTTAATTCTGTGCCCTGTCGATGACAACATGCTCGCCTCGTGTTTCAACATACCTTACAAAACCTATTCATTACACTGCCAACAATTACCATTTATTGAACTATATTTTCAGAAATAACATATCAGGTAATTCATTGTAGAGCCTGTACGCAAAAAAAAAAATTAATGCAAAAATGACTCGTCGTTAATGCTTGTCCCCTAGACTATTAAAATAGGATGTGCTAAGTAATAATAATATTTTATTTATATAATAATGCTTTTAGAGTGCTGTAAGGGCTACCGTGGCGTAAAAGTGCGTCACATTTTTTGCGAATGCGAGAGTGAACGGTTTTCACACAATCATTCGCAAAAGAGTGGCGTCACTGTTCCAGAGACTGCGCGGTAGCAATAACAGCATTCTAAAAATGATAGCATCATGCTATGACTGCCCAGTACAGGCTCATTGGGTGGGTCGTGGGTCATCACGGAAAGATTATAAACATAAATTGTACATCTACTAACATAGTTATTAAGTATATTGTTACTAACGCACTATGGATGTTTTTCCGAAATAAATTATATATTATTATTATTAATTCATATACCAGTTTTACAAACTTCATAGTGAATCACGCAAGTAGCTCAAGTGAACTCGGCTACGACGGCTCGGGTAGAGAAGTGGCAATGGCACATGTTACTAGTAGTATAAGTACCTAAGTTTTGTGAGTATGAAGTTATGAACTTATAAAACAACTGTTCATATTATTATTGAATTGCATAATTTGGCTAAGAGTTGTAAACTATGTACTAAAAGTTATATAATAATATAAAAATATTATTATATAACTTTTAGTACATAGTTTACAAATTTTAGCTAAATCATGAAATTGTAGGTACTTAAAGTTATATGAATACAATTAAATTCGAAAGATTTTCAGTATTTCTTTTAATGAAGCATGGCTCAATGTATGAAACATGTTTTGAATGGATACACGTGTATGCGCTAACAATAATAGACTCGCCTGTCGAGACTAGAAGTGTACAATAGTAGGCTCTAATAGAGTGTAGACTTCTCAATAGTACGCAATACAACATAACTGAATATCATGCGTAATAAAACAGGTGTATAATATGTTCAACAAATCATAATTTATTATATTTCATAGGTAACATTCGATAAATACATTGTAGGCTTTATAAAATAACAAAACAAGCAATGATGTTGGGTAGCGACATTTTGTTAAAAAAACGAAACAAAATAGTGACGAAAACATTGGATTAATATCTAGTCTTTAGGTAATTATTGAAATGCATTAAGAGTCCTTACAATAAAAAATCGCGAACTAGGCAATGGCCAATGTTCAAGAATAGATTTCTATGATATGAAATTATTATAGAATTCACATTTTATTACTAGGTAGGCTAGTTTACAGTCTTCTAATCCGTGTCTTATTGTGATCAATTGTAACCGTATAGTCGATTACTTGGGTTACAACTTTATCTTAACCCTGAGGCTACATTATTCAGACATTCAATCAACAAAATTTTCGTATAAAGTATTCAGTTATATTATAAGCCAGAGCTGTACATGTCTTTTATAATACATAATCATTATTACATTTTACTAAATGTTAACTTAAGCTACTAGTAAACCGGCGATAAGTATTATATCTCTGTAGTATACAGCGTAAGCAAAGGAATGGTTTGCTCTGAAGAGTTTACGGTTACGGCTACTGCCATTATCGACCACTGTAACGAGAAAATAAGTATAGTAAATAACATATTTCAATAATAAAAAGTAATAATATGTTCAACTAGAATGTATTGCTATGTATTTTCAGCCGACTGCTCCAGAAGGAGGGCTATGTTTTTCGAGGGCGAGAGTATGTACCTATGTAGGTATGTATAATTGTTTGGCACGCTCTGTGCCCTAAAGGGCTCGATGGATTTTAGCTTGAGAGGTGTCGTTAGATCCGTATTTACTATGAGAGTGACTGGGTATGCAGTCAATATATATCAAAATAAAAAGAAACACAAAATGGCGGATTTTTTATGATTATAATCATACTTCTAAAATATTTACTAATGGTTAGCACTTTATTTTCTTTATTGTAACACCTTGTATTATTATGTCAAACGCAGACTATCATATTTCGTTTTTTTTGTTTATTTAGGTGACAGTTATGCGGCCCAACATTATGTTCTATGATATTATAGAGTTTCTAGTTACTGCCTAATACATTTTAGTTACCTTGAATAAACTCAAACTCAAACTCAAACATATTTATTGCGAAAATGGGTACATACAATAAGTTAGTAACAATAAATATAGTTTGTTTCAAATTAACTAATATACATTTTAAAATGCAACGATGACATTGGCGTCGCCAGCATTACTTTTAGGTGCTTTAGAATTTATTAAGCGGATTATGTAAGCTTCGTGTTCATTAAAAAAGGGACAATAAATTTACTAACAAGGTGTTAGTAGATACAAATTTGGACAACCTAGACCTCGTAATCCGAGAACTTGAACAATTTGTAATCATGCATAAATAGGTATCCACTTACGAAGGCAGGCCGGAAAATAAAAAAATAAGGATAACTCACCAGGGCCACGATTATTAGAAACACTTCCACTTCCATATTCGTTAACAGATAACGAGACTCTCTGTAACACGTCACTGACGACAGGCGATGGGCAGTTTACAACGTCAACCAATCCAGAAGTTTTAGGGTCAAATATATCACCCAGATTCATCTGCAAAGTGTAATTATATATTTTATTATTTACACGTCTAGACCTAAAGTATATGTTATAGCTTGTAGTATAGGAAGATTCTAAAATGCGGCAAAATATACTAATATATTTTTTTTCTATACATACATATTATTATACATAGAAACACCCAGACCAATCGGATTAAGAATCTTGCGGGAATCGAACCCGCGACATCATCTTAAACGATGTGTGTGTCATCTGACTACACGACAATACAACTGTCCTGACT
Source organism: Parascotia fuliginaria (assembly GCA_963082885.1). NCBI lineage: Eukaryota > Metazoa > Arthropoda > Insecta > Lepidoptera > Erebidae > Parascotia > Parascotia fuliginaria. Next base: position 13,958,323 of record OY720176.1, on the reverse strand, counting down.
CAAAAAAATTAAGAGTTGGAACGTCTTTATATTTAGACCAGTAAGTTTATACTAACAGGCTTCTGACCATAGAAAATTTGAAGATGGCGTCTGTTGTATATTTTCTTTTGGATAACAACTAATACTCGTATCTATAACTTTCTTTTAATGGTCTCTCCATTCTTTTCTATTAGCGTTTATGCAACTTGTCTAGGCTCTTTTTATTAGTTTGGACTTACACGGTGTAGGAATACATAATGAGAATCCTGGACCTAAAAAGTCGAAAGAAATTGTAAGATAAAAAGTTAAAAATATAATAACGTAATGGTTTTTACCTTTGTTAAAGGATACCGCAATCTATTTGACACTGATACGTTGAATATAGGTAAATAAAGCTCCACGTTCTCATAACGAAGATCCTTTATTGCTGACAAAATATTTTCGGGTGACTCCAGTTTTTTTATTAAATGATGTATTCCATCGTCTTTTTCCTTCGGCAATATAACTACTAAAGAAAATGCACTGTTCCTGTATTGCAATTTTACGACCTACAAAAACAAAATTTTGTCAAAATTGTGTGTTACTACGTATTATATTTTTTAGAAATGAGTTCATTTTAAATCTTGTATTTCATTGGCAATTTATATATAAAAAAAAAGTATTGTAATTTCTTACTTTACTCTTTAGGTGCTTGCTTTCAGTATACAAAAATCTGCCACTCTGATACATAATTTGTTTCCTAACAATTTTGTCATTCACTGAGAGGAATTCTGTCAATGCTGTTTGGCTAGGATTGAATGGTTTCGCCCATTGGCCCTGCAAAATGCATTTTAAAATTAATATTACATTTATTGTAATAGACAAAATTTGATATTTTAAAGATACTTACAGTAAACGTTGCAGCATCAAATAGTACCAAATTGTCTAGAGAAGACAAAACGTCTCTATTTACGAAATCCAGTATACCACCATTGGTACCACTTGCAACCTTTAAATGTCAAAAAAAAAAATTAAATAATTTATTATATATTTATAATAAAATTAATTACGACCATTTTCAACTTACGAGACATGGCACACACGATTTAAATTTTTCCTAAAGAAAGGGATGTTAGTAGCAATTTTAAATCTCAAGCAAAAACAGAAATGTCTATAGATATATTTTTTATTCAAAGCTTTACACACACATTATGTATATCGGTGGCCTTAATGCCAATGGCATTCGGATTCTACTATAGATCGCAGATTGATGCTGACAATTTATATAGGTACCTATAGAAAAATCCAATTCCAAACACAGAAACTTGTATGTGTGAATGTTATATTATGAAACTATTATGTTATTTTTTAAATACTTACAGCGTTGCTAATGACAGAGGCGGACAGTGTTGCGCTGAGGTCAAGTCTCAGTGGTTCTACATTGAATATTTTCTCTATTAGATAGGTGAAATCCCTGGTATAGGTGCAGCTATTGTCGGCAACTATATTACTTATGGTATCGAGTCTAGCGTAAGGTAATCCAATTGCGATGTTTGTTTGTATTAGCGGCAGAATACATAAGAACTGTAAATTTAATAAATTGATGTTTAATAGTCTATTCAAAATGTTCAAATATATCAATATATTGAATATTTTGTTTTCTAACCTCTTCAAGGCTCAAGTGCAGGATATTCAGCAGTTTGTGCAATACGTGCTTAGAAGCGCCTAAACTTAGTTGCCCCAGCAAGTATAATAGTGATGATCCTGAAACTAGCACATTTCTTCCAACGTTTTGGTCATACATTTCCTGAATGAGCAAACAAAAGTACCGATATTAATAGGTAGGTATATTATATTATTGTATACAACTATGCTAATATCATATAACTGAAAAGTTTGTTTTAACTCTAAACTCTGGATCTACAGGATCTCAGTTTAAGAATGTTATATTTTGGATTAGATATAACATAAGGACGGCTATTTAATATGACGCTTCGTCCTAGAGGAGCGGAAACTGCTTGAAATCGCGCTGAAAACAGCTTGTGTTTCATATCTATGTGTACCTATTGATTATCTTAGCAGCGACACTAGCTCTAATTTTAACAGTATGACTCTATATACATATTGTTAAAATTGGAGCTGAAGTTTTAAGAACCGAAGAACACCGTACCTAACTACCTACGCACTCTTTCTACTCTTGTTATAGAAATCATCCTACGTCAACAGAAGATTTGAGGAACGAGTTGCAGAGTTTGTTAAGTTATATTTTCCGTCGTGATAGTGGCACAGTTATATATGTACTTTTGATATTTTTGACATTTTTTTATATTGAAATTGGCGTGTTCTATTGTGAATAATATCGAAATTTTTAATTCGTTTTTAAATATTGATATTTATATTTATCGAGGTACTCACATGGTTAAGCTTGGCAGTAAATTCATAGCCACCTTTAATGTATGATTCTAAGACATCAGGTCCGCAGGTATCAGGATTTACTGGCCACGGGATCATGTCAGTGTTTTCCCCTGTATTTAAAGAAGTATTATATACTATATTACTATCTTAAGCAGGTCTTATGAGCATTTACACCTATAAGTGTTTCAACGTCGCAATTTAGTGTCATATTTTCGTGGTTTTCAATTTTTAACATTTAATCGGAGCTGTTGTGTTAGTAGAACACTTTTTAGAATTACGTGAAAGCTGTATAACAAGATTTTATAAACTTACATACTAAATAGTATTTACACTATTTAGTATGTAAGTTTATAATATCCTATTTACACGTTTATTTTACATAATATTATTTATGTTACATGAAATTTCATTTATTATTTTAGTAAAAACAGACACAACTATGGCGCCGGCGTCACTAATCGGATATCGCAGAATATCAGTTTTGCGGTTTATCATAAAAATCGCAACGTAACTGAGTGATGTCCAAACTTTTGACACTAATGGAACACACACTTATTACATATTTTATTTAAATAACTTTTATTTTTATTTTTTTTCATTTAAAATTTACATTGTAATCTGCTCACTGACAAACTGACTTTTTGTTAATTCGGACATATATAAACATCTGGGAGATGTGGTGGCCAGTGAGCATTTTTTTTTTTTTTCTGATTTTCTGATTTTAGTTTTATTTTTCTTTGTAATAATTTACAAAAATAAATCTTTTTCTTTCTTTCTTTCTTTTTTCTTTCAAGAGTAAGTATCCATGATGCTTACAGTTATTTTAATATGAAAATAACGCCGTGCAAGTTTCTAATGTATCATTTGCACACAGCACAAAAACATGATACTAAATTGCGACGTTGCAATTCTTATGCGTTTTTCTCTTTTAGGCATTTTGTTTGAAAACTATTCTATCGGAGCTATCGAAAAGATCACCATACCAGCCCATTATCATCCCACTGCAGAAAAAGGGCCTCTTCTCATACAGAAAAGTATCAACAACAGCTATAAAATGATGTAAATAAATAATTGTGATTCTTATTCTTGGTAACTTTTATTTCGTTTGGCAACATTATGTAAAATTTACAACATTGTGTAAATTGTAGCGGTAATACACTTACCTTTGCTTATCTTTTAATACATAAATATTAGAATTAAGCCACAATAATGAATTATTATAGCAAAATTATCATAACTAAATTGTTTACGTTCATTCATATATTATGCCCACTAGTCGACTGCAACATCTTTTCATAAAGCCTGCAAATAGTCTAGAATTTATAGCATATAATATTATACTTACTTGATCCATCTTTACCTATCCACATAATTAAAATAAATTCTCCTCCTGACTCCTGGGTGAAAAAAAAATTGCGAAATTGATAGTGATTATTTTAAAATTGTTAGTTGATATGTCAGGATATTCAAACAAATTTCATACATAACATACGACACAAAATGTTTTGAGTAAAAGTATGTTGCATATTCTTTTACCTTATAGTTTGATAACCCAGTAACCCTTGCTGAGACACTGTATAATCATGTAATATAAACGATTACCCTAGTTATTCATATTCATATTACAGAAAAAAGAGCGCTTTATAATGAAACAACAATTTAGCCACAAAATACTATATTATAATATTTTTAAGGTTTTCAATAAAGTAAAAAAAGAACTTATTAGCTAGACTCGACTGTACGTATAGGTTCTTTTGCTCTTGGTGCCCATCCGCAGTATATTATTCTTAAAAGTGTTTTATTTAAATTCTCCGTTCTCTGTTTGTGCATCTTTTACTTGCAATCTGGCAGATCTGTATGATAAAAACTAAAAATTTAGTTTAGTTGAATATTACTGTAGATCGAACCGGAGGATATTGTTTATTCTGCTTGATGTAGTAAAATTAGCTTCTGACCCCGAAAAAAAAAAGGTTTGCCTCTAACTAATTCTATAAACTATCTAACAAGAAAGGCGAACCTCAATTTCAACATCAAAATAAATAAATAAAACAATATATTTTTTATTACTTGGTAGTAGTTGACGTAGCGCGGATTTTACCAAGCCTTTTAAACATGACGTTAACAAATTTAAGACTATTATATTAAAATTACTAGTTTTCTCAAAATTTGACCGTAAAAAAATCGACGGTGGAAAGGAAAAACGTCTAGGCCATTTTGGATAAAATGAGTTAAATAATTATAACGTTGGATAAGGTTTTTTTCTGCGTTGACTAGTACAACTTTCGTAGCGTTCGGGGCATGTTTTTGGCGGTTTAAAAGTTTTTCCTTACCGTCGCCAGTACTTGTTTGTCCTGTTTCTGGTGATTTTGGAATACAAGTCGGTTAAGAGTCCGGTTTTTGGGCAATATTTTTCGGTATTGATTTTATGATATTTTTCTTAAAACAAATTGTTTTCGGGTAAATACATAACCTTTTTTCTTTTCTTCATCAGGATGTTATTTTGGACATAAGAAGTTTTTGTTTATTATATGAAAATATCCTATTAAGAAAAAAATTATCAAGAAGACAATTATTCTTTAGAAGGTTTTTATATTAAGATCTGTTCAGCATTTTTCACTTTCCAAATACGAGCTTATAGTTTCTTATAAGAATATTTCCATTTGTTATTTTACATGATTTACAGTTTAAGAATTATTTGCTGACCAACTTTTGAGTTACTTTTTCTTAAAAGTCCGATAAAAGCAAGATAGTTATCTTGCGATAGAGTAAAGTTCGCTACTTGCTTTTTATTTGATAATTTTGATTGTCATTTTAAATATATTATTCACCAAAGACACCAACAACTTCCAATCAATAATAAAAAAGTAACGATTTTTTTTGAAAACAAAAAACTTATTTCCCACAATTTGCTATTTGGCGCTTTAGAAGTTTCTCCTTTCAATTGTCGATAATATTTTTTAAGATTGAATCTCAGATAGTTTTATTTTGTTAATACATTTTTTATTTTTTATTTTTCATTTTTTCATTTTAATCAATATCCAATACTAACGGAATTCTAATAGCTAACAAAACAAAATTATAATATCACAAATGAATGCCGATCTATAGATTTATAGTAATGATTGTCTTGATTCTACTATTTAAAACGTAAATCTATATTAACAATAAATAAAGATATTTTATTATATATAGTACCTGAAGTGCTGTCTGAATCTTCATCACTAGTACTCGATTTAGGTTTCTTTGTTCTCCTCCTCCTTCTTCGTCTACGGGGTGTTGTTGGGGTGACTTTGGTCTGCGGTTCTGTAACAGTAGATTCTGTCGCAGATACTGTTGTTTCATCGTCGTCAGTATTTTCCGTGGTCACGGTAGTAGTTTTAGGTTTCTTAGTTTTTTTAGTAGGTTTTACTGTAGTAGTCGGTGTCTCCGTTGTTTCTTCAGTTGTCTCTGTAGGAGTGGTTTCATCATCGTCAGTGTTTTCCGTGGTTACGGTAGTTGTTATAGGTTTTTTAGTTTTTTTGGTAGGTTTAATGGTAGTAGTCGGTGTCTCCGTTGTTTCTTCTGTTGTTTCTGTAGGAGTGGTTTCATCATCGTCAGTATTTTCCGTGGTCACGGTAGTAGTTTTAGGTTTCTTAGTTTTTTTAGTAGGTTTTACTGTAGTAGTCGGTGTCTCCGTTGTTTCTTCAGTTGTCTCTGTAGGAGTGGTTTCATCGTCGTCAGTGTTTTCCGTGGTCACGGTAGTTGTTATTGGTTTCTTAGTTTTTTTTGTTGGTTTTACTGTAGTAGTCGGTGTCTCCGTTGTTTCTTCAGTTGTTTCTGTAGGAGTGGTTTCATCATCGTCAGTATTTTCCGTGGTCACGGTAGTAGTTTTAGGTTTCTTAGTTATTTTAGTAGGTTTTACTGTAGTAGTCGGTGTCTCCGTTATTTCTTCTGTTGTTTCTGTAGGAGTGGTTTCATCATCGTCAGTATTTTCTGTGGTCACGGTAGTAGTTTTAGGTTTCTTAGTTTTTTTAGTAGGTTTTACTGTAGTAGTCGGTGTCTCCGTTGTTTCTTCAGTTGTATCTGTAGGAGTGGTTTCATCGTCGTCAGTGTTTTCCGTGGTCACGGTAGTTGTTATTGGTTTCTTTGTTTTTTTGGTAGGTTTCACTGTAGTAGTCGGTGTCTCCGTTGTTTCTTCTGTTGTTTCTGTAGGAGTGGTTTCATCATCGTCAGTATTTTCCGTGGTCACGGTAGTAGTTTTAGGTTTCTTAGTTTTTTTAGTAGGTTTTACTGTAGTAGTTGGTGTCTCTGTTGTTTCTTCAGTTGTATCTGTAGGAGTGGTTTCATCATCGTCAGTGTTTTCCGTGGTCACGGTAGTTGTTATTGGTTTCTTAGTTTTTTTGGTAGGTTTAATGGTAGTAGTCGGTGTCTCTGTTGTTTCTTCAGTTGTTTCTGTAGGAGTGGTTTCATCATCATCAGTGTTTTCCGTGGTCACGGTAGTTGTTATAGGTTTTTTAGTTTTTTTTGTAGGTTTAATGGTAGTGGTCGGTGTCTCTGTTGCTTCCTCAGTTGTCTCTGTAGGAGTGGTTTCATCGTTGTCAGTATTTTCCGTGGTCACGGTAGTTGTTATAGGTTTCTTAGTTTTTTTAGTAGCTTTTACTGTAGTTGTCGGTGTCTCCGTTGTTTCTTCTGTTGTTTCTGTAGGAGTGGTTTCATCATCGTCAGTATTTTCCGTGGTCACGGTGGTAGTTTTAGGTTTCTTAGTTTTTTTGGTAGGTTTAATAGTAGTAGTCGGTGTCTCCGTTGTTTCTTCTGTTGTTTCTGTAGGAGTGGTTTCATCATCATCAGTATTTTCCGTGGTCACGGTAGTTGTTATAGGCTTCTTAGTTTTTTTGGTAGGTTTCACTGTAGTAGTCGGTGTCTCCGTTGTTTCTTCTGTTGTTTCGGTAGGAGTGGTTTCATCATCGTCAGTATTTTCCGTGGTCACGGTAGTAGTTTTAGGTTTCTTAGTTTTTTTAGTAGGTTTTACTGTAGTAGTCGGTGTCTCCGTTGTTTCTTCAGTTGTTTCTGTAGGAGTGGTTTCATCATCGTCAGTATTTTCCGTGATCACGGTAGTAGTTTTAGGTTTCTTAGTTTTTTTAGTAGGTTTTACTGTAGTAGTCGGTGTCTCCGTTGTTTCTTCAGTTGTTTCTGTAGGAGTGGTTTCATCATCGTCAGTATTTTCCGTGGTCACGGTAGTAGTTTTAGGTTTCTTAGTTTTTTTAGTAGGTTTTACTGTAGTAGTCGGTGTCTCCGTTGTTTCTTCAGTTGTCTCTGTAGGAGTGGTTTCATCATCGTCAGTGTTTTCCGTGGTTACGGTAGTTGTTATAGGTTTTTTAGTTTTTTTGGTAGGTTTAATGGTAGTAGTCGGTGTCTCCGTTGTTTCTTCTGTTGTTTCTGTAGGAGTGGTTTCATCATCGTCAGTATTTTCCGTGGTCACGGTAGTTGTTATAGGCTTCTTAGTTTTTTTGGTAGGTTTCACTGTAGTAGTCGGTGTCTCCGTTGTTTCTTCTGTTGTTTCGGTAGGAGTGGTTTCATCATCGTCAGTATTTTCCGTGGTCACGGTAGTAGTTTTAGGTTTCTTAGTTTTTTTAGTAGGTTTTACTGTAGTAGTCGGTGTCTCCGTTGTTTCTTCAGTTGTTTCTGTAGGAGTGGTTTCATCATCGTCAGTATTTTCCGTGGTCACGGTAGTAGTTTTAGGTTTCTTAGTTTTTTTAGTAGGTTTTACTGTAGTAGTCGGTGTCTCTGTTGTTTCTTCAGTTGTTTCTGTAGGAGTGGTTTCATCATCGTCAGTATTTTCCGTGGTCACGGTAGTAGTTTTAGGTTTCTTAGTTTTTTTAGTAGGTTTTACTGTAGTAGTCGGTGTCTCCGTTGTTTCTTCAGTTGTCTCTGTAGGAGTGGTTTCATCATCGTCAGTGTTTTCCGTGGTTACGGTAGTTGTTATAGGTTTTTTAGTTTTTTTGGTAGGTTTAATGGTAGTAGTCGGTGTCTCCGTTGTTTCTTCTGTTGTTTCTGTAGGAGTGGTTTCATCATCGTCAGTATTTTCCGTGGTCACGGTAGTAGTTTTAGGTTTCTTAGTTTTTTTAGTAGGTTTAACTGTAGTAGTCGGTGTCTCCGTTGTTTCTTCAGTTGTTTCTGTAGGAGTGGTTTCATCATCGTCAGTATTTTCCGTTGTCACGGTAGTAGTTTTAGGTTTCTTAGTTTTTTTAGTAGGTTTAACTGTAGTAGTCGGTGTCTCTGTTGTTTCTTCAGTTGTTTCTGTAGGAGTGGTTTCATCATCGTCAGTATTTTCTGTTGTCACGGTAGTAGTTTTAGGTTTCTTAGTTTTTTTAGTAGGTTTTACTGTAGTAGTCGGTGTCTCCGTTGTTTCTTCAGTTGTATCTGTAGGAGTGGTTTCATCGTCGTCAGTGTTTTCCGTGGTCACGGTAGTTGTTATTGGTTTCTTTGTTTTTTTGGTAGGTTTTACTGTAGTAGTCGGTGTCTCCGTTGTTTCTTCAGTTGTTTCTGTAGGAGTGGTTTCATCATCGTCGGTATTTTCTGTGGTCACGGTAGTTGTTATAGGTTTCTTAGTTTTTTTGGTAGGTTTAATAGTAGTAGTCGGTGTCTCTGTTGTTTCCTCAGTTGTCTCTGTAGGAGTAGTTTCATCGTCGTCAGTATTTTCCGTGGTCACGGTAGTTGTTATAGGCTTCTTAGTTTTTTTGGTAGGTTTCACTGTTGTAGTCAGTGTCTCCGTTGTTTCCTCAGTTGTCTCTGTAGGAGTGGTTTCATCCTCGTCAGTGTTTTCCGTGGTCACGGTAGTTGTTATAGGTTTCTTAGTTTTTTTAGTAGGTTTTACTGTAGTAGTCGGTGTCTCTGTTGTTTCCTCAGTTGTTTCTGTAGGAGTGGTTTCATCGTCGTCAGTGTTTTCCGTGGTCACGGTAGTTGTTATTGGTTTCTTAGTTTTTTTGGTAGGTTTTACTGTAGTAGTCGTTGTCTCCGTTGTTTCCTCAGTTGTTTCTGTAGGAGTGGTTTCATCGTCGTCAGTGTTTTCCGTGGTCACGGTAGTAGTTTTAGGTTCTTTAGTTTTTTTGGTAGGTTTTATTGTAGTAGTCGGTGTGTCTGTCGTTTCCTCAGTTGGTGTTGTTTCATCGCCTTCATCACAGGGATCCTCTGTAGTTGTATCATCATTGAATGTTGTTTTAATATCGTTAGTAGTCGTCGATTCCGTTTCAGCTTCAGTTTCTTTTGATGTGGGCTCAGTTGCTTTTGAAGCAGGCTCAGTTTCTTTTGAAGTAGGCTCAGTTGCTTTTGATGTAAGTACAGTTTCTTTTGAAGTAGGCTCAGTTTCTTTTGACGTAGGCTCAGTTGCTTTTGAAGTTGGCTCAGTTGCTTTTGAAGTAGGCTCTGATTTTTCTGAAGTAGACTCAGTTTCTATTGAAGTTGGCTCGGTTGCTTTTGAAGTAAGCTCAGTTGCTTTTGAAGTAGGCTCAGTTGCTTTTGAAGTAGACTCAGTGTTGTCTGAAGTAGATTTAGTTTCTTCTGAAGTTGACTCAGTTTCAGTATTTAAAGTAGTTGTTTCACTTGTATCTGAAACAATTTGTTTGGTTTACGCTTACGTTTAACTACTATGACGTGAGTTGTCTATAGCAACGCGTATAGACACACTTTATAAGTAATTTATGATGTACTTGAAATATTCAATTACAATAGGGTATTTTATTCTATAAGAGAAAAATCTAGAAATATATTATTGAGATAGCTTAGGCAAAAATTAGTCGCAGAACTTTAGTTTTAATTCATAAAATAGCAAACTAAATTCTGTTTGTAGGTTTCAGCTTTTATAATCTGTTTAATAGTACCTAATAGAAAAAAAAATTAAAATATTTAGTGGTTCATTATCACTGTAGAATCTAATTGAGACACTTTTCAAAAATAGGGTTAATAACATATTGTGCATTTAGTACATCTTAGTAATTAAGTAGCAGTTAATTTTAAGGCAGTTAAAATTATTCTAGATTCGATTCATTACATTACATATCGATGAGAAATAATACTATCTATAATATTGATATTAAATTTTAGTTTGGTTGTCAATTTTGTTTTTTTGGCAATTTTGTTCCTCTGTAATTTCGCCGCTCATTATCTCAAATAGATTGATAATCAAGTAGAAAGGATGGTTAAACAATAGAATAGAATGAAATAATTACTTAATGATAATTTAAATAATAATATAAAATAAAAAAAATATTTATTTAAATGTATGTAGGTAAATTAAATTTGATAACTAAACTAAAACGAAACTACAACAACAAAATAATATAATATTTCATAATATCACAAAAACTACATACAGCGCTTTCTAGAGCTAAAGTAAGCATATATTTATAGCTTCTGATAAGGAAATATTAGTATAACAATTATAAGCATGCTTATATACTTACTCATTTATATTCACACACAAAACTTAAAAAGATAATAATAATATATAAAATAACAAGAGCACAAAGGTACTGCATATGATTTCCGAAATTTCTTTCAGCAGACCTGCGACAGTAATTTTGATATAAAACATAGACACAGTGTGTAGGTATATTAAATTTGGTTTCTAAACTAAAACAAAACTACAATAATTAAATAATATAATATTTCATAATATCACAAAATCTACATACAACGCTTTCTAGACCCAAATTAAGCATATATATTTATAGCTTGTTTTATGGGTTCTATAATGCGGTTATATCTACATACTTAAATACTTTATTTTGTAAATAGGTACAAAAATATTATAAGTAGAAACACCTAGACCAATGCAAATAGACATGTTCATGCACACAATTATTTGCAAATTTGAAGTTGGTGCCAAGTAAAACTATAACTTGATAATACCTATAGGTATTATCAATCTTAATTTGCTATTGTAGTAAGGTTCTTATAGTATTTGCTTGGCACCAACTTCAAAATTATAAAATAATTATTTAATCATTTCTGACTAACTAAATCAAAATACGAATTACTTTGTGCTAAGTAAATTTATTTTTTACTTTTTAGTTTCCTTCCTGGTTGAAGTCGGTTTTCTTTTTGTTAAAAATTATTTTATTTTACAATTTTTAGTGATGGGTAGACCTAAATCTTATTATTTTTGTACGAACTAAACATTTTGACATATTGAACCGTATGAAGTAAGCCCGTCATGACTGCTGTTGAGGAATTCCCTCGACTGTCTATGGTCACCAGTAATGGCACTTATAACTCATATGGGCGTAAAGTTCTCATCATTAGAAATGAATCAAGTCCAAACACAAAGTAATTGTTGTAAATCGTTGAGGATTTCCCTTGACTATCTTTTGGCTACATCATCAGATCGACTCCAAACCTTCACTAAATAGTAGTGCCTTAAAATACTTAAGGAAAAACATAAGAAATGCACTATTCGCCAGTACTATTTTTGAAAGTTCCCCTCAATTTCTCTGGGACGCCATCAACAGACCCTGGTACCACCATTGGGATATATCCTTTCTAACAAAAAGGGAATAATTGAAATCGGTTCATAAACGATGAAGTTATCCGCGAACACACATAAATATATATATATATATATATATAAACTGACGGACTCATAAACTGCATCAAAGTTATTAAGGATTACTTTTGAAATGATTTTTTTTAATAAGTATGCAAACTTTTTAGATTAAATTATATAAATATGGAGAGACTGGCTCTTAATCTTAAAAAAAAGCAAAATTTAAAAATAGAACTGCAGTAAAACGTATGAATATAGCCGGGAACAGAAAATTTACTCGTAGTATAAGATTTGCGTGTTATTTAAAGCAACATTTTAAATTGATTCTCATTGATTTTTTATTCTTTTGTCAATTCAATTATTGTTACCAGCAGAATTGTTGGGTTAGTTTTTTAACTCATCGAAAGTTTTTGATCATATTATGGATACTTCGTCCGAACAAGCGGCTCAAATTGTAGCCAGTGCTACAATTTGAGCCGCTTGTTCGGACGCACCAGTGTGCGGGAGGGCTTGGATCAACGAACGATTAGTAGAAATTTAAATTTAAACCAGTCTACGGTTTCTAGAATATACAGAAGGTTTGTGGAGACAGGTTCTTACAGAAGGAGACGTGGTACAGGCAGGACTCGAGCAACCACCGGTCGTGATGACCGATTTATTGTTATCTACTACTTCCTTGCGAAATCGTTTCCTCACGTCAGTTAACATCAAAACAGAGCTTAATGAAGTGCATGGAGTAAATGAGAGTGCACGAACAATAAGAAGAAGGTTAAAGGAAGCGTATATCACCCCTTTTAGACCAGCAAATGGTCCAAAGTTGTCTGTAGCTCACAGACAAGCTCGCTTAAGATTTGCGCGTGATCACCTAAATTGGACAGAAGAGCAATGGGCCTCCGTATTGTTCACGGACGAGTGTAGGACATGTTTATATGGTGCAGATGCTCAAAGTTGCATTGAGGAGCGTGTTCCTTTTGGAGGCGGTTCGTGTATGGTCTGGGGTGGCATATCGATGAACGGGCAAACAGAACTTGTGTTCATAGACATGGTCCGTAAAAACGGTAATAGTGGGGGTTTGACTGCACATCGCTACATAACAGAGATCTTCGAAGATCACGTGGTGCCTTACATGGGATTCATAGGCGAAAATTTTACTTTAATGCAGGATAATGCCCGGCCGCACGCTGCTGCACAAGTTCGACAATATTGCGAAGAGGTTGGGATACGTACAATAAATTGGCTAGCACGCAGCCCGGATCTTAATCCCATTGAGCATGTTTGGGACAATTTAAAAAGAGCTGTATATGCGAGAAATCCTGTGCCCACGACAGTGGCAGCACTAAGAACAGCACTTTCAGAAGAATGGGACAATATTCCGCAAGATCTTTTAATAACCCTAATAAAATCTATGTGGTACCGATTAGAATCCGTAATAAGGGCACGTGGAGGTAATACACCTTATTCAAACATAAATAAAGCCTTGCATAAAGTTTGTGTCTATTGTTAAAACCATTTTTTTTATTAAACCAGTTTTCCTTAAATTTCTGTTTTTTCTTAAAAAAAGTCTTAAGGTCCTTACCAGTACACAAACTTAAACTTAAGGATATGGACCCTACGCTGTTTTAAAGTTCACGAACCAATCTAGAGGTTTCAATTTTAATCTGTATAGAAAGTTTGCATACTTTGTTAAAATATTTATTTCAAAGTCGTCTATTACTTTGATGCAGTTTATGAGTCCGTCAGTATACACAATAATACAGTATACACAATATACACTGTCGAATTGAGAAACCTCCTCTTTTTTTTAAGTCGGTTTATTAGTAAGTATATTTATGTAATTTTATACTTGTACCTCTCTTATCCATTATACGCAAAATTTATTTATATTTCATTGTTTTTTAATTTATAGTTTTGAAACTTCGATTTCAAATACTTCTTTATAAAATAAAAATGCTCTCATAAATAAATATTTTTGACATTGACATGACAGAAGGGTGAAAATTAGGGGTGAAACATTGTAAGAAAAGATCTTCATTTTTGAAGATTTGTGATTTTAAATTTGACTTTTGTCTCGTATGTCTAGAGGTGTATTAAGATGGAGTTTTTAAAAAAAAACTATTTCTATGTGTGTACATAGGGATGTAAGCAATGTTATTAAAACTTCTTGGTTTTCAATGTATTGTTTTGTAAATTTGTTTTAGAATACTACTATCAGAATAAAATGTACGATAAAATAAATTTATTACGATGTTTTAACCAAAATGAGCAAAGGTTGATATGGGGATGATACATTATATGAAAAGACCTTTTAAAGTTATTGTAGTGAAAATTTGCATTTGGGTACTCTATATTTTTGACGGAGATATCTTTACATAAAGAAAAACATAAACTGCCCTGCCCATAGCATCTCTTAAACATATAAATAAAAAAATTCCTATGGTAAAAACGATATCCACGCGAGAGAAGTCATAGGAAAAAGCTAGTGTATAAATAAATACATACATAGATATAAATGAAGATAATCACTATAGTGTTAATAAGTAATGTTCTTAGACACGTTATATAAAGATAGACAAAGTTCTTATTATATTTTATTACATAATAATAGCAAAAATTTACACAAATTTAAGGTTGCATTTGCTATTTAAGTCACAAATTGTAAAAAAGAGGATACGTTCAGTGATATAAAGCTCTCCGTACCAATGTTCTATCAAGTAAAATGACGTGGAATGTAGGACGTCTACAGCTTACAATGTAATTGTATACGATAATTGCTGTTGCATCTATTTTGTCTGATGATATCATAAGAACTATTCTCTAATGTGTCTGTATCATAATAGTTCCACTTTACTTACGATGCTTTTTGTGCTTCCACTCGTGTATTGAATCAACACTACGACCAACGTTACTTTCATCATTTAGTAGTTTATAATTAGTTTCTTCAAAGTCAAGTGGCAGGTCGTTCTCAATATTGCAAATATAACAAGTTTTTTTATTTTTTTTGACACTTTCACCATATCCTGATGATCCTTCCCTACCTGTTGGTTCGAATGTAGGCGTATTACCTGTAAACGTTTTAATAATATTGAAATTATTGGCATCGTTGTAAGCGTTCAATTTTCATTACACCGAAACAATTTTAACAAAAATTAAAACATCTAATATAAGTTTAGTTACAACTGATGTAAAGCTATAATCTTTATATGTTAATTAATGATACCGAAACTTATATAAACCCCTTTTTAACCGTTCATTTATATTGTTTTATTTCCACTTAAGATCGCTAAACCTGCTTAATAATTAACAATTTAATTACAGTAGACTTTAAGAACCTACTTGAAGTAAAATAGATTTTAAAATTTATTAAAATACTGCCTTAATCCGCTGAACAACGATATGCGAGCACTGTTCTGTTCTTGAGTAAATTAATATCTGAAGTTTATTGCGTCGTCTAGATTTTGTGTCTTTGAAAGCAGTTCACAAATGGATTGTATATAAATTATAACATTACGTTCTGTTAGATAATTATCACTATTTGCTGAATTTGCAAACCTATAATTTGTGTTCCTATGTGCAATTTCGCCATATTGTGTTATTATTCGTAATCGTGACTTTTTTAACACAACATGGTAATTCAGGGATTGTTTGTTCTGTGTCTGGGCGTAATTTATCTATTATATGTATGTATTTACAAAAAAAATGTATATGAGTAGTATATCAGTTGTTTAGTACCCATAACACAAATATAATTGCTTAATTTGGGGCTAGATGGCGCTGTGTGAATGTGGTAGAATATTATTATTATTATTATTATTATTATATTATTATCATTATATTATTTCTTGGTACATTTTGTTTAAAATTTGCAGTGAATACCTATTTCATACAATTTAAACGGTAACGAAACATTATCTCCTTGTGTCTTGAAGATTTTTTTTGTAGAAGTGTAAAATTCAGTGATTCAAACAGATCACAATAGGCCGTGATAAGTTTTATGACCAACGCATACCAATAAAAAAACAAGATTTGTGTATCTACAACTAGAAAAAGAAGAGCAGGTAAATACTTCAATAGAATTAAGAGATAAATATTTTACTTGACCGTCGTTTTGTATCAACGGACTATTATTTTACTCGGTCAAATAGCCTCCCTTGAAAGCTTTGTCGTACTTAAGCCGTACATGTTTTAATAAATAAAATCTCTACTACTACGTTTGGTATCCTTATTTGTCGTTGGCTTTAATCGTTTTGCGAGCCAATAAAGGTGGACAGTAAAAATGTAGGCTAAAACAATTGTTTTTATATCTAAAAGTTGTTCGGATTATTTCCTAACAAGATTTGAATATGTATTATTTTGTAAAAAATCTGTGAAGAGCTTCTTAATTCGCAAAGGAAGTCCAAGTGAGTCATAATTCTGTTTGATAATTTAAAATGAACAGAATAGTAGTAAATGAATTATGTACTCAATAATATAAGATATAATAAGAATAGAGAGATAGTAAGAATTTTAAGACTTAAATAAGTCTTTATGTTAAATAAATTTTGTGGTATTATGCTATTATGATTAAGTTAAGCTTAGTCGACGAAAAGCATTGTAAGTAACTGCCGTCTGATCTCAAATATAAAAACAACATATCTGCAGTGTTGCAGTCGGTGACAAAACAGCTTCATTATAGACTTAGATCAATGCAGGATTAATGTAATCGGACGTGATAAATAGGACAGCATTAATGCAATCGGAAGAAGTACATAATCACAATACTTATTAAATAATAATAAAATGAAAAATAAAGCAACGTACCTGTTCATGCGTAATCAAAACAATTTCACTGAACCAAAAACTGATCACTATAACATTTGAATTTTCAAATTACTCGTTAATAATAGTAGAATAAAACAATCATAAATCTGTACTATTATTTAAAGCGGCAGAGTTTGTTTGTTTGTTTGAACGCGCTAATCTCTGAAACTACTAGTCGGATTTGAAAAAATATTATACCTATAATAGCGCAGTTCTCGAGAAACGTTATAGGCTATGTACCATCACGCTACTGGCGACGGGAGCAGAGCAGTAAGCAAAGACGCGGGTAAAACCGCGCCGCGGCAAGCTAGTAATCCAATACATATTACATTTTTAAACGCGAAATCGTTTTCGATGAGACAAGTTAACACCAAAAATGTACGTGTAAAATAGTTTATGCACTGCGCGAATAATAACAGTAATAATCTAAAAATTGTAGCAATATTAAATTTTTTATAATTATCCAACTATGCCACATTTCCTCGAAATTGTGATTTGTAAAATTATTTATTAAATTATTATGTAAAATAATTATTCTATATTGTGTTACTTGAATATACCTTAAAATAAAACTGTTTGCTTAAATTCGAAGCTTGTATAGTCGACCACATTATATTTGATTTACCACTTTGAAAAATAATTTCCATCAAAATTCAAATTCAATAAGATTCATTATGACAGTGACAACTG
Source organism: Parascotia fuliginaria (assembly GCA_963082885.1). Lineage (NCBI taxonomy): Eukaryota > Metazoa > Arthropoda > Insecta > Lepidoptera > Erebidae > Parascotia > Parascotia fuliginaria. The sequence continues at coordinate 13,940,943 of OY720176.1, read as the reverse complement.
TCACTGAACTGCGGTAGCTTGCTAGAAAAATAGGCATTATTGTATTCTGTGCAAACGACATTTACAGGGTGGTAAAGTAATTTTATGGTCGACTATACAAGAAGATTGGAGCTAAATTAAATCATTTATTATATTTTAACTTCTTGCTGCTGAGTAGGGCATTCAAACTCATTGAAGATGCACTGTTCTGTCAGTTGGCCAACTTCTTTTTCTGTTCGCGACATTTTAAGTGTCCAAAAGACATTTTTTCTATTTTATCATTGTAATATACTATTATTATCATCAACAAGAATATTATTCTACACTTGACGCTGGCAGAAATAGCTGACACAAATCGTCGGCTCTGTTGCCAAAAAAAAAGGAGAAGAAGAAGAAGTGTCCAAAAGCATAGCGTGTTCTTTTCTGAAGAAATTGCTGAGTTACTTGCTCACGCACTCTACAATTCTTTATTCACTGGAGGGAGTATTATACACAGAAACCGTCTATTTAATCGTAGAATATCGACGCCCACCCAATCCGAAAATAAGCATTACAAACGTTGATTAGTTCCACAGCGTATGTCACTCGTCGAGGATTGTATCTCAGACCACAAGCTAACCCTTTATCACATTGGATCTTAAGAAGTCCGCGAACTTTACCTATCACTTGGAGAGAAAAGTCTTGTCGATCATTTCATAATCCGTAGTAATATATTCGGAAAATATCCATTCCGTCAACATCCTTTAGAAAAAATATAAGTATTATGTTTGTTAATTTAGAATTTATAAAATTACTTACTGCAATCTTCTGGAAGGACGCATTTGCCGGTATAATCATCTAATACATAGCCTGGTTTGCAATCGCAACTGTTGACGTAACAAATATCATTCTCAGCGCAAGATACGTCCTTATTTTGGTAATTCGAACAACGTTTGCCACAGTTGACGCCACAACCTATGGTAGCATTCGTGTCACCGCCACATGCAGCTGCAAGCAAACCAATATTCTGATTATGAGTCGAAACTGCATTACTCTGCTCAAATAAGGATTAATAAATCAGAAAAGCGGGCAACCCAGCGGCTCACGGCCGGCCAAGGTCGTGGGTGGGGTAGGTCTATGTCCAGCAGTAGACGTTTTGCGGCTGATATGATGACGATGAATCAGAAAAGAGTGTCCTAAATATGCTACTGCTTGACAAGCTAGGTCGGTACAGCCTGCATTAAAATAATTCGAATATCATGATCCTAAAATTGTGAAATCGTACCAATATTTATATATGAGTTCTTTTAGACTACGAAAGCTTATTATTTTAATAGTGTCATTAGTTGTATAGTAAATATATAATATACTAGCTGCGTTCCACGGCTTCACCCGCGCGTAAAATATGTTTTGTTGTAGCCCTCGCTAACCAAACCGATTTTCGGGATAAAAAGTAGCCTATGTCCGTCTCCGGCACCAAATCTATCTATATACGTATACAATTTTCATCAAGATCGGTTTAGCTGAGTGGTAACAAACACACACACACACACACACACACACACACACACACACACATATACACATAGAATAAATCTACACTACTTTTACTACATTAAAACTACACTAGTCTTGTTAACTTATTTGGATTTTTATGTTTTAGCGACAGTAAAATTTTTGGGGCAAAAATAGCGAAAAGTAATTTCATAATGAGACAGAATCTAATTGAATAATAGCAAAGCCATTTAAAAAAGATGTCACGCTACTTGTAGATGGTAGTGGTATTATCATTTAATTACTTGTTATAAAGCTACTTACGGCATTCGGAGACATCTACACAAACACCTTCATTGTTTCTCACATAATTGTCAATGCAGACGCAAGCGGCAGTGCCACCACAGTCTTTGCCAGAAGTTATTTCGTGAGATATCTTGTATTCTTTCCCGAATTTATACTTATCCTCACAACTAGGAGATAAGGGAACGCCAACCTGATCACATACTTGTGGTTGACAGAGCTTTTCAGGGCACCTTACATATTTTTCGTGAATGGCGCACTTTTCTGTAAAATAAAAATTGACTGAATTTAGTATTAAAGTAAAACTACTTTGAAACACTTAAAATAATGTATTCAGAAATCTATACAGTCAATGACACTTGGAACTAAGCTACCGCAATAACTAGCATATAATATAACATAACATTAAATTTAGAGTTGTTTCTGGCCACGTAACTTATTTTATGGTGTAATGATAGTTGTTGGACCTAATTGTTGGAGCTTGTGTTGGGCAAGAAAATGTGATCACAAGTGTTTTGAGTTTGAGGGATATCTTTATGTTGATATTTCATGGATTTTCTCATTATTCATTGTTCAATAGACATACTAATACTGCCAGCACTATTCTACTGCTGAGTAAAGAAACTTTCCCTGATCATTCTCTTAGGTTTATAGTTAATGGACTGGAGTTTGTCCAACTTATCCCACAATCTGTTTTGACATACCGCGATGCGCTTCTATTCGCTGATTATGGCCCACGACTTAAACAAACATGGGCAACGCAATGTCACTTTGTTTTTTAACAACAATTTTTGTCTTATTATAATTCTTTAAGTAAAGATCAACAAATAACTGATACTTAAATACTGAGTTACTTACTTATACTATGTGTATGAGTATTTACAATTGTTTCGACAATAGCCTCAGCAAACGACCCGGCGCTAGCTGATGCAGTTCCATCTCCTAAAGTAATAAAATTTTATATTAAAATAATATACATCTGTAGACTGATTCACAATCTATAATAATATATAAAGCGTAAGAGTTTGTATGTTTGTTTAAACGCGATAAAATCTGAAACAACTAGTCGGATTTGAATAAATATATGAGTTTGATAGCCTATATTTTTCCTGAAGAACTGAGTCTTGAGGAAAAATATACGATATGTAACATCACACTACGAGCGACTAGAGCGGAGCAGTAAACAAAGATGTAACTTAGCGCGGGTGAAACCTCAATTCGCATACTTGCACGGCACAGCGTGAAGAACTCTATTGAAGAAGCTAAGTTTTTGCTCTCTAGTTTGGCTTTTCCATCCTAAAAAAAGAACATTGTCATTTAAATTGATAGGCTCAAAGTAGACTATGGAGTTTCGAAAATTACATTTAAAATTGACAATGTTTATGCCACTGATTGACCGTTGCACTATAAAAGTAAAAGAATAGAGAGTTTATTCTCATATTCTATTGCATGCTTAGCAGATATTTCACATTAGTTATTTTACATACCTCATATAAAATTTATAATACTTCAATAACCAATTCCTAGTGAACTGTATTAAATATTGTAAAAAATATTCTACCTGCTTTAGCCGAGGCCTTGGAATCGCTGTTTGTTTTAACAATAGTCTTGACTATGGTGTGTGTGTCCTTTACTGAAAACATTAAAATATCGTTAGAAAACTGTTACAAAAATCAAACAGCAAAAGATACACATAAGTTGTCATTTTCAATTGCAAGTTTAAGAATATTACAAAATTATCACAAAATAAATCAAATTGATCAACAAAAATTTAATGCAAATGTCCGTACGTGAGGTAATTATATCTAAATTAGCCAAAATGGCTAATAGCAGCAGTGACTGCCACATTGTCACCACTATGCTACTAACATTAAGTAGTACACTACAAAACTGTTCACCCTTTTATAGATACAGTTTTACGATTTTAGACGTTTGAGACCCGTTTGTCTACGGATGTGAGCAATTTACTGTTACTGATTAATTGTTTATTGCTCATAACAATCGAATTGTCTAATTGTTAAAATTAAACGCATGAAAGTAATTTGAGGCCAAAAAACTTTAATCCTAACATTTTTATATAGGTTCTTAAGGAAAACAATAGTTGCAGCCTGTGTTCGCTTATAACACCATTGATGACATTTAAGTGTTATCAACTTTATACTTTTAGTCAGACTTCCCATATGCCTAGTAATTTTAGTCTCATCTATCTCTGAAGTATTTCTAAATCTATATCAGTCATAATTTTCAATCTGAATCAATCATATTGTAGCTACATTTTTTGCAACCAACTTTTGCAACTATATCTGCTTCTGCGATGGTATCAAAAAAGGGCCTGGCAAGAATGTTCAAGTACATATTTACTTAATAATGATAAATACTATTAATAATAAAGGCAAAAATGTAGTCTACGTAAAACAAGACTCTACGAAATACCGAGTTATTCCGGTCTGCATCAATGTAATATGTTACACTAGTCGAGATATAATCGCTTATAATCGGCGTATCAGAAACTACTTACATTTTAACTCCACTTACTTGTTGATGGGTTCGTGACCGCACCTAGGATGCTTGTTTCATTGTACGACCTCCTCTAACTACACTTCAGGGGCTGACCCATTATATTCGGATCAGGCTGTCGGTGTTTTTAATAATAAAAAATAAAACAGTTTTAAACTACCAGACAAAATCTACATATTTATGTATACGTCCAGACTAACCGACCTATTTATTATGTTTGTATTTTCTTTCAGTAGCTTGTTTTTAAGTTTATTTAATTTACACGGTGAACTAACAACATTAACAAATTGGTAAAATGGTGAAGTTAAATAAAGATTCTGTTTAAGATATAGTTTCATGATCATATTAGCCGAAAAACGTCAACTGGTGGGACATAGGCCTTCACCAATTTTTGCTACCTTTGCCGGTCGTAAGCCGCTCTCATTCATTGATTGCCCGCTACCCTATCAGGTCGTCGTTTCACCTTGTGAGGGGATTTAGCTTATAGTTATTTAATTCAAAAAGTTTAATAGAACTGACTACTTTAATAAAAATTTTACTATCTTAAAGTCACAGTCTATTTATTGTGTCTGTTAATACACGACGCTACTTATGAAAATAAAAGAACCTTTATAAGAGAATTCCTAAATTTTTCCTCAGATTGCAATAACTGAAACGTCTTGTCCATTCAACACAAGTTAGTTAATATAGGTCCTAGTATAAATTCAGAATCTTTTTTTCTATCAGAAACACATAGTGGTTCATACCTCATATTTTAGCCTTATAGCTAAAATTATTACTAAATAGTTAAGTCTATTGTACCTTAAATGCATCCCATAACTTTTAATGATTCAATACCTTTACAATAAAATCGACTGACAACAAATTTTGTTATGTAGATAAGCGAAGTGACGATTCGGTTTAGGATCCCTGTACTTTTGTGTATCAACAAGTAAAAGCAAACGTTGTGCTCGCATGTACTAAATGTATGTATCTTTCGAGCTTTCCAAGCGCTTTATTCTCAGAAAACGTCCACTGCTTTACTTAAGCCTTTCCGAAAGAGAGGAATCTACCATAGGTACCATGTTTGGCGAGCGGATAGGTTAGGTACTCCTTTTTTTATGACATTTATGGAAAGATATGGATGCTTTCTACGAAGAACTCCAGCTATCATCATACCAGCTCGTTTCAATCCCACTGCAGGGAAACACTTCAAACCAAAGACGATATACTCATTGCTTCGAACACACTGGCACACATACAGAAAAGACTGAGATTTCAGACCTTTGTGTTTTTTTCATTTACCGTAGATACGAACATAGTCTCTTAGTAAACCAAAATTATTGTAATGAATTCACGTTGACATAAATAAGTAGACGAAAAAGTAGACTAGTCAGTCAAAATAATCACAAATCGTCTACTTTACTTTAATTAGTTAATTTATATTCTATTGTTTAATTAATTACTGTAAACATTTAGTGCAATGACTTTTTATCACTCGAGTTAGTAGCGCCTATATTAACCATTTAGTTTAAGATGGTTTTTGTTACTTTGAATTTATGTATGGGTTAATTCAATAAACCAGTCTGTTACTGTCTCACTGCAGGGCAAAGGTAATGGTACGGAACCCTTCGTGAGCGAATTCGACAAGCACTTGGCCAGTTTTTTATACTTACAGAGTTTTTACGTCTTAACTGCTTTTTTGTAGCGGAGTTACCGCCTATGACCCAATACCTTTGCCGAATGAAACTCATCGTAAGTCGAGCGCCGGCATGAAGCATAGTTTGATGAGCATTATCTATTATTAATTCTGTTAAGCGACCACTGTGAGGGAGGATGATGGGATGCTGCATGTCAGTGTTGATGTTTGCCTTGCGTAGCCTTCCCCCAACACGCAAGATATCTTGTTTATCTAGGTATGGGTTAAGGTTAACCAATTTACTCTTAGAATGTAATCTGCCAGTTTGCTTCAGATCGCTTATTTCTTTCCAGAATTCATTTTGCTGAACCTGTTTAATATATTTTTGCTTTGCTTTTGAAAGTTCTGCTAGTGTTAAATATTGCTCTTGTTTTCTGTCTTGCTTTCTAGAAATAAATTTTAAAACCCATGCTAGGATACGCGAAATCTTGTTGATTGTACAAAATTTTTGTAATAGAAAAGTTATAATGCTCGTATCTTGCTTGCTAATGCTGTTAACTTGTTCGTGTGAAATTTTAAGTTTATTTCCTCTTCCGTAGTATATATGGGTTGAGCTTCTTTCTTCACATCGAAAGATTGTAACCACTTTGGTCCGCTTCACCTTAAAGAGTGTTCTCTCAATTGAGATACTGTCAAACCTATGCTTGCGCAATCCGCGGGATTTTCGTTAGACTTTACATAACGCCAACTCTGTGGTGATATGACCTCGGTTATCTGTTTTGTTCTGTTCGCTACGAACATTTTCCACCGGCCGGGTTCACCCTGGAGCCACCCCAAGACTGCAGTGGAATCGCACCAACCAAAAATGTTCGTTTTGTAATCGGCTAAGCAGTGTTTGACTTTAGTCATTAGCTTAGCAAGTAGATGCGCCCCACACAACTCCAATCGGGGCAATGATAATTGTTTACTGGTCGGTACTAATTTTGATTTTGCAGCAACTAAAGTAATAGATTTTCCTAGGTTATTTACTCTGCAATATATAACACATGCATTGCACGATTTTGTTGAGGCATCACAAAAACCGTGTAGTTCAATTAAACTACCGGATTGAATGGAGTACCATCTCGGTATGTTAAATTGATTAATATTTTCTAGTTCGGCCTTGAGTGTAAGCCACTCTCTTCTTATGTTTTCTGAGACTTCTTCGTCCCAATTAATTTTTAACAACCATGTTTGTTGGAAAAGAATTTTCAGTTTTGTCGTCACCGGTAAAATCCAGCCTAAAGGGTCAAAGACCTTTGATATGTCACATAGTATAATTCGTTTAGTAATCTTAGTGTTTATTGATTCGATTGGTGATAAAAATGTAAAACAGTCAGTGATGGGATTCCAACGAAGACCTAACGTTTTTGCTGAATCCACTTGTTTGAATGTTAGGCTTTCCTGATTGTGATATCTCTGGTTTTGTTGCTGTAAAAGTTGGCTATCATTGGAGACCCATTTTCGAAGGTTAAAGCCTCCTAATTTCAATAAATTATCTATTTAAATTTTAATTAAATTATTTATAATTTATTTAAATTAAATTATTAAAAATGTATTACGTAAATACATTTTTTAGTTTCTCAGCATTTCCTATGTCAGTTTTTTTGAAATAATAATACATTTTAGGTCCTCTGCATTTTTTGTTTTAAGAATATAAATATACATTCATTATAAACTACCATTGGTTACGTACGTAGATACTTGTATATAGCCCAAGCATATTTTACGCTCATTAATGTTTATTATAAACACATATAGCTAAGCGATCTTTAAAGTTTTCTAATAATGGTCTTTACCTAATGGTTCTGGCAAAACTTCATCACTTTGAATATTTTCCATGGAATGTAAGCATTTATCGTATCTTTACTATTAGCATTGTACGTGACTACTCGTCTCGGTGACTCTCAAGTTTGACGAAAGGTTCGTGCCCACTTGTTAGTGTTGTGTTGAGTGCAATGCCTCTTCAGCTGCTAGCTGTATAGTTTCTGATAGTGTTATTTTGACTCAAATGGTTATTATTTAGTTCTTGTTATAAAAAATAATTGCACAAAATAAATACTTACTATCAAAATTTCTATTGTTATTGCTATTGCTATTGTTTGTACAACTAGAAGGACAATTTGCTTTATCGAACCTTACGGTAATTAATTTTTAACAACCATGTTTGTTGGAAAAGAATTTTCAGTTTTGTCGTCACCGGTAAAATCCAGCCTAAAGGGTCAAAGACCTTTGATATGTCACATAGTATAATTCGTTTAGTAATCTTAGTGTTTATTGATTCGATTGGTGATAAAAATGTAAAACAGTCAGTGATGGGATTCCAACGAAGACCTAACGTTTTTGCTGAATCCACTTGTTTCAATGTTAGGCTTTCCTGATTGTGATATCTCTGGTTTTGTTGCTGTAAAAGTTGGCTATCATTGGAGACCCATTTTCGAAGGTTAAAGCCTCCTAATTTCAATAAATTATCTATTTAAATTTTAATTAAATTATTTATAATTTATTTAAATTAAATTATTAAAAATGTATTACGTAAATACATTTTTTAGTTTCTCAGCATTTCCTATGTCAGTTTTTTTGAAATAATAATACATTTTAGGTCCTCTGCATTTTTTGTTTTAAGAATATAAATATACATTCATTATAAACTACCATTGGTTACGTACGTAGATACTTGTATATAGCCCAAGCATATTTTACGCTCATTAATGTTTATTATAAACACATATAGCTAAGCGATCTTTAAAGTTTTCTAATAATGGTCTTTACCTAATGGTTCTGGCAAAACTTCATCACTTTGAATATTTTCCATGGAATGTAAGCATTTATCGTATCTTTACTATTAGCATTGTACGTGACTACTCGTCTCGGTGACTCTCAAGTTTGACGAAAGGTTCGTGCCCACTTGTTAGTGTTGTGTTGAGTGCAATGCCTCTTCAGCTGCTAGCTGTATAGTTTCTGATAGTGTTATTTTGACTCAAATGGTTATTATTTAGTTCTTGTTATAAAAAATAATTGCACAAAATAAATACTTACTATCAAAATTTCTATTGTTATTGCTATTGCTATTGTTTGTACAACTAGAAGGACAATTTGCTTTATCGAACCTTACGGCCGATGTTACGAAGTAGTACCATGTGATTGCAAATTTAGATCACATATACATTTGCGAGATGAAGGATGTCATAAACAAGAGATACGATTATATAAGAGAAGATATCTGGTAAGTTAACATATTATTATTTATTGTAGGAGTCACTCTCATAGATACTTAAAGACGACAAGGCGCAACGTACCTATCTTTTGACTAATGGTAAAAATAATAACAAAATTGATACTGATTTTCTTCATTACTCCGCGTATTTGTGACAACACGCTTACTTAACGTAGGGACCTATCTATTAATAAGCTATTGCCGTTTCCAGAATTTTAAACTGTTCGCATATCTATCCAAAAAAATGAAAGTAACATATATGGGGGTCGCAGAACTCAATTATATGACCATTTAAATACACAGTACCTATAAAGACAGTACCTTTATTTCTGTTTCTATATTACGCAACGGATTTTAATACGGTTTTTACTAACGCTCAGAGATTTTCTTTCAGAATATTCATAAGTATGAATACTAATAATAATATTAAAGATTTGTAATCAAGTCATAAAAAACTGAAGTGCGAGTCCCCTTATAAATTTATTTTATTCTGTTTTTTAGTATTAATTGTATAGCGGCAACAGAAATACATCATCTGTAAAAATGTCAACTGTCTAATTATCACGTTTCATGAGATATAGCCAGCCAATTCCAGGCAAAAATGAGAAAAATTTGAGTACGCCACCCTAATAACAGATTAGTAGGTACCCAATCCGGGGTGGGTCACTTGTAAATTATAAAGTATTGTACTAAATACATCGAGTGTAAATTTTCGTGTTTTTATTATAGTCAAGTGCATGAGGAAGGTTGATTCAAAAAGCGCGTGCTAGGATCAGATACGGCTGGAATAAATCGAGGGGGCGGGCCACTCTAGGCAAATGCTGCCTTCCATTAACTTGCTAGAATTGGTTTACAACATTATTTTTGTTTCCATCAAATGAATGAACCGACGGAAATGAAAAAAAATAACTCATATTATTTCTACCAATCTACAAAGAAATCGGTACCAAATCCAATCCAATCCAAATGAGTTAGAAGGTAAAAAATACTTAATTTATGATTCATTATTGTGTACGAAAGTAAATATTTATGGATTTAATAATTGTACATGAATATGAAAAAATTATTAGAAATTTATTATTTAATTAGTTATGTAAATACTACTGAATAATTGACAATAATTTATAATGTGAATAGGGCAAAAGCATTACTGTCATGTGCCTGAACTTTTATGTAAGATTATAAATTTAATAAGTGCATGCTATAACTGCTTGATTGCTATTTCTGCAATTTTATAATAATTGTAATTATTATGGTATTTGTATTTGGCTATTTTAGGTGCACTGTTGAGCATGAACCTCTCTGTTGTGTGTGTGTCTCTGCATGTTGTGTGTCTATACAGTCACCATGTAGGTATAAACACACAACATTTATTACATACATAGGTAAGTCTTTTGCTGTCTCTTATTTATGCTTACTCAAAGGTACAGAGATGGCGCGGCTCCATCTATACTATTATTTAAAGCGAATGAGTTTGTTTGTTTTTTGAACTCGCTAGCTCTGGAACTACCAATCGGAATTGAACATTTTTTTTTGCGTATGATAGTTAAGTTCTTGAGGAAGGTTATAGGTTATGTTACAGCACGCTACTGGCGACGGGAGCAGAGCAGTAAGCAATGACGCGGGTGAAACCGCGCCGCGGATCTGGACCGTGTGGCCTATTGTATAGGCCACACGGTCTTGGCCAAAAAACGATTATTTAAATCTACTGCTTAGTAACCTAAATTCTAAAGTAGGTCATTAACTCTATTATCGACTTTTATTTCTCTGAAAATCGGTTTATAGCAAAATTAAATAATGATTTCTTGGTTTACAATGTTTTAATTCTAAAGCAAATTACTTTTTAAATTTAAAAAAGTAATTTGTTGCAGAATTGCGTGGTATACCTACATACAACGTGATAATTTACTTCGATAGGGGAATTTCATTAGGGTAATAATACACGATGGCAATGTTTTGAAGGAATCATTAATTAGTCGGTGCATTAACTGCGGTAGCGTGATCGATAGTACGTTTGATGAATTGCTGTTGAAGCAATATTACGTAGTACGCGCCACTATTATTATTACGACCTTTTTAATACTTGAAATATACTACTTATAGCTTTAAGTAGTGAATCACTAGTAGCGGCTTCTAGATTTATTCATACACTAAATTATATAGTATAAATTATTAAAAGTGATTTCATCGTACAGAAAATCATAGTCAAATAATACTTAGATACCTACTGGCAGTAAACAGGTAACCAGTGATTGAGTTTGATTGAATCAAAATTGCACCATGAATGCAAAAATTAAAGTAGTGCATAATTGACCCTGATTTTGCTTAGATGTTTAATATCAAAAATTGGTCTGTACCAATCCTTCATATTGATTGAGAAATAATTTTCCCAATAAACAAATTGAATCACTTCGTATGAAATATTTTTTCATCAAATTAAATTCAGACTGGATTGAAATTTATTTAAAAGCCATTACAAGTCAATTATGAAAAATCACCTCGGAATAGATTAACCGACGAAATGATTGCCCATCAAAATTTTAAACGAATTCTCAGAAAATATTGGGACATAAACACGACAGTCACAATTTATGAGGCTTAATAAAGACTTTTTTAACTAGTAATAGTATAAACCGACCAAGTGCGAGTCGGATTCGCTCACGAAGGGTTCCATACCCAACATCTACAAAAACGGCACAAAATCATGACTGTTTTGAGCCTCCTTAAATATTTATTTTATTCTGTTTTTTAGTATTTGTTGTTATGGCAACAACCGAAATACATCATCTGTGAAAATTTCAACTGTACTAACTATCACGGTTCATGAGATACAGCCTGATGTATCAATATAGAAAAACGAGCAAAAGAATCACGTTTGTTGTATGGGAGCCCCCTTTAATGTTTATTTTATTCTGTTTTTTAGTATTTGTTGTTATAGCGACAACAGAAATACGTCATCTGTGAAAATTTCATGTGTCTAATTATCATGCATGAGATGAGCCTGGTAGCAGACGGACTGGCAGACAGACGGACAGTGCGGAGTCTCAGTAATTTGGGTCCCGTTTTAACCTTTGGGTACGGCACCCTAAAAATGTATATGAGTCCGGTACCTCTGCCATAATAAGTTTTAATTGTGAGTCGGGGTAAGATAAGGCGAGTGGATATGCACAAATTATGCCAGTAAATTTTATACCCATTTGCATGAGAACTGAGCTGGGGAGTGCACGTCTAGCACGCTGGCGCTTAATGGTGGAACTATTTAAATGTTTTACTGCCTTGTATCTTCATTCAATTTAGTAATGCATGCCGGTGGAAACTATGAACTTCTTTTATAGCCCTGTGAGCTCGGCGTACGAATAAAATAAGTATGTAGGTACGCAATTGTTTCGTAGGTATAAGTAGTTTTAATTTTTTTTAGGTTTGTGTTACAAGAGAGAATTTAAGCACAAGTGACCCAAAGCATTTACCTATTAAATTGTATCTATACTAATCTTAATTAATATTATAAAGAGAAAAGATTTGATTTCTTGTATGTTTGTTTATATGTGCCGATTTAACTCAAGATCTACGTAACCGATTTTAAAAAATCTTTCACCTTTAGAAAGCTACGCGTAACATAGGCTATATTTTACTGTGTTTAGTAAATTTTCAGGCACTTTCAGAATTTCAATATTTTAATTCGTAAATTTAAATGATGCAATACGACACTATTACTATGATATTTTTCCTATGAGTTTGTTTTGAGATCGAATGAAACGTTTGATACCGAAGCAAAGCGAGGGCGGCCCTCTAGTATGATATACGATTAAATATATAGTTGGTACGAGTATATTTATTTTGATGATGAATGATTAGAGCTCGGTTCTGTGTTATAAAACTTATAAATAAAACAGATTTTGTTAAGTTTCAATACGTGTGGTATTTGTCGTTGCAACTAGTGATGGACAGACTCGAGTTCTTTAAGTATAAAATCAAATAAATGAGAGCTCAAGCCTTTTTGTAAGCGACAAGACTTGCGAGACCTCATAATATGACTTGAGAACTCGAGTCTTTTAACAATAATAATATATTTAAAGAGACTTTTAAGACTCGAGTTCATTGCTAGTTCTGAAGTCTTTTCAAAAACAGTGCGTAAAATGAGTTCTTTAAGTCTTAATTTAGGGACTGGACTCATTTTGGCAGAGCTCGCAAGACTCCGACTAAAATGAGTTCTGAGTCTTGAGTCCTTTCGTTGAGTCCTAATGCAAAAAGACTCGACTCATAAAACTCGTTTCATAGAACGGTACTATGCGGGTTAACAGATTACTATATTAAAATCTAGGAAAGTTCAATCTATGACAATAAAAGCACTTCATTAGTCCACATTTTTAATTATTATTTTTTAGTATATAAATTGACGATAAATTTATGTATTTTTGTAAATGATTCCAAATTATCATCTGGTATCTGCTTAATAGATAATATCTTGCCCTTCCTGTCACGCTATTAAATTTTGTAGTAAATAATAATTTAGTAATAAATTCTGTAAAAAAAATCTGTGCACAATCTATATACCTACCTAACCTATAGCCTAGAAATTCATAAACAGAATGGAAATAGAACTAACTTCTTTTTAAATATTTAAAGAGACTTTATCACTCGAGTTCTCAAGTCATATTATGAGGACTCGCAAGTCTTGTCTGTTACAAAAAGGTTTGAGTTCTCATTTATGAGTTCAGTCTCCAAAAATCGAGTCCAGGCCTTAAATTAGATCTTAAAGAACTCAAGTCTTGGCAATTTGTGAAAAAAGTTAAGAGGACTCAATTCTTTTTGAAAAACTCATATTCTTGAAGAACTTGAGTTCTATAATAAAACCTCAGTTCTATGAGTCGAGTCGTTTTGCATTAGGACTCAACGATAGGACTCAAGACTCAGAACTCAGGACTCATTTTAGTCGGAGTCTTGCGAGCTCTGTCAAAATGAGTCCAGTCCCTAAATTAGAACTTATAGAACCTCCAGAAAGTCTGTCCATCACTAGTTGCAACAAATAACGATGGTTCAATCTTTTCTTTATTTATTGAATAATCTCGCACACACAGTTAGCTAAATCGATTAGTATTCTTTAGTCTGTAAATTGTGTATTTACCACACCAAGTTAATTGCTTAATGCATGTGTCTTGTTATAAAGTTTTAAGAATCTACGTTTATCTGTCCCCGCCTTCTTGATAAACAACACAATAATTTCGTTATCTTCTTGCACGAATGATACTAATTTCTATATTTAGTAGAGTAAGTTGTAATTGCAACAGCATGTGTATTGGTGAGATCTTGGATGAAATTGTAAGGACACTTCAAACGCTGCAGTCATCTACCGCATGGTTAACTCGGTAGCATCGCACTTACTTTGGGTAGTGGAGGAGTCAATTAATGCACACCAAGTTTTGTAAGAGATTAAACGACTTCTCCTAAATTGTTTTCGGCAATTCGTTTCCTGACAACTGTCACAACATAATATCTTCTTACAACTGACAAAAACGCAACATGTTCAAGGTTTGTATGAAAATACACAATACATAGTTGTAACATGACAGTTTTTGGAGTCAGATAGCCCACGTATTCATAATAAATATAGTTTTACAATGAACGGTAATGGCGTTTTTAGACGAATATTGTTATTAAAAAAATAATTAAGAGCATTAGTTTGATATCTTATTTTTAACTTCATCATTGTTATACATACTTATTGTAAACTAGCTGTGCCCGCGACTTCGTCCGCGTGGAATAGTGATTTTGGGCAGCATTTTTTGGATATATCTTTTGGTTTGTTTTGAATTATAAACATCTTCGTTTAGGTGAATAAGAAAAATCTTTGCAGTAAATGCTTCTCTATCTACGATATTAGACGTATAGCCATCGCGGATCAAAGCCATACAGTCTGCTTAGGATTACTTACACGTGGCAAATCCACATAAAGCTGAAAAACAGTTAATATGTAGATCCACACTCATTAATTGTCATCGCGAAACATAGGCTCACTTGAAACTGAACTCGTTTAAAACTAAACGGGAAATTGTTTGGAATGAAAGGAATCCGAGGAATAAAAACGCTATAAGTTTTTTTTTTTATATTAGCCTGCCAAAGTGCCTCTACTCTGGCTGATGGTAAGCAGTCAGTGGAATTCAGAAGTAGTGGACACCATTCCAAAAGCCAAACTACTGGTATGGTGGCCTCCACTATGGCGGCTTAGTGAGATGCTTCTTCACGCCTCGCTTAAAAGTCCCAGGATGAAAGTTAGATGGGAACACATGCGCTGGTAAAGAGTTCCAGGCTTTAATTCAGCGACAAAAGTATAAAGTGCTGAACCGTTTGGTTCGAGACCCTTTAGATTGCACTGTGAAAGGGTAGCACTTCAGTCCCGCACGTGTCGTTCTGGATAAAAAGGGAGAGGGTAGAATTAATTTAAAGAGCTGTTGAGAAGACTCTCCGTGGTAAAGGCGATAGAAGACGGCCGTTGAGGAGGCGATGTCTCTTCGCTGCTGTAAAGGCTCAAGGGTCTTAGGCCTCCGGGCTTCCATGATACGGACTGCTCGCAAAAGGCCCCCGTACCGTCTCGAAAATGGTCGCCGGGTCCCACTATCCGGTCACCAACCTGCACGACGAACCACTCCGAGATTATGCGCAACCTGGTGGGGCAGTCTCTTTTTTTTTGGTTAGGTCTAATTGGGCCCTTGTACAATGCCGCGGGCGGCCAGCGGCACCACCGTTTATACCCACCCACACAATGACTCCGCGGATACACAGCTGGTCCCCACACATGCTGCGAGGTTTGTCATCTCTGCATCAGTTGGGCCTCCGGCTCTCGCGCTTACCGAACGAAACGCAATAATATGGATACTATTACTCTTACGTCGAAAACTATGAGAGGGTAGTAAATCCCTAGTCGATCCGACCCATTCATGTTGAAACCAGCGTAAATCGACTACTACTATTTCGTAATTCACTTCAATTCCACCTATTCCGTAATGAAACGTGTTAAACAAACATGTTTTTATCACAAAAAAAAAAAAAATCCAGAATAAATCTAACTTGTATTTACATTTTAACTAATAAAGTATTTACATTTTAATAAAGAAATAAGACGTGTTAACCTAACTTAAAAACAAACTAAGCTAAGCTAAATACATACCACATTTATGACGTGATTATTTAAATTAGCATAACTTTTTTATTTATAAACCGATGGACATGAAACAAACACTTAATGTTAAGTGATGCTGACCACAATGTATCAGCGAAAACCATATTTAAATCTGATAAGCCGTTTTTGAGATTAGCGTGAACAAACGCACAGACAAACAGACAAAAATTGTAACAATCATTGTTTTGGGTTCTATTTGCGTTGATAAAGGTCCCAATAATATTTTTCTCATATATCTTCCATGTACAGACAGCGACCGGTTACAGTTTTATTATATATAGCTGTTGCCCGAGACTTCGTTCGCGTGAAAATTCTGATGTGTGCCTGTATGAGAATATTTCTTACCTAATCTTACGGCAATCGTACATTGTATATTAGTAATAAATATCAGTAAAAAACTATAGAAGCTCCATACAAATTTTGTTCCCCTATATACTCCAGGGAAATAAATTTCGCAAAATCCCGTCTTAGAGAGCACCTATTTCCAAAATTTGAAACTCCTAGCACTTGTAGTTTTTGAGATTTCGTGATGAGATGAGTGAGTGAGTGAGTGACCTTTCGTTTTTATATATGTATAGCTTTTGCCCGCGGCTTCGCTCGCATTAATATCGTTTTTCAATAGACATTTTTATATTGTTTAAATACTGTTTTGCATACTATTGCTAATCTCATCATCATCACGATTGGTACAAACCCTCTTTCACCTACCTAAAGATATCCCCCGTAAAACGACATACAATACACAAAGGCAAATTTTCACTACAATAACTTTTCCCTTCCCCTCCCTTCCCCTCCCCTCCCCTTCCTTCCCCTCCCGTCTCCCTCCCATCTCCCTCACTTTTTCTCACTTCCCACTCACTCACCACCACTTCTGACTCCTCACTTTCCCTCACTTCCCTCACTTTCCCTTACGTCCCCTTCACTTGCCCTTCACTTGCCCCTCACTTGCCCTTCACTGCCTCCTCACACCCCCTAAGTTCCCTCTTCCTTTTTTATTTTTACACAACGCCGTCTAGACCCAAAGTAAGCATATTATATATGTTTGTATTATGGGTTCTAGAATACGGATAAACATACTTAAATACTTTTATTTTTGTAAATAGATCTATATTATACATATAAACACCCAGACCAATGCAAATAGACATGTTCATGCTACAAATATTTGCACTGAGCGGGAATCAAACCCGCGAACTCACAGTCCATACACAGTACCACCGAAATACAGAGGCAGTCGATTTCCCCCTGACTTTCCCCTCCCTTTCCCCTGACTTCTCCCTCACTACCCCCGCGCTTTCCCCTCACTTCTCCCTTCCTTTCCTCTTCCTCCTCCTCCCTTCCCCCTCCCTCCAAATTTCAAGTCGCCAACTTCAAAAGCAAAGATCTTTCCATACAATATTTCATCCCTTATTTCACTCATATAAATCCACCCCAGTAAAAAAAAAATTAGGAGCGTATTTTTTATTTAAATAAAAGTATTCCAAAACAAAATTTCAAAGCTGTAACTTAAAAAATGAAGACGTTTCATACAATCGATTTCATCCCTTTTCATACACTTAAGGGTTGAATTTTTAAGAAAGGGTTTCTTTGTACACTTCTAGACATTAAGACAAACACACCCTCCAAATTTCAAGTCGCTACGACCAGCGGTTTAGGCTTTACGTTGTCTGTCAGTCAGTCAGTCAGTCAGGACAAAGCCTTATATAATATGTATGGATGTATGGATTAGACGTATAGCCATCAGGGATCAAAGCATACAGGCTGCTAGTAATGCTAACACGTGATAGAGCCACATAAAGCTGACCGAAAAACAGCTAATACTTAGATCCACACCCACAACTTTTAGTGTCTTACCTTTACACTTTAATTACTTAATTAATTAATTACTTTAATTAGTCATCGCAAAACATAGGCTCACTGGAAACTGGACTCGTTTAAAACTAAATGAAAGACTGTTTAGAATGACAGGAATCCGAGGAATAAAAACACTATCAGCTATTCCGCAACCTGTTAAAATATCTGCTTCTATAAGATTTCGTAGTAAATTAACGAATGTTGGATGTGATTCTTTAAATTATCATAACTTTTTTATTTATGAACCGATTGACATGAAACAAACACTAAATGTTAAGTGAAGCTTACCACAATATATTAGTGAAAACCATATTTAAATCGGATAAGCCGTTTCTGAGATTAGCGTGCACAAACGCACAGACAAACAGACAAACAGACAAACAGACAAACAGACAAACAGACAAAAATTTTAAAAATCATTGTTTTGGGTTCTATTTGCGTTGTTAAAGGTCCCAATAGTATTTTTTCTCATATATCTTCCATGTACAGACAGCGATCGGTTACATTTTTATTATATGTATAGATATAGATGTATAGTACTTACATAACAATAAAGGTAGTCGTCTTAGTATTACCATTACAACTAGATAGGTATAGTAAGTAATGTAGCCTTCGAGAGAACTATTAGCGTGTTCCATGAATATTTGTTTCAAGAGTCAGGGTGTTAATTGTATAATTGTATGTTTAAGGTCTCACGAGGCACATTTCTTATACTCTAGAATGAGGGTTGTCCAGTAATTCTTATCAATTGTGATGAATTCACTTGATTGATTGCCACAGTGACGCAGAAGGGTACGTACTCTTAAGGTACCTAATTCGATGAAGTGGCTCATAATTGTATTTAGTTATCGAACTGTAAGATTTTGATTATTTTCACCAATCAGCCATGCCAGTCTAAAATTAACAGATTGAACATGTAGTTATAAGGCAGACGTCCTTTCATATAGTAGGTACACAAATATTTACGTTGTTATTGGTGACAAATATCTACGGACGTTGAAATCATGGCTCATAGTAGACCTGTATAGTGAAGGTGTCAGTTGGATCTCTCAATTTCAAAAAAATATCACGGTCAGGTATCATTTTATAAACAAAATACTAGTTGGAGACACATTAACATGATACATAGATTAAGTTTGACAGCAGTCTGTTAAAATTCTAATTATTCCAGTACATGTACATGGAAGGCTATTGTTGCTTGCGTACAATCAGTACCAGCTCTATAAGTGATTGATTTTCAAAAATCGGTGCCGACAGCGGGTTGGTACCATTTACCTCTTATTATTCGCCCTCTGGCCTCACTTTGCCTAGTGAACACTTCATACATTGCTATATGAAAACTCAACGAGGTACAATGCAACAAGCAAAAGAGGAAATAATATTTTTTGTTAGAAGTAAATTACTTTAAAATTCGAACACAGTATAGGGCCTAAGTCTGCTATCACAATAGTGTCAGAATGGTCGACAATTGATCTTTTATTGGTTAAAACTTGTCAAAATCAATCAATAAGAGATCAATGATCGACCACTTTGACATTATTATTGGTTGAAACATGTCAAAATCAACTATTAAGAGATCAATGATCGACCATTCTGACGTTATGAGTCTTGTAGATTTTAGAAAATAAAGATGAGAATTAGATATTTATTTAGTGTGAGAGAAACCGAAGAAAAACAAAACATAAATACTCGTAGTAATTATGAAATATGTCTTATATTGATAAGGATAGGAACAGATTTGTCAAAGTAACCAAAGCTTAGCATATTAGACCGTGGCTTATGGACTCCAAATCAGCGTTGATCCGTTCGTTCGTTATTTTGCAAAAACCTTAATGATAAAATAAAATGATAGTAAATCTGTTAGACATAGTTTTACCAAATTTCTTAAACCCTATATTTGATCAAATAAGCTGAAGTTATTAAACGTTTAGGCCACATCTAGATATTGCTTATTTCCCGGGTATGAAACCTCGACATCAAAAGCATTGTTCTCTTTCCAATATACGATCCTTTTGTACTCGTGTTACAGTAATCTTCATAAATTACATTTTGATTAAATTTTATTGTTGTTAGACCTTTTGCAGTCATCTTGTCACCGCTATTGACGTAATCAAATTAGACGTTTTATTACTACGTTTTTAATAACAGTGACTTCAATAGAAATTAAATGTAAGTATTTTAGATTGAAAGTCTAGTGTTTGTCGACGTGAAAACGTTTACCTATATATAATGATGTATAATCATGTCTTGGACAGTATAATGCACCTTCAGTAAAAGAAAGGCATAAAATGAAAAACACCGGTTTAAAAATGTTTATCTTGTCTTTACTACTACAAAGTTAAATAAGGCACATGTTACATAACCATCTGATAATAAATAGTAACCAATGGTTATGGATCTTTGTCGTATCAGTAGCGTAGTTGACTAGCCGACGTAGCGCATTCGTTTTGGCAGGTTTTTCGAAGATACTCTCCATGGTAAAAATATTAACGCCTTTCGTGGACTAGGCTTGGTACTCTTGAGCAGGTGCTCTTCAGACGGGGACGCTACGTGGACTACTCAAGTGAGCTCGTGTATGTTTGTACCGCGTTTTAAAATAAGACAAATTTTGTTGCACTGAAGAAGTGATTTTGTCCTACGCGCTATCTACTGAAAAAACGGACTACCTTTTGAAAAAAATGTTTACATATTATTAATTTTGAATAAGTTTGATTAAATGGAAATACTTAATTACCATGACATAATTTTTTGTTTACATATTAAACTGATTTAGATAAAGAATTAATTACTTAACTTAATTCTTAAAAGCCTATAATTTTAAACCGTTTATATTTATACCTTTTAAAAACACTTTTTCTTGAAATAGTCTTTTATCAAACAACAATAATTGGGTAAAACTCTGTAACGTTCTCTACAATTACTTAATTCTTCGTAAATGACCATCAATATTCCAGCTAATCAACTAACTGTAGTTAATGATATTGTAATGAAAACTTTGTTTATTATTATTTTTTGTCAAATGTGTTTTCCTGAAATAAATGATTAACTATTATTATTATTATATTACAATTACATACGTTACTATGGTTTTAGGTACGTAGCTGCTCTCTTATCATTATTTTATCTGACAAACGTACATCATTGCATAGCTTATTATACTTGGGCTAAACTGTCAACAAAATTTCTGTCTGTGTTTTATTTAACACTCCAGAAACTTGTTCCTTCTAAAGTACCTATAAGTAATAAAGGAACATGTATAATTGACTTATTGTATATTGTATTGTATCATTATCAACATCGTTGTAATTTCAGACGCTTACTGCGAAAACGATGTCAAAATCGAAATTGCTGGTTGGCGATCGTAATGACAGTCTTATCATAGGACGCTGCAGCTTATCCGATAAAGAGTAATTTTCTTTTTGTTTTCATTTGGCCAATTGTTTCAATCAAAGAATTTACGACCGCTTGTTGCAAAGGTCGTATTCCAAGTCTATGTATCGAAAATGTAACAAAACTGGGGCAGAATGAAAATAAAATTGTCTCATAAAAGCGGGCATATCAAGGGAAGGACAGAAACTACTATAACTTACATAAAGATCAGAAACCCTGACGGACTACATATTGTAGGAAATCAATTCGTAAGCATTGTAATTTACATACGATTTCAAAGAAAATGCCTTGACCGAACTTTCTAGTTATTCTGTAATTTATCTTTACACATATTGCTTGAAATGAATTTAGAAATTTTAACTTGTAATTCAATAAAATCCAATAATAATAAAAAAGAGCAGGCAGCAGCGTTCTGGCAGAAACCACTATAATGTGCCTATTGCTCAAGGAAGATTTTAGTTAAATTAAAAGAAAATTTCTTGACTTGTGTTATTAGTTATAATTAATACAGTTTATTCATGATACAGCACATCAATAATCCATATACCCGGTGGGGTATAGCATTATTTTTGCTGTGTTCTACCTCAATTTGGGCAACAATAGCATTGCTCGACACTCCTAAAAATATTAGATCATTTTTTTTAGCACCAAGTGAACAACGGAAAGTTTAAGAAGAGAAGAAAAAAATACTATTGCATTGTTCTTTATTCTTTATTGTACACACATAGAACATATTACATAATTGGTAAGAAATATCATGTACAAAGGCGAGCTTAACTCAAAAGTGAGTTTTCTTCCAGCAAACCTCAGAGTGGAAGAGGAAAGATATCAAGTGTGAGAACAAATGAAGTGTACAAACAGACAGAAAGGAAATGAAATTAAATATAGTACCTATTAATTTATTGTATACCTAGTGTATACATAATTTAAACAAATAAACTTACTTACATATTAATAATACACACATAATATATTAAAATATATAAATGCATAAACTTACATAATTATAATAAATATATCTACTTATATACTTATATATACCTATTAATTAACCAAAGATAGGAACTTTTTACTATTGCATTGCATAGCGATGCCTTTTTTACTTCTTTAAATAGCCAATGAACCACTTGTCTAAACTAAACAGTAGCCACAAACACAGGGTGTTGCGCGTAATAGATTACAGTGTCACTCCGGACGACCGTTGTCAGCGGGCAGCTGCGAAACTGTCACCCTGCTGGTACCAAAACAATTTTATCCGGCCCCCTCATTGTCTGACGTATCTCAATCTACTTGATTTTAACGAGACTACACTGTGGATGCTAAATTTTTAAGATTATACTTATATTTCAAGATTTCAAGTAGTAGGTACCGATAGAAAATTACTGTCACAAGACAAAAGATCTCTGAGTATTACCACTAAATGGACATAATTATATTATAGCTATATAAGTATACCTAATTTTGAAGTGTACTTGTCACCTAGAGAAATCGTTGTGCGTTAAAAACGAAATGCCCATTTTTTTTGATAGTATTTAATAAGTATAACATAAATTTAAAGAAAGAAAGAACGAAAGAAAGAAATGAATTTTATTATGTCCTCACAAATATATACAAATTATGACAAGTAACAGTCAAACGATTAATAAAAAAGTGGAACAGAAAAGGTACCTTTCTCAGCACTGAGCTATGGCTATTTTTGCGTTATAACTACTCTCTTTTTACATGCATTTCTAATGAATTATTTTACAACTAGTTCATATAAATAAAATTCTGTATTGTGTACTTTTGATGCATACATTACTAATAACATTGCAAGCGAAAGTGGCAACGCGCTTGTTCTGGACTTTAAATAATTTAAGTACATGAAATATTACAAAAATATTGTATTGAAAAAAAAAGAGTTAAGTTTAAGAATTCAGTATAATTACGTCACGATTTGATTTAATAATAAATATAAAGAAATGCCTCGGTAACCATTTGAAACTTTGTACAAAAAGCTAATTGAATGTTATCTGAAACGTTGCCAGTCTCCTTGTGATACAGGAAAAAACTTGGAGAGTATCTCGCTACTTTTATTATTAGGAAAGTTTTACTTGACAGCCTTCTACAACACGAGGGAACAATTACGCGTTGACATTTATGTATTTCTATTCAAAAGGAGTTGTAACATCATGTTGATAGTAGATCTCTTTTATTTCTAAGTGGAATATTCTTTGAGTAGATAAATCAATTGGTGGAATAACAAACAGCTTGAGATCAAACATGTTATAAATACGATTTCCACATCAATTGTATTGAGAGAAATATTTTCAAACGAGAATGTTATGTAAAAAAAATATTTTGATTGTACTCTTATTTTTATAAAAGGGTTTAATAAACGTTAGTGATGTTAGGAATGAAGATAAAACTATTTCTTATTAACAGATTGGCTTATATTTTTCTCCATTCATCAATAATTTTGGAAATAAAATATTTATATGCAAATAAACGTGTATATTTGCACAGCAGAACATTTTAAAAGCTTTTCTAGCATTTATATTTGCTTTTCTCTAAAACATTTGGGACAATGTACTGTAAAACGTACTGGATGCTATTATTTTGCAGACTGAAACGATCCATATCGGGTAGATATCTCTAAAATATATTGTACCATTTCCTTGAGAGACGCCAGGTTATCTTGGCCTATACATTTTTAAAGAAATAAATTGGTAGTGTAATGAAATTCTAGAATAGAAAAGAATAAGATTTTGTCGTTTGTTTAAAAAGCATTCCTTACAAAAGTAGGGCACAGTCGGGTTTGATATACAGAAGCGACCTGTTTTAAAAAAAAAGTCGTCATAGCACACTAGTTATAGTACGATCACGAAACTGCGGTAGTGTTGATACCTTGTTGGTAAGTAGTAGTTACCAGAATTAATAAGAATAACAATTTGTTGGTTGCAGCAAATATTGTATAGAGAATTTTAATTCATCAGTAGACTTTCAGTGTTGGTAATGACAGGTAAAAGTCCCAGGCATAATAACTACTAAGTATATATTACGCAGACGCTACTGCTCGCTTGTTCGTCTACTGTCACTGGCAATAAAAAACAAACAATAAATTCTAGCGCGCGAAACATTTCCATTTTGATAAAAAATGGGCATAATGACTTAACCCATTCTTTTTTTATTGTTTTAAGTACTTTATTATCGCTGATAAAACACAGTGTGTGTGACAGTTACGAAAACGCAAAGATCTTTTATTTGTATTTGAAAAAACAAGCAACCTTTAAGCGATTCGCTGATGGTAGACATACCTTCTATCTAAAAGTACGTAGAAATATTCAGGGCGCAAGTCAAACTCGTAGTTGCTCGCTTCTTTAATATTTATTTTTATTTATTCTTCAATGTACATAAGTAGGTATCATTAAAAGATCAACAAGTACAAGAATGTAAAGTCAGGCTACAGCGGCAAGTTTCAATTTCCACCATGTCAACCTCATATCACCCCTGACTGAATGGATTTATTTTTATAGGTTAATAGCTCGGCAATTATAAGACAATGAAAATAAAGAACACTGTTTGTTTATGTTAACCCTAAACAAATTTTAGGTGTACGTATATATTGTATTTAAAAGTTTTTACATAACATCATAAACATATATTAAATGCAGACGTTAAACTTGCGAAATAGTAGAAAGTTGCTAAGTTACACTCGTAAATTAATTAAAAAGTAAAATACTTAGAGTTAGCATGTACTGTTCTTGCTTTTGTATAAATCTGAATTATAATATTCACAGGCATCATTTCTATAGTTTAAATTTTTTACCAGGTTCTTATCGTATTTAAAATTAGGCAATTTATAATTTATTTTAGTGTTAGTTTATTCAGAAATACATTGATAAAACGTGATAGATCGTCTATTTAATTATTCGGATTATAAACTATTCATATATGATGGTTTTACAATAATTTGAAATTAAAAAAATTTCGTAGTCCGTAATAAATTTATAGATGATCTTTCTTACATTACGTTATTTTCCCAAAGGTAAGGAGATGTGTGGGTACCTATCACACTCATATTTTGCCAACACGTACCTACGTGAACGTTGTAAACTAGCGTATGATGGCTTTGTGTGTTATAATAATATAGGTCTATTATTATGTTATGATATACTATAATAGCAGGAAAACCGGTTGCCGTTCAGGTTTTTCCAAAAACTGCACATAATACCAAAATACAGATCGAGAACGAGTATTATATCAACCTAAACCTACGCAACAACCACAATCTATAATTAATAGTACCACTAAGCTTTTAGTACAATTTAAAATAAAATAGGTGAAGTAAAAGTGATGGTTTTAGAAATAAAATTGAGATACTATCTACTAAATATAAAAGAGTGTAATATCTATTCGTCAACGACCAATAAAAACCAAACGGACTCGTAAAAAGTAAAACTGAAGGGCGTTAAAATTTTATGTACTGAAAAATAGTTTTATTTCCGATTGTCGAGCAGATAGTCAAATAGACTATTACAATTTTTTTTTATAAAAAACGACTGAGTTTACAAAATGAAATAACATTTAAAACAGTACCTAGTTACTTACAAACTAACATAGTCGTATATTTAATAATATGTAATAACCTTCGGTTAATTCGAATATAATACCTATGTCACTCTTTAAAAATTTTGGTTACATGTATATAGATAGACTTTACAGGCTGGTCGCCACTGGCTATTTATAATCTTTAATACAAAAATGAATCGCTTAATGTGTTGCTAAACGCAAATATCGATCCTTGAAGTACGAGGATGGTTCTTACGGAGAGAAAATTTAAAAAAATTGCCTGAAAAAGAAATTTAAGAATCGTCTGTTAGTCGGTACGAAGATCGCCGGGTCAGCTTGTAATTAATTTGACTCGTTGCCACGAGCCTAAACCAATATCTGAAGAGGCTCGTAGGTATTAGCTAGTTAGACCCTACACCTAAAGCAGAAGGTACCTACTCCTTGACACCGTTAGCAGCCTTGGGTCTTCATTTTCCGATATCTTCATTTTTAGTCATATGTAGGCAAGACAACCAGTAATGGACACTTTAAGCGCAAATTTGTATTATTTTTGCAATTTTATTAATAATAGTGATTGTTTCAATACATAATATTCAATACATAATATGAAAATTGAAGGTCCTGTGTTTTTTATACGATTTTGCTGCTATTTAATGTAGGACAATGCAATTGGTTTTAATGTTAATAACAAAAAAATAATTATAAATAATAATTATTTTGCACCAGTGATGGACAGAGCAAACCCAGTCATAGACACCAAATAATGAACAGACCCAATAATGGATACCCCAATATTGAACAATAACCTACTCATGAATCACGTAGTAATCGTCAAGCTTTTGAAGAATCCCTAGCTGTGCGTATATTAAATTAGGAATATGAAATGGTACGAAGTTTTAATCAACTTTAAAAAAAATCAGACACAGGCAGGCAGAAGGACAACAAAGTGAACCTATATGGGTTTCGTTTTGCCTCTTATGGTAATCCTAAAAAGAGTAAAATTAAATCATCACAAATTCAATGATGAAAATAAAAATAACACGAATAATAATATCGTAAGATAAATTCATTTTATTCAATGTTCTACAATATTGTCATCTGGTGGGAAAATATTCAAAAGTCTCTCAGTATTCCATTATTATTTATCTGAGGTCAAATCATTGCATTTATATACGCTTATCTTAAATTACATTTAAGTATTAGATTATTTGTCCCATTAATTACTTAATTGATTTACTTATCTTAGTGTTTAAAAATCAACGGTTACAATAAATACAATACGATATTTAATGTAAATATTTGGAGTAATAAAAATTTTAATAGTAATGATCGATTACACAAATAGATTTTCATTATTTTTCATTATCATACGACAATATTATTAATAATAATAATAATAATTTTTTATATTTTTAAATGTATATTTTTCACTTTTTATAAATATGTATTTAAAAATTTAAATAATATGAAATGATGTAAATAAAGGGAATAATAATAATATATAATAGTTAATGCAAGCAACAAAAAACCTTTTTGATTTACATAAAGCTATAATAAATGCAAATGCAAATTCTATTTCTACTACTCTAACAGATTTTGTAACAAAGCCGCGAAAACAATTTTCAATAAAAGGAGGACTTTGTACCTTACACTTTATTAAATTTAAAGACTGGATTTAAATAAAACTGTAAACATTGATAGCTCGATGACTTTTCTCTACTCCTCTTCTACAAAGTTTACTTTTTCTTGTCCATCACTGGTTCCATGGACATGGAACCAGTACTGGGGAAATTATCTTAAATAAATGTAATAAATTTATTAATAACGTATATAAAATTAAACATTGTAAATTAATATAAGAAAGCAAATACGGGATCACTAAAGATGTTTCTACCTTTATTCATACTTAAGTTACTCAACAAAGTAAATAATTTGGCACTTCCCATCATTGAATATGAATAAACTCACACAATAATTTAATCAATTAAATTTCATGATTGTCATTCATGCGTGGTACGTCCCTTGTGTAGTTGCCTAGAGCCTTCTAACCCTAAATATGAATATATGGAGGAATAGTGAGCCCGGTTACTCCCACGGGTGGCACTCGCGATTTTCCCAACGAACTTGGCTCATAAATCCACGCCTTACATGATGCTTGTTTGCATAATACAAGACTTAGTCGGCTTTGTTCTACGAGTTTGATAGGCCACGATATGGAAGTACCTACTTAGTTGCAGGTGGTGTTCTGATATTAATATAACGTAAACTATTTTTGACATCTACTGTTATTAGATGTCAAATAAAAACGACTGAATAATTAATAGCTACAAATTTCCAACTAGCTGTCCGCGGCGCGGTTTCATCCGCGTCTTTGCTTACTGCTTTGCTCCCATTGCCAGTAGCGTGATGTTACACAGCCTATAACCTCCCTCGAGAACTGGGCTTTTTAAATCCGACTGTTAGTTCCAGAGATTAGCGCGTACAGTTAAACAAACAAACTCTTTTGCTTTATAAAATATCTTCCAATATCTTTATAACGTTAATTTACTTATTTTGTTTTAGTTAGATTATTAGATTTTTCATTTAACTTGATATAAGGTAATAAGATAAATAATAAATAAGAATATAAAATGTAAAAATATGATATGTCACACGTTATGCTATGATGCATTTTATGGTAATCAGATCAGTAATATCTTAGAAGGAATGACAACCGTAACGAGTAAATAAGGGCGGCCAAGACTTAGCTGCGACAAGCAAACTCTCCTCTAACTGGTAACTTTTACCAGGTAACTGTTGCTCATAGAAGACTCAGAGTGTCTGCTAAGCCGCGCTGCTAACTATGAAGGGAGTGAGGTAGGTAAAGGGATTGAGAGAGCTGAGGAAAAAGGAAAGGAGAAAAATTGGGCTTCCACTCACACTGAACTGAACGAAACGCAATAGTACGAATAATATACTACCTACTACTCTTACGTCGATCTTCTATGAGAGGGTAGTACTTCTCCGGTCGATCCGGTCTATTCATGCTGAAATAAGCGAGTATCTACTACCGTAAAAAATACGGTAGTAGATCCACGCTGATTTCAGCATGAATGGGCCGGATCGTCCGGGGAAGTACTACCCTCTCATAGAAGATCGACTTAAGAGTAGTAGTAGTATCCGTACTACTGCGTTTCGTTCGGTGAGTGAGAGCACCGGAGGCCCGATTTCTCCCCTTTCCTCTTTCCTCACCTCCCTCATTCCCTTCCCCTAACCCCATTCCCAGCCGCCATAGACGATGGCTTTTGGTATAGTGGCCGCCACTTCTGGATTCCACTGACTGCTTACCATCAGGCGGGGTGGAGTCACTTTGGTAGGCTATAATATAAAAAAAAAAAAAAAACTTAGCCGAAAATATTACTTTTATTTATATCTAGATACTAGCTTGCCGCGGCGAGGTTTCTTCCGCGTCTTTGCTCACTGCTCTGCTCCCATCGCCTGTATAGTGATGTTACATAGCTTATAACCTTCCACGAGAACTAGGCTATCATAACCAAAAAATAATTTCAAATCCGATTGGTAGTTTCAGAGATTAGCGCATTTAAAAAAAACTAACAAACAAACAAACAAACTCTTGTTGACTCAACTCTAGATGTACACAATCAGGAATCAAATCTCATTGCTTTATTGCATGTCACTCTATAAACTATTTTTACAAATTCCGTCTATCTCTAACAATAGTTTGTAACGAGGACAATGATTGAGTGAGTACGTAAAAATTCACACTCATACAGCGTGAATGAGAAACGCTTTCAGAAATTGTTGATGCTAGTGATGAACCATACAAAAAGGAGGCGTCACTAATCACTAACCTAACCCGCAACCAGTCAGGTTAGGAATAATCCCGCACCGTCTTGCACAGCTGACGATCAGCCATTGACTGATAACCTCGTCCGTCAGGTATATGTTATTAGTTTTAAAATGTGAACTTTATTATTTATCTGTCTTTTTTTAACTCTCTCATGAATTTTCTCATCTGTCTGACTGTTGCTATATGCCATCGTTTTTGTGGCCTACGTCAAACTTTAGTTAAAACCAAAATGAAGATCTTTTTATTACTACTGATATTAATTTACTTTTTATTTGAAGTTAAATCTCTACTATTATAAATCCACGAGATTCAGTTGAAATTTTTTGGGTCAGGAAGAATGACATAACAATGTATAAAAAAGGCTAACACTAATCTTTTACACAGACAAATATATGATTTAATTCGTGACTGCAAAGAAAAATACAAATTTCTTATAACTCATAACTAGTCGGTACATAAATGAGCTATATATCTAAGCTCAGCAATGTTTGAGACTGTGTTTGTTAAGAGGATTGTATCAAGACAAGGGTTCTTGTCACTCTAGTCGCGACACTGACGTCACGACAAAGATGTGAGTTAAATTATATGCCTCATATCTCGATTTATCTAAATTTGTGAGTGACATAAATAATTAAATCCTTAGAATAGCTCTAAGTATTAAGATATAATAAACGAAATATATGTCGTAGTCTACTCCAAGTAATCTAAAATAATAACGAGACAATTTCTGATCATAGTTTACATTAAGTATATTAACTTATATATTGCTTAAAAATTATACAACATTTCATCATCGTCTTCATTATATCAACCGAAAGTCGTTCACTGTTGGACATAGGCCACCCCCAATTTCCGCCACCTTGGTCGGTCGTGAACCAAACTTTATCGACGTTTATATACAATTTTGTAACAAATCAATTACATACAGTTTTATATAAAATTTCTCATAGAGTTTATATACAAACCTATCAAAGGTTCTACTTTACCGGCTTGTGGTTGCCCATCAACTTTTAAATGAGGATAGTTGACACAAAACTTTAAATTAACAGTTGCTAGGGATCGCTCATCGTGTGTCCAACAATAAAGCCATCCCATTGTGAGTTGTATGCCAATCCGATAATCTGTTTTTGTGTTAGCCCAAACAAACAAAACTTCACTTAACAATTTCCGTATAAAACGTTTTACATACATAGATAACGCAAATAAGATTTTTTTTACTCTGAGAATACCTTTTAAGTACGAGGCTTGACTAAATGAAAGATGCATGTCAGGAGTTTTTGCTTCATCAGCATTAACATATAAAATAAGCTGTTGTTTATAATTAAAAAATGACTCAAGTCTGAAATAAAATAAGAAGGTACCATTTTATTTGTGTTATAATTTTATAGCTAAAAACTCTTTAGATTGCTTTACTATATATGATTTTTGGCTATATTGATTCCATTGCGTATACTCGTAGAATCCTAAGGAACACATTAATTACTTTTCGATTAAATTTATATATATTGTTATTTTAATATAGTCATTTAAACTTTATTAAACCAGTGTTGTAGGAAATGGTTCACTCTGTTAAAGAAAGGACAGTGGTGACTGAGTTCACCACTGTCTTGCTGATACTATGTATGTATATCTCATGATCTTAATTGATTTTAACGGAATATGTCCCAAAAATATAGAACAATAAATTCACTATATCATTATATTATAAAGGAATTTTCAATGCTGTTATTATTGCCTACCTTACCAATAAAATACTAACATGATAAGACACTTAGCTTAGCAGTAAAAATGAAGCTTAAAACTTTGTATTTTCGTTTGTATAGATGGTGGGTAGGTAATCTAAGTAATGTAATAAATAATAGTATAAGTAATAAACCTTTCATACATATTTCATAGCAAACAAACGTGATTAAATCAGACAAAAACAAAGAACATTAACATGTTCATTGAATTAAAAAGTCGCCATTGTCTACAAGAGATATTTTAAAAAGTTCATACTGTAAAATATTTTGGTAAAAATAAGCGGCTATGAATTATGTCGAGGTGTTTGCAACAAACAAACACCTGGGGCTTTAGTTGCTCTTACTATACTTATGCAGAAACGCTGAAATTCTCGTATATTTTGAAACTTTGGCAGCAGTTTACTACTAATTACTATACTTTATATTAGCGTGTATGGGAAGTAAGGCGGTACGAATATCACATCACAAGCATCTCTAAACATTGTATAATATAGTCACTGTGTTTTCCTGTCTGTCTCCACAAACTCGTTCTAAACCAATCGGATTTAGATGCGGTTCTCACTGTTACTTAGAGCATTTTTCCAGAAGGTTTATTGTAGTAGATAAAAGTCAAGAATTTCAACGATTTGTAATCATGTTGTAAAAAGTACAAAAGTACCCACGTACGAAGCAGGAGTAGATCGCTTGTACTCGTATAATTTGAAAGTTTGATAGCAGTTTACTTAATTACTATGCTCTATTATAGTACCCTGGTATTCAAAGTAATGCGATACGAGAATGTCATAAGCATAGAAATATAAAAATTAGATAAGCAAGGGCCTTCCTTGCTTATCTAATTTTGTCATTCCATTTTGGTTACTTTGTGAGTAAAGAGTGTTCGATTGGTAGCGTTCGTTATCTTAATTAATGGTCGTCATTTGAATGCTATTGTATTTTCTTATATTATATAATATGTCTGGTTTGGTTTTTGTGATCGTTTTCTCATAATGACAGTTTTACTAGCTGAAAACTCCTACCTCTAAGTTATTCTGTCTCTTAGTAATAATGTAAATTGTGGTTCGTCTTGAAGATTTCCTTGTAGGTATGCTTTTAATTATTTTATCAAATTGTGATATGCAGCTGTGTGAGATTTAGCATAAATAGTGGCCTATGTGCATGGAAAATGTTGAGAACTTCCTTTAATCATTATAATTAGGAATTACGCAGATTCAAGTAGGTACAGATAAAATAAATTATTTCAACAACATTTTGTCTTAAATCTAGATACATTAATTTATACTAAGTACCACTACTACAGTACTGCGCATAGCCAATTGCAGCACCAGTCACGGTCCCTTTACTAGCCACTTAGTTGTCAACGATTAATTAGTTCATTACCTGTAAATCCAAGGTTCAGTAACCCGACAATTTGTATATATAACCCGTACAAACCACCCAACGAGGACAAACATCATAAACTCTGTTTAAACGGACCCCTGGATCTAATTTTGTTAGTGATTGTATTAAATAATTAAAATTACCATTTTATTTAGATAGGCTAGATATTTTTATTGAGGTCGTGTGTATCCTCATTGAGATAACGATAATGGTTACGGCCTCTTATATTTGTCAGGGGAAAATGGATCTGGTAATGGTTAGGTACGCGATGGATGAGAGCGGTGAAATAAAACCGACCAAAGTTCTATATTCAGTAAATACTGAATGTTTCGAAAAAGCTGGGGTAGTGTTCGTGATTATGTGTTCCATTCGGTCAGTGAAGGCACTGGAGGTTAATTACCGCTTCTATTTTCTTATATGTAGAAGGGCTACCTCAAGGTAACATTGCTTTTGCGATTTGAGTGAATATAAGATACTAGTAGCTCGTGAGTTTTATAAATAACAGTTTTTTACTTTTATCTATTTTAGTTATTTGTGTTTTTAACAGTTTTGAAATGTGCTTAAAAGATGTAACGACAGTACTTCAGCAATGCTGAGAATAATTGTGAAGATAGTTGGTCAGCAAGGCGACGGTCATTTGTGTTAGTATAATTTATCAGCGTAACGATAGATTAGAGTCAACAGTCGATATCGAATTTACTTACGGGACGGGACACAAAAGTAACGTTACTAACTTTACTTTACTATTATGTTTTCAGGGTGGAATCATAGTTTATTCGGTATCTATTTATCCTATTTAATTTTAATAATTTTTACCTGCATCGATAAGTCAATAATGTAATGTGGTCAAGATTAAAATTTAGAACAATTGAACTATTGACAAAACCTTCACCTCATGCACGAGAGACATTCAGCAATACTAAATAGCACCTATTTAACATTTCTATACTAATATTATAAAGAGGAAAGATTTGTATTTTTGTATGCAACGAATAAACTACAAAACTACTGGACTGATTTTAAAAAATATTTTACCATTAGAAAGCTACATTCTCAGTGAGTAACATAGGTTATATATATTACTAAAAAAAAATAGAGATCCTTAGAAACTCCTACGAAAACCAAACCAAGGTTTAAAAAAATTTTGCTAATAAATGTCTTTCATCGCATGCGTTGCGAAAAGTTTTGGTGATAGAAAAAAAAAATGTTTTACAATATTAAAGAACATAATTATCAATATCTACAAAAAACTTTGCAAGGCCATAATTATGTCCAACTGTTGTAGTTCTGTCACTATAACTACGTTTTTACATTTTAAAAGTTTATTTAAGACTGTTTCAATACCTGTTGACTACTTTTTGAATTATTGAAATCGGACATTCCATTCAAAAGATAGTATGATATCAAAAATGTCAACATTAACAAAAAATACACGCCGCCGAGCGCAGTGAGCAACGCGGCGTGAGAGAGGGCGGGCAACGAAAATGCGAGGCAGAGGCACATCTATGAAAGTAATGAAGTTTTAATTAGCATAACTATAAGTAAAATAATCTTTATTTAAGTTTAAAAATGTTTAAAAAAGTTGTTTTCTTCTTACCGTGTCGACACGGGCAAGTTCAATCTGTGATGACCAGTAAGCTGCCACTAACAGTGCGTTGTCTGTAGCGTTGTACATCTCCATGCGTGTACAGATGACAGGGCACGCTAATAAATATGGTCTGGTGAGTGACACCACACAAACTAGCAGTTTCCGAGCTATAGTCCCAACTTCTCCTTACTTCGACCAAGCAATGTCATTTGCAGGTGGCAAGCCCTCATATAGCAGTATAGTAATGCTGTGGGATATCTCTCTTGATTTATTTATTTTATTTAAAAACTTCAAATACTATTATATATTGTATAAAGGAGTACTTAATGCCAATGGCAATCTCTACAAGTCTACCTTTTGAGGTGGTGCAGAGAAACAAAGTAGGTGAGAAGAAGAAGAAGTTACACAGTTTTAAATAAGAATTCTGATAAAACATTATATTTGTATTACATATATTGTACATTGCCTTATATTATAAAGGTCACTCACTAATCACGAAATCTCAGAAACTACAAGTGCTAGGAGTATCAAATTTTGCATTGAGGTTCCTTTTAGGACGTAGGTGCTTACTAAGATGGAATTTGCCGAAATTCATTTTCTAAGCAAGTAACAAGTTTGTATGAAACTTATATAATTTTGGTAGTAAGGTGTCCAAATTACTAGAAAATACTAATTATTTAATAAGTTAATTAATTTTCTAAACAACCCTTACAAAGGGGTGAAATAGGGATAAAAGTTTGTATGAAAAATCTTTTATTTTTAAAGCTATCGACTCCAAACTCATATAAATACTCCTTACTGAAATTAGTGAGGCATCATCTATTCACAGTACAAACGGAAGTCGCTAAAAAGCGTCTGTCTCTCTGTTTAAACGCGCTAATCACGAGAACTACTCAATGGATTTGTATGTGGTTTTCACTAATATATTGTGTATTACTCAGGCTTTCACTATCAATATAGATGCACTATACATCAAGAATACATCAACCTATCACTTATAGGAGCCGAGCCAGTAACGATTATATTAAACCGAAATAGTTAGCCGCCAGCGCACTATTATGCGCTGTTCTAATGTAGGCTAAGTTCAAAGTATTTTTAACCCAACACAAACATTTTATTCTAATCAAAGTAATATCATTAATTATTAGAACCGTTTCACATAGATACTAATGACCAATGAAATTATGATATAAATCTGATGTATACTTAATTACTATAAAATATATCGAAAAGTATGTAATAACGTAATAAATTTGTAATTTTCTTTAACTAAAAACGCACAGGCTGAAAATTATTTTAATTCATTTAGTACGAATTTGCTCGAGGGAACAGATATGTGATGATGTTTTTTTTTTTTTTCAAAATAGTCACTTAGCTACAGAGCGGGCTATGTTAGAAGAAAGGACTTCTAAAAATTTCAACTTATGATACCAAAGCGAAGCGAGTGCAGGCCGCTAGTTATATAATAAAGCTGTGAGCTAAAAAATATCGCGAACTTTTAATACAGCTATAGTTTTCTTTATGAAATCAAAATACCCTTTAGTCCTCTTGACTGTGAAAGCTGTTGATTATTCGATAACGTTTAAATAAAAATATTTGATTGTTGCGTTTATCTTATTCATTGAGAATAAAGTGCACTTTAAATCATGCAAATTTGTCTTTGTGTAAGGCCTGGAGAACAAGAGAAATATATATAAAAATTTACATCAATAGTGTTTCAATCATCACGACAGTTAATATGTCGATTGTCATTGTTTTCAAGACACTAAATAAATTATCGAGTAAGTATGCAAAACGAGTGTGCTTTGGTGTCAAATAGCAATTTTAAAACGTTCTGCTCCATTTAGTTGCACACTCAGCCTAAAGATATTTATGTGTCCATACGTACGTCTACTTATTTGAGCTGAAATATCGCTCTTTGAGTCACTGTACGTGCTTACAAAAAAGGTCGGCTGCGCTGTCAGTAACATGTCAAAGTTATTGGACCCGGCGTTCCCTATGCTTCGTCAAAATAGGCATTATTTATACAAAATATCTCCAGTGGTTGTGCTATATTAATGGAATGTGCGTCACACACGACGCGTCTATCACGTCAATTTTGTAATGTCACTCTAAAAATAAGGTTAATTTTGAAATGGGCTTAAAAACCCCCATTATCCATTTGCCGATATCATTATTTATTCAACGGCGGTCAAAGTGGTTTTTGTGTCTTATTCACAGTATATTCAGTCGTATATAAAAAGCCAAATAATTTTCCCGTTACCGAGCAGCCATTAAGCCGTAATGTACTCATTAAGTGACAATAAATGAGGCATCTATAGAAAATATATCTCAACTATACGATAATAAAGGTATATTTGTCCGGATGCAAATTATCGACATAAATTATTGTCAAATGTCTAAAAGAACGATTTATACTCAATACCACAGCAGAGTTATTGAAATATATGTCCCAAAAGACAATATACCGATGCGGGGATTTGTATCTGCAAAGAACATTAAACCGTATAAAGCTGTGGAACGGCATAGATTTGTGTACGTTACATGAACAACAACGGAAAAACAACAAAAATGGTTATTACGGTAATATTCAAATAAAACGCAAAGCAAAATACGAATGAGTCGTTTTGCATTGAAGCATAAATCTAACCAATGTCATTTGCATGCAGAAGCCCTAAATACAATACATTGTCGTATCGCTTTACTAAAGACAGGATCATTACCAATATTTCAAATCTAGTAGTAATTATATGAGTCTGTAAGTTAAGTAGGTAGGTAATCTTTATTGGGTTGTCAAGTTATTAATAAAATAAGTTCAGGGCCAACAATTGGGGACATGAAACTAATAAGTAGGAAAGTATATTAAAATCATTTTTTATATCGACGTGGGTGGAGTTTTATTTTGACCGAATTGATTGAACTCTTGTTACCTATATGGACCGCTGATATAAAAAGTGTAATGTATTGATGTATAATGTAACAATAGATTAGTGGAGATCTGCAATTCCATTGTGAGGCTCTGGGGTAGGCCTCACTTTTGTTCATAGTCATTAATCATTGTGTACGAGGTGTCATGTGATTGGTGTATCACATTGAAATTGCGATCGAACCTCCGAGTACGTGACGTACTGGGTCCAGAATATTTTATTCATGACACCTCATCGTTCATACGAGCAATAACAGTTTCTGTTCAGTACCAATGGGAAGGGAAAGCGGGGAATAAATCCAATTTGTACCGACATATATCATGGTCAGAGCGCAGCTTACGATTTATTCACAATATCATGCTGTAAGGTTGTGTATCTGTCTGCGTGTACTGGCATCCAGCCCACTTCAATCCAATCTCGTCGGTGCAACACTGCCGTTGTAACACTTCCCGATATACAAGCTTATTATTCAGTTGATGTTTACTCATCGGCCAGTCATAACATTTAATTACGTATGAATATGTAAGCGGATAAATGAATGATTTGGTTATTTATGTTAATTATAATAATTTGATTGATGTATTTACTAATTGTATTCGTAATTTATATACCTACAAATATTATACTGTTACTACCTATACCATCCCACTGTCCCCCATGACTTTCATACTTCTCGGTCCAAGCATATTCGACGGATAAGTTTTAGATCAGGAATTAGCACTACTTGACGCTACAAATAATAAATAAAACTTCGGCAATGTATTCAAAATTACAGCTGCAAAATAATAAATTTAAGAGGTTAAGTAATAAAGTAGTTAAAAGCTTGCGACTGTACATATTTAAACACATTTGGAGACACATAATCTGTCTTTGACCTGTATCAAAACCGACGACAGAATGTTCTGGTTTCCCTTCAACCCTTCAAGCCTTTTACTAAAGATTAAAGTAATTAGATTTGAGAAATGTAACGTAATTTATTATTTATTTATTTGGCGCTCACTCAGCAAGCAAATAGCATAAGTATTAAAATCCTTATATTGGCCGATATTCTGTGAGAGAGTAGTATTTGCCTGGGTGTTTTGGTCTAGTTATTTTAATACCAGCAAGCATCTACTTACCGTAAACGCCTTATTTTAGATGCAGTCATCTAAAAACTAAACTCTTTCTGGATATTATACACATTTGTTTATATTTAAATAAATAAATGTTCATGTTAATACTTATTTACAGATGTGTGTACAAAAGTATTATTTGGTTCCGGTTCATACAAACGGCCGAAGGATTTTGTTTGTTTTGTGCCCCTAACGACTGCGGTATCATGGCTAACCTTAGCCAATTAAATGTTTTCCAAATCACTACTAATGTTACGCTTACAAATATTTGGCTATTCCCGTGGAATGGCAACAAGAATATTTTGGCGAATTTTATTATACTACTTTGGTAATCCCACAACAAACCCACAAGTCGACACAATAAAATATCTTGGGACAGTGCTAAGTAAAACCTTCAACTTTAAGACACAGATTAAGCAACTAACGAGTAGAGTTCGCAAACTCATTTATTTAATTAAGACACTTCATTATGTCGCAAATCACTACATTATTCGAAGAGTTTACTTCGCTTTATCCCAATCAATTGTTGCGTTCTGCATTTCTTGCACAAAACAACCTTAAAGCTACTACAAGTTGCACATAAAAATAGCAACTTTCCGTCCAATATTATTTCCAACAAAAGAGCTCTATCAAATATGTGGCGTATTAAACATCAGGCAACTTTTCATTCTACAATCAATCATATGCAAACACCAAAATACTCCTTTATATTGAAATCACTAAACGACGTAAAAACAAAATATGCAATATACCGAAACGAAAATTTTCGATTACGTAAAGATTTTTGTTTTACTTAGGCCGCTATTAGACTATCATAGAAATATGATCAAAGATGTGTAAGTCATTTTTAAATGAATAACATATGACTGTATAATAACTACATGTGATCATCTATGATCATAGTTTGAGAGTCGTCGAACTATGATCATAGAGTATGACAGATTTGAAATCATATTTATATGATAATGTAATACCGCTCTTAGATCCATTTCTATCCAGCAAAGTTAAAAAAGATGTACCAATAACCTTTCAAAAAGTATTTGTAAAGAAACTGTTAGAAATGTCTTACTCTAGTCATACGACAAAACTAAAAAGTATCTGGGTAGCACAAATTCATAACACACATAAAAACACAAACACACACACACACACACACGCACACGCACACGCACACGCACACACACACACACACACACACTGTATGTGATGTACTGCATAATATTAACTTTGTAATTGTTATTATTTCTATAAGTGCAGTTTTTTCCTCCTAACAGAGAACAGGTGTAGGTGATAACACTGTCTCTAAAAGTATCAACCGCAGCATCAAACCCATCATCAAGCTACATAGCTACATACTACCTATAATACAATCTGACCTACTGACTATCTTGCGAGCTATGTCTAGATACTTACGTAACAAATTTTTGGTTTTCCAGGGTTTTCAAGAACAATATTGACATTGATGAATTTATGGCGCTCTAATTGACCTGTCACCACTTTATCAGTTTTATTGGCAACATAGTTCTGTCAGTGACAATAAATTGATCGCCATACAGCAGGTATTGACGAAAACTGCGTCTGACGTGCATGACATGATGTTGTTGGCGTTTATGTTTTGAAATGTAGGCCAGCAAAATTGGTATGAGGAGTTTACAAATCCTAATGGAACTAATTAAAAACTATTGTTACTTACTGACCTGAGTTTTCTAATTCTTCTTATAGCTATACCTCGTTAACAAACAGGCTGTAGGTTTGACTGGCGTTTGCTATCCTTTTTTTGACTTTAAGTCACTGTACGTTGCATCAGTGTGACTCAAGTATGAATAAATAAGTAGCACAATCTGCGGCGTTGCTAAACTTATAGAGAAGATGCATAATCTGTCGTTACTAACTTTGGGACTTTGCATAGTTGTAATTTATTTATTTCAGTTCGATTACAAATGAACTAAACTTATACGTGAATATTAATAGCAGCTTTATTTAGTGGCCTATATTTATTTATTTTGTTTTTTACTAAGCAATATTTGCAATTGGTTTATGTGTTTGCTCGACTGATGCAATCTACTATCAAGTCATTCTGCATACCACCGATAGGAACTAGATGTTTGTTCAAAATATATAGTAGTAATACATTTCATTCTTCTTTTAAAGAGCGTTCCGTATGCTCATGTGTAATCTTTGTGCTATAGGTTGTTTTAAAGCACCTAGTTTGCTTACTTCTTTTAGCAAATTAAATTAAATTAGAGCGGCTTCTTTAAGACTGCAGCCGTAGCAATTCCACCTCAAAAGTTTATGTCTTCCATGTTGAAAGCGTTCTCTAGTACTTTAAAGGGTATTCATGTCAGTATAAGTGGTAAGTACTCATAAACCCAACAATATGGAGGATGCATAAAAACCAACTAAAGTACAGTAGGTACTCAATGTGACGCACATCTACAATATTTAGTAAATGCATGATTTATAGGTAAGCTGTACATCACTCAGGGGGAAATAAATCAATCAGGTTATGAATTAGCACGTTTTAAGCCTCATGAATAAATTATGTGTATTTAAAATTCAACGGAAAACCGGTGACAAACATGAAAAACACCTTACGTAGAACAGCGCGGGTTCCCTGGGGCACTACAATATTTAATATGCCAGGGTAAAAATACTATAACGAGGCATTTTTTGTGTATGAGGGTATGTTCTATTGCTAACCATTCATTTTGGATTTCTTTAATGAAGTATAACAATGCCTGGTAGTTACAAGAGTGCGATTGTTTTTTTTTTTTGTAATTCTCTTATTTACAATAAACAAGAGGGAGAGACCTATGTCCCGCAGCGGACGTTGAATGATGATGATGAAGTAATACATTATTTTGAATACATTTCACAGCTTTTCTAAAGACAGGTAAATATTTAAAGATGTTTTCCTAATGAAGTAGCATGCAAATACAAATGTAATGGTTTATATTGTTGTTGCTTCACTGAAATCGCAATGGGCAAGACACATAGTTCGCAGAACTGAT
Source organism: Parascotia fuliginaria (assembly GCA_963082885.1). Taxonomy (NCBI): domain Eukaryota; kingdom Metazoa; phylum Arthropoda; class Insecta; order Lepidoptera; family Erebidae; genus Parascotia; species Parascotia fuliginaria. The sequence continues at coordinate 13,899,218 of OY720176.1, read as the reverse complement.
GGCCGTTGGGGCAGAAAGGTTTTAGAGTGGCGACCACGAACCTGAAGACGCAACGTGAACAGACCCCTCACAAGGTGGACCGACGACCTGTGACGACCTGTGGTCGGTGGCGGGCAACCGATGGATAAGGGCGGCTCACGACCGGCCAAGATGGCGAAAATTTGGAGAGGCCTATGTCCAACAGTGAGCGTCTTTCGGCTCATATGATGATGATGATGATTGGTTTATACTTGTGCGATTAAAGTAACAATTTATTACAAAATTTTAGAAAATCGATATCACTTTTGTGTGAATAAGACAAATACATAAGTAAGTATTTTGATTACGATAATTCAACTCCATTTATTCAAACATTGAATATTAACCATCTACGTAGAAACTTGATAGATACGATACGACACAACGTAATTTTCTATCATATGCTATCCTTAATCTTGCTGAGAGTCGTGATTATGGTACTGTTTTAATATTATTTAATTATATTGTAGCTACTAGCCAGATAGTAGATGTTACAAAGGGTGCTAGGGATATATTTGTCACTAAATTTGTGATATGTACTCGAGGCTTTTTTGAAAGACTACAAAATGAATTTATTCATGTACAGAATAAAAAGTTTGACTCGTGGTGTTGTAACCGTTCAAAGCTTACGGCAACCGCTTGCCATCGGGCAGGCCCTCAGCATGTTCATCACCATAAAACAAATAAACTGTGGGTCTTATAAGAATCTGAAATCCTACTAAGTGGAATCAGAAATAAGGAAAGAAAGTTAGTAGTTAATAGACAGGAGTCTACTACAACTTTTCTAGACTGTAGGTAACTTTATTTTTAGTTGAGGGATGATCGTACCTAGATGATCGTACAAGTTGTATCTGTATAAACCTGTACAATGTTAGAGTAATGCAGCTACTTTGATGAATTTTGACTGGCTTTGACATACACATAATTTTTAGAAACATAGACCCGTTCATACATTATACACATTCATATGGGTATTTATATACTAGGTGTGTGAACTCTTAAATTCTGAGAACGTAACAGAGTAACATCATAACTCCATAAAATACTGTAAACTTGTGGCGAATACAATTTTTATTCTCGAGAAACAGTACTTGTGTGAAGAGGATTGTTGTCAAAAGAATAGGTAGGTATAAAATAATTATACCTATTTCAGTACCGTGCTCTCTAGAAGTTCGTATTATTTAGAGAGCAATCAACTAATATTATTTGTTAGGCGAACAAAATCAATATAAGTGTTGTTATTTTAATAATAATATAATAAAATACCTATAACTGCCCAGTTTCTCAAAAAATATATCCTGGCATAGAAATGATGGCAGGCGACGACGAAGACCCAACCTCATAGTCCAGATTTTTTGTTATCCATTATAATAATAAATTGTATACTTAAAATTATAATAATTGTAGGCATATCATAGCTGTATTGCTATTAGTACAGATGTGATATGTCTATAGGATTTGTCTTCGCCCAACTTACATCAAAATTCTCAAAGGGCCACTGTACGCGTAAGTTTTCCAAGCTTTCATTAATATAGAAAAGATTTACCCGTGATAAAGAGAAACATAAAAATATAGTAAATCGGTTATTTCAGACATCAAGGTCTATGGACCTTGATGTCTGACAACAACAATACATACCTTAATACGCTAGTGACCTGTAATTTCACTCACTGATTATCATCTGGCAAAGAGGTGTAGTTCTTAGGACCCAAATATTATAAAATAGGTACATAATAATATATTTTGTATCGGAGAAATAGACAACAAAAATACAACGACTTTATCTTATACTACTTATTTAAAAATATATTGATATAGAAAAATACACCTTACTAAATTCAAGTAATGTAATCTTAAAAAAAGTAAACAATATACGTACATACATAAATAGCTACACGCCTCTTTTTTAGGTCACATGTAACAGAGCATTTGCCATTTATGGGGTACAATTGCAGACTCCGTTCTAATACTGAGAATTTTCTACAGAAAAACCCAATATATCACTTTACCCGATCCGGGGATCGAACCCGAGACCCCTGCGTGAATTCGTATACAGTACCACCAAACCACAGAGGCAGTCTGTGGTTCGGTGGTACTGTGTATGGTTAAAAATACACCATTTTTTTTTATTAGTGCCCATTAGGTATTAAAACTATAACCACCTAACTAAAACTTGACTGCATAAACAAAACAAAGCTAATTTTAGAGGCTCTTGATGAAATTTACAGAAACACGAGGCACGTCGGCTTGTTCCTGAGATTGCGTCTCCGACGTCCAAGTTTAAGCATTGTGAGACTGCGTACAGAACTGGCAAAGCTATCAAACTTTATAACACTGTCTAATACAATGCTATATGCAAACGTAGCGGAACTTTGTTGCGAGATATATTACGTACAAATCGTGCTCGAATTATAATGAAGTGTTCTTCTCGAGGAAAATCGTTTACAAATTGATATTCAAGGTACCTACAGAGCCACACTTGGCAACTCAGTAACTTGAACCTTTATAAAATAATATAAAGCCTTATTAAGTTTATAAGTTTCACATTTTACGTACATAAGTTGAAACGCGAATCCACGAATCTCAGATATCTTTATATTTCTTCAGGTATTGTTAGGACTTGCTTTCACCAGTCTTAAAATGAATTCTTGCAATTGCATGGTTGTCTATCAACAGAACTTATTCAGTTTTTTTTTATTTACTTAGGTAAAGAATCAGTGACACAATACATAGTTTTTTATAATATTACCTAACAACATGTGACACTAACAACATTTACCACATATTTATTTTTGAAATTATATTACATTAAATCATTTATAGGTGTGTATGGTATATACTTGTACGGTGTATTGTGTCACTGTGGTATACACTATAAATAATTAACTATGAATAATGAATAATTACCACGGTGGATGAACCACGGTATACTTTATCACTAGCTTTCCACGGCGCGGTTTCACCAGCGTCTTTGCTTACTGCTCTGCTCCTGTCGCCAGTAGCGTGATGTTACATAGCCTATAACTATCCTCAAGAATTGCGCTATCATACGCAAAAAGAATTATTCAAATTCGACTGGTAGGTCCAGAGATTAGCGCGTCCAAACAAACAAACTCTACGGCTTTATTGGTCGTTTTCCACTTAATCTATACTATTATATAGATTTAGTGAAAAATTACTCACAGTGATGGCAAGTTGTAATTCTCTTTAATGAATTTCTGCAATTTCTTCTTGCTTAACTCTATAAAATTAATTTTACAAAGAATAAAATGGTAGGTATTCTTTAAACTTATTAGAAGAATTTCATTCCATTTACACTTAAGAAAAGACGTCAAAATGGTTCAGTGAGGCACTCGCTTTGTAAACACGAGATAGTAAGTTCGAATACAAGCAAGTACCAATGTGATTTTTCAATTCATTGTACTTTCTAAGTTTATCTTGGACATTTCTGACTGACGGTGAAGGAAAACATCGTGAGGAAACCTGGACTTAAAAGTCTGAAATTGCTAATCCGCCTTGAGCAAGCGTGCTCATACCTTCTCTATATGAGAAGAGGCCTTTCCCCTGCAGGGCGACAGTAAACAGGCTTGTATTATTATATTATTAAGAAAAGACGTTAAAGGTATATCTTTCATATCTTTCATTCATTTCTTTTTATCATATCTTATATGAAATGCTTGAGGGACCTTGCAGATTACACCAAGAGGATTCATACTAACGTTCAATGCTCTTTTTCAACGCTCGCTGCTTTCTGCACATCAATGGCATAATATTTATTGAGAACATCATATGAATATTTAAGTAAAATTTTATTAATCTATAAAATTACTATTTAAGTTAGAATATGGAACGAGTACATCTACCACTTTTCTCTGTTTTTTGTTTGTTTATTTATTCACTTGTTTATTTAAGTTTCCTACAAATGTTTTGCTACAGTCCAAACAAAAAACATATTAATCATTTTATACGGAACTCTTATTAACAGGGCGTGTACCATTACTTATGGGCCGACGGCAATGCTCTGGAGGCCTTGTTTAGTTTCTTTTAGTCTAATTCACTTTTCGCGCCCCAAGGTAAACATTCATCATTTTCTTGCTTCAGGTAGGTATTTATAATTAAGCTTTTGGAGCAAATGAATTGCGTTACATTTAGTTGATTGAGGTGGCCCGTATCGTTCAAGAGAAATTCTAGATAAAGTTATGAGCTCCTATATTCGCGGTTTTATTTTTAGTGTTCTCGCCATCTTCGTTTCTGTAATGCATTTGTTGAAATCAATTTGAATGACGCAAAATCCAACTTTTCATTTTATATTTTCGAGCCTTTGAAGTAATTTTTTGTAATTTAAATCTATCTACATTTTTAAACATCGTCAAACTACGTATATCACTTACACTTAAGTAAGCCTTAAGTAGGATTGCCAGTAACGTTTAATGAGAATGGACAGAATACGAAATGAGTGTACCTATCTACTTACCTACCTAAGAACCAAAGAAAATTTAAGATAACGCCAGAAATAAAAAAAGAGAAGCAAAATGTCTTGCTACGGACACAGAAGGAATATGTCCAAATAATAAAAATATATAAGGTCGAATTGTACAACCTCCTCCTGTTTTTGAAGTCGGTTAAAAATAAGAAATATTTTAGGGTAGGGGAAAACCTAGGCAAAGGTTGGATAATTACAAATAAGTTATTGTTCTTTACAAATATGCCAACCTATGCGTTCTTATAAATAAACTTGTCGTCCGCCTTCGCTTCGCTTTGGTATCAAAGTTTCGGTCTCACAACAAACGCCTACGGATAATATCATAGCAATAGTGACGTATTGCATCATTAAGATTTACAGAGGTGCTTCAAATATTGAAATTCTGAATACGCCTAAAAAACCTACCTATGTTACCAGTCGTTTTGTAAAGTATTTGTGGCTTTGTAAAAGTGAAAGATTTTTTTAAATCGGTTACTTAGATCTTGAGTTAAATCGGAACAAACAAAAAAACACAAAAAGTCAAATCTTTTCTATTTTATAATATTAGTTTAGATTACTACAACAAGGTTTATTTGCATTTTTATACTTATAAAGTGAATGAACTACATAACAAGAAAACAGACGTGTACTACCAAAAACATCCGTCCCCTGTTCTCAAAACACTAAACTTCTACTGCAGGTTTGTTTTAGTATGCTGTACCTATATAAACGATTATCAAGATCTCAACACCAAGAATTGTTTATTGACATATAACAGTCATTATTAAATATGGAGTCGTGAACATGGTGGTCTCACCTTCTGTGCACCGGGGTAGATACCTCATTACCTTTGGGATGACTGCTGGCTGGCCATATTTTATTGTTAAAAGCATTAATTTTTTTATGGCTGGTATAGAGAGGTGCCACCATTCCACCAATTTATTGTGATGTTTTAACACTCCTAGATACTTGCTGTTTATCCATAGGTGGAATTGAGTCAATTATTTTTGTAAACAAAAATACTAAAAGTGCAGTAAAATGATACTGTTTGGAAAGAATGACAGAAAATAAAGGAAATCGAGTCCCATAACTTCTTATAACAGGTGATAATAGTCGATAATCTAACAACATATCAAGACTTGTACTCTATTAGGAATAAGGTTCAATCCTGGCCCAAAACCAGTTACTATCGTACGTGTTACGTCTCGCGTTATTGTGAAACGTGACTTCAAACTGTTGCGTAACTTCTTAGCGCCTGGAGTTCGACTTTCCACTTTCGTATGAAGATATATAAACCAAGATATATATTCGTGTATTCATATGGCTTTATTAAAAAAAAACTAGCAACCCTTGCTTTGCACGTCAGTACTGGTATTCTTTTTACCACATGAAACAGCTACACAAGTACTTTATACCTACCTACTACACATTTTTAAAGAAGACACTTGTGAATGTGTGTGAATGATGATAATTATTCAAATACACTTCTATCACGTTGGATAATATAATAACTTTCTGAAATATTTTATTAAATCAACTTAACAAACTTCTAGGCAACTTGACTAATTAAAAGAGAATCTTTTTGACAGTGCTAGCTAACGAGGAATAAATAATAAGCTTTTGATGACGAACGGAAGTACTTATTCGAATACTTTAAATTTTTTTGTACATGAATAATACAATGGGCGATCTTATTGCTAAAAGCTTAATTCCAGACAAATAGTACAAATATGAAAGTTTGAGAAAATGTTTAATTTATCACGCGTATAGCGTTTAAAGTATTTTATAAAACTTAGCTCACAGATAGGTCTTTTCTCGAATAATACAATACGATAGTAGATACGATTTAGCACCCTAGAAGTGTTTGGTAGATCTTATATATTGTTGCGACGAATACCTATGCTAGAACGTTCGCAAGTACTTACCTACTCGTGTACGACAAATACCTAAGCTCTAGAACGTTCGCAAGTACCTACCTACTCGTGTACGACAAATACCTACGCTCTAGAACATTCGCAAGTACCTACCTACACGTATACAACAAATACCTACGCTAGAACGTTTGCATGTACCTACCTACACGTATAACAATAGATCAACGGCGGTAGGCATACCTACGCGTCGCAGCTAAGTACCTACACTCATTGTTCTGTTTTCGAGAATTGTCGGCATCTTTGTGGTAATAGCGGGAAGGTTCTAGAAATCTATTGAATGACTATAAAAAGGATTCGAACGTCGGCACTTCGTTCAGTTGTGAATACAGCGATCTCGAGCGAACATCTAAGCGATACGGAAGTTTAAGAAGAGCGATATACGAAGCGTTATAGTGCAGTATAAGTGTTTATTGCTTTAATTTGTTACTGTTAGTTTACTGTGTGAGTCTTAAATAAACTCATCATCGCGTAACTGGCATTTTACATCGAACCCCATCCTGACACGTAACAATTGGTGTCAGAAGTGAGAATGCCAGTCACACCACGCGACGAGGGAGTACGCACTCGACGACAGGCGGCGGTAGACGAAACTCGTGAACCATCGATTATGGCCGATACTGAAGAGTCTAGCGCAGCAGTAGTTAGTGATCCCGGCACTTCTGCGGCGTCGACGAGTATGGGCTCTGGCTTCGACATGTCGTCCCTTTTAGCCGTTATACAGGAGGGCCAACGCCAAGCTGAAGAACGGCAACGTCAAGTCATGGAGGAGTTGAAGGAAGGTCAACGCCAAGCTGAAGAGCGCCAACGCCAAGCTGAAGAGCGCCAACGCCAAGCTGAAGAGCGCCAACGCCAAGCTGAAGAGCGCCAACGCCAAACTCTTCTAGACCTTAAGGAAGGTCAACTGCAAGCCGAAGACAGACAACGCCATGCTATCCGAGAGGACCTTCGAGAAATGATGGACTCTAAGTTGGAAGGGTTCAGCACCGTCATCAGTACTCTTCAAGAAGACGTTGAAGTGGTAAAAAAACGCACCAGCAAACATGATGAAATTCTCGAAGATGTCCAGACCACCATGAACCATCATGACAAGATGATTAAAGAGCTCCAGAAGACCAAGGTCCTTTATTCAAGTACTACGCCCGTGGCCGCGGCAGTCACTTCCGGAGGTCCCAAGTTTAAACTTCCCTCCTTTGACGGCTCGTCTTCCTGGACGGCCTTTCGACACCAGTTCGAAGTAGTTGCCAAAGGAAATGGATGGGAAGATGATCACGCACTGACGGCGCTTACTTTGGCACTTAGAGGGGATGCACTGCTGATCCTAGAGAACTTACCTGCTGACCGACGAAACTTAGACGCACTCCTGAAGGCATTAGAAGCTCGATTTGGCGATAAGCACCTGGAACATGTTTATCGAGCTCAGCTGAAGGATCGAACTCAGAAGTCGAGTGAGGGACTTCAACAATGGGCTGCTGAAATTGAACGCCTGGTATGACGAGCCTATGCCTCCAGTACATCATCTGTGGACCCGACAGTGGTGCAAGCTTTTGTGGATGGTATAAGAGACCTTGAGGTCAGAGCAACTGTTCGGTTGGCACACCATACAACTTTAGAAGCGGCTTTAGCACATGCCCTTGAGGTGGAAGCTGTGCGAAATGACTACAAGTCGTATAAAGTACGGGAAGTGGTTGCAGCTGTTAGACCACGAGGTGAGCCTATGTGCTACGGATGCGGCAAGCGAGGACATATCCGAATCAATTGTCCGGACCAGAGAAGAAGTAGAATGGTGTCAGCTACTACTCAGGTTGATGCTAGTCAAGATCCGTTATGTCAAGCCCCCACAGTGCAAGTATCACAGGCATGTGACGGTAATAGCCTGGTAACAGCTGGAGAAATAAATGGTAAACCTGTTTGCTTTACGATAGATACGGGCGCGTCAAAGACCATCGTACGACCAGAACTTCTGCGGCGAACAATTCAGTGGGAAGACGCACGACCATCTTGCAAATTGCAAACAGCGACTGGGCAGCCAGTGACCGTCCTCGGAGCTACAGATGTGAGAATCAAACTAGGAGAGAAGACTTATCATCAATCTGTTTTGGTGGCGAGCATAACGGATGACTGCATTATCGGCTTAGACTTTCTACGAATGCAACAGTGCGTTGTCGATATTGCTAAAGGTGTTTTAAGCTTCCCAGACCAAGAGGTCTTTCTAGAAGGCTGTTCTTCAATAGCGGTCTACAGTGCCAAAACAGTAACAATGGCACCGAGATCAGAAACCTTAGTCGACGTAAGGTTTCCTGAGGGTGTAACTGCTGATCGTTGTGTCATGGTGGAAGATCCTGGGCGCCATACCAGTAGAATTACAGCCAGAACTTTAGTCATGACTAGAAGTGGAGCAAAAGTTAAAATTGTCAAGCTTAGCAACTCGGCGATGTTATTACGGAAGAACGCGATCGTTGGACGATGTGAAGCTGTGAGCAGTCTGAGGAAGATCCAAGAGAACGTCCAAACTGCTTCTTCGGCAAATCATATGGGCTCGTTGCTAGAGACCACGAAGCAAAATCTGTCACCCAATGAATATCGGGAAGCAGAGAAGTTGCTACTAGACTACAAGGACATTTTCACCAAAGAAGAAAACGACCTTGGAAGAACGGGGTTAGTGAAACACCCGATCGACACAGGTGCTACACCGCCTATTAAACAAAGACCTAGACGAGTGCCACTAGCAAAAGAAGAAGAAGTAGCCGAGCTGATTGGGAATATGGCTCGAACCAAGATCATAGAGCCATCATCCAGCCCATGGTCTTCACCGGTGGTACTCGTGAAGAAAAAAGATGGTAGTACCAGGTTTTGTGTAGACTACAGGATGCTGAATAACGTGACTAAGAAAGACAGCTACCCTTTGCCCCGTATTGACGACACTTTGGACATGCTTGGAGGCATGAAGTGGTTCTCTACGGTAGATCTGAAAAGTGGCTACTGGCAAGTGGAACTCCGGCCAGAAGATAAGGAGAAGACTGCATTTACCACCGGTACTGGAAAAGGCCTGTGGCAGTTCCGGGTGATGCCATTTGGATTGTGTAATGCACCAGCTACGTTTGAAAGGCTTATGGAACGCGTACTAGTAGGTCTTTTGGGAGATGCCTGTCTGGTGTACTTGGATGACGTCATAGTTATGGGACGCAGTTTCACGGAACATCGCAAGAATCTTGAGAAAGTTTTTAAGAGGTTTCGTGAATCAAACTTGAAACTTAATCCGAAGAAGTGCGCCTTTTTCAAAAAAGAAGTTTCGTTCTTAGGCCACATTATTTCGGATAGAGGTGTTCAAACGGACCCAGACAAAATAAAAGCGGTGCAAGAGTGGCCTGTACCAAAAACTAAAACCGAAGTTAGAGCCTTTCTGGGACTTAGTGCTTACTACCGGCGTTTTGTGAAGAACTTCTCTGAAATAGCCAAGCCATTACACCACCTTACAGAAGAAAAGAGGAACTTCGTTTGGGACTCGGATTGTCAACGTGCGTTTACACGACTCAAAGAATTGCTGTGCTCAGCTCCAGTCCTGTGCTACCCTAATAGAGAAGGCAGATTTATTGTGGACACAGACGCCAGTAATACTGGAATCGGAGGTGTGTTATCCCAGGAGCAAAATGGACAGCAAGTGGTCATCGCCTACTTCAGCAAGTCTCTATCGAAGCCTGAGAGAAACTACTGTGTAACTCGGCGTGAATTACTAGCAGTTGTGAAGACCTTACAACACTTTAATAAATACTTGCTGGGAAGAGAGTTCACACTACGAACGGATCATGCGGCACTGAAGTGGCTACTCCAGTTTAAGAATCCTGAAGGCCAAGTCGCGAGATGGATCGAACAACTACAGGAGTACAACTTTGTAATAGAACACCGCAGTGGAAGGATTCACTCCAACGCTGATGCCTTATCGCGACGTCCATGCTCCCAGGATTGTAAACACTGTTTGAAGCATGAGTCCAAGGAGGTAGTGAAAATTGTCAAGACTCAGGGGACCGATGAATCCTGGGACAAACACGAAGTCAGTAAGGCACAGAAAGAGGACAGAGATCTTAAACTAATAATGGACTGGAAGGCTCAGGGTCGGAAACCATTATGGCAGGACGTATCAGCTGCAAGCCCAATTACGAAGGCCTACTGGGCTCAGTGGGACAGTCTGAGTTTGGAACAAGGCGTGCTATATAGAAAGTGGGAATCACCTAACGGCAAGGAGCAAGTTCTACAGATGGTGATCCCGAGAGACAAAGTTGCACCTGTTCTGCGCTTGGTGCATGATGGTGCATCGGGTGGGCATCTTGGTGTGAAGAAGACTTTGGTTAAGGTGAGAGAACGCTTCTACTGGGTACGCTGTCGAGAAGACATCGAAGAGTGGTGTAGAAAGTGCTCTACGTGTGCTTCTGTAAAAGGACCTCGTACCAGATCAAGAGGCAAGCTACAGCTGTACAGCGTCGGAGCCCCATGGGAGAGAATTGCCATTGATGTAGCTGGACCATTTCCCGTGACAGAAGACGGCAATCGCTATATAGTAGTAGTTCAAGATTACTTCACCAAATGGCCCGAAGTTTTTGCGACACCAAACCAAGAGGCTCAGACCGTGGCCAAAAAGTTGATCCAGGAAGTAGTGTGTCGATTTGGTGTGCCGTTGGAACTGCATAGTGACCAGGGAAGAAATTTCGAGTCAGCCCTGTTTCAAGAGATGTGTAATCTACTTGGCATACATAAAACACGGACAACACCAGCACACCCGCAGTCTGACGGCATGGTAGAACGGTTTAACCAGACTTTGGAAAACCATCTGGCCAAGGTTGTCGAAGACCATCAACGAGACTGGGACCGTTACATTCCACTCTTCCTGCTATCATATCGGTCCGCGGTTCATGACACTACGGGATTTACGCCGGCCAAAGTCAACTTCGGAAGAGAGATACGCCTACCAGTAGACTTGATTACCGGAACACCTCCTGATACGCCAAAGCCGACAGTAGAGTACGTAGCAAACTTGCAAGCACAGCTGGATAAGACACATGATCTAGTGCGAGATAACAACCTCAAGGCTAATGAGAAGATGAAAACTCGCTATGACAGGAAAGCAAGTAATAATGGCTTCGAGGAAGGTACGCTCGTGTGGTTACATAATCCTCTCAGGAAAATCGGCAAGTCACCGAAGCTACAGGCCCGCTGGGAGGGTCCCTATAAAGTGATCACAAGGATCAATGACGTGACCTATCGCATAAGACAGGGCGATAGAAAGAAGCCGAAGATCGTCCACATCGATCGACTAACACCCTATCACGGTTCTAACGCTGCTCGGGACGAGCATGATTAAGAGGGGGGCAATGTTGCGACGAATACCTATGCTAGAACGTTCGCAAGTACTTACCTACTCGTGTACGACAAATACCTAAGCTCTAGAACGTTCGCAAGTACCTACCTACTCGTGTACGACAAATACCTACGCTCTAGAACATTCGCAAGTACCTACCTACACGTATACAACAAATACCTACGCTAGAACGTTTGCATGTACCTACCTACACGTATAACAATAGATCAACGGCGGTAGGCATACCTACGCGTCGCAGCTAAGTACCTACACTCATTGTTCTGTTTTCGAGAATTGTCGGCATCTTTGTGGTAATAGCGGGAAGGTTCTAGAAATCTATTGAATGACTATAAAAAGGATTCGAACGTAGGCACTTCGTTCAGTTGTGAATACAGCGATCTCGAGCGAACATCTAAGCGATACGGAAGTTTAAGAAGAGCGATATACGAAGCGTTATAGTGCAGTATAAGTGTTTATTGCTTTAATTTGTTACTGTTAGTTTACTGTGTGAGTCTTAAATAAACTCACCATCGCGTAACTGGCATTTTACATCGAACCCCATCCTGACACGTAACAATATTATGTTCAAGTGTATTACAACAACACTCTATTTTTTAGTCTTTAATAGTGTGTAGTACCATGCCTAAACATTAAAGATTTAACAGCAGTAAAAATATATAACATATACAAAATTTTCAATCAATTCAATAGCAGTCTGAAATAGTTTACTAAAATTTCTCATTTTACTTTTAGCTTTGATGAATATTACGCACTTTTTACATGCCTATGTAAAAAGTTTACGAGATATTTGATTGATTTTCACAGAGTTTAGCCAATAAATTTATGAGCTATTGTTGATAATGGCTGTTCTTGAATGTAACGTTACAACATAAAAAATTACGTACAATCAGATCTATAGCCCGCTCAAACGAGAAAGTTCAAGTCTTTATTTTTACCTTTACTATAAACAAAGAAGGCAATGTCGTAAATAAATGGACAAATTGTTTGCCCATAAACGCAAGAACGTTTCAAATTGAGAGCAGGAAAATACGCACAAAAAAGTAAAAGCCTTTCTAATGTGTTCACGAAACGGCATGTATACTTACAAAAAGAATAACAAAATATTTGAAAGGGTAAAAATGTTGACGCCTTAAAATCTAAAGGAAAATTTCAAACTTTTCAAACAATTCTTTGCAAAACTGCAAGAGGATTTTCCAGTAGAGTTGACTTTAAAAACTCGTAGGCTTTTTTATCATGCGATACAATTACTTTGTTTATAAAATCTTTTTGGATTTTATCTACAAATATTCTATTTTTTTGTACCTTGCATTCATTTTGTTTTTGTTAATTAAAGTTGAGCATTATTTAGATGTCGTCACGGGAAAGTGAGAACCCCACCGCCCACGAATGAATTATTCAACCTAATGAAGAAATATTTGAATAGTGGAATGCGTTAACCGAATAAACCATACAAAAACAGACAACGAAATTACACAACGCAGGACAGACAGCACCGTCTACTTGTTATCACCGCCATCACCAATTCATCCGTTAAGTGCAGCGATTATTGCAACTTTTTCTAAACGCATTGCTTAGGTGAGGCCTTTGCTCGTCAATAAACATCTTTTAGATGAAATCAAATTGGTGATGATTACTAAAATTTCCAAAAACGTTCAAAAAAGAAACTTACTAAATATATTTCTAGAAATTAGTCCAGGAACGTATGCATTTAGACTAAAATCGTACTATTAACAATTATAGATCAACAATGTCTAAGATCTTCCTCAAGTTAGATAATTGCGTATTGTGCATGCAGATTGAACTGTGCAATTCTGTAACCACGTGTACCATTTATCTTTAAGTGTCGATTCAACATATATTAATAGGCATAAATGCCTAACTTTGAGGTCGGTTTTTTTTACCTGCGTGTAGAATAAAATAAAGTACTTTATTTACTTTTTTTTTTCTTTTTGCCTCATTGCATTGCAATGATGTCTTTTCATACAAGGAAGGCATGAATATTAAATACCTACCTACTTAAACTATTGCATTAGGTAAGGAAAAACTGCGATTGAAAGGAGGTATAAATAAATACCCTCTGCAGAGTCCCGTGCACATCCTTTTTTTTATTTTCTGATTCTTAAAATTGACTGTATTTCTTATATTTAATTTGAGAAAAAGAATTTGAAATTCTTTTTCTATATTAGGGTATATTAACATTTAAACAATGTCTCTAAATTAAATCTCTAAAGTATAAATTGAGTCTCTTATTAACGATATCAATTAATAATGTTCTTTTACTTTAGGTACTTAGAACGTTAGCAATTAACTACATAAACTACACTATTTAATATAGATCTTTAAAAATGTATGTACGTAACAGAATTAGAAGAGTAATTAACAAAGGAGACTATCCTGGAATTGCACAGAGTGTTTGTGTTGGTTACAGTACTCAGTAGGGTGACCTCGCTTGCCTCGCTTTAGCAAATGTCCCGTGACGACCGCGTCCGCATTTCGGTGGCCATTACACAGAGATTAATGACGTCATCGTGTCTACTTCTGGCACACAATCGCTACTATCACCGCTGCTATTGTGATCCACGTCTCTATTACGAGATCAAATTAAACCTAAAGTCTAAACAGTGTAGGTAACGTTAGTGTTTCAGTGCTACACTTACCCTTATTACTCGCGTGATTAGGTAGCGTCAGGTATGTGAATGCCTTGATGGAACTAGGCGTTTTCAGCCTAGATTTATTTTATTATCAGCTTTTAGGCACGGTTTTGTACTACTAGGTATATTTTATCAAACTGGTCAAAATGTTTATAAAATTGTGGTGTATTATATCTATACTATTAATTATATAAAGCGGAAGAGTTGTTTGTTTGTTTGAATGCGCTAATCTCATGAACTTCCAGTTGGATTTTGCGTATGTAATATCACGCTACTGGCGACGGGAGCAGAGCAGTGGGCAAAGACGTATGTGAAACCGCACCGCGGAAACCTAGTACTTACTATAATATAAAGCGGTAGAGATTGTGTGAACGTGCTACTCCTGGAACTACTAGTCCGATTTTAATAATTATTTTTTCGTATGATAGCCCAGTTCTTGAGGACGGTTATAGGTTATGTAACATCACGCTACTGGCAACGGGAGCAGAGCAGTAACCTAAAACAAACCACGCTGCTGAAAGCTAGTCAGTTAAGTAAGTTGAAATTACGCTTTAGTGTATTATGTTAAGGTTTAGTCTATGTATGCTTTTAGAACTTAAGGGAGTTAGTTTTTCAAGGACATAACTGACACATTGTAACGGTACAATGAGTCAGTTATGTCCTTGAAAAAAAAGTATTGGCTTAAAAACGAATCCTTTTACATCTATTATCCGTTATGTTAGAAAATGAATAATATTATATGAAACGTCCAATCAATTCACTTTCATAACAGTAAATGTAGCGCAACCCGTCACTGAATATTTTACAAAATCTATGGAATTGTTCTGCGTATATTGATCCTTCAAATTCATTCCGCATAAGTAACTCACGTGAAAATAAAATTGAGCTGCGCCAGGTCAGTCTCTGGAAATAATATCCATCGTCCATCCATAGGCAATATTTTTACAGATGAATAAAACAATAAAAGTCTTTATGGCTTGTTTATGCACTCAGTGTCGTAGAAAATGCAATCTGCATGGACGATTGCACTACATTAATTAAAATTTTACAAACATATTGGTTTGAAACTTTTCAATTATTCCACACGGCTGCTGTGTCAAATGGTTGTTTACTAATATTATTTTTGCTCTATTTTTGTCATGACTATCAATCACGTTGACCAAATGTTTTAAATTAACGTTTTTAAGCAATATTGCAGGAAATCCCATTGCAACCATTTGTGCATTGGCAGAATTTTAAAATAATTGACCATAGTCAGTCAAAGTAAATCGCAAATACCCGAGTTTCATTAACTTCTTACTTTCAGAAAGATTGGAGAGCTGGTAGGCCAGGTATCTGTATATTATAACGCTTATTTTTCAAGTTATTTAAATGAAATAAATCTTGTACTATTATGCCTAGTACCTACTGGTATATAAGAACTACTACGTTCCTTAAGCTCCATTTCGGAACTGCTTCGTAAAATTTTGGGGCGGCAAAATTTGTGTAATTGAGTTTTTATTGCCTGGAATTGCTTTTTATTCCTCTGAGACCTAATGCTATCGGCAAATTGTAGGGGTTGGTTTGTATTATACACACCTATATGAACATTGCCGAAGTGCCCTTGTGAGACTTAATATAGAGGGCTTAAAGCTTAGCCGAATATGAATATTGAAAAGACTAGGAATATAATCTTCATTTTATAATACTACTAAAGGGTACCAATATAAATAGTCGTAATATGATTATCAACGCATCCGCTTGGTACGAGACTTAACTTTGAAACCTTACATAAAGAGAAGAACAACATCACAAGGAAATGTAAACTTATAAAAAGTCTGTATTTTTAAAATGGTAGGGCTTTCTTTGCAGTAGTAGAGGCCTTTACTTTCTGTGGAATAATAATTGCCTGGTATAATTATAAAGGTTTAGTTGACCTAGCCTTCAAAATCTAACACTATAATATTTATAGAAACTTATATTAACAAATTACTTGAGGTATAATTAAGCAATTAACACTATAATTATTCTATAATTTTCGTGTTTGGTTGTAATTGTAAACCATTTTAATTAAATAGATAAACCAACTACAGCGTGTTAACAGTGTGAACTGGTTGTTATTTGTTACACCAGTATGATTATCAGATTTCTAAAAGAACTCAAGAAGCAACAATTTTTAGCAAATACTTATAATTATAAAGTTGTTGACTATTATTTTGTTTTGTAAGTAATAGATACTCATGAACCTCGGAAACGGTAAAACCACAGTCTGGAGTCGCTATATCGTAGCTATTAAAGAAAACATAATGTGCTGAAACATGCAATTCGCAGATTTTTCTGCTACCAATATTATGTTGTTTTTCTTAGAAGAGCCGAAAACTATTGCTCACTAGTAGAAACACAACACTGTTGTAGTGTTGCTATAACTACAGGCTGCCCTAGTGTAAAGATATTCCCCCAGGCTTCTCCAATCCAAGCAAAACGTCTAACAAAATCGTTGTAATCTAAGAAAGTTGTTGTACGTTACCTTTACTATAATTAAAATGTAAATAACCACCGTTTAATATAACAAAACTGCATAGAAATGACCGGTATAGTGAGTCGTTTGAAGACGCTCTCATAAATACTAGTGTCTAATAAATCTAAGGAAGTAGAGACATTAAGACGTACGTGAGAACTGGCGTCGGCATTTAAACCGGGAATAAGAAGTTAAACGGGCATGTTACTTCGTTTAAATTAAACCTTTGTGCATATTGCTTGTTGTAAGGTAATGAGTTCGAGTAAGTAGATAGCTTGCCTAATAAGATTGGATGTAAAGATTGCCTTTCAGTCTTATATTATTTGAAAGGCAAATGTGCAAACTCGAACGCTAGTTAACTTTAAATTGGGCTTCGAAATTATTTTGTTGCTAAAATTCGTATTAAAGAAGGGAATCACTTGAAGCTTATGGACCACTTAAAATTTAGTTGACATGAAAAAGCCAAGGTCTCTATTGCAAGAAGAAGCATTAGTAATAAACGCTCATTTATTTTCAAGAATAAGATACATTGTAGTAGTAATTATTTAAAAAATTAAAAAAGTAAAATTATGTATCGTAAATCATCTATTTGCCGGCATAGACAGCATGTGAGTTTCTATAAAAATTACAGAAAGGTGTGTAATTTTGCGAATGTGCATACTCAACACACATTTAACCTCGTGAATCATCAAATTAATAAGAACTTTTGTGAAAGCTCATAAGTGACGCACCTGTAATAACGGTGTGTTAAGGTTGTACGTTTTCACTATATAACTTGCTAATAGCGGTAGCGTGCGGCGTAATGATACATAATGCTACTCTACTTACCTTGTGAAGAAGTGAGCTATGTCTACAGGGAACAAAAGTTAACAGTCATAAATCGTTTTAATGTCCCAAGTTTGTGTAAGACAGATGGCCGACAAAAACCCCGCGAAGAACATCTGCATTGAAGTAAGTAAATAATTTATGGATCATGACGATTCCATGCAAACAAAGTAAGTGGCGAGAGGAGATATATCCAAGAAACTCATGTATGTATTTGACATATTCATAGCATACTCTTTACTGTGAATCCGAAGTAAGATACGAGTGTTTTGACACTTTGTTTTTAGTTACCGATACCTAACCTCACTGGAGAGTCCTGAAAATATTAAATAATTTGTATTACGAAATATCAGTACCACCTATACACACTCTGTCTACATAACATAAACATTAATTAAAATAATTTAATTTTGGTAATATAAACTTTAGGTTTGAATCATGATTTTAATAATTTCTGAACTGTGGCATTTTTTTGGTCTTATAAGTTCATGTGTATATATAGAAGATATTTTGATAAATGGACCAGCAGTTTCAGAAATATGTAGACCACGTATAAATAATGCTACAATATCAGAACAAAATAACGCAGACAGTAATACGTATATGTATACTTACGTACCTATATGGATTTCACGTTCTGTTTCCTAAAGGCATAAATAAAACTTAAATCGGCACGATCTCTAGATGCATTGATATCGCTAGCAGTTACACAAAATGTATACACCAATTTTTACGGCAAATATTTTCCAAACGTTTTATTATCTTTATTTTAAATTACATTGACATTTCGTGACTAGAAATAGGTTATCTTATACATTCTTAGGAATAATTCCGGCTTTGTTGAAAGGGAAAATGCTTGTGGGTGTTTAAGGACTACCTCGTTGAAACGTCCCGAAGCTCGCGACCCCACCATGCAAACTTTACACCGTGACCTTAGAGATTGGCCAACTTTGTAATAAGTTGGCGCTGAATCGATTTTCTACTGTCCAAGATTTGTTATGTAACTGTTTGAAGACTTATTTAAATTCAAATATTATGCAATGGTATTATAAACTAAATTGAGGAAAGTATTAACTGTGAACATTGTGAATAGCTTTGGATGGAGAATTGGAATGTTGAATAAATAATAAAGTGAAGTTTGCACATTTTGAGTGAAATTCGGATTGAGGCTATTTTATCAACATAACAGTGCATGTGTAGCACATAATTTGGGAAAAATAATAACCTAATGAAGAGATCTTTGAACTATTGAGTTACCAGAATTCTAGATTTCGAAATAGGTCATTTAATCTTTGTGCTGATAAAATACTTATTTTACCTATTTGTGCTTCTACGAAATATTATTCTAGAACTGTAAGTTAGTTTTTAATTTAGCTTAAAGGTCAAAGCTCTCTCGCTTTCATTTATTAGAAATGTTTGTACAAAATTCTGTCATTTTTGTCATCCCTGCAATTTTTATATGTTTTATTACAAAAAGAAAACACTTTAAATGTTGTCGAGGGCTCGATTCTGCCTCGCGCAGGTAGCTAGTATTTTTATGATTTTTATGGCATGAGTAAAAATCTTTTAAACTCTCGATTCTTCTCTACACTAAGTACTCTTTCACTGTATGCTTATTTGATAATAAGCTACCTTATGGTAGAGTAAAGAAAAGTGCCAAGTGAAAGTTGTTTTGGATTACTATTCAAAACTAAGATGGTTGTAGTAGATCGGATTTTTAAATCTAGGCTACAAAAGAGAACTTTTTATTTACCTAAAGCCAAATTCGAGTAAATTCGAAACGTGAGCACAAAGTAAAAGGCAACTTATTTATTCTCTGACTAAATATGGTAGATATACGAAATCTCAAATAGTCCTTGATTTATAAAGCTGAAATTTAGGTATGAACTTTTAGAAATATACATACTCATATTAGCATTTCACTTCTTAACATTACTATTCATAACGTACCTATAAAGTAGCCACAGAAGCACGTTCTTACGTCATGAAGTGAAGGTGAATTCGCAATTGTACCGTTATACGGCTTCTACAGATATGGAAGTCTTTTTATATTTTTATTAGGCAATCGTATGTACAAGTTCAAGTACAACAAGGTCTTTGAAAAACGTGTGTTTTACGCGAACTTTATGTAACGCCAACACTTTAGCGGCGTGATCTTATCAAAGAATTCAATAATGCTAATATATTCTTTTTCTGAATAAAAATACAACTGATATATTAACATCAAAATATATAACAATTTCTCTACAAATCATAGCATAAAGAACTTTTATGAACACAAAGAATGTAAATTGAGACACAAATCGTAAAGAGAATATTAAAATACGTCATAACTTTTATTTAGCCGACTTACAAGAGTTTTGATTTATTTAACAATGTGTACATAAACAAGGATAAATATATTGCGGACTCATAGACATTAAGGAAAAATTCAATGCAAATATTTTTTATATTCTACTATCGTGTGAGTTTTCATTGCCTTACATCAATTGTCAAACTTGTCATTTCATACTAATATTGAATCCTCTAAGGTTTATCATTGATCGTACTTAGTATGTTAGTATAATTTTCCGAAAAGCCAAAAAAACCTTTTTTAATTGTATAAAGATTTATTGATTTTTATTATAGTAATTATATTGACTATTATTGTAATTATGTTGACTATTGTAGTAAAAGTTTGATGTGAAGTGGATGCATATCATGATCATTGAGTTCGTAAGGCATAATACATTTTTTTATGGTTCTTTTACCACCCATGCCCTTGCATTGTCATGCTCACTAAAATGTCATTGCTTGTGGTGTCGTATTGGCCGGGTCATCACCTTCCCTCTAATATGGCGAGGGTGATGATGGCTGACCCGTGCGTCATGCTCGAGAACGGGTGCTACTTGGGATGACAAATGGTCAATCTTGGCATGGCATACATTTAACATTTAATATTCAATCCAGTATTACCTTGTCGTGCAATGTGACCAGGAGGTGCATTTACCAGTTTAACTAAAATACTTAGTAAAATTACCAT
The DNA here is from genome assembly GCA_963082885.1 of Parascotia fuliginaria. Taxonomy (NCBI): domain Eukaryota; kingdom Metazoa; phylum Arthropoda; class Insecta; order Lepidoptera; family Erebidae; genus Parascotia; species Parascotia fuliginaria. Next base: position 13,878,438 of record OY720176.1, on the reverse strand, counting down.
ACTAGATGAAACTAAATAATTGAAATCCTCTCTTTCCTCTCTTTTCTTTCTTTAATTTTAGTTATTATATTAATTGGTTAATTTGTAATAATTACTTTGTATGGTTCTTTGGTTGCGTTGAATGTTTAAATTGTAACTCATACAAATAACTGTAATTATCTGGCGATTGAAAAGAGTGGCGTGAGTTTCTTGCCAGTTCTTCTCACAGCTCTACCTCGTCAGCGAACTGGATGTAGGTCAATTGGCTGACTTCATGTGATGTTGACTTTTCATAAGCATCATACTTTATGATCAAAATGAAATAAATGCTTTGACTTTGATTTATGATTTCAGTCAAGAAAAGTAAACCACTCTATCTCTGCCTGTGTAAGTACTTAAATATCACCTTAAAAAGGCTGTTGCATATTATGGCAGACCGCACCGCATCGATAAAATCGCTCCTACATCACTTTCGCACATTTTATATGAAGTATCGCACACTACAGGCGCTACATCGCAATGCACTAGGCAACGCACCTCCTATTGTGTTTTGAAGCAATTTTGCAATGCGTTGCGGTACGGCCGTCGTATGTGTCAGCCTTTACTGTCACTAACCTGTCTGCAAAGTGAGCCGTTTAGGTGAAATACGTCATGGAAAGATATATATTATAAGAGAAATAATAAAATTATGTCATGCACTAGACTCATAATGTCTTTTTCTATTATTCGTTATTAATCTTGAAGGAATTAACCAGTACCCGCTTAGTATAAGTACGTGTATGTATTATATTTATTCAAAACGATTTAACAAATAACAGACAGATATTTGCATTTATTAACACGGAATATTTTTGAAAAGTATAATAATATGATAAAGTTGATGCTGTCATCGTATATACTAAAGCGAGGCATCCTTGTGTACTCTGTTTGAATAAATAATACGCGTAAAAGCTTGGAAAGTGTGGTAATACTTTACGTTGCAGCGTTCACTGGTAAGGTGCAACTATAGCCGTAATGACTAAGTTATTTTCCTGAAAAATCGCTCCGAGCTTTGGAAAGAAAAGGTTGAAGTTTAGACTTGCCTATAAAAAATGTTTGAAGGTATTTCAAACTTTGATTTAAGTAGTTAGGTACTGTTGTATTCTGGATAGTAAACAGGGTTTTCTTTATATGTTCCTAAAGTAATACGTCATGGAAAGATATATATTATAACAGAAATAATAAAATGATGTCATGCACTAGACTCATAATGTCTTTTTTTTATTATTCGTTATTAATCTTGAAGGAATTAATCACTACCCGCTTAGTATAAGTACGTGTATGTATTATATTTATTCAAAACGATTTAAGAAAAAACAGACAAACATTTGCATTTATTAACACGGAATATTTTTGAAAAAGTATAATAATATGATAAAGTTGATGCTGTCATCGTATATACTAAAGCGAGGCATCCTTGTGTACTCTGTTTGAATAAATAATACGCGTAAAAGCTTGGAAAGTGTGGTAATACTTTACGTTGCAGCGTTCACTGGTAATGTGCAACTATAGCCGTAATGACTAAGTTATTTTCCTGAAAAATCGCTCCGAGCTTTGGAAAGAAAAGGTTGAAGTTTAGACTTGCCTATAATAAATGTTTGAAGGTATTTCAAACTTTGATTTAAGTAGTTAGGTACTGTTGTATACTGGATAGTAAATAAGGTTTTCTTTATATGTTCCTAAAGTAAGAACTGCATTGCCATTAGTAGAGATTGTGACTTAGTTGTATTTTAGTTTTTATTTTATACGGTGATAGTCTGGCCATAGAAATCTATGCTTCTGAGGTACAAACGTCAATTGTAGTATAATTTACTAAGCTTGCTTAAACCACGTGACGTAGGTATCTTGATACCACTTTCAGTGTCGTTTAGAGAATTTCTTTGGGTTTAAAAAGTCAAATACCTGCAAATAACAGTAGAGAGAAGCCGATTTCAACGATAGGTAAACATTTAAAATATATAAGTACCCACGAACGAAGTAGGCCGGGCGTTAGTAATTCTTTATCAAAACAATACAAAATGAAACACATTTTATCATATTGAATTTTAACTGTGGCAAATTCAAAACATTTACTTTGTAATTGCAATTGACGGGTTATTTAAAAATTAATTCATCATGTGTGTGATTTATATTCATAGTTTCCACTAACAATTGTCAATTAATAAATATCACATGTGGTCGTTATTCGAATAAACTTGGTTAATTACACAAACAATATTAATTGATAGAATGATTATATTGTGTATACACACATATTAACTATGTCTAGACCTTGAGTTTTTTTTTATTTAGACATACCTACCTAGATATTATTTTAATCTGATGTAATCTAAGTAAAGGTTAGACACTGGTCCTTGAAATAATAATAGTAATACCAGCCTGTTTACTATCCCACTGTAGGGAAAACGCCTTTTCTCATAATAGAGAAGGTATGAGCATTAATCGCCACGCTTGCTCAAGGCGGATTGGCAATTTTAGTTTTATAAGTCTAGGTTTTCCTCACAATGTTTTACTTCACCGTCACTCAGAAATTCTAAGATAAACTTAGATATTACATATGATTTAAAAAATCACATTGGTACTTGACCGGATTACCCACCCACTACGTGTTACGAAACGGGTGCCTTATCCACTAGGCCATTTGGACTTGAAATATTTAAGACTAATTTAGATTCAATGATTCATAATGTTCTTGTGCCTACCTCTTTACAAAAACCATTTTTTTATCCATTAGTGGTTTACGATTGATAAAAGTACCGATACTTACTTGGGAGGAGACCAGCGTAGACGTATATGTGAGTGTGTGAGAATTTTACATAAAACCGGTCTTGATATTAGTACTACTGAATTTGACCATTATTAAACAAACTGTAAATACTTATACCCGTATTAATAACACAGTAATATACGCTAATAATATTATTTATGAGTTTTATCAAACGATATTTCAATTACAGTTTGTGTTTATTTCAATAGAAATAATGTGAATGTGTTGTTATTATTTGAACTGAGTATATTTTTGTCAGCATAATATTGAAGTGAATAGTTCTTTTTATAATATACTAACTTCCCGCAGCTCGGTTTCACCTGCGTTAATTGGTTACTGTTTTGCTCCCGTGGCCAGTAGCGTGATGTTAGATAGCCTATAACCTTCTTTGTCAAAACAAAGTTTCACATAATACGTAATATAAGCCCTAGAAGTCTCTTTCAGTACAATGATATTGTTGTTTGACAGAACAAAATAATTATAATTATTTATGTTACATACAAATAAAAAGTTAGGTAATGTAGGTAATTTAAATAAGTAAAATTAAAACTTCCCAACACGACCACGTGGACGAGTTTTCCGCGGTCGAATTGACATATAAGTCAATCCGAGGAGTGGTTTCAGAGATTAGCGCATTCAAACAAATAAACAAACAAACAAACTCTTTCAATTTATATAATAACATAGATTATACATCCTATGATGAATATTATTATTATTTTTTTAGCCTACCTAAGTGACTCCACCCCGCCTGATGGTAAGCAGTCAGTGGAATCCAGAAAAGGTGGCCACCATACTACACTATACTCCGGCACTCTCACTCACCGAACGAATCGCAGTAGTACGGATACTACTACTCTTACGTCGATCTTCTATGAGAGGGTAGTACTTCCCAGGACGATCCGGCCCATTCATGCTAAAACCAGCTTGGATCTACTACCGTATATTATTATTTTGTAGCTCGCTATGTCTGGAGGCTTACCAGCACCTCTTATAGTTATAGTTAGTATAGTATTGTTTTAATCTTACTTTGTGTTTTGTCTTTTTCTTTTGTATCATTAAAAACAAGGATAGAGACAAAGTAAGGTTGTAAGATTGCTATACGAGGTTGTGGTAGGGTCCCAGATTGTGTTTTCGATTATTATTATACTCTAGCGATCCGTTCCTTCTTCGCGGGTGGGTAGGTACCTACTGATAAGTACTCATAGTACTTGCTAATGATGCTTATTACTCATACTTTCAAATATTCGAAGTTCTCGGCTTTATTCTACTATTATGCATTGCTATATCTAGGTACATAAAAAATCTCTGAATGTTAGTGAAAATTGTATCTAAACAAATTGCTATGGTATATGTTCATTATTATTGTACAATGGCAAAATTTATGCCATTATGGTGGTGATAATAAAATGACATAAAAATAGTTACCTACGACCCTGACTGATGATCTGCATCTGAAAGCAGCCTGCATGAACCTTGTTAACGAAGAATAAGTGCTTGTTTTAAATACGTTGTCAAAAACTCAATAGTTTGCGGAAACTAATACCACGTAGCGTGTTCACGTGTGGACTAAACTACCTCTGTAAATTCTTGCGAACACATAAATATATACCATGAGCAAGCTCGTGACTCAGCCACTAAAATTTATAACACTCGTGTGCTGAGTTTTAAACACATCAGCTTAATTAATTCCTCTTTGAATTTGTAGTTCACTTTATAAAGTTGAATTCATGTTTCAAAAATGTTCGGTTAATTTATTCAGCTTGGCTTTTTTCACGTTTACACGTTAGTGCTCTGCCCGGAGCTCGCCACAGGAATTTAGACCGACAATGCAATTTTTAGCAATCTTATTACTAAAATACAATTGAAAATGTTTGGAGAGGTTAAAGCTGTCATGGTACTTACCTTTTAATAGGTAGGTACTACTCGTAATACAATGTTAAAGACAATGACACATTTTCATCATCTCATCCAAAAGACGACAAGACGTCATTTCTTTACATAAATAAACATTATTCGCACCTTGGCCGCCCATTATCACCGTCAATAACATAATAATAGTCTGATAGTCTGATCATTATATACCATCTATGAAACCAGTTCATGCTAAACAAAGTTCACACTAACCAAATTTCTCAAACTAAGTTTATTAGGATTCAAAGTATAACAATGAGACACCTAATAAACGACTAAACTTGTCTGCCTATCTGTTTGATTACCAAAACTGTATACTTATTTCAAACCGAATAATAATATGCTATTTGAATGTAGCGTATGTTTTCTGTTTTGCAAATAAAATAAAAACACCCAGAAGTGACATACGAAAATAATAAATAGGTACTTATAACAATCAATATATCATTAAAAAACAAAAAACCCGCCTATCTAAAACAAAGTGAAAAGCAAAAATTTGTTTAAAAAATTCATTCAATAGATTTCTAGAACCCTCCTGTTATTACTACAAAGTTTTTGACAAATCGCGATAACAAAAGAATGAATGTAGGTACTGTAGATGCGACGCATAGGCACCTACCGCCGATCAGCCATTGTTATACGTGTAGGTAGGTACTTGCGAACGTTCTAGCACAAAGTAGTTACGTACAGAGACAAAGCTTCATACAACTGCGCAAATCGGTCGCACTACTACAAGCACGCGTTGTATGTGTGCGTGTCCACTGGCCGTTTGTCACGTATGCGGCGAGACTGGAAAAGCCGGTTGACGCTGGCACAGCCAGTTGACAATCTCAGGGTCAGTTCGACGCACGTTAAAGTTAATTGATAATTATTTTATCGATTGAAAATACAATAAATATGTATGTTAATATTTATATTCAATAAGAAAAGTTTGATTAAAGATAAATAATGTTACTGATATTAAGTATGATTGTTTATTTTAACGCGTTCTAAGTTTAACTCAGTGAACTTACTTTCAGATTTTGTCAGGTTCGTCAAATTCTTTCCTAATTAGTAGGTACCTACCTACTTGAAAAATACACGAAAGAAAATGTTTATAAAATCACATCGGCAACGAAACTTTTATGATATTATCAGCTTAACTAAAATATATCGAATTTAGCTACTTATAAAAGGTAAAACGACAGATGTTTTTCTATTATTCACTACGCTAATCCTATTTGTTAAAATGAGGTATAAAAATCAGTAAGTACATATATAGAGTTATTTTGGTCTGTCCCCCGAGTCTGATACCCTGGGTAAACGCTTTATTTTTATTTTCTATTCCTTTCTGATCCTCCGTGTAGGGGATCAGAAACAAAAGTTATTTTTTTTATTGCCGACAGTGGCAGACTAACAAACAGCCCACGGTAAGTGGTGGAGATGACTCAGTCTCTGGCATTGCTCGCGCATTGCCAGGGACTCTGCTGCCTACCGTGAAGGGAGTGGGATAGGTAAAGGGATTGAGAGAAGTGAGAAAAAGGAAAAGGGGGAAATAAACCTCCGGCGCTCTCACTCACCGAACGAAACGCAATAGTACGGATACTACTACTCTAACGTCGATCTTCTATGAGAGGGTAGTACTTCCCCGATCGATCCGGCCCATTCATGCAGAAATCAGCGTGGGTCTACTATTTAAATATTTTATTCTGGCCGTATCCCCTAGTTATCTTTGGCAGATTTTCTCTAGAAAATACATACAATAGCTTCACTTTCTTTTCATTAATGGGGTAAACAGAGACTGTACAACTGCGTTTATTATTCTTATTTTTGTTAGTTAATTGTTACATAAACTGCTTTTTTCTTGAATGTCAGGATCAGACCGAAATGACAAAATTTTAAGGGGATCATAACGGAATTCAATAATAATTATAACCCTAAGGGGATTAGATCTGGGGTATCGGACCGAAATAACTCCGTAATATATAAACTATTTAACAAATATTTTGTTTATCTTGGCCTATTTTGACAACCCTACCACAATAAGTAACAATTTTGCACTTTCTTAGGAAGCTTTGCCTCTGTACGGCTAATTTACTCTGTGGTTCTAGCGTAATCGTCGTAACAGTACTTACCTGTTTGTTAGCGTTGTTATAGACAATGGAATTATTGAAACAACCGGGCACCACAGCAACAAACTGCAGGAAAGTCTAATTTACAAATTAATGGAATATAATAAGTAAGTAACCATCAGATAGGTTTTGTACATAATACCTATACCTCTTAAATTTTTCGTTTTGAATATTAAATTCAAAATGTAATAATGTAGCTGGCCAATTCAGAAAAGAAAAATGATAGAATGGTCTATCATTTTTCTTTTCTGAATTGGCATTTTTTCTGAATATGCAAGGCGGGAGGGAATCTACAATTTCTGCATGAAATATAAATTTTCTTAATAATGGTATTAAGAAAATTTATATTTCATGCAGAAATTGTAGATTCCCTCCCGCCTTGCATATGCAGTACTTATAGTCTTGCAATCAAATTTAAGGCCACAACAGATGGAGCTTTATTATATATTAATTACGAGATATATTATTACAGTATAGCTAACTAACCACACACGGGAGATAGACTATAATTTATTATATGTTTTGATTTTAAAGCCTACTTTTCGTACAGAGTGTTCAAATTTTATAAATAACACTAATCAATCTAGGTATCTGAATTCAGCAGGACAAGAGCTTTAAGCACTATTTATATAATATATTATATAAATAGATATAATTAAAAGTTCCTCATAAGATTACTCCAATGCTGAATTTGATATGCACGTTACATTGTCAAATATATCAAAATATATATTAATATACCGAAATATACATACGTAACTTCACGCCTGTGTCCTATTAATGGGGTAAGCAGAGACTATGGACAGTCATTTGCTGCGATCCAACCATACCTCCTTTACCTCTTCAACATTCATTATTCTTTTCATACACACACGTCGGTTACGGGTGCTTGTAGTTGTGCCCTTTGTCAACACATTTTGGTGACGTCATAGGAATATATATTATAGCTGAGTGTGCGGTCTCTCGAAAATTTATATAGAAAATATGTCCTAATATGCCTTGCTATGATTCATATTAATATATATTATAGCTCCATCTGTTGTGGCCTTTATACGCAAAACGGCTGATCTTATCAATACGAACCGTCTAGAAAAACTGTTTATTAAGTTACATTTAAATGTCTGATCATCCAAATGTCTTGTAGAATTCTTTAAATTAGCTCATTTTACATTCGAAGGATATTTCGCGAACTTTGCATTGCACGCACGTCTCAGGCCTGGCTGTCTGAGATAAATAAGTTAAGGACGCCGATATTTCACTTCAAACCAATATCGTAAAAGGCACAAGAAAGAAACCGTTTAAAAGTTCGGCTCTTGTTCAGCTCCGTAACACTAAATGAACGTTTCTATGGTGTCTTACCGAATTACTAAATATTTCTGACCATCGTAAAATATTAAAAGGTCATCATAAATAACCAATATGAATTGCTTTAACTTCAACTTTTCGTGCGTCTGAATAGGTAGGTAAGTCTGACTTTTTATCATCACAGCAAGAGCTTTAAACATAAAAATACTCTAGACAATTTTTCAACGACGCAGACCCATGAATTTCAAATACGTTTTTACAGATAAGGGCCATTGTTGATATAAAATACGATTACGCAGCGTAGCCACGCGAGCACAGGCATCCTCGACCGTAAAAATTACAATACAACAAGTCAAGAGGTACAAATCATGAAAATACAAAGTTTGTATTAATGATGGTACTTACCCTTCATTTTTTACGACGAAAAATTCTTTTATCGCTTCTTGTCAAGTTTTATGCCCTGTTAAACCTAGTTTGAACATTAAAACAATTATTATGATTCGTTAAACTGTTTGTCATAGGCATTTTAGTCTGGTCAAATATAGACATCACAAAGGCAATAACCATAATTTCTCTTATTAGCCCGTCAGCGGTAACATGAAATGGCTTTAAACGGCTTTAAACAGTCCACCTCACTGTGCGATAAACTAGACATAAACTTTGAACCTATTATTATTGGTACAATGTAACTCAGCTGCGTGTATTGTTTTTAAAAGTAGGAACAATAAAATCTCTGCCGCTACTAAACAAGTGACATGTCGCGTTAAGTTTTAAGTTAAAAAATGAGGCAAGTTCGTGAGTAGATTTTAGCTAGTTAATTATTCTACAACAAGAGATCATGAACAAAATTAACTACAAAATTATCTCGAAAGCACCTGGCGTGTACACGTCATGAGAGCCGTAATAGCTGAAGAATTAAGACGAATCCTGGCAATTTAACTCGTAAGTCGACTTGGAAACATTTGGCACCGAGAGAAAAGCTTAACACAAAATTCCAAATGCCTTTATTATTTTAAGCTACCTCCTTCTCCTTGTGCCGTCTTTTGTCCATGATATTCTACTTCGGCTAAAGATAATTTGGATATGCTAAATAATTCATTTGATGTTTAATAATATTTAGGACTTGTTCGCCGTCTTCATCTCGAGGTTAATAAAGAGATAACTTTAAAATATTAAACAAGTTTTATAATAGGATTTTGATCATCGTTAAGACTTTAAGTATTGTAAGTGATGTTTGCTTTTAGATAATGTACAAGTTGGTATTTACAAAACTTTAAATAACATTGAATTTTCAAGATTAATAGAAAGTTATTTAACTGAGAAGGGAGGTTGCCCACTTCTATAAAAATTATGAACAATAAGGCTATAATTTATAGGTTAGAATAATAAATAGTTTCTTTTTAAACCCTATTGTGTTAACGGACATGATGACGTAAAATGAGTGACATTTAGCGGGTTATTCTCTCGTGTTATGATTACCCGGTTTCGGTAACAATGCTGTCTCCACCGACACGCTCTAAGTTACTCACATAAATCTGGGTTAACGGCCCAGCGGGACACTGTTTGCACAATATTGGGTTAAAGCATCCGGACGCCACGTAACAAGTGGAAAATAATGTTATAGGAAATATCGCTACGTGACTTATAGACTCCTGGTACAGTTTACGTTAAGAAACTTCCTTGAGTACCTTTATTGTCAATGTAATAGAGTGCCGAAATTCGGATTACCGCCCTCTTCGTAATTAGTATCGCAATAAAAAGTTTTGTGAGATCGAACTTACACTTCATTGATTGCATTTACCTTTATTATGCCGCGTATTACAAGTAAGTACAATGGTAGGATAGAGGTATTAATTATACACGGCAAAGTTTTCAGTTTTGATTTTAAGGCAGAAGTTTGCGTTTAAAAGTACATAATATAATTACATTTAGGTAATAATTGTATAGAAAACTATGTCATTTATTTGTAACTACATATACTTATGTGTGTAAAAATACAAAGAAAACTATTTTAGTTTTCTTTGTATTTTTTTTTTGTTGTTGGTTTGGACTACAATTGCTTATCTGCCTGTTAAACATAACTTTCTGAAGCAGTCGACGTCTTTCGACAGTTTCGATGATAAAACACTATGGTAAATATGCGAGGAGATTACATAATTTTTTTTCTACTGTATTTAGTAAGAATACTGGCTCGTATAACTAGAAAGTTATGAGGCCAAATATCACGACCTAGATATGTCTTAAAAATTAAGTAAGTAAGTAATTGTGCGGTAGGTACCGCACAATTAATTAACAATTTGCTTAGGTTCGTGATTGTTATTCAAATAAACACGTAATATTTAGAAGGACGTAGTAATTAAGGAATAATTTGACAGAGAGCGCTTATACAAACAACAGTGAGTAATGCATTGTTTCCTAAATATGAACTTGGCAATTATAAACATCACGTTCTTTCGTTCTACGGTAGTCACGCGAGTTCAATATTAAGATTATTTACCGACGTCCTTGGTTTTGCTTTCATAACAGTTGTAAACTAATTAGTAAAATGCATTAATATGTAGGTACCTACTTCTATTGTTATTGATGTTATTGATACGATCCAAGAATCTAGTTTGTATTTTTCAAATTCTTTCTTTCATAAATATGGGCTGGCAACGCCTACTATGTGATGTGATTTGTGGGTTAAAATTACTTAATATAACTATCGACTGAAGCGTATGGAGTCATAGGGGAGCCTTTGCCCAGGCAGTGCGTGATGTAGGCTAGCTGTAACAGCCATACGGCGGGTAAACCATAGGAATTTTGCATAAAAGACGATAAAAGATTATATAATAATAATAATAATAATATTCTACCACATTCACACAGCGCCATCTAGCCCCAAATTAAGCAATTATATTTGCTTGTGTTATGGGTACTAAACAACTGATATACTACTTATATACATTTTTTTTTTTTTTGTAAATACATACATATTATAGATAAATTACACCCAGACACAGAACAAACAATCATGCTCATCACACAAAGGTTTGTCCTGGGTGGGAATCGAACCCACGACCTCCGGCTTAGCAGTCATGGTCACTAACCACTAGACCAACAGGCCAGTCAATATATGTATTTAATAATATGCCTATTACTCGTACATGTATTTTAACCGCTAAATATGCACCCAACATTACCATGCTTATCCATTGTTTTAGGCAAATCTACTCATATTGCATTGTATTCTCGACGTATCGTTTTAATAAGTAGTAATGTAACAACTATTATGTATTTGAATATCACTAATCAATATCGGTAATTAAAATTCAGATATTGTGTGTATTATTCACATATTGCGTTATGTAAATGAGTGGAAGTGATAGTTAAATATTGAATAATTGTAAAGCTTGTTTACTGTGTTGAATTTAAGTATTCAGCAATTATTTATTACCTAGTGAATAGGTTAATCGCAATTTATGAACTTATAGGTAGGCACAATCCCGAAAATTCATATTTTTAACATAATTTCGAGAAGGCCATAGTGCTTAACAAACATCGCAGCAAATAGATCATACCTGAGTTTACATGATTGTGGGAGAAAGTAATGTTACCAGTAAACCATGCTCGACCGAGTCGTATGCGGATAATACTATACTATTTCTCTTATCATTCTGCTATGTCATCACAAAGAGCGACCACTAAATACAGATCGCATGCAGTTCCCAACATTGTGTTGAAGCTGTGTAACAGAAAGAGATACTAAGATAATAACAATAGAAGTTAATGCACGCAAACTAAGTGTATAATGTTGCAGTACTAAGGCCCTAATGTAGGCACTAAAGCTGTTTGCGTTACGTGAAGAGCAAAAGTTAGTATGTGAACGTGCACATAATACACTTGACTGTGACTTTTAGAGTATGCTGAACTTTAAATGAGATTCTTGGAATGTTTGTAAGGGGACACTTTACGGTTGTATTATTCCACTTGCAGCCCGTTTCCGCAACCCGAGCCTTAAAATATTGTCACGTTTGCCCGACCTCGCAACAGATATACAAACTTTTCTACCTGATTTTTCGGCTTGTTCAAAATATATCAATCGTAACAAGTAATATGAAATTTGATACAAAGTATTTAATTTTATTTAAACACTTGATGTCCGCCTTCTCTTCGCTACTTATCAAAAGTTTCATTCGGTCTCACAACATACGTCTACGGAAAATATCATAGCAACAGTGACATATTGTATCAAACAGGCGCTTAAAATATTGTAACTTTGAAAATTACTGATAAAATATGCTACCTGTCTTATTTGTAGCATTCTAAAGGTGAAAGAATTTTTCAACTCGGTTAAGTAGATCTTGAACTATAACGAAACAAACAAACATACAAAAAAAATCTCTTTTTAGTTTAGATTGAAATGGAAAAAGAACGGATTGGTTTTATCAAACCAATCAACAGGTTTTGGTTTGATTGTATTTTGTATTTCAACGAATTCAGGAACGTGTTGGTGAATCCTATTAAACTGATGAATATACCTTAGTGTAGTTTAGTAGCTATCACGACTGTATATCATCATCAGTATTCATCCTTACAACTGGGTAAGGTTGACATCATTATTATTAGCCTTCGGCAGTCCGGCTGGACATAGGACTCTCCTAATCTTTCCCGATTTAAGCTAGGCATACACCAGCGCTTGCACGAGTTTGAGGTAAACTTTTCAAAGTCATGACTAAGAAACGTTAAAAGAAAACATAGTAAAATAAATCCTGATCCCAAAAGGTCTGGTCTATAAACACCATAGCTCTAGACTAGCTAGACAAAAATAAAGATATTGCAGGAGACAGAACAAGCAAATTTCTAATGTGAATATGACATCCAAAATTGAAAGGTTACAAAAGGAATAATCTCGTTGTTACCGCTTCTGAGTTTCAAAATTTATTCGTATATATATTTGCTCACTTACCATGCACTGAGTGCCATTTTAGTTTTTTGCTATAAAAATTGCCTCTTATGCTATTGGAGAACAATGCTTGTCATACTCGTAGCTACGTAAAAGCTTATATAATACAAAATTCCGACAGACTTTATTAAAAGCGAAGCTTGAAAATATGAATGGAATAATTTCATTTGATCTTTAAGTTTTAATAATCTACGTAGGTATTTGTGTTGTGAAATTAAAATATTTTTACTTTCAACTTAACAATTTCAAAAATATTTAGATAGATTTTTTGCGGAAGGTTTACATTATTTATGAGTAGAATGTGTATTGCTCTCGTAACAAATATTTTGAATTTGATCCCTTAACGTTTAGGGCAACGGTAATTACGGGCGGTGAATGTAAACTGTTGATGTCCACTACCTACTAGACATTATGTTTGTTGGGCAGATCAAGGTGAAAATAATTACCAAGTTTTATTCACTTCTTACGACACTTATGTATCCCACGTATAAGTATAAGCTGTTCAAGGACACATACGTACATTCATATCTATCTCATTTTCTCAAGCTTAAAAGTGACATGCACATTTTCTACATACGGCGAAACTAATAACTTTATAATACAGTGCAATAATATAAAAGTTCGTTCTAAAAAATTCACAAGATAAATCGTCCGTCAACGTGTGGGCAGCACATCAATCACATAGTTCAGCTACGTGTTATTTTCTATACAACTGACACGTGTGTAACACAATTTTTTTCACTTATTGAATCAATGGAATAAGGCTCTACACACTTAAAAACAGTCAATATTGTTATCATTTTTATAGAGCTACTGTTATTGTTATGTTCCGTTGACAAAATATGCATGTATTATATTATATAAGTAGGTAAGATTCTTCTTGTGGAAAATGGGAACTGAACGATAGTAAAACTGTATCAAATTCCAATGCATGGTTTAGAAGGTTAGCGGAGATACAGACAGAAGAAAACAAGGTTTTTAACAAGGTCGGTAATGCGTAAGTGATACTCCTGGTATATTATGGCCCATAGACTACGATAACTGCTTACTATCGGGCAGGCCATATGTTTATTTGTCACCTTAGGTGTATAAAAAAGTGACTTTGCTTTATAAAAGTCGTTTTCAATCGAATTATCGATAATAGAACTTGAAATAAAGGAAAATGTTGATTGTACCAGCTGTTTCTCATCAATAGCGGCCTCTCAGGTTAAAAACATGGTAACGAGGAATTAATTATATTAGTTCTTAGTATGCTATAGTTATTACTCTTTACTTAAGTTATGTAATACTGTGAAACTATTATATGTGGTGATATTCTATTACGAGGTTTCTTGGATGGCCGAAGTTTAGAAATGTTATGTTAATGTTTCATATCTACGACATAGGACTTTGTGAAGTTATGTGTACAAAAAATATGTTATTAACGTCGCACACTGAATAACAGAAAGTGTTCATATATCTGGCATAATATATCTTCGTAATGTTCTAGAAAACATGTTGGTGTCGATCATTGTTACCTTTAGACGATGCTTATGTCTTGCAGTCAATGTCTAGAATTTGATTAATGTTATAATCAATTATGTTAGTGTAGTACTAGTGTAGTCTATATAAATAATTTCCGAGGCGCGGTTTCACCCTCTTTCGTTTCTGCTTACTGCTTTGCTCCCATCGTCAGTAGCTTGATTTTACATAGCCTTGATGTCCTAAAGAACTGGGCTATCATACGCAAAAAGAATCATTCAAATCCGACTAGTAGTTCCAGAGATTAGCGCGTTCAAGGAAACAAACAAAAAACTCTTTACCTTTATTATAATAGTATAGATTTCAATGTTTGTATGTTTGACCTCTATGTGTTCCAAAACCACTGATCAGCTTGTGAGGAAATTTTAGTAGGGTTAACAGAATATTTTTTTTTTTACTTCACTTTGCAACGCATTTTGGGCACCTACAGCTAGTATAATTATTAATCTACAATAAGTACATAACTTAAATTGCCGTAAATTAAACAATGCTATCCTAATAATAGCTCAGCGACCGCTCAAAGAATGACATGAATGCAAGACAGACGACTCTTATCCACGAAGAATAACGGACGTTTTGAAAAGGCTGACTTTAATTGAATCGGCTCAGGACTTGACATGTGTCACGACTCAGGCTAGCGTCTATAGTTAGAGCCTATTATATCCACGGTCATTTGTTTGAAATTGTTTAGAGTAAGATGGACATAAATTCATGGTCATTGTCATGATCATGAATTTATGTCAAAAAAAAAGTGAATTCATGCTATGCTTTTTTAACATGTAGTTTTGAACAAGAAAATAACTACGCATAAATGCAATACAATTCTATTTTGAGCTTTATTGAGTTATTGGCTTTATTAATATGTATTTGGCATTTTTATTTATACGCTAGCTGCGCCCTGCGGCTTAGCCAGCGCGGAAAATTGTATGTGTTTAACTAGGAAACCAGATCAATTTTCGAAATAAAAAGAATCCTATGTTCGTCTCCGGTACTGTATCTATATACATACCAATTTTCATCGAAGTCAGTTCATCTAAAAATAGTCGCTGAGTGGTAACAAACACACACACAAACTTTCGCATTTATAATATTAGTAAGGGAAAATAGGGTATAAGTACACTATTTACAATTAATCTAAACTAATATTATAAAGAGAAAAAAATAGATTTTTTTGTATGTTTGTTTGTTTGTTCCGATTTAACTCAAGAACTTCATAACCGAATGAAAAATTCTTGAACCTTTAGAAAGCTACAAATAGAAAGGTAATATTTTTTTAGTCATTTTCAAAATTTTAATATTTGAAGCGCCTTTGTAAATCTGAATATTGCAATACGTCGCTATGATATTTTCCGTAGGCGTTTGTTGTTAGACCGAATGAAACTTTTAATACCGAAGCGAAGCTAGGGCGGACATCTAGTTGAAAATAAATCTAAACAAACAGTTATTAGCACCTACAATAAGCGACCTCATAGTTATGAGCGATATCTACCAGTAAGTCTTTGGCTAGACTTTAAATGTTTTCAAAGGAAAGAGGATTATTAATGAAGGAGTACACTGAAATATATTTGACTCATAAGTTACAATTGTGTACAGCCTTTGTCGGAGATCTTAAAATATAAATAAATAAATAATCTAACGTGTAATTTAAATGGCGAAATGTGTACTTGAGGAATGTATTTACTTTTAAACTTTCGCGTTGCATGATATAGTAGAACTAAATATACGAGAATTCACGCGATCATGCATTAGGTATTTACATACCTTATTTTGCTTGACGTTTCGACCAGTTTACACCGGCCGTGGTCACAAGCAGACTGATGTGGCGATGTCACGGCTCCTTATGCGAAGTAGATTCTAAATCTACCCTCACATTTTGTCACACGTGGAAAGACAAAAATGTGAGGTATGTAATAAAATATAAACATTCAGTAAATATACAATTATAGTCAATTCTACGTTCCTTTATGTATGAATATTATCTTACATTTGAGGTAATGGTGCGTGAGTGATATTTTCATGTTTTATGTTGTCATGCATCGCTTATATTTTTTTGTTTGGGAACTACGTCACGGTTTTATCACAGTTGATCCAGTGTTCGTCGTTCTTGATTTAGTTTTCGATAGAAAATTTAACATTGTAAAAAGAGACGTATTAGTAAAAACTTGTACTCTACAAGTTTCTTTATTCTCTCAATAAAATCTCAATTCAGAGCAAAATCTGCAAGCTAAGTACACACTTGTTGCAGTCAATACACAAATAGATATCCGTTTTAAAAAGATACTCGTATTAAAAACCCTCTGTGCATTCTAAGAAAAACGCATATATATCTACGTGCAAGCAATAAAAAAAATGAAATAGCCTACGTAGATTCCTTTTTAATTGAATACTAGTTAAGAGTGTTTATACCTTATGAGTGGGAACGTCGCAATTTAGTATCATATTTCGTAGTTATCAATTTTTATCATTTAATCGGAGCTATATTTTAATTTTATGTTCTGCTAACTTTTTAGAATTAGGTGAAAGCTGTATTATTTTTGCGTTTGATAGCCTAGTTCTTGAGGAAGGTTATATATAGGCTACGTAATAACATGCTGCTACTGGCAACGGGAGCAGAGCAATAACCAAAGATGTAACTAGAAGCTAGTAGTCTATATTTATCAACATACCACACGAAAACTGGCTATTAACAAGTATTCGGTAAAAAATATCAAATGCTACATTGTTTCACAAAGTCGACACCGTTTCACGACAACGAACAAAACTATTTACGTGTAGTAAATACGGCACAAAGCTAAATGTGGACATAGCTTTGTGGCGGTGGTTTGTGCTGTACGAGACACTTTGATTCCTTTCATTTGTTTACAGTCTGAGCGTTGCGTTCACACAAATTGTACAAGCGCATTATCTATGTTAGAGTTCTAGCAAATGTTATTACCTATATATTTTGATTTTATATATGACTAGCTTGCCGTAGCGTAGTATCACCCGAGTCTTTGGCTACTGCCCTGCTTCCGTCGCCAGTAGCGTGATGTCACATTGTCTTTAACCTTCCTCAGGAACTGGGCTATCCAATGCATAATATATAATAAATAGATAAAATATGATTGAAATATTACCTACGTCTGCAAAATATTTTTTGCTATTTTAATTTACTGCAAATTTACTGTGCAGTCTACTTTAGTAAAAATTTACAAATATTGCAATTCTAAAAATACGTCAAAAATTCTTTCATATCTGTATCGATGGTTTAATCACATTTTTTTTCAATGAAAATTGTATTGATATTATTTCTATTTATTACTTAAATATTTTTATATATTTTTAAACTTCTTCCTTTATACGAAATATACAACAAAATAGGTATAACGAAATGAATTTTGGGTCAGTATGTTACGTTATTTTCTTTGTATTTTAATACAAAAGATACAGGGATATGTACATAGGTACCTAGTCTCGTATAATATACAAAAGAACATTTTTTAATCAAAACTATTTAAACTTATGCATTGAAGATTATTCTGTATTAAAATTTTTAAATCCAGAAACGAAACGATTTTCGGGATGAAAAGTATGTCCGTCCTATGTCCTATGTCCGGCACCGAATCCATCTACATACCAATTTTCATCGAAATCGGTTTGGCCGTTTAGGCGCTGAGTGGTAACAAACACAAACTTTCTCATTTATAATATTAATAGGATTCTTAACCGCCTTCAAAAAGAAGGAGGTTCTCAATTCGTCAGCAACTTTTTTTTATGTACCTATGTTACCCAATTACTCGAAGATGGATGGAACTATTTGGATTTTTTTTTTGTTTGAGAGTGTATACTTTTCAGGTGGTCTGATAATGGTATCCTGGAGAAATAGATACTCGTAGAACTCTTCAAATTTTATATGCACACTTGAAGCGATTTGGCTAGTTTTTAAAAAAGTACTTTCTCGTAGTAGTCCCATTTCAATTTGGTGAAGATCTGATGAAGAATTTCGGAGATAGGCCACGGAACTCCTCAATAATAGATAGCAAATGGACTGGGATTGCTGAAATATCATGTCTGTCTATTGTTTACACCAGTTCATAACATAACATTACGTCGGTACGCATTTTTTTTCATATTTTCTTTGTTAGCACATAACAAATGTAGTAGAGCGCATTTGTTTTAAACCATAGATCCTACGTTGTAGGTCACATTATGCTCTCTTACACTAAAACTTTACAAACATCGTAAAATAACGGGTGGCGCAAAAGTAAAGACCCTATTTGGTTCAGCTATAACATTTTTTCTAAATTAGAAAACTAGATTTAGATTTTTTTAAATGTATATTTGTGCCATTAAATTTCGTACCATTAGGATTTAAAGATGATGTCTTTTAAATGGTGACCTCCAGAGTTGATACACATTTGAGCCCTATTTATGACATTTTGCATAACTTGCCGTAACACTTCCTGCGATATGTTCGTTATTTCTTGACGAATGTTTTCTTTTAGAGCTGCGAGAGTCTGTGGCTTGTTCACATACACCCGAGATTTCAAAAAACCCCAAAGAAAGAAGTCTGGACTGGTCAGATCGGGTGATCTTGCAGGCCAAGGCAAATCGCCAAAACGAGAGATAACTCGGCCTGGAAAAGCGTCCCTCACTAAGTCCATAGTGTCGAGCGCTGTGTGTGCCGTAGCGCCGTCTTGTTGAAACCAGATGTGCTCCAGCCCCAATTCGTCCAAACTGGGTATCAAAAACTCACGTAACATGGTTCTGTAGCGTTCTCCAGTGACAGTAATCGCATTGCCTCCAGCGTCTTCGAAAAAATAGGGTCCGATCACTCTGTCAACACAGATGCCACACCATACAGTAACTTTTAGTGGGTGTAGAGGTGTTTCTTGAATAATGCGCGGATTATCAGTGCCCCAGAACCGAGTATTCTGCTTATTGACATGCCCTGAGAGATGGAAATGCGCTTCGTCACTCATAACCAATTTTGAAGGAAAATCATCCTCTTCAAGGTTGAGGTTTATGACGCGCTGGCAGTAATCTAGACGAGCTCGGTGGTCAGCAGGCAGCAGCTGATGAGTCATTTGAGTTTTATACGGGAACATCTTTAAGTCTTTCACCAAAATACGCTACAGGGTCCGTCTGGAAATGCCCAATTCCGATGCACGTCGCCTCGTTGATGTTTCTGGACACTCTTCCACATCTTTGCGCACAGCATCGATATTTTCAGCTGAACGGCCTGTTCTTGGTCTCCCAGACTTAGGTCTATCCAATGTTGAGCCAGTTGCTTCAAGGCGTGTGGCAAAGCGTCGAATTGTGCGACCAATCGGTGCCGGACGGTGGGGAAATCGTCGACGAAATTCACGTTGTGTTCTTATCACTGATGAATTATTCCGTAAGAACATTGACACAATTATTCCACGTTCTTGGGGAGTAAAACGGTCCATGTTTATTTTCAGTGTATTTTACATTTGTTCTCTACACAATTTTCAACAACAGAATGACAGAAAATGTCATATATAAAAAAAAAAAGTATTTTCTTTAGTGCCAGTACTTTTGCGCCACCCAGTATAAATAGTATAAAATTTATCTACATCCCAATATATGGCATAACAATTGAGATAAATATATGGATTATATACAGCCTGCTTGTTAATTCTACACTGACGTAAAGGTGAAGCCGGGACGGTACGGGGTTGGGCGGAAGTGATTCTACTTGAAGATCTTGACTTGGAGAACCGGTATCCTTGGGTAAATTGTTGTCTCAGTTCTCATTATCACAGCTCTCACTTTCCACCTTCTCCTCCGCCACCCTGCTCGCCGGGGAAACCGAGGACGTTACCGAGGTATCAAATGGAATTCAAAATTATAAAATACTTATTTAATCATTTCTGATTTACTAAATCAAAATACGAATTACTTTGTGCTTAGTAAATTTATTTTTTTACTTTTTAGTTTCCTTCCTGTTTGTAGGCGGTTTTTCATATTTAAAAATATTTTTTAACTTAGCATTGTATACTTAACTAGCCAGCCATATCGAACATTCAATTCGAGCTCATCCGTTTCATAAATAACCTCAATAAAACCGAACGTGAGGGCATCCGACTCCCGTGTCGAGGGTTCCATATTAAGATTTATTTGAAATTTTTCCGGTTTCCTGTATTACGCAGTAAAGTGCATTTTGAATTGCATGTATAAATTATTTAAAGAAAACTCTTTTTGTTTGTTAAGATACTTTTGTTTGGTAGACGTACTGATTTTTCCGTATCGCCAATTAATCACATAAATTAACAGTCCCAAAAACTCGTAATTGAGAGTAATTACCTCTATATTAACACACAGTAAACCGAAATCAGAATAGTAAAACTATTATTATTACAAAATCAAGTAACACAAGCGTTTCATAGAGGTCGAGGACGTACGAATGAAGTCCATTTCCTTTATTTTTTAGCAAATTCTCAAAACGGTAAAAAGACAACTTGCAAACCTTACTTTAATAAACATCCTTAAAAAATTAATAGAACGTTAATAGTAAACATGATTAGAGTAGAATCTCAAGGAAACCGATGACAGCCCCTAAACGGCTCAACCGATTTCGATGAAAATTTGTATGTAGATATATTCATTCGGTGCCACTGACATGAGCTACTTTTTATCCCGAAAATCGGTCTGGTTTCCGAGAAGACAAAACGCATTTTAGGCGTGGGCTAAACCGTGGCGCGCAGCTAGTAATTGGTAGGACTGGATGGAATAAACCATACTTTTAGTAACATAAAAATATTTGTTTTCATATTTCATACAAATGTTATTCAATAGAAGTTGTAGGAACTTTATTTAGCTATTTCAGCTGAGCTTAACGCTTAGTTGACGGGGTCATAATTTATGCCATAAAATGCAATGTTTTTCTATTATGGTTTGCATTGAACTAACAAGTTAAGTTTAAAACATTAATATAGAATTTGCCGGTAATTGTAAGGTCAGTACAATTATGATTCACTACTTTTAAGTATGACGTAAAATAATTCTCTTCGTAGACTTTCAAACCGTGACGCTCTCGTGGCTGGATTCAGTGACTTTGTGTGTGTGTTGTGTTGTGAAGTTTAATAATGATGTACAAGAATCAACAATATTTGGACATGGTGTTGTTTTATGACCGCGCCGGTCATAACCTTGTGCGAGCTCTGCAAATGTTTCACTGACGCTATTCGAATGTGCCGATACGTTAGTATTTAAAAAGTCCTAGGTGCATTAAAAACGATATATTTTACAAGTTTGACAGTTTTAAGCCAATTATTAACAAAATGTGTCTTGAATCAGTTGGTTCGATTATAATAATAATAATAATAATATTCTACCACATTCACACAGCGCCATCTAGCCCCAAATTAAGCAATTATATTTGCTTGTGTTATGGGTACTAAACAACGGATAAACTTCTTATATACTTTTATTTTTTTTGTAAATACATACATTATTATAGATAAATTACATCCAGACACAGAACAAACAATCATGCTCATCACACAAAGGTTTGTCCTGGGTGGGAATCGAACCCACGACCTCCGGCTTAGCAGTCAGGATCACTAACCACTAGACCAACAGGCCAGTCTAAAAATATTTGCCTACCGCGGAAATCAAACCCATAACACCCCGGCGTCACAGTCAGTTACACTAACCACTAGACCAATGGTGCAGTCAAAGATAATTTGGTGTTTTAGTAACATTATAGGTATATCATTAAACAATTATTTTAAGTAATTTTGTAATTCTGTTATTATCTATCATTCGGCATTTCGGATGACAACTCAAAAAATAATTATATTCAGGACTATGCTTTTTGTCTAAAAGCAACTAATCATACATAATAAAAGTGTTGTAAAGTAAAATATAATTATATAATATTAATATATTCTACCACATTCACACAGCGCCATCTAGCGCCAAATTAAGCAATTATATTTGCTTGTGTTATGGGTACTAAACAACTGATATACTACTTACATACATTTTTGTTGTAAATATATACGTATTATAGATAAATTACACCCAGACAGAACAAACAATCATGCTTTTCACGCAAAGATTTGTCCTGGGTGGGAATCGAACCCACGACACCCCGGCGTCGCAGACAATAAATTACCTACTCATAAAATAGTACTAATGTATTGACTTTTACCACAAACAATTTTCAAAAAAGCATCCTTTATGTTTTTGTAAAGCCAATATTACTTCAAGAATATATTTGTTCAGAAATTCGCTTACAAACACTTTGTTACCTAATAAGCGGGTGCATTCAAGCTGCAAGATTCGTACTTTGAGAATCCTCTTAACAGGGAACTAGACGTTTGGTCTATTTAGTCTTCTTTGGGAAGTGAATAGCTAGAAAACGCTTTGAGGAGATAACAAACAAAAATTTCTTAACAATTTTAAGGACTAAATTGAATTTATTTTAAGACTAGAAGTCCGCCCTCGCTTTGCTTCGGTATCAAAAGATTCATTCAGTCTCACAACAAACACCTTAAAATAAAATATGAATTACTTTTGCTCTTCTCTACTCTGGTCTTTTTTGTTGCATATAATTTACAAATAATGAAATTCTGAAAATATATATATATAATAAACATATATTAAATATAATAAAATATAGTCTATGTTACCCGCTTTATTTAATGATTTCTAAAGGTGAAAGAATATTTCAAATCGGTAACTTCTAGACAGACTAGTATAAATTAGTGCTACTCATTTAATGAAGTATATTAGTTTCATACTCCATTACTTGCTGTGCCTAACTTGGTTTATAGTTATTCGTACTATAACTACCGCTTGCTTTCAGCAATGAGGCTATAAATACTGCAAATTTTTGTACTGAGGGGAAAAACAGGGATAATTTGTACAATGCCATTTATTATGTTCGGTTTTGGGCATTTATATCATCGTATAATTTACTTAATGAATAAAGTTACATCCTTTTTTTCAAACAACGTAATTTATACATTAAAAAGATTTTATTCGTTTCAAAAAGAAATTAAAATTTAATTCATTTATTAATATTAAAAAGCTATGTAACAATAAACTCCTTATAATTTTTGCTAGCACGTACAGTGTGTGAATTTTATAAATTTTCGTAAATTCTTGACCGGTAAATACTTATAGATACCTAGTTGTAGTTGGCACGTTATCATTTTTATGCTGATAGATACTTGATGGTTTCAGTAGAACGGCCCGGCTCGATCAGAGAAGTACCTACAACTTTCTTAATTTTTATTTATTAGTAGGTATGCGTTTCATTATCAAATCAAATCAAATCAAATCAAATCATTTATTATTTGTAAAACATAGGTAAACGAAAAAATGCAGATCTTATAAATACGTTAAAGTGCGCTATGTTTTGTCTATGTAAAGACATACAAATATGGCTAATTTATAGGTCTACAATAAAATTTAAAAAAAAAGAATTTTACTATGTCACATTAATTATTACAAATAAATTATTATAATGTCACATTAATTATAACAAATAAATTACCTATTATTATTACAATGTCCAATTACATTCGGTGTGAGTTAGAGCGCCGAAAGCCCAATTACCTTCTCGATCCTCTTTCTTTTCTTCTTTTCGTTTCTAAAAGGTTTAGTATACAGAATACAGGTTAAGCTGAAATTTAAGTTTCTAAGTCAACGTGACATCTATTTTTACTGACTTCAATAAGGTTTTTGATTCGGAGTATTTTTTTTTTGTATGTGTGTTACCGCAGAACTCGGTTCTTTATAAACCAATTTGGAAAATTCTTTTTTTATTTAATAGGGTATACTCTAAAATAAGTTCCATATTTTTATTTAAAAAAATGGTTCTCTATTTTGGTTTTAGTTTTATATTTGAAAAACGTATACAAGGAGTAAATAGATGTAAAACAAAGCGTTGATGTCTTTTGTGACGAGATAACTTAGGTTGGTTCTTTTTAACTTAAAATTAATACCTGTATTATTTGTATAAAATGTAAAGATGTTTTTTGGAAATCTCACTATTATGAGGTTAATTTGAGCAGTTTAAATTTGTCAATGACTATTTTTCAAATACAATTTAGTTAAAGTTTCTTCTACACAATCCTAACGCGGCTTTCCCGCGTTCAGCGCAATTCACTAATGCTTATAAGCACGAGAATAAACTGCGTCGAAACAATAGTTGCTATTTCCATGCCCTACATTCACCTAGAAAATGAGCAAAATAATTAAATCTAAAGAACCAGTACAATTCGCTAAAAATGGAAACGCTTCTTCCTAAATAAATATCTACACACGTTAAGACTGATAATTGTTGATACAATTTAAAATAAAAAAGTATTGTGAGCTATATTTGTAGACGTAAATTTCTAAAAAATGTCGATCATAATCGTAGGTCGAGATTCGAAAAACGTGATGATGTTACTAGAACATATTACGTAAACATGCGGAACTGAGGGACTCGTTTCCATATGCAACACATTTTGCAAACATCCAAATTTTCTGACGTCTGTTACCCAAAAATATTTCAGACCTTTTACGCCGAGTCAATGTCGTAATCACAAAGCTTTCTCTGAATACGTTTTTATGTCGCTCATGATATTATGGAGCAAAAATACAAAATTATGGTAAGCATATTCAAGTTTGTAATAATAGCTACTTATTGTCGATTCCATTTAAACGTTTTATATTGAATTTATGTTTGATACTTTAGTATAAATTACGAGTACACCGCACTGCGGTATATTCGTGGCAGCGAATAATCTCTGCCATGTCACCGCATCCGTTCTTATTATGGGCTTATTGCCTTCGCAGTTTCCTAGTTGGCAATATCTAGTCACATCAAGATTCTAAGAAGGTTATAATACATAGTGGTGCTGATCTCGACAATAAGCATTTACGTTACGAATTTTGTGGATATCGGGACAATCCCACCCACATGCCCATCACTGTGACTCCTGTAAGCCAGGATTAACAGTGATATCCAAGAAAAACACCGAGCTTTGACACTCGGGAGTCCCGGGGACTGCTAAACCTACTGTCTTGGACCCCGCAACGAATTTAATCAGAAGTAAGAGGAGGAGTTGGAAATAAAATGTCCACTTCCCTCCATTGCAAAGCGGGCGACAAATTTAATCTGTATAGGATTATGACCTATTAAAAGAGAGCACCACGGACACGTAATATTAAGGGACCTATGTGAGCTATATCTGATTCCAGTAATATGTATGGCAGAAACGCTTAAACGCACGGAAATTCACCCTAGATGACACAAGATCCTCATAATAAACTGGTCCTGATGTAACTTGTAAACTATTTAACATTATTTCGCGGTCTTTACGCCAAAGACTACACTCCCAAAGAATGTGATGAGCAGACTGTTCTTGATTGGAACACTGACAACTCGGCGAATCAACTAACTTAAACGAAAATAGTTTGCTCTTAAAGTTACCATGACCCGTAAGAAATTGGGCGACACAGTGATCTACCTCTATCCATGTTCCTTCCAACCGCTTTACAACTGATGGAAAAAACTGGTACAGGTGGCGCCCCTTAGTTGAAGTATCCCAGCGCTGCTGCCATTCGCCTATAAGACTCCTATAAACTTCATTTTCTTCTTTAAATAATCTAATGATTTTCTGGCGATCGCGCGATTGTAAGAAGTCACTATTCATGCCTTCGTGAGTTGTATAATACATAGCCGCTCGTCTCTGAACCTCAAGATCAACCGGAAGAACACCTGCCAGTACTGGCAAAGCCTCAGTGCTAACTGTCCTATATGCCTTACACAGAAATATTAACGCAAGACGTTGACTTTGAAGCAATTTGCGCCTTACAGCACCTATAGTTGCCCTATCAGCCCATACAGGCGCCCCATAACACATACTTCCTAAATAAGTAGCACTATAAATTGTTTTAAGAGTATTAAAAGAAAGACCCCATGTTGTTGTTGATATTCTAGTTAAAGCGTAAAAACTATTTTTAGATTTTTCCCCAATTGTAGTGATGTGATTAACAAATGAAAAGTTTCTTTCTAATATGAATCCTAAGTAACAAACTGAATCCCTACTTTTAATGCTAATATTATTAAATTTTATTCGAGGTGGTGTTTTCAGATTTCCTTTTAAAAGAAGCTGAAAAGTTTTGTAAGTAGTGCTTAAAATAAGTTGTTCTAGCTTAAGCTTATAAGTAAGACACTGTTGAGAGCCGCAACGATGATCGCTAGGTTTTTTAAATCTCTTACAGGCTATGCAACTAAATTTAAAATCTGGGGTGGTCTTGTTGGGACAAGCTCGAGTATCATGTTCCCCAGCACAATTTGCACAAGCAGGTGTTTTGCTTGTACAAAATTTAGATATATGGCCAAACTGCTGGCATTTCAAACAACGCACTATGTCAACGTCATCAATAAACCTACAAGTTGCCCAATCTATAAAAAGCTTATCTTTAGTAGTGGCCAGATGGTTCCTAACCGCAGGTTCTACTTCTAAGCCTATCCATTTACGACCATTATCTAATTTACGCCTACGAGTGATTCTAGTGCTCTTAACAAAATCCTCTTCCATAAGTGCCATTTCGTCTTTGATGTTTTGACGATATAAGGCAGTTATAAATGCCGAGTCCTCCATAGTAATTGGGACATCCTTAACAAGTATACGAGGCCTACGTCCTTTCGGTTTCTCCAAACGTAACCCTACAGATTTAATAGCATCTACGGACTGCAGTTTCTGTAGCTGCTTTTCATTAGCGACACGTAACACGACACCTGACTTTGCGGTCTTCTTAACGCCGACAATTTGAAAACCGTCGTCACTAGGTTTAATCGCTTTCATGAGCGCTTGTTTGGTTGCTGAAGATGACGCAAAGTCAGCTGATCGCTCTGTGGTCGGATAGGCGACAACACACGGCAGAGGTGGTCGTGACTGAACCGTGGCTGCCGACTTAGGTGGTACACGCAGTTTTAACTTGTCCGCATACGTTTGTTTATGCTCGAGGTTCGGTTTCGATAATGTTTGTTGAGTGTTTTTTACATTATCTAATTCACGCTCGATATTTGCTAACTTAGTTTCATTACATGACGACTTTATCGCTAACAAAGAAACTATACCAGTAATGCGCTGAGTGAAATCCATTATTGCCGTTTTATTTGCTACATTCATACGAGATCCCTGATCGTTAACTAATTCATTAATTTTCGACAAATAATCAGTCGCCTGAGCTACTAACGAACAATAGTCCCTATCTGAACTGCTATCGCTTAGGTTTAAAATTGAGCTATCCTTGCCTAAGTTCATTGTTTGCACTCGCTTGGCTCCTTCTAAGGGAGAAACAAATGTAGGTGAAATGTCACTGAACAAGCGTTTCGCCGTAGGTGTTACAAACTCCCTCCCCCCACTGTCAGGGGGCTCGCCCATGTATTTTGACATATTTGTTTAACAAAACTAACTAACCTATGAACGACCTGTTACTAATAAATACGCAAAATATATAAAAACTACAATAAAAACAGACTAAAATAAATTTGAAATTTGAATTTGAATTTTGTGGATACATTTTTGTGAAAATTTTATATGATTTGAATGAAATCTTATACTATAGTACTACTGTCAGGCTACTGGCGGCTTGAGCGGAGCCGCGGAAAGCTAGTCCTATAATAATATGTTTTTAATAACACATGACGTGGGATATGAATAAACAAAACTAACATATATTTAGCAGTAGTGAGCGATGTCAGACAAACGGCAGGTTATGTTTAATATACACACCATTAATTTGTGTCATTATTGAATCAGAACTAAAGATATACTACCTAATATATCGGTATCTTACAATTTAGTTTATAGAATTAGTTTGCTGAATCAAACTAAACTCCACATGCCAAGTTTGCCTCTTCGCAATCGTAACTTGTAGTTGCTGTTTATGTGAGAATATTATACAGCGAACATCTAAAATCCATCTCGTATTTGCTCATGTCTCCACACATCTTACTTATCTAAGAAAATATTGTTCTCCAGTGTCTTACTCTGGAATAACGTACGGGAATATAATATTATATCAACCAATCTGATTTAGGTTGGCTATGTAATTCGTATTAAGTAGTTGCTTACCTATAAATTACTGCCTCCTGTGGTTCTGTGGTGTTCGGACTGCTACGCAGAGGTCGCGGGTACTCATAGGAGCTTGGCATGTGCATGAATGTCTATTAATTTGCATTGCTCTAGGTGTTTATATGTATAGTATATAGGTATTTACTCGTTTATATGTATATCAGAATTCTAGAACTTATAACAGATGCTGTAATATTATATCCTTACTTTGGGTCTAGATGGCGCTGTGTGTAGTTGTTGATTTTTTATATCTATACTATTATAAAAAGCGGAAGAGTTTGTTTGTTTGTTTGAACGCGCTAATCTCTGAAACTACCAGACGGATAAAAAAAATATTTTTGCGCATAGCCCAGTTCTGAAGAAAGGTTTATAAGTTATGTAATATTACGCTACTGGCGAAGGGAGCAGGGCAGTAAGCAAAGACGCGAGTGAAACCTTGCCGCAGAAAGCTAGTTTATAGTATAAAAGCAAAGTCGCTGTTTTCTTCTGTATGTTTCTTTGGTAACTATGTCTCTAAACCACGAAAAGAATTTTAATACAGTTTACGCAATCGTTAAGATAATTTCTGCCTTTGTATACATGTGTTTTATAGTGGAGAAAAAAGATTCTAATTCATGACGTAAATAGCATACCTATTCTACTAATCACGTGTGAAACGGGACGGTTTGCTAGTAATATTTAAAATCCTTTACAATGTATTTTAAATTTCATTTATTTGAAAATATGTTTTGACCAAACAGGTGGCGTGTTTTCGCAAGACTTGGCATAATCTGATGTGATGTCGAGCTATAATGCGGAATTGTTTCTGTATCAAACGATTGTGTTCACAGAATTGTCGAAACGTAACAATATTATTATTTTATCTTTTATGTAAGTAATAACGCATACGATGAATGTCATAGTTCTACCAAGAAACAGTACCTCACGCCTTTAAGGATATCACGGAGGATTAACAAAATAAGTTTGCTGCAGTCTCAGAGACCGCGCGCGACCACGGGAAGGTTAAATTGAGAATAAACAACACAAACCTCCTACAACCTTCTGCTAGCCTAGTACTTTTTTTGAAAAATGGTATCTATTATAGTAGTTAGCGGTAAGTAATTAAATAAAAAATAAATAATTAGATTAACCAACCTCCTACAGGCTTCTGCTTCTTTATTGTAGAACCTGTAAAGTATATATAAATATTAATCATTTAAAATACAATATGTATAATGCTATCATTTGGAAATAATGCATTCTGGAATAATAATCATGTAGGCATTGTAATAAAATACTGTAGGTACATACTCTGTTTTAATACTGTTACGTTCTTGATCATTAACTGGAAACTTGATGTACTTCTCCCTCATTTGAGGAGTATTGAGACAAGCAGTAACTTGCGCAATAACAGATGAAACTGTCTGCTGAGCCACAAAATGACCTTGGCCACCTATAGGATGTTGGTATGAACCGGTAGCATAAAAGGATAATGCTATCAATATCTAAAAAAAAATAACAGAAGCTTAGAATGAGTAGGTACTATGAATAATTATTTAGGTAAGTGTAGTATCATAACGTTGTATGGATAATTGGTTAAAATTTTCCACATAAGTAGGCATATACACTTGCTTTACCTCTGTCTCCACAGGCAAGTCTGTAGATCTTCTTGGATTCGTCATCAGTGGTCTTAGTTCATCGCACAAGTTATGTGCCAGCTCCTTAGTAAGTCTGTACCTTTTTACAAATTCTGCATTATCTACATTAAAAGGGTCACATTCCTCACGTAATTCCGCTCGACGACGCTTGCGCTCCGTGTTGTATGCTGCATTATCTGCTTCGAGAAATTCAAATATTTCGTATGCATCGCCATCTAGATTACAATCATAAAATAAATTAAAATCAAAAGATGCACAATACATTTGAAAAAATATAAAAATAAATACGTTTTACTTACTTTTTAACACGCAAAATTGATTCTATTATAAATAAAATGAGAAAACAATAATAAATCCGTCGCGTCTGAGTAACTTTTTTATGATTGCTAAATTTGACGTAAAAACAATATTGCTAATTGTCAAAAGAGACATCATGGTACGAATTGAATGAACTATATTAAGATGACGTCACAAAATTGCTAAGAAAGTAATATTGTTTTATGAATATAATAGGCTTATTTTAAGGGCGTCGTGGTACGAAAAGACGAAGTAATATTAAAGTAATACTGCTTTAAGAGATGGTGGTAAGCCCCTGTTTGTACTTACCTGTCAAAAAGACTTAGGGGATCAGACTGGAATGACTATATATGCAGGGGATCAGAACGGAATTAAAGTATAATAATAATCTCTGGGGATCAGACCGGAATAACTCAATAAATCTGCGAGGTCAAACTTTATATTTAACTCTTCAATACAATTAAATTTTTAAATTTGTGCTTTTATTTATATATAGTTCTCAACTAACTTTATTGTAGGCTCGAGTAAATCACTATAAAATGAAACTGATGTCTGAACTACTATTGGATGGGAATGAGATTGTAAGCGACATGCTCTCTATCCAGGTTTCTACTTGTATTTGAACCAAAAACGTTGGTAGGTCAACCATTAGGAAGTTGGCAAACGATCAAACGTACACTGTTTGGGTTGTGCAGTAACCACTAACTGGCATGCTGTGTTAAATATTTAAAAGAGAGCCAATATCAGCGTGTGCATAGAAATTGTATCAGTCAGATATGTACTTTTCGGTAGGAAAGAAACAAACATCACACAACTTCAAAGAGTAGGCAAACGTATAAACATTTTCATTTTGGTAACTATATTAATATAGTCTCCTGCCATGGTGATCCTGTTGTCATACACATTTCACACAAAATTTTAAAGAATTGAAAGGTACAAGGGTAGTTATATTTCCAATACAAATATTTTGTCTCTTTGTACGATAGATAGAGTCGAGATGGTACTGAATTTTTACTCAGTAAGTAGTGGCAAGTAAAAATATCTGATGGACAGCTTAGGCCTAAATACTTAGCCGGATACCATGCGGCAAAAGTAGAACTTATAGGTAGCTATAACAATAATATAATCTTCAACATAGTCACTAGATAACATTTTTCTAAAATCAACACACATTACAACCAGGCTTTCTCGAATGTTCGAAAGATCATTAAAATAGGATAAAAGTATCAGCGTGTTATTCAAAATCCACTTTCATGTATTACTAAGTAGATATGCCATCGTTAACATATTTAGAAGTTACCTCATGTTGAGCGAAGATGTCTCAAGGTTTGAGGGCATTTACATAATGTCTGATAATGTAATCCAGACTGTTATTATGTTACCTTATAAATCTATACTAATAAATAAAGCAGAAGAGTTTGTTTGTTTGAAAAATTCCTTTTGCGTATGATAGCCCAGTTCTCGAGGAAGGTTATGGCTACTGGCGACGAGCAGAGCAAAGCAAAGCTTTAAGCAAAAAGCGGGTGAAACCTCGCCGCCAAAAGCTATTATAATAATAATAATGAGAAGTTGTTATCTCTTCATGATGCTAACGCAACCTTTGGAGTATAGTAGCTTTTCCATCTTTGTGATATCAACAAAAAAATGACACAATTCTACTTGAAGAGCCGACAAACTGCAGGGCAGCTTGTGGCGAGCTGAATGTGAGTAGCGACACTGCGGTCCAGAATGCAGAATGAAAGAGACAAAGCACGCTCGTGATAAAAAGAGATATAATAACAATGTCTTAAAATTTAAGACACAATTCTTTTAGATATTGACAATTTAATTGTCAATATCTGAAAGAATTGTGTGAGTATGTCTCTATACATGTTGGACATCTAACTCACAATCTCATACGATAGCATAAAAGATGGTAATCAAGGATGCTTTTACACTTGAGATCAGCGAAATAAATCACAAATCCAACTACAAAGAGATACTTGAAATCATTAATTTTGTTTTATAACACTAGTACCTAGATATCTAGGAGCTAAATCTGATTGCGTCGAGAGAATGAATTTCGTCGAGTCAGTAAGAGAGCGCCATCGCCAGTTGAATTATCGACACCTTACCGTCCTCGTTCCGACTCATTTGGTAACGTTTGCACTTTACCTTCAATACGAATCGCTGTAATTTTCATTAGTAACGATGACTTGAAGATTTCCAACTGTAACATCCATAGAAATAATCAACTGAAAGAAATATTTCCAGAAAATTCCGAATCGCAGTAAATATATGAAAGACGCGGTGAAAGTGGCAGTGCTTTGAACTGAACAAAATAAAAGTCATTCGTTTGTTGAAATAATATTGACGGTTATTTAGTACATAATGTCTTAAGTGCGTATATACTTTATGTTGTTTATGTACCTAAAAATATATTGTTTCCCAAGGTCTATTCTATATCTATACCAAAGTTCATCAAAATTGGTTAAGTGGTTTTGGCGTAAAAGCGTAATAGACAGAGTTACTTTAACATTTTTAATATTAGTATGGAAGTATGAATTAATGAAATGCAATTATACCTACGATGTATTCTCTGTGAGAATGATTCACGCTCAAATATTCGAATGACAGTTTATTTTAAGTTCGACAAAGTATTTGTTTCTTTGAAAATACTATTTATTTATTATTATACTTAATTGTACACCAAATTAAACAATAACTTACTGTTGTTACTAAAGTAACAGAGCGTAATTAATCAAAATTTTGTGACATTTAAGTAAGTGAGATTTAAATTAATTTTTATTTTATAATAATTATAAAACTACTTTTATATTTTCTAATAGCAACATCACATTTTGATGTACTTCAAATTAAAAATGACATAAGTCTGTAGTATTATATAAAACTGTACCTATACATTTTTTTTAATGATGAACTAACGTCTTAATTAGTTCCAAGAAGTAATGTCGAGTCGGGTGAAACATTTTGCCCATTGAATTTCTAATTTACATAGATTTATTCAAAGTTTCACGAGTCCGTAGTTATAAGTAATAGTACCTACTGGTAACCAAAACTTCATAAAACATTTGCTTAACAAACAACCAATCTGCTTTTGAAGAGAAGCTTCGTTTTTCAAAGCATCTACATTCCCTTTAATAAGCTAATTGGTCCATTTGCATTGGTTCGTCGATACATTTTGAATTAGCAAGTACTGAATGCACTTGCGGCTCTTCACTGCAGGCTGTAGCCGTCGGTATAAGCGAGATAGACCACGATCTGCTCGACGAGTGATACTTGACATCCTCACTCAGAGCAGCATTGTGTTCAGTGTTTTCTTTTTTTTAATTGTATGAAACAGGAATGGCGTTTTAGATAATGTACGTATTTTATAGAAAGGAATTATGCTGTTTGCTTAAATATATTACAAAGCAATTAGCACTCAAATACTATGTATTTTGTATGAGATAACTTAGTGAAAAGATAATGAACATACATTTAAAAACACGGCAAACATTTGCAAAGTACTAAAGACCAGATACATTTCAAAAAGATTTCTGAGCAAAATAGAAAAAGAACTGACGAAAAATATAATAGCGTGAGTACTTGAAAAAGTTTGCACTTATCTGAGTTTACAGAGTCGCTAAATCTAAGTGTGTTCATCGAAATTGGTCTAAAAAGGTACTCTACACAACATTTAACTTATGATGAGGTTTCATCATAAGTTAAATGTTGAAGAAATTAATTCATGAAGCTGACCCGAAAGAATATACGTCCAGCGCAAAATTGTAGGAAAGTAGCATTATGCTGTAGGGTCAGTAATGGTTTGGGGACACATTTGTATAGAAGCACGTACGGAGCAACACATCGTGAAATGGGGTTCCCGACTGCGGTGTACTACGTAACTGACATGTTAGAATACGTTGTAATGGCTTTTGGCCCATAGGTTGCAGATTACTTTCTTGTAATGCATGATATCACTCCATCTCGTAAAGCAGTTTTACAAAGAATAATGTTTAGGTTGTTCCTATAACTGTGTCTGCATTATTCTGCATATTATATACAATGCAGTCTTGATCCAGAGCAATACGGGAAAGGGAAACGAGATTACCAAGTACGTACGAACGAACGCGGTGACATGCTTTACAAATTAAATATGTGACGTCACGAATGTCTAAAGTAACTTTCCAACTATATTTGTCTCTATGAAATGATTCGGTTCAAGTTTTCCGCACTGCGATGTAATTTTGATGAAACTTTTTATTAGGTTTCTTTGAAATTTGTAGTACTAAGGTTTCTCTATAAAGTTTATTTTCGTGTTGATGCCAGGATTATTTTGTACCGTAATTATTTACTTTTATTATTTGAAACATGACTACCTGTGAGTCGTAATAGCTTATTCATTATTGGTTATTGCACCCTCTTTTAAACACGAAATTACTGGCTTCAAATCAGGCAAGCACGCTAACCTTACGCTTTATAGGATTAGGTATATCTAATAAAGCGTAAGATAGTATCTTTAAACTAAAATATTTGAACTGAGTTTACATTGATTGTAGCAACATGGGTAAGCAGCTTAATTAAACACTATCAACGCTATACATGTAACTTACAATCTAATATCAACCAAATAGAAGTTTAAATATTTTGAAGTTAATCGTAGCGATCCTTATAAACAAATACCATTACGTATAATATCAATATTATACAAGAACGTACCTTAATAAAGATAAGCGTTAAGCCTGTTGCCACGGTTTGTCGCCTAGGCGGCCATTTTACATGGCATTTTACTTTGAAATGCTCAGTGTAATGTTTATGTTTATTATAACTGGCCTCTAGCCAGTGCCCGGTAATTTTTTCTTGTTTCCATGGAGTTTAAGTCTATATCCATTTGCGGGAACTACTAGAACGTTAATGAAAATATTCTAACAATGTATTTTAATTATTTTAAGGAACTTGTTTTAATTGTAATAATAGCTATTTATTTTGAATAAAAAGTTTTAGAATATAAACAATTTTGTATCTTAAGTTTTTTAATACTTTTTATTATTATTTTTAATCGATGGGAAGGCCTATATTGTGCAGTGGACATTTTACGATTAAAGTGATAATAAAAGATATTTACACGCAAATTGTTACAAAGAATTTATAGATATGAACTTTTTCACACGTCGCCGCGTACAAAATGTCACCTTACTACAAACCCACAACAAACGTGGAGTGGTGCACTTTTGCCTTTGGCGGTGGTTACCTGCGGTACAGTCAAGCTAACGATGTAAGCCTTAAAAAAAATTCAACAGCAGATTTTTAGACTAATTTATTTTTGAGTAAATTCTAACTTTGTGCGAGGCTGGTATATTTAGTAGATTTAATATTAAATCTTAATAATAAATTATAACAACACTGATCTAAATGATAATAAAAATAGCAAAAACCCATATATAACCCCTGACGTGAGCTTGTAGTCATTTATTTAAAACACAGAAACAATAAGGTGGCTAAAGTTACTCAAGCTTACAAAGGTTAGTTGGTACGTTAGAAGGGGCAGTTGTCGGCAATAGTAAAAGTAAAGTGTCACTACCTAGAAAACTACTAAAACAAGTACTTAGTACTAATTACTGAAATCTACCGTTCACTTTACTGCTACAACTATCCTATTTTCTAAAGCACTCGGCTAATTTGAATAGGTACGCCATAATGATTTTTTTAACCGTAAAATAAAAGGAAAAGCTATAATTACAAGCTATTAAAACTCATCAGCAAATTGATGCTCACATAGAAATATGCAATAGAAACAGACGCTTTTACACAGTTATTGCAAAAAAGGAAACACAAATCGTGAAACAACATCGTCATCATGAAAGATTAGACAGAAAGACAAATGGCAGTACCTACGGGCATAACACATTGTACACAGTGTATTGTTCTCAAAGAGACGAGAATGTTCTTTTTTCTGTTTGTTTTTTTTTTTTCCTTTTATTGCTCCATTTGCGCCAAGCTTGGCTTGTTTCTGCTTCCCAGTGTTTCCTATGGGACGTAATTAGGGTAGACCACACGGCTAATTGAATAAAAACATTGCATAATTAACGAAGGGAGCCATACCGCTACCTCCTTCTGTTCACCTTGGGTTCAAAGGGTGTTGCAAACTTTGTCTCTCCTTTAACAACTTCAATTTAATATAAATGGCACAATGTGTTTGTTGACGGTGTTTATGCTGACTGACGAATTTATTAGCAGCCAGAGGTGGGCGTGTGAAATATTAACTTGTTTAGAGGTACGAATTGAGGTGTTGGGGGACATTTTGTATAAATTATACCGTTTACATAATTATGTGCGGTGTAGTGGCTATAGTAGAAGTTATGTCGAGTATTGTGCGATTTATTCTCATCTGCTAACTTTGTCTAAGCTAGTCGGTGAAGGCTAGTCTACTAGAATTGTAGTAGTTGTTTTATATAAAACGAGTAAGCACTTATCTTGATTGCTTTGTTGATTATGTACCAAATTTAAGATCAATTAGGACTAAGTTCGAAACCGGTAGAGTAAAAACTGTTCAAAATCAGTAGGTAACTAATTCTCTGCATGAGTCAGTTGTATTAGATTGCTGTGATATTATGTCAAAGGATATCGAGAGTGTGAATAATGAAGTAAATTGTAAACCTTGAAACACAAACATAAAGCCGAAGTTTACCTTTGCCTGATAACGTTTTTCATTCATAGCTTACCTGATATCTTCACAACAATATTACCTGAATCCGTATCAAATCAGTTCATCGAAACAGGTTAACAATAAGCTTGTTGCAATAAAACACCCACCGAACCACAGTTTATGAAGTCGTAAAATCCAGCGGTGTGGTTTAAAGTTAACGAAGGCGGTAATGAATTAAAATACTTCGGGCACAGGTCGTTTGCCGAAAGTTGATGTGCTTATACAAATTCCCTGCCCAAAACAGGACCCCCTGTAATCATATATTTAATGGTTTCCATAATGACCTCGTAAAGTAGTTACTGCCACAAGCCGTTTCATAAATACTCAACTTGTGAGTGAGAACTTTTAATTTTTGTATAAATTTAGGTTAAATCACGAATATGTTTTCTGCATAATATATATTCATTAAATAAAAATATATTTAAAACCTATTCGTTACAAAAGTAGCTACAAAAATTTCATGAAACATCTATTACTGTCTAATAGTTTTTTGTAAAAATTACTGTATAATTAAAGAATTAGCAAATGGCGAGGTTATTTTGCATTATCAAATTAACACAAGGTCTGCCTTCCAATATAGTGAGATATTATACTAAAACTGAACCGTTGAAATATTTTATTAAAACAATGTTTGCAATAAAATTGTCCCGTTGGCGAAATATTTGAGTGTACGCATTTCACAGTAAATGAAACTGCCTGTTCAATTATTGATGTTACAATGGATTTTTTACAATTTTAGATACAGTTGTTATTTGTGTCACTTATTTGAGAAACTGTCTTTCATTATCTCTTAATAATATGTTGTAGTGCCTGGGGCGTTAAAAACATACAAAATCAGCATTTAGCAACAGTGAAAGAAATTAAAAAAAAATTGCGAGTGTGTTTAGTAAATATAATAAATAAAAAGTTTACTTATTAAAAAATATGACCTTGAATTAAATAAAATAAGTAAATTTTTATACATATTCTCTCAAATTGCATTTTTCTTTCACTTTTATCTGTTATCTTGAAAACGACGCAACAAATCTTGATACTACGATTCCTAGTTTTTTAGAACTTGCTTCGTACAATAAAGTCAGAACAAAAGATCATTAGCCAGAAACCTTAAAATTGATATCAGCGACATTGCTACGCCATTTAACAGCTGATTCCTTATATTCCTCTTTTGTCTCTGCGGTTTACAGTTTTATGCTTTGAATATTATTCACAGCCGTCCCATTCTTGTTCTAAGACCCCGGAAAGGGTCCGGGGTATTCCAATGTTCTTTATTATCTTCCACAACCTTCTCGGTTCAGTGTGGTTCCGTTTTGAGATTTATAGTCACTGAGATAATAATATAAATAATGAAGTTTAGTAAAAATGCTAATATAAATTCTAAACTTGCTTAAAAAAAATATTTTGCTTTTGCAAGTTATTGTTTCAGGAAAATGGTTGCTGTTAGGACAGAAATTTAAGCACGTGTGATAAAGTGGTTGATGTCAATTAAAACTAAACATGTAATTTCTATAGTTAACCAGCATCCTACGAGATACTTTTATAAATTTTCTGTTGGTCTTAAATTTAAAACTATTTTGGCTAAATTTTAAATACTTAAGCAATATACTTTTGCGTCAATGAAATGAAAGATTTTAATTAATAGAAAACAAATATTTTTGAAAAGAGATTAACAAGATAGTGATAGCGGAAAACGAGAAAAACGAAAAAGAATACTGGAATCGCAAAGTAGCAGCTAATAGTTGCTGTTCGTATTTAGTTATTTGACATCAGCGAACGCCCGTGTGGATTAGTTGACTCTGGTCTTGTACGAGACCAATAAAAGCGTCAGCTTCAGATTGCATTATTCTTGTAAATAACAATTAATTAAGGCTTTTTTCTTAAATTTTATATCATATCGGAAGAATACTAATTGTATTTTATCAAATTTAATTTCAAAAAAATATCAATGAGCAGTGGCAGTGTGGCACTGCAAAAGTCAATTTAGCAAGAAGTGGAAGTTCATCTTCAAATTCATTTGTTTTAATTTTTTGTTTATATTTTTCAATTAACCTTATAAAAACATGATTAGTGATTATATTGTAATCAAATAACAAGGCACGCTCATATTCAGTACAAATTTTCTAAATAACAAGATATATTCATAATCAAGAACTCATAATAAACTGCTATTCAGTTTAATATTATAGTGGCCTACTGACGATTACGTTTGAGTGAAAGCCTTCGAGAAAGTCAAGACACTGCTTATAACCTATTCCGTCTCATAGTTCAGTTGATTCCTGACAATTCATTAAGAAAGGTATCTATGTCAAGATGGTTCACGAACAGACTAAATAGGGATTCTCCGCCCCATTAACCTGACAGCGACGATCTCTGTTGAGAAGATTATTGTCTGTTCTACCAAAATAAACGGTATACTTTTTTAATTAACTTGAAAAATCTGGGGGCACTTGCTGACTATGTGATGGTTGACAGTTAACACCATTCGCACATTACCACTGACCTGCCTCAGCTATTTTTATTAACAGAATCGTAGCAGTAGTAGAGTGATTACTCGTACCATGCGACCCCTTAATTCATTTATCTTGTTAAGTCACCCTTTGTACCCTGTTCCCGTTTTATTTTAAATCTATAAGCAGAATCAAATTTTTCCGGCCAGTAACATCAGAATTCGAAAGCACTTTTGTTTAAAAAAGGATATGTCAATTATTGGAATTAAGAATACGTGACATGTATCCAAAGTGGGTTTTGAAACAAAGGATTGATTAATGAACCGTATTTACGTAATAGAATACTGCTGCACACTCTACAATCTACGTAGCTACGAAATCAATGTTTGGATTTACTTTTATTGTTGTTTACTTTACGTAAAGTAAAAGCCGAAATTAAAGGATTTATAAAATGGTAACCTAACTGAATAGAGAGATTTGTGAATTTAGAGAAGAGGTACATACGAATACTTCTGCGTATCTATTGGTGTACCAGCTATCCATTAGTAGAAGCTCTCAAATAAGTGAAATGATTTATTTTTTATTGGAATGTTTGTTTAACCGATATGAATTATAATATGTGTCTTAAAGTATATACAGTAATTTTAAGACTATAAGAGTGACAGGGGCAATTTAGATATATTGGTTTTTTGTTACACGATTTTCCATTTCGCAGTTACCACGGTGCGGAACTGTTAATAGAGCAATACTGTGACGCGGTCGTAGCAAGGATTTCTATCTAATAATAATACTCTATTTATTAATCTTAAATTGTGTTAGCAGGCTGTGTTGCTATAAAATAATGACGGTATTGATATCGTTTTTGTGCCGATGGCATGAGCTTGTTTTGTTCCAATATGAAGTGCTACCTAATTAGAATTTTGTGTAACATCTCAATAGTAAGCAATTTACGTACGCAATTTACGTAAGCAATTTACGTAAAAATTTAAATAAGTTTA
The DNA here is from genome assembly GCA_963082885.1 of Parascotia fuliginaria. Lineage (NCBI taxonomy): Eukaryota > Metazoa > Arthropoda > Insecta > Lepidoptera > Erebidae > Parascotia > Parascotia fuliginaria. The sequence goes on along the minus strand of OY720176.1, from coordinate 13,837,703 downwards.
ATTATAAATTAAAATTTTAGATATTTTTTGTGTGTGTTCTCTATGTTACACGATATACCTACTCGTAAGTTGTGAACACAATGTTCCTTTTAATGAGTTACCGTGACATTACCATTATCCTCAACAATCTGAAAACGTCCGCTGATGGAGCTCCAAGGATATGTATCGACAAAGACCGACTTTGAGCGGTCTTCATTACGGGAGCTGTTGAATGCAGAACGTTATATTATTATTACGTTCCAAACTTACTATGCACGAAACATAATTGTTGCTTTGATTTTAAGTCTTTAATGTCCTTGATTATTATAAGCTTTCATTCAATTATACTGTAAAAGTGAAAACTCATTGCTTTAGCGTTAACATCTTTATAACACAAACTCAGTAATTAACAGGACATTTTTGGAAACGTAATGTCCCCAAAGGGTTATAATAGCGGACATATAGTTGGCTACAGGTACTAAAACAATATGGTCCCGCATAAACGTACTACGACTGCAAAGATTTTACGATAACCATTTGTTCATCTCATCCCCCTACAAAGGAAAATAAACAAGGATAACTGGCCCGGTAATAATTTTTAGCTTGTTCATTTATAGTCTTAAAGACGGTATGGCTTTCTTTGAATAAAATTGTTTTATGTGGTAAATTTCTTCTAGGATTTCTACAGTAAGGTTTGATATTTTATTCCCAGCTTAAATGTACTTGTATTCGAAGAAATGTAAAGATAATTTCGGTTTCTTAAGCCTAAAAGTACTCTATTACCAACTGTGTTGTGACTTGTGTCTCATATTAACTTGAAAACATTGCACCTATGTTTGTTTGTACCTTCATATTACAACTGAAGGATGGAACCAAGTGATCCAACTAAATAAGCACTAATTTTAAAACCTATGAAATCAAAAAATAAGAACATGAAGTCATAATAATCTAGAAATTGAATATACATATTATACACAAAGTAACCGCGTTCCCTAAACAAATTCAGTTAGGATAAGACACAACTAATACAATAACTTCTCCTTTCACAGATGGGCGATCTTGCCGTGATTCCACCAGAAAGTTTCAGTGTAAACGTTCTCGATTCATTGAGTCAGAAATCTGTTTTCCGTTACTGTCCCGCCTTATACTCACTACTGGCTTTGTTTATGTTGATGGCTATGTTTTAACTAAGTAATAAATGGTGTTCTGTATAACGTTATTAAATTTTATGCAATGATGACAGCCGGCAATTGTTGATAGTCAGTGACAAAGCCAAGCTTCTGATTATATTAAGCTGGGGGTATTTTTGTGAAACAAATTATACTCCAAATTCTGTGTTAAATGTCACTGAGTAATGAAGATTTTGTTTGATGAAATTTTCATTTTGATACGTGCTTGCTGTGCTTATTCACCATGGAGATTTTGTAGGCAACTGGTACGTATTTGAAATTGAAAATTTTGTTTATTTTTGGTTTCAAATTTCAGTCGCTGATACAAATTCAATGTTTTTAAAACATTTTTGCAAGACAATTTATAAACACGACCCTGTTGTGATTGATAAAAATAAGATGGTTGAAACAAACGAGTTTCGAAATAGTTTATAGTACATTGGAGAATGTTTTGTTTCCTATCTCGCTGATTACTTCTGAACTAGCGATGGTATGGCGGTGCAACTCTGGAAATGTACACTACTAACTTTTGCCGTGTTATACCAGTGTCGGGCGTATGAGAGTATTTCTCGAACTCCTTTCAACATATAGTTTAACGCGATGAATCCCATAAGCTGCATGAAATGCCCACAATTTCTTAATGAAACTTCTAAGACAGTTTGAAAGTCAGAACTATAGTTTTACAGAACTATTACCGATAAATTTATGATCAATATTACGACTTAGGGGCTCTGTTTGCGGTCACGAAGTGCCCGTGGGAAATTAAGGTCGGATAGGTACAGATTGTAGGCGGGTCAGAATACGATAGTGAATGTACGCACTCTTTCGTACGTCGTTAACTGTATTAAAATACGGTGAACCCGAGGGTTAGCTATTCCAGTCTCGCATGTCTAGGAGTTAGGTACATAGACAACGTGAATATTTTCTTTAGTAGTTTGACAATGTGAACACAACGTAACAGAAATCGATATGACATATATACGGTTTTCCTTCATACTTGTTATTCTGTGACCTGAATACTTTCTGAGGCTTTTACAATAAATATGAGATCTCCGAGACACATGATGCTCTGTTTTTCACAGCTTTTGCCTTCTATACACTTACGACTTCTTGATAGCATTTATTTTTAAACAACAACCGAACACTTTTTGTACAAACTTTGTATATTCGCTTTTATAAATATTAGGCAGCACTGAATCCTTCATAATTTATTTGTGTTGCCTACGTCCAGCAGTGATGATATTTGTGTTTTAAATTATCTGTGCGTTGTAACCAGTAGTTAAAGACATGAGCTTCCTATAATCGACAGTTCGTTAGCAAGCCAAACATAGACATGTTTAGTAAAAAGTACTTCGAACTTTCTCTTTCAGGGCACCGGTCGTGACTTCATTTCTTATAATCCGATTGAATATTCGTAACGTATCCTGATAAAATCTCTTTTGTTTATTCCGTTAACTTAAAACCAATGAGGGTGTTTAGGAAAATTTTGTTGGCGCCAATTTCACTTTCACATTGGGCCAATCAGGGGTTAACTTTCAAAAAGCGCTTAACAGCTAGACTTGACGAGGCGGTGCTGCCACCTCGTGGGGGCCATTTTAGAAAACCCTTTCAGCAATTTTCTTTTGTCCTTATGGACGTGAATTATTCATTTTGTAAATGGATAACTACAAAATGGATAATTCACGTCAGATTATTCGAAATGAACACAGAAAAATATTTGTTTTGATAGCCCTGTCAAAATGGAAGACCTTTTACCAAAGTAGCGCCAACTGCTGGCGAAAATTTTCATAAACATTGAACAGTTGCCGAAAATAAAATCCGATTTTTTTTTTCATTAGTAAAGAAAAAAAAAATTTAAAACGAAAAAATATTCTATTTATCTTTGTATCGAATGAATTCTTTTTTAAAGATAACTTTTTATTTGAATAAAAAATCAAGTGATTCCAAACTGGCGTGTTTAAGTTTGTGAAACGAAAATAAAATTATGATTTTTCATGAGCGCCAGTGGTCACGCATAGCTTTGGGCGTTTCTTTTTATTACTCAAGAAAATTTCTGTTTCTTTTATGTTAACTGGTGCTTTATCGTGTTGCATGCCACTGAACTACCCGGTAGGGCTTTAATAACAGCGTTTTGGAACTTCCGTGGTTCAATAGTACGGTATTCTCTACCTTTAGTTTTAACCGGCGGGAAATTGAAATGTTTATAACTTGTGTATATATTTACAAATTTCGAAAACATTATCGCGCGTCGATAATGTTTATAATAATAATAATTGTTAATATTATATTATTGCTGCAGCATAATATAGTAATTATACTAAGAAAAAAGCGGTCCTAAGAATTGAGAGATGTTTTCGGTCATTAAAGATATGCAATTGCAATGGTGGGTGGCGGCAATCTTTTCACAGTTGTCCTACATTTAACATTTTTTCCGCCATTTAATGATTTAACTACTATCATTCAGTTGCCTGGTTGCTTTAGTATAGGTTGTATAAACGATCGTTAGGTTGTATGCCATGTATATGTGAGGTTATCACTTCAGAGTAGAGTTATCATGAAGAGGAACTTATTTTTTTAGACGGCATCTAGTATTTATATCAATGTAATACGCTACCACTTATTGTATCTTTCTATTTAATGTTATCAAAAGTTCTTACATAATACAACAATTATATTACTAAATAACCAGGTTATGGCAATAAAAATAACACATTGAGCGTTTAAATCAATCACACGTCCATTTATTTGACAAAGCTTTTAGTATTTCGTTTAAAATTCATTTCAGTCGCTGTTTAGGTGTTTGCTGTTTGACACGCGATGCTCACCTTATCTGTTTAAATTAATAAAAGATTTATCACTTTGTTAATTCAATACTAGCTGTTGCCCGCAGCTCCTGCATGAATGTCAGTTATATTTCTGTTTAAATAGACGATTTTTCATAAAAACTTTCATTCCCTATTTCTACCCCTTTATACCATTTATTGCGATTAAAGGTTTATCAAAACGGTTCAGTGGTTTAGGCGTGAAAGCATAACAGACAGACAGACAGACAGAGTTACTTTCGCATTTATAATATTAGTGTGGAAGTTATCGCATTTATAATATTAGTATGGATTCACTATCTTTTACCAATCTTTTTGCAGTCGTTTAGTTTTAATACAGATTTTTTATATAAAATAGACTTCATGTTAAAAAGATACACGTTATTTGTATCTTTAAATACAAGACTGAGTCTGGCGTCAGTTTCCTATAACATCGATTAGAAATGCCAATATTAGTAGTAGTTTATCAGCCATCCTAAGGCTCATATAATGATGACATTAAATTATAACATTAAAGATAACAATTTCCCCCCTATCCTCTTTCCTCACCTCCCTCATTCCCTTCCCCTAACCCTATTCCCAGCCGCCATAGTGGAGGCCACTATACCAGCAGTTTAAGACGATGGCTTTTGGTATAGTGGCCGCCACTTCTGGATTCCACTGACTGCTTACCATCAGGCGGGGTGGAGTCACTTTGGTAGGTTATAATATAAAAAAAAAAAAAAAAAAAAAAAGAATAAATCACTATTATGTTCAGCTTACTTTGTTTACAAGTATAGTTAAGCTCATGCATTTAAATTTTCCTCAAATCAAATCTTACCTTATTCACAATCTACTAACATCTAGGCTAGAGTATATCCTACATATATCACAGACTTGACTACAATTATCTCAGAGCAATGCATGAAACGCGCCTGTAACAACAACTACGTTAATTGGATGGTCGAAGGATAACGACGGTGCGCGGTGTTCTCGCCACTATCCTTACGGCGAGATTGCAATAATACTTGACAATTGATGACTTTCGATAATAGCACTTGTGCCCTAGTATAAAGATTGTTTTTTATAAAAATAAAAGGAATTTCTCAGACAACTTTGTCACAAAAGGTTCGCCAAATTGTTCATTAGTTAAAGTAAATAGTTGGACTAAAATGATATTACAGCGTTTAATATTATAATTTGCATACCTATATAAACATTAGTATTGTGAGGATTGCTACCTACGCTGAAAAGGTCCAGCTTTCCGGGTCACACGATTACAATTACTCTTGCTGGTAAAGGCGGTACATATTTATTTGTCAGCAAAATCGCGCTCGCCCATTAGGGCCGGGGCAATCGTAAGGTATAAGGACTTTTTGGAAGTTCTCTACATAGTAACGAGTGCCCAGCTTCTAATGTTTATTTCATATACCTGAGATAATGATCTGAATTAATTTTGGACATATTTTTATTGGAATAAAATTGGTGAGAGAGATTTTCTGTCTTTGAATTTTCTTGGTGCATATTATTACGCTTTAATCTTACGTAAGTAAATGAATTTTGTTTCTTCGTCTTATACTTATCATGCCCATTGATATGGACATAGATTCAACAGAATTATTTAAAAGTTTGTTTTATTAAAACATAATTTTGTTACATCACACGGGTAAAGAAGTAAAAGCTAATAAAACTGATATTTTGGCTATTAAGAGAAGTAGGATGTGAATAAAAACTTTACGCTTTAAATCTTCTTTTAAGCATATTTTGCGCACATATTATGGTGCAAAAAGTAAATCTAATAATAACATAAATTAAAAATCTATAGGTGTGCAGTAATTGCACAAACGTGAATTTGGGGGTTCTTTGCCAAATAGTATTTATAGTCTTTTTGACAATGAGCTTTTGTAACGTAACCTCAAATGATACTTAAAAGTAATGACTTACGGACGAATTTCGACAACTAGTCGACCACTATTATTGAATTCATAAACTTAAACTAAGTACCTACTTAAAGTTTAATAATTAGTGTGTAAAAGTCAAAGAAAAGTTATGTGCACGTAAAGTAGTTTTTCTAAGTAGTTAAGTTAAATTAATGGTTTGGTTTATATACTCAAAATCTACTCGTGATAATTATTATAGTATGACTGTTAACAAGTCACTTTAACAGTCTACTTATTAAAATGGACGATTTGGTTCGAGGAAGCCATTGTCGCATGCCACCTCATGTGCCTCGTGATTATGTATAGCAATGATATACTTGTGAGACTGAACTAGACGAGGTAATGCGTATCAAGGCGTTCGTGGTCGCCACTGACGACAGACTTGGGGCAGAAAGGTCTAGAACCTTTCTGCCCCAACTGCCGTCAGTGCTGCGACCTATGTGTCCTGCTCATAGTCATTTCCGAGAAGCAACTCTGCGGGCCAGAGGCCCTAGACAAGTGTCAAAGTTTTCTATTCTATTCATAGAATAGATAAAAAATGTATGAAATTGACATATGCGTCGGCGTTAGCTTATGTCAATCCTATACATTTTTTAATCTATTCTATGAATAGAATAGAAATCTTTGCCACTTGTCTAGGGCCTCTGGTCAGTTATCTTAGTTCGCCTGCGGCTTTCTTTCTTAAACGATCGCGCTGGGAGACGCCTACCATAGCCTGCTCCATCGCCCTCTGAGTGACCATTTTCATATTATGTTATAATTATTATTTTAGTCTTAAGATTAGTGATTAAGTCTTTATTTTTATTGTTATTATCATATTTATTACTTTTTCTTTGATTTGTAGCCTCAGCTACAAATCAAAGAACTCATTCTAAGCAAATATAGTTTTTATATTGGTTGCACAAATGGCCCGCTAACAACCTTCTCTCAACAATAGAGCCTTTCATAATGTTGTCATAATAACGTATCGAAATATTTTAGAAGTGAAGTACAATATGGGTAACAATAAAATAGTTTCTTTATTGTGGCGGCAGGTGAACCTCGGGGGAAATTAACGATAGATTGCAACGTCAAAAACTTGATCACATATTGTACTCGGTTTCCTTCAAGTATTGCCCGACGTTGGGTCGACGCACGTAAAATATTTCTTTCACTACATATAATCATGATTTCTATAGACAGATACCTGAAGTTACGGGCACAAGGTTGCGTGCGGCTAACGCTAATCCCAATTTTACTCAACACGAACGTACGGTCGGTAGGTGTGAACTTAAGAATAAGTATCCACCTAAATCTCCTACTTGCTTTAAAATATAGTATTTTGTAAAACAAGGTTAATTCTTGAAATTAAATTGTTCTAATAAATATGTTAATTTAGATTATTGTTCGTTACACGCAATTTGTACACTAGAATGAAAAAAAAAACGTTACGTTTCTTGCGATATAATATTTCAAGTCGATTGAATGTGCCTTTTGTTAGACCTCTAAATGTTTCGAGCATCCTGATTTGCTGCGGAGTTATTTATGAGCAATTCTTATTTTCTGATAATTTGGTTTTATTACGGAGGTCACTGTTACTCCTCATGAATAGCACTAAAAGTTACAGTTTGCTGAGAAAGCACTAGTTTCGGCTAAAAATGGTACCTACTAATGGCTTTTCAGACGTTCTAAAAAAACTCCTTTTTTATTTAGATGCAGCAAGCGGAGGAATGTGTTTCAACATCATTGTCATTACAGAGTTTTTTAATTCAATAGCGTAGTAGTATACATGATTTTATGTGTGTACACTAAAGAATTACTTTCATCGAAAACATTACTACTATTTGGTAATTAGTTTGTATGCTAATAATATATGTTTAATGCCAGATAAGTATAATAATATTATTCACAACGGTGAATGCCTAAACATAAGGATGTTTAGGCATGGCGTGATGAAACGGGGGCCTAGAAAAATAATGCCTCTAATATATTTGCAACTTTCACGCAATGAGCCCATCTCTTGTTTTACTTTATGAAATTTAAACAGTAGATTTACGACTACGCAACTTATAATGAAAAGGAAATTGTATTTTATCATAGCTACAGTAAGGGTACTGGGTACGTTAACCAAAATTCTCTGAACATAATTATGGTGTATTTAATAATCAGTAAGAAGATTATAAAGGACTTCAGTATTGTTGTAATATATTTTAAAGACACTTTTGTTCTCGTGAAATCTTTATATTAGGTATATGAAAATATTTTGTAGGGTTTTCTCTAGTAGACCACAATATTTAAAATATATATATATATATTATATTTTCGTTAGAGATTTTTAAGATATAATCTCTTAAATTATTGCCTAATACCTAAATAGTTTACAGACAAGCTCATAGTTGTGCAAAGAACTATCGAAACAACAAGGTATCATTTATTACACAATTTAAAACTTACATGTTTCAGTGCATATTTACACGAGATATTAAACCACTATAATTTACATAATGTATTTCCACTAAAACTTAACCTTATTCAAAGTAAAGAAAGCGATTTTCTAAACTAACAAAGATTACTATGAAAGTAAAGTATATTCAGTAAGAAACATGGAAGTTTGTAAAGCTTGTATAGTTGTAGGTCTGTAGGGCTCTCTAAAGTAGTGCTTTTAAAGCTACGAGGGAAAGCAATTATCTTGACACTTGGTAATTACAATTACGTCGGTGTTTCGCAGCATAATACTATTTTGTCGCTGAGAACGGCGCTAATAGTGTGAAACATGCTTTCACCGGGAGATTTATAAACTGGAAAATAGACTCTGGGGTGTTACTGCATTTATCACAAAGGATGTGATTTTTATGACGTCATGACTGTTTATAATTAAATAGCTCAATAGTATTTTTTTTATTAGCTAGCTAAACTCTCTCTGACGGTATGCAGTCAATTGGGTCCAAGAGTGGTAATATTTTCAACTCTTGTCGTAATGCATAGTTTTTCAACAAATTACTTTTATTTACAATATTAATAATTGTATACCTACCTAAGTATTTAAAAAAATGGAGAGGCCTGTGTCTGGGTATGGTAAAAAATTATAAAGAATGGCTATAATTTAATTATATTTAAATACCTACGAATTTAGTATCTAAGTAAGTAAGTAGTTATATTAAATTTCATCTATCACTTAGTTAGACATGTAGGTAATGTGACGTCGGCTCTTGTCGTAACATAAATTATAGTAGGAATTGTCACCTAAAATTTGGCCTAATTATTATTAATAGTTTACATAACATATAATGATAACATATGCGCAATCGGTTGTGAACTAAGATTGTAAACTCTGAACTAAAAAAAAATATAAATAAAATAATAAACTCTGCCAACAAGTCAATATTTAGTCAGTATTACTAAAATCTTTTATCAGTTTGAAATCGATAAAGACGTCCACAGTAATTGGGCCTCTCCATAAGGAAGGTGAGGAAAAAGGAATGCGAAGAAATTGGGCCACCGGCGCTCTCGGATAATTCCTTTAATATAAAAATAGTATAAATAATAAAGTTTAAAAAAAGCTATTATTTTATTATTATTCAGTATTAACCATAATAAATGAAACGATCTCTATATGCTGATAAAATATTTTACTCATTCTGTAGACATGCATGCCTTTTTCATTGGACTGGCTGACCTAGCCTGCATGCATTATGAACTACTAATATAATTAGAGCATAACTATAGCTATCTTTTATTTTTTGGGAAAGATGACGCGCTTTGAGAAAAGCCTGGCAGTGGAATGCAATAAGCTGATGACGATGATGATTATTTATATTTTAGTTTTACTATTTACTAAGTTATTTTTACATAAAATATAACTAAAAATAATTCGCATAATTACTGTATTGTTATACTAGAGGTCAGCCCTTGCTTCGGTATCAAAAGTTTCATTCGATCTCACGTATAATAAAGTATAGCCTATGTTACCCGCTCAATTAATTGATTTCTAAAGATGAAAGAATTTTTTTAATCGGTAACGTAGATTTTTAGTGAAATCGTTGCCAACAAACAAAAAAAAAATACAAAAATCAAATCTTTTAGAAAATAAAATATTAAGTACCTAAGCGTTTTGAAAATAAAATACAATACACAGCAAAATATTTTATAACTTATTATATTGTGGATTTATACAAAACTGAATGTCGTGTACAAACGCAAACAAAATAAAAAATAATTTCAAGTGCTTCCTATTTTCCGGTGTAACGGTATTTCCAATATTCACCATAAATACAGGTCGTTGAGTATAAAAATAAAATAAATTCATCGGTTTTGTTTCAGTAAGGTGTAATGGTAGCATAAAAATGCGGTTGACTTGTAATTGGGTTATGATCGGTCCGTGGTCAGGGTTTTCTCGAGAGACCTCCTTTATTACCCAGTATGTATTCTCGGTCCGTTACGGGAGGACTCGACGACTACTTTGTGAGAATGTCCTTTAATGTTAAGGTATTCTCACAAATAACTCGTTGTTACCTACTGACCAGTTCTTAGATTTGCGTGTTCGTGGTAACTTAGTAATATTTTATAAATTTGTTAGCACGATAGCGATAGTAAGATATAGGTTAACTTCAACAATATTCTGTCTGTGTTCTCACGGTCCTATTCCTCTTCCTCATTCCTCATTCCTTTCTCTTTGGTCGTCGGCAACGGCTTGTTTTTGTTTCTGCATTAGGTACTTACTTGTACAACTTAGTTATACAATATATCTTCAGGTAGATCGTTTACCAAAAGCTGTTAATAAATATTTATTAGCTACTTTATTAACTAAATCTAGTCTAACAGAAATGGTCGCTGGCACAAGTTTGTTAAGTGCACGTGTATAACTTTATTTTGCAAAACTTGCTTAATATTTTGACGGATAAGTTTACTTTCTAGTTTAACTTTTATTGGCGATATCATGTAAAGTAACTATATTATGTATTATTATAGTATATTTAAGAAAGTATTTCGCCAAACAATCAAAATTTGAGAGAATAAATAGACGTGTAAGTTCTTACAAAATATTTAATAATATAATATTTCAACAACTACTACGCCATCTAGACCCAAGGTAAACATATAATAAAGCTTGTGTTATAGGTCTTAGAATGCGGATATACATACTTAAAGACTTTCCTTTTTTTATTTTTAAATACATATACCTAATTATCATACATAGAATCACCCAAACCAGCCGTTTATCACAATGGCGCTGGAGATTAAGACCACCACTCCTGGTTAGGTAGGTACCATGAGGCAGAAATCTTATTTTGATAGGTTACTATAAAGTAGGTATATACTTAAATACCTATTTATATAAATGAAAATATAATACAAATCCAAAAACATTTAGGTACACAAGTTTAAATATGCTACAAACTGGAGCTTGGACGTGTATTTTTATCGATTTCTCATGTTGCGTTAAAAGGCCTCATTTGGTTTTATTGTATGAAATGGATGGAAGTATAATTTGCATTGAGCCTGTGGTCACGCACGCCTTGGGGCGTTTCCTTTTTTATTGTTCGGGTTCTTAGCCTTTCGTCGTACATTTAATGCGGTGGGTGGTCGACCCACCTGCGAGCAGCGAACGACTAAAAGCTGTCAACCACGCAGCTATACTGTATTTTTAAATATGGACTTGTAATCGCTTCATTTAAGAACCACCCTGTTATTATGTATGATGACTAAATAGCAAAATGTTGGCCTGAGTAGTTTGTTACCCAATGTGTCAAAAGTGCTATTATTTTAGTTTTTACGTACGTTAAAACGTAAAATAATTGTGCAGGAAAGTTAGCGTTCTAAAATATGCTTCTTAATACACTCAAGTACCATATAAAATACTTACAATCCGCAATATTATTTATATTGGTAAAATTATATACTCAACGAGATGTATCAATAAACTGTCAGACCTGTTTAGAAATATGTATATGAGTTAACAAAATTTACTTTGAAGGTAAAATTGTATGTCTCGCTGTTGGTTTATTAAGTCCATTCTTTGGTATTGTAAATATGCATATTGGAATGGTAGAAAGTAAGTTTGAGATTACCTCTTTAGTGAAAAAGTTAAAACAATGAAATTTGCTGTATTAATTACGTATATTAAGTGTAACTTACAAAAAAGTATAATAAACTGGTGAATAAAAAAGTTGCCTGAGTTTCTTGCCAGTTCTTCTAATGGCCCTACCCTGTCAGCGAACTGGCTGTAGGTTAATTGACTGACATTTTGTAATTTTGACGTTCATGAGTATTAATTAATTAATTAATTCAAATGAATAAATGTTTTGAGTTTGAGTTTAAGTTCATCTTCACCATACCTAATCCTAATCCTCTACACACTTACCTATATTTTGCAAATTTTGCTTCATCTTAGCATTAGCTGTAAGAACACAAAACAAACCATATTTCAGACAAAACACATCGAAACAAAAGAGTACTTACCTACTTAGCGGTATTTAGTAGATTGTGGATGTAATAAATTTTCATTATGTAGTCGATTACCAGAGGGCCTAACACCACCTCTTAAAGCAGTAGTATTATAATGTTACTTTATGTTTTGTCTTTTTCTTTTGTACCATTAAAAACAAGGATAGTAAGATTGCTATAAGAAGTTGTGGTAGGGCCCCAGTAAAACCTTAGGTAAGCCGCAGTCATGTTCGACAGTGTTTTTTCCTTTAGATATTACAGCCTAGTTAAAGAATATGGAGCGATGACCTGATAAAGGTGACGGCCAACCGATTAATGAGAGGCTACAAACGGCCGAGGTTTCTAATTGGGAAGACCAAATGTCCAGCAGTTAAAGTTTTTCGGCTAATATAATGTAAAGAGCATCACTTCGCATAGTAAACAGTCAGTTCTTTAAAAAGGATAGAGATCTTTCCAGTTGCTATCTTAATGAATTGTTATGGTTGCTTCACTTATATGGCTTGTGCTTTTTCATGGCCCTCTTAAAATAAACATGCGACACCGAAGGGTTTTAAGTTTCGATTGCTCAACGAAACTTGTAAAGTACCAAATTACTTATTTTAAAACCCTTTATACACCAATGTGAAAGTGTGGCAATCAAAAAACAAATGTACGTTTTTTTGTTCGTTTTTACTTGCCAACAGTCGACGTGAAGAAAATACTTGTCCTTATAGTTGGTTCGCCATGATAAGTCTTCATCTTCGATAATAGCAAGCGATTCGATGTACGGCTCTACACTTGAACAAACGATTATCAGTATCTGATTTGTACTATAATATTGGTTTAATAATTAGCTCAGTAAGCATTTGCTAAATTCTGTAATATCTCTAGAACAATCTAGGTATACTGAAATGTAAAACTGTACATGATGTTTTAATATTCAATATTTTATTAAAGTACTTACTAAAATTTATATACTTATTTTATATTTACATATTTTATTTTTTTATTGTTAGTTCTAAAAGATATTGATAATAAAATCAAAGTGTTTAGGAATGGGCACATGTGTTATACTTAAATATTCTATTACAATTACCTATTTATATTGACGGTGACCACGAACCATACGAGTAAGCAATTTAAATGCTCTGAAATTGCTCTGCAAAATTGATCATAATATTAATAGTAAACATATATCATACTTATTGCATCATGCTAATGTTGTTTATGTTAAGAGTAACATTGGTCTATATGCTAGGAATTAAATTAAAAGCATAAACTGGTTGGCTCACACTATCGCTTACATAAAGTCCATAACTCGTTTACGGGACTTGGTGTACGTTTATTTAATAAATTACCTATCGACATAATGGATAAACCTTTAGACAAATTGTCAAAAAACATTTAATACTTAAGGGTTACTACACTGTTAATGAGTATCTGAACGATAAAAAGTCATCGAATGCTCGCTTGACGACGGAGTAAATACATTTTACTCTTAATTTTAATGACATTATACTTTTAAGGACATATTTTTGTTAATTATTCTATGAATGACATTAATTTATTGATACATTTTGACATAATAAATAATATATAAAATGTTTTTTTTTTAATATATATTACATGATGCCCGAGTCATAATTGAACAGTTAAGTACACATTTTGTATTGTTTTGTTAAAATTGTATACTTAGTATTGTTAAAATTATACATTGTGATTTGGTACATTGTGAACTTCTGTGGTAAATTAAGTTCATCTTACTTTATACTTATACCAAAAATTAACAGTTTATATAATACCTACATGGAAACATTTATCACAGTTCACATGTTGCCTTTACCTTTTGTAGCAATATGCAAATTGAGGCAGCTTGTAAAACACACATTTTACTATTTAATTTTTCTTTACAACATAGAAAGCTGTAAGTAATTAAGTATCTATAGAGTTAAGTGTATTGCCCGCGTCACTTTGCATGCTACTTGAAACTGTAACTTACAAAAATTGTAATAACCTGGCGATTAAAAAGAGTGGCCTGAGTTTCTTGCCAGTTCTTCTCATGGCTCTACTTCGTCAGCGAACTGGCTGTAGGTTAATTTGCTGACATTTTGTAAACTTTGACGTTCATAAGTGTTAATTTAATTAACCTATAAGAATAAACATATTTCATTTCATTTCATTTCATTTCATTTCTTATAGCTTTTTAAAACACATCGAAGGCATTATATGTCGAAGAAGTCAGTGCCTAATGTAACATAATATGTAACGGACAGTAACAAATTATATATCACAATTACCCTCTTATTAGAGTGAAAAGGCTTAGTGGCATGGACATCACGACTCGGAAGCAAAAACTCCGGATAAGTACTGAGCAAAGAAGCCTCATTAGACGAAGTATGAGGAAAAAATATATTATTTGTGAGAGGAAAACTCGCTACATAACGCCTTAAAAGATTGTACTTACCTAATTCATACCTACTTATGTTGTACTACTTATATTCTATTCTGTTAAAGTTTTAATAATCTATTCTAGAACCTACTTTTGATTTTATGAAAATAGACGTTTCTAGTAAAAAACATGAGCGACAGTTGCCACTTACCATCAGGTGGGCCTGTAAGAATTATCTGCCACTGTAGGCAATAAAAAAAAACGAAACGATAGAAATAGTAAGTTAAAGAAATCTACTATCACAAAAAGAAATGTGAACTAATATTTTAAGTCTGAAATTGCCAGTTCGGTTTGAATACAGGTGGTACTAGTGATTCATCCTCACGACTTCTCTATTGTATAATGAGCTCGGAAGAAGAAAATTACGACAGTTGTAAAAATACTGGCTAATTTCCTCTAAAGCACTTACTAATTAAACCTAAATTTTACTTAAATTCGTTTAATTACTACCTAATTTACTTAGCTCCAAATAAATAGCTTCTTATGTGTTCCAGAATGTGTTATTGCCCTTTGCAGACTGTGAGAAACATCCAACTACTTATTTATGTACACATTAAATATTTAAAGTGAAATAATTGCTTTGAATAATTAAACTAAACACACTTAATTGCTTCATAGTTTTCTTTGCAGCGTTTCACATAATCTTATGTCTCAAAAGGTGTAGGTACCCTGTACACGGGAGACCTCTAAATAAAATCTCTGACAAAAAGCTGATTGAGCATGTCATTAGCATTTCAGCCCCTGGACGATTGCTTACGTTTTTCCTTTATCTGATCGTCAGCCTTGGTCCACCTTGTGAAGGAACTGCTCCTAAAAGACAGAAAAATAAATTACTGACAAGTAAACATCTAACAAAATTGAATTTTATGCTTATTATGTTATAACACAAAATCACATAGTCATTTCAATGTTTTTCCACGATGGGCAATTTGGAAGAGAACTTTCAACCAATTAGAAGCCGCTGATAATTCATCGAGTGCAAAATTATTGAGCAAAATTCGAAATGAAATGCAAGCACTTAGTGTTTTATCGATAAACTACCATTTAATAGGTGAGGTTATTGAAAGTCCTTTATGAACAAAAATTAATTTTAAATTCCCTCAAAACATTTTTAAAGAATTGAAGTTTATGTAATTCTGTAATTTATTATTTCTTTGATTTCAGAAACATTCGTGATAACAAGACGTTGGTAAGTACATTGAATAAATAAATTATTTCCTTCAATGGTATTAGCAAACAGATGAAAATATTTCAGCGATATTTCACCGCGGGGTTTATTTTTTTGCAACTCTGTACCACATTGAATCTTATTCATATGGCGATAAAAAATCGATAAAAAATCGCGAAATAAGAACTTTAAGTTGAAATACCATTGTACGGACGGGCCCTAACGGGACAACCTCTGTTAAACATAGTACAATGTCACATTACGCCCACTATACGTACCTACTGCTGTCATTATTATATCTAGTAAATTTGTAATCAATGATGACAACTAAACTTTCACTTAGTATTGCTCATGGATCTTAAAATGTAGTCGTTTCTAGTGCAGTGTAGCCTTTAACTAATGCTGCTGGTATATAAATAAGCACTTTAAGACATAATCGCTTCCACAGTCTGGAGAGTGATTTTTATGGCAATACTGACTGACACTATTCATTTCACATTCACATACATCATTTTATGGCCACGGTGTTCTGTAATACCTTAAATACTTTATGACTATATTATGTCCTAGCTTTCCGCGGCGCGGTTTCACCCGCGTATTTGCTTGCTGCTTCCATTCCATAGCCATAACCTTTCTCGAGAACTGGGCTATCACACGCAAAAAGAATTTTCAAATGCGACTGGTAGTTCTAGAGATTAGCACGTTCAAACAAACAAACAAACTCTTCCGCTTTATATAGTAGTATAGATTAACATCAAAATGACAGAAAAACTTTAAACAAGAATAGACTTTAAGTTCAGGTAAAATATACTAAGCAACTTAAATAACCAAAATATTGTTAATAGTTTAAATACCATATCCAAAAAAAGTCCTGCAAATACATTTTAGTCTGCACACACCGAAATCTGAATACACACCGCAGACACGGTCGAGTCTTTGTATTAACATTCTCTTTGGAAAGCTCAGAAAGCCAACCTTTTTTAACCGAGCTAATTTGTTTACCGTCTCATTATCTATACGAGTACAACGTCAATACTAATACAAGACTTTAACAAGATTACGTCGAATAATTAAGGAACGTCGTACTTTCTTAAATATTATCTACCGGTAAAAATATTTAGACTTTATTTAAGCCTTCAATGTGGCGCTAAGCTGATTACTTGCCCGCTGACCTTTTAAATACAAGCTTAACAACGAAATTTGACCCATGAACGAAAATTAATAAGGTAGATAATTATAACTTGGGCTATGACAAAATGGCCGCACAATGAAAAGAAAAAGCCAAATTATGTTAAATACGTAACTTAAATCTCAAAGAATTTCTTGATTGCGCTCAAACGGGGCTGCTTTTGACGTTCACTAAACGTAATTGTTCCTTAATCAATGAAATGCAAAGGATTTTCTTGGAAATGTTTTTCAGTTTGTTTATTTTAACTGTTATTGCAATTCTAAATAACTATTTTCTTCCATTGGTATAATTTAAACTACTCCGTTATAATTCGATTACTTGACGTCAATTTATGCGATGTCATTCATAGGTATCACCACCAAGAGAATTGCGCAAAATGAAGATGAAAAATTTTCAGTACCTACAGCACTTTTTTATTACAAAATGAACAACATGTGAAAGAATTATTATAGGAAAGGTTAATTCGTCATTAGAACGCAATTAAAATACATACAATAGAAATATAGGCAGCGACAGTGAACACGTAAACTTAACATAATACATGTCATGTATAAAAAGCTTTGTACGAAATCCGTCAGAATTCCAGCCGTTAGCACGGAAATAAGAAATAAAAGTGGTCATATTCATAATAATTCAATTTAACAGTTTCCATTTAAGCAGAAATCGGACCGAAATACGAACATAGAAGGTCATTATGATGTTAACGCATTGGATTTTTGCAGTGGCTATTCGGAAATGCTTGCTTTATTACATAACGAGACAAAGCTCCGGTTGTTCTTCCCAAAGGAATTATACGAATGTTTTAAATATCTCTCACGGCACTCGTGTACGTTGCGTTCGTGTTGAAACGCGTCAAGGCACCCAGGGAGCATTATTTCAAAGAGTTTGTGAACAGGGTTGTAAACCACTAACGACTACCCGACCGCGATAATGAATTCACTCCACACTCCAAACGCCACCGCACATTTGAATCTAACGAGAAGCTCAAAATATTTAGGAAATATGTAGACATATTTCACCAGCAAACTACGACCCGAATGAAACCGAACAAATTAGTTTGTAAACACAACCATTTTATACGCACTGGGGTATATTATTTACATTGTTTACATATGTAAACCTAAACTGTAAATAAATTATTAGAAGAGCCTGCATAGTTATAAATTGAGAAGACATTCATTTAGAAAATATCCGACATTGATACATTTCGATATCATCGTGTAAATAAATTACACTTTTAAACCTCACTCACCTCTAATGTATGTAGATCTAAATCGATATGAAAGTATTAAAATAATCAATCATCAGTGTCCCAGTAAATACCAAAATTTTTACACAGGCATTGATTTAGTGACAAAAATATTGTAAAAGAAAAACAGGATTTTGCAGGTAACCTTTGCCACAAGCTGCCTTGGACCGGACCCCCAACCAAGGGTCATGTTACGCCCCGTTGATTTTTTAACAGCCAAAAGCCATTATCATTTGACCTTATCTTTGCTAATTCTGAAATTGTTGCAGAAGGTATAAGATTTTAGTAAAGATACCGGAATCGTATTTTAAAAGAATTAAATGACTGGCCTTGTAAATCGAATTTGTATCTAGGTCAAATAGCTTTACATAACGCGTTCTCAAAAACTTAGTACTAAAAACTAGAGTAATAATATTATAATTGATATATTTTTAAACACGAAATTGCCAAAACAAATTTGCGCGTTGAGCAAACGTTGTGATCAGTGTTCATTTAATTTGCGGCGTAGTGGGACAATAATAATTAATAGATAGCTAGTAAGAAAATGCTTTCTTTCTTTCTAGTAAGTCAGTAACTCCATAGTAATAAAATAAAAGAAATTTGATTTTATTCTGCGTTATAAAAGTACGAATATTTTAAATTATATAAAACTTAATTTGCTTGCTCCAGTATAATCCACTTGGCGTTATATAATTTAAATAAGCTTCACATATTTTATGGAAAGGTATTTTTGCTAAAATGCGTTTTGCGCAAAGAATATAACATCCGTTATACCACTTTAGCCTCTCAGATAAACTTGTTACGTTTTAAAAGGCATTAACATGCACGACTTGTTAAACGTGACGGTTATATTTTTCTGGCATAAAAACCCAAAAAATTCTAACTTTATAATGAACTTTGGCCAATTAATTTGACGTGAATTACTGATAAGCTACGTGATGTCATAATTTCAAGGTTAGGATTGAAATATTGTGACTTAAAATTATTTAGCCATTGTACGGTTCTCTATATGGTTCTACATAGACATACATAACACTAATGTGTACGACTATTAGACTAGAGCCTTGTAGCAATTCTTAAAACAGTACAGCATATACTTTTTTAATACAAAAGTTTTCTTTCATGTCCATCGGAAGCTATATTAACCTGAAGAAGTTTTCAATATAGCGTGCGTGGTTAGTTTGGTTGTAATAAACTTCTGCCTTCCCCATAAGTAAAACTTTTAATTGTATGATAAAATCTTATTTATTTCAATTAGTTGTTTTAAAATACACATAATAAATATAAATGCCGGCGAGACGGCGCGGTCTTTATTTAATACGGTTTTTAGTAGCAAATTATATAATACGAAACACGAAAGGCTAGTACATAGTCTATTGCGATATAATAATGCCTCCATGTAGACACATATAACTCTGTAACACTACTAAGTAAAATAATTTGCATAAAGCATTTCCTAGCTTTATAGCTTCGCTCACGGCATCTGTAATGACTAAGGTGGCGTTATGCGACGCCTTCGCCAGTGTAATTAGAGACTGACGAATAAAAACGTCATAAAAGCTTTTAAAATTCAGTGAACTAAGTATTCGTTCACCCTCCGTCTTTGTATGAGAGAAACTACAAGTGCTCTTTGGTAGGAAATGGTTTGACTTTTACTTCTTTCTTCGGAATAGCAAATGGATGCAACTCAATGTGATTACGTAGCGAGATGCTTTAGTATTCATTATGATTGATAAAGTATAGGGTAAACGAGTAAACGATGTGTTGGGTGAAAAAGAAATTGGCTCTGAAGAATATTCCGAAATGGATGAATGTCTTTTTAGGTTGGCACACGACCGAAGGCTATTCGCTAAGCTAAAAGTCAAGTAGTTCGCACTTCATAAAAAAGACTGTTACTGGATATTCCGGTTTTTAGTTTAAGTACTAGTCATTATGTGATTTGCCTGTAAATTATATCAGTTACTATATTATAGTTATTAGAAAAGTTCAATTTCGCCGATCTAATCCTGTTACTCTTCTACGATCCTTATACCTATAACTACCTTTTTGAATAAATAGGCGTATGTTACATAAAAACCTGTTGTCTTTATGTGATAAGATGTCAAGGCTGTCAGAACATAATAACGAAGACAACTTGTAACTAAAATATATTACTACGTGAAACTATCTGAAAATATATTTGACATTTGTAGAGGCCAACGACATACATTATAAGTGTCAGGACAGAAATAAATATATCTTACTTTTTGTGATCGAGGTTCGTGTGACATATTTAAAGAGTATTTTATTATGGGTTGTTGTATACTATTGGTGTAGGTACATTTTGTGTATTTGCCTACCTAGGATTATTGAACTATATGCAATTTTCATCATGATTTTATTAGCCTAAACGCGCCCACTGTAGTACATAGACCTCGCCCGTAGTGAGATGTTTGCACTGGCGACGCTTGGCAGGCAGATTCCTGAATGTAGTAGATAAGATATTATCAAGCACGCATATAATGGCTCTTGTCCGTTACCTCATATTATCTTAGTCGGCTGTGCCATGATTTAAATAGGCGACCATACAAGATTACAATGATTTGCAGGACATACTTTAGTTCAAAGGAAGCTTAAAAGAGAATGTAGGCTTTACCTCAAAATTACCATTGTTTTTGATGATCAGCTTTAGGCATCGTGTACGTTTTTTAATTAAAATCTCAATATACCTAAACTTCTTTATACTTACCAGAAAAAAGAAATTGTTAACAGGTAATATAGCGGTACACTACACACCGTTTAAGTATTTACGGAACAAATTTCAACCGCAATTCAATTGCGAACATATGTTACTAAATACATACTACGAGTAATAATAAACAAAATAGTTTCTGCAGTCGCCTAAACGTTAAAGAGTATACGTAAGGACAGGCAAGGATCAGCAAATATTCGGTTCGGCGGGCGTTTATGACCCAGCTCGTTTTCCGGGTTATTTCAAACGGGATTTTTACCTTTTCAACAAAAGATTTGCGTTTCACCACTTGTCGTAAAGTCAGAAGGAAGTACTTTAGAGAAGCTCTTTATGATTTACTGAACTAATTTAGCGTTTGACGTATCAGTAAAAATTCTAATAAACTTCTTGTTGAATTTTAGAGCCACGAACTCCTTAAGCCAAATAAAATTAGAATAACCTGTGTCTAATAAATCTGTAGTAATAGTGTTCTCCCAGTCAAAGGCAAAGACCTTTTCTCATGAAAGACATTAATTACCAAGCTTAGTTCGGGGATTGGTAATTTCAGTATATTTGCTATACGGCCATGTTTCCTCATAATATTTTTCTTCACCAATATTTGTGTAACATGTAAAAAAAAATTAACCTTGTACTGATTTGAAGCAGATACACATTCAATAATTGTCTACCAAAAAAGCTACGTCCTTCAGGCTATTGTTACCGTTATATACACAATATGAGTTACCTAGGTATCTTTACAAAAATAACAGAAGCACGATGAGTTGTGTAAAGTTTGTGGTTAGTAATATTTTATTGTTCACTAGCTGCACCCGGCTACTTTGTCCGCGCGGAAAATGGTATATAAAATCAAACCGATTTTTGGAATAAAAAGTATCCTATGTCCGGCACCGAATCTATCTACATACCAATAGGTCATGATTTGTAAACTTTAAAGTATTTGATATTTAATCTATTCGGACATCACTCCGGTAAAGGACATGCTTGAAGGACATACATAACAAAGGTAGTTTGACATTTCAAGACCATTGTTTCCCCAATAAGCCGCGATGAGACATGAACACTGCCTGGGGCTAGCGAACATACGATCATACGGTATGTATGTGTACGACTGTACGTGTACACAAAGGTCAAGGAAACCCGACCTCGTAAATTCTAAATAATATATTCTTAAAACATACACCATTAGTACACTCCGACGTTTCTTTGACAAAGAAATATAACGTAAACGTTAACCAACCAGCAATATGGGCTCTTATGCTAAATTACTTCATAAGTCTTAGTTGACTCTGGCGAACGTGAGTCCACGGAGGTAAAGATCATAAATATTGGTCTATTGTTTTACCCACAAAGCGAACACTTCTTTTTATTATTTGACCCTTTTGTGGGTTAGTAATAAAATGCGGTCGAAAGTGGTAAATAATAATCTGGTTTGCGTCGCTTCGTTGAGCCCGAACCCGCGGGACCAATAAATTGTTTTAAGAGAACAATATGTACTCATTTTGATATTTTGTATTGATTAAAATAAAAGCATTTCTGAATGTTGAGGTCGGTTTCAAGTCTCGCGAGACCAACCGGTAATTAGAACAAATGCGAATTATAATGAACCAAACAAAATTCAATACAAAGTTAGCTTAGATAGGATGCTCAGGAAGAGGTTCTTAATGAAATAAACAAATGCAACAATATAAAATAAGCTAAATATTGAGTAGTAGTGGTAGAATTAATCAAATTCATGATTAAATATATACGTACATTTTTGTAAAGAAAATAAATAAATCTACGTATTTATTTATTTTCTTTACAAAAATGTACGTATATATTTCTATACGTATAATCTGCAATGCAATTTATATAAATCTTTTGATATATATTTTATTCTTGGCCGCTAATAAAATGTTGCCAATAGACACCCGATGTTAAATGATTTATAGTTCCTTTAAATCGAGTCTACCTACATTTTTTACCGTTAACTTAGTCATGCCTCTCTATACACATATGCGGATAAAATCAATAGCGAGACTACCCCCTAGTTTCTGAAAGGCTGATCAACGAAAAATTAACTTATCACCAGTTAAATCTCATTTAAGTACCAATTGGAGTGCTAAAAGCATGAAATTAAAATAATTAAGTTTAGTTTGATCTAATAAGTAACTTATTAGATCAAATTAAACAAATTATTCATGCTTTTAGATTTATTTTAGGTACTTCACATTAGTTAAATTTTCGTTGATCAGCCTTTCAGAAACGTAAGTTGTGAAACTAGCAATCCCAAAAAAAGACAACGTAAGTATTTAATACCCTTCAATAATATTACAGTAAAGTTAACTGGTTCCTTAGAAGTTCGTCTTTCAAAAACGTAATGCTCTTACCAAATTGACGAACAATTGGGTATTTGAAAGTAGCAAATTGTCAGATTTCGGGATTATATTTTGGACAAAACAAAATAATAGCTCGAGAGGACTAACGACAACGTGACCCCAATTATTTTTATAACAATGACTGTTTTGTACATTGGATTTCGCAGCCCTCCCAAAATTTGCATGACATTGCCTAACACCAAACGCGATTTGTTTTTGTGAACGCTCAAGTGAATTTTGCTTTTGGACTTTCGTAATTGTATGTATGAATATTATCCGCTCACTGACCGTATAACTTGGACGCAAGAGGACGCCGATTTACATTCTTGACGTAAGGTACGTCTCATGAGAGCCTAAAATGGTATTTTATTCGGTCAAAAGGGACTTATCTTAAAATTGCTATTTGTCCAAATAAATAAAAAGGGTAGGTTTATAAAAAGAAGTTTTACGAAGTTTGGAATTTTCTCTACTAAATTATTGCGATTGAGGTCAAACTAATGTCAATTTTTTTCCCATTTAAATAGCGAATAATGTTCAGTTACCGTGAACCGGCGTAGAACGGCCCTATCTCTGCTCACTACATAAATCAAATATAAATAAAGGACCTCATAAGCTGTCAACGTAATGCCATTCAAGCCAGGCCTGGGTGCGTAATATCGTCGAATAAATCACGTTCAGCTAAAATATGCCTCAATACCCAATGTTGAATATGAAATCACTTTCAACCATTTAGTTTGAAAATACCTAATTCGAAAAAGGGTAACGTGGGTAAATATGAAATTTATTTATTAAAATCTATGTCTATTTGGGTATTTTTTCGACATTAATATTCTCAGAAATACTGTATTTTATATTGAATACAGTGAATGTAAAATATGATAAGTGACTCGCGACATTGTGGCATAACTCGTTACGTTTTATTTCACTTTTCATGACATTCTATTATATGTATATATCAAATTAATTGAAATTACTTTATTGTCATAAATATTAACAAAAGATCGAGACTAGGACACTCGGTTCCAAATTACAATAAAGATGACATAAGACGGTAAGACAAAATCGATACTGGTCAAATTAATTGCTTTGAGCCCCATAACAGCATGACATAATTTACAACAACTTGCGTGGGCAGCATCATTTTTTTTTAATTTTATTAATTTCATAATGTTATATATATTGTGAAAGTACCTTCATTGTGCAAAAAGGGTACCTGGAGAACTTTGGAGACTACCTTAGTGCAATAGATAGCAGACATAATTATTATAGTTCCGTTCTGCTTCTCAACGGTTATTTAACATATAGGTACCTACTTACAATATTGTTAATATAAAATCTCGCATGATAACCTCCACTCTAATGGGAATTAAGCTCAAAGGTCCCAGGGGTCAATATTGTGTTTAGACCTTGTAAAAACAGCTCCAGCAAAGATAAAGCCACTACCATCATCAACGTCTATCTTTTGAGACCTACATGTAGATAGAGTAGGCAAAGATAATTATCTAACAGTCTAAGCAGTTTAATATTGATCTAATTAAAAGTATGTTATTTGATATTGCGAAACATTAGTTCTATTTTCAGAAATTCAGGGAATTTCATTTAGTTACGCAAATACAATTTACGAAAATATTCGAATACTTGAATAGTTTCAATGAAATTGAGCATTGGAAATGTCTTGGTGCTACGTCCCTTACACTATTACATTAGAAAAATTAAGTAGTAATAAGAGAATTATTTTTAAAGAACTATCATTCTTAGAATACTCTGCATAACCAATGATGATTACTACCAAGCCGTTGTCGTCTGTGTAGAGAGAAAAAATTTAAGTAAGAAAAGGGACCGATAGAGTAATTGGGCCACCGGCAGTCTCACTCATCAAACAAAACGCATTTGTATGCAACCAGCCAATTTATGTTGCAATCAGCAAGGATCTACTACCACTACTACACAAAAACAATAAACAAAAAAAAAGTAAGTATAAATGTATGTTTATCCTCATTCTAGAACCCATACCACAAGCTATTACTATGCTTACTTTGGGTCTAGATAGCGTTGTATAGCTGTTCTGATATTATTAAAACCAAAATAACGATCTTGAACGCCTAAGAAAATTAATCAGCTAAAAGTTGTCTTAGTGGTGTTTAAAGGAATGTGCAGAGGTGTGTGAGCAGTGAGGTATGTAGTTAAAATACTCTTTTTGGTAAAATATATATTATGTTTAGTAGTCAATGTCAAAGTCAAAGTCAAAATCATTTTATTCACTTAGGTTAACTAAATTAACACTTATGAACGTTAAAGGTTACAAAATGTCAGCTAATTGACCTACAACCAGTTCGCTGACGAGATAGAGCCATGAGAAGAACTGAGAAGAAACTCAGGCCACTCTTTTTAATCGCCAGGTTATTACAATTTTTGTATGTTACAATTTAAAGTAGCATTCAAAGTGACACAGGCAATACACTAATACTAATAGTAGAGCTAATACTATAGATAATACCTATACTTAGGTTTATTTTTATTTTACAGTTAACTAGGTTTGAAGTATAGTATTAATTATATTATTCTAATATACTTATATGTTATTATCATGATCATCATATCAGGGTAAAAAGACGTCCACTGCTGGACATAGGCCTTCCCCAGTTTTCCCTGTTGTATATTAGGTATAATAGGTAATATATATTTTTTTATTTACTAACAGTAACAGTTCTGTTTTTTAATCATTAGTTCTTATAATATCTGGTTCTATTTACTATATAGAATAATTTACCAATTTTCTAATAAAATAAAATACGGTTGACTAAAAAATGTAAACCTGTATTAAATTTATAGCCTAATAAAGGCCGACATTCTTCATATAGATAAAGAAGAGAATACTTACGAATAAAATTAAAGAGTACATATCTAGGTTGTTTCCAAAACGTGCTAAATATAACTTTTATTTTAAAACTTAAAATTATTCACTGTCAAGCTGTTTAAACGTCATGCGGATGAAATGTTATAATTAACTTATCGTCCATTCAGATGAGATGCTTATTTAAATTAGATTTTAATGTTTTGGTGAACTTTACTCTCTTTTAAAAGGTTTGTCCTTGTCAGTTATGTAAATAGTACAATTTCGTATAGATATTGTAAATCTAAAGAGATTTATAAGTAAAAATAATAAAGTAAATGCAAGTTTCTTGAAAAATATACATATAGGTAATATTTACATTATTGACCAATGCAATAACTGCATTTTATCAACTTTGGCAACAAAAAACATACGGTTTACTTGTTGTTATTGTTATCGTAACAATCAATCTAAAAAAGGAGAATAATAGGGCCTCCAGAGCTCTCTCTTAACGAAAGAAACAGAATAGTATAATACTTTCACTTACCCAGACGATCCCACCCCTCCAGCAAATTGACTTTAATAGTCACCTTTTCTCTATCAATGTTACACAAATATGTCAAATTCAAACGCAAAAACTTTAGCATGATGACTTATTTTTAGGATAATAATATATTTATCCAGAAAACAATTGTTGTATTATTATCCTATCTATAGCAGCAGATGCAAGATTTTCTGAAGCGTGTTCTGAATTGTGTGAACTTATTATTTGTGACTTACTTGCTTTACGCTAAAGAAGATATAATACTATTTCATTAATCACAGTTATGGATGAAACTGGTCTGTATTAATATTGTTTTTGCAATAAAGTTTCTGTTGTTTTACGTTTCTTATTTTTTTTATTGTAACGATCGTAACGAACGTAACTGGAAGTATAAAGATTGCACCCTTAAAACTACCAGTACTAGTGCACATTGTGTAGTTCACGGTTCACACCCAGGCTACTACTAACTAACTATGTAGATTAGACTAAAACTGGAACCGTGTTGGTGTGCACTATAATTAAACACTTTTTTAGTTTCCAGCATTTGAGCGGTTGAGTAGGGGAACATGCGTATAATATTATTATCAAGAGAAAACTTCTTCGTTCAAATGTTTGCTGACTTTGGACCCCTAGGTCTAAGTTCACGTACGCCCGGGGCACGTGAATTACCGACCTCTGAAAGCCTTGAGACTAACTAACAGCTGGGTACGGATTACTATTGCTCACTTTAGTAAGTATATTATTTAGATACACGAGGTTGTATTTCATAGCTTTGAAGTACACGTATGATATTTCACATGAAAGACTGTTCTTTGATAACTATTGCGTTAAGGGCTTCAGTTTATTATATAATTACTAGCTTGCCGCGGCGCGGTTTCACCTGCGTCTTAGCTTACTGCTCAGCTTTCATTGCCACTAGCGTGATGTTACATAGCCTATAACGTTCTTCGAGAACTGGGCTACCATACACAAAAATATATTTTAAATCCAACTAGTAGTTCCAGAGATTAGTGCGTTCAAACTAACAAACAAACAAACTCTTCCGATTTATATAATAGTATAGAGTATGACAGCTATCATAACGTCAAGTATCACAACTAAACCTATTAATAAAGATGCAACATAAATAAGTTTTACCATAATGCAAGATAGCAAAAATAATTTATCAAGAGTCATTAAATTGTAATAAAACTTAATACTGCGTCAGCGATCTTCCTGGTGGCAGTCTGAACTGTGGGAATGAACTCAAGTGCATCTCTAATGCTACTCTTATGCCGAACGAAGGAGCTGAGAGGCTGCACACCAAACTCGCTCCCACAGCTTCACTCAACAATCACAAACAATCTGTTTGCCGGCAATGTATCGTATCAACAAGAAGACTTTCTACTTTGCCGAAGCCGTTTTCTTAATAGGTCGATTACTTTCCAATTTATAACTAGCTTTGCCCACCGCTCCATGTGGAACAACAATCGATGTGTGAATCGATCCTGACGACGTTAAGACAAGAAAACTATCTTCAGTAATTTTGTGAAGCACAATCTGAAAGCAAATTTTAGTACAATGGCAGATAGTTTTTATGTTTAAATTTGGTAGATAGATATGTAAAAATAATAAGATATCGAAGCTTTAGTTTATTTTTAATCAGATATTAAAATTTTATAGGTATTCTAAGAGATTTAGGTAGCTGTCGTAATTTTATATCTCTATTATTATCTTTATAAAAGAGTTTATGGTAGTAGGTATTTAGTGCTCTTAAAGAATAAGATAATTTTTTTTAAGACAAAGTTTTCAGTAATAACTCAACTGAAAATTTAGTGACTGGAAGTTTTATAGTATAACTTTAGAATAATAATATCGTATTGTGGTTAAACTTTTTTAAGCACATCTGCGCTAGCGTTTATTGTAATAATTAACGAACACGAAAGTAGACTGATACTCTGACCAATTATTAAAAATTTATCTATCGCACAAAGATTTGTACCACACGGGGATCCATCTCACAACTACTTGCTCAGCAATCATACTCCCATTGCAGCACAGAAGTAGTTAATCTTATTACCAATATATAAAAACCTCTGTGGCATAAATGCTTACCATCAGGCGGGCCGTGTGTTTGTTTGTCACCATAGTCGTATAAAAAAAAATACAAACTCGAAATTCAAATAAAAATTAGCTGCAACTCGTACTTACAAGTGGTAATAGGTACTCTGAGTTCCTATAAATATCTTTTATTCAATCATACATGCAGATATTTACTAATAACAAAAGCAAATCCACACACACATAATGGAAAGTAACTCGCTAAATTGACTAGTAACCATCGAGTCCTAATCGATATATCGTACTTTGTACGACGTCAACTTTTCTTTCATAGTCGATAACAATCGCATTACAGTTATTACTAGCGATAAAATTATACTATTCGTATATACTTGTTGTAAACAAGGGTGCATATTATGTTAGTTTGAGTTCGATTTAATACATACTCATGTGTGACAATAGTAGCAAAGTTCAGTGCAACTGTGTACGTAAATATACTTATTATATTATGGTTTAAATTAGAATCTTTCTGAAAAGTAATTTGTCAGTCTTTTAACCTCAGTTTCTTTATCTCTGGGGTGTGATTGTAAAATATCTAAGCTTATGACTGTATTTTATATTGTACTTGTGATTGCATCTCCTTTCGTTCAATTTTATGACCCTACCAAAATGGCTCCACAGTTAGTTGAGTTTAAAATAGTAGTAGACATCATTCCAAAAGTCATCTTGAAAATCTGCTCGTAGTTATTTATCGCAATTAAGAATAGTCTTTTTGTATTTCTCGTTTATTTGCTTGCTGTTTACTACTTTCTTTTCTCTTTTGAAATTGCTCCAGGCAATTAAAGCTACGCTTTTTGCTACACGACGATATGGACATCACATTATGTTATGAACTACATTGTATAATTTGTACTATACCAGTTGAACTACTCAGTAGTACTACTGATCTGAAGGGCGAAAATCCTCATACTCCCAATACTATCACCATACCTAATAAAATGTATTTGATGTAGACTGGTATATTTTCAAACCTTAATGGTAAAATAGTGACTTTAGAACTTGACTGGGCTTCATGATAGTTAAGGTTAGCTGATGTGCCCTTCTAGAAACCAGACGGACGGTAATCCTGTACTTACCTATAAATAATCATTCAACATTGACTTTGTCATAAGGTTTTAGATGGAGCTATTGCTAAGTCTGGGTAAACACAAAATACCAAACGGTGCGATTAAGGAAAACTACGCGAAATGTACCTAATGTTTGGAAAAGTCTTTTATTCAGGAATGGACGTCTTTGTTATTTCTTTAGTACCTACCTACTGGTATAGTACTTTATATATAACACTAAAGATCACATATTTGCAGGTCGTAAATAACTAAAAGTTATATCTACTCACATGAAGTCCTCCGAGAAAACATTATTCATTAAATTTAGCAATTGCTAGAAATAAGTCATTTCACATTAAAAGAAAAATATAGAAAAGCAGTTTATTTTAACATAACGATTGTCAAAGAAGACTTGACTAACAGACTTGACTTATTTCTATACATTTTATTTC
The DNA here is from genome assembly GCA_963082885.1 of Parascotia fuliginaria. Taxonomy (NCBI): domain Eukaryota; kingdom Metazoa; phylum Arthropoda; class Insecta; order Lepidoptera; family Erebidae; genus Parascotia; species Parascotia fuliginaria. Next base: position 13,807,294 of record OY720176.1, on the reverse strand, counting down.
ATTCACTAAATAAAACACAAAACATGCGGCTTGATGGAAACCCTAACGTCGAACAATGCACACCAGTATTGATTCTACTTTTAGAACATTTTACCTGCAATAGTTATGTTGCATCCTTGAAAACAACCGCTCCTGTTTTTCAATTTACAGCCGCTCCATACGTACCGAAGCCCAACCATCTCCCACAGACTTTAATTGTGAGTGTGAGCTTTTACTCAATATTTTTGATTGTAAGGTATTCTGTCATAGATTGATGTAAAAAAATAGATTTTAAAATGTTCAATTTTTAATATATCAATGTTACTGAAAGACAGGCGTCATCAATCTAAACCTTATCTATTAATATCTCCTTACTCGTAGCATCGCCCGCTACAGAATTATAGAGGCAAGACGTCCTTTGATATATTATTTGAAAGAAATTTTATACCAGACAGATGAAAAATTAACGAACGTTTAATTTAATCCTATTAATATTATAAATGCAATAACATGTGTGTATGCGTGTGTTTGTCATCACTCAGCGCCTAAACGGCTGAACCGATTTCAATGAAAATTAGTATGTAGATAGATTCGGTGGCGGAGACGGAAATAGGCTTTTTATCCCAAAAATCGATCTAATTCCCAAGGAAGACAAGACACATTTTAGGCGCGGGCGCAGCTAGTTTTAATATGTTCAGCGCAATGTAACGAGTTTTTGCTGCAATGTTTCGAAGTGACATTATAATGTTCTTCTTCAAATGGGGTTAGAAAATCACGAACTTAATTGTAAATTGTTTGACTAAGTCTTGGTTAAGTAATTCTAGTAGTTCCAAGGTTTTAAAGGGCATTTTTCTTCGGTAAGATAACATAGATAGACCTTTTGTATTTACGCTGCATAATTTAATACATAGATAAGTATAAAACTCTTTATTATATCAAATATTTGCTTATTATCACAGTTGATACCATAGCTGTAATAAATAGAATAAAATAAGCTATTGCTCCATTTCGTACAAATTACTAATAGTACATTTAGGGCCCAATTTCCCCCCTTTCCTCTTTCCTCACCTCCCTCATTCCCTTCCCATAACCCCATTCCCAGCCGCCATAATAGAGGCCACCATACCAGCAGTTTAAGAAGATGGTATGGTGGCCGCCACTTCTAGATTCCACTGACTGCTTACCATCAGGCGGGATGGAGTCACTTTGGTAGACTTGGTAAATAGAATAGCTGCAACTACATCAAAAAAAAAATATTACGTAACTGTATAAATTCAGAAAACTGTAAGGATCGCTTTTCAAGGTCCATTACCCAATCGTACAGCCAATAACAAAACAAAATTCAAGAATTGTAATTAGTAAATCTAATTTGTGTAACATTTTGATAAAAAGGGTGATCATTAAGTGGGTTAACATCAAGCCTCAGGTGCGAGAGATGGCAAAACACCTTGTTTTATTAGCAAGGGTATATACAACTCGTTTGTCATCGTAATTAATGTGACCCTATGTTAATGTGTTACGTGGATTATGGTAGATGACATAAGAACATCACGTAACCGTTTGTAGTCATAGAATAATACCTATGGCTTTAACTTATGGTGAATATATTTTTAAGTAAAATGCTTCAATTATAATGCATTAACCCCCAGTTTCTGAAAGGCTGATCAACGAAAAATTACGTAATCACCTAATCTCATGTGAAGTACCTAAAAGCATGCCAAAAGCATGAATAATTAGTTTAATTTGAGCTAATTAGTAATTAATTGGAACAACCCAATTTGTACTTCACATGAGATTTAGTTCTGAGATTTTAGTTTATTTTTCGTTGATCAGCCTGAACCTGTTAAATCTTATGTGGAGTACCGATTGGGTTGCTAAAAGCATGTATAATTAGTTTAATTTGATCAAATTAAACTAATTATGCTTTTAGGTATTTTACTTTTGACCACGAAACGGAAGACGCAGCGTGGGCTAACCCCTCACAAGGTGGACCGATGACCTTATAAGGGTGGCGAGCAATCGATGGATAAGGGCGGCAAACGACCGGCCACGTTGGAGATAATTGGGAGAGGCCTATGTCCAGCAATAGCCGTCTTTCAGCTGATAGGTATGATGATGACGATGATGACATGAGATTTAACAGGTAATTAGATAACTTTTCGTTGATCAGCCTGTCAGAAACTGGGGGTAAGTTACGACAAGTAATTGTACCCCATATTTAAATAACAGACACGTTTCTATAGTCAGAGTTAGCCATCACGGTAATCTAATTGAATAAAGAACTTAACTAATGGAGGATTTTTATCTGTAAAAAAACGTTCACAATTCATATTACGCTTCGAGAATCCAATACGGCTAAATGTCAAACAGGGTATGATTTATATTTCAAATCACATAAAACATATTGCTCGAATAACAAAGATGATCAAATGAAAAACATCAAAAACACAATAAAAGGCGGGCAAACGTTTCGATCGCAATTCGCTTGTGTGATAACGCACAGCGAGATATATTTTTGAGTTACGCCCAATACTATTTACTCGACGATATTCTCCCTTGTGAAAATCTCTTAGATGCGATCATAAATCGCTTCGGTTGACATAATAGCGTAAAGGGAGAGGCCTGGATTTATGCATGTTTGATTTAGAGGGAGGTGAATGTTCTCATTTTACCGACGTTCCCACTAAAAATATGGTGCGCTTACTTTTGCGAATATCATTTTCAAAGGCAAAACGTACGCGCGCCCGTTTTTACACCGCCGTTATGAGTATTTCATTTTCAGTTGTGTTTAAATAAGTACATGAATTTTCATGAACGTTTGAAATACCGCAAACGTAGGGAATAAGCCGGTTGATAAAAAGTACAGATAAAATTATGTAGTATATATTTTGCCATCGACGATCTATGGATCACAATTGGTGTACTAACAATTTGTAAACGATCACTCGCATGCTTACGTTGCGATATCGTAAAGTTCGTTTCTTATGTACGATTTCGTTTTATGATTTATTGTTAAAGCTCATTTTGATGATTGAATAATAAAAAGTGCTCGCTTTGGTACCGCATTTGCATTTGACTTTCATTTTTTCACCTGAATTTTAATAAGATTTATATTAAGAGATATTTTTTCACAACGATGATAAACTCAGTAGTAGATAAAATCCGAATAAAGTAAGTATATTGTATTTAGAATTTATCTGATAACATTTCATCGGGTATTTATTTAACCTGACGAATGCAAAAGAGAGCTGACTATTAAATTTATTTGAGCCGGTTCGTTTATTGCGAGTCGGATTGGAATTGAAATATCCAGACAGAACAGATTAACAATTTTCGAATTCTAAGGACAGCCAGTGTTCTAAATTCAAGACACGATTCAAATTAAGTGATAAAGCGTTGGGAGTACGCCGCCTGTGCCCAGTTGTCACCCGGTAATACCCAAAGAAGCGACGTGCCCCTTGCCCCATTACGAGGCGCTGCATTGCAACAATTTCGGAGAAGAAAATTCTCAAAGTCCCTCACAAATTAACTGGTAATTATCATCTAAATCACCGTATATCTGCAGATACATTATCAAAACGTTTATGCCTTCATTGAGATGTTTGATTAAATTGAGAACTCATGAAGATAAGATTTGTTAGATATATCCTAGCGTCATCGTGATCGTATGTACCTATACGAAAGCTTTTTTTCATTTGGATAATTTATTAAGATAAGCTGCATAGTAATTTAATTTATAGTAACAGAAACCAAACTGACCGAAGGCTTACTCTTCATTAAAACATCTGATTTTAGTTTAATAGACTGAAACTAGCAAGACGAACTGCTTAAAACTGACATTGATTGTTACTTATTATACGTTCAAAATAAGTAAGTAGGTATATAAATCATCTACAAACAAAAATGTGTAAGAATGAGATGTAATAATAACTTTAATTGGGCCTCTAGCACACACGCTCACCGAACGAAACACTACCAGGCCGGATACTTTACGTGGATATTATGCTATAAAAAGGTTGACACTTTCTTAATCGATCCAACCCAAGCTTTACTACTGTGAGTAAAATACTACTTAAATTATGTAAAATTTTGAAATATAATATAGTCGACATTATATTACGACAGGAGTAAAAGTTAGACATCTTTAACAATGGTCGCACATTTTAATGACAAACCTACCGACAATGTACCGGCTGTTTAATAACAAAAGGCGATCAGGGAAACAGATCACGTATTGAACACGAAATTCATAATCGGCGATTGAACGCAACCCCAAGGAATTTGTAAGGGATAACGCGAAACCAGGAGGTGTTTATGATTTTATGATGCTACTTCATTCTTGAATATGGTCGTACAATAACGATAAAGTGTTACGACCTATTCGTATAGAAAAAATGTCGTACACTCCCTTATAAGAGAAAGCTAATGACACTTTAGTTTAATAACAATATATGAATCGACAATTTAGAAAAATATATGTTACTTATTACTGCTAGTTTAGATTCAGTTGTATTTATAATTAAGATATTTTTTATAAAACGCTGACAATAAATTTGAAGGCATTTCCAAGATGGTTTGCTGAAATTATGAGATGAAAATATAAATATAGACAAGACTACCATACTAACCTTAGATTTTTTTATAGTCAACAGTGACAGACAAGCAAACAGCCCACGTGATGGTAAGTGGTAAACTGTGGCTCAGAGTCCCTAGTATTGCTCCTGCAATGCCAGACTCTGCGAAGCCGCTGCCTACCGTGAAGAGAGTGGGATACTTCACCTATCCCACTTGATGATTGAAGGAGATAAGGAAAAAGAAAGGGTAGAAATTGGGCCTCCGACACTCTCATTCAACGAACGAAACGCGATAATACGGATACTATTACTCTTACGTTGATCTTCTATGAGAGGGTAGTATTTCGGAGTTCGATCCGGCCCATTCATGCTGAAATCAGCGTGGATCTACTACCGTCTAGAAATTGAAAGCTAGCTATTAGCTACATATCAAACATTATCTGCAATAAATGTTTTTCATTAAAGTACTAAATTACGAGAAGATAAAACAGTTTGTCTAACGGTTCTGATACAGCTTTAATAATTTAGACGTAAAGTTAGAATAAATGATTAATTCTAGGCATCCAACACAATTTACTGATAACGAAATACGATGTAATCTAAAACTAAAGTGTAATGGATTTTATAAACACTAACATTGCGTTTTTAAAATCACTTGATAAGTACAGTACTTGTGACAAATTTATTTTATACCTCGTACTTATTTTAATATGTATTTTAAATTAAAATTAAATATAATTCAGAAAAAAGCCAACAAAAAGTTCTTGAATTCAAATTTATTTGTAGGTAAAATTAAATAATAATTTTATTTTTATTAAAGTTTTATAATTAGGTAGGGATCATATAATAACAAAGAAACAAAAATAACATAGTAAACTTTTATATACAAACTGACAATAAATTTTCTGCATTGTCTTTGAATCAATCGGCGGAGAGGCGGAACGATGATTCACTGGCCCGAATCGCCGGCGTACTCACTAAAACCCCATTACTCTACGGGAACGCAAGAACGCTGGCGTATATTTCCGCGAACCCATAGCGGACGTCCGTTGCTCGAACCCTTCTCCTGGAACGAGTTTTATATCCTCACCCTTATTCGATGCGTTAAACTCGAGGACTTATCTGAAATGGACACCAAGCGTTAGGTAATCTCGCTCCCGACTTCGAGTGCATAACCATAGTAGGACGTACAACGTTTTTACGTTACTTTTTGTAGAAGCGGGCTTGTAAGTCTACTGGGGAACCTAACTTGTATGAACTAAGTTACTAATACGATTTTCCAGAGACCTTATTGGTTTTTGAAATTGTTTTCTGCAAAAACAGTAAACACACCATGTTAAAATCTGCTAGACTTTGACAAACAAAGGTTTGACCATTTGACAAATTGATTACTTGGTTTAGTCTTGATTCATTTGTGTATGCGATATCGTCTCAGCAGTGTAAATTCAATGACACTTTCTAGTTCAACAAAAACGTTTAACGGGTTTGAGCACTTCAATGACGTAATCTTTATAAATAAGTCCCGTTGACACCATAAGTATGCGAAACATTTGTAATTAGTTTCTAATACCGGCCGGATTAAGAACAGTGACTCAAGTTTCTTGCTGATTTTTTCACGTGACTCGTACCACTGCCACTTGGCCGGCACATTGTGGACCACAGTGCCCGTTACCTGGTATCCCATAATCGATTATTACGACACTTACGAGAAGAAATGGGGTGGTGTCATATCTATACCAGAGATCACACGGTCACACCTTTAAATCTCTTTCTGTATTTTCATATAAATAAATTGTATCACACACAATGGATTATTTTCAATCCAAGTCATAAACATCATCAGCTTACTTCATTGGCAGTCCAGTATTGTTTTACTTAGACCTCTTCAACTGCGGGCAATTCTTTCCAAATTTTCGACTGTGTGCAACCAGTTTTATTCTAACCAGTTTAGATTTTAAAGATTTAACAAAAACTAATAACAAAAATATCTACTAATGTTAAATTGTAAATTTTTTCGATACCTAGCAACTATCGTTTTAAATATTATGATCGCTACCCCGCGATGCCCAACATTATATTTATTATTTTAATAGACAAGATTACATAGTATGGGTTCCGGAAAATTGCTACCTGTCACCCTCACTAAAACCTCTTTAATAACATGTTCTCGACTTACTAAAATCTATTAGTCATATTTATTAGTAAAAGCGATTATCGACTTGTCCCATAAGGTCACGAAAATTGTAAGCGATGAACCCAGATAGGCGAGGGGCGAGTGAGTGCGAATGTGAACGTAACCGTAGAAGCGAGGAAAGTTGCTTCAGTTGTGTGTCAACCGCGACAGGAGACGGTCGCCCGCGCCGCGTCGCGCCGCGACTCTAATATTACGTGAGCTTCATAACACAACGTTTCCAACTGAACTTGTCGATTGAAATGTTAATTAAAACCGTGTGTGAGTAAAGTGATTACTGCAATAAATGGAGGGATAAAGCTCTGTGATATGTGATGGAACTGTTTGCTTAAAAACTTAATGAGGATGTATGTCTTATTGGCTGCTGTACTCAGTTTACTTATAAAAGGTAATATCAAAAGTGTATACTGTTGCCAATTTTAGGTTTAATATAAAACTTCAAATAATAAACATTTTAAATACACCAATGAGACGAAAGATTATTTGAAGGTTTAGCCCCACGGTGGGCGACATTTAGCGATAGTAAGGAATCTAAATAGTAAGCAAAATTAAATCAAATATTGTTAAACAATTGAAAAAATGTCCATAAAGAGTCTGACGCAGTTAACACACAGAACTGAAGGCTATTTATCTTTCAGTGACATCATAAAGCACCTACAAAAATAAACAAGCAAACAAGAATAGACGTGTGTTTAATAATTTAATCCCCGACTGGGTTCAGAATGTTCTTTATTAGAAGTTTGTTCTATATTGAAAAGTAGGCCAGACGTGAAATATAAATATCTTGCTTTCCAATTTACGAGATTGCATGATGAATTTTAGATTTAAAGTTTGTTAATTCAAGTACTGTAGAATTACACGTTCCGTTTAATGGATAACAAAAACCAATAAAATTACCTTTGTGTCATTTATCTAGAGGTCCTCTAAAATATTTATTCATGCCAGGTCCTCAAGACGCTAAAAGCAAATTGAGCTTTAAATTAAAAACACAAACTGTTTCTTTTTTAATTTTACTATGGAAATCACTAAAAAGTCTGTACCGTAATCAGAATTCAATTTATTGCGACCCGTTTCGTAACTATATCGCGAGTACAAACTTGTTAAAAAATACTTAGCTCTACTTGTAGCTCAATTTACATACTTTGCGATAGACTATACAAAGTTAGCTAATATTTATTCCAATGTTGTCTATAGTTTGCCTTTGAACGGAATATTCAGAACAAAATCTAGGCGAAGTAGCTCAAACTTTAAAATAACTCGAAAATGTATCTTTACATAATGAAAGTTGTATACATAATCTTTTAAAATAGCTGGAAATTATACCTACTAATGGTCTTGTTCTTGCTCATTAGTGCTGAGTCTTAGAATGGCTAACGAGTTACCTGTCTAACCACGAAAGGAAAGTTAAAGAACAAGAAATCTCTGTTACTGTAAGCTTTTCAAGTTACTTAAACTTGTAAGCCAACTTCAAACGGCTGTGAGAGTTTCACATCTGTGTCGTGACAATACGTTTAGTCACTTACTTAGACAAGAATACATCTTTTTCAATATAGTTATAAGTAACTTCAATTCAGAGAATTGAAAGAGATGAAGTACTGAACCAGTTTTCAGTTCAGTACTTAAGACTTTTGTTGCTTAAATAAAACCTGAAACTCTTTACTAGCGCATGAGTTTTCTTCCCATTTTCATTGCTTCATTGCGAGTCTTATAAGTGGCGGGAAAATCATATCGTAAAGCCGCCGTAGTTGGGGCTACCGTGCAAGCAGTTACACACGAGGGCTTTTGTGATGGTGTCTATCATTCCTGGAGCCAGGTGTCTGTTTCCCATCAAGCAGCTATCTATTTTAGTAGGCTGATAAAAACCTGTTATTATGTTCTAGGTATAATTTTCTATGACGTCTTGTGTTGATATAACCAGTTCCCAAAAAGAGTTCCTTATATTGCTACTTCAAGGTTAAGTGAAATGTTTATTACATTACAATTCTATAATTACAGTGAGTATATAATACCTGTAAACCTGTGCCTGTAACCTGTAAAATATATTAAAACAAGCAACAGATATATCAGGCAGTTATATTTTTATATCAACCTTAAATTTACCGATTAAGAATGAAATTAAAATTTGAAGACAGAGTGTGTCATTTATTGAAGATGTAGCTTATAAACAACATGTCGACTAGTGATAATAATTTTTTTATTGTGTTGACGAGCATGGCGTTCAAAGTGTTAAGCTGTAAAGACGACCACATAATTTTGTGAAATGGCTCCGGGAGATGGGTAATTTCACAGCACTCAGTGAGATTACTCTCTTTAAAGAGAGGTAGGGCACAAATACGAGTATGTCTTCTTAGAATTTTCTTGAATCAAACTAGAATAGCTCAAGACAATAGTGCTTCTTTGGCTTTTATAAATATATAATGGTTTGATAATACCAGCCTGTTTACTGTCCCACTGCAAGGCAAAGGCCTCTTCTCATATAGAGAAGGTATGAGCATTAATCGTCACGCTTGCTCAAGGCGGATTGGCGATTTCAGACTTTTAAGCCCAGATTTCCACACGATGTTTCCCTTCATCGTCATTCAGAAATGTCCAAAATAAACTTAGAAAGTACATATGATTTGAAAAATCACATAGGTACTTGCTCGGATTTGAACCCACTACCTCGTGTTTACGAAGCGGGTGCCTTATCCACTTGATCATTTTGACCTCCTTGGCCTTTGAGATCCGTGAATAGCGATCATCACTTTCCATCACGTTGGTCGTAGAGTAACCGATCGTGAGCTATGGAAAACAAATTACTGAACTACTACACACGATGACAAATGAGACTCTTAGTTCAAAAAAAATCCAAGCTAAAAATATTTAACCTCATGGTAATTTTCACAAAATGATAAATAGATACTGAACAGATTTTTATGGCTGGTTGTCCAACTCATGTTGCCAAAAATACTTCCAAAGAGCTCCTAGTAACTTATCAGCTAATAAATATGCATTTACACACTCTCATAATTATCATAAATGTTTGTCATCGGTTAGTTATCGGTCTACTGCGTTGGTATTCCTTATCTCATAGTCTACTGATCAACAAGTGCCTAATTGATACTGTAAGAAATACGATCAAATGTGGTGATTGTAACGAATGGGTAACAGTGATGTAAGTCTATAAAATACTTTTAGAAGTTACTTAGCTGTGTTGAAATTTTGTCAACCCAGAACTATATAAATGTCACGATATCAATAACTTTGATTAATTTCAGCAAGGTATAGGTACCATATAGAAATATCTTTGGTCAACAAAGTATGTTTGGACACTTAGGCTACAATAAGTTATTCCATTTTTTATGGAACGGCACCGCATATATACTCCAGACTTGTAATAAGGTTGTAGTTACTTCGGTCAACTTAAGTCCGAAGTCTATTCAAAGACTTGCAAATCGGCCAAGGCCGCATGTCTAGTTACAGATCCTCCGATGAAGAGAAAAGAACATCATTATTTGATAGATCCGATGTTAATGCACGTATAAGTAACTTCATTCAACGGTATTGTAAAGGTCCTTAACAATAATATAAAATTGAATCGTTCTGTATGATGCATTATGCTAAAATAAAAAAATTGAGAAGCGAAATCTGCGCCTCGCTTAAAATAGATGACTCTGTGATATTGTATAAATAAACTACTATTATGTCACAGGGATGAAGCAACCTTTTAAAGAGTTATTTTAATTTCCTATGACTATTTTAATTATCTAGTACTAGCGACCCACCCTAACTTTGCACGTGGGTACCTCAATATACAATGCTCCTACCTTCTCTGTATGAAAAGAGGCCTTTGGCCAACAGTGCGGAAGTATGGGCTGATATTATTATACTATTTAAAACAAGAATATAATTATTATAGCGTGATCAAGTTGTAGATTGTTTTATACTAGAAATCTTTTACACTAGATGTTCTTGTGTAAAAGACAAGTAATGTAATCACATTTAATGACTCTACGAAAGAAAAAGACATTACGATTTACGAAGTCATGATAATTTGACTTGACGATTATGAGACGAGACATTTGTCACTTTTATTGCTTCTTTTCATACGAACGGAGGCGACGAATGTCGATCTGTATTTTTCAAGTAGGTATATGTTATTTGTCGTGGTGATGAATTTTTGATGATTTAGTATGTACTCGTGTTAGGCATTTTTTAAATATTAGGACGACTCTAGAAGTATAGTATATTTTTGGAGAGACATACCTAGTCATCATTATCTTAGAAGTCAACGGAGCCAATTAGAAGGAACCTGCATTCAATATCTTCCGGCAGCTTTTATTATAGATCGCGTATCGAATTTAAGGATATCTCATTCCACGTTCGTACGAAAGTATTTCTACTCCGTCGTTCTTCTGTTTGTCGTACTATGCAATGTCAACGGCTGATAGAAGAAAACCAATTTTATTTAAAATAAGCATTTATTGCATATTTCAACACTCAAAAATTTTTTAAAACGTTTCTAAATGAACTGTTGCCAATCATAAAAAAATTAAATAGTACCTGTATAAATCATCGTAACGTCCCATTATTATCCCACTGCAGGGAAAGACCCCTTCTCATACAGAGAATGTATGAGCATTGATCGCCACGCTAGCTCAAGGCGGATTGGCGATTTCAGACTGCCGACTGACAGACGCTCGAAAAACATTAACCTCCTTAACTTCGACAGTCAGGCAAAAACATCAACAAAACAAAGGAAGGGCCTACTTCGAAATGACTTCCAACAATTCAAACATTCGTTTATGTAACTACATATATCGACATGTATGTGTACCTATTTCTATCGCTAATTACCTTCGTTTCGTCGTAACCTGTAATTTACTTTTCGGCTTGTAGATACATATATACCGGAGTAATATCAGTGAAGTAGTTCAAATAAAGAAAAATACATTTATTGGGGTTGGTCGATATCGCAAATAAAACTTACATTGTTAAGTATAGTAATTGAAGACTACAATGATGAATGTAGAATGTTTTAGTTAATCTGAAAGAGTTGAAGCAAGTGGGTAGAAACCCATATTATTATGTAACATAGTCACTTATAGCTATATTTTTTATTCTTCGAAGGAAGGGATTATAAAAGATAACATCCATGTTTAAAAAGCTATGTTATTTTATTAAATGGGAAAATAAGAGTCGCAAGTTTGTGTGAAAATTCGTTAGTTTTAGTGGTAGCGGGTGAATAGATTTAAATGGAATTCGCCATGGAGACGAATTATACTGATTATTACTAATATATGTACGATTGACGTAAGATCAGGCAGGCAATATTCATAAACAGGCACACATCTGCATTTTCACTCGAACGAAGTCACGAGTAACTGCTAGTTATTTATGTACATATATTAGGTGCGCCCCACGGCTTCGCCCACTCGTAAAATATGTTTTAATGTATCCCTCGGGATCCAGACCAATTCGGGATAAAAACCGAATCTATCTACATACCAATTCTCATCGAAATCGGTGCAGTCGTTTAGGCGCTGAGTGGTAAGAAACACACACACCAACTAATTTTCGATCCTCTTTATCTTCGTTGTGGATAAAAATAGAAGCCTAAATTTTAGTAACCTAGCAGGTAATGTATAAACACGCTCTGTTTCAAATTACTTTCATTATGAACCAGTATTTTAAGAATTATAACTAGCCAAAGTTTCGTAATGTTGTAACTCATTGACTGACTTTAAGGTACTTCTAGCAAACATAAAAGGTTCAAATGTAGAATACAATTATTGTTTAAATCTAAAATTGATTGAAATTTCGGTCCAGATTTCAAGGTACAGCAACATGCAGTGGCTGTACCATGTAAAACTTTGTAATCCCTTATAAATATATAGAACTACAAAGTTAAATTTGCAGCTACAAAAAGAATTATGCCATCACAGCTATATCAATATTAAATATATTTTATGTTTTAAATAAGTAGATTATTATTGCGATTGCCAAATCAATCTATTTATTTAAAACACAAAAGATTTTTAATATTGATATGGTCAATAAAAGATGTTGTTAGTTTAGTTAATTAAGTAATAACAGAAGGTTCCTTAAGTAGAGACTTAATAAATTGACCTACTTGGTATTACTACGATCTCACAACTTTTAACGGTAGAATAACTGAGTTGCGAAACTTGTTTTTTTTACAAGTTGTTTTTGATGCCTATGATTTTTATAGCCAGCTCTTATGTCTCCCATAAGAGATGAATTTTACCGCAGACTATACTGAAGTATGATTATAATATTATAATAACAATACAAAGATCAACATTGTGGCCTTTATTACAATTTATTTTTGCATTATAACTCCATGTAAATCCAAATTTCCCTATTAAAAGTATCCTTAAAATATTCAGAGAACTTTAATATTCCCAATTCCCAATGACTTTGTAAACAAGTCAATCAATATCATCCCTAAATTATTTTGGGATACAACAGATTGGGTTCAAACTGGCACAAACCATTTTAATGTTCATTACTAGTTTGAATAAATTGATGCCTTTGTTAAACAACTTTGGACAAACGGGTAAAACGTAGTTTTCCACAAAATAACTTAGTTTATCATTTAGTATCACTAGCTTTCTTTCGGGATTGATATGTGGTACCATAAAACTAACTCATAGGTAGCGAAGAAAATTTTATTTTTATATTTTAATATAATAAAAAACAATCATCACATATTTTAAGACAAAATAAACAGACAACATTATGGCTATTTTTGTAATTACTAAAACGTATTCTGTGTTAATGTTTTTCTTTAATAATATATTTTTTACATAATAATTACAGTATTTATAATATTTAGAATTATTTTTATTGAGCAGGCAATCTTATTGTATTTGTTGTCTTAAATATTAGTTATATAATTTTATTGTCGTTATATCATTAAAGTAAGGTACAAACAGTTCTTAGTAGTTTTTTTTTGTAGCATTTGAAGCGCCACAACAAATTGCAGTGTTCCGTAGAACAGTAATCAAAATTCTTCGTAGAAGATGTAATGCTACGAGTACGTAATAAATGACATTCTTTGTAGCGCATCGATCGCTACGCAGTAGAGTGAGTCTTTGTAGAACATCGAATACTACGTGTAGCTAATGTAATTTCGTAGCACCGAATGTATCTTATCTTTATTTTGTAAGTAGGTAAATCACTAATACATTAAATAATAATCATTCAGACTGACTTGACTGTTCACTCAGTTTTTGTAGATCAAAGGTGAACTTGAGTGAAGGTTGAGTTGCCCATAAACCTTAATGAAGTGTATTTTTCCGCGTAGACGAAGCCGCAGGTCGCAGCTAGTAGTTAATTTTGATAACAGTCCTATTATATTGTAAAAATACATCGATAGCAATTTTCTATCAAAATATACAATGTGAAAATGTGGATATAACATAAGTGATACCTTCTGTTATAGTCTACTTTTCATTACGATGTTTGTAATATCTAAGATAAACAGAATAATAATGTACTAATTATACTTATCACAAGAAAACAGTTTTAGCTGTTTCATTTTGTAGACAAATTTAAAACACGTTTCTTTACGTAAGCTTATTTATTCAACATAAACAACCTTGTCGTTGCTTAAGGCAAATGTCAAAGTAAAACCGTTTACATTATGAATAAGAATTTATATAATGTTTCTCGACAAGAGGCGACAATGGTACAAGTAATTAATCTACCCTTCTAATCACAATTGCTGTAACTTTAAAAAACAGGTCTTGGGAAAATGAACCTTAAGTTAGGAGCGTTGCGTTGTTTTTTCTATAGCTTGTCATATGCATTTACGACGTTCTTTGGCAGCAAAGTTACCGTGAAGTCACCGTGTTTATCGATAAACCACGAAAACTTATAACGTCTTGGCTCTCAGTAAAGTTGTGTTCGACACCGCGACAACTTAATTAGTGAAAAGGAGGCGAAAAACCTCTTTGTTTAAGCTAAAAAGATTTGGAAAATGCTAGATTATGCAGGTGGGTAATTATAGTATATATATTAGGTTATGTTTTATACCTCCTATGATGTTTAGAGTTAATCTATATATCTATACTATTAAATAAAGCGCGCTAAAAACTCAATGAACAAAGATCACAAAATTTTCTTAAGTTTAAAGAAATAACTAAATTGTTTAAGCGCCGACTCAATTTTTTATAGGTTTACTTACATTATTCAAAGAAAAAAGTTATTATGGTTACAATAAAGGTTTTTTATTTCTTGCTTTTTACTTTTTTGGGCGGTTTAATTTTATTGTTATAAAGTTTCATTTTATAATTTTTTTAAGGCTATAATCTACTAATTATCATCTGCAAATAATAATAATAATAATCATTTATTTCAGGCATCTAACGCCCATAACATAAGAATATATAAATATAATTAATCTAAGTATAAACTAATACATATTATACAAATTCTAACTTAAAAACTACTGTACACAAAGTGTCGGCGTCGTGTTACATTGCCAGGTATCTAGTAGCTGACCGCGGTAACGGCGATATATGACACCCTTTGGCCAGAATTCTTCCTTGAGGAAGGTCTTCAACTGGAGAGTTGGAGCCCGCACCAAGAACGAAGTGAAGTTGGTTTTACGCCGCGCTTCCAACTTCTCTACCCTCAAGGTCAGGTTCGTCTTCACCTTGATGTACTCTATGATCTCCTCGGCCTTCGTGGAGTGGTGTAGACGGGACACATACAGCTGCGTCGTTGGTGTTGCAGCACGTAGCAGCATGTTGGATCCTGTCGGTCCTGTACCACACAGGTTGCGACAAGTAGGCTTCCTTTTCTTCTTCTCCACCTTGATGAAGCCATCCTCATCGCACGTGCTAACTTCTTTCACTGTGCTCGGTACAGAGTGGCTCTGCTTACGAGTGTTCACGTTCGAGGCGTCGGGTGTCCTACTTGTAGAAATAGTGCTGCGTAGCAACAGTACTTCGGCACGTAGCTCACTTATAGTAGTGTCTGATGCCTCCAGCTTGGACTGTACTACGGCCAGGCTCGCTTTCAGAGATGTTATATCCTTAAGCAGCCTGGTGACGTCATTGTGATCGAACGTGACTGGGGGCAGCTTGTGCAGCTCCTTCGCCACGAAAGCAGGCAAGTCGTCCGGGTCGGTCACCTTTAATAAGGTGATGATATCTTGGACGCTATTCTCAGTGCCATCTCTGCGACGTGACGGCATCTCATCGAGCTTGTCCAACGTTTGGAACAGCAGCCTCTTGCCACTGCTTACTTCATCTTCAAATAGCACTTTGTCGCAGAAACTCTGCACAAAGTACGGCAAATAATTTACATACACCAAAAAGGTCCAACAATTGATCCCCGTGGGACGCTAAAGCAACAATCATCCCCTGTTTTTCTACTCGTAGGGTTGAAATTTTTTTTTCTATACCCTTTCCAATATAAGTTATCAAAATTATCAAAATCGGACTACTCTACACACAGCAGTGCGTAGAGAAGTCGTATGCGTGGTCATTCATAAAAAAAAACAAATATACGCGTCGACTAGAGAAACTTCTGTTATTTTGTCGGTCAAAAAGCGATAGGTCACTCACTCACTCTACAAGTGCTAGGAGTCTTAAATTTTGGAAGGGAGTTCCCTTTAGGACATAGGTGCTCGCTAGACGGGATTTTATAAAAAACCCTTTTACCCTCAAGGGTGACAAAGTATGTATGAAACTTCTATAGTTTTGACAGTAGGATTTCCAAATTACTAGAAAATACTCATTATTTAAAGAAATTGAAATTAGGTTTATAATTTTTTTAAACAATCCTTTCAAAGGTGTGAAATAGAGGATGTAAGTTAGTATCGAATCTCTTTTATTTTTAAAGCTATCAACTCCAAACTCAGGGCACCATTTTTATAATTAGAAACTACCGTTATATATGGGAAATTAGGAGTCACAAGATTGTGTGAAATTTCGTCCGTTTTAGTGGTAGCGGGAGAATAGATTTAAATGGGATTCACCATAGAGACGGATACAATGTACGATTGCCGTAAGATCAGGCAGGTAATATTCACATAAAGGCACACATCTGAATTTTCACGCGAAAAAGGTCGCGGGTAACAGCTATTATTAGCTATATAATTATTTAATACTAGACATCCACCATCGCTTCGCTGCGGTATTAAAAGTTTCATTCGGTCTCACAACAAACGCCTACATAAAATATAATTGCAATATTACCTACGTTTGAAAAATATTATTGCAATACTGCAAATTTACTTTTGCTGTCTTTTGTACCTATTGCAAATTCACAAATTCTGAAAATTGTTAAGAAATATGTTAGACATAATAAAATATGGCCTAAGTAACCCGCTTCATTTATTTGGAAAATCTTTCACTTCACAAATCAATTTTTAAAAACGTAGATTTTTAGTTCAATTGTTGCAAACAAACATACATACAAAAAGAAATATACAGTCGAATTGTGAAATCTCCTCTTATTTAACGTCGGTTAAAAATCAAATCTTTTCTCTTTATAATATTAGTTTAGAGTAGTGTAGTGGTAGTAGGTACTCTTGTTGGGAGTTAAACCTCGAATTACTTATATTTATTATTAATTTATTACTAAGCGGAAAAACATCTACTGCATATACCTTTTCAAATTATCTCTATTCTGACCAGTTCGAAGCTGTGCCCATCCATTAATAATAAAATAATTTTGAAGAAAAGCATTTTATTTTTACAATAGACGCGCGGTGAAAAAAAATAAGTGTGACTAAAACAGCGACTAAGCAAGCGAACGAATACAAATAACTACATCTTCCACTAATTAGTCGACTTTAAACAATAAAGCTACTTACCTTCTTGACATCTTTGTATCACTGACTTGAAGGCGAGTTTCAAAGATTAAACAGCATAAGTTTGTTAATGTTTAACAAGGTTTTGCTTCTCCCGAATGATTGTTGGAAAGTCCAGTTTGCACACCTCCAGGGAAATAAACCTAGATGAATATATTTGCAAAACGAATCCCTCTGTCTCTGTAGTATTTTACAAAATTATAATATTTTGTTGAATCGCCAGACCGTTGTTTAGTGCTGAAATTAATCTTTGAGATGGCTAACTTGTTGCTTATTTTAACCAACTTCAAAAAAAGGAGGAGGTTTCTCAATTCGACCGTATATATTTTAATTTTTTTTTATGTGTGTTTGCCTCGTTTTTTGTTGGAAAGTAGATATCCCAAGAGTGGTACCATGATAAGGAAACCAGGATCTGATGATAGCATCCTAGAGAAATCGAGGGGAACTTTCGAAAATCGTTCTGACGACTAGTGCATTTGTTATGTTTTTCATTAAGTTTTTTAAGGCACTACCATTTTGTGAAGGTTTGAGGTCGATCTGATGATGGAGCACAAAGACAGTCGAGGGAAGTCCTGAAAGATTTACAGCAATTACTTGGTGTTTGGACTTAATTCATTTCTAATGATGAGAACTTTGTTCCCATATGGGTTATAAGTGCCATTACAGGTGACCATAGACAGTCGAGGGAATTCCTCAAAAGCAGTAATGTCGGGGTTACTTCATACCGTTCAATATGCCAAAATATTTAGTGTATACAAAAATAATATCTAAGTAAGATTTAGGTCTACCCATCACTAAAATTGTTAAATAAAATAATTTTTAACAAAAAGAAAACCGACTTCAAACTGGAAGGAAACTAAAAAGTAAAAAATAAATTTTCATAGCACAAAGTAATTCATATTTTGATTAAGTTAATCAGAAATAATAAATAAGTATTTTATCATTTTGAAGTTGGTGCCACATACATACAAAATTTCGATTTGTTAATTTTCTCTAAATTAGATCTTGTGTTTTTCTTTCTCTTATGAACCTGAAAACGTCCACTGTTAGATATAAGCCGTTGGTTATCATGGATACTAGGCTTGACTGCCGACTTGGTGTATCAGTAATTTGATGTAGTGCTAATGTCCGCTAACTGGTCAGGTATTCCTTTAACTATATCTCAAGACCTGTGACACCTACGGAAAGAGGCGGGGACGTTCTATATTCTAAACTGAAGTCCACAAATACTTATGTGGAAATTCTATGTACATACTTTATGTGTAAATTCTTAGTAAAAAATATTTTGTCTATTATGGCTTAAGCATTATTCTTTTTGTTCGAGATAAAAGCTTGAGAGAATTTTCGCAAGAAGAATTTTACCGTTAACTGTTGTCACAAGTGCTAAAGGCATCTTTGAAAAATCTGACATACTGAAAAGGTGGAGAATTTCACGAATAAGATAAGATTCCGATGCCCCAGTGACAAATCTCCTATTCGTAGTGCGGACGTGAGAATGTCTGGGGTAAAGCTAAGTAAAAAGTAGATACATATCTACCTTTAACACTTCGTAGAATATGTTCTAGAGCCGCGCTTTCAGATTATGTGAGTGGCAAATATGAAATTTATATTGCTCACAAAATATTGCATACTTATAAAATTTGTCATCATTTTTAACGGTATTTTCTTTATAATGTAAAAGCCTAAACAAGTTGTTTCTGCAGTGTTTAGCTAACACAGCCATGTCTATAGATTACGGTTTCCACTAACAATTAGTAGATATGTATGCTAGCTTGCCACCAAAGTTGTTGGAAAAAATACAACTAGGTAAGTCTGAAACAAAATAATCGTATACTTACAACATACACTCGACATTTTGAAAACTACAAAACCAAACAAGCCGTAGACGCGAACAAATCAAATGGTTAGTAATTGAACAGCATACGACAGGTAATTTGTAAATGAAAGGTGAGCAAGAATCAGTTGTGAACAAGTTAAATGTTAACTTTAGTAAGTTAGGCTGAGGTGCGACCTCAGCGTGGTTTGCTTGTCTTAACACTGATTTATATTTTATTTATAGTTGTTTGAAGTTTGTAGTTGTTGCGAGCTGAGATCAAACTTGATTTATTTATGAATGTAAGTTTGTGTGGTAATAAGTTGACTGTAACCACGTCTTGGATGAGTAAACAATGTCGAGGAATTGTTGTTTAAATATTATGACGATCCAAATATTTAAACAATAGCATTTCGCGGCGCAGTTTCACCCGCGTTAAGTTACATCTTTGGTTAATGCTCTGCTCCCTTCACTAATAGCGTGATGTTTTATAGCCTATAATAAACTTTCTCAAGAATTGGGCTATAAAATGCAAAAATAATTATTCAAATCCGACTAGTGGTTCCAGAGATTAGCATGGTCAAACAAACAAACAAAGTCTCCCGCTTAATATGATAGTATTGATTAATTTCTCGCCAGAAATATTTTGAAGTAGGTACTTTAAAACATGCATTTCCTGTATAATGGGAATCGACAGAGCTGGTGATGCGTGGATGTTATACACCTCTGTCTACCCCTTCGGTTACAAAGACGTGATGCGTGTCAGTTAGTTTTAGATAGATTTAAAGTGTTTTGTCGCTACAATTCTTATTAGACAGAGATAACTAAGACTTAAGATCCACATAAAATTTAGTAACGTTCAGTTGATTTGAAAGTTAAGGTCCGTTAAGGTTATAAATATTCTTTTTCTATATTTCTATGTCGCCTATTGCCACATAGTAACGTTTTATATTTTACTATTCTAATAATTCAGAATATAAAGATGACGTCAGACTGTAGACGGTCATAAAACACACAAAGCTTAAATTAGTAAGCATAATAGATGGACGTGAAAAGGAAAACCGTGTTAAGCCTATCCAAATATATGGTAAAAGGGCAGGTATACGTAATAAGACGTAAGGTAGCGCTTAAAATCATGATACTCGACAGTAACAGTAGAATGGATCGGTAAATTTAATACGCTCAATATTTTTATAGCTTCGTGATTGCTTTCTAAAAATGTTAGAGCCACCTAAGACAAGGCAGTAAATCGTCTCATCATTCGAAGTCCTGACTGATCTAACTAACGATAACGAATAATAAGTTTCAATTATATAATATAAAAAGTTTCTAACCGTTGCGTCGTTTAATCCAAGCATTGTGGTGTAAAATTCAAATAACAAATGTCTTAAATAAAACTATTAATTCTGTAACAATCCTTTGTGTATTATTATTACTACAATACTTTTGCAAAATAGTGAACAACTCTTTTTTGAAACAATAATAATAATATAATACAATAATATCACAATAACTATACAACGATATCTAGACCCAAAGTAAGCATATCAATATAGCTTGTGGTATGGGTTCGAGAATGCGACTATACATACTTGTATACTATTTTTTGTAAATAAATATATAAATTGAAAGAAATTTGGATATTATTCCTCAAATTGAAATACATAGGTGCAATGATAAAATATTTTGTTATTGTAATTTTAATTTTGTCCAATTATGTGTTATTACTCGAAGAAAAAGGTTGTAACATTTTTAGAACTGCTAAATTACTCCAATTGCTTGTCGTTAAAGTAAATTTTGTCCCAGTCTTCATTGTACTCTATTTTACTACGACAATAAAGTAATGCGAACTTTGCTGCAGTTGTTTTCTTTTTATTATGATTCTGGTGGAAAGATATATTGTGAGGTTAAAAAGGTCATAAAAGAATTGTTAAACTATTGTTGAAAGAAAGTATTTGTATTAGAATGGTAAGATTGCCAGTTATCCCTTCAAGGTCACCTATAACAGTTAAAGTATTAGTTAGCTGGCAAAATCTACTAAACTTAGACTGCCTCTGTGGTTCGGTGGTACTGTTTACGGATTAACCACGCAGAGGTCTCGGGTTCGTTCCCCGGGTCGGGTAAAGTGATATTGGGTTTTACTGTTAAGAAATTCTCAGTATTAGCCCGGAGTCTGGAATTGTGCCCGATATATGGCAACAGGCTCGCCCCCTGTTACATGGGACCCAAAAGTAAAATAATGGCAAAATGTGGGTGGTTAAATACCTCCGCCTACCTCCTCGGGGATTTAAAGGCGTGAAGTATATACACTATTGAAAAGAAATTTGAATTATCAATTTTTTAATTTGAAAATTACTTTATCAAAATAGTAACATGTAACAAACTCGTCATACATATAATATTTTCGATCTTTTGTTCTACGTGTGAGTTATTGTAGAATAACCAATATGTCTACTTTGATTTAATATCGCTTCCAAATTGAACGACATTCGATTTACATACTAAAGATATTATGCAACGCGATGGAATCGTTCCACGATAAAAAACATCACGACATTATCGACAAACAGTATAGACAGAGGAATATGTATTTCTATCTATTCGTTTCGGGTGTGATATATTGTCCTCGTTTCATGGGCTATGGCACAGGAGTCGTAAGCGTATAACTATATTATCTTTTCATATAAAATGATAAATTCTAGATTTCCGAGTCGATAGTGATATTTTTTTAATATCAAAATGAGTCACTACGCGGAAGGTTGCGGATAGGGATGATAGGCCCCGCTTCCCCACCGGCAACCCCACTAAGGTGGAATTGTGAGCGCGTATGTGCGCCGACGGCGCCCCGTTCGCAATGTTACATAGCCTATCCCAACCTTCCTCAAGAAATGGGCTTTCAAACGCAAAAAGAATTTTCATAACCGTTTCAGTAGATCTAGAGATTACCTCTACGACCTCACAAACTTTACTTTTTTTAAATACCTATAAGTTTAGATAAGTATTCGATTTTAAAACTGACGAAATAGAATCATCGTATAACGAAAGTGACTAAAATGAAATTTTAGTTAAATTAATCCTTATTCTCTGGTATTTTCTTAAATAAAATCACGACGCTTAATAGTACAATATTTACAAATTGCATTGAATTTTACTATTATACTTTTTTTAAATACCTATAAGTTTAGATAAGTATTCGATTTTAAAACTGACGAAATAGAATCATCGTATAACGAAAGTGACTAAAATGAAATTTTAGTTAAATTAATCCTTATTTTCTGGTATTTTCTTAAATAAAATCACGACGCTCAATAGTAAAATATTTACAAATTGCATTGAATTTTACTATTTCAGAAAATATTATAGTTATAATAAAACTATAGATGTCACTTTTCCAGTACAACTGTAACAATACCCTGTGACACAGTTACAACTTGTGGGAACAGACAGTTAATGCCAATCGTTTTCTCTGCTATGATCCGCATATTCATGCTAGCTTGTTCAGTGACGATCACGTATAGCGCTGCTAGCTTATACAGTTTTATAGACGGTTGAGTTGTATAACTTAGAACTATTGTTTTAGTGGTCTTTTTGAGATGCTTGAGCTCGAAGTTTTACAGTTGTTGTACGTAGGTATGTATGTACAAAATAATTAATTACTAAATTTGAGACATGTTCTGTTTATCTTTATATCTAGAATCTATACTATTATATAAATAGGAAAAGTTTGTGTGTTTGTTTGAACTCGCTAAGCTCTGGAACTACTAGCCAAAATTAAAAAAAAACATTTTTGTGTTTGATAGCCCAGTTTTTGAGGAAGGTTATAAGCTATGCAACATCACAGTTCTGGCGACGGGAGTAAAGCAGTAAGCAAACACGCAGGTGAAACAGCGCCGCGAAAAACTAGTATAATATAATATATATCCCATAGCAGAAAAATATAAAGAATAATATTACTCTAGTAAGGATTAAATCAAATTCAACATTTGGGTAAGCAAACATATTTTTCTTATTCGTATATCATTTAGCTTTTTACAATAATTCGATATTTGGTAGAGTAAAATATGCTGAAGCTAATAATCTTTGCTAGATAATGCTTAGCTTATGTTTTCAAAATATATGAGATAAGATTTGAAATCGCCATGTAGTTTTGTTGATAAAACTATTTAGTTTGAAGATCTATAATAATATGCACGTTCAATATAATTATACGTATTCGTTTAGGAGTGTCAACTATCTTTATGCTCTACTAGATTTGAGCCTATAAAGTGAGTTAAGCAACAGTTTTCCCAAACCTAATCATTTCTATAGGTACTTCTAAACCCAGCGGTTTGCTAGTCCACTTATCTAATATTCCAAGTATTGTAACTAGTGTGTGAATTTAGGACTCAATGGGTTGTGGACTCATTACTTTTGTGATAGACTCGCAGTTTCACAATATTATATTTCTGCGTTAGGTTTGTCTAACTATTCATTTCCATGCCGAGTTAAATAAGATCGATAAGAAGAAGATAAGAAAATAATTAAATAATTTAAATAATTGCCAACGTCAGAGTACGTAGTAGTATTATATGTAGGAGTGATTTTGCGGTTAACATAGTTGCCTCGTGGTCGCAATTATTTTAACCGCAATATGCAGATAAAATGAATAAATAATTAATAGAATGGCACCCCGCTATCTCTTTCAGCGAGATATCGTAAGAGTGGCTAATAGATCCGTCTTCCACGGAACCCGCCGACACGTACTTAGTCGGTTTTTTTGTGTTGATCAAAGATGTCCTCTATAGTTTTCAAACCTCTATTTGATGACAACGACATCCAGCTCTCGTAAGCAGCTATTTCATCCCGCCAATGCCTTCTAGGCCTACTACGGCAACGACGTCCGTCTTCAGACACCCATACGATGAACATGCGTCCATTATGTCCAGGCCACAAAAATGACACGTGTAAAATGAATCATTTATTGTTGTATATTCGCATATTTCAAACAATTTTCAGTGCTCGTGGTACCGTATGACGGATATCGGATGCGACTGTCAGTTCTAACGACAGAATAGCGTAAACACTTGAACATGCACATTGCATAAAATGTAGTTCGAAAATAAAAGTTCACACCGTTAAGTTGATGTTATAATTATTTACGAATACAGTCAGTATTTTGTCTCCTCGTACTATTGTATCTGATGCCTCAATACTATAAACAAAATTTATTTGTTTAAATAAGTTTTAAATACTTTCATACTTATACTTATTAGGCAAGAACACGACTTTTAAAACCTATTAGTGTATTTGTTACAATCCAGATTCCTTAAAATAGTTCCTTTATCGTATGTCAATCCTGTCCAAGGTATATACGTATGCTTTACAATTAATCATTCATTAGGATGAACTTTTAATTCTTGTAGCACATGTATCCATTCAATACTTTGCATTGTTTTCTTTTCAGTTCTATTAGTATCAGTATATGATTGTTGAATACAATCAAACGTGAGCAAATAAATAAAGTTATTGTAGTAATTTACCATAACATCGCTTGATTACAAACAACCTCAAGCAATGTTTTATTCTTACGAGTATATCACCTGAGTACACAAGGCCGGTCTAAAAAATTTACAATAAAGGCCAGCTCTTCATTAGGTACGTTTTATGTTCTACGATTTAAGTGTGGACATTTCGAGTGACTAACGAAATTTCGCTGTAAACTAAATTTTTATGTCAACTAAGATTTTCAATAGACAAGATGCCGTCTTGGTCCTAGTTTATTACATTAAAAGTAGTGATTAACACACTTCAACTGTCATCAGAGATGAGCATTAGGCCTGCAGGTGGAGTCGTGAAAGGATTAACAATTAACTCATGATATTTTTATTAGATTCATGCAAACCACTAAACTAAACATAGCAAACACTAAACAAGGATATACTTAACACATAGTGACAAACATTCTTATACTTTGAAAGGTATGAGGTAGATGTTGAGTACCACACGCACGTGTTGCCATCTATATTTTGTCCAGTGTAATAGGGGAGGAGTTTATTGTCTTGTTACTGGGTACTATTTCAGTATTCAAGCTAATGGATGCTTATTCTAAAATCAAAAATTATCAGCGAAATCGGTTTAATGTATGTGTTTCAATAAAAACTATCCTAGAGAGGATATATTTAGATAACTGCCTCGGTGTGTCTGTTAGCGCATATTCAGAGCTTATAAGAGTAGGGCTATTAATATAGAGCTATTACATATATGAGAAGTCTTAAGAGGCGAGTTTTTCTCTAGTAGGTGAATATCAACAATAGTGACACTTAATAATATTTAATAATATTGCCCCATTATTATTCTACTGCAGGAAAAGGCTTCTTCTCATACATAGAAAAATGTATAAAAGTAGTATATCAGTTGTTTAGTACCCATAACACAAGCAGATATAATTGCTTCATTTGGGACTAGATGGCGCTGTGTGAATGTGGTAAAATATTATTATTATTATTATTCTCTTTATTAACTTATATACTCACAAAGTTACATTTGTAAATATATATAAAAAATAACAGAAATATAGATACATTTAAAAATATGGAAACCCACCGATATCGGGTACAGGGACCAAGCTACCGGTGGTTAGGGCTCTAGAGATAGGAACCTCCTCACAATGCGAGCCGTATCAAGGAGCACAGCCTTCTGCATCAAGCCCACGATCCATACACCTAACGTAATCCTATTTAGATGATGATGGAGGCTTTTAGGAATCAGTCCATTAACTGATATGATTATCGGTACAATGATCGCCGAATCCACATCCTACATGTCGACAACAAAATATTTAATCTGTTTATCTTTTTCTGCTTTCACGAGATTGTCATCATGTGGAATGGTGACATCGATGATCATTGTAAGGCGCTCTAATCGTTCGATCACCACTATATCAGGTTTATTGGCCACAATAATTATAGTCCTATCAGTGATGATAGATCGATCCCAGTATATCGTGGCACAACCATTTGTGAGAACTGGGTCGGGCACATATCTGTAATACGGTACCTCGGAGACTACAAGCTTGTATTTCAGAGCAAGTTGCTGGTGGACGATCCTAGCTATTTGGACGTCTATGCAAATACTCAACGTTCGCAAAACGAGAACAACCAGAGACAACATGTCTTAGAGATTCTCCGGGGTTCTAGATTCTTAATTATTATTATAGAAGGTATGAGCATAAATCGTCTCGCTTGCTGGATCAATGGAAAATGGATTGGCGATTTCAGACTTCCTAAGAAGTCCAAGTTTCCTCACGATATTTTCCTTCACTGTCAATCAGTAATGTCCAGATATTTGAAAAATCACATTGGTACTTGCCCGGATTGTAAACCCCGACCTCGTGTTTACGAAGCGGGTACCATCACGACTGAGATATTACATCATTATACTATTTTCATGTTAATAATAGTTCGCACTTAATATTTATAATATCATTGTTAGACTTTAATGCTTAGTTCATTCATTAAATCGTTATGACCTTTTTGTAAATAGAAGCTAACTATAACAATTGTTGTATTGGCAGCCAGCCATTACATAATCGTTACAAATTTCAAACACAATACCATTCACACGAGAGTCCAACTTGCAATAAACTATATTCGCTCCCCTAAGGAAAATCTTGAGAATTAGATGTGGTTTTCCTGAACAAAGAAAAATAACTCTTACTTTGTTGAAGGAAAACCGTACTTAATTATCGTTTTGACCTAGATTTTAATTTTCTTGTGTTGCTCACTATTCTTAGCAGCAACGAAACCTTATCTTCAGCGATTGCTGCTTTACAATATTCGCCTAAACTGTTTCCAAGAACCATTGTACTTGCATGTCACAAACATCGATCGGCAATTTAGATACCAAAGAATAACCATAAAGTCTTTATAACCCAGTTCATTCTAGTCGATTTTATAACGATTTTTTTCCTAGTTTGTTCTGTGTTGAAAAGCTGTGACCTATTTCTATTGACATAAAAACTTAGTAAAGCATGGAAAGTTTAAAATAGCTAGCTTTTAAAATTCTAAAGTAATCGGATGCTTCTCAGTATATTTTCGAAACTTACTAACAAGATATCATAAAAGGCTTGCTTTCAGGACGGTACGAGATGTTTTTATTTTATGAGAGCTTTCGTGTCATTTCGGTAGTAAGCCGTATGTTTAAAGTAGAGGAACTTGTAGTGAATTGTTGGGGACGAAACGAGGAAAAGTTTTATTAACAGGAGTATCTACTATAATAAACTTTTTATTTGAGTTGCTGTAATTGTATAATAACTTAAGAAGACTCTTGCGGAGATGATATATTGAGATCCCTGAGAATATATTGGATTACTTTTTCTTTTTTCAACACGAAGAGTAGCGATACTTTGCACAACTATCTCTGAATTTGTTTCACAAACATTTGTGTCTTAGATTTAATCCATTACTCTTGATAAGGCTTTCTAACGTGAATCAACTATTTTAATCACTACGTTTACACGTGCATACGATAAAATAAATGATATTGATATAGGTACTAATTTCTCAATAATAAAGGCACGTATTATCTATACAAATATTATAAATGCGAAAGTAGCTCTGTCTATCTGTCTGTTACGCTTTTACGCCAAAACCACTAAACCGATTTTGATGACATTTGGTATAGAGATAGATTAGACTTGGGGCACAACAACATAGGCTATCTCTTATCGAGAAAAAAATTTTAGAGAAGTTGAAATAGGCGATGAAATTTTGTATGAAAAATAGTCAATGTAAACAGAGTTATAACCGACGTTCACGCGCGTGAAGTGCGGGCAACAGCTAGTTAAACTATATTTCCTGTAAGTGCGATATATCAAACAGTAAATTAAAGTATTAAATACCTAACATATTTAGCGAAACAATTATCTAAGTACCTCTGGCTACAGTAAAAAACGCGTAATGCTAAATTTCATTACATTATTTTATTACAAAATACTTATATATTTTCACAAACGTAATTTATCAACAGTTACACCAGTCGGTATTTATATTTATTCCGCCATTCTTACTAAAGCTAAATGAGTTTTCTTTCAGTATCATTTATCTAAGAATAGATAAGTACCGCAGTTATGACGCATTGCGTCTTATCACATTGGAATAAAACTAAGCGATATAGAAGAGAATATGAATTCCTTTGATATAGTACACCCTCAGGATTTTGACTTACAATCATTGGTCGTCGTTGGGTGGTCGTAGGTAGTGTTTTGTTTCTGCTGGCTAGTGTCAGCGACTAATGACTAACGATAGTGATATTAATTTGATGTCTTTAGCTGGAACTAATGTTTGCTTTTTATGTATGGTAGGATCAAACAGGGGCATAGAGAGATGGCTTAGCAGCTATTGTTCTTTTTGTCATCTTTGACAATAGAAAACTAATAACATTGTAACAAAATCTCATTTTGTTCTGTTCAAGACTGAACACCAGATCAATTTGTCTAGTCAAGATATAACAAGATGCACAAAACGGCCTTTTCACTTATATTACACACTTTTGTAGGGACATACAACATACATTTTAACCAGCCAGTTGTATCCTTTTTGAATCCTTTTTTCTATTGTTGCAGAGTCCTTACTACTAAAGATCGTACGCGTCTCCGTGCCTACCTATAGGGTAAGAGGCCAGCCAGCCCAGTTTGAATGCGACTACGAGCTCGGTGAAGACACATTGTATTCAGTGAAATGGTACAGAGACAACGAGGAGTTCTACCGCTACATGCCAAAGTATGACCCGCCGAAACACGCGTACAAATTAGAAGGGATCAAAGTTGATGTGAGTAGAATTAAATTGTAAGACTATTATAGATATGTATTTGTTACAATGTACTCGTAACTCTGTGAGAATTGCATAAAAGAAGTACAAGTATTTCTCTTTCTTCCCGGCTAGCGGCTATTCATCTCACAAGGTAGTGAGGTCAGCCTTCCTTCTTTATCTTTTCCATTTTGCTCAGTGTTTAGTTTCTAAAAGCCTGATCAACGAAAAATTAACTAATCACCTGTTAAACCTCATGTAAAATACATATAAGCATGCTAAAAGCATGGACAATCAGTTTAATTTGACCTAATTAGTTGCTAATTAGATCAAATTATACTAATTATTCATACTTTTAGAAACCCAATTGGTACTTCACATGAGATTTGACAGGTAATTAGATGAGGTTTTGTTAAACATTTTTTAGAAACTGGGGGTTACTCTTATGTCCTTCAGCACAATATTCCTCCACGTTGTCTTGGGTCCGCTTCTGGATCTTTGATCAGTTGCAAAGCTGTAATGCCTAAAGGAAATATAAATTAATTAAAAAGCATTGTTTAAAATAAGAGCAATGCTTTTTTAATTAAATTTGGTTTATGCGTTGGTGATATATATAGTGTTACTAATTGAATTCCTTTCTGGATCCTGGGTTTAAATTCTAGATTCAATATTGAGTGTTTTGGCGACAAATTTGGTTAGCCTTAGAAAGAAAATTGTTAGATTAGTGCTATTTAATTCATAACTTTTTTTAATATTACATAAGGTAATTTTATCTTTCAATTACATTTATCATGTCAATAGCATGAAATACGACACTACAATTATTTTTAGGTATACAAATTTGTATGTGATTTGGTTTAATTTTGGAATTCATTCCATTATTTATAGTCTATGTACCTACGTACTTTATTAATTTATAGTATAAGTATGTATGTAATCAATAGTTATGGTATCTTAGTATGGAATCAATACTCGACACAATGGTAGTTACGACAACGTTAACCATAAGACCATACAAACTTGCACTTAGATGTAACTTTTACATTTATGTATTAATTTTAGTTAAGATCTTCATACAACTTTTACAAATTTTATTTGAAACAGGTCAATGGCTGCACGTCTTTAGAGTTTCTTTTATAATAATGGGAAGTCAACCAAAATACACCGCTTTTAAAATTCTCTTTTTAGAATAAATCTTTAACTTTTTACAACTCATTTACATAAGCAATATTCGAATAACCATTTCAAACGGAATAGATATAATTACCAAATACGGTGTTTGTTTTGTGTCAAGCTAATATATAATAAGTAATAAATAATAACTAGCTGTTGCCCGCGACTTCGTTCGCGTGAAAATTAAGATATGTGCATACATGAGAATATTGCCTGCCTGATCTTCGGCAATCGTACATTGTAACAGTAATAATTATCAGTACAATCCGTCTCTATGGCGAATCATATTTAAATCTATTCAGCCGCTACCACTAAAACTGACGAAATTTCACACAAACTTACGATTCCTATTTTCCTACTTAATATGGGTAATTTCTTCATACATACATACATAGCTTTACGCCTCATTTTATCCCCGAAGGGTTAGGCAGAGGTGTTTAACCACCCAATTTTCGCCATTATTTATTTTAGGTCCAATGTAAGGGTAGTTTCTAAATATTAAAGCGCCCGCCAAGTCGAGCAATAAAAAGCGGCACGGCCGTACCATCCTTTCTTCAAGCAGTTCGGGCTATTTTTGATCCCCTATAACTTCGTTTGATAAAAGTAGAACCCTGAGTTTTTAGTAACCAAGCAGGCGTTGTATAAACACGGTATATTTATAGATAGACAACCACCGCCTTAAATAAAATAAATTTTATTCTAAGAACCTGTAAATTAAAATGATTGTATGATTTGAAAGGTTTTTTTTGAATCTCATTCTTTAAAGAGGTTATATAGTTGGGTTATCTATTCAGCGAGCACAATAGGGTACGTCGTGGAGCATTGACAAAAGATCGGAACAGAAATGAGCCGGAGCCAATACAATCCATACGAGACCATTGAACAGCTATCTAAGCTAGTGGAAACGTGCTGAACGAAATTACTTGTACAGATTTAGCAACAATTCAATTTTCTTTATTGATATTAATATGCTAGGTTTACTTAGTTTTTATTATAAGTTAAAGTCATATCAATTATGCAGATATGTATGTAAAAAATATGACTAAGAATTCAGATTTTATAAACTTTAAAAAGCATCAGCGACGCAGTGGAATTGTGTGCGACTACTAATGTTATAGTTGCAATTATTACACAAAGTTCCGAATTTTGTTTATGGGTATTTTATTGTGTGTAATTGTATAGGTATTTGTTTTCTAACTATTTGTGTACTTATTCAAACTCCCTGAGATATGTACACAAGTACCTACTACCGTATTGCAGCAATTTATAAAAAAGACCGGGCATACAAATCGCTACTGGAAACAAAGTATTACATTAATAAATTCGTATCTATGTAGAAAGTTTTTGTAATAAGCGCCTTACTAAACAACATTGTAACAAAATACATAAACATAAAATACCATTTTATTATTACGAACAAAAAGATTACAATTGGAAATTAAAACTGACACGTTAATGCCTATTACTTCGAAAACAAACTTACAAAATTTTGTAAAACAACTTTCAATCTTACTTAATTCAACGCAGAATTAACAATCCTAAAACTTAATCTCGAACATTCCGATACGAAGCTCCCTTTCAAACAATAAATCTGTCGTGTACCAGTTCCCAATAAATAAAGTTGTAAGTATAAAAGAAATGTTTCAAAGGAATAATCGGTATCAGATAGTATAGCATTATCTTATCTGTGGTATCGGTAAGCCGCAATTATGCGGATAACTTATACAGGTGTTACTCGAGTCCTGTTAGTTATTAGCAATTCAATTTACTACTAATAACTAGTCTTTTTTGTTTTTATTGAATAAATTTTTAAATAATCAGATATTATTATTCCAGTTGACTCAGTGGTCACACACACATAATAATTACTTTGAAAGTCAAAATCCGGACCAGTAGGGGCTTTATTGCACGCTGAAGCTTGTATGTAGATACTTTGTCTATTATAATTTATTGCACCGTAAAGATTTTTGCAATAATTTACAGTAAAAACACAGTTAATGATTTTACTTAGAATTAAAATTAGCATTAGAGTAGGATTAAAATTATTAGTTAGAGGAAATAGATTTTTAGATTTTTAAAAAGAACTTTGGCAGTTTCTAGGTCAATTTCTAGGCGAAGTATAGGGTGAAAGAAAAACAACATAGCGCAACATTGCATTAAAAGATACACAGACATATATAAAGAGTGCTTGAAGAACTGTGAGAAGCGTTGTTCTTCTTCAAGCATTCTTGTCAGTTTGGAGAACAAACATAACCAAGTCGTTGTAAAAGTATTCTACTGTAGATACGTATAAGTCAATTTCCCAACAGAAACAGTAAGTATGTGATATAACTGAAAATGAATAACTGCTTTTATAGAAGTTCTGTTTCTTTCTATTGAACTCCGGGGTTCTAAAAAGAGTTGTAATTGCTGAAGCAATTTCTATCTGCGGTTGTCCTTTTTCAGACCAGCATGCAAATTAAAATAAATCGTTCTTGATCTGTTTCTTTCTCTGCTTTCATTATATTCATTTTATCGTCGACAATATCTAGAAGATATTTTTATTTAAAAGTTCTTTTGTTAAATTCTTCAACAGATATACTGAAAAACCGATATACGATTGCCACATTTAACTTCATATTATACACAAGACAAAGCCAAAAGATGCTCTACGCTCTACGCACTGAGGCATGAAACTCCGTTCCACTGATAGTGGCCGTCTGTGACAATCTAGTTTCTAAACGGATAAATCGATTTTAATTTAAAAATAATAATAATAATATAATAATATTCTACCACATTCACACAGCGCCATCTAGCCCCAAATTAAGCAATTATTTATTTTTTATTTGCTTGTGTTATGGGTACTAAACAACTGATAAACTACTTATATACATTTTTTTTTGTAAATACATACATATTATAGATAAATTACACCCAGACACAGAACAAACAATCATGCTCATCACACAAAGGTTTGTCCTGGGTGGGAATCGAACCCACGACCTCCGGCTTAACAGTCAGGGTCACTAACCACTAGACCAACAGGCCAGTCAAGATTATTTAGATTCTTAGTTTGAAAGGTGATTTGATTGATATTGTTTTAGCTATATTAAAAAACGGTTCAGTAGTAAGCAACTTGCACAAGTCTGATCAATCGGAAGTCTACCTATACTATTATATAAAGCGGAAGAGTATGTTTGTTTGTTTGTTTAAATGCGCTAATATCTGGAACTACCAGTCGGATTTAAAAAAATATTTTTGCGTATGATAGCCAAGTTCACGAGGAAGATTATAGGGCTATGTAATATCACGCTACTGGTGAAAAGAGCAGAGCAGTAAACAAAGACGCGGGTGAAACCGCGCCGCGGAAAGCTAGTTTAATATAATGTTAATTTATTTATTTATTTATTATTTAAATTGCAAATACAGGTTTATAAGATGTTGTGTAGTAAGTATACAATTAGGTAACACTGTACTTAGCCTTGCGGCATGTAATATTTTATATAAAACTAGAAAACTTAGTACTAGATTTTAATGTGTTAGTTAGGTATTATTTCATTTTATCACATAAAAAATCATTAACACTGGAATAGCATTTTTGCAACACAATTTGTTTTAACTTTTTCTTTACAATATTTAGATTTTGTTCTTCAAGTGTTTTCTAGGTGCCATACAAAATATGCTTTTGTTGAAATAGGCCGTTGTGTTAGTCGGAACTTTTATTTTGAAATTATGTCTTTTGCTCGTCAATTTCTCAAACATATCTAAATTCTTTTCTACAAATATTACAGTTTCCAAAATATATACACATGGTAGAGTAAGACTGTTCAATCTAGTGAAAAAGGGCGACAACTTTCTGTTGTTTTAATTTTACAAATAGCTCGTATGCATTTCTTTTGGTCTATGAATGCGTGTTGTACAACTGCTGAATTCCATCAGAAAATGATACCTTAACGTGTTATTGGAGCCACATATCCATGTTAGGAGGTCAGTATTGTGGGTTTAGATGCTCTTTTTTCCAGCATATAAAGAGGATAAGAGTACTGGTTTATTTTAGTACACAAACTTTCTATGTGGCTTTTCCAGTTAAGACCATTATCAATAATTATAACTAAAAATTTTGTATTATGTACCTGTGATATATTTATGCCGTCATGATTTACATCCAAATTACCTAGTTTATTTATTCTATTTTTAAAAATCATAACTTTAGTTTTTTTTATGTTTATTTTAAGGTTATTTATATTTAGCCAGCTAATGCTATTGTTCAAAGTATACTTAATATCATGTTCTACAGTTAGTTTGTTGTTGCCTTTAAATAGAATAGTGCTATTATCCGCAAATAGTATAGATTCCTGGCCTATTGCTTTGGAAAAGTCGTTAATGTATATTATGAACACATTTCACACACAACATTAATTTAATGATGATGCAAGAACTTTGACCTAATGATGCAGCTTCGCCTATAATTTGCAAATATATTTAAGCTCTTTTAAATGGTATTCATAAATAGTTTAGATAGACAGGTGATGATGGACTCAGAGAATTTTAACGGCTTATTATTTAAACTATTTTTTTTATTGTTGACAGTTACAAAAATCAGATGACAGAAAAGTTGTCCTGCATCAGGTGACACTCAAGTCAAGTGGTCTGTACAGATGCGAGGTGTCAGCAGAAGCGCCGAGTTTCGCGTCGGCAGCGGGTGAGGGTAGGATGGAAGTAATATGTAAGTATCATTAACATAATGCTATACGTTGCAAGATCATAAGCGACTTAATGAAAAGTAATGGATATAATTGGAATTCTTTACCAGAGCATGTTTTCTTCATTTTCGAAACTGGGCTTTACATGCGAGGCGTAAAAAAGAATAAAGTCGCCAAAATTGTGGCCGCCATGCCTGCAGATTAACGCGTTGGCTATTGTGTCATGTCCACCGCTCCTGAACTCCACTGACTGCTTACCATTAAACAGAGTGGAGCCGATTTAGCAGGCTAAAAGGAAAAATGTTAAGATTTAAAAAAATTGTTTTAAGAGTGATTGGTTGCCAATTCGTGTGGAGCCTCAACATAGATCTCTGTATACAATATATAGTATGATAAAAAGGAGCAGGTGCACTTAAAACGGATTTGCGAAAGGGCTCCCTAAAGGCTACGGTGATGAATTTATGCAAACGCAAAAAAGAAATATTGAATGAAATGAATAAAATATTAAACGGATATAGACAGAAGCTTATAACGTGCTGTTATATACCCAATATGTACATAGAAATGCCAACCGCGACTTGCTCATTATCGCAAGTCAGCGTATTGTAGGCTATTTTATTATACAGTTGAGACCAAGAGAACCTCAGTCTGCGCTGAACTCTTGAACCGTGTCGTAACGCTTGCGGTCTGACCCTATTTCTGTAATTATTCACAATAAAATTCTTCAAGTTTAAAAAGTGTTTTTTAAAATGCGTTCTGAAAGGGTCCCTATAACAGTTTACATCTGTCTAATAAAACAGAAAAATGTCTATATATTTAAAATCATTGGCAAAAAACATGTAATTACAAATGATTTTTAGTAATAAAATTTTTCTGCACGTAATAAATGCCCAATTAAACATTATTTTTTACGTCCACTATTGGACAAATGCCCAAGTGACTTAACACTACTACATTTTATCCCAGATACCGTACAAACAATAAATACTTAAAGTATCGCCGAATTCCTTAATTGCCGTGAACTTTAGTTCAATTAGTTTTAAACTGATTGTAAATCACTATAACCTTAAAAAAGCTTAATGTTAAAAAGCTTTCCATTAACCCTAATACGCTAAAGACCTATTCAATGATCAAAGCATAATCCGGTAGCTCTTGCCTGTCACATTTGACTTACAATGAATTGCTAAACGAAATTAACGGTGTATTTTTATACAGATTTACCGAGGGAGGGCCCAAGAATAACAGGGAACGAACAAGAAAACAGAAGAGGGGATTCATTGTTTCTCAACTGTACGTCGGGTCGGTCATACCCTGCGGCGATACTCAGCTGGGATATTGATGGAGAAAAGGTATTATTAACATTGTAAATGTAAACATTGGAATATGTTTTTTTGTGAATATAGGTTCTGTTATTATTGTTGTATGTTAGGATATGAGGGTAAACGTTGTGAAACATAACAATTTTGATATACTTGTTATATTTTAGGCATTGTGTATTTTACTACTTTACAGTTTATTATTGTCTTTCAAATTCAAACATAAACATATTAATTAGCAAGTATATTTCAAGTAACTACGTTAGGATGTCATATTCACATATTCCCATATCTCCTTCTTCTATCGAGTCGATGGTACCTACTAAATGATTTCGGCTCAGTAAGTAACTACGGCAACGGCACTATCAGTGCCATTTTTCAGGTCGTTCTCATTTCATGTGTGTGGGCCTTTTTGACACTGGAGCTAATGTTTCATAGTCTGTTCGGGGTCGCCACACGGACATTCAGTGTATTTAAAGTATTTTAATGAGCACGTCTATAGAACTTCTCGATTCACACATATTCGCATTTAACCTATAAGGTGTTAATTGCGAAGTTTGAAATAGTTTGAACATCATTACATAATTTACTTAACTTATTTTTTTTACAAGTTCTTACTAAATTCAAGAGACGTTTAATAAAAATAACTTCTGAAACTAGTAAATAAAAATAACTTCTTACCCTACGTTACTGCACTAAGAAAGTCTGGATCACGAGGAATTAAAAACATTAAATTAACGCATACAAATAACAAATATCTGTTGAAACCAGCAGCAAAATATCGAGTTATATGATATGGAATGAATATGCTGTACGAGTATAAAACTCAATTTGAGTCCATTCGCTATAGATTTTGTTAGTTTATTAATCAAATAGTGCATACCGTTGGACGTGTGTTGTACTCGTATCTATCAACGGCAAATTCTAAGTTGATTTGTCCAAATCAATTATTAAACTACGTACAGGTATGAAGTTTATAATTGGATTATATCCACTTATAAAATCGTTCTGCTTGGTGGACGCCCACATAAAATCTACATCATAAAAGAAAATGCTCTACTCGTTATAATAAACAGTTAAAAAATTCAATCTTTCTGTTTTCCACATTCTTATTTGTCTGCTTTTTAAGCTAAATCATAAAACAATACGGTTTTATGATTTAGCTTAAAAAGCAGACAAATAAGAATGTGGAAAACAGAAAGATTGAATTTTTTAACTGTTTTTCAAGGACGTTAAAATCCTTGTGCCATTCCTTTAGTTTTAATCGCTGATCCACAAAAGACACAATGAAAAACATTTGTTATATATCATAAGTGATTCATATAGAACCCTTTCTATTATGCAATAAAGCTAACAAAGACCCATAAATCCTGCCATAAGCTATGTTAGTTTACTTTCCGTCTACCTAGTCTATGGGTCTTTATAATGTCAGAGCGTCACTTGGGGGCTTACACCCTTGAAACAGATATAATATTGCAAATAACCATGGCACGTGCAGTCTAAAAGGCTGGGATTTTCTGACGTGTGCCGTTTCTTAAAAAACCTCTGACAAATGAATCCCCAACTAAATTGTTTCTTCTCCTTGCAAGCGTAGTTTAGCGTTAATTTAATTAATATTGATGTGTAGATATTTCAAAAGCATGTTGTGTTTATCTATAATTAGTTTTACAATAGGCTAAGTTTCAGCAATTGTAATTAATTAAGCATGAAATGTTGTAACAACTGTTGATAAACCTAATAAAATAAATAAATAAATAAATAGTTTAGAGTTCGGTGGGGACGATAATAGGTTGGTGTTCAAATCAGAACACAGTTATCGCGGTCAGGTATAAAGTGCACTTATTTACGACCTATTTAATATAAATCTAATAATAAACAATAAAATTTTAACGAACGCTCAGTAAGTACCAATAAAAGTCCGTTCACGTTATGAAATAAAGCAATTTATTTGTTTAATTTACGACTTTGCTTTTTATATTCTTAACGATAAGACCTTACATTTTAATAGCATTATTATAATCTGCATCTATTTTTAATATAAAAGTTAATTAAGCTGATGTTGTTTCGATCAAAAAGAAATCGTAATGGATTTCATTAGAGGCCTAAGGTCGTTATTAATATAATTATTAGCTAAAACTCCGAACCTCGTTCTGACAATTTGACCCTTTAAACGAGTTTCGTTAATTCAGGCTCTTCTTTCATTGAAAAGATTTTTAGATTGGAACTTTTTGTTCGAATTCCTGCACAACATTATTAAAGTGCCGGGTCGCATTTACCTTTTTTTTTTCAAATGTTTTATTAGTCATTTAACAGTGTTTATTTTGATTATTTTTAATATAAAATGTTCGAATATTATAATGAAAAGAATTTTTATTTCCGCATTTAAAATGTTTATAAATATTTTACTAATATTAATCGGTTTTAAATTCATTTTGTTGAGAATGTTCTTAGATACAGCGAAACTAAATGCTTAAAATTTGACTCTGAATTACTAGTACTTTAGTAGATGATGCCATTTACAAGGCTCCTGCTCAAAATTACTAGTTAGCATGAAATTTATGAACAATTATCGCGTTAAATGTTCCGAATCGAAGGGTCTTGTACACTTTGTACTGGAGTTCCATTTTCTGAACCACTATTTGTGGGTATCCCAACGCTGCTATTAAATTCGAAACTGCCTATTGCTGGCGACCGAACAATTGCTTATCATTTTATGAAGTATTTCTTTTTTGAGTAGAACTAGTATTGAATATAATGCAAAAATTTTTAGTGCAATTGAAAACATAATAAATAGGTTTATTATGACAAATAGGTACATTTATGTCATAAATAAACCAAAAAAATTATTTTTGTTATTTTAATATTAAAACGCATTTCACGTGACATTATAATCTATTGGCTTCATCTAGTGTTTGGACGGTTATTAATTATTTTAAAAAATTTATTTATTAAAAAATTATAGATCAGTATTGCGTTGAAATTTCGTTTTATGACTGCGCATCATTCTTGTATCAATTTAAATTAGTAAAACCAGTTAATTAATAATAATGAAGTCTGCTAAAGCAAGGTTTGAAAGCATAATACTTTATCGTCTATACCTTTCTCAAATATTAACCGTACTAATTGTCATTTTACAATTGCAAGAATTTATTAACTTTGGTCACCTCTAAGGTTTATTCACAGTGTCTCATTTCAACAAATTTCTCAGATTATCAATGTCGCTCTAATTGGTTATCGTGAATCAATTGCCCGGGGATTATTATAACGAATTTATCATCAATAGAAATGGATTCACCTTCAAAGAGTCTTCATCTTTCCCTACAGAAGGCGTTCGCTTTGTATGCCTGTCATGCCCAGTACTAGGGTTGAAGAAACTGTTATAATTACCGAGCTTGTTAGCCAGCAAGCTTAGTACAATGAAATTATCACAAGAGAAAAACCACCCTTGATTTAATGCCACTGAATAGAAATGAAAAATAAAAAGTGTCGAAAACTGTACGTAGAGATTCTTGATAACGTGTTTTGAATTAAGATCAGATATCATTATATTTGATTTGAACAAACATTTTTATTGGAATGCTCTAAGCGTTGTTTCGTCCAGTGCATAATAGTTTCGGGCCAACTGTTGAATAAACTTGACCATCTCATTATTAGGTGCTCGTTCAGACTAGAAAACAAATATATTATGTAATAAAAAAACATACTTGGCAGATTTTAATCATACAAAATAAAAAATAAAATATTTAGCTGATGATTGATTTAGATAACACTCGATGATTGAAATATTTGAAAATTGATATGCCAAACGTTTTCCCTCTGCCACATACCGACAGAATATTCGTCATTGACAATCAGTGCCAGAAAAACTGCGCTATATAATTGTAAATATTTTATCAGACAAAAAAGACACTGAATAGTACTTATGTGTGTATATCATTTTACTCAAACGGGCCGTGGATGAAGTAAATGAAGCCTACGACGTCCTGACCATACAATACAACAATGGTACCAAGGATGCCCTATCAAAACTCTGTGTATTGTGTACCGCTATAGTGCTTCTACAATGTTTTTCCAAGTATATGGAGGCGGGTTCTACGCTATTATGAGCAAAAAATCAATACATGGTGTCTTATAAATAGCAATAACTGCAATTCGGCAGTTATAACAGGTGAGATCTCATTCAGAATTTCTGGATATTTCTAGACGACAATGGCGACTTAGGTGCGACAAGTAAATAAAGTTACGTTGTAAAATATGTATAACTATCTATTTGGTAATACTATAAATATTCATAGTTTATATATTTTTACTACATCTAGCCTGTACTATATCTAGTCACCTAAAAGGGGATATTTTATTATAGACTAATTACTTCAAAGGAGGCCTTTTAGTCCTTGTAGTTGTGACTATTTTCTTAACTTTTCAACTTTCACAGGTCACAGATCCAGTTCTACTGGTAGAATATCCACCTACGCAGCACGCGCACGGGCTTCTATCAGCAGCCTTGGGCCTCCGCGTGCCAGTTGGCAAGACCATGCAGGTCCGGTGTACAGCAAGAGTGGCACCTGCCTGGCGGGAAGGTAGCGAGGCTGTCGTTGGTAACAGCCAGCTAGCTGATAGTAAAGAGGCTATGTTATTAGGTGAGCAAAAACTATTCACATTACTATATATAAAAAGTATTTATTTAAAGGGCCAAATTACCCCGAGAGAGGCCCTATTTCTTCGTCCCCTACGCACTCTACACAGTCAAAAATAACTTTGCTGTGTTTCTGCAATTCTTAAAAAATACAATCGTATTCTTAGGTTACGGTTAACAATTAACATCAGCCGGGCCATCCTATCCTATTTATTTAATAAATGCGAATGTGTGTGTGTGTGTGTGTGTATGTGCGTTTGTTACCACTTAACGCCTAAACAGCTGAACCAATTTCAATGAAAATCGGTATGTCGATAGATTTGGTGCAAGAGACAGACATAGGCTACTTTTTATCCCGAAAATCGGTCTGGTTCCCGAGGGATACAACAAAACATATTTTACGCTCGAGTGAAGCCGTGGGCGCAGATTGTAAAAAATATAAATAAAAAAAAATTAAAAAATAAGTTTAAACTAACTAAACATACGGTATACTCGTAAGCATAACAAGTAAACTTAAATTAACAATATTTCTACTAAAAGAAAAGTACCGCTGGGCATAGACCTTCTCAGAGCTTGACTAATCAGTTTCTAAATTATAAAATAGGATTTCAGAAAATCTGCAAAAATAAGATGTAAAAAAAATCTCATGGAGAGAATCCTTTTGTGTAAAAAATATTTGTTATTCTCGTATACCTATTTGCTTTGTAGTCTCAAATGCAATATTAAACCAAACTCTGAATTGAATAAATTGGAATTCTAGCATTGTAATTTTGATGCCTTTATACAGTTCTGTTATTGACGTGCCTAAATTCATGTCTAAAACAATACTATGCACGTTGCATACATTTTGAAATAACTTACGCCGTTAAAAACAACTTGTTAAAAAAAAAATGTCTCGCAACTCAGTTCTTCTACCGTAACACGTTGTGAGATCCATGTAATAACAAGTCTGTTAATTTATTCAGTCCCTACTTAAGAGACCTTTTGTCTTAAGTTATTCCTAACAACATCTTATAGTGACCATATCAATATTAAAAACTTTTATGTTTTAAATAAATAGATTGACTTGGCCATCGCATGAAAATACAATGTATCTTACAAGTAATACAAATTATATTAAATTAGATTGTTTAGTGCTATTGCCATGTCTTATGATTACTGAAAATTCAGGCTTCTAGTTTTATCCACAACGAAATTATAGGGAGGTCGAAAATGGTCTTAACTGTTTCGAGAATAGTATAAGTACGGCAGTGCTGCTTTTACGCTCGACTTGGCAGATATTAAAATGATTTACCAACCAGTGGCACATCTATACATATAATAAAA
This sequence comes from Parascotia fuliginaria, assembly GCA_963082885.1. Classification (NCBI taxonomy): domain Eukaryota; kingdom Metazoa; phylum Arthropoda; class Insecta; order Lepidoptera; family Erebidae; genus Parascotia; species Parascotia fuliginaria. The sequence goes on along the minus strand of OY720176.1, from coordinate 13,764,987 downwards.
TTAGAGTGTCTGTTTGTAATATTGAAATAACCGTTTTTACTACATGTTTATGAATATATATACGGTACATACACCAAAATAACATTTTTTTTACAATTTTTGTCTGTCTGTCTGTTTGTTCCGGCTAATCTCTGAAATAGCTGGACCGATTTCGACGGGAGTTTTATTGGCAGGTAGCTGATGTAATAAGAAGTAACTTAGGCTACGTTTATTTTAGAAAAATTTCTTTATAAATAATAATAACATGCGATGTAACCGACATTTACGCGGGCGGAGCTGCGGGCAACAGCTATGTATCTATACATATAATAAAATTAGAGTGTCTGTTTGTAATATTGAAATAACCGTTTTTTACTACATGTATATGAATATATATACGGTACATACACTGTCTGTCTGTCTGTCTATCTGTCTGTCTGTTTGTTCCGGCTAATCTCTGAAATGGCTGGAATAATTTTGACGGGACTTTTATTGGCAGGTAGCTGATGTAATAAGGAGTAAATTAGGCTGCGTTTATTTTAGAAAAATTATTTTATTTTAGAAAAATAAAGTAATATCGATCGACTGTTAGGCGGAACGAAGTTCGCCGGGTCATCGGTCAGCTAGTAATGTATAAAAAATAGGCAAAGGCAGCTCTTTGTACTAGAAAAGGAGCTGTGTCGCGGTAGACTTTATAGTCATAATACCCACTTAATTGTAAACATAAACACAAATATTTGTAATTCACGGTACACTATTACTCGTCTTCCATCTGAATCTAGTTCACGTCATTCGTCATCATTTCGTGCAGTATAAAACGTGGCATACTAAAGCCGCGGAATGCACGTATTGATTAGTTACTGCCATATCTGGCCAGACGCGGTTGTAAATAGAAATGCCAGGACTGAGCGTTTAGACCTATACTGTGGTAATATACTCTACATACGCGAACGCGAACGTGATACATAATCACTCCGCGAATTCTCAGCTTCAGCTGGTTTCAAAACATTTCACATTAGTCACTGTTGTTGTCATGCCAACATTGTTGAAATGCGACTATCAACGATACGCGCGAGTACACGTATTTTACATTAGCTGAATCATTGCCATCATCATTCCAGCCGATGTCTACTCCTGGACAAAGGCTTGCTTCAAACAATTGAGCGTTTTAGCACTACGGTTGAAAGAATTGTCAATCGCATGGCAGTCTTATCCTAAAATAAATACTGTCCGTCAATATTGCGTGATCGTTAAAGTTTAATCACCATCATTCAGTTAATCACGCTATAATAACCACTAAGTTGTATAAGTATTATTACGTTAATTGTATAGTTATTAGATTTGTCACTATATTTTGTAATACACAAACTGAACAAAAACTATCTTGACAACGTAGTCTATGAATATTGACTTTAGAATAGCAATTTGTTTGTCATTAGGATAGCAAGTAGTTAACTAGACTAGCGAATTCGAATAAATCTAACCACAATTTTACTGAAAACAGTAGCATGACTTATCGGTGTAATTTTTCATTTTCATTCGTTGGTATTATAAACGAACGGTGCACAATATGGATTGTGGTACGATGCAACACTAATTAGAAGGAGCAAGCGAATACCAGCGGAAGTAGTATCTCGTTAATTATCACGAAAGAGCGACGGTTATTTTGGTAGAAGATATATTTAACTGGTAAAAACTAGAACTTCTTTGAAACGATGTTTTTGTTTAAAGACTGACTTGGGACAAAAGTAGCTATATATTATGTATAGTTTACAATATTAACTTGTGCTTTAATTAGCAGTGTTATGCATACTCTGTAGGTATACCTACTCTGAGTGTACTCTGTTTCTGTTATTTGTCGTATTTGTAAAGCAGGCAGCGACATAGAGCTTGTAGAAAACAAGCTGTGTGAAAGTTGTCTTTCTAAAATAGGTAGGTATCTACACAAAAATATTTCCCATCATTTTCATTTTTGTGCTTAGGACGCAAACGTACATAATTATTTTACTTTTTATCGTTGACAGTTTAGCACAAATTACTTACCCGCAGAATATTTTAAATAACAACATTGCTAAAACATTCTTACCCTACTGTAAGATACCTAAACAAAAAGAGTAACAGATTCACAAAAATCGTGACTCATAATCGCCAATATCGTATAATAATTTAATATCCCCTAAACCGTCATGACAATGTTATAAACTCCCGTCGGTCACATTATCTTAATGTCTAATCGAATCGCTTACTCTCATATGTCACATTATACTGACTTATATCGATGTTAGTTATGTTACATCAAATCGATGTCGATTATGTAACATCAAATCGATTCGTAATTACAAACGTAATGATTAGTTTACTACGAGTAATTCAGTATGGCTATATTCTAAATATAATTGACGTAATATTGGGATTCTCGAAAATGATGACGTACTTATCTATAACTATAAGTACTTATCTATATATTCCAGTAAACCTATTATACAATAAATAACAGCCTTTATTCGTCCATTGCTAGACATGGACTTCTCTTCGCATGTGTCAATTCATTTATTCTCTGCGACAGTAGTTCTACCGCCTATCTTGCCTCTCGACCGCCGATACTCCTTAATTCGCCTCTCTGCAAAAAAGTGTGACACCCACTGATAGCATAATTCTTTCAAGAGTTCTTCGTGAGCGCGACTTCATTAGTTTCCGTTGTAATGACCATAAATTCTGCAAACTTATATATCCATTATTTTTATCATTATTATTATTTTTATCCATTATATTACATTATCACTTCAGGAACCCCAGTCTGCGAGCCATGCCAATTTGGTAAGGCCAACAATTTTCTGCCTACGTAGGTAATTTAGTAGGTAAATATTTTTTTTAATAATAATAATTTTAACAACTACTAATGACAGTAATTAAAAACTTTGTTTCAACTATATTTTAATCAATAGAAAACTAATAATTACAATATAGCCGTTTGTTATACGCTTTGAAAAACCAATGTTTAAATATTAGGTATATACAAACGAATCTATTTAATTGCGAATAATACATCGATTGTATTAATATGAAAGTTAAACGCCTCTGTGGTTATTACGGGCATTGTTTGATTCAATACCGACATTGCGGGACGATTACGCTATTGTTAGTCTTTGTTGATACTGGCAAAGAATAGATATCATGACATAGATTATATAATGGTGGCTGGTTAATAATTTTACTTCAGTTTAAACGTTATTTTATATTAAAACTGGAGCAGCAATAACGTTTTTATGTAATGTTTTTTACGTAATAAGAGACAGACATTTTTAGTGTTGAATATTAATCCCCGACTCTAAAAATAAATATGTTATGAAAGGCTAGATAGAGAAACTGTGTAACTATGTAATATTTTACACTTCCATAACTTGATGTATAGAAGTGTTACTGACTGTGTGAACTTTAAAACTACACCTTTCCAAAAAGTGTTTAAAATCTATTAATTAAATCCAATTAGTAATAGTGTCATTGTGATGTACCAAACTTATATAATTCTCATAATGAATGTTGTGTTCACTTCAAGAAGGTCATGCACTTACATATTATTATTGTTTTTGCGATTGTTACTCTAGATTATAACCAGTGTTATGACCAGTTTAGTGAGCCAATAAAAAAAAAAGTGTTGACTTGATATTTTCGTCGGCCACGTTACTATTGAAGAAGCAAAAGAAGACATTCAAGTTTTTGACGTTATAATATAACATAATGTATCTATTATAAAGGCGGCATTTCTTTTATAACACTAAAACCTAATTAAAACGGAAGCAAAGTTATTTGTTAAGTTCAACGCGAAGTTTTATGAAAATATTTTTATAAAGAACAGTGGCTGACATGGATTAAAAATTAATAAACTCCGAGGCTCTCGTTGGAACGTAGCAATTTGTCAAGCAATATTCATATATTAAACAAATAAATGACGAAATTGTTTTATAATTTGAGTAAACTTTAGTTGACTTTTTAAACCCGACATATAGAAAGAACGTCAATAACTCTGAGCAAACCAAAAATATTTAGCGGCACACAATTGAAGAAATCGCTCTTCGCGATATGGCCGCCCATTGTACTATGTATTGTATTGTGAGATCTATAACATATTCGTAAGTTTGGTGTATGTACATTACAGTGTAAATAAATAAATAAATAAATTGATTACAATTTCGACTTGCGAATGAAAGGAAAAAGTAATAGCATAGACACCGTAAGAGAGAACTTTAGCATTACTGACTTCCACAGGCAACGATCATGCTGTTGAAGTTACTTGTGGCTTAGCGCTCTATTAGTTGATACTTTTTCTCTAAATAGTATTTATATAAAAAAACTAGAGGTCCGCCCTCACTTCGCTTCGGTATCAAAAGTTTCAATGTAGATTTTTTGTGAAATCGTTTCAAACAAACATACAAAAAATCAAATCTTTGCCCATTTTAATATTAGTTTAGATGTGGTTTAGTTGTCAGCTGTCAAGATAAAACGCTTGCACGCGATACACAAAACAATTGAGAGTGGCAGCTAAAAACTTGGCAGTAGAACACTAAAACTATGGCGTTGCGGTCCGTGCAAAGCGATAAATTTCTTTAAAAAAAACACAGAACAACTAAACGACGGTATATTATTGCGATGTCAAACTTTTTACTAGTTATACGGAGGCTCATCATTTAACTCGAATAACAAAGCTTGTTTGTTTCAGTGCGGAGTTCAAGCGACGAGTCGGCGCTAAGTGTAATACTGTTAACACTTTCCCTCGCCCTGTTCTTCAGGACCTTAATACAATCAGAAACGTGATAAATTATCTCAACTCTTTTATTAACGAAGCGTGATTTAGACGCAGGCAAGGTTTTGGTATACTGCTCGCGAATAAGAAGTATATCTTCAACAAACTTCTTACATAAAATTAAGCAGTTACTTTAACTACTTATAACTCATTTATTGATTTATCAGACATTTGTTTATAATGATAATGTACAATTCAGGTAGCTAGTAAATATTTTTAATGTTTTATAGTTAAATATTTAATTAAGTCTTCGATACATATCTCGATCATTGATAGTGTATAATAAATTATGTTGATATTTCTCAAAAGGAACGTGTTATCATTAGGTACAAATTTTATATTTTTGCAGCAAAGGCTATCGTATAAAAGTTTTTAGTTGATGAACCTATCTTTAGAGTTTAAAATTATATTGTAAATAAAATTTAGAATCGCCTTCTTAGATATTATCTACTGATGTATATAAGTAAATATTATCTAGTCAATATCTTTTTTGTAAGATTATTATAAAAGAATCGAAAACTTATACTACGTACTGGTAATATTCGACAATTTAAGTCTTGGCTAAAATGATTGAAAACAAAAAAGATTTAGTGTTACGAAAAACTTTTAAAGGAAAGTAATTTTGGGAAAAAAGCTTTTCAAACGCCATGTGTAACACAAACTTGCAGATTAAATATACATATAGGTACCTACTATACCACTGTACTTACTATAAGTTGTTCGACCGCATATTTAGTAATACCGCGAATTTTTTGTATAGAATAATTTGAAGCAAATGTCAGTACATATCCTGAATTGCTAAATATCACAGTTCTCATTGTACATATCGGTATAGACCACGTATGCTTTCGTTGTTAATGTGTACTGTAATTAGTCATTTTACTGGCATGATTTTGTTGAAATAAAGAACGATTTGTTACAACATCAATTTATTATTTTTGATACCACAATATTTACATTCTTCATCTAATATTTTATAGTGATACTGGCTGGATAGTTATTGCAGTGCAGGTAAGTACCTAATAGCTCAAGTGTACCTAAGGGACACGCTTTTTTTTAGTTTGAATAGACAACTTCCGCACTAGGGAACAAGCCCTGTATCGCGGGGGACTTTACAAACATACATTTAACGGAGACAAAGTACACCCAGACTCAGCACAAATATTTATGGATCACACAAAGTTTTGTCGCGTGTGGGGTACGAAAACACAACCTCGTGTACAGCAGTTTGCGAAAACAGCATTTGTCTTTTATTTATTTCCTTAGCGTATGCAATAAAAATTAAGCTTTCTAGCTTAATTAGTTACTTAATTTGTTGAGCTTAACTTGTTAGTTAAGTAACTAGCAGTAAGGATGTAGTTCTCTACATCCCTACTGCTTACTGGTAACAAGTTGAAGACGCCGAAGCGTTTAAATACATATAAAACAATATAAAACACAATTTAAATTAGCACCGGTATTACGTTTTGGATGATTCATTAAAACTAGTGTTTTAATGAATCATCCACTGTATAAAATATGATATTTTCACTATTACGAGGGACTAAATAACATCGCTTTATTAATGTGGTTCTTAAAGACGTCTACAGAAAAACAAAACTTGCATTATCTTTTTTTAACATCTTTAATAAGATAAATTGCCTGCATCTACGTTGTACGTCCATTTAGATTGCAGACTCACTCACTCACACAACCAGACACGATACTATCAGTTAACAAGTAGGAGGCAAAGCCTGCATTTTTATATTTATCGCAAGCTTTAAAATGTTTGGATTTAAAGAATAAATCTCAAAAGCATCAAAAGAGGTCTCAAAAGCATCTTTCTATCTTGGCCATCGTACAAATCGTCCGGCTTCCTAACTCTTTTGACAGCTTGCACTACATTTTGTCTAAGTCTTTATTATACATATTTTGTTCGCAATTTGAGCTTCCACTCAAATAAATAATACAACATATCGATGACAAACTAAAGGAAATAGAGACAGATATTCCACAAATTGATGGAGCTTTTGTAACGTCGGCAGGAAATGTATTTGAATTATTGCATCGTATCTGACATTCAATTCTATTACAAGCCTTAATGGTGTCTATTACTGATGAAATGGGACAACAAAACAATATACATTATAAGTAAAGACGTCGCTTTTCATCATGTTTAAAATCTATACTATTATAAGCGCAAGCGTAAGGGTTTGTTTGTGTGAACGCGCTAATCTCTGGAAGTACAATAATGGAATAATTTATTTTGGCGTTTAGCCCAGTTCTTGAAAAAGGTTATAGCATCACGCTATTGGCGACGAGAGCGGAGCGGTAACCACAGATGTAATTTACCGCGGATGAAACCGCGCCGCGGAAGGCTAGTTTAAAAATAAAATCGTTTAAAAGAATGATACCTAGAAAAATGACACAAATGAAAATATAGTGTCATAATATTATCCTACTAATCCTATTAATATTATAAATGCGAGTGTGCGTGTGTGTGTGTGTGTGTGTTATGACACGCCAAATTAATGTTCTCGCAGTATTGAACGAGAGGAAGGACTTAAATCGATATAGTTCAGTTTCATGTACGAGTCAAACCAAAAAATATCAAGTGAATGTAACTCCTGAACGTTTCTTAATAGATGGCCAAATATTCATTTCCTACTTTGTGGTTTTTTGAAGTGTTGAAGCACCATAGCTTTTAGACTTTGTTCCGGTTACATTTAATCTGATCTAATAGATTTGCCTTCTTAATGAAAAAATAACCTTCTCGTAACTGTTCTGTATGTGGTGATGTAATCGGAACTCGCAATTAAGAACTTTTATTTTGGGGCAAAATATTTTTTTTTATGTTGGATTTTGTATTAATTTAGGCGGATCGAACAGTGCCACGCACCACGCTGTATGTTGCGTGTCGACGCACCTACGCGTGTACTCGCGGGAGTGCAGATCTGCAACATGCAACGTGCATGTTTTTCACTCACTCACGCGCGTAGTTGCGTGTAGTGGATTCACGCACGCATTTCACTCAAAGCATAAGATGTGGTGATAGAGTGCAGTGCAGAGCGTCGTGTCAGGTTTGATAATCAAATGTTTATTAGTGTGGAAATCGTTCAGGATGCTGCATTATACTAACTGATCGATATTGAGATCCATTTTTAAACACACGTCAAGCTCTTCCAAAATTACGCAAGGCACTGTGGGACTCAGTGTGTGTTTGAACCTTGCGTCTCGCCCCGCACTCACGCACGTGGGTCCATGTTTCGCCCCATGTAAGCGTGTGCTCTGCATGAACGCTCGTGGATGCATTTTGAGAGAGTTGGACCGTGCGTGTTTTCTATACAAACGAAGATACTATAAAGCAACGAAAGAACACGCACTCGCGCACCACGCTGCATCATGCGGGGCAGTGTGAGAATGGCCTTATGGCTAGAGCGACTTAAAATTAAGCTCGGTTAAATGAATTATTTAGTTTTCCGCGCTTATATTTATTGTAATGTCATTATGGTGATGTGATCGCAAAGCGCGAATGCCATTTAAATAAATAAAAAAAAAATTAAGTACTTAATTAAACTTTGGAGTTTTTAGGCGAGCAGAAACGGTGTTTGCATGAATACAAAATTATATCCATACATTCGTACATAACTTAACGCCTGTCTCCCATTATTGGGATAAGCAGAGACTATAGAACGCCATTCGCTGCGATCCGAACATACCTCCTTTGCTTCTTTAACAAACATTAAACTTTTCATACACAAACGTCGGTTACGGGTGCTTGTAATTATTGTGCCATTTGTCAACACATCACCTATTTGGTCCGAGTATGTCCGTGTAGAGTGCCTCTTCTAACTTCCCCAGACATTGCCATTCCATAAAAGAGCCGGCGGCGCCGACTGACGGCATGGCACGACAGGGCACTTCGAAGGATTTTATTTTAGATCAAGTTATATTTATCCACATTTCATCTTGTTTAGAATTAATATTACTTTATTTCAATACAATTCTACCACAGCATTCCGGGGCGTGTCGCGGCACGTTGCGGCGGGCCGCAGTATGCCGCGGTATACCGCGTCATGTCGCGGTATGCCGAAATACGCTGTGCCGTGTCGTGCTGTGCCGTGCCGTGCCATGCCGCTTCGTCCGCGGGCGCCGGCTTCAAATCTCTTTCGTTATCCTACTTCCATCCATCCTTTCCACATTTCAAAATTACGTTAACATACTCCGTTTATATTTATATGTTCAATCTATTATCATCATTCAATCCACGATCTTTCTCTTATCACGCTATTCCTTACTTCATCTCCACTGTCAAAAGTATCGTTTGGATCACATGGATTAATGTCATTATATTCTAAATTTAGCGTAATCTATTATTTGGATTGTAGGTACGCTGTTACTGGATATATTATTGATCGATCTACGATCGAAATGATCAAAATATCATCACATGAAACCATGAACCATAAGTCAATGACATGAATGATCACTTTTTTATTCAATAATAAAACGATTTTATTGAGTGAAACTATGTAGCTTACTTGCTCATAATTTATCGTTAGTGGCAACCCTTTCTAAATATTTGTCATTCATCTCCTCTGAAAAGTTTTAACAAGTCAGTGACACTTTGGGCTTCAAAACCCGTCCTTCATCCTTTTAACGTCTCCAAGACAATCTGGACGGAATTAATATACAATGGCTTATGATTTCCTGTCAGCTGGATAGACGACAACGTTTTAATGAAAACGTCACAGTTACTGAGACGTCAGTCAGGACTTTTCGCTCATCAAAGAAAGTATCTACGACGTGACACTGTAAATCCATTTTATACGCAAAATGGATGAAAATTTGTTACAAAAATAAAAACTCTGCGAAACATATTCTTAGAATGTTACTAGGCATTATTTGTTCACCTTTCTTTGTTCCATAATATAATAGAAAACCATTTTTATTATTATTTTGGAATTAAAGCACGTCCACTGAGATGTAACAGCTAATAAAATTTTAGTTTACAAACTTCGATGAACATTTCTGAAGTTTGTAATTAAATGATTAATTATTGAAACGTAACCGTAGAGGCAAAAAGCAATTAGGTTCGGTTAGTTGGTTTATAGTTGGAAAACAATATTTAAAATTTAGGTATGTAGTGTTTAGTTCAATTTATTCTTGGCTCTTATTTTGGGCCAGTTGAAGCGTATAAAGTGCCTATGTGCTTGGCATAGTCTTGATAAAATCGGGAACCGATTAGGGTGTCCTTACACTGAACTTTTTTATTTGTACTTTATTCAAATTGACACGAAGGAGCCCACAGGGTGTAAAAGCTGATAGGCAAGTAGTTTAGTGCTCGAAGTTAGTGAGATAACCGGCTTGTGGCCGTCGACTCCGAATGGTCAGATCTGATTACTGTGTACTCGTATTTTGTCACGCAATATTACCCTCAGATAAGTTTAACGAAGCAGTTAACCTACTCACCTCGCTTTATCTACACGCGCGAGGATACTGTAACTACCTTAGAAGGACAAAATTAGTATTCCTACTGGCACATAAATATACAGAATACAATAAACGTAACAAATATAAGCCATAATGTAGGACATTTAGTTAATATTATTAATTAAATTAAATGAATATAAGCGCTACTAGTGTTCGTAGGTCTTGTAAATTTATTATAAACATATTATACAATTCATAATGATGTTGTTCGTAATTTTAGTAGTGATACTATATTATCTGTAGTGATGCTCAAATAGTTTATTTTATAACATATCTTTATATGGGTCTTTACCTAACAACCGATAAAATATCGCATGCTCGGTGATGATGATAGATATTATATAAAATGTAGTAAGGTACATACTTAGTTTTAACATATTTATAAATTTGTTGTAAGCAAAATAAGTAGTCTCAATAGTGTCATTATACTGTGTCGATAGATCATCACACCGAGTTTAGTAACGTTTAGAATATATACGTCAGCTGTAAACACGAGTACCATAACTACATTATTTTGTACTATCAAAAAGACACAAAAAAGAAAATCATGCTAAGAATTTATTCGCTGATTCCAACATCGGGTAAACATTCATTAATACGACGATATTTAGGTACAGAAACCGATTTTGGCACATTCTAAAAAGATATTTGCTTGATGCTCGAAACACAATGCGAGCCCAGCAGGATATCTACAAAGAACGTAATTCGTCGCAGCTGGCGGCGCCAAAAAGAAGTGAATATTATTGGAAGTACGTCCTCGGATAGCCGGTGAAATGTTGAAATTACAATATGTGATATTTTGTGTTATATCTTCACTTGTGTTACTATATTGATACCTTAGCGTTTTTGTACCTGAATAATAATAAGCATTGAATTTTGCTTCACAAATATTTGTTATGACAGATTCTTATAAAATTTATTAAATTATATATATATTAATATTCAGTCATGGTGGGGGCCTTTTTGCAGGCAGGCAGTAACAGTAAAAATCATAATATCGGCACGCTACTATCGCACTGCAGCAAAAGGTCTAAGCTCTCCTCATACAGAGAAGGAATGAGCATTGATCACCACACTTGCTCACGGTGGATTGGAGATTTCAGACTTACTCGACTGTTTTCCTTCACCATCAGTCAGAATTGTCCTGATAAACTTAGAAAGTACGCATGATTTCAAAACTCACATTGGTACTTGCCCGGATACCAACCTTCGACCTCGTGTTTACGAAGCGGGTGCCTTCACTACTGGACCATCACTTTTTAAAACTGTTAAAATATTATTTAGACAGTAAAAATATTAAATTAAGGTAACTAAGATCCTTCTTGGCTGCCACCGACTCCAAAAAAACTAATTGTAAATAGTATAGTATTATACAAGTATCAATATAATAAGACCAAACTACTAAACCATTTTTTCTAAAATATGGGACTATATCAAATAAAAAAGAATTGTTCAAATCGGTTCATAAATGACTGAGTTCTGTTGATAACAAACATGCAAAAAAAAAATTATACGACCCGAATTGAAAATCATAACTGTTTACCATTAGGCGGGTCGTATGCTTGTTTGTCACCTTAGTCGTATAAAAAAAACCTGTGGCACTCGGGGACTGCCGCGGTAAAGCTATTGCATAGCATTTTTTATCAACTTATTTATATTAAAAAAAGCAGTTATAAGAGCTGCAACTTGTGTATGTGATAAGTGTATTAACTATACTACAGTGTAATAAGCCAGAATTGTAAGTATTTTGGAAATTTATGAAAATTTGAAGCGATTGTTTACGCTTGCGCTCGAATTTCACTTGCGCTTTTCTTTGTCAAGGCTAAAATATGATATTTTGTATGAAGAGAGTATATTGTTTTTTATTAAATATAGAGTTTAATGTATATTAAACATAACTTTTTCCAAATACGGGTATTTTTTTTTTCGAATGATAGCGATTTTTATAACTTTAGCCGTCAAAAGTACCGACCTTTTTTGAAATGAGTATAGCAATATAAAAACTCATTGTACGGACCTAATATATATTTTGTTTTGACGACTCCAATGACAAGTTTTATATACACCTGCCTATTAATTAAAAGATATCATGATATTAAAAGTGCGCAGACGCGAGATTTAAATGTAGGCAGAGTGGGGAATGTTAGGTTTTATTTTCGTTACGGAATTTCTTGATTTGGTCGCCGCGCTTAAAGCCCGCGATAAAAGCTATGGAATAGCTTAAAAATATATATATTTATAAATAGAATAAAACAATGTTTACCACATTGAATGAAACTTATGTAATTTTTTAATAAAAAAAACTGTTTTGATTTTAGAGTAGTTTTAAATCGAAATACTTGTAATTAATGCTACCACATGATTTTGCATTTTTGACAAATTAATGAATTAGTATTGGAATATTGTCGTCATAATATCGGCCCATATATTATCATAGCACATCTTTTTAGGCCAAGAAATCTTATTGCATACGAATGCCATAAAGACCAGTCATAAAGATTCGTTATATAAATTTACTAGCTTGCTGCGGCGCCGTTTGTACCGTATCTTTGCTTACTCTCCCTCCCGTCGCCAGTAGCGTGAGGTTACATATCCTATAACCTTTCTCTGAAGAAAACTATGTTATCATACGGAAATAAAAATATTCAAATCCAACTGGTAGTTTTAGAGATTAGGGTGTAGAAATAAGATTGCTTTTATATATTATGTAATATCGTATATTGTGATTTACAAAATTTTCACAATGTTCCACAAAAAATAGAAGGAGTAAAAATCAGTGAGTAAGTCAGATTGACAGTTTTACTTTTTTTATTTCTTATCCTCTATACTCTATATTTCTTCATGTAGGTACGCTACATCACTCCCCTCCAGAGACCGTCAAGGGCGATAATAATCTGGAAATCTGACGCAGCGACCAGATCGAGTGTGATAATTTTCAGTATTATTAGAAGGTGTATTAGGGTCAACTTTGTCAGCTAATATGTATGCAGGCTTAAGACGGTCTATGGAAACAGTGACCGCTTTGCCTTTTAATAAAATTTTGAAATATTTATCTCCCTTTTCTATAACTTTATGAGGGCCTGTGTAAGCTGGTTGTAGGGATCCACGTGATGCGTCATCTCGTAGGAATACGTGATCAGTGGTCGCAAGGTCTTTGAATATAAATATTTTACCATGAGTGTGGCGAGAGGCTGGTATAGGCTGTAATTTCTGTGCAAAAGCACGAATACGGGCAATAAATTCCGTTGGGTCAGTAGTACCAACAGTACTGGGTGCGAAAAATTCTCCAGGGAGTCTAAGTGGCTCACCGTAAATTAATTCAGCTGACGACGCCTGGAGATCATTTTTAAATGCACTCCTCACACCGAGAAGTACCCACGGCAAGGTTTCGGTCCAACGTTTGCTGGAATGGCAAATAATTGAAGCTTTAAGCTGCCTATGAAAGCGTTCCACAAGACCATTACATGCTGGATGGTACGCTGTTGTACGTTTGTGCTGGAAACCAGCAATTTTAGATAATTGCTCAAACAAAGACGACTAAAATTGACGACCTCTGTCTGTCACAATGCTGTTAGGGCATCCAAAGCGAGATATCAATCCTGTCACTAAAGCCTTCGCTACTGTTTCAGCAGTGATGTCGACGATAGGTATGACTTCTGGCCATCTTGTAAATCGATCGACTGCTGTTAAACAGTACTTAAAGCCTTGAGACAAGGGTAGTGGACCTACAAGGTCAATATGGATCTCAGTAAATCTGGCACGAGGCAAGTTAAATGATCCCAAAGGAGCGGAAACATGCCGACTTACTTTGGTACGTTGACATGCGAGACAAGCTCGTGCCCATTCTCTACAGTCTTTCCTGATACCCGGCCAAACAAACCGTTCCGCTACTAATTGAGCAGTTGCAGATATGCCAGGATGACTGAGAGAGTGTAAACTGTCGAAAACTTGTTTCCGTAATATTTTAGAAACGAATGGTCTGGGGGACGCTGTGCTGACGTCGCAGTACAAGTATGTACGACTCCCAGGTACCTGTATCTTCTCCAAACGTAATGAGGACCCTTCCAGTATCAATTTTTGCAATTCAGGATCGGAGAGTTGTGATTCCGCTATCCTGTCTGAACTTACTGGCATTTGAAGTTCGTCCACACGAGATAAGGTGTCGGCTACGACATTGTCTTTGCCGGATATGTGCCTTATATCGGTGGTGAACTGAGATATGTAGTCCAGATGACGGAATTGTCTCGGTGTACAGTTGCGTTTCCTGTCATTGAAAGCAAAGGTAAGTGGCTTGTGGTCGGTATAAATGATAAAGTGCCTTGCCTCTAACATATGGCGAAAGTATTTAATGGCTTCGTAAATGGCCAATAGTTCCCTGTCATACGGCGAGTACTTAGTTTGGGAAGGACTAAGTTTTTGCGAAAAGAAAGCTAATGGCTTCCAGCCATCGTCCTGAAACTGTTGTAATACGGCACCAATTGCTGTGTCCGATGCATCAGTGACTAATGCGAGCTTGAAATTGCAATCAGGGTGTGCCAATAGTGCAGCGTTCGCGAGGCTTTCCTTGCAGTTGTTAAATCCCTGTAAGGTATCGCCACTAAGACTAATGGGATGAGAACCTTTTACATTGCCGACTAGCAATTTATGCAACGGTGCCTGAATTTGAGCCGCATGGGGTAGAAATCGCCGATAAAAATTAATCATGCCAATAAAGCGCCTTAATTGGCGAACGTCTTTAGGCGGCGGAAAGTCCCTGATGGCTTCAACTTTTGTATCCAGTGGTTTTGTGCCCTTTTCGGAAATGCTGTAACCTAGGAAGGTTACTTCCGGAACACCGAAAACACACTTGGATGTATTTACGACAATGCCGAAATCTCTTAATCTACTAAAGATGGTAAAGAGATGCTCTTCGTGTTCCTTTTCGTTCTTGGAAAACAGTAGGAAATCGTCAATGAAGGAATAACAGAAATCAAGCCCTCTTGTCATTTCATCAACGAAACGCTGAAATGTTTGACTTGCATTTCGTAGACCGAAGGTCATGTAGGGGAATTCATATAACCCAAAAGGTGTTGTTATAGCGGTCTTTGGAATGTCGTCCGGACTGATCGGTATCTGGTTAAATGCCTTTACAAGATCAATTGTGCTGAATACACGGCAACCAGCAATGCTGTGAGCGAAATCGTGTATGTGTTTAATCGGATACCGATCAGGCACAGTTCTCGCATTGAGCATTCTATAATCGCCACAGGGCCTCCAGCTGCTATCCTTCTTTTGAGTCAAATGCAAGGGTGACGACCAAGGGCTTTCAGATGGCCGTGCAGTACCATTGTTCAGCATGAGCTGAAATTCCTGCTGAGCGATTTTTAGTTTGTCTGGCGCTAGACGACGAGGGGGACAAGAAACTGGAGGGCCAGGAGTCGTGCGTATGTGGTGTACAGTGTTGTGTGGTGTAGTACGTTGAATGCCAGCTGGTCGAGTGATTTCTGGAAATTGATCTAAAATCCTATGGTATTTAGAATCACCAGTTGTGACCTTTACAGAAGATATAAAAGAGTCTGAGCGATTCGCAGCAGAAATAGAAATGTTTGTATTACTGTCAATTAGTCGTTGATTACGACAGTCAACGATTAATGAGTAAAAAGATAAAAAATCTATACCTATGATAGGTTTACTCACGTCCGCCACTACAAAACGGCACTTAAAGTCTCTACGCAAACCGAGGTTGAGGTTCAAGTCCACGTAACCGTACGTCTTGATAGTCGTCCCGTTTGCAGCACTGAGTTCATAGTTGCTCTGCACGCGATGCTCACGAAGGATGCGACGGGGATAGACGCACAGGTCACTTCCTGTATCCACCAAAAACGGTGTCTTCGACGATTGATCCACGACGAACAGGCGACCAGTAGAAGTCGGGCAATCGTTTGTCGCCATTACCGACCGCCCGCTGCGTTTCCCGCCTTGAAGTCGCAGGGCTTGACACAACAATTAGCTTTCTCACCAAATTTATTGTGATACCAACACACGAGGAACTTCTTATAGCTTGAATTCGAGCGAGACCGACTTCGTTCTCGATTTTCGCTATACTGACGCTGCCTAGGTCGAACACCACGCTGCGTAGATTGATGGCCTCTGAGCTGCGTCGTTAGGTTTTGCATAGCGCGCTTTAACTCAGCAATCTCACACGCAAGCTCGTTGACACTTGGTTCAGTGCTGGAAGCTGCAGCGATGCGCATGGGTGGTGTTGCGATGTCCTGCACACGGTCTGCCAGTTCTGCCAGCGCTTCAAGAGTGGATGTTTGCTGGGATGCTAGAAGGGGCTGGATATTGCAAGGAAGGCGGCTACTCCAAATAGTACGCAAGAAGTCTTCAGGAACCTTAGGTCCTGCTAGGCTCTGAAGATGACGCAGAAACTGCGATGGCTTTATATTAAACAAACAGACTATCAAACCCTTCCGCTTTCTTTAATAGTATATAGATAGAGTATAAATACAAGTACAACATACTTCAACTACATGCACTTTTACTTAAAGTTGAACATGCTGTAATAAGCAAATATTAAATTATATGAAAGAATCCTAATATACGTTCATAACTTGTCAAGTACTTCAAGGCAAGTTTAAAGTTTCTTCTTATCAAAATATTTTCGCTCTTGAATATTCGATCTAAGTTCTTGTTATGAATATGTTTGTAACATACTTCAAGTTTGCTAGCAATACGTAAATTCGAAATATAAATTGTGTACCAGATTGGACGATGTTTGATTTTTTAATAAAATATAAGAAAAGGGTGACTATCGATATTGTAAAACAAAGGCAATTTAAAACATGCATGTTTTGTTTGATTGTATACGTATTTAAAGTTGTAAAATATTCAGTCTTTTCTTGCTGTGCTACAGATCTTTGTGAGTAGATATCCAATTATATAAATTAAGTCAGGTATCTACGGACATACCTATACTGAGTTTATATGTAGCTTCTATCGTCTAAAGTATATAGATTTAAATTTATACTAACTATTTTTTTTAAAGTCGAAAGATAAAATCTAATCTGACTAACTAGAGTTTCATAACAGGCATAAATTTTAATATATGACTGGATTTGATGAATACCCAAAAATGTACTCTGATGAATTAAATCATCACTGTACTCAACAAATTCACTAGCGTATTCACATTAATATAAAACAAGATAAAACATGTCATTCTAAAACGTACCTCCATGTCTGCAACATATTTCGAAGAATGTAAATGGAACGAGACTTTTGTCCGGCACCAAAAAGACTTGGGTAGATTAATGAATGAACATGTTTCGTAGAATACCCTTGATTTTTCGTATGAGTAATATCCGAGAGAAGCCCCTTTGAACAAAAAATATGCGATACAATATCGGATGGGAAGTGAAATGTCTGCAAATTCAGTAATAATGCGTGTGGGCCAATTATTGTATTGTCTCTGTTTTGTGTTATTCAGATAATGTTGTGCACACGCATTTATTAAAAAGTGTTTATATTAATTTATAATTTCACTTTTTCATTTCAATGCACTCTACTGAAACAATCATAGTTTCGATCAGAGATTCAGAGATTTAAATCGTGTTCCATATTAATTTCAAATTTGCCAGAAATAAACAAAAAAATAAAATTATCAGTTGGCATAATAATATAATATTTGTGAATTTATTAAAATATAAAGTTATTCCAATGAAATCAATGTTTCTGAAATAATAATAATAATATATTATAATTATATATATTATTATTATTTATATATTTCTGTTATTTTTTATATATATTTAAAAATGTAACTTTGTGAGTATATAAGTCAATAAAGAGATAATAATAATATTTCAACAACTACACACAACGAGATAGATAGATAGGTACATAGCTGTAGCAAAAAAAATGTTTGTCGGTTTCATACCAAAATAATCAAAATATTTAGATTGATACTAATGGAATCCTTTAGCTCTCCGGTCTTTAGACCTAAAATGCCATCAATAAACTAAATTAAGAATACCACTCAAACATTTTCGTCTGAAATTGATTGCCTTGTCTGAAATTTGTAACTCAATAAATGAGAGTCATTTATTTAAATTTCTTTATTTGTATAAAAACATTGAGTAATATAATTGATCGTATTTTAATTTTATTCAGACTACGTTTGATAAGACTGCCACCATAAAATATTAGGGCCTTAATTTACGATAAAACTCGGAGACTACTACGAAAACAAATCTCATAAAGTTCTGAGTCTTTCAAGTTTCTTTGTTATTTTCAACATCGTTTCGAAACTTTCTGGGCGAGAAACTCGCAATCTCGAATATTATATCAAATTTGACAAATGTAGTATACCTCAAAATAATGTAATAAGCATAATAAGCGCACATGAAAAGTAGCGCGTAAAATGGTTGGTTTATTTCAAGGTGGGAGTTTCGTGTAAAAAAAATGTCCTTCGTGTCGTATTTCTTAAGACCAGTGATCAATGGGCAATGGTCACGCAGCGCTGGGCACGCGAGCCTCGTCCGACTAATACCTCAGTCCACCTCCTGACACCTCGTTTTCTTGATTACAAACATAAAAATACCCGCCGTGCCTCTTCATTACTGACTACTTAATTTAATAGGTACCTTTTCATTGCGTCACGGTGTTGAATTGTATGTAATTCAAAGCCTCATCATTTGTATGTATTTCTGTTAATATAATAGACTTAGGTCGCGGCTGCAGTAACGTGCACGCGAACCGTTTAATGTACCTTACATTTTCGAGCTAGTAAACTCAATCGAAACACGAGCCAGTTTCTGTTCTTGTCTTATTGTTAGAATCTTCTCTTTGAACGTAATGCTGTGTGAGTTAAAGTTTAAACATTTTAGAGAGTTCTTCAACGACATAAAAATGTTGTGCTAGCAGTTTTATTTTAATTTATTCTTATCCAATGAAAAACATTAAATAATAGAAGAATAGTAATTTGCGACATCTTAGTTCAGAACAGAAGCGCTAAGTTTAGAACTAGTGTTAATACCATTAATAGTTGTCTTATATTCCGAGCGATTTTACTGTTATCCCATTACTGGACTAAGATAGTAAAGTTTCTCTGAACGTATGCCAAGTTTTATCCAAATCCGTTCAGCGAATTACGCATTATAAAGTAACATGCATATCTTCTTATACTTCCCTTATTTAATACATAAGTGCGTAATTTACCAGTACTCTAAATTTCAATTATGCGTCTCGAAAAGGTAAGAAACTCCAAAAACATTACGTTAATGTATACGTGTAATTTCATCACGTATACCGACGTATAAAGTTACAAAATAGTATTACGTACCAAGTTTTGTTCTAAATGAACAGTGATTAAGTAAATTGGAACTGTAGCATGCAAACTTAAATTAAAAAGTCTGTCTTCTTTAATTTAAGTTCTTTTCATTCAATTTGCACTTTTTTATTATTTTTATTGATTATTTTCAAAAGCAAAATAGAAGTGTTACGTCAAAATATTTATAAATGAAAAGCAGTATTTTGCAACCGAGATTTTGTATTACCGAATTTGAAAATGAAACAATTTGTATATAAAATCTACTAATTTCACAAACCACTGCACTGCTCGTAACAAGTTCTCTCACTACCTATGTCAACTGAACATTGTGCACACCTGTATTTAAGCTGCACTGTCCCAAAGAGAATCTAGAGAACAAAGGCTAAATTCAATCTACCGTTTTCAGCAAAAACAAAATCTTCTTTGCTCGAAATCGCGTACCGCTGCTATCGGGTTGGTACAGAGCGTATTCACCTGTTCTCATTAAAAATGTCAACAGAACAAGCGTCGTCTCTCATACAAATGCATAGTGTCATGTGAAGTCATTAGCCAGTAATCACGTCACGGGATTGCAGCAGTCTTTTGTTTGTTCTCAACCCACCCGTATACACGTTAAACTTTTGTACCGTACCTCTGTAAAACGAAGTATAATAATGTACCTACATTTCTACATACAATATACATTTGTTCGAAACAAGTTTTGTTTTCTCGAATTAATTGTAAACATGTTATCAATATACCGTAGAAGTAACGGAATGTTCATTGTGAAAGGACTTATTATTTTAAATATGAACATTTTAAAACCGCTTTTTTTAAATAATACAACGTTGATGAATGATTGCTTTTTTAGCAAATATAGCTTATAAAAATAGGTAACTGTTTTTGCGTTTAATGATATAAATATCTTTTAATTTCTGTTGTTGTCAAAGCGCTATGTAAATTAAGTAGATACTTGTATTTGTCACAACATACATCCTAAAAGAATGAGAGGAATTTTCATTTTCACACCTACATTTAAGCCAAGTCTCTTAGACTGTTAAGCTGACAAACCAAGTAATTAGTTTGCGTTAATTTTATATTAAATAAATGAAGATCTAGAGAAAATAGAGACTTATTTATTTATTGAAATTTATGATTTAAAGACGTAAAGGCGAAATTTTACGCAAAATAGCTATTTTGTAGTGAAATCGTATCGGAAATTACTAGTTGCTACTCTACTGTTTTTGTTTTCAAGACCGAATTCCTTCCACCCAATAAGTATTAAATACATTAAAAGATTTAAAAAGTAAATTTATATGTTCTTGAAGCAATTTAAATTACCCCTTCATTAGATCATTATCGATAAAAGACGAAAAACACTTCAGCTTTTATAGCCACTTTATGATCAACAATTAATTATGATGTTGACGTTCTGAGAGTGGGACTAGCTAAGTGTAATGAAAGGAAACAGATGAGTTTATTGAACTTTACACTAAAATCAATAAGACATCAGTCGCTTTGTGTAAAATACACGCGTGTTTGCTTCGATGTACTCAAAACGCCTAGTCAATTTAGTTGATACCGCAAATCTCTCGCGTCAACAGATCATACGATCATTAAGATATCTAAGCCGAATCCATGAGACAGTGCTTACATAGCAAGTCTTTTGTGATCTACGTAATTAATAGGCTTAATATTTCATACACTTCCTGAGGATTTTCGCTAATTTTGTTCGTTGACGATACGTTTAGGTAGATTACGGTGCGCTTAGCGTAGACACCATCAGTCAAGATTAAGAAGAAGTGGGAATAACTGCCTCTCTTTAAAAGCTTCGCCTTGTTCCGCCGCTCATTCAGGTAACTTCGTTAACATAATAAAAGTCATTTCAAACGTCACTACATTTTAGTTATACAAACGTGTTGTTTAATCATTAAAAAGTTAAAAGAAGCACGTAATTTTACTTTTAACAAAGATCTTTATTTAGTTTTGTTTACTTTACCTAATAGGTTAATAAGACGCGCTAAAACAGAGTAAAATGCCAACATAATATTATAAAAATTTTCTTTTGTATTTTTCTGACAGTATTTTATTTATGTAGCTTACATAACAAGTAGTTTACAACTGATAGCATTTCTGTCTTTTAATAAATCGGTTTTATACGTTTCAAAACTAATAATAAAAATTCCTTGTGCGTGTATATTCCAAGATTTAAATATTAAAAAAAACAATTTTCATATTTATCTTTATTTCTAAACAAAAGAAAATTTAGGTCTAACTAGAATCGTCCTCAAATGTTCAGATTATCTTACAATAAAATCTTATATTGGCCATCAATATAAATTAAGCGTTTCATATACAGAGTGTATACGACGGTATGACATTAAATGCAATTACGTATAGTATGTGACATTATAAAGCGAGACAAAAAAAGATCTACTAAATATCTTCAATAGTTTAGACACAGGACAAATTTTTTAATTTCTTTAATTCTAAATTAACACTATGTAAGTACGTCAAACGGTCACTGACTTAAGTCATAGTCCACGTCGAAGGATAAACGTTGCCGTTCATTACAGTTCAGTGAACTTGTCATAATAAAATGGTGTATTACTTCGTTACTATTAAAATATTATTTATTTTGTTAGAAAATTTCAAATTTTTGTGTTTCGTCAAATTACTTTTGTGATTAATTAGAAATCATTATATGGGCTAGTAACACCTGCCTTTTCATTTAATGTCAAACCGTCGTATACACTCTGTATATTATGTCGCAAGCACCATTATTATTTAACATTTTTATCTAAGAGACTGTGAAGAAAGAACTATGCTCTTACAACAAATGCAACCTATTATCAACTGAATTATATATGATTACAATACATTTTTGTCGTAGTTACGGCAAGTAGCCAATTACAGACTATGTGGGTGTTTCATCAATCGATTACTGTGTTTCTTTTACATAAATTATGGCTTCAAATTTAAAATGTCACTCGTTATTAGGTACGGGTGAATTCCCCCCTTTTGTTGAAATACTTTAGTTGTTGATGCCGTAATGTGTCGATGGTTATTAATTCAATATTTATTCAGTGAGGAACAAATTGATTGAAAGTAAGTATGCTTAATGATTTATCGTTTTATTGTATCATATTTTACATGTAAGGTTTTTTAATAATTTTATATTTGTATTTTATGAATTTTATGAAAATGTAGTTTACTTGTTTTATACGCTTATAATAGCGATTATGCTCGCTATGCGAACATAGAAGACAGCAAAATAACATAATACTGGCGGCTAAAATTACGGTGGTCAAGATAGAGGATTATACTTGTAATATACGCCTATTTTTGTCTGCGTGCATTGTTTACTAGTCAGCCTAAAAACATCCACTGTTAGACATGACCATAACTCTCCTCCAAAGGCGTTCTTCAAAGTGACCCTGCTGAGCAGGTAGATTAGTTGGTAGAAGGGCCATAATGTGGTAGGTATTCTCTTCATCTACGACGTCCACGGAAAGTGATGTGGTGGTTCTATCCTCGTACAATAGTAGCGTTCAATAAGAAGATTATCTATCATTATTATCCGTCTTAAAATATCTATAATCCTGTAAATAACTTAATAAAAGAATGTATTAATATAAAATTAATATTCATTGCAACAGTTTAATATTAATTTACATACAATTATTAGCTGTTAACAAATTTAAATTTATAATGGACCATTAAAACATTTAGCAATTATTGTTGCATAATTAATTTGTAAAACAAGATACTACGTATGATACCTATACACAAATTATATTGTTATAGTAGTAGTATTGAATTTATTTTATACTGGTTGTTATCTTCGTCTTCCGCACAGTCATGATTAAGGGCGAAGTATCTACGAATATAAGAATATTTATATTAGATGAAGTCGACTCTTATTCAACGTGTCAAAAATAACTTAAATTTGTGCCTTTATGCTCGACGTTCTTTCTGCTCGAACAATACTTGTGGTGAGACGTAAATAGTAATCTCCTATAATCCAATGCCCAGTTCAATCTCTACACATATGTAGATAAATCGTCGGTTTTTACGATTATTTTTTTCACCGGCGCGGCCGCTGATCTGACTTTTTCCATTTTTTGAATTCAACTCACCAATTGAAAACTGTGGCTCTAGAACAAGCTAAATCATCAAAAATTGTCATTAAAAGGTATGAGACACGTTTATTTTTCTGACTAAATGTTTTTTATAGTCATAATTTATGAGACATTTTTTTGTTTCGTGTAATAGACCATAACAAGAAAATACGTCAATCGAGTTTCATTGTTGTTAACAAAGTCCCTTAAAAGTATATTTTCTAAAATCGATAAAAATAAATAATTCGATTTAATAGGTGTTCTATTTAGAAATTTCTTAGCAAATAAAATGCTTTTACGACGGTTCTGCACCGTCGTAAAAACAGGTTATTTAATTTTTATATGCCAGTATCAAACAAATGAGTAAAGAGTATCTAAAATTCATTTGGCATGACCCTCTTGATACACTGGGTGTGAAATAAATATTTGTATAGCTTTAAAGTCCAAAATACGTGAGTGGAGCTTGAGCAATGCAAACATCCTTTGAATACTGAATTTGCTTAGCACTAATGAAAATAAATTATGCTTATTTATGTTCTATGAAAAAAATATACTACTAATAGATTGGATTACAAATTATAAAGAAAATTAATCAAAAACCATTAAAGTATTATTAGGAATATACACAACAATATTTCACTTTTTCGACGCCCCAATCTGTTATCTGTCTGTTGAATTTATCTCAATAACAGAAACTAAACGGCGGGGGCGTCGCGTTCCTGTCCGACACGACACGCGATGTGACGGAACCAATGATAAGATAACGCGAATGAAAACTGGGATATTCGGCTTTGACATGAAAGGAGGCTCTACAACTTAGTATATATTTAGTTTTTAGGATGGAAGAGGAAATGTCGAAAATTTTGACACACATGATGAACATTTTGTGTTGCCAGTGATGACATACGGAGCAGAGACGTGGTCGCTAACTATGGGTAGAAGCCGGAAGAAGATTGTCAGAAGGCTCAAAGTCGCTCAGAGGGCGATGGAGCGGGCTGTGTTAGGCGTCTCCCTGCGCGATCGTTTGAGAAACGAAGAAATCAGGCTACGGCGGCGAAAATTGGTAGAGGCCTATGTCCAGCAGTGGACGTCTTTTGGCTGATATGATGATGATGATGATGATTTGACTACTATCTATATACTATGCTAATTCTTGACCATTTATATAAACAAACAAATGTTTGTAGGTTTGGATGAATCTAACTTATTTTTATTAAAAAAAAACAATTATATTACAAAAAATGAATCAAACAGCACAACTAATGATACTTAACTCGACAGACATTTTGAAATTTAATATTCCACTAACTATGTAATTTAAAATAACATACCGGATCTATTAAAACTTAATTTATATAAAAATAGCTGAATGTTCATCCTATCAAAAATAGATAGATACCCCTGGATTAGTCTAAATAAAACCCATAAAAGTACGATTCGTGGGCACTCATTGTTCGAACAGAATGCTGACGAAACACATGCTGAAAACCAAGTTGGAAACAAAAATAAACCCAATGTTTGTTATTTAAACAAAGTTTTTTCTAACATTTAGATCACACGAGTTTTGAGCCCAAATAAACCATCACGAGATCATATATCTTACGAGATAGGCAGTGGTGTAGTAGACACTTGATAAGACAATTTTGTGTCAGGTATACCTAATATTCAATGTTTAGGTAGTATGTAAGCACGCTTTATGCGACACCTCAGAGAAGAAGGAATATAAATTCTTTTAATTTATTTATAATAAAAAACGTTAACTATATCCGTATTATAACAAGAAGAAACAACTTGGAATCAACTGTTATAAAATTAATTATTTAGTAGGAAGCTTTATTTTTAACCTCATTGTGCTACAGTTTGAATAGCAAGAACAATGAGCAATTGAAATTTGTACATAATTACAGGAAAAATTGAATCAATTAAATGTGAAGTTTTAAGTACAGTTGTGCAGCTTGTAGAGCCAATGCCTGCTAGTTCACAACAACAATTGCTGGATAAAAAAATGTTTACAACAACTGTTAAGACAAAGTACCTACTTAAACATGTACAAAACATTAGGTATGCAACGGAGCGCTAATCTATCTATGTATATAAAATGCTTTGTCCTGAATGAATGACGGATCAACGCACAGCCTAAACCGCTGATCGTAGAAACCTTAAACTTGGAGGGTGTGTTCTTTGTTTGACGTAGGCATCCGATAAGAAAGGATTTTCCGAAATTCGTCCTATAAGGGGGTGAAAAAGGGGGGCAAAGTTTGTATGGAACAATGTGATTTCTTGGTACAATCTACTTAAAGTTTTGCATAGACATTCTTTAACAGAATTGATGAAAGATGTGTTTCATATTTTATTGAAATTCATTCCCTAAAGGGGATAAAAAGAGGTAGAAAGTTATTTTGAGGGTGATTTGCTTTGATGTTGATATTAATACTCCTTGGTGCCTTTGATTTAAAAACATTTTATTTTGACACATGATACAAATGTCATGTTTGAAAACAACATGTCAAATGAAGTTGCTACTACGAGTTTAATTAATGGAAGGATCTTTTGTTTTCACGAAAGATGGTTGTCATTTAATTTCATCCACATTTTTCTATTTTTCATTGTAATATACCATTAAAATCATCAACAAGAATATTATTCAACACTTGACGCTGGCAGAAATAGCTGACACAATCGTCGGCTCTGTTGCCAAAAAAAAAAGAGGAGGAGGAGTTTAATTAATGGAAGGATCTTTTGTTTTCACGAAAGATGGTTGTCATTTAATTTCATCCACATTTTTCTATTTTTTCATTGTAATATACCATTAAAATCATCAACAAGAATATTATTCAACACTTGACGCTGGCAGAAATAGCTGACACAATCGTCGGCTCTGTTGCCAAAAAAAAAGGAGAAGAAGAAGAAGAGTTTAATTAATGTTGGGTGGTAATTTAATTTCATCCAAATTTTTTCTATTTTATCATTGTAATAATATACCATTAATATCATCAACAAGAATATTATTCTATTATACACACTTGCAAAATGCGATAGTGACAGATGATTAGCTGGGTCAAAAGAGTTAACACGCCAATTAGGTATGTTGCTGCGCAATATATAAATCCACCAAAATTATGCAATGTCACCAGATTGCAAGTGAAAATGCGCAATGTAATCAAGGCATCTATACTGACCTGTTGTTCTAGAGAAGAGTCTGTAGATATTTATTCCTAGGATTCCCCTAACACCCCTTCGAAATCAAGCGAGTACAGTGTCCCATCAAAGTCTGCTTAGCAGTGACCAACAAAGCTTAAGGTCAAACTCTTAGGTAGCGGGCGTAGACTTGATAGAAAACTGCGTCTCCCACGGCCAGTTGTATGTAGTGTGCTCCAGAGTAAGCAGACAGAGTTCGAGTAGCCTGGTAATTCTAGCACCCGAAGGAAAAACAAAACCGTAGTCCTGCCAATTTGCCCGACAGGTAATTTGTTTAGTGGGACTACGGACTACTAAGTACCCGTGGTCCTACTGAGCTAGGGGCGGATTTGTATATCGATATGTGTGTTTAAATATTAGGCTAGGGGCTAGCCCAGTAGCACCACGGGTGGATGGTAGTAAAGCGTAGTCCCACCAGTAGGACAAATTAGTAGACCATGGGCCCTTACCCAAAATATTGCTTCGATATCAAAAGTAGTAATTAGTAGTATTTCGATTTCGTTGTAAAAAGATAATACCCTCATGTAACTTCTACCAGATCGATGCTAAGCTTTGTGTTCATAAAATATAACAACATTTTATTTTATTTTCACGTTTCCTTAACTTTTAACTGCCAACATAATAAAGATTGTTTTGTTATAAGTATTCAAACATTTAAACATAATAATTAATACCTATGTTATACTTATAACAAAATTAATAAAGTAAAAAACCAATTAAAAATCCTAATAAAACCATTTCCAACTTCTGCACGGACGAAGTCGAGAGCAAAAGCTAGTCCTTTATAAAAGTATACCAGAATAAAAAAGGAACATTAGTACAAATCGTAAACTGGTTGCAGTTCTCGTCATTTCAATTGAAATTCTGCAGTACGTTATCAACCTCTGCCGTCCTTTACAGGAATGTATTTCTAGCATGAAAATTGCATTAAGAACCAATGCACTGTCCACAATTTTTGTTTTCTACAGCATTTTCCACCAAAACAGTTTAAGAGATATTGGAGGCCTACCACCACCTCTTGTATTATTTTAGTGTTACTTAGTTTTTTGTCTTTTTGTTTGGTACCATTAAAAACAAGGATAGAGACAAAGTAAGGTTGTATTAAGATTGCTTTAAGAGGTTGTGGTAGGGCTCCTGATCTGTATATTTGTACAGATCAGTTCGGTAATGATCTCATTACCGTCATTAGAAAGACGCTTAATGAATTCGCAGACAAAATACTAACAAAACGCCCTGAAGCTTTTTTTCTTATAAAATATATTAAATTTCGTGTAAACTATTCCTGTCTTTTTAACCTCTAAACTTTTAGTAGCCGAGGCAAATACCATTGCATTCGCGTCACTGCATAGTAAGTCTGTCGAGGCACAAGTAAGTTTCAACCAATACGAACGAGCCCAGAGGCATTCTATTTCGAAACCAAAAAACCGCTATTTGGCGAACTGTGTGTACAATAGTGCTGGCTATTCCTAAGGGAGGCTTCGCTGGACCACGGCCGTAACATTAAAACTTTTCTCTTTACAACATTAGTAGAGTTTACGTATTGTAAAACTAAGGCGTATTATTTATGTTTTACGGAACGACGTTGCTATCCCAGAGCTGTAAATGAGCACACCGGGGCTTTGCGTTTGATAGTAAAGCGTCTATGTAAGTAATAGCACTGTAATATAAAATTTAATAGTAGACATAAATTGATTCTAGAATAAATAACGCTCTAAACGAGAATTACCTACTTCATGAATAGCTCTGACGATTCATTACAGACCATCCTATGCAGCGTAGGCATAAGTACAAGCAGTGGTCATCTTGCTGGTTAACAAAGCGGATCAACACTTACTTACGACTTATGATTTATTACCGGTTCTTCACTATGGCCATCTTTACTGTAAGTCAAATAATGATTTCTAGCAGAGGGCAGTACACGTATTCGGCACCTATTTAACAGATTACCGCTAAGAAAGCTCCATTTGTAGATACTCCGGAATTCCAAGACACAGCCCTTACAACATCCGAAAGCCTTGAGATCCTTGGAATCGACATCTCCAGCAGCGTCCAGTTCCACAGTCATTTGGAGGCTAAAGCCAAGTTGGCATCCAAAAAGCTCGCTGTGCTCAACATGGCGAAGCGGTACTTCAGTGCGGGGCAAAGACTATTGCTTTACAAAGCTCAAGTTCGGATACCAGCTTGGGCCCCTTAACGCGGTCCAAGGGCGTGCTGTAAGAGTTGTCGACAATCCCAGGCTAACAGGCGGTATTGAATCACTAGGCTTAAGGAGATACGTTTCCTCCTTATGTGTATTCTATCGCCTGTACAATGGGCTGTGTTCTGAGGAATTATTTAGGATAGTGCCAACGGCCAGTTTTTATCATCGCACCTCCCGCCATCGGCAAAGAGTTCATCCTCACACCTTAAAACCTCTTAGGTCCTGTACAGTGAGGTTTCAGAGAAACTTTCTCCCTCGTACGATAAGGTTGTGGAATGAGCTCCCCGTCGAGGTTTTCCCGAGAGACTACAACATGGAGTTCTTCAAGAAAGGAGTTAAAAGGTTTTTAACAGAGTCGGCAACGCGCTAGTGATGCTCCTGGTGTTGCAAGCGTCCATAGGCTACGGTAACTGCTTACCATCAGGCGAGCCTGTTTGTTTGTTTGTCACCTTAGTCGTATAAAATTCATAGATTCATAAAATATCTATTTATTCTTTTTGTCAGCGTTGTCGGTGGTCTGGATTTCTCTTAAATTCTAACCTTGATTGTTCTTGTGAAAATTAGTTCCTTTTTAACCGACTTCAAAAAAAGAAGGAGGTTTCTCAATTCGACCGTAGGTATATATTTTCGTTCTTATCGTGCATCACGCAAACCAATTCATCTCTTCTACGTATTCATCCACGTTAATAATTATTACTACCATAATTATTTGCCTTTATTTAACATATTATTTACCGTCACAGAAAGTGGTGTAATTTCTAATTTCCTATACTTATTTTGTACCATTATCAATAATAGTAAGAAGAATAAAAAATAAAATATATAAAAAATGTCATATATTATTACATTACTCTAATAAACTAAACCTTTTCAAATTTTAGATTTTGAAACTAAAATAGATACCTACTGATTACGAACGCTTGCAAGTTCAATAGTAAAAGTAACAAAACGCACTGACGTAATAGACAGATCGATCTGAAACGTCTCAGTAGCAACAAGTTTGCAGTGAACAACTTATTCAACGATTTATTTCTGAGTTACGAACATGGCAGACTGATCTAACTTCAGTGGTGAGACAAAAATTTACTGTCGTATGTAGTTTTATAAATATTCGATATCAAACTTGAAAGTTGCATGTCAGGCGGAATAGTTTTCTTTATCCGAATATCTATACTATAACATAAAGCGGAAGAGTTTGTTTTTTGTGTTTGTTTGAACGCTCTAACCTTTGAAACTTACATCACGCTACTAGCAACGGGAGCAGAGCAGTAAGCAAAGACGCCGATAGATTTAGATAGTGAGGACATATTTATATATGAGCTACATTTTTCGTCATCAGGTTTTAAATATAAGCATCTTAATTATTACATAAAGCATACATGTAGTATAATAATAGTCCTTGATAGTTCAGCTTCTTATAGGAGCTTTAAAAATACTCTCCGACTGCAGATACACCGCTTTACCCAGGTTATGTGATCCATTACTAAAGACCACCTTGATGCGTCATCTATTCGCTTATCAAGCATGGCAGTGGATGTCCTCAAACTTATATTAGTAGTACTACTCATACGGTCTTTATCGCTAAAACAAAACAATATCCGGGGTAGTATATATTTGTTTTTCATAGGGTTGAGCCCCGGTATGAACAATCCATAGGTTATTGACAAAGTAAAAACTTTCCCAATATGACAACTGCTTAGCCCAATATAATTGTTTTATTTCGACTTACTTTGTAACACAGTATCGATCACAAGCTGAACATAGGACTGTGTTCAGTTTGATGTAGTTAATTAAAAATGTTAGACTTGTTTACTGCCTCTGCTTAGAATATTAATGATTGTTTGTTGTTTTCAATCTTTGAGCTAAAAAAGTTATGTTAAGAGATTGTTAAGTGGCAAAATATATTATTTTGTTTATGTTTGTGCTTGACAAAAAAAGGATACATATTTTATGCTGAGCCTAACATAAATAGTGAACAACAGACATAGTTTTATTAGCATGTCTGAGAAAGAATATTATGTGTATAAATATTGTTACACTCAGGCATTACTTAGGTATAGCTACATATGTTCAAGGTACTACCCTGGAACACACACACACACACACACACAAATTTTCGCATTTAAATTATTATGTATGTAGCTATACAACCACTTCAAAAAGTCAAATAAATTTTGCATTGAAACATGACTTGCAAATTCAGATATCTAAATTCACGAATATCAAAACTCGTTTTCAGAGAACACTTGTAAGATACACTTTTCAACATTATACCTAGATGGTAGACGGTAGGCACAGAACCTCATACATTATTTAGAGATAGGCAGTCACGTATTTTTCGAGTAGTTTCAGTCCGCTTTGATCTATGAATAAATGAAGGAGAAAATGTCTGTAGCAATTGTGGAGAGATTTGAACATGAGTAAGTTACCTTTGCATTTATTTGTTTATGCAGTTTATTACGAAAGAAAAACATGTACAAAATAAGTTCAGTTCAATAGAATTGTATTTTAAGTACGAGAAATTTAACGAGAAGTCTCCTTGCCTCTTAAAGAAGTTTAGCTATCAGTCTCGATGCAATCACCCCATGACAATCGTTAAAGTTGTTTTTTGTACAACCTTGGTGGCAAGCAAGCACTTTACCCACTTGATGGAAAGTGGTAATCGTAGCCTATACAGATGACTATGTTTTCCAAGTATTGGAAAAGTAATGATGCTTAGAAATTCAAGCCTTTGCCGACCACGAAGAAGAAGAAGAAAAGAAAGGAAAAGGGAAAACTAAGAGGACCGAGGCTATTTGGGCCGTCGGCGCCGGCGCTCTTACTTACCGAGCGAAACACATTAGCATTAAAAATTTATATTTTTACGTCGATTTTGTATGATATGGTTCTACTTTCCCGGTCGATAGGCCCCATTCATGCTGAAACCAGCGTAGCCAAACCAGCGATATACTACCATGCAAAGACATGCCTAACCGTAAAATTTGGACGTGAGCTAGTAATTTGCATTTGTATTCAGTCGACACTGTCTTATATCTAATATTTTTACAGTAGTATTAGATCCTTGCTGGCTTGATCAATACCGATCGATTGGTAGAATACTATCCTCTACCTGTACTATTATATTAAGAGGAAGAGTTTGTTTGTTTGTTTGAACGCTCTAATCTCTGGAACTTTGTTAGTAGATCCACGCTGGTTTCAGCATGAATGGGCCGGATCGTCCTGGGAAGTACTACCCTCTCATAGAAGATCGACGTAAGAGTAGTAGTATCCGTACTACTGTGTTTCGTTCGGTGAGTGAGAGCGCCGGAGGCCCACTTTCCCACCTTTCCTCTTTCCTCACATACCTCATTGCCTTTCCCTAACCCCATTCCCAGCCGCCATAGTGGAGGCTACCATACCAGCAGATTAACACGATGGCTTTTGGTATAGTGGCCACCACTTCTGGATTCCACTGACTGCTTACCATCAGGCGGGGTGGAGTCACTTTGGTAGGCTAATATATAAAAAAAAAACTTTCATCTAAGTACAGTCTACGCGGACCTGTACCTGTTCAATTATTAAAGTTTATATATTTACCTACACGATATGATTTCCGCCTGACCTTTGCTACCTTACGCTGGTTGCCATGACAACAGGGATCAGCTTAGAACCTTACGTTTATGTGGGCAGACGTGAAAATGGATATACAAAACTTACACATTCAACAGTCGATCTTATTCGATTTATTTGAGTCTTTAAGATGATTTCTTCCTTTAGGTAGTATTGGAATGTGTATTTACGACATAAAACTTTCAAATGTATTTATACTATTAGGTCTAAGACAATTTTCTGGACTTTCCTTTCGTTAAAAAAAAAACTAGTTCTGTACAAGGAGATTTATGATTCTTGCAAAAATAGTAACAAGTTTGAACTCTTTGTGAAAATGTTAATACACAAAGAATATTTAAACCTGAAACAAATATTGTTGAAAGTTGCATCCTGTGTCTGCATCGAACACACAACTTCTTGGATAGCAGTAGGTAAACTTATTGCACCACCATTCATTTCCTAAAACAACAATAACCGTTTAATCTAACATTACCTACCTAAAATTGTTAAGAACAGAAATGTAGATTTATACTATTTTCTTTTTAAAAGCTGTTACTACGACAGATATACATTAGAGTAATAAACATTGTCCTGGAGCAATACTTGTACTAACTTAATTATGTAAATAGCTAAAGCTTATTCACTAAAGTATAAATATTGCCCAGAATAAAACAGTACAAAATAAACTACATTAAAACAAATCTTCCTTTTTATTAAAGCCATGAGCGAAGAGATGTATTTTATTGCAACATTGAAATATGCTCGCTATTTGGGTTGAAGTTTCTTGAAACTGCATTATCTTCTCAACATATTAAAGTATAATAATAGCAGTTTGTTTATATTAGCTACTTTAAATAAAAAGTTTAAACTCTGAACAAGTAAAAATAAATTACTATCTCGTTTATAAAACTTTTTAGTTTATATGCTTTTAAAATGAATTCTTAACAAAACATAACAAGTTACAAATGTGTTAAACGCACTTGTCATTAGTAAATTATATATAAATCCAAATGGTGAGCTGATAGCCTAAAAAGCCTATAATTTTAACCTAACTTAACCTATCACCGCTTTTTGGCCTTCCTAAGAATACAAACGTGCATTATAATATTACTGGACCTGGACAAATATTATAAACCTAATTATAAACACTATAATTATTATATTATTAAAATAGCAATATATTAATAATAATAGCATGACAAAACAATGCTGCAGACAGCTAACAATTAAGTGAAAACTATTAATTCTAACTAATGCAAATAAACCATTGTAAAATTATAGTTGCCCTATAAAGTTTCCGCTTGCACATGTAAACTTTTAATTAACCTTTGTAGTTTGTGTCGATAACAACATGTTTCTGTGACAGATAAAATAACATTTAATTTAGCTGTGTACCAATATATTTTAACAAAAACAAATATCCACGCTGTTTGCTACCCAAATATAAAAAAAACATAGGTTGTAGGTACATTAAAGAGGAAATAAAAAAAAAGTGAAAGTGAAAGTTCTTCAACTAATGTAAGTAAACCGAACTTCCTACCTCTGTGCGTCATGCTCGTGAACGGGTGCAACTTGGGATGACTGGTCAATCTTGCCATGGTATACATCTAACACCTATAATCTAAAATCACCTTGTCGTTCAATATGACCGCGAAGTGCATTTACTATTAAATTTAAAAAACAAATCACCATACTAGTTGTAACTAAACCTAATTAAAATTATTTCTCTATTCTCCTTAGCTTGATAAAATAATAATTAGTTGGTTGTTTAGTAATACTTTTTTGTAGCTTCGAATTTTCAAATTGTAACTCAGAAAAAAATTGTAATTTATAATTATCTGGCGATTAAAAAGAGTGGCCTGAGTTTCTTGCCAGTTTTCCCATGACCTAACCTACGTCAGCGAATTGGCTGTAGGTCGGTTGGCTGACATTTTGTAATTTTTAACGTTCATAAGTGTTAATTCCATTAACCTAAATTAATAAATATCTTTGAATAAGTAATTTTGAGTCGACGAATTTTAAAAAATTGGCATTGGTAATTTCAAACATTTTTTTTAAGGTTAACTTGTACAAAATACAACTCTTTACTGGTATTATATTTATATAGGTAATAGGTAGGTGCTTCTAAAAACGTAAATATTTTTTGACCAAAAAATTCTTCTAAAAAGACGTACATTACACATCCGTTGACGTAGACACACTGATAGTTTTGTATACCATATTTTCTTTTGTCGTGTAGCAGATTAGTCCACCAATACAACTTTACTAATGTTGTCCGATTTTACAAGTTTGCACTTCGGACCAGCGAACGTAAAAAAACGGTGACACCGAGCAGTAAATCGAGAGGACGTAATTGCTAAGGGGTGCTATGTCAATCGCGCGTCGAGTTTCGCAACTGTATTTTAAATGGCAGTTATGTCTATACCTTTCGTGAACTTTATTTACTTATATTTTCCAATGTGTTGACAAGAGTTTATTGAGGCTTAATTTGTTTGTATCATGTTTTGTGGATTAACCACGGCAGCGGGGGCTCATGGCTGGTGCCCCGCCACAACCAGTTCCCGTAATAGCTACGGACTTCCTAATTAGTATAGTTTATTGAGGCTATTAATTTTAAGGTCGGAGACGATCAAGCTGTTTACCTAAACGTAGATGGTAATCATAACCGTTGTCCCCAATAAACTCAGTAGGTACTTTAATTAAATTTTGTTTCAAGAAGGACATGTTAGAATTTACTGCCATTAAATAACGTTTTATTATCCCTACTTATTAGTAAACATAAACCGTACCCGTTAGTGTTAACGGTAATCACAGTGTTTAATAGTCCTATTGAGAACACTCACACATTTTTGTTACCCGGTTAGAGCTTGCCTTTCAAATTACTCCCATATTGGCACTTGCACAATTCTACAGGCTAATTGCCCAAACAAATATGAAAAAAAATATATTTTGAATAACTTAGTTGCGCAATGGAAATGCGCCTGGAGATGTGACTGCAAAAAATTGTGAATTTGATTCCCACTCTCTAGTCAAAACTTGTGATATCCATTTATATGTATAGTACTTGTTTTGATCTATGATACTCTCGAGCTTTTATAGTCCTTTGCGATAACTGTCTTGCGAAAATATAGCGACTTACCTAATTTAAAATAATTTGAGTTTAAGTAACAATTATTTAAATAAATATTCAACCAATCTAAATTACTTCCTATGCACAAAATAACGATCCGCTCTCCGAGGTAACTTTCTTCATAGGAAAGCATACCATCCTACATTTTCATACAACTTATATTTTTGTTTGCGGCAGTCTGCATTTCACTTACGTTATTCCGTGCATGGTAACTTCGCCTATCAAGAAATAAAAATCCTTATAATATGTAAAATAATAAAGACTGACGTCAACATACCTACTTGGTAAAAAGCGACGAATACGGTGGCTCCTATCCTGCCCTATCAAAAATCTCAGTATATTTTATCTGAAAACCTTTGTCATAATAAATCAAATGTCAAATTATTTCTCTTTAGTTTCTAAAATATCACCCATTTTTCAACTTAGGTACAACAGATTTTGATACAACATGTTGTATACTGTATAAACAAATAGGTACATCAATCATTCTTATACCCTTGTAACATATAGAAATCGGGAGTACTCGTAGTTGTAGCTGGGTAATAACAATCGGAAGCGGGTAGTCTGTTGAATTACTGGGGCGGGTGGGGTTCTATTGCCTTCCAAGCAAACAAAGATGCAATAAAACCGGCCAAGACGACTGTAATGCTCCTACTATCTTAATAGCTCTTTTATCCATCGGGTGGGTTACACATGTCGCTTTGTGAATGTCCCGGAACGATGTCTACTCAACTGCATTATATTCCAGATATCCGATAATATTCTTAATGGTTTTATATGGACTTGGGAAGAATTTGATTTTAGCATTGATATTTATTTTGGCAAAGCTATGAAATGGGTTTATGTCGTACGGGTACGTTAATATTTTTATATATATATAAAAATATTAACTTAGTAATCCGGATTATTCTAAGTTCTTAGAAATAAGTATTCGCTTAAACAAAATTATATATATAAGAAGCTTGTCTCGTTCAAAGCCTCTATTTTTTAAATTTAGATTTGTGACTTACCAAGCAACAGAAATTACTAAGTTAATATTTTTATATATATATAAAAATATTAACTTAGTAATCCGGATTATTCTAAGTTATAATATATAATATATATAATAACATTTTTGCTTAATAAATAAAAATGTAAATATGAATTAAAAAATAATAAGTTTTAGTTGATAAGAATATTTAAGTACTTTTTATATTAGACTATTTTAATAAGCTTGGGCCTCTCAGACAGTCTGATTAATTACTAAGTTTGAAACATTATTTAATTCCTAAATCAGTTTTACACTTAATATCAGTAGTCAAATAAACAGTACCTTTAGTTAAAGCACATAATTAATGTATGTCAACACTTATTGATTATGAAAGCCTTAAAGCTGATAGATACAAATATGTTTTGATAAAGAATCTGGCATTAAACTCGTCCTTGCCTCACAAGGGTGACTTACGAAGCTAAATCCTTGTTTGATTCATCGTGACGATGCATAACACGTGATGCTAAAGTAATAAAACAATATCTAAATAAAGTTAAACCTTTTTAAGAATTAAGAGATTTATGTAGAATGAATTAGAAGATTAAGAACACACTTATGTTTTTTGTTTATTATGAAGTGAAAAAGAAAAGTTGAGATTGAAAGTTGTGAAGGAGCCACGGGAAGTTACAATGTAGTCGGATTTCCCCCATGGTAGACAAACGACCTAGTAAAGGTAATAAAGAACAACCATGGATATTTGAATGCGACGAAAATAGTGGTACTTGGAGCGAACCTATTTCCATCAACTGCCTGACCTTGATCTGGTTGCTGCAAATCCAGCTTCATCATTTATTTTAATTGATTTTGTTTTTCTGTTGTATTAATGTTTAGTTTAGTAATATAATTTGTTAGATATTGTAGCTATATTTGTAACAATCAATGTTTCTTCCTTCCTTTTCTTTTTTTCTTTCTTTCGTTCAATTTTGATCTCGTGTCTTGTAAGCAGGGGAAGAGAAAAAGCACAGAAAGCCACCGTGTCTGCAGTTTGACACGATAACTTTGGTCTACCACTTCTTACTATGAGACAGAATGGAGACATTTTGGGAGACATATATATAAAAGTGCTTACAATTGTTTGCGCAGTGTGAATACTAGTGAAACGATCAAATATCGGTAATCCCGTGTAATTGGATTGTGGAGGTCAGATGACAGCCGCGCCATGTAAAACACTCGCGGCCGATAGATTGTGTGCCAACCTCAATAGTGAAAAAAGGTACGATGGATATTTTTTTTAGAAAATATGTTTTATATTCGAGAGAAAAGTCTTTGCCCTGGCCCTGTTGTGGGACAGTTACAAGCTGGCATTATTATTATTTCTTCTTCTTCTTCTCCTTTTTTTTGGCAACAGAGCCGACGATTGTGTCAGCTATTTCTGCCAGGGTCAAGTTTAGAATAATATTCTTGTTGATGATATTAATGGTATATTACACAATGATAAAACAGAAAAAATGCGGATGAAATTAAATGACATCCATCTTCCGTGAAAACAAGTAAAATGTTACATTATTATTATTTAAAGCTATCGCAAATATTTGTCAATGTAATCCAAATACAGTGTTGCCAGTGACCGATTGACAAAAGTTACACGAGACAGCTCAAAAAGTAACATTTTCGAGACAAAAGTAACATTATCTGTAATGTAGAAAACTATGATATTAATGGTATATTACACAATGATAAAACAGAAAAAATGCGGATGAAATTAAATGACATCCATCTTCCGTGAAAACAAGTAAAATGTTACATTATTATTATTTAAAGCTATCGCAAATATTTGTCAATGTAATCCAAATACAGTGTTGCCAGTGACCGATTGACAAAAGTTACACGAGACAGCTCAAAAAGTAACATTTTCGAGACAAAAGTAACATTATCTGTAATGTAGAAAACTACTCTAATAGTGAAGTATGTATTTTTACTACACAAAAAATAAAAAGTCTTTTTTGCCTTTGTTAAGCTTACAAAGGCAAATAGGACTTAACAATTTGAAACCTAGTCATACAATCCGCACCGTGTAAGAATCGAAACCGCGACCTTTTTTTTTTTTTTTATATATATATACCTAGTGACTACACAGACAAGAGACAGAGCCTACCAAAGTGACTCCACCCCGCCTGATGGTAAGCAGTCAGTGGAATCCAGAAGTGGCGGCTTAAACTGCTGGTATGGTGGCCTCCACTATGGCGGCTGGGAATGGGGTTAGAGGAAGGGAATGAGGGAGGTGAGAAAAAAGGAAAGGGAGGAAATTGGGCCTCCGGCGCTCTCACTCACCGAACGAAACGCAGTAGTACGGATACTACTACTCTTAAGTCGATCTTAACGACCTTGCGCGAATTATATAATTTACAGTGAATAAACCGTTGAACAACTATAACTGACTAGGAAACAAAAAATACTGGAAAAACTGATATAATTATATTTGTTTTAAAACGTTCTCTCAGTATGTATGTACTTGATAGAAAGAACTACTAAAAATTTTCCCCACAAGCAATTATTTTTAACTTTACACTCGTTACAAATTGCATGAGCTGCTTGCTTTTGTTTGCAACAACTTAAAAGTGTGTTCGATTTTGTTTTGTTTCTGTTCGGCTAGTGTGGTCTATATGAAAATAGAACAAAACCAGTTTTTAAATAATTTAAAGAGAACTGGGTCAAATCCTCTTGTGCTTCACTGAAGATTTTCTAAATGGAGATATATGTGGAGATTGAAAATTCTGACGTGCATGTATGTATTAAAAATTTAACAGGTTTGGCGAGTTCAACAGGATTTTTAGCTTATGTGTTTGCATATTTATTCCTAAGCTGTAAATCTTTATACAGGTAGGACTTTGGAATACCTGAAAGAATATCAATTCGCATAGTACTTGAACACATCTAAGCGATAATGGCCAGGTTATGTAACACAATCTCACAGTCACTTACAAATGTACCACGAAGAGTCGCGTTATCTTTTAAGTAATTTATATAGGACTATTCGTATCCAATAAATTACATTAAGCGAACGTCCGACAAGTGTTAGACGGGACAGTTTTTCTAACTGTATATTAATGAAGCAGTGGCAATACAATCTCAGGCGATATCTAAATAATTTATAGCTACACCAGGTGTCGCGCTGAAGACGAATTTACATACCGTATAGCCGAGAATAGGGTGTAATTTATCGTGACGTATTTTGTTCACAAGAAAACGATGAGTTCCCGATAATAAGGTTAAAGTTTATAGCGAGATGGTACTTGTGAATTTGTGTCACAAATTAGATATCGTCTGTTGTAGTGTACGAGTAGAGAAAATTAAATGAGAAGCTCATAATGTTTGTATGTTTGGACATTCTGAACTGTTGGTTTGCAAAGAGTAAA
Organism: Parascotia fuliginaria; assembly: GCA_963082885.1. NCBI lineage: Eukaryota > Metazoa > Arthropoda > Insecta > Lepidoptera > Erebidae > Parascotia > Parascotia fuliginaria. The sequence goes on along the minus strand of OY720176.1, from coordinate 13,724,820 downwards.
CTGAATTACGAAACCGTCCACAATTTCATGCAGAGATTAAGTGAAAATTGTTTTCATTTTGGAAGTGAAGTTATTTTATGTTTAACATAACCACTTTTCATATAAATTTAGTAAATAAAACCATAAAAAAATATCTGTAGCTCTACCATGACTGAATGCGCGTTGGTCTAACCACCTTTCATATAAAGATTAAATTTTACATCTACATTGCATTGATGAGAAACACGCACTCAATGTCTCTATTTAGCATTTATATATGTAAATGCTGTATACAGCTAAGCACCTAACATCAACAAATTAAAAATTAATTCAAATTATTTGTACCACCTTCCAAGAAAACTCCGATACATGATACATTTCAGCTTATAACATTATACCATCTTAAAGACATGTTTATCACCTCTCAATCCTTAAAGTCAGTTGTTCTTCTTCGGTACATTACTCCTCTATTTGCTTGATCTTTGTGAATCAGACTTATAATATTGTATTTACTAGCCCGATTAAACCAGCAGCGTGGCCAATGAAGATTTCCTCTTTTTTCATCTTCGTCGTACACTGTCTTTACCAGATTTTTCTGATGTTTCAATAAAACACATTAAAAAGGCCAATAAAAGCTTTCATTTAGAAGTTAAAATGAAGCCTTAAGTTAAAAGGGATATCTGTTGTTACATCATCATTCTTCGTTCATCATCGTCATTCTTCTTTATCTCAAGCGATATTTCTAACTATTCAAACGAAGTTATAAACTATTATTTAATCACGTTATATTTATTAGTTTACATTTAAAAGCCAAGTCGCATTGAATTTTATGGCCACCTATATTCGACATTACTAATCAAACAAATAATAATATATTCAAATACATGTAAACAGAAATTTCAAGAGTCAATAAATTATTATATGTAAACACAATCAATGTTAGTTACGTCAACAAACTACAGCAAATAGAATATGAGAGACGAGTTGATAAACGAAATAATTTAGTAGTTTTGTCTAATTCACTATGGGCTTTGAAGTAACTTGTATCTTATTCCCCTAGGAGCGAAGGGTCCTAGTAAAAGATGGTTCTGTTGACAATATTATATATTTTTAAGAGATGAAGATTGTATGAAGTTCTTGAATAAACATTGTTAAGAAAGCGATGGGCTGCAACGTATACATATCAATAAGTATTTGTGAGGTTTATGCTTTGAAGAAGACGACCGTCAGGTATGAATGGCAACAAGAAATACTTCTGTTCAAACGTGTATGAAACATCAAGCAGGCCGCATATTGTTTGTCACCTCAGTTGTTTAAAAAAACTTGACTTCCTGTTCTCACTGCCATAATTATCTACTGTGTTCTTTTCTGCATCACCCAAAAGTTGGCCGAAAGCTTTTTTTTTTCATAGTAGTGCAGAAAGTTATAAATACAATAAAATTGAAACTATCTACCTCTAACTACTGAAGTTCCAACTTTTTTTGTTACTTTAGTAGGATTTTTTTAATAAAAGAAAGACTTTTAATTCTGTCTTGCAATTAAGATTTTAAGTATTTGGGCACAAGTGGCTCATAATCGTCTGTACTATCAGCGACGTCGATTCATATCTTTCAAAGACAATTTCGCAGAAATATTAAACGAGTACACGTTAGATTCTTATCGCAATTTAAATGTGACGTAAGAAAATGAGATCGCGAAGATAGCTAAATGATTAGAACAAGACAAGCAACAACGTTTATTTCCTAATTTGTTTCATCAGTTTTATAACAAAGAAGGGGTGCTGTAATGGGCATATTAGAGGTGTTCAGTCGAATGTTAAAGATTTTATGTGCAATGAAACCACGATTATCTATTAGGAATACTAAAATAATAGGCAGTTAGCTGCTAAAGCTTACAGCTGTGGTTTTTTGTAAGTTGAAATGATTCACCGATCCGATACTTAGGGAAGTAAGAAAAGCAGAGGATGGACGAACAACGTCGCGTAAATATTTTGGACATTTTGATCCGTCATGAGCTAGCCTCAAGGTGAAAAACAGAAAAAAAATCTGTCTTATTTCATAAATACAAATGTCTTTTATAAATTCTTTAATAAGCAACGTAGATTTTTATTAAAAATTTAAAGTTTAGGTTAAGGTTTAGGTAAGTTAGGTTTACGTGTGCGTATAACTGTAAACAACTTTAGCATTATTATTTAGTTTTGATAAAATTAAATAACTGTATCAATAACGAACGGCAAACGAAACTGCTTAAAATTTATTTAGTTTTCATTCTTCTTTTCGTTTTATATTACTTATTTTATTTTCTTCTATTTTTATATTAAACGACATTTCATAGCGTAGCTCTATTAAAATATACTGTACAGGCGACATCACATTCCATAACTATATTAAAATGAACAAATATGACTTCACAAGTTTATGATAAAATAAATGCTATCTAGTACTTTTAGAACTCAAAGCATTTAGTTTTTAAGGACAGTGAGAGTTTTTAGAAAAATTTTCGCCACCAGATAACGCCACTATCACTTTCACATTGGGTCAATCAGGGTTTAACTTTTTAAAACCGCTTGATAACTAGACCTGACGCATCGGTGCTGCCACCCCTTTCCTTCCCCCCTTTTCTCGTTCCTCACCTCCCTCATTCCCTTCCCCTAACCCCATTCCCAGCCGCCATAGTGGAGGCCACCATACCAGTAGTTTAAGACGATAGCTTTTGGTACAGTGGCCGCCACTTCTGGATTCCACTGACTGCTTAACATCAGGCGGGGTGGAGTCACTTTGATGGGCTACAACATAAAAAAAAATTAAAAATAAGTTTCCTTCCAATTCATTCGGCTGTTTACACGAGGTCCGTATTGATATCCGCAAACATAAACAAAGGTTTCTACCACTTTTAACATTGACCTTTCAATGGTATTTGAGGTGATTCCTTTGTTAGTTAGAAAGGGGTGGTTCTTTTGCCGTCAACCTTGGTACATTTTTGAGCCAATTCAGAAAAGTCTGATTAAGCGTCTGACCACCGTATACCTTTTGTTATTGTTTAATGTAATTGGTTTATGTTTGAATTTGGTCACTATATACGGTCGCAACCGGTTAGACATTCAATATAGTTACACAAACGAAGGATAGTGATGAGTTGATACTGAGATACTATCTTCAACAGTAACTATTATGAAATATTATGTAATCAAGTTACTAAGAATAGAAGATATAAGTAATAGCTATTACATAAAGAACAAAGAAACACATTACAAAAATCATGTACAATCCCAAATAGGTAGTAAACGGTAAATTGACTGCGTGAATAGAATAACAAAAGGATAAATACAATAATAAATCGTAACAATAGAAGAAATCGCAATTGGTTTATCGGTACGTGTTCGTACACAACCTTCCTAGCGTTCATATGAACAGGGCAAAGAAGAAAGATAAAAGTGACTATATTCCCGTGATAGACAATCGACTTTCATGTTCACCCTTATATCAAATCGCCCGTAATTATCCCTTTATCTTTACCATTGTTTATTTTATGATATAATTAATTGAAAACATGTCAATGATAAACAAACGCTGTTTGTAATGAGGACATTGTAAACGAGAGAATAACATTATCGATACCGGGACCTGTAATGATTTGTATTCAAATATTTGTTTTATATTTTACAAGCTTATCTTATGCGTTGTAATCGTAATTTTCAAATATATACAGGAGTGTAATAAAATAAAAGATATTTTTGCATTTATTTTACCGTTACATTAATAGAATGAGAAAATTGTACACAATTTTATATACAAATATTTCTGTCTTTATGTACAAGTATATGTGGACATATTTCGGCCGAAATGATGATAAAGTTTTAGGTACCTTAAGAACTAGCTGAGGACGTGATGATGCCTCTTTACATAGCTGAAATATAAAATGTTTTAAAACAGAAAACATTTATCAAACAGTTGACCAGTGCAAAGTCGGTAGCACACACTTGTGTCCACGCTTCATCTTTGCATAACGTCATTTTTATTCTAACTAAACTTAAACGTTACTCCTTAACTCTTAAAAAATTAATTCAAACTGAATAAATATTCCTTATCTAGTTATAATATGTGTCAGTTGATTTTAAGCGGAAGTTATCCTTAAAAAAGACACAAAAAAGACATGACAAACCAAAATATCACACCATCCAATATAAACCAAAAACCTTACGAGTACTATTAGCCATCCCACATTCGACAACACAGGTAGCAAACTATAACCATTGCAGGCTATATACGTCGAAACTGAGTTAAACGTGAACCATTATGGAGAGAGTATGATTAGCACTGCACTATAGAAGCTATCGTATGGATACTACCGCACATATTTAGGTGGCTTTACTTTGAGTGTCGGAATTGCCGAGTGCTGCAAACTTGGCTGTAGAATATGTGGACTAAGTGTCATTGTTCGTATATCTTACGTGTATTGTATATAATAAATGGTATATGAAAATGTTGAACTTAAACGTATTTCAACAATATTATTAGGGATTTAATCCCTCGATGAATTTCTGGTTTCACTGTTCTCGAGCACTATTTTTTATATTCTATGTTTATATTTGGTGTGTTTTTATTACGCTTTATTAACTTAAATCAGTACAGTGATTTAATTACAAGATGCGTGTTCATACATTTAATTTATAGAAAACTTTTCTGATGTCTGTATCACTCAAACAGAAGTAATTTTGTTAACAAAATCTTTAATTTAAATTCAAGCATGTAATGTAAAGTGTTCTTGTGTATAATTTCTTGTATCTTATTTAATATAAAAAGCCGGCAAATCGGTGTGCTTATCAAGTCTCTGACAGTCTGAGCCAGTGCGTCAAGAAACTCCTCAAGGAGCCACTCTTAAAGGCGTAAGGGCCATTTTTCTCGTCTCAAACCCCCGGAAAATGATGTTTTCACAGATTTCTTGGTTGGCTTTATAATTTAGTGCCAGTGAAGATATAAATCATATGGTTAGTACCTGCAGAAGGACTAGTAGATTATTAAATGAAAAAAAATTGTCGTTACAGTTTTCAAATGTTCAAACGATCTGAAATCTTTGATATTTATAAAATGCTCGCGCACTATGCAGCTTAATTAGGATTAAAAAAAGTAGGTACATTTATTTACTGACAAGTCTAAATATTGTATGTTTTGCAAATATTATTTCGCACTGAAGCTTTTGAATTGGCATATTAGTATAAACTAATATGCCAATTCAAAAGCTTCAGTGCGAACTAATAAATTATCACTAGTAAGCAAAATAACAAGACGTGGAGACATGACTAAATAGTAGTTAAGACGTACAAAATGTTTTCGAGATTCATTTTTATTAAGTAGATCCCTATTTAAAGCATATTATTAAGGCTTATTTAGCTTTAGTATTTTGTATCAAATTTTTCCTAAATCTAAATACTTACCTTTTTAGGTATCTAATATTTAATGACTCAAATTCCGTTGAAACTAAATACCGAAAATTCAATACCTTACTCTCCTCCAATTTGTATTGTGGTCTTAATTTGAAGTTATGAGTTAGGGATTTGGACTTAGGACTTGATACTCATATAGCATTCATTGATCTCGAAAAAGCGTTTGATAAAGTAAACTGGGGAAAGATGATGGAAATTTTGAAAGAAGTAGGATTAGACTACAGGGACAGAAGAATTATTTACCAACTTTACAAAAATCGGGAGACAATTATAAAAATCGGGAATGATAAAGAGACAGCAGTCATCAAACAAGGGGTAAGAAAAGAATGTCCTCTATCACATATTATATTTAATATTTTTATTGAAAGCGCAATCCAAAAAGTAATAGACGCAAATAAAGGCGGCGTAAAATTTAATGGGGAGAGCATACGATTTGTAAGATTTGCAGATGACATAACAGCGTTGGCGTCAGCCAACGCTGTTATGTCATCTGCAAATTATTTCTGCACCTCTAAATTATTTCTGCTGTCAAACAGAAATAATTTAGAGGTGCTTTTAGAAATTGTTTATCGATTTCGGACTGAGAATAAATTTAAATAAAACAAAAACATTAACAACTTCAACATTTCTATCATACAATAGACCTATCCAAATTGAAAACACAAATATAGAGCAAGTAAAAAATTTCAAATATCTAGGTATCCTTATAATATACGACTCCAGATGTATGCCAGACATTGCAGCTAGAATATCCATTGCTAAACATGAAGAAACAACTTTTTAAAGCTTCTATAAATAGAAACATAAAGAAGCAACTTATAAAGTATAGCATTATACGGATAAGATATATGGAGTATAGCATTATACGGATGTGAAACGTGGACGCTAAACCAAAGACAGAGAGAAAAGCTGGAGGCATTTGAGATGTGGCGTTGGAGAAGGATGGAAAATATCAGTTGGACAGAGAAAATAACAAATGAGAAAGTACTAGAACTAGCTAAACATAAAAGACAGTTGTTGGGAACTATAGTTAATAGAAGTGGAAAGCTGATTGGCCACTTGATACAAAACGATAATTTGTTTAAGACCATTTTAGAGGGAAAAAATTAAGGTAAACGAGGAAGAGGAAGACCAAGACGGAGTTTGATAAAACAAATTAAAGAAAACCTAAAAGTCGAGTCGTACCAAGAGGTTAAAACCACAGAAAACAATAGCGGATGCTCCACCGACAAGAGCTGAGCCCTAAAATCAAGAAGAATAAGGGATTTCACTACTTACTACAGTGAATTTTATTATGAATGCCAATATATTATAAGATATTGGCAAAAAAAATCAATAAAATTTATTCACGTCATCATCACAATGCCAAAACAATTAATAAAAATCGTAATTTTCTGACTCCACTGAATTTTATCCCATATAAATTTATGTTTGAAAATATTATATTATACCTTCTAAAATACATAAAATTTGTTTTCATCAAAATACAATGTTTATAAATAAACATAACAGAATAGATAGCACTGTTGTTCTCGGAAGGCCTGTCACCACAAAAACTAGTTTATAAATAAATCCAAACCCTCGGATATCCGATGGCTTTTGTCGAATTTGTGCGTTACCGAGATAATAGCCGAACTATGTTTTCAAATTGAATTTGTACAAAACTATAATCCTATTAAAATGATCCATGTGTTAGCATATTATTTTCGTATTTGTTACTGTGCTAATCTTTTAAACGGATTAGTACATTTTCAATAATTGAAAACGCAGGTAAGAGTGAGGCATTACTGAAATTAACCGGGGATTATAATATACGGATAATAACATTTCGCTAGTAGTGGTAACAGCATAATGTACAGTTATTAACAGTTGCAATGAAAATAAATTGCATACGCCATTGCTAAGTGCCGCATTGCAAGGTAGCTGCTCTTTTAGTTGCATACAAGGCTATTACTTGTCATTTAACGCCATCATCGTCATCACTAGCAGTAAAACAATCAACAGAAAAATCATTCTTATTGATCACATAGAAAAGTATACCCACACTCAGAACATTTAGGTTTTCGCTTAAACTTTTGATTTTCATTGTAATTTGATAAATATAATGAGATGGGCATAATTTTTAAACCGTATTGATGCTTTGACATATTTTTCAATATTATGCGTAACGATTATTAGACTAAATAAATATATAGTTATTTCATGATAAATTATGACATTAAATGTTATGGGAATCAATATAGAAATATTGAGGGGATCACTTTAATCAATACTTACGATTTAATTTATGTATAATCAAGCCCTTTCTTACTTGCTTCTATTTCATCTATCTGTATTACGTTAAAATGAAACCAAGAAAAATTCGCATAGTTAATAAGCATACAACAATTGAAAAGATACTATAAGATTGGATGAAATTAAATTAACAACTATTTCAGAAAGCGTCAAAGTAAAAAGCATTATTTCTGAACCAGAGCTGAAAACATTTAAAACTCTGTGTATATTTTTAGATAGTTCCATATACAAATCACTTATTATTCTGCCAGTGCCTCGTTTAGATTAGTTTTGCCTAGAGTAAATTTAGGCTTTTGAGCTGCAGTGGTTTTAGGTTGTAGTATTAAGTAATATTGCGAATGTGAAATATGCCTGTTTATACTTCAGATTTACTGATCGAACTGAAGCTACTTTCTAGTGAGGTTATAAATTATAATAATCTTTATGAACTCAAATTTTAAAGTTATTAGTTTTATTTGCAAAGTTTATATCTATTCTTTTGCAAATATTTTTTTAGAATATTTTTTTAAATATTTACAAATCTTGTGATCCGTCACCTGACTGCAAAAAAAAAGAAAATACGACGGACAGATTGGAATCAAAAGAAAACAAGAAAGATTTGATTTGTTTCTTTAGTCGACCGAGCTTCTCTCGCTGGTTTATATTTTCTTACCTAGTTTTGCACTGCAACTCTCAGAATCTGTGTTAAGTATCTACTCATGATAGTGTAGTTTTGCATCTTACTTCTGAATTACAATTAAATAGTCTTTTCATGCAAGTTGAGATAAAACTTTAGTTCAATTCTAATACAAAAGCACTTATCGTAAATTAATAGGGATTGCTTGATAATTAAAACGTTTTTGATCCTTAAATCCAATAGGTATGTTTTCTTTAAAATAATATCATCGCACTATGTGTATACTATAAGAAAAAGGGATTTTAGGTTAGGAAATGTCTGCGGTCTAAACCGCTCGTGGTGTGAAACGCCTAAGGGCCCGTAATGCGTGGAGGTATCAAGTTGAAATCTATATCAAATACTCTTGTCTGCAATCGCTATAAACTGTAAAAATCGAAGTTCTATGTCAACGCAATTAAAAGATATATTATGGTCGTTCATGTTATGTATATTAACTACAAGTCTAAGCGGAACAGTCGCCTTTGGTACGCGTGATTTTTTATGATTATAGTTCACTAGCTTCCAGCAGCGCTGTTTTACCCGCGTCTTTGTTTACTGCTCTGCTTCCATCGCCAGCAGCGAGATGTAACATAGCCTATAACCTTCCCTAAGAACTAGGCTAGCATACGCAAAAAGAATTATTAATATCTGACTGGTAGCTCCAGACATTAGCGCTTTCAAACCAACAAACAAACAAACTCTTCCACTTTATATAATATTATAGATATTAACACAGGGCCAAAATACAAGGAAAATTTATATTTGTATGCAATTTACATTTAGCCACATTTACGTTAACGTTGAATATCATATATTATACTAAGCTAAAGACTACGACCTATAACAATATTATACGCATGTAATTTAATTTTACAGAACTAATATTTGTGTAACATACTTCGTATTGACCCGAGGGAGTTCAAGGAAAATGGTTGAAACCAAATAGGTAGATGTACAAACCATTTTACATAATATAGTTTAATTTTACAGGAAATACATAGAAAATGTATTGTTTAATTTGAAGACTATTAAAAATGAAGTAGATATAAAATGATAGTTTTGTTTCTTTGACTTCGTGAGTTCAGACTTTTCTGAGTTTTGGTAAATATTTATCGGTTTCAGCACAAACTATACTACTAATAATCGAATCGAGTGACATATTATTAATCACTTCGCGACCCACTACGACTTCGTACGTGGATACTCATGTTTTTAATGACATGATTACAAATCATTGAAATTCTCGGCTTTTATCATGAGTATTGCCGTAAAAACCTTTCAGAAAATCTCTAAATGATGGCGAAAATCTGTAAAATGTTATGGTTTGGAACTACACGCAATAATGCAAAACTAAATGAAAGAGTTTCCAACCAAATATAAAGGCTTAAACCTTTCGGCGTTGGAGAAGCGCAATGTTATTTAGGCATTGCAACTTAGACGAAACTACTTTTAAACAGGAACAAGGTTTTAACATGAATAGTTATAACATTTGTTACTAAGAAGATTCACACTTTATACAGCAGTGGCATCTTTTCTATTAGATACTGTCAATGACCTAGTAGATGCTGCACTCAAAACTGTAGCAGCTATTTGTGAATACATAGGCACAAGTTTGTCAACTGTGATTTCGTTTCATTGGACGTATATAGCACACGGCACATCGCGCCTGAAGGTCTACGCATGCAATTAATCCACGATTGATGCATTAATAACTGCACCAGTTAGCATTGGTACTGAATCTAACGCCTACCGAAATTGACTGCATAGGAATACAGTATTTGCTCAAATTTAAATATCCGTTCTGTGCATTGAGGTATACGGCCTTTGAGTTTAGTTCTTTAATGTATGGGTGCCTCTGATGTAATGAATGAACCTATATTATTTTGAGAAATGTAAGGTATATTTCATGTACAATAAATAATTATTTTTAAGAATTTGTTTTATTATACGTTTTAAAACTTACCCAAATGTGTTTATATTAATTAATTGTTAACCAGACAGTTTCCATCAAGCTTTAATTAATCCACTTTTATGCATAAAAATGTTATTTTTAGTGATTTAAGTAAACTGTGATAAATGGGCATTCATAAATAATTGTGACACGGGCGTAAACTTAATTAACGTAATGTACGTCTGTGAATAATGAAGTAAAAATAGCGTAGCGCTGGTTAAATAATATATATAGGGGGCTATCGGCTAAAATCTTTTATCAAAAGGTTGCGGAAATGTTTGAATAACATCCTGTGCCATTATTTGAATTTAATTTGCTGTTTTAAGACGTATGCTAAAATAAAAAGAAATTCAAAATTACGAATAAAACAGAATGAGAGCTTCGTGTTTTAAAGAAAAGATTAAAGCAGTTACCCGTTTTTAGTATTTTGTACATTCTACAAAATAGTACCTGATAGGGTTGTAGTTTATAATATATATATGATTTAGAGCAGTGGGTCACGGATTATTACAATGTTTAGTATCAAACTAAGTACTACAGTGCGCGCGAAATTCAAAGTTAAAATTCAAATGTCTGTTATTCCCACTTTAGTCTTTAATATACAGAGAAAGCATGGGTATTTAGTACCATGTTATTCAAGGTAGGTAAAAATTAAAAATTGGAAGGAAATATTAATTTAACACAAAATTTAACCAATTTAGTAAACAAACCAAAATTAAAACTTAATTGAAGTATAACTTAATCCGTCTGATGATTCCTATAAGGAATCATCATCAGTCGACTTCACTTGAATAATACTTTTGTTAAATTGGCAGCTTCCAGGCACAAAACCGCATGCCAAAGAAGTTCACAGAATTTTCATATTTGAGAGAAACAATGTTATAATGAATACAAGTCTTATAATAGAATTTAAGCATGCAAGTAAATTTAATTTGCTATTTACCAACGTAATATGAGACACGTATTTAAAAATAATAAGTCTTGGGATTAAAATGAGGGTAAGAATCCAAAAGTGGATGACTTGTATTTTATTTGTACAAACAAAATAAAGTACATTACAATTCCTGTGTTAGTAGATTTTGTACTTCAGCTGCAATTTTTTTCTCTACTTGCTACACTTATTTTACTTCTTGGTGATCTATCGCCAAGTATAATGGAGAGTCTATAAACCAATAGTATTTGTAAATACATGCTTCTCATTAGTTTTGTAAGCAGTGAATTATTTTTTAATTTTTACGCTGTTAATCTGTCACTGATATTCCATACTGTAACAATATCAACAAACAGCTTTTTCTTCTCTTTCTTCTTCTCTTTTACGCATATACTCTTGATTTTGCAATAATTAGAGGACACAGCCTTGTCCATGCTTTGTTAACAACAAAAAAATATACCGTGATATACGCCAACTTGCTGTCTATAGTGGACACTAAGCTTTACTTTGAGCGGAACTTTTTATATGTATAGTACTAGGTAAGTGCCTATTGTAATGTACATACGATTTGTTGACATAAGAAAACCCATTACCGAAGCGGCACATCAGATTTACGAGTGTTTGCTACTGGGGGAATCGGCGAACTTATATGTTTTTCCTTTATACGTTCGTGAGTTCGGGTTTTTAATTAAGGTTGACTGTCGCGTTTTATGTACACACTTGGGACTCGTAACACACTTCATTTACGACTCGTCGTAGATTTTTTGTGCGTATCTAATTTGTTACAGTTGATTCGAAGAATTTGTAATAATTTATAATAGTTGGCTTCGTTCTTTTAGTTTGAAATCGGGCGTGATATAATCGTGGTAATATTTCTCATTTGTGACAGATTTAAATAAGTTTTATTTTACGTGTTATGATAAAATCTGTTATAAAACGACTATGGATTACTATTACATAAAAGGAAATTTTACTGAATAGCTTAAAAGTACCAATCCAAATAATTAATCAAAAGAAAGAAAAGGTTTTATTTTTATAAATTAAACAATTTTATACTCTAAATGAATAGCAATAGAGTATTTTATTCTGAGACGGAAATTTTTAGCCATAATCATCTCTATCGATGCGTTTTCAATAAAAAAGAGATATCATGTTGAGAACAAAATAAAATGAACCTAATTCTACTGTCTAACAGCTTGTAATAAAATAAGTTTCTAAATAAAGGCATCCAAAAGATATTTAAGTAGGTTATATGTTTTAATACTTGCAATCTCGTTTATTAAATCTACGTAGTATTTCAGGTGGACTTAGAATCACGAAGTTTATGTTTGTGGTAGCACCTGCGACGGCAGATTGCAGATAGGTATACTATACTACTTTGGCTTAATTATGAGTAGACCTGCATAGAGATGAATACAGAATAACATAATTGAACAATTACTTACAATAACGAATGTTCTGATCAATTGGTATCAAAGCTATACCTAATCATCATCTTTTACCCGTAGTACGGTTAAGATGTCCGGTCAACCGGACTACGGAAAAAAATAATTTTCCGTAGTTATACGATTAAAAAAACTATCATTCAGTGTCATGATGGATTGTTTAACCATAATTTTAGCTGGAAGTTGTTAACATGGTCGTCTAAGTTAATGCGTTTTGTGTCTAAGATCTTCAAAATATTTGGGACAATTTAAGTCATAAAAAAATGCTTGGCGAGGGATTTGATGATGGTAGTGCTGTCTTTGCTGATGTCTTTTATTCGTTGTTTTGACCATCGTCATAGGTACACTGATTGGAATAGTGAAATATATACCATCACAACGTTGTAGTTATAGGCAAGTTTTTTATTGCTTTTAGTTACAAACGAGCAAATGTCCTACGTTATGGTAAGAGGTAACTGTCGCTAATGGACGACTCAGAGACCCCAGAGTGCTCCTGCAATGCCAAGGACTCTGCGAAGCCGTTGCCTACCGTGAAGGGAGTGAGGTAGGTAAAGAGATGGAGGGAGGTGAGGAAAAATTATATGGGTTTATTGTGCCTCTGGCACTGTAACTCACCAAACGAAACGCAATACTATGGATCTTACGTCGATATTCTATGAGGTAGTAAATCCCCGGTCGACCAATCCTATTCATGCCGAAACCAGTGAGTGTCTACTACCGTTTATTGAAGATGGCGGTGAAATCGTCACTTGCCGACGCCTAGTTTTGTTAGCGACTGTAGATGTATATGTCTTTATGGAACAAGAGTTATGCATTCGTACAAAAAAATAACTAATGACAAAAACAAATAGGTATAGTCAGGAATATCTTCGATCTATTCCAGACTTATGGTTATCATGATAAATCGTATCGCGTGTTGAAATAATATAAAATGTAACACCTCCATCCACATTTATTTTCGTTACTAACACTTGTTACTAACGAAGATAGAAGGCAAACACGCCAACTAATAAAATGTTAATAGGGAAATAGTGGTTCTTGATAAATAAATAACCTTTGTTTAATATCAAACTATTGTTAACGGTTGGCACACCCACTAGCTTAATTTGATTATGAATGCTTAATTAATTTGCAATAATATACATTAGATTTGACTCAATTGATATACTCTATATTTTATGCGAAATACTTCTTGTTTGTTTTAGCGTCTAAAAATTTGTACCTACTCGTATTTATCAGTTGCAAATCCAATTGTAAAAATAAAAACAGGTGGCTTTTAAATTTTGGTGTGTTACACCTACCTGTCAAGTTGTGTCTGATTTGCTATAGATGCCAAGTCTCTGGCCGACCTCCTTTGTGGCATAATGCTGACAAGATGCGTAGTACGAGTACAAATAAACCTAATAATTAAAATACCTATAGCATTCCTATAGCATCTGGTTTAAAACCTGCACAAATCTCCTCGTCACTAGGTCACACCCTCTTTCGACCATTAGTTTCTATATCGAAGACATTGCCATTTTACAGCAACTACCAGTTCTTAATCAAGCAACGAATGTTCTCCTTCAGCGCCATCATGTCGCCACCTCCTACCCGCCAGCGGAGATGTTGAACACCGCTATACATTGAGGTCTCGGGGTGCACCAGCTTGAAATCCCAAGGGACATCTAGTGCAAGACGTTATGTATCGATTATATTATTTTACATTGTAGTTTCGTATTTTATAAAAGTTATATAGTCTTATATTGTCAGAATTTTCAATCTTTACTTTCTAGATTTTAATGTGGTTTTTTATTGATATTTTGTATTTTTAGTTTAGCGATTATTTTCTATGTATGTACGCCTGTGCTTTGCAGTGGTCTTCACGCTGATGTTGACAATCCTGATAAATGCATAAATATTTTGTGAACGAGTGTAACAAACTGGATGCAGAAATGAATACGTACTTGGCTGGTATTATTATTAATAATAATAATCATTTATTTCAGGCAGGCCCAACTTTTTAGTTTATGTACTGCCGATGCAAGTACGGCATCAAGGTCCATACAATAAATACCTTTATCTAAAATACATATTAATAAACTTATATCTAAAAAATCACTTTTTCGGCGTCGTGTTACGCAGTTCGGTGTTGTAATTATTATTACACATGCTTCCTAATCCCCCTGTCCCTGAATGGTCGGCAACAGTTTGGTAGTGTGTCTATACATTATTTCTTTTTAAAAAACATAACCTTATCCATGGGTAACGGTAACGACTTATAATTAGGGAGCCCGTATGCTTCTTTGCCACCAAATTTGTATAAAAAACATATATCAGATGTTTTCAATAAATCATCGATCACCATCAAACTCCATTTATATAATATATTCGCCAGTGTATTGTATTCATATAATTACAGTCAAAATAATTTACTACAGAAACAAAATGTGTTTGAAATTATGATTGATGATGAACATAGGTAAGTACTAGTTTGTTTGTTTTGTACTTGAAATTAATGTTATTATCACATTCACTGAAACCTATTTGTTTTTAATAATAATTATAATACATACATATTACTTATTTACCTACTTTCAATAACGCACTTAGAAGGTTTATATTTGTTGATGTAGGTATGTAGTTCATTCTTGTAGATGTGAAATATTAGTTTCATCACTCCGTTTTCCTTGCAGGTAATTTAATATTTCACTAATTGGGTTAAATTATATTTGACCGTTACAATAAAGAGCTCCCTTTGATTAAATTACTGCCCATATCTTGGTTGGTAATATTATTTCTATAATTATTTTCTACAAACTAGATTTACAATGTTATGAATGATTCAGCCTCGAGTTTTATGTCGTGATATTGGCCTAAAATTAATCTTTGAAGTGTAAGTAGGTATATAATTTAGATCAAATAAATTATTAAAAAAAAAGAACAATTCCTAACAATAGGGTTAACCACTAACCACTGGATAAGAAGAAGAATGATTAAAGACTCTTGTCATAGTTGAGTTGTAGTTAGACGCCATATGCAGATGTCCTTTTTGACGAGAATAAAATACAACGTGTACTCCCAAAGGGCGTTCGTTACTAGATGGTTTTACGAGGCGACTACATTCTGGTACGAGAAGATTTCCCCTAGGTAACGCATATTTTATATGCTTTGTAATTTAAGTGGCTGCTCTTTTATTATGACGTCTATGTCAGGAACGTGATATTTCACCTCAATAACATTTTTATTATAAGATTTTTGTGTGAATTAAAGTAGGCACGAGACCGTAGTATCAAATTTTGCAGCGTTTGAATATTAAAATAGTGTAAAATATTTTTAAAAGTAAGTATAATTATAGAGCTATTATTTTTATTGTTTCTTTGGCAATTCAATAAAATATTGACTATTCATTTTTTCAGACAGCAATGGCCGTCGTGTAAATAAATTGTTTACGTGAAAACATCTGTAAACGCAATGTCCGTTAAAATAAGATTTCCTAGCAAAATAAACGACGCAAATCTTTTCTAATTTTTTACAAAAAATCTTTTGCGTTTCAAATCCTTCTTGATCAATAAATTGAAGTGCTTTTTTATTGTTTATAAATAGCTCTGGAAGCGATAAATGCCTTTATTTTTTTAGCAAGCACGCACCCTTCCTGTGTCTGTGACATAGAGTAATGGACCAACCGTTCGCCAAATGGAAATCCGGATTATGATAAATCACAAACTTTTGAAATTTGGCTCCTGTTCCACTGATTTATTTGCAAACTGTACACAAAACGATATGCGTTGTTTTTTTCTACATCTGTCATTAACACAAAAAAATATGAAAGTACAAACTTTATGATCTGGCGAGCGTTGAGGTGAGTTATATTTCGGTACGCATCCCTTTTACTGGTGTTGAAATATATTTTTTGTAATTATTAAAGTTGAAATGACAGTCAAGTATCAGTTGCATTCTTACTTTCTATGTTTTCACATATTTATTAGGATATAATAAAGTATAAACTATTGCTAAATGGTTTTAGTTTAATAATTTTTGTTTGTTGTGTGTACTGCTGTGGTAGCAATTAGTGTCTAGTTATAGATTCAGAATTAAATACCTAAGAAAATAGCTACAAAACGTGTGCGTCAAGATGAAGTTAACACTTCAATAGGGAAGACGGCTTTAAGCTCTCGGCTACGTGGAATCCAGTGATTCAAATTACACAACCTCGCTTTGCGCAGTCGGTTAACGCTCGGAATACGGACGGCATACAGAATAAGGACACTGTCAGTGTGTTTTGTGATACTACGTGGAAAGACAAAAATGTGAGGGTAGATCTAGAATCTACTTCGCATACGGAGCCGTGACATCGCCACATCAGTCTGCTTGTGACCACGGCCGGTGTAACCTGGTCGAAACGTCAAGCAAAATAAGGTATGTAAATACCTAATGCATGATCGCGTGAATTCCCGTATATTTAGTTCTATTAGATTGATTTGATATTGTGAAAAGTGAATTAAATTGGAAAATATCTGTACAATTACTGTTTCATTCCTGAGTTGAGGTTGATTTCCTACACTTCGTAATAGTATTCATCAGCCCGAGTCCCTTAGGTATAATAAATCTATTAGTTTTTTTACGGTAGTAGATCTTCGCTGGCATGAATAAGGCGGATCGACCAAGGAAGTACTGTCCACTCCTAATAAGATTAATGTAAAAGTAGTAAGTAGTGTCCATACTGAGTTTCGTTCGGTGAGTGAGAGCGCCGGAGGTCCAATTGGCCCCCTTTCCTTTTTCCTCACCTCCCTCAATCCCTTAATCCACCCACTCCCTTCACGGTAGGCAGCGGCTTCGCAGAGTTTCTGGCGTTGCCTGAGTAATGCCAGAGACTCTGAGTAGTCTATGAGCGACAGTTACCACATACCATCAAGTGGGCTGTTTGCTTGTCTGCCATTATTTTTATAAATAATTATGAAAAAAATCTTATTATTAAGTTATCCATTGACTTATCTCTAAAAGACGCTGTTCTTTTTGCAATCAGTTTGCCGCTTACTTCTTCTAAACCACGCAAAGGATTTTAATACGGTTTTCACTATCATTTAGAGTTAGAGCATTACTTCTAAAAGGTTCATACGTAGGTATATACAGGTATGTACATTATTCAATGCAGCATGTGCTATGGTATTCAGCATACAAACATTTGAAAAATAATTTTAGTTAAAATGTTCAGATCCAAATAGCGAGTTTGATTGCTGATAAATAATTATGTGATCCACATAAAATGTATGGTACAGCGATATTTTGTTGTCAAGATTCTAATGTATATTACGTACTAGCTCTCTGCGATGCGGTTTCACCCGCGTCTTCGCTTACTGCTCTGCTCCCGTTGCCAGTAGCGTGATGATATATATCCTATAACCTTCCTCGAGAACTGAGCTATGATACGCAAAAATATTTTTTTACATCTGACTTGTGATTCCAGAGATTACGTGTTCAAACAAACAAATAAACAAAGAAACAAACAAACTTTTTTGCTTTATATAATAGTATAGATTTTCTTCACGGCTGCCGCGTTATCGAACTAACTCTTTAGGTATTATTTATATACTAAATCAACTAATTATAGTCAAGGTTAATTGGTTACTCCAATTAACCTTGACTATAATTAGTTGATTTTCCTTTTATCCCTCTGTACCACTTCTCACTAATCCTCCTTATATGGCTTAGGTGGTAATCGACTTTTTCTGTAACCTTCCAAAACTAAGAATAGTATATATCAATTGACTCGGTCTACAACATTCTTTGCTTAAAATATTAGGGAATTGACAAACATTCATATCCCCACATGCGATAAGTGATACAAAAAATCTGCTTGTTTTGTTATAGAATAATGCCACTAATATATTTACAGTAGTGACCGAATATCGAATTTGAATCAAACATTTTTTGTCAAGGGATTCAAAATAGATAATTAATGAAAATGATTTAGTAGGCGTTCGTAGTTCCCAATTAATGATTCATAACGCGTATAGGTGAGTGTTTGATACCTTGAACGTGAAATCGATCTAAATTCCAATTATGCAGCTCTATCCAGGAGGAATCGATCTTACGTTTGTTACGGGCCGACCCACGGAGAAATTACGACTATTACCGGCCGATACTCTATTTGATTACCAATAACTGTTGGAGCTTTCATTGTTTTACTAGTCGTTTTGTAGGTGTGCGTCAAGATGAAGGGACCAAGTCTTGGATGTCTGTCACGCCCGGATGTGCTGATGCTGTATTGTTTAAGCAGGCACAATACAGCATCAGCACAGTCTTTACACCTGGGGCCAAAGTAAACAGCATGGTAGGCACGCCAAAGGATGTTTTGCCCCTACAAACTCCGGGCGTTTATAAGATCAGCTGCAGCTGCGGTAGTTCGTACATAGGCCAGACTAAGCGGACTATTGCTGAAAGGGTCAAAGAACATATCGCCGCTGTAAAGAATCGACAGACCAGCAAATCAGCGTTGCCGAACATATTCTGCAAACGGACACCAATCATTGGATTGAATTTCATCATACGCAAGTCCTCTCCACTGATCGTACCTACTACTCTCGGGTGGTACGAGAAGCTATTGAAATTAAGAAACATACAAACTTCAATAGGGAAGACGGCTTTAAGCTCTCGGCTACGTGGAATCCAGTGATTCAAATTACACAACCTCGCTTTGCGCAGTCGGTTAACGCTCGGAATACGGACGGCATACAGAATAAGGACACTGTCAGTGTGTTTTGTGATACTACGTGGAAAGACAAAAATGTGAGGGTAGATCTAGAATCTACTTCGCATACGGAGACGTGACATCGCCACATCAGTCTGCTTGTGACCACGGCCGGTGTAACCTGGTCGAAACGTCAAGCAAAATAAGGTATGTAAATACCTAATGCATGATCGCGTGAATTCCCGTATATTTAGTTCTATTAAATCATGCAACGCGAAAGTTTAAAAGTAAATATCAAATCAATCAATAATAAAGTTCAATCACGAATGTCGTTACAAACGTGCCAAATTCTAATATATCTAGTATAACTGTCATTGTTGACAAACGAAAAATAAACAAGACTCTTTGTGTCTATGGCATCTGACTAACCTCTTTGAATTATATTACTAGTAGTAGTCTTACAGAGTTAACAACATAATCTGTGCTATATTACAAACAATGACGATGTCGAGTATGGTATAGATTGTAGTGGTACTGTACACTACACACAGGCTACAGGCCTGCAGGAGACTACAGGCGTATTATGATTTCGTTTATTAGTGATGCCTATATTTCACAAAGGTGACTGAGCCATTGTACCTGTGCGTGGTATACAGCCAGCTATATTGTTAGGTATGCTATTGTTCTTTGGTCTGGTTACTACACTGTCATTGGCAAATGTAATTTGAGTAATATTAGAAATATCTAAACTAATATTAAAAAGAGAAAAGATTAGATTTTTTGTATGTTTGTTTGTTTGCAACGATTTAACTGAAAGTCTGCGTTACCGATTTGAAAAATTCTTTCCCCTTATAAAAAAATAATTAATATGTTTTATTATGTTAAACATATTTTTAGCACTTTTCATAATTTCTATATTTGTAAATTTTCATGAGTAGACACCAAAAGTAAATAAGGTGCGGAGCAATAATATTTTGCAAACAGTATTGCTATCATATAGAAGATACTTTTGAAACTGAAGCGAAGCGAGGGCGTACATATAGTAATAAGTAAAGTAACATACATTACTATCAGCGAGATTTGTGGAATAAGCCAACATCTGATGCCTAAAGACGTCTACTGCAGGACAGAGGCCTCTCACAAAAACAGGCGTTTCTACAAAGTCAGCACGCTTGGTTGGTGGACTTTTGACTTCAGCAAGGTAATCATTAGTACACAAGTTAGGGTAAGTACTCGTTTACCGGTATTTACTTAACCGTCCGTAACTACACGTATGGTAAAATATCTAGTTTCATATTCTAGACCGGCCATTACCACAGAATTAATATTTTTTATTAATAATCTTACATTGACTTCTCGAAAAAAATTGTCATAAACGTAAACATAAAATTATTGGAAGAAGCAAGGTATATGACTAGAATAAATATTGCCGATCTGCACATAAAAACCAAAGTAAAGTTTATTAGTTAAATTTATTATATTCTTTTGGTCGTGGATATCAGTAGATAATAATGCTTGTGAAAAATATTTGGCAGCAGAAAAATCTTTAAATATTTTCTCTGATAATGTGCATGCTTGCTCTGTAAATGTAATTCAGATTTAACCATATCCTAATTGTGATACTTGGCGATTGGTGGCTAGATTGAGATCACAATTGACGTTGTACTATCTACAATGAAAACTTTAATTTTTGTATAGCAAAATCCATTGTCCGTGAGATTTATGTTTGCTTACCAACAAAGAAGATCTGGCTCTTTATAAACACAGTTATCAACCAAAACAGTCCCCATTCTAAACTTAAACAGCCATTTAAAATTTCTATCTCGTACCATTTAAACAAAATTTCGTACGAAAAAGTACACGGAATGTTCTACTTAAAAAGTGCAAGCAATTTTTCAACCTTTCACGTGAACAATAAGAGAATTCTTAATCAACTAATTATAAAAGGTGAGGCAGTTAAAACAAACTTAACAAATGTCATGAATAATATCACCAGCTGTTTATTGCGCAAATTTATCGTTCAACTTTGTGCCTCAAAAACTCTTAACTGAAAGCATAAACAAGGGATTATAGCTCAAATAAAATAATTAATTTCTCTTGAGTTTTGAGTGGATGCGAAACCAAAATAATAGTAGTTCAAACAAACAAACAAACTCTTTCACTTTATATTATAGTATAGATTATAATTTAATACTAGCTGTTCAAGGAATTTAGCCTCCTATAGCCCATACTACCACTTTGCTGATATAGACTTAGCCATAGTAAGTGACATTTGGCTGTGGACAGTTCCTAATTGGTACTACAATCCTTACCTACCTCAGCTCTAATCACTAAAGCGATTGATATTTCTATATTCGGTAGACCAGTACAGATATAATCGTAGCTGATCTAGCTATTTTCTCGGGAGAGTTTGCCACTAATTTTGGTTTTTATTCACATAAAAGTTCTACTTGTATTTAAAGCATTCTAATGTTAACTAATTATAAAACTCTCTCCTCAAACCAATTACTTTTCCTTCGCCTCCCTTAATTTCTTTTTACGTTTGGCATAGTGTATTTGTGATTCTACAGTGTTTAGTTAACGTACCTACTTATATGGTCTACATTGATTTACCTACCATTAGGTGGCCAGAAGACCTGTTTGGCACCGACATCGTATATAAAAAAATGCATTATTTTCTTTCGTTTATTTAGTTCTGAATGAATATCAAACGACACAAGACCGCTCTATTCTTGAATTATCATTACGGCAATCTATTTCCAAGTGGTCACAATACCTCTACAGTGAGAGGCGCTTCCGGCGATATTCCGTTCTATTTCCGTTTCCGCAAATGGCCGGAAATGAATTCAAAACACCCTATAGTAGCATCCGATCTCTTGTAGGATCTGTGTATTCACGAGTGTTCGTAGCCATCCGTTTAAGATCTATTACACTGTACCTTACAAAATATTATTCGTGCTTAGTTCATATACATATATCGTTAGAAACTTACTGTGCACAAACACTCATGGTCGAATGTAGATTACAGCAGCAATATTGGCGTTTATATTATAATTATACACATTAATAAATAAAGTAACAATGCCCGGATCCGAAACCCCACTCTCGTGGTTTATGACACGGATACCTCTGTGCCATCTCAACAAAATGCAAAAAGTTACAAAAAAAAATTAACACTAATCTTTGTAAAATACTTTAAATGTGTAATCCATCAGTTACATTGAAAGCATTGTAGGTACTGCTCTCAGTACCTATACCGATCAACCCGTTGAACAGATTCCTCTTTTTAATTAAATGTATCTAAACGATCTAAATCTTACAAAATACCCTTAACACGTTCTCTGCCAAGGGAAAAAATGCGTTTTCTTGTTCAGGCCTGTCGTTCTGCACTGACCGCATCGGTAGAGAACGTGTTAAAACAATTGCTGTTACAAAAACATTGTTGAACTATGTCTGTGTCAATCTTTACATATCCCACATTACACAACGAGGCTAAGGTCTCCTACGCGCGGAAAATTATTTTAAATAGTTAGTTTGTAACAAGGATTCAATAGTCATCAATACACTTTATTAATTAAAATGTAAGGAATAATTAATCACAGTGCACAAAGAAATGCAAAATCAATACAGTTACGCGGCAACTGGCGTCGGGGCGGCTCTCAACAATAGTAGCCATGTGGCTCCAATGAGGCGCATAGAATCTGACTCACAAATGAGTTGATAGCAAACTGAACCTATTTCTTAATAATCCTTTTAAAAAAGTCATTCAAATTAAGGACATTATAACAATTAAAAATTAAAAGACGATAGAAAAATTTGTGCACACACATGTACGTACCACATCAAAAATATAACCTTCCTTTTTCAGAGTCTCAGAGAATAAATATTAGTAAACTTTGCACTCACTACTTGATCATCTTACTTAACCGTCGAACGTTTTCGGAAGTGAAGTCTTTAGCGACATTAACTCGCTCTACGGGACAAAGCCGCCGAGTAAGCCTAGATTAGGCTTACTCGCCCAAACTTTGCTTTTCTGTTAGGCAGAATCTATTGCCACCTCGTTGTGAAATATCAATTTTTCACAAAGGTTTTGGGTAAAGATTAATGTTGTGGCTTATTTGAGGCTGCAAAAATATAGCTTGTTAGGAGACATCATTCTTTGGATATTATCCTTAGGGGATAAATTAACTGATATTAGTCGCCAGTTTCTTGAGTCGCTTCGCTTCGGTATCAAAAGTTTAATTCGGTCTGACAACAAACGCCTACGGAAAATATCAATAGTGATATATTGTATCATTCAGGTGTATCAACGCGCTTAAAATATGGTAATTTTGAAAATGACTGAAAATATATGTTAAGCATAATAAAATTTAGCCCATATTACCCATCCTATTTATAGCTTTCTTACGGTGAAAGAATTTTTTTAATCGGTTACGTAGATCTTGAGTTAAATTGGAACAAACATACATAAAAAAATCAAGTCTTTCACATTTATAATATTAGTTTAGATTTAGACTAGCAGGTCACCCAAAAGACGGATAGAAATCATATCTGGGTTTAAATTAACCGAAAAATATTTTCGTCATTGCCTGTCTGCACTGCGTTATTTGGGTGCTCTTTTAGAATCTTTGCGTCCAAACGGTCATCAATTTTACAAGATGTGTCGTTGTCACTTTAGAAAGACGATTCTGCATATTAGTCACTGTAATTCTCCTTCGGATTTCTTCGTAGATTTCGCAAGGAGACTCTGTCTTCTTGTGAGATTCTCTAAAGGCTCAGGAGCAGTTGACCAGATTCTAAATTCACCAGATTTGCAACTCACCAGATTCTCAAAATAAGTTCAACATGCATCATAACAAATTGTAAAACAATAATACCTAGTAGGTACCTTTTAGAAAATACCTAAAAACAAACAGTTTCACACAATAAAATTAAATTTTAATTTTTTTTAAATTGAAATAGAATCCATCTAATAAAATTATTTGTAGAAAAAAAAACGAAAACCGACTTCAAAACAGTACCTACGTGTTCTATCCTTAACTAAAAAGTAGAAAATAATATTTTAATTACTTCATATAGCTAAGAACATTAAAGAGGAATCAACACAATAATTGATACCTATATTACTTTACTATTTACAATTTATAATCAGTTATTTTGGTGTCGGTGCCAGCCAAGAAGGATCATAATGACCTTAATAAATAACTTACATACTAGCAAAAATAACCTACTTGATTAATCTATTAATATATGAATTTATAAAATTATTTTTAGCTCAAAAAAATTAAAACCGACTTCAAACAACACCTATATGTTCAATCCTTAACTAAAAAGTAGAAAATAATATTTTAATTACTTCATACCAAAGAACATTAAAGGGGAATCAACGCAATCCTTGATACCTATAATACTTTACTATTTATAGTTTTAATTAGTTATTTTGGAGTCGGTGCCGAGAAAGAGAAGAAATTCATTTTTTGTTTGAAACGAAGTGGCTCTGGATGAGTGACCATTTGTGTTACAAAATATAAAATTTAAGGCCACCATTCTTAATAAAAAAACATGAGATCCCATTTCAGAGTATACCCTTTTAAATAAAAGAAGAATATCTCAAATTGGTTTATAAATGACCGAGTTCTGTTGTAACAAACATACAACCACTGAACCATTTCGTATAATAAAAAAATGGGACCAATCTAAGAGTACATCCTCTCAAATAAAAAAAAAAATTCAAATCGGTTCATAAATGACCGAGATATGAGGTACCAAAAATACAAAAAAAAAATTGACTCGAATTGATAACCTCCTCCTTTGAAGTCGAATAAAAATTACAGAACTTATCTAAAGAAACGTATCCAAAAGCTATTATTCAGTTAAAATATTGCTAAATAATCTCCAAATAGAGTTGATAGCAGCTGATGATGAAATGTACCGTAATATCTTTCAACAAAATCTGACTAAAATAATAATAAAAACTTTTCTGATCTAAAGAAGCAATTCCTTAGTTTTGCTTCCTTAGTGATTTGCTCGTAGACTAACTTTTTTATCAAAAAGCTTTATGACATTAAAGTTTTTATTACCAGCCGAGCGTAGGTAATCCGTGCAATTTGTTTTACTGTTCTCTGGATACAGCATGTGTCCTTAATAATACGTGACGTCATTATCTGAGGATTACCGAGGCGTAGCCAGCCTCGACTTTCGTATTTTGTTCTTAATTCGAATTGATCTTTAGCTAAATTGGTTTAAGCTGCTATTGAATAAGGATTTAAGATAGCTTCCTCACTCCAGATTTCGAAGAGTAACTTGTCTTGAATTAAACAATTTTACGTTACTGAAACTTGTCTCAAAGTTACAAGACGCAAGTACAGTTACTTCTTACATGTGACAGCGAACAACTACTCTTAATCTACACACTCCAGGCCATCGTGAATGAAACTTGTTCTACTTGAATAGAGAGGATATACCCGAGTAGCTAAGCTACTACATTACATCATAATGAATTCATTCGCAAGCTCTCTATTTTTCACACGATTTAAACGAAAAATCTTGTTTGCTGTACATAATATAAATCTTTAAGCGTATCGTAAACTAAACAGTGGAGGTATTGACCGAGCTGCGAACACATTCTAAAAGTTAAATTGAAATGCAAATAAAAACAATTCACCTCGCGAAATTGCATATTCAAATGGATAAATGCATAAGCTTATCAATACCCTATCATATGACTTCTCAGCAAATTGCCATTTATTATTTCCATCTTGTTAAGGTCTTCGAAAACAAATAATTTACATTTTGAAGAATAAAATCGAAATGCATATTTAAAAAAAGAGAAAATTAAAATCAATTTCGATGATATCAATATTCCATTTTCCGTTCGTTACGATGGCATTCCGACAAAGAGATTTTATTGAATAAATTACCTTTCATTAAAATATGTTTAAAGGAAATTCTGGTTGAAATTACAGTGTACTCTAAGCGGAAAATTGTTGTGAAGTAATCTTGTACTTAACGTTGTATCAACTTCGGTGCTTTAGTCACCATATAGAAGCGAGCATCGATGAACCTAATAGTATCGCTCGCATTCAAACATGATTACATCTTACGTGTTACATAATATGAGAAAATGTAATCAGGGCAAATATTTGTTTCTAACGTAACGCTAATGGCAGTTTACGTACATTCAAAAATTTAACATACTTTTGTTACGGGTAAACCTAAAACGACGCCTCATGAATAAAATGGCATTTCTGCCATCGTTGACAATGCAACTATTGGCTTTACTTCTCGTCTCAATAAATTTATTCTAGGAATGACGCATTATTTTGGAATATCGTCGTCGTCGGCCGCGGCGGAAGACGTGAGCGTAATGTAAACAGTAGGTGGTGCGCCGCGAGACATGTTTCGTCACTTTAGCTGAAAAGGCGAAACATCGGCGCTACCGACGCGTCGTTCCTTCAACAAATCTCCCGGATAACCTTTCCATTCATACACGTAAATTGTTTGGCAACACCACTGACTGGGGCTTCGCGTTTGAATCGCTACGCCAGCAATATTATGTTTGATTATCTTCACCAAGTGTATTATTCCGAGCGCTTGGAATGTTAATTTAAAATGATTTTCTAAAGAACAAGATAGGTTTTCTAGGTTACTAAGTAGATTTAGATTGATGCAAAAGTAATGAAATTATTGTGAAATGTTGAAAGTTTAGTTAGCTTATTTTGTTTACGAATAAGATAATCTGTTGAAATTAGATATTATTTTAGATTTTCAGTAGATTTCTGGTCTAAATATACCCTAGGTACAAAACTATACAAGTACCTACATACATAACAAATGACGTAATGTTACCTGAAACTACTTCTCTTTTAAGTAGTACCTTTAGTGAATATTACTTTACCGTCTGACGTTATTATAGTGACGTTATTAAGCTACTACTATACTTAGTTATTCACAGCTAAAAAGATTTCACTAAATGTATAAAGTTAAGTAACGCAAGTCGCTGCAGTACTTTGCAAGCAAATAAATAAGGAGACTAAACATGTACAAAATAATGTTAACTTATTAAGAACAGAAGTAAAACAGATGGTTTTCCCACTTTTATTTACCCTATAATTGTGTTAGTTTATAACAGAATCAAGGTTGGGACAACAAGCAGATGGAAATTTTATTCATGTAAAGAGAGTTTCCCGCACCGTATTCCATATTTGCTAATGAAAATTACTGAGAAAGATTCTGCAGCGATCTACTGAAATACCAAATTAAAATTATATGTAAATCTTCGTGAATGTAATATGGGTTGATTAAAATTAAATAGACGGGTTTTCACTGATGAGATTATGTGACGTAATATAGCATCATAGCTATGCCCACGAGGAGTTAAGCAGAGGTTATTTACTTGTAGTTCGCAATGCCTATTGTATCCAATGTTATAGAAAGTTAAAACTATAGTAAAATAAAATAAAAAACTATAGTCACTATATTGATTGCAAACACAAGACGGTACGTATTTAATACAGCAGTGTAGAAACTTGAAAATCGAAGCTGTATCTATTGTTGGTAGAACTTAGAGACGGTAACACTATTCAACTTACATAGCGTATAATTTTCTGAAAACAATCAGATTTAAACTTTACTTAAAATAAAATAACACGAAGTGCTTTAAGTTTCAAATTGACATTATAAGTAAGATGATAACAACAATGTTATTTATTTAAATAATATTTAATTAATTTGTATTTTATAGTAATTAA
Organism: Parascotia fuliginaria; assembly: GCA_963082885.1. NCBI lineage: Eukaryota > Metazoa > Arthropoda > Insecta > Lepidoptera > Erebidae > Parascotia > Parascotia fuliginaria. The sequence goes on along the minus strand of OY720176.1, from coordinate 13,696,701 downwards.
AAGGTGTCATCGTCTGCAAAATTTTAACAGAAATTGTTCTAAAATCGCAAAGTAAGCATTGTGGTCCCAATATAAAATGAGCCGTGTGTTTCACGTTCAAATATGTATGCGGGAACACTCGCATACACGCTGATATTCCAAAGGAACGCTAGATAAACTTTGTAACCCTTTGTATGCATAAGAAGATCTAATTATAATAGTTTTACATCAAAGTAGAAATCTATTATGAGTTTACTAACTTATTATGTACCGCACATTGCTAAAGTTTGCCGCTAACAAAGCAGAATAATAAGATTTTGTTCCGTTTGTTTCAATCGTTCGCTTTGTGTGAACTAAGTATATGTTCGTTTTATTATCTTCAAATGTTAGTGCTCTGCGAGAGTATTTCTTTATTCACTGCATTGGAATTGAGTACTTACAGACTAGATCGGTCTATTTGCATCGAGCCGTATTCATGGTTTGGTATATAACGTACATATTGTAGTAGCTAATGTCGGTAGAAACTATGCAAGAAACAATTACTTTTTCATTTCCCAGCTGTTCCTTTCCAACATTGTTGACGTATGTTGAATGAAGACTTCATCGTGAAGTGATCTGGACTTAATATAGCATAATAATTTCAAACGTCAAAGTTCGTTAGTATATCGGTATGTATGTTGTTTTTAAGTTGTAAACTACCTACACTGCAATAATAAAAGCAACTTTTATCCTTTTCTAATAATAAACTCTCTAGTTATAACTTGCTTATTTGCACTTATTAGTATGAAAAAGTTCTCATGAACATGTTAAAAAAAAAAACAAATCATCTGAAAGTATAACATCGCCATCATCACAGTAATAGTTTTCAATATGTAAATAAATTCACTTTGTAAGAACATCTGGTAGCATATCAATATTCTTCACACCGTTACGAATTAGTAGTAGTATTACTACTTAGTATTTGGTATTCAAAGTCAGAAGACACTACAGGCGATTGGCGAAGCTGGAGAGATTAATTTGCATTCACGACCAAAACGGATCGTGAGGCTATTTCGTCGGCATCTCTCCCATTTCCTGCCTATATACAACACATGTACAGGGTGTCTCGAGGCATTCAGTTAACGTAAATATTCAAAGTTCCAGTGACTGAACATTATGGAAATGTATGCACTACTACTTTTACATAATGTATATTAACAATCATATGTATTTATCAAATGGAAACCCATTTGATAAAAAAGTATACATGCATGCATGATTGTGTTTCCTTCAAATTTTGATAACATGCCGGGCGTAAAAAAGCATTTCACAAAGTTGTTACAGTGGAAGCAACCACACCAGAATGATAACCACTCCAGGGTCTCACTGACTGCTTTCTTAATGGGCAGAATAAATAAAATAATATTTTGGTAGGTTAATATAAAATAAAATAAAAAATTATTGCAGAAGTTTATAGCTAATTAACAGCAGCATGTCAATCTGCAGAAACGTGAACAATTCGCTTTGTAATCAAAAATATATTTTTATGTTGGTTCGTTACAAAGTTTTAGACAGCTGTCACATTGCCGCTTTTAGTGCTTGGACTTTTATTTCAACTTGATGTGTTTGTGTTTTGTTAAAATTTTGACATCATAAACTCAACTGACAGCAATTTTGTTGTTAACTTTGCACTATAATCACGCTCGTATTGTGTTTATAAAGGTTTCATTGAGAATAAAGTTCTTGTAATCTAAATCTAGTACTATAACTGTTTACCGCCTTTTTCACTTTTGAAGAAACTATTTATCTATGAAGTATTTAACGAATAATGACAGATAAGTAATTTATATTGATTACCTAAAAGAAAAAACAGTTATTGGAAACAATCCCTCTTGCTTTATCGTCTCATAATAACTAATGCAACAGCAACAGTATCTATCATATTCCATTTTAGGGAATCATAAATTATTCTATTTAGTAAGGCAATATTCCTAAACCTATACGATTTAGTCTTTAAAATGTATAATTTGATAACAAATCAGACTCGTATTACAACTTTGAAGTTTACATAAGACCGTTAAACTCACGAAAGTAAACTTAGCGTTGTGACAATTTTCGACTAGTGAAAATTATAAGTACCTACCTATTCACGAAGTTTAAAGAAGCCTCAAATTAACTTGTGCTACTAGGACTTAGTAATGTCAAAGTTCCTGGCTAAGTGAGTCTCTGCCTTCTGCGCTTGAGGTCGATAAAATATAAAAAAATGGAATAACTATTTCTTCTTTCGCTATCTCCAAACATAATGTCTTTTGCAATTGGTAAAAATGTTTATGCTGGAGTACGCTATGTATACGCAAATACTCAGATAGTGTTACTAATGCTTCGGTTTTCTATAGGAAGAGAGACTAGGTAGTTCCTCTCACTAGGATTAGTCGAAGTACTCAAATTTAAACAAGGATACTTCTAAACTACAATTTTCTTGTACCGTTAAAGTCTATACTATCTGACTTCAATAAATAATATATTTTCATATATTTCATTCTACGTAAAAGTAATACAAATGTAGACCTTTATATAAAAATTAAAATTTCTAAAACAAATGATGATGTTTTACATTCACCCTGTAATATACATACATCGGCTTCCGCACAAGGCCATATCAAGTGTTGGCGCGACTCCTAGTGATGTCATTAAGCTTGATGATAGACCGCACTACACTGTAATGATTGTAACATTATTTGTTGAATTTTAGAAAGGAAGGGCACAGCGAGTCTCGCTCGCATTGAGTAGTCCATTTAGAAAAGCAGCTGCAACTAAAGGAACACTACATAATGTAGTTTTTGTGTAGGCAGAGCCTAAAATACAGCTTGGGAAATCGTTGTCTGGCAGTTGTTGTGAATCTACGCTAGACTACCCTGTGAGTGAAATTCCTACCATTCCCACCCTTTTAAAATTATATTAGTAAGTAACTGCCGATTTTATTTTATTTAATAGTAATCATCTCACGACGGCTCAAAACCTGCTCCTTCTACTCTTCATTTAATTATTACAGACAATGCCTTAAAAGTCTTAAATGATTCATTACTTAGGAACAAAGAATTTACTAGAAAAGTTTCAGTTTCATTTAATCTATTCTAATATTAAACGCTTCATATCTATATAGAGCAGATTCCAGATTACCACGGTAACAACAGTTAGTTTTCTACTAACCTCCTTTGATATTTAGATACCATTATAATGAATTATAGGTAGGTTGCAAATATCAATAAAGTGGTGATCTTACTGTCATGTATAGTTTATAAATAAATTAAGTAGTCCTCAGACGAGATACTATAAAATTATACCTGCGGTGACACACTATCAGTTGAACAAATATAAGTACAAGTACACAAAATGTTTTTTTTTCTAAATATTATCATTTACAGCTCAAGTTTACCCACTGTCGGGTATAAGGCTCTCTTAGTTTGTGCCAAATTCCAGTTTTTATGCCAGGCATCGTCTTCGTGCTGACCACGATAGTAAGTTGTGATGTCATCCGCCCATCTCGCCGCTCGGAGGCTGATTATAAGTCACTCTTATTTAAATAATACAACTGTAATGTAGATATATTTTAAAAACACACTAACGAGTAATTTATGTAAAAGAAAAACGTATTAGGTACATCATTTATTTCAAAAATAGAAGGCACTGAGCGAAATAAGTAACAAAATCATATCTTAAAAATAGAAAAAATAGAACAAAATTCGTAGACGCTGAGCTATATTTAAAATGAGCACGCACACGCATATTTTTCATAGACCTTCATTAGCGTTGATTTGAATTTTCATCTTAAAATATTCTGTGAATAATTTAACAGTTACGATAGTAAATGTTACCTAGTTGTGATAATTTTCCTTTGAAAAAAAAGGACACCAATTTGCAAATTTGCATATTTTATATAGGTATATTAATTTTTTTTATTTTTTTTAAGTTCCTCCGGGGAAGTACTACCCTCTCATAGAAGATCGACTTAAGAGTAGTAGTATCCGTACTACTGCGTTTCGTTCGTTGAGTGAGAGCGCCGGAGGCCCAATTTCCCCCCTTTCCTCTTTCCTCACCTCCCTCATTCCCTTCCCCTATCCCCATTCCCAGGCGCCATAGTGGAGGCCACCATACCAGCAGTTTAAGACGGCTTTTGGTATGGTGGCCGCCATTTCTGGATTCCACTGACTGCTTACCATCGGGCGGGGTGGAGTCACTTTGGTAGGCTTTAATATAAAAAATAAAAAAAAATATATAATTTACTAGGCACTTACATATTTTAGTCTTTATTCTGTTTCAGGCAATAATAAAAGGCAAACTTAGTTACATTTTGCCATAATAAGGAGCGTCTGAACTTCTTAGTTACAAGCGTTATGAAAAATATACAAGTATTGAACGAGGTTCGAAATTTTAAAATGCCATTTGGAAAGTTGCTACTTTTTACAAACTAGCCAAGAATCGTATTATTCACAGCTTAGACTGTAAAGTAAAAAAAAAATACCAACAAGTATGCTTTCTAGAAAAAATTGACAAATACTGAGTTCATGAATAAACAATTTTCATGAAAAATTACTTTTCATGCAGAGAATTGAAATAACATTCATTAAAAACAAGCCGACAGATACCTGACACTGGATTATGAAAAAAATAATTGCCAGTTATAGGTAATAAGTACCTACATAAAATTTATTAAAACATAAATAAAACTGCAATAATATACAGTGGAGCTTCACCAATAATATTAATGTGAATCTGCAGACTATTCCACATTTCGCGTATGATGACGAACTCGTTATAAAATGCACGCAGTACTTGATCCGACCAATATTTTTTGTGGCACGCTCCAACGTTACACGCACACAGTGTAAATTGGAAACAAATCAAATATGCATCGTCCGTCCAACCGTGAGATGGAAAACTCGCATTAGCGATATATTCGAATATCAGATCTATTCCAAATCCGCTGGCAGACAGAATCGACAAGTTTACGAGACTACTTTTTTCTCAATTTGATTTTATCTGTATTTTCTGTGACAACTCTAGAGATTTTTATATCTAGATTTGTGCTAAAGTGTATGTTACATACAAATCTTATATTTTTCTAAACGAATGATATCACAAAGTCCGTCTCATAACGAGAACGAATCATTCTTTATTTTATTATGGATTATTATTTACCCAGACTGCATCCATAACTTTTATGACGAATAGAGTTAAGCCTCAACATACCCGAATAAAGATTTTTATGAATTGTCTGAGTCATTTAAGAAACGGGACTTTACTACTATCCTATGGATGAAGAAATATGAATTAATGATACGCTCACATTCGCTTTAAGACATCTGCAATCTTGGAAGAAGGGGTACGTCTACTTTAACATAAAAATGTTAGAACATTTAAAGCAAGAAATTCGTAAGAAGACATGTTGAAAAATAACCGACCACACAGCTTTAAAAGTGCACTTACTGTGATTGTATTTTATTTGTCGTTTCTTATTTTTGTATTGCAATCTCTATAGATGTCAAAGAAAATGTATTTGCGCTCAAAAAGCGGCAGTAAGTCGTGGTAGTAGATGAAAACGTCGACTGAACTGTGCAAACTGGCCCATATCTGTATGATACCATAGAAATGCGATGGTCTTTTGTATCTCGCCGTTGTCCCGAGGATTTATGCTTTACTATGTACTTACTCTTTCCACGTTTAAATACAATTTTTAAGAATTTTCCCGGATTTTCTAAATGACTAAGTATAAGCTCCAAAAAAAATTTTCTAATTGTTAAAAGATGTGATTATACCTACATGAAATGTCCAATGACATTTTCTATTAATTTATGCTAAAATCGTCCTCATGTGTAAAGTTGAAATGATATATAAGACTAGATTTACGAGATAAAGTAACATGTTTAAATTGTACTAGTAAAAACAAAAACTAAGTCTTAACTTAAACTTAATTATCCATGTTATTCTTATTGTATAATTTATTCAAGAGCTGTTAGTCAAGATAAATTAAATTTAACGTTTCACTTGTCAGCGGCAGACGTCAAACGCATTAAGTTAAAAGCTCAGTGCCGAGAGCCTCATCGTTACATTACTATGTTTAGAGGTAGAGTACTACTTGAAGCGTATTCTCGCCCAAAGGATGCTTATTACCTCAGGCTACACTATTATTTACACTAAAGAGGTGTCACCAAATTCCAGCTAAACCTATTATGTAGCATTAAATTTAATGAAAACCTAGTAGTTAATTAAAATGCAGGTGAAATTGTTTTAGAACAAAATATTCTGTAATGTTTCATGAAATTTGTTTACAAAATCGAGAGTTCGGTAGATACAATATCGAGAATGTATAGAATGCGACGGCTTTATAACCAATCAGATTGCTTTTACAATGGCGATGCTGATTAATGAACGAATTTTAGTTAAGCTGGTGTGCGTGCAGGGAAATTGTTGGAGAGCAAATGGTGTGGCAAGCGGACGGACGGCTTTCGGGTTGAGTGGTCGAATGCGCTAATTTGCAATGCGACTACGGTACTTTTCATCGTCTGTTGTCGTGCATTGTGCAACCAGCTGTTTTCGACAGCTAAAGCGGTAAAATTTTCACTGGTTTGTTTATTTTCACAGTCCTTTGTAGTCGTTTTCGTTTGTGATGACTTTACAGGACGTGAAACAGCCCTAAAGCGCAGTTGAATAGTAGTTGTAATTGTATATTAAAGTAAATTATGTACATTACTTAATAGTCAGTGATAAATTTAAAACAACAATTATTTTATATTGTTTTACAGAGTAGTAGGTATTAGTTTTACAAAATAGATATTCTTATGTTTAAAATACACTTATTTAAATTGTGTAAATACAAAAAGTGTGTAACTTTTATAATTAATATCAAAACAAATAAACAAGCTCGTTTAGGTACTGTAACTGAGAACGTATTTAGGGTTAAACGGTTTTGATACTGGTAAGCCTGTAGCTAATGTTTTATGTAAGCACTTGCTTTATTACAAGCGCAATGTTTGAAAAAATATGAAAATATGACTAAAAGCATAAAAATAATCGGTTTAAAAGATTTAACTTAGATGTCCTATATTTTTATTTTTTAATAATAATAATTATAATGTCTCAACAACTAAACACAATGCCATCACCAGACCCAAAGTAAGCATGTATTATATGGCTTGTGTTATGAGTTCTAGAATTTGGATATACATAATATGTAAATACTTTTTTTGTAAATGCGTACATATTATACATAGAAACACCCAGCCCAATGCAAATAGTGTTCATGCACACAAATATTTGCATTAAGCGGGAATTGAAACCGCGACCTTTGCGGAACAGTCTGTATACATTACCACCGAAACACGAGAGGCATTATCTTTGTAAAACATATTTTTTACATAAATTATTGTAGTTTATTTATAGTTACTTTAATATTCGAACAACCTATCCAATTACTTTTAGGGTTAGCGTGTATGTTAAAAATTACCTTGCATACATAAAGTTTTTATCTTCATCTTATTGTGGCCGTTGTTAACAGGGCTGAGCACTTTGTCCTTTGGGAGCTATGTGCTATATTTTTATTATAGTCCAACTTTTATTTCACTGTATGTTGTACACAAGATAAACTTGTAAAGTATAAATGACTAAAACGCTTTGATATTTACTCGGTTTTGTAACCACGATGTCAATAAGAAGTCAGTTAGTATCATTAAAGATAATAATTTATGCTACTGTGATTGGAAACTCCACTCCGCTACACACTTTATTTTGTCATCGCTAAGAAAACTTCGCTCCAATTTGGTGACGTAAAATAACTGAATGACGTTTTAATTATAAATATTGATAAACATACCACCGCTCTACTTCATTTGTTTGAATTGTTACTCCCCGGAATAATAGGGTCAATGAGAAGGAAAATACAGGCAAAGAATAAGGAGCAATACATCGCAAACAAATCATATCAACATTTTCAATACCATCTCCACAAATTATCGAGTCCATAAATCAATGTTATTCAAATTGAACAGAAAGCCACAGATTTCACAAAAAATATATATTTCGGTACAAAACTCGAGTGTAATAAATTTTACATTCATGCAAATTCGAATTGGGTAGTCAACATTCACTGGTGTAATGCGTTGATAAATCAGAGAATATAAGTTTGTCACCTTGTCGCATTTAGGATTATCCATTTGTTAATTGAACCGTCGGCACCGGGTCACGCGAGAGGCCGATTAGGTCATAACTAATGTCGCCAGATGTTCATTCATAGACAGGACAGTCCCTCTCAGTCACGCTGGCCTTTCCCACAGGAAACAGTAAAATTTCCCTTTAGTAACGTCAGCTTTACCCTCATAAGACCCCTTGAAGAAGGGAAGCTCGGTAATATAGAAGTAATTTGACGATTTAGTTTTCAGTGGCCCAAGTTATGTGGGAAGTGAATGCTCTTTGTTTGAACAGTTTGCATAAATCTCCAACCGTCGTATCTCGTAGCGCGTCGTAGCATGTCGTGGCGCATATTTGCTACGTGATTTTACAATGTATATTGCAGACTAGAAAACATTTATGGAACAATCTCGCTTCTTACAATATGATGAGATACATCGCAAAATGTGAAAAGACATCGCTATAATCATAAATAGACAAAAAAAATCTTGTAGAAACAAATATTTGCTATTTTTTTACAAAAATAAAAATCTTGATCACAGTTGTAAAAGCGGTGATCATAACAATATAGTTCTAAACAGGCTTTCTGTACTGCCTTAGGAATTGGCTCGGAATATTTACGGGCTCATATAAACTAGTGTACCGTATGGCTTCCAACTAATAATGCGGCCTCGCAATCTTCTCCCGCGGGCATCGTAATTCCATGTTCTTAGCATTGCACATTTTTACGTACTAGCTGTAATAGCTTATGAGAAAATTTACTATTTTCGCTACGGTTATAGAGGATACTTTCGGTTTGAAATTCTTTATTCTCATAAGAATATAATTATATATTCACTTACATGAGAAACTTATTAATACCTACTTACATGTAATGTTTTACGCACGTTTATACAAAACGATGTATCACTTTCAAACTAACACCATTAACAACCACACCCCGATTCTACATTTTCATTTTATACTAAACAAATACTTTTAGATTAAAGATTACCGAAAATCAGAAAGTTTTAATAAAATTTGCAAACATTGATGAACAAGTAGGTAGTTGCACATTACAGGATACATCCTATTAATATCTATTATAAATGCGAAAGTTTATGTGAAATGCGAAAATTGGTATGTAGATAGATTCGGTGCTTGAGACGGACATAGGCTTTTTATCCCGAAAATCGGTCTGGTTCCTGAGAGAAACAACAAAACATATTTTACGCGCGAGCGAAGCCGTGAGGTGCAAAAAAAGTTAACGTTTATCGATAAATATTATTATCGTAATTCAAACAAGTCTTTTTATGGCACAATGAAACATTACTGTCACTTTAATTAAGTGAGCACGGTATTTGGCAAGTAGAGACGAATACATTGAAAACGCTCACGACCGCATGTAATGCTAGATGCTTAGCCAAACCGCTGCTTGCTGCGAAGTTAGTGTCGTCTTTAAACCTCGTTTGAAGAAGAATTTGTCGTAGTGCTTAGGAAACACTTTGCAGGTAGTTCATTTCAGAGTTTATGACTTCTTTGGACAACGAATTCTGTACAATATCGTATGAAAGTAGTATGGATGAATTCACTGTAGTATCGCGTGTGAAGATATACCCTACAACGCTATTTACGATGCTAGTTATGTTGTATTTGTAGTTTAAAGCAGTCTCTGTTTTGTTCCGCTTTTTTCTGCAAACTTCTTTTAAACCACGCATTGAAATTTGATCCGATTTTCGCTATCAATTAGAGCATATCTTCCAAAAAGTTTATTAATATTATACTCGTACATGCATATTAAAGTAAAGAAAAGCCGAGATATTCAACGATTTTTAATTATGTGTTTATTACCACTCAGCGCCTAAACGGCTGAACCGATTGCTGAAAATTAGTATGAAATTAGTAATTAGTAATTAGTATGAAATTAAATAAACTATGAAACAGATTTTGATCGTTGTGTTGTTCACTACATTCAGAGAAATTCTTTCATCTAAGTAATTTAAAGTTAAATGTATACCATGTCCTACTAAATTTCAAACAGCTGGCTACGTAAAACCATAACAGTTCTATCTGGCTAGAATTGACGAGAGTCGATCACGAATACATAATGATGGACTTTAATGATCCACAATTTGGGAGTGGCGAAATAATATTGCATTAGTATTAGTGCTAGGGAACTATAAATTATGGTTTAATTGCTTTGTATTTAGGTCCACGACTTTGATATACTGACTGAAACAATACTTTATTTATGTTTGAAATAAATAGGTTTTTATTTCATATTTTTATGTCTTTTAAAACTGTATTGGATACATAGCACGCCACTACTAGCAAGGTACTTTTATAGGTATAACATAAGGGTGGCATATATATATATATATATAATTCACTAGAACAATCCATCAACCACAAATCTGAGAAATCGGGAGTTCAATAAAACAGCAGCTATATTGAAGGCTTATATTCTAGAACTGAGAACAAATGAATGACAAGACAATTGCTTGACACAATTTACACCTTCTACATTATGACTAATGAAGGAGTTCCACATACATCACAAGTTCACACATGAGAAGGTGGAATAAAATTCATACAACACAGAACGAGCAGCGTTACAGAAAGCCTAGATAAGTAGATAAACGCTACAAGAATAGAATAGGATCAATGTATGGGATTGACATAACCATCGTTAGCTTATGTCAATCCCATTCGTTCTTTAATCTATTATATTCTATTAGTATTTATGCCACTTGTCTAAGCCCTCCAAACCGAAATAATATATCTACTTACATAATTATTTGTTGTATTAACATAACTAACATTATACTTATTTAGATTAAAAGTGACATATTAGCATTATTTTTATGTGACAATTTATAAAATATATTAACACGAACACGCAAAACAAATTTCATATCTAAACTAAAACCGCGTTTACGATGTCTTGCCTAATAAGACATAAAGGCTATTTGATGACGTGTAGAGAATATCCTTTCTTTTTACGAGTCCAATAATGTTACTCATTAATGTCTAGCTTTATCACCCTTCTGTACGTTTCCGCGCGACCAACGTGGACAAAAAGATAAGCGGAAAAAGTTACAAAGCTGCCCACTTAAGCTTATGTATATGAGAGCCTTTTTAAGATAAAAATTTAAAATACTTCAGAGAAAATTCTTGCAATAAAACTAGTGTGAAGTACGCTCAGAGTGCAATAAAAGTTAAAAAACTATGCGGCCGTACATTATTCTTCGATGGGACATAAATAGAGTTGTTTGGTATAGTTTGTTTCAGCTAATGTACGTATTAAAAGCATTTTAGATCGCTTCGAGGTCACGATATATTTCACGAATTGTGTCGATACGAAAAGTTAAACACTTTTAATTATTAAGTCGTGTAGCCCATTGTGCATACCATCTCATTTTCTACAACGTCACATGAAATTTGAGTCGGCTGGTTCTTTCTTGAAAAATTCAGTGATGATTTGTATTAAAATTTTTGGTCGCCTACCCACCCGCCAAGCTTGGTGGCTGATTATTTGACCATGGCCATGATTGTATGGTTGTTTGAACGCGCTTATCTTTGAAACTACCAGTCAGATTTGAATAATTCCTTGCGTATTGATAATAACTCAGTTCTTGAGTATGTTTATAGGCTATGTAACACCACGCTCCTGGTGACGGAAGCAGAGCAGTAACCAAATAACGCGGATAAAACCGCACTGCAGGGAAAATGTTTTTGATAATTCTAGTTATTATCATAAACACAGTACTTTTTAGAAGTTATTCAAATAAGTCTTCAATTGTCTACACTATTTCAGTAACGAATTTCAATTAATTTAACTAAGACAATTACTAATATACCGCTACAAAGCCATATAATTAAAGCACTAACTTTATAAAGCAGTCAAAATATATTTAACACAACACCTTCATTCTAATTCAGCCAGTCGTGCGAACACGTTAATCCTTGAGTTTCATGCACCATTTAGATAATCCTTCAATTTCCACCTGCGTGATTGAGTACTTAGTTATATGATCTACTGAAATAAGGGCTTCTTCCGCATTCTAGAACCCATAACACAAGCTATAATATATGCTTACTTCGGGTCTAGAGGGCGTTGTGTGTAGTTGTGGTGGTATTATTATCAGTCTTACCAAGAAACCTTACTTATATATTACGTAATAAGTAATTGTAGCACTATAAATTATTCTCATAACTTGAAAAATATTTATTATTAACATGTATCTAACTAAAATGATTAGATTAACTATACAGTGTAAAATATTTGTATGAACATAACAGAGCGCCTGGTTTCGCTTTAAGAACTAAGTTTTGTACTACAAATATTTTAAGCTGACGACAACACACAAATGCATGTTACTTCTTGGTATAGCAACAAGTAATTTTTTTTTTTCGCTGACGTGAATGATGAAATGGCAATAATCTCATTTTTTAGCTCAAATTTTTGTGAGTGATTTCTAAGATTTTTAAATGTTGAAACAGTTTAACGTTGTTTAAAACGTAGAATAATTCAAAACAGGAATTGGAAATCAGATTAGTGATTTCTGTTACGCAGAACACGGACGAACCCCTCATGAATAAAACACCTGCCTCTCTTCATTCAATTTACCAAAATTAAACTTAGTACAAAATCTGCTTGTGGTCTATCAAATGTTTTGATTTACTCCGGGCATATCGTAGTGCCGCAACATAAGCAGATTAATAAAAGCATGTTTGTGCTGGACGAACTCCAGAAACACATATCGTAACAGAAAACGACCTCTTTAATCACCACGCTACATCCTGTTCGGTCGACGTACGAGTGAGCGAGATGGATGATAATCCATCGTTGGTTAGGAACATGGTAGCCCATCGGCGGGCGTGCGGCATAGACTCAACGGACCGCAAATTTGTCGGAACTACCAATGAAATCGGATTACTTATAGAGTTCGTGGCGAGGGAGCGCTAACGAGCGAGAACACCATTACAGACGTCAGTGGCGTCTTCAGATGCGAATTAGATTTGCCGTCAAACTTCGAAATATTGCTAGCGATCTTTGATAAATATTGACACTGTTAGTTGCATCTGCCTGGACAAGAATCAAACGATGTTTGAAGCGGGCTTTAATGAACTTAAACTGTATTGAATTTGAGTTAGTTTGTAGATTTTACATCACAATAAATATTCAAATAGCTTAAAATAATGTGTCACTCTTCCTAGTACCTTCATGATCAAGTAAAATTTTCCAAAAAATAGTTGAACTTTGCTTTGAGATGCAGGATTCTCAAAGCAAGTTTCAATTATTGCAACATACTTCGTGGCATGAAGTCTACTCATTGATAATGATGAGGTAGACCGCTACGCCATTCATACAATCCGCCAGAGGCTTGTTGAAACTGCACTCACTGACATACATGTACACATACAAAATAAACTATCTAAACTAGTTCCATAGTTCCCTCGATCTGTAAACAAGCTCTAAGAAGTATTTGAACGACATTGTACAATGGGTTTTGTACGTGTGGCTAGTGTGCGTTCATATTTAATTTTGCTCGCACACATATAGATTGTTACTGAAGTCTGGTGTTAAATTATGTAGTTACGATCCATAAATTCAATAATGTAAAATTAAATATAATTTTGAGGGAGAGAGGCCATAGCAAGAATTCGCAGTCGAATGCCCTTAATTTGTTTTTTATTTTTATTTACTCTCTTTTTTATAACATAAATAAAATTAAAAAATATCTTAAATTGTTGGGCTAATAGAGACTAAATAAAAATTATTTCTAAAGATATTTTTATAGAGTGTGTTAGAAATATATAATCCAGAAGAGATTTAATTTTCATTTCGTGAATAACCTATTTATTATTACATTTTTATAAAAGTGTTTCCAAAGACCTTACTCAGTTGTATTTGTTTACATGTTAGTTGGTTTACATTTAAACTACATTTATCACTTTAATATTGTTTTATGTCAGTCGACATCATTTATCATGACGCGTGTGTGTAATTTTAGGACTAACATCGAACCGAAAAAATGAGAATATTTTATATTTTTGTTTAAGTTAATTGTAGCACGTAGGTCAAGTGCAAATAACATACTTCGTAGACAAATCGTTAGTTAGTTCATAAATATAAATTGCTACTTTAAGACTGTAATGGTTCCACTAATGTTGCAATTACTGTGGAAGGCAAACGGTGTTACATTCATTAAGCAGAAAGCATAAAGGTTAAAGCACTTCGATCACATTTTTGCTATTGCTAGTCAATAATGTTTGATATAAACTGGACAAGTAAGGCTTGTAATGTACACACATAGATATATTGTAACGTAACCTTCAAAATAACCTTAACCTAGTACATAAGATAGGATTGAAGTAATCATACAATGTAAATGTAAAAGGTTATTAAGATTTATTTGTTTGTTATCAAGTGCACAATTTCAAAAAGCTTTAGGTTTTATTTATATATTATAAGCTCTTGCATTAACCGACTTTAAAAAGGAGAAGGTTCTCAATTCGTCGGAACCTAATTTTTTTATGTATGTTACCCGATTACTCAAAGATGACTAGACCGATTTGGGTTTTTTTGTTTTGTTTGAAAGGGTGGTCTCATGATCATCAAGTCGGGATCTGATGATGGGATCGTGGAGAAATAGAGAGGACTCTTTAAATTTTATAGACACACTTGAAGTGATTTGGGTAGTTTGTTAACATTTAGTTTATGTGAACCACTAAAAAGTAAAAAATAAAATAATGATTAAATAAGTACCTACTTTATAATTTTGAAGTTGGTGCCAAGTAAATATTACTACAACTTTACTACAATAGCAAATTAAGATTGATAGCTATGCCTAGTTATTCTTTTACTTGGCACCGACTTCTAGATTATAAAATCGAAATACGAATTACTTTGTGCGAAGTAAATTTATTTTTACTTTTTAGTTTCCTTCCTGATTTAAGTCATTTTCTTTGTTAAAAATTATTTTATTATTATTTTAGTAATAGGTGCTCCTTAGTAAAATTTGTTGTCTTAAATTTGGTAAAACAAAGCCGTGGGCAAATATATGTTAAGTATAGATATGATAAGTAACAACAAACAGTTTTTTTTTTATTTTTCAATTATTTTTCATGTTCTTCCTTTTTTGTTTTAATTAGGCCTGCTAATATTTTCCTCAAATAGGTGAAGGCACTGACTCCTATAAAACAGGTGCTCAGAAGCCAGAGGCTCAAAAAACAAAATGCGATTCTAAAACATTTTTGTTATTATTATTTCTACACATACATTCATAAATTAATTTCTAACAGGATACCTACAAAATAAAATAAATTAAACAACGATGAATTACCCATAATAATAACGTCTAGTGGAAAATAAGAGCAGCGCCTGTATTTAATTATTTTATGCAACAACCACGGCATTTAAATTTCATATTAAATTATTCCAAAAAATATTGCAGTACTACTGCCATAAAAAAATGCAATGTAATAATGAATTACGTATTGAGAATATCATTAAATATAATGGTCATGTACATAACCGTAGCAATAGAAATAGTGGCGAAAAGTGAATGTTTGCAGTGTGAGCCTTACGACTTGCATGATCGTTAAATTTATACTTTTAAGCTCTCAGAATACTCAAATAAAGTTGTACCACCTACATAAAAGTAAACTTGTTTTATGATATGAAAATTAACTTACCAGTTTATACAGAATATGAATTCTTGTATACTCAAAATTTTGCTTGCTTTATCTAGCTCTCCTTTCAAAGCAGTTTGTACAAAAATTTAATTTTTAAATAATCTTAAACTAAAACAGTGTAACCGTTATATCTAAAAGCATAATATACAGGCAAAATGGTCTTCAATCTAGAATCTAGAAAGACGCTCACAGCTGAACCACCCATCCTGTCGAAATTAACGGCCATGGTTAATGTTGTTAAGTTACAAATACCTACATTGTAACGGTAGTATTACAGCGTAGCTAAATGAGTTACTCCCAAAAAAAGACACATAAATTAAATAATTAATGACCCTTTTCAACATATTCATAAATTATTACAAGAGGATAACACAAAACTGTTCTCAAAGGTGCTTAGCCACAAACGTGCTCCAACTCAACAAAGATTTACAAGGATATAACATTATTCATCGCATGCACAAATTTCATTAACGAGAGCTTGATTTATATTTTATTCATGCCACATCCTTAATTAATAAGCGGGTAATAAGTGGGTACAAGACAGGATTTTGTCATGAGATAAAAACCTCACAAAAGCCTTGTGTGAAGAAGAGAGAAAATTCAATTAATAATGTAGTTACTCCCGTGCTATTACTTCTTGATTAATCACGTCGCCCGCAAATTGTATTATTATTTCTTTCAGATTCTGTCTCTCCTGTCGTTCGTTTATTGCGGATTACTAACTGGTCGATTGGTTGGCTACAACCTCAATAGCGATAATTCGTTCCAAACCACTGACTATTTATGTATCAATTCTTGTGCGTTATTTCAAAATGAAATAATATTTGATTAGAAATATCATCCAGTCCTTCTACGAGTGATTTAATTGCAAATAGAACTTGTTTGAAATAGGAAAATCAATGTGAACCTGCATTAGAGTTTATTTTTATAAACTGACTAGGTAATTTATTCATGTGGAGCGAGTACAGAGTCAACCGGAGTTGGAATAGCTATTCTGGTTATTTTTGTGTTGACAACAAATCTTTTTATATTGTATCAGCCCAAAACTTAGCTATGGCTATTGCATTGTCAGCAGCGTACATGCAATCCTCCTGTGTGCAGTTGTTTGGGCACACAGGGTACGATATCAGATGGGCCATCGTTTGAGGATTGGCACCACACTTGCAGTCTAGATCGGAACTATCAGGGAATCCCCACCTGGACAAATTATGTTTAGTTCGGCTGACCTGTGTCCGAATTCTATTTAAAGGCTTTCAGGTAAGCCCATGGTAAATCATGAGGACGATTCTACGCCTTTGAAATGAAAGGTTTTGGGAGATGAGAATAGTTATTAAACCCGCGAGTACTAACGCTATGAGCATTTTGCTCACACAAATTTTAAAACAATTGCTGTCTTGTCAAAAACGCGTATAGAGCTCTGGTTCACTCAGTTGCTGAATTTTATATGCCCTTCTACCCGCATAAACCGTGTCAGTGCGCAAGAGCAGCTCGCGAGGGGCAGTTGTTTGTCTCGGTCATCACCGTGCGGCATTTTACTGACCACGCGAGCGTCAACTTTATGTACGAAACATGCTATAACTTCATGTGATATTAGCTAGGGTCAGATGTGTTATGATGAAGACTGAAGTACAAAAGTAAAACTATAAGAAATATTTTGTATTGTTTTTGATATTTTAATTATTTTGTAAGTGCCATAAAAGACTGGCTATTTTAGTTGTCCTGTGATTGTTAATTTTTTTTAGTTATTATAATTGTTTTGAACTAAAATAAATAGTAAAATACGAGTGTTTTATTAAAAAAATACAAAAAGATATACAAATTGGCACTTAATAGGTACATTTCAAGCTGCTTATAAATTGTGAGCAAAATGCTCTACGCGCGAGCAATCGTGTAAGTTGTGGAAGGCGCGAGTTCTCGCGGGTTAATACATAATCACGTTCAATCCCCATAAAGTTCAAATTCTAAACATACCACGAATTTTAAAATAGTAAATTTAAAATAATATTTTCAAAGTTACTAGGTTATTGTCAAAGGTCTGTAGAAACGCCCAATTCACACTAGATCAGCGCGGCTAAGAATGGCTTAACCCCTTTCGCTCTAAGCTCACGGCTACTAATGGGACGATTTAAACAAGGCAATTATCACTCAACTTATCATTTGCCTTTTAACTCTTATCTTCTCATTAAGTTGTATTTTTTTTAAAGAAGTTAGTAAATATGTATATGTCTCTGTAAACTAAAGCATGTAGTCTTAGTTACATAAATAAAATACGCCCTTTTTTAAACAACTTTCGCACTCAAGTAAGCCACGAGAAACTTTACAAATACACATTAATAGACACAAAGTACAACCAGATGCAGCATATCATTTAAGGATCACAAAAAGTTTTGTCCTATGCGTGAATCGAACCTACAACCTCATGTATGTACCTAGACTTAAAGATGTATAGTAAAACAAACATATTCATTGAATTTTATTAGAATATTGCCATAACTTAAAGTTTTACTATTTTTGACTGCGAATTAATATATTTTGATTGCCGATAGCATATGGTAGAAGCAAGTTCTTGAATACCATTTACGGTCTCGAAAATGCAGTGTAAAACGGCCCTTCAAACGAAAAACGAAAGAAACATAAAATCGCTAAATTTGGGCAATATTTGGGAAGGAATATATACAGTAATACTTTATAGCAGACGAAAAGGGAATTACTGAGATTATAATATCATTCATTCAAATAATAATTATGTTTGCGCAGGTACGTAGTCTACGTAGGTACGTAATAATCTACATTTCTTTAAACAAATTAGAAATGTAGATTATTACGTACTTACATAGACTACCTACTTGGAAAATACTTTCTTGAATAAAAGTTTTATCTTAATACAGTACCTAGCAGGTTTCCAGAAAGTTTTAGAGATATACATCTCTATTGAATAGCGCTGTTTTGGTTTTAGGTGAAATTTTATTAACTTTTTGACAATTCCTGGTATTATCAACGTCAATAGGTTAACTGCTTACCTTCAGAAGAATAGCGTGCGTGTTTGCTACCGTATCTACGCGTTACATATTAAAACATATCTACTAATTTGTTTCGATTGAGCTTTACTCGTGTGTAACTATGTCAAATTCTTCCTGATGTTAAACATTTCTCCATTCTAACTTAATATTCTTTAATAAATTTAATGTATTATATACAATAATTACGTAAATCAGTATGTTTTCATAAACATTGTCAGTACAGAGTAGAATTTCCTTTGATCATGCTAAATTCAGTAGAGATTAATTTTATTACTTAGAAAATTACTAGCGTATTTTCCTTACCTAATAAGTAACGAAAGCAAAATTATATTAGTAGATAAGTATATAAGATTAATTAGTCTGAAGTTACTTTAAAAATAGTTATTTAAAAAAATAGGTAAGTAACTTCTAAGTAACTACAAAAAGTTGAAAATATAGTCTCAAAAGTAATTAATTAACTATAAAACATAGTTTTATATAATAAATTGTAGCTAGTAAGTATTGTCATTGAATTCCTATTGTTATGGTCACTTCTCTTCTCGTTAGAACATATTAAATTGATAGTTGGTTGCGATTGAGTTTGTAATTTTGATTGATCAGAATTTTTAATCTAAACTGTCCATATTATATATATTTCAAAAGGCTTTGTCCTGACTGACTGACCGATAACGCACAGCCTAAACCGCTGATCTTTGTTTTTCAAGTTAGCGACTTGAAATTTGGTGGGTGTATTATTCTTAATGTCTAAAAGTATACCAAGAAAGTGATTTCAAAATTCAACCCGTAAGTGTGTGAAAAGGAATGACAACGTTTTTACTATAATTCATAAAAATTATAGTTTCGAATGTCACATGTTAGATAACGCTTTTTCAAGACATTTTTGAAAGCAATAATCCTTTAAAATCCGGGGCATCATACAAAACAAAAAAATCATCATTATAATGTAACAAATTGCTTACAAGTATATAATTGCAAACCAAACTAAAATACCATTGCGCATTCTACAAAAAGTGAAACAATATTAAAAAGAATTATGCAGCTTACAATCAAATTGTTTTGTAATATTAATATACACTCCGTTTAGTTTATTGTTTACTACTTTCCGATACTACCAGCGCGGTCAAATTCTCATAAATTCACCCTTTTATTACCAAATTAAAGCCCCCTACTAACTACAGGGCTTTTAACATAGTCGAATGATTAAGGGTACAAATTATGTATGCCTTTACTTGGAAGGAAGCGAAAACAATTTGTTATGTGAAAATATATTATTAATTAAACGATAGGTGAGACAGAGAATTAAGTTTGATTTATGTTCTGATATTATCGTACAATATTTTGTTCTAGTTTGTGTTAATTTTAGAATCGCATTCGCATAAAATAACAATAATAAATTTTGTGGATTTATTTTTATGTTGGATGGAAGCATGTTATGTATTTCTAATGTTAATCAGAGTATTGGTAGCTGTTGTTGGGTCAGTAAATTTGTAGCGGTATTTTATTTTCACAAGATACCAAGGGTCAGTGATGATTATAAGAAGGACTCAAACCTGAAAAAGAAAGATTAGAAGATAGAAGTAGAGGAAGATAATTTAAAATTACAATAGATAATTTCTACGAGAATTAGAAATACAAAAATTCAACTAGTCTTACAATAGTAGTAAGTAATAAAATGAAGATGTTTATAAATTTGATCCGCGACATATTAACAATAAGATAATTTAAAAAAAATGACTGAAATAATTTAAACGGTACGGTAGGTAGAAAACCAAATTAAATGTCTAATTTAGGGCAGTTAAACTCATCAATCTCAGCAAAAGACGAAAGTTTACTAATCTACGGAATGGAAGCTCTAACAAGATTTCTAAAACTATTTATATCCTATCAAGCAAAACTGATTTTAACAGAAATATTAATTGTATCAGGTAAATGCCGCTTTTTCTAAGGTGCTGGAAAAAGTTATCAATAAGTAACTATTGGATTATTTGGAAAATAGTAATATTTTATCTGAAAAGAAGTATGGGTTTCGCAGTGCCAGGTCCACAGAGGACGCAGTCATAGACCTGGCCGACTATATCACTCAGAATATCGTATATACCAGGGCAAGGCTTGTACCGGTAATAGTGTCGTATTGCGTCATTTACTGTACAAAGGTGCTTAAAATATTGAAATTTAGAAAATGACTACATAAATATGTTAGTCACAGAGATATAAATCGTTAGATGTGAGTGTGAGAGAAGTTATGACGTCCACGGACACGACATCGACAATTCGCCCGCAGCCACGACAGACAACGAAAAATGAGACATCTAAAGTCTCGCTCCCGCATATTGTAAATGTATATAGTTAATAATTCAGTACTTACGCATGAAATGTAATTCCCTTGGAATTGTTTGTGTTTCATATATTATTAGAACATTTTTTAAAAGCACAGGAAGACATAATTAATACACTTTGTGGCTTAATTACCAAAGACAAAGAGATAAACAACACACACCGTTCACTTCTGCTAACAAGTCACTACGACGGAAAGAGAGAGCTCACTCATTCCAACAATGACACGTTTTCGTGCTCTTTATACATATTATGGGCGCATCTAACGATTTAAATTTCTGGTTAAACATAATAAAATTTCTTAAATACCCGTCTTATTTGTAACTTTCTAAACATGAAATATTTTTTCAAATCGGTTACGTAGATCTTGAGTTAAATCGCAACATACAAACAAACAAAAATATCAAATATCATAAATCAAATCTTTTCTCTTTATAATATTAGTTTAGATATAAAATTCGAACTTAAAGTTCTCCATTTTCTTAAATCCCCTCAGCTATTCAAAACAAAACTTATTTAAATATTAACTACAACACGTACCTACCTTTTAAACTTTGTAACGTTCACCCTTAAGCCAGTTTACATAAACACATTTTCATTAACAAATGGTGAATGTCAACGGAGGGCTTTTCAGTACCTACGAGTAATAATACTACGTTAACATCTTAATCTACAAAATGTGCGTGGATATCGCTAATGACTGTCAGAATACATTTTACTAACTGTTAACAAGAACATTTTGGGCTACCTCACCATTTGTTAGGCTATTGACCTTTCACATTTTCTCTTTATAATTTATAAATAAAATTTAGTATCTTTTATATTAGATGTTTACAAAAGGTCAAGCGTATTTTAGACATTATAACAAGCAATTAAGTGATGGTAACTTGAGATACCCATGCATGCCGGTTGACAATAAATGTAGCGTTAAATGCTTTGTTATATTTATAATAATTCTACATACATACATACATAGCTTCATGCCTTTTATCCCCGAAGGGGTAGGCAGAGGTGTTTAACCACCAACTTTTCGGCGTTTTTTTATTTTTAGATCCCATGTAACAGGGGGTGAGCCTGTGGCCATTTATCGGGCATAATTCCAGACTCCGGCCTAAAAGAAAATCCTAATATCACTTTACCCGACCCGGAGATCGAACCCGTGACCTTGTGGGTAGTAATCCGTACATCCGTACCATTGAACCACAGAGACAGTATCTAATAATTCTATAAACGTCTAAAAGACTTTTTAAAATTAGATACTTATCATAAAAACGAAGACAACTTCACTTTAGAATCTTGTTTTTATTAGTACAACAGAAATAGACAAAACAAAAAGTTAGAATAAAATAATACTGCTTTATGAGGTGGTGGTAGGCCCCCTGTTACCGCTTATTCTTCATGAACTACAGATAAATAAACCTCATGAGAATGCCTTAGAAGCACTTTAATAAGGCCATTATACCGCTTGTAGCCACAGTTGGCATATACATAGATTGATGATCGTCGTATGACGCTATTAGGTATAAGATACGTGCCCCCCATATTCTTGAGTTAATCCGTCAAACGTTTCTTGCGCCAAAAAGTTATACCTTCAGTCATATTTTGTATGTTACGTATTTGTTGAGGTATATTGCAAATATTAATAATAAATTAGGCTTTGTTAAATTTTAGATTTAACAAACAAATATTACGTTAGTTCACATGATGTTTGCATTATAATTTAATAATATTGTAAAATGAGGGCTCCTGGATACCACACATTTTATTTTCTGATTGCTATAACTAAAAACATTCATAGAGGCACTCGTTTACAAGCTTCTTAAAATTATAACTTTCAAAAGATTGTAATAATCTGACAATTAAAAGGATTTTTTGACCGACTTCAAAAAGGAGGAGGTTATCAATTCGGGTCGCATGTTTTTTTTTTGTATGTTTGTTACCTCATATCTCGGTCATTTATGAACCGATTTGAAATATTTTTTTTCATTTGAAAGGGTATACTCTGAAATTGGTCCCATTTTTTTATTATAAGAAATGGTTCAGTAGTTATATGTTTGTAACAACAGAACTCGGTCATTTATAAACCAGTTTGGAAAATTCTTCTTTTATTTGAAAGGGTTTACTCTGAAATCGGGTCCCATGTCATTTCATTTTCAGCGTCTTCATTTTTTAGAAGCAGGGGACTATGGTTATCAATATAATTTGGTAGTCGTTAAAGCCAAGTTAGAGGTCTTATGGTCGTGAGAAATTACAACAGCAACGGGCGGCCTTAAACCTGTCTTCTTGGCGGGCACCGACTCCAAAATAACTGATTTAAAACTATAAATAGTAAAGTATTATAGGTATCAAGGATTGCGTTGATTCCCCTTTAATGTTCTTTGCTATGAAGTAATTAAAATATTATTTTCTACTTTTTAGTTAAGAATTGAACATGTAGGTATTGTTTGAAGTCGGTTTTCATTTTTTTTTCTAAAAATAATTTTATTTGTTAGTTTTTCTTGTGGTAAGAAGTTAGTTTTTGAAGGTGTTTTTACATTTTTAAAGCTAAATACATACATTAGGTATTTATTTACTTGCCTAATTAATGATAACTCATAATAAAAAACAATGTAAAGTATAATTATTATAACATACCTATTCATACACGCACACGCTTTACTAATTAACAGGGCGGTACAGTAATTTGAATAATTTTAATAAATGTCAAAAAGTATTTCATCTCTTAAATCCCAAAGCGATTCCATTAATGGTCATGTTATTATACCTATACAGATAATACCTAGTGGGGTGGAATGGTCCGTTTTAGGAACCCCATGTCAACCGGACTCTGTTTCTAAACTTATGCTGTCAATCTGTCTGTCTGTCCACTCAGTATTTAATTGTGCCAGTTTGGGACGGTGATTGTGTTTATTATGTAGTCAAATGATTTTTTTACAGAATATGTTTCTTCAATATTTATAAGAATAATAATAAAGCGCTGTCTATTAGATATGATTTTAAAATAAAAAATCAATAATAAACTATTTTAAGAAGCTTACATTTCCTACAATCAAATAGCCTTCAGATGCGAAGTTGATAAATATTTTATTTCAGTTGGCGTTATTTACAACAAAACCCTTTTATCTTGGAGGGTATTTTAAAATTTTATTTTTACTAAACACAATACACGGGTCGAGTATCGAGTTGACGGGTGGACTGCAACGGTTAAATTTCCCAACGGGTAGTACCGAGGGACCGCAGGCCAATGCTTGGCTTGTGTAACAGATCAATTGCTTTCGCCAAACAAAGTACACGGAGTCGCGTTGTTGATCAGTGTTTGAAACAGAGTCTGTTTAAAATTAAAGTTTTAAGTAAGTTTAATGTTTAAAACATGATTTAATTGCTTAGCAGCCAAAATGTAAAATAAATAATAGCTTAGCTCACAAAGAGTTATAAATTAAATACAGAATAATAAGTATAATTAAAAAGCAGTAGTTGTACTTGCTAAATCATATGAACCTAATTATTTTTATACATAATACTATTCTCATAAGTTCCCTTCATTTCTTTCAGGACTTCCACGTAGAATAATAATATTAATAATAATAAGAAATCTCAGGTTTATTGCTCGAGACCCTATGGGATAGAGCGAAACGTGGATGTTTTGTTATGTTTAAATCCCACCCTTAAAAGGTTTTACGATTACCTATTAATATCCTTCAGAACAATTTAAACATAATAAATATATCTAACTTACAAAAAGATTAACTTTCTTATCGACTCTCGTATAAGGTATCATAAAACACCAGCAATATTTCAAATAGATTGATATCTGAAGAATCTCGAACAGTATGCAAGCTATCAGCTTTGACTGATGGTTCTCGAATACAGGTGCAAACTTCATAGGAAATTAAGTTGCACATAACAGGCAACCGGTGACCGAGCTAGCTACGGATCAACTAGAACACGCACTTTTCAGTTAAGCATAAAATGGTATTATACTCGAATAGGTAATTTTTATCAACAAATAACTATCTCAATTCCATCATAATAAAATAAAGATAATTACTTAAAATGGTTGCTAAAAATTTGTAAGCGTAACACCTGCAGGTCAACTGGTCAATATTAGCCTAATGAGAGGTGCAGTTGCGTTTCGATCTAACAATTACCAACAGGGATCTACGAAAGCCTGGGTTCGTAACCAGTTTTCAACAATGACAAATGGTTTTTGTACATAACTGGTTTCTAGTACTTACAAAGAAATATTCTTACTTTTACAAAACTATGATCTCGTTCAAGAAATCCGCGTTCTGTTTTTAAGTGAATTTATGAGCAGTCTTGCACTGTAAAGTCTTGTTTCTAATGAAACTCTGGTTTCAAAGATATAATAATAGTGGCCATAGTAGTGGACAATTTAACGTGCTATTAAGTTAAATAAACTAATGATTTTATCACGTATATGTTGGCACACGCGACAGTGTAATGAACTAATTAATACTAAGTAGCCTGCAACAAATAATCACGTAGTCGTATATCGCATGTATAATTTAATACACTATTTTATGAATAAGCTTGTTAGATTATTATAAAATCGAGCTTGTTTCTGCTTTGTAGGTGAAGTAAGTGATATTAAATTGGGGTTTGAAATAATATCTTCAATTCCTCTTCGTGTTTGGATTCGTAGCTTCTCCTTTATGGGAGTTGTTTTGTAAATACTTTAAAGATTGATGATGGACAAACTATATCATGAAAAGGCAGCCGCGAAACCATTTATCTAACAAAGTAAAGGCAGCATTGTCTTGTGTAAAACTACCCTCGCTAATTTCGCCAATCCACCTGTTAATTCGTCAATAGTAAAAACAAGTCAAAACTATAAATAAGTTTCGGGTGCCATTTGTGTTGTAGTATCTAGATGTCTTTCGGCTAAAACTAATACTACATTGGTCATTGTAGCTCAATTTGCGCGTAAATAAACCAATTACGGAATAAAGCCATTTCATTGCAACACTTAAATTTAAACCAAATACAGAAACAAGCGCTCTAATAAAATATTCAGTCCATCGACGAAATATTTGTTACTATTTTCGGACGATGAATTTGTTTTGGTACAGAACTACAATCGTTATGTTATATTTATACTAATAATATTCAGAATCTATACTATTATTAAAGTGGAAGAGTTTGTGTGTTTGAACGCGCTAATCTTTGGAACTACCAGTCGGACTTGAGTAATTTTTTTGTGTATAGCCCAGTTCTTGAGGAAGGTAAGAGGCTATGTAACATCACGCTACTGGCGGCAGAAGCAGAGCAGTAAGCAAAGACGCGGGTGAAACTGAGCCGCGCAAAGCTAAGTAATTAACAAAAATCGGTAGGTAGTTTGAATCTGACATACCTATTTTAGCTATAATCGATGGCCGTATTCTGTCCATCTTTTTTAGAAAATCTATAATGACACCATAGTAGTGTCACCATGTTAGCAATTCGCAATGATAGCAATTTCATTAGTAGGCAAGATAAAAAAAGTTAGAGACCAATAAATAAGCGAGGTTGAAAATTTTCATAGGAGATTTCTAGGGCTTGGGAAACTCTATTTTCAACATTCAAAATTCAAAATCTCATAAGTCTTTTAGGTAGCGCTAATAAAATCAGCAAATTGCACGCACTGGTATAAATAGTAAAATGTGCTTACTAGCCATCAGGCTGCTTACTCGTTTCCTAACAGTCGAAATAATTGTAAATAATTTACAAAGTAAACACATTACACATTTTTTGTCAAGATAAACTTTTTTTTGTAACAAACCCATCGGTGTGTCATTCACGTACATTTACTTCCACCCTTCACTCTTGGACCAGCAGGATTTTGCTCTTATCTGTGCACACGGTGACAATTAAAATAATTACAGTTATAAATGGCTCCATGAGGTAGCCACGTGCGAGTAAATGTCGCCTGAGAATCCCTTAAGGGTCGTTACGACATACGTATACATGATTCAGTCATTTACTTCACGAGTTGAATATGGTTTCATTCGGACTGATGGTTTTTATAACGACTGTTTGACTCTCATCTTAGTCCTTGCCTTTTGCAAGAGCCGGCTGCTCTGCAATGATTTAAAAGTTAAACAACTTAAGAACAACACATTAAACATTAAGGCTACGGTAATGTTTTACTATCACAAAGAAAAGAAATAAATTTGAATACTATCGTGAGTTTAAACGGCAAACTATTATGATTCTATTTTAAAGCGTCAAGCGTTTTATTAAACACTCCTGTAATTGTCCCAACATAGTAAACAAGTTTGTGGTTTAAAGTACAATCCATAACACTCAGCATTTAAATGGCATTGACAATTCGACATGCGGTAGGTAAAAAGCATATTCTAATATTTTTGAATACGAACGCCATGATTAACCTTGTTTTATATTTTATAACACTAAATCTGCCACCAAATCTGTCAGTAAAATCCACGTAGACAAACTTCAGCAGTACACACGAATCACACAGTATTATTATATTATCTAACGTGTACAAACAAGCCCGCTTGTCATGTGTGAGGCATTACCGCTGTCATTTCGTAGCTGATAGCAACAATCAAAGAGAAGCTGGCAATTACCGGCGCTTATTACACGGTGGCAATCCGTTGCAGTGTTACTTGATGGGTTGAGGGGGGTATAGTACTTTATGTAGCGTAAGCTTGGTCAAACCATCCGATATACGACAAATTTGTGTACACCTGATTGTGTAAAGTAACGTAACCAAGATGCACTGAAAATCTATTAATGTAATACGTCTTCCTAAATAACTGCTGCTACACATAAATTAAATAAAAATAATAACATTTTTGAAAGGTATCTTTGTCCGAAGAATTTGTAGAATCTTTATACAAATAATCTCAAGAATTCGCATCGAGTTAATGAAATAGCCGAATTATAAAAAATATCTGATTAAGTTATCGTCTAAAATTTAATGGAATTCGTCAATTATAAAATAAACTGTTTAATTTTACTGAAAATTAGGCAAGCTGGAGCTTTTTTTTAGCTAAAAACATTAAAATTATTTTCATATTTTAATGGACATTCTGGTACCTATATATCTTTGACAATTAGTCCATTTTCTTTTTCAATATACATTTTTGTACTTATCTTTTAGATTCTATGAACTAAATTTTCATTAAAATATTTGCAGTAGTCGCTATGCCTAAAGGATTAAATTGATGTACGGGTAATAAAAAACTGCTAACTCTTCATTAAATTCGACTTAAATGCGAACAAGTCACAAACAAACGTAGTGGAAAACCTTATTGTTTTATTAAGCACACAATGGGTTTTTAAACCATATTTGAATCCGTGGCTAACTCGTAAAGTAAATCAAACTGTTTGCATTATAAATCAGAATCAAATGTATCTATTCGTATTTGTATTGACAATAGCTTGCTAATGTTACTATTACCAATAATATTATTATCTTTAAAATAACTATACATATTAGAGTAGACGTTGTCTAAATTTGCCTAAAAATTTTACAATAATAACAAAAGTCGCCTTGAAATCCCATAACGGCTTTACTATACCATACCTGGAGTTTAACAAGATGCCTTTTGGTTAATGTTCAACACTTGAATGAATGCCATGGACTGCTTACCATCAGGCAAAGTAGTCATTCTGGCAAACTTATATAAAAATACTGTTAACAACAAAACCCGTTTTTTAACCGAGGGTTAAAAATATTCTTCAACACAAATATTACATGTAGTTACGAGTATAATGAAACTACATAAAAAACCATAAAACGCATCTGATACAACGTTGGTTATACATTGTGGAGAATATAGCCTATTACCGCGTATCCGTAGTTGTTTCAAGACGAGATTAATCCCAAGATATTATAGTCATAGGTGTAAAGCCGAGACGGCTCACGTTATGAATGTCGTAAGTACCGTCACACTGCATTTCCGATAGTGTTGTACCGTTAAATTTATGAAGTCGATGAAAATTTAAATGAAATCTTTTTCTTTGAAATTGAGGAAGATTAATATATTGTAGTAGTTCTTATCGTTGAAAAAATAATTGAGTATTGTAAAAACATGTCTCTGTTATAATAAGATCAGCATTGAGATAAATAAACTTGCTAAGTAGATGCTATATCATTAGAGTCATTTTTATTTTCTTTTACATTTTACTCTTCGAAAGAGAGTATCGCTTTAAAATTCCCTTTCCATTACACGATAAAAACTAAATATTTTTGTATTATAAAATTATTACATACATTTAGTTTTTAACTATATTAAATATACACAATAAATATATACATCCAGCCAGTGCAAAACATAATACAAAGATATTTAATACTATCTACGCACTATTTCGCCTCTAGGACTCATCATATTAACCCGGCTTGTTCGTGAGACACATCGTTTTTGTTGATATTGCACGAGATCCCACTTTCCTCTGCCGGCAAAAAATGAGTAATATCCTACACACATAATATGCATCCAAAAGTAAAGATAAACGACTTTTCCTTTTTGGTACAAAATGTAATAGAGTGCCTTCACACCGCTGTATAATATGTTGTATGGGCAACATCTTTTAAGTTACGTAATATCTCTTAGAGCTATAAACGCGAAATGAAAGCATAAATTAGCCAGTTAATTATGTAAGATTCACGCTAATATTTATTTTATTGATTCTTTAATGATATTGACTGTAATTAGTTTTCAAATGAGGTATAGATGCGATATTGCGAAAATTACTTAGATAGCGCTCTTTAAGTGGCGGTCATTTGTAAGATTGAAAAGGAACCTCTGGGTACATTATCTGCTTAATTTAGTCGAAAAATTAATCTGCACTCCACTTTTGCTATTAGACAGTTTTCACATTTTAACTGAAAATCTGCACACGAGAACAAACCTTGTATCTGCCTTGTAGCTCGGCAAACTTTACAAACATACAATTAACGGAAACAAAGTACAACAAGACTCGAAACAAATTTATATGGATCACACAAAGTTTTGTCCTGTGTAGGGATCGAATCCGCCAACTCATGCAAACCACTCCACAGTGAGAACTCAAGCGACTGCTTTGCTCGGTGGTGACACCGAGGCAGTCATGTTTCATTTTTTCTTTCTCATATCTAATCCCACTTTACTAATTTTAACTTTACTTCACACAGTAATTTGTTCATCACAACCATAATATATGCCTCCTTTCAATCCTTACAAAACTAGGACAAAAAAATCTTACCAAGCTCTAACTTATTCTTCCCCAACAATTTATTGAAATAGATTTTATCGCCACATTGAATATACGAAATAAATTACTAAGAACAGTTACACAGCTCTATCTAAGAAGAAATATGGTTGGTTGAATTCTTGAAGGCAAAGTTTAAAAGGAACATTTTAGTCTTGATAACGCCCTGTCCCAGCGTCGTAAGATAAATACTTAATATTTAGTTGGAAACTTAGAAATGAGGAGCAAAGTTTCTAAGGCCGCTAAGCTGTGTCACATGTCGGAGCTTGATATAACAAGTTGTTACATACTGTTGCTGTCTTGAGTTTGTGTTTACGAAAGCAAAGTAGGAAAACAAGTTGTCCTACTGATGGTAGGTACATCGTGATCATCATCATCAGGCTTCCCTTTGTTTGGTGTGTCTCAAAAACATCGCTACTAGTCACTACATATTTCCAAATTTGTCCAAGGTTCATCTAATAACAATATTCATAAAAATATATAGTTCACGAAGTAACTGTCGTTGTCTGTGGTCTGCAACCCGCTAGCCAAGCGTGGGAAATATGATAAATATTTTCTTTTTGGAAGATATCTATGTTCTGAAGTGAATTTCTTCAGTCTGATGACACTCTATTTTCATTTACAGTGCGTACGTAGACTGTTAAAATGTAAGAATTTCAATTAAGGACTCATTTTCTTGAGCTTCTTGTAGTTAAATCTCGAAAAAAAAAATACTCGTCATTTACTTAAACTTATTCTCAGACTCATTCTCATTGTCACACTTTGACATGCCACAATGATACACGATATAGTTGCGGGATAAATGTGTATAGCTCACATTTACATGGCGTAATTGGCTCTAGTGAAACATTACTGTATACGATACGACAATCTGTTATATGAGTTTGTCTATAGAAGTTCGGTAAACAAGTAATATTTCTTTACTGTAATAATGTATGCTTTGTAAGGCGGATACGGCAAACAACCGCAGTTAATCATAACAAGTACAATATTCTAACAATACTTTATCTTAACATAAAAACGCTTTTTTCTTCTTTTGAAACAATTTACTCAGCTTCAGTGAAAAATAAACCCTTTCTAAGATATATTATGTTAGTTTAATCGAAACTCAATATTCATATATCGACATAAAGATAATCCCTACAGTGTTCTGAATACCAACGTTCCAGCAAATACTATGCCAAGGGAAACCGTGAACGTGTTTAGAGCAATTTCGTCTGCAAAGCACTAGGTGTTGAGTGAGCTATTATGTCTATGATACTTATCAAAATATGCTGAAACAATGCACACTTCAAACTAGCTACAAATGTACTAGTATGAGAGGTCGCGTACTCAAGCCGACCACTCAAAGGTTAAGTGCAGAGTTAAATTACTCTATCTTTGTGACATTTTTCCTCCTTAGACGACGGAGGAAGATATTATTTACTACCTACTTTGCTACAGACTTTACTGTAGTTATCTGAGAAAATTATTATAGTACAACAGAGTAAAAGCTCAGTTTTATAAAATAAATAAGTGCTGAAATAATGAACCTTTTTGATAATTTAACAACTTTAAATGAACATTATGGAAACTTTAATACCTAATCATGACTATGCACTAGTAGACTGAACGTAGTTTCTTTTTTACCTATTTTAGTCAGTAAAAAAACTCAAGGAATTAAAGGCAATTTAATAGCAGGTGGCAGTTTCAATACTCGAAAGAAAAAGTTTTTTCTTTTTGAAACTGCAGATAATTTTGTCCTTTCAAACAATAATATCTAGTTTATACCATTGCTTTGAAGTAATAATAAATTTATGCTAACGACAAACTTTTTAGAAAACATACAAATCATATTTATTTTTTAAAAATAGCACGCATTAAAATAAGGAACGTCGTACTAAATGTTAAATCGTGCGGCAGAACAATTTAACATAACTTTCTTGCTGAGTTTTCAACTCCAAATATTTGAACCCCGAGCGTTTTGCAACTGGTCGAATATGGTTGCTTCTTTCTTTGGAATACTTTTAAGAGGTAACTTTTCAAATAAATCAGTAGGCATTGCAGCAAGACCTCGCGGTCGCGCACTTATTCTTTGTTATCTGTGAACTGCCGGTAAAAGTTTTGGTGACTTATTTAAAATTTCTCATGTTCTAAAACCTTTTATATTATTGAAATTATGATTGTAGAAGTTGTGTCTGATCTCTATATTAATTTGTGATGTACTGTTACTTTTATTAAAAAATGTGTCTTAAATTTTAATCTCGCTATTTATTACAGTTTGTAGCCTCAATGCGAGAGTTACTTAATTAAATCAGACCAACAGTTTTGGCCGAAGATTGATCTCAGCTCATGAATATATGACAGTTTATTAGACATTCATGAAACCCTAAATTTAATTTGTTGCGATCATAGTAGACAGCAAAATAGAGGTTACTTTATTTGAAAATATGTGCCTTGCGATAATGTTTTAGTTGTAATTGGGAGGTGCAATTACAATTATGTAAATAAATCAATTCATTAAAATTGCTAACATTAATTTATGTGTTCTAATATAAAATACATGTTCTGTTCCTAAATTTTGCAAGGTGTGAAATTTTCAATAATTGTTTTGCAATAAATTGTTGGCTTTAGAAGAATTAGCAAGAAACTCAGGCCTCACTTTTCAAATTAATACTAGAAATGTACTATTTAATAAAATAGAAAGATACAAATATACCACATAAATGCAATACGTTGGCTTAACTTATGGTAAAATTAAGCACATTTTAAGGTGCCCAAAATATGGTAATATGACAGCGTCTCTTTGTTCTGTGTAAGGGGTAGAAACATCGCGTAATCATAATATTGTATTTTGAATTAAAATGCGAAGGTTTGTGGGTATGTATGTGTGTGTGTTTGTTACCACTCAGCGCCCAAACGGCCGAACCAATTTTACTACTTCTTATCCCGAAAATCGGTCTGGTTCCTGAGGTAGACAAAACATATTTTAGACGCGGGCGAAGCCGTGGGCGCAGCTAGTATGATTCATGTAAAATACAATTTAAGGAAAAAAACATTTATGACTGAAAATAATCACAAAATGCCACAAATTCATATTAGTTGTCATATTTATTGTAAAAATATTATTTCTATATCAAACTTTTTATTATTTAAGTTTTAATATAAATGGATTTTTGGTATTGAAGTATTTATTGTTAGTTAATGTTGTAATTTTTCTTGTTCTTGCTGAACGTTGTTAGCCTATATTTGGTAAAACATTTGCTTATCTGCAATGTAACAATACGTAGAGTAAGTATTACAAGTGTTACGTAACTCTAATACTTTGACTTTTGCGAAAGTTGTTTTTTGTTCACAGCTTCAAATTGTTTTTCTTAAACTCTTTCTATTTGTCGACAATTGAAGTTACCTAAACGAAAGCAAAGCCCAATTTTATACAGAAACTGGCACAGATCCTCGGAGCATTTATTGAATAAATTAAGTTTTATTAAACTCTGTTTGTGACTTGGCGAGCACAAGCTTCGACTTACCGACCTATTTGGAAATCAGATTACGCTTTGGTAAATAAAAACTGACAGGTCCCAACAACATTGTCGATTAAAAATATGGAGTTGCCCTCAATTAAATAAATTACTTTTATGTAAATTCGATATCTGTAATGTTGATTATTTCAGTTATTTTATTGAGTTAGAGTTACGTTATGTATAACCTTCCTATAAACATAAAATAATGTATAAATTTACATTATCAAATGGTATCTCAAAACAAATTTCGAAATATAAAAATAAATATTTAAAGAGAAAAAGTGTTATCCGTGTATAATAAAATACAAAGATAACACGTATATTTAAAGCTGATTTATACATTGCTATAATCATTGGAAATATATATTTGAGTTCTGAAACTTACGCCGCAATTTCTGTGCAAAGATGTCCCGCCAAACCGAAGAAGGTCTGATTGATCGCAGTAAGTTACTTTTTCATCACACATAACGCTGGCCCACTACACCGTCAAAGAATTCACGCATGTTTATTCACTTAGTTTGCAAACTGATGTAGAAGACACATGTTCAAACAAAAGTTTGCGCATTCACTGCGAAGAAGAACCCCTTTGTTGCAGCATCATAGTTCACAAGAGTTACTGTTCGTGTTTGCAAAAGCATTGAAGCCCTCTGTGTCAAAATTGGCAGCAACTTTCAATGTGATTGTGATTTGCAAGATAAAGTCAAACTAGTGATCAATAAGGTGTTTCAAATATCATCAGGTAGTCTGAGACTTATTTTGTTATCAATAAAACAAGGGTAGTAAGGATTTCTTATATTAAAGGTAGGTATAGTAATTATCATAAGTAGAACTTTAAACCTGACTATAATTGTAGTCATTGGATTTAACTACAATTTCATTATAATAAGAGTATAGAGTAGTAAAGGCACAATCAGTTCGAACTATTCACAATTAGTATGAACTACAATTCACGCCTACAAAAGCAAACAAGCTATAAAGTTAAGGTTAGTTCATCAGATAATGTAGTATCATATTTTGGACCTAAAATGACATGGCGATTTGACTGGCACAACACAATTTGTCACAAATAAAACTACTAAACAGAAAGTAGCGAATGTCTAATATTTTTTCTAAAGATAGTGTTTAAATAGCAGCTTTAAGGTTCTTTCTATTTAGACGTTTGGTGTTAAACGACTGTGGTGCCTCATAGACGCTTGTGTTTTCCATACAATTGACTCGTCACGAGCGCAGTACGAGGCCGGTAGAGCACGCACGACAGCAGGACGTCACATGCCACGTGTTTCGCTGCTTACTAGTGCTTACTAGTTCTTGTTTACTAGTGCAGACAGTGGTATTGTTTTTGTTTCATTTTATTTAACAGAAGCACTAACAATATTTCCTTTAATTCACGTATAAAGGATCGTGAGTATTTTTAGTTTAAGCAGTTGATATTAGTAGACTGCCATTATCTTGCAGCAGGACCCATACAGACTATTATAGTCAACTGCCGCTACTGTCAAAAGCTCGGTTACTGTGCTATTATGACGGTAAGAGTCATCAAGTCTTACCTTAGAATTCTATGTTATGTTCCGTAAAAACCGTAAATGGTATGATTGTTAAGAATAAACAACTAGCAATCTTTTTATTTTAAAATTTCTACTCGACGATACTTATTATAAATTTAAATTAAATTAAAATATAATTTTATTTGTAAATTTCATTATGTAAGTGCATACTTATAAATGAAACTTTATTCCAACTAGCTAGTTCTAAATGACTCTTTTCACGGAAATCTTAAAACAACTCTTTCACGTTCTAGTATTTTAATGCAATAAAAATATTTAATAAAAATAAGTGTTATTTTTAGTTTATCGTCGATTTCCATTGACATTTTCCCATTGACATAAAGCTTGAAGTATATTTTATTTTGCTATTCAACAAGTTAAGTAATTTGTATAAACATCTCAAAATCGTTAATATTTGTAGATTCACACACAACCTCCATAGCAAATGTACCTTATGTTTTGAATTTCAGCTGCAATATGAATTGCAATGTTCCCAAATAAAATTTAATTGAACATGTGGTCGAGTTCCCACCGCGCACCGGTCTGCTCTCAGTACCAGATTAGAGAGCTGTGATCGCTTCTCAGCTTTCACTCGTCGACTACTAAATGAGTTTTAATGAAGTAGTTACCAGCGCTGATGGAAAACTTACAGCTTTTAGATGCGCTAAAATATTAATGGTAAAAATTACAATGGAATATTTTTGTTAGTGACGATGACGTTCAATCGATGGCCAATTTTAAAAGCACAATGTTACAAGATTCAGATTATTTTTTAATACGGATAAAGTGACAAACAAGTAAGTTTATGGTCCGTTTG
Organism: Parascotia fuliginaria; assembly: GCA_963082885.1. Taxonomy (NCBI): domain Eukaryota; kingdom Metazoa; phylum Arthropoda; class Insecta; order Lepidoptera; family Erebidae; genus Parascotia; species Parascotia fuliginaria. The sequence continues at coordinate 13,660,439 of OY720176.1, read as the reverse complement.
AAGGTACAGTAGACAATACCTTTTTAAGAGCACTGAAAAATCTACCAGAAACAAAATAATATACACTAAAAATAATAAACTCGGGATTCCTGCTATTTAAAAAATATATTCCATTATATAAAAAGGAAAAAAAACAGAAGTAAACTGTGAAACTGGTATAAATGATTTTTAAATCAATGTTTCACGAACACTTTCACCGTTTCACCAGTAATCAAATCGACTGATCTAGAAAAGTATTCGAAAAACGTTTCCCTAATCCCCAAAGCGAACTTGGAAATAGAATCGACTTTTAGTTAGTTTTCCAAAAGTTGTGCAGTAACTGTAAAGCTATTTCCGATAAGAACGGTATCAATATCTAGTTATAAAGATAAGCAACAGTTAGTTGTTACTAAATGTCGGTGGCACTCTACGCTCGACTCCATAGTCGTAACATACGTGTTCATGAAACAAACCAACTCAGTAAAGAGGAGGCGGGTAACTCCCGCCACTTTTACAAAGAAGCTACTCCGCACAAAGTTTCACTTGACGTGGATTCCGAACGAATGTCGCCAGAGAGTCGTTTGAATAAAGTTAGCCTACTGATTTATGTGAAAACTTTTAGTAGTACTGCGTCCTCTGAATATGTGGCTCGTGTATTGTGTACTTATCTTTTGGTGTTTATTCGCTAGTTCTATTATTGCCTAATTCCCAAAGGCAGGGACGTCTGCACACTCGATTGTATTGTAAATAATGTGGCTGACTTAGTTGCTAGATACGGAAATACTGATCAAGTTTTGCTAAAGAACACTGTTAACTACTAAAATTAACTTAGTTGAAGTCTAGAAACTATTGATTCAATAATATACTATTGCTACACTATACGACACAAGAATCTCACGTGATGTACGTCACATGCACCCTAATAAAGATCAACTTCAATAACGCTACTCACGTTGGAAATCCACAAATCGGGTTTGGGCCAAAAGGTCTTTGCTAAATCGAAATAAACAGGGGCATCATCGAATTCCCATTCGGTCCTTTACATTTGATTTATCTGGTGAGTGGGATCAACTTGAGACGTAATTTATTGCTGCCGACGCGAAGGCCTCTTCCGCCGTTAATTCTGAGGACACGGCTAGATAACGCTCTTGACACCTTTGTTTAGGATACACACGGGCTATAGTGAGTGGCGAGTGCTTGTTAAAACTTCTCGTTTCTATTTTATGGTCCGAAGGGGATCGTATGTGGAGTATGTATTCGTGAGGTGGGGATCTTACTGTATGTTTCTCTAAGTCACATTTTTCTTCAGATATAAAATAACAAGTGAACATATTGTCTATTTAAAACGTGTTGTAAGAATGAATGCAAACAAGAAATTCTTATCTTATCTGAAATAAGTTAGCACTTCAAACTTTAGAATCTTTACCTCTATATTCAACAACTCATACAAAGGCATTTAGTTTATAATAAATGATCTGCAATAAAATATCTCAAATATTATTAAATAAACGTCTACATCTGTACACGTGATGTTGAACAAAACAACATAAACTACTCGTATTATCTACGTTTATTAATGTTAGAATAAAATTAAACATTATTTTCATAAATACTTGTTTATAATGAAGATAAAATTAAAACGGAGGCAACTTGATAAATATGTAGATTCAGTTATTGTTAAATCGCCAGTAAATATTTTGCATTTCAATTATAAAGGTACAAATTCGACCCATGAGAAAATAATTGAACATAATGACGTTAATCAGCTCTCCAACGACAGTAAATATATTTTCAGTAATATATTCCGCTTTCTGTGGTTTCAGGTATTTGGGCGACATTGAAATGAAAATTTTGCAACTGAGAGTAGATACTAATTAAGGTCTTTAGTCATAATTATCAAGCCCTTTAGGTGTTAAATCTGACTTGATTTGGCATATTATAAAATATCTTAGTAGGTAGAAAAATTCAATTTTTAACCTATTTATATATGTATTTTATAGAATTTAGTATACACAGTAATTATTGTCCAATAGCAGGAACAAATATCTTTTTCTTCATCGCTTAGCTTAGTGAGAGTGATGTGGATTTCTTTCATTAGCTACGGTTATTGTTTACTAGCAACTTAACAGTAGGTATGCTAAATCCTTAATTTTGTCAGTAAAAACAAAACCGATGTTGTCTACCAGACTATTAATTTGTTTTTAAGTCACAGTTTTTTTTCATATTACCCTACCAAAATGAGTTATTCAAAAACGTGATAAAAATATTTTGTATACAATCGGTGTCTTATCTAAAAAAGGTCAGTACAAGGCCATACTTCAAAAAATGGAGTGCGATCAAAACAAGATCCTCCTTATTGTGAACGGTGAAGATTAATTTTAAGATGTTTTATGGGCGGAAACTTTAAAGAATATTATTCTTATAAAAATAATATCACATCAATAATCTAAAGATGTCCATTTTAATACAAACCTCTCCACATCCAACGATTGGTTAGTTGCGTAAAACGATTTTTTTAATAAATCCTAAGACCAACCTAACTACCAATATGTAATTACTAGGTATGTATTTCCAAATATTAACTATAAAAAGATTAGAATATAACAATAACAAGTACTGCTATTATTATATTATTATCACTGTCATAATATTCAAGTAAAATAATTAAGATTATTGTTTAGTTAGTGTTCGGATTATCAAAAACACCTTGTTCTATGCATTGCAAATAAAGTAAATATTTGATTTCTTACCCATCACAAAAATGAATTTTTTTTTTCATAAAACCAAAGTAGAAAAATGGTAAAAATGTTGCGTACTTGTCTAAGAATATAAGGATAAGCATTTATTGACGTGATCCGGGTCTGAACTCAATACGAGGCATACAATAAATACGCATCATTCGCGTCATTTGCTACCTATTGCGAATAAACTAGACGAGGTACTGTATCTAGTTGTAACTCGTACAAAACGAGATCTTTGGTAGCTTTCTGTTAGAAAACTATTGTGTAGTATAATAGTTTACGAAGATTGGTGTTTTGAATCTACGATATAATTATTGTTTCCTAGGATCTTAAGTCAACCAATACCAGGTTATCTGGTGCTGATTGAAGTTAATATCTGCAGTAAAAGTTCCTTAGAAGGGATTTAAACTGCGATTCTCATGCCTTCTCTGCATAAAAATTTCTAATACAAAGAAAGCAAGAGAATTGACTGTAGGTACTTGCTTTAGCGCATGCCAGTAAGTTTACTTAGTTGATTTTCAGCTAAATTGTTGACGATATTCAAATACGATTTCTTTAAAGAATTCGTTATTTTAAATTTAAAAAACTCCTACGCCATCCCTGGAGTCGTAAAAGTGAAATTGCTAATAAAATTGTAGTAGGCAGATGGCATGTCGTCAGAATTTCTTTCATTAAATCTGACTTCTGAAGTGTCTATTAGGTGCTGAAACAGCCAACAATTTGTTATATGTAGTAAATCACGTACGGTTAGTGCTGACTTTAAATCTCGTTTGAAGAATAATGTCTGGGTTTTAAACACTGAACACATAAGTAATTTCTACCAAAACGTACGTGATCCGAGATAAGTTTTCAGTAGTTTACATTTACATTATTTAAACATTACTAAAGTTATGATGACGTTTAACTCCAAATATAATCTTAGAACTCTCGCCGGTACTTGGGCGTAACTACTAGGAGATTTATACCTTACGAGTCATGGCTAGCTTCGTTGGCACGTGAAATGTGATGACAATTGAAGGTTCCAGGTTTTTGACAATAGGTTTATCACCTCATACCTGCTATTATAGGAGGAAAGTATAAAAAGTCGGTAATTTATTTAAATGTTGGAAATGATTAATAAGGCCAATAATTGTGTTGGTTTTAATCTATGATTACATATTAAATTTTTACTCACGTTATTCCTCTCCCTAAGGTACAAACTCCTTCCCTTCCTAATCACTTCAGACCCATATCCATTCTCCCCTTCCTGTCCAAAGTGCTTGAAGCTTGTGTGCATAAGCAACTGTCACATCACATTTACACGCACAAACTTTTAAACCCGTTTCAGTCCGGCTTCAAATCAGGTCACAGCACTGTTTCCGCTCTCCTCACAGTGACTGGCGATATCAGAGAGGGCATGGAGAATACTAAAGTCACCGTATTGGCTCTAGTTGACTTCTCAAAAGCTTTTGATACCGTCAGTCACGATATCCTCCTAGCAATCCTTTCCCATCTTATGATCTCCTCCGAGACTCTGGAATGGTTCTCAAGTTATCTTCGAGGTCGCCAGCAGTTGGTTCGCGTAAATGAGCAGTCATCGAATTGGCGTGACATTGTTTCTGGCGTTCCTCAAGGCGGTATACTTTCTCCTTTGTTATTTTCAATTTTTATTAACCTCATAACTAAGAACCTTCAGTGTGAGTATCATCTGTATGCCGATGACTTGCAGATATACTATCAGGCTGACGTGGACAAAGTGTCGTCCGCTATCGTCATGGTCAATAGGGATCTGGATCATATTAAGAATTGGTCTGATAGGTTTGGCTTGACTGTTAACCCCGCGAAGTGTCAGGCCATAGTGGTGGGTAGCCAAAGATTAATAAGCAGGTTAGACATAGCTACGCTTCCACCTCTTATTTTTAATGGTGAAGTCATAGAACTGTCACCAACAGTCAAGGACCTCGGCCTGATTATTGACACTACGTTGAATTGGCGAGCTCAAGTGGCTCAAGTTAGTCAAAAAGTCACTGGTACCCTGCGTGCTCTATACCGACTAAAAAATTTTCTTCCATGGAGGACTAAGGCAATGCTGGTGCAGGCTTCAATTTTTCCTTTAATCGACTATGGTGATGTGTGCTACTTTGACCTGAATGCAGAGCTTCTCAATAAACTCGACCGTCTTCTCAATAACTGCATTCGATTTACTTTTAACCTTCGTAAGTATGACCATGTGTCCACTTATCGTTCCCAGCTAAAATGGCTAACTATTTTTCAACGCCGAAGTTTGCGTGTGCTAACCACACTATATTCAATTCTAACTTCCCCTAACCCTCCTCCTTACTTGACTCCTTATTTTCAGTACCTTAGTTCTATCCATGATAGAAATCTTCACTCCGCTAATAATCTTCTCTTAACTTGTTTCTCTCATACAACAGATTTTGTTCACTCTTCTTTTCCTATTCAATCTATCCTTCTTTGGAATGCGCTTCCTCTCGAAATCAGGAAGTCCACTAACCTTATTATTATGTGTTTAAAGTTAAAGTCCGGGAGTTATTATTATCCAAATAATAAGGCAGTTTCATTCATCACACATATAAGTAATTATGTATTATTTTCTATCTTTAAATGGATTATTTTATTATATTTATATATATTGTTATATCATATTATTATATAATACTATATATATGTATATTTATTTATATATATATATATTATATATATATGTATATCCTATCCTTTAACCTAAGTACTTTGCACCTACTTGATTGTCTCTGCATCATCCAATGGTAGACTGGTAGATAATGCCTCAGGCATTAAGTCCGCCTTTACATGTATGTGTATAAAGTTTTAAATAAATAAATAAATTTTTAAATTTCAAGTATTTATTCAGTACTTAATATTTTCCTATTACCAAAATCTTAACACCATTCGATACTATAAAGTTGAAGGTAATAGCGGAGCGACGCCACAATAGCATAATTAGTCGGTTTCTCTTATACTTGAGATGTTAAATAAAGGAGTAGGTTTGAGGGACAATTTACGAGGGAAACGGGACTGTCGTCGCTTAATTCCCTCCCGAGAAGCCAGATAACCGGCTCGTAGTCGATTTATTACTTTAATCAAACCTACAACGTATGCTGACAAAAACTACGCACTTAATGCCTTATTTAGTAGTGGCGAGATTGAATGTTTTTGTTGTTCTTTTTAATGTTTTTGGGTCGGATTGGAATAGAATAGCACAAGCTGGGACTGTCAGTTTCTACTCTAGACAACAAGACAATTTTATTCTAGTTTTCCGAGGGAGGTTGAATTTATTGATTTTTAGTTTTAGTTGTATATTATTAATTCTCTATTTAATGCATCCGAGAATGTGCTAACGTACCTACAATAATAAAATTTATTTATCTCACTAAGCATCAAGTAAGTTAAAAAGTAAAGTAAAAAAGGATAGTTTCTCACTAACACCATCAATCAGTTTTTGCGCCACTCATAAATTCGTTAATAACTGATACTTGATGCTTTATGTAAAACTGATCCGTCTTGTCTGATTGTCTAAGAAAGGATCATCATTATCATCTAGCCCGTTATTTTGCTTTCTGTCTAAGAAACATTCACACCTAAATATCTATAAAAATAAACTATTATTTCTTGAATATTTTACCATAACTCTGGTCCATATCATAACATTTTGGGTTATTAGTTTGAAGAAATTAGCCTCAGTTAATCCCACAATCAAATAATAATAATAATAATATTCTACCAAATTCACACAGCGCCATCTAGCCCCAAATTAAGTAATTATATTTGCTTGTGTTATGGATACTAAACAACTGATATACTACTTATATACATTTTTTTTTGTAAATACATACATATTATAGATAAATTACACCCAGACACAGTACAAACAATCATGCTCATCACACAAAGGTTTGTCCTGGGTGGGAATCGAAACCACGACCTCTGGCTTAGCAGTCAGGGTCACTAACCACTAGACCAACAGGCCAGTCAAATAAATAAATACTTACTAATTACATCTGCCCTATAAAATATTAAGCCTAAATCTAAACCAAACCGGTGATTAGATTTACAAAACGGCACAGATACAAATAATAATAATAAATAAGCAGATATCGAAAATCGGATGAAAAGGCTCATGAGACCCTTCTATTGACTTGGAATATGGTCGCTATTCTATCTAAATGCATACAATTGTCGGCTAAATTGATACAATCGATAGGTTCGTGGATTATTCAGTCGTTTCATTTGTTTTGATAGCATTGTTGACTCTCATACTCGTGTTTAATGCGGACCATTATTAACTAAGAGCTTTGATATCCTGCGTAAAGGCTTACTACGACTATTTGGTTCTTATGACTTAGGATATGTATCTCATAGTAAACGGGTAAGAGTCTTTAAACAGTTGAAGACATTCTGAAGTGGCGACCATAACTCGGCAGACGAAGCTTATCCTAGTAAGGTGATTCGAGAACCTTGTAAAGCTTGCCTACCTTATGATTAATGACAGAGTAGACTGAAAGAAGAAGAAGAAGCTAGGAGGAGGCTTAGTGTCATCAGTGAATTATTTCAGCTGAAATAATGATGATTATAATACATTTTTACGCGGCGAGGTCATAATTCTGCGTACTGTATAAATATGGGTATACCTATACACTCGAAAAAAGCCACTATAGTAAAGGCCACTATTCCAGTTTTACACTACTCTACGATCAAACTGACTACTTACGATCAGACAGAGTAGAGTCAATTTTATCTGCAGATATCATTAATTTACCCATAAAGACATCTAACAATACTCGTTCTAATATTTGTTCATCTCTATTGGTTACCACAGTGACCATCAAGCTGTGATATATACGTTAGAAGACTTGCAGGCTTCAGTGTGAAAGGACTAGATTAATTAGAGAATTTTCTGTCCTATTAAAAAATTACGTAAAGCACTACTGCTTTGAAAAATACAAGTACTATTACTGATACTACTATTAGCACTATTACTCGTACATTTTACCTGGTGAGTAAGTATACTATTTTTAAGCTAATTGCTCTGTAACCCTAGCAAGTTATTATTCTTGATAGTTATCAAACTATCGTTCTATATAAGAAAATAGCAAAACAAACCGCTAAAAGGTGGTTAACGCATACCATTGACATAAACGCCAATATACCTTTCAGTGCATTTTACATGAACACACTGCAATATATAATTACATTTAAAATTAGCCACAGATACCACGGTGAGGTTAATACTATCAAACTTCCAGTGACATGATAAAACGTCAATGAAATTTCAGGTTAAAATAACGGCTATTGTAATATATAATGCCCAATTACCCTAATAAATACGCATATGCATACGTGTGCAATTAAATTATTATTGTTGAGAATAGCAACAATTAAAAGTATACGCGTAATTTTATTTACGCGATCGTGTAAACCATTATGGGACTTCTTACACTCCCAGCTCAATTATTTTATTTCGACCTTCATAATTATTATTTTGGTCCTGTGATTTATTGACATATTAAGAGGCTGTAACAACTTAATCAAGTACCAAAACATTCGAGTACATCGTTTAATTTAATTAAAAAAAACTGTTAAGCATTCTTAGTCTTTCATGATAAAATATCCCCTATTACTTTAAACTTTACATAAAAATAAAAAAGAATCCAAACTATCATCTGTATTAGCAACAACGTTAATCGATGCATAAAACAATGCTAATAATTGTCGAGTGTACAATAAATTCCCCATAGGTTGTAAATCTAGTCACGGGCTATGATTCGTTAACAGTAGTTGTAATAGAGACGTAACGACCCATTTATGCAATGCATGTTCATGTTTAGAGTAGAAACTCATACTCAGTTATTTGTCAAAAACCAATAGTCTAAAATCTCTAAGTAGATAAACAGGCAAAGTTAAATCGTTGTTTTCATTGTCTTGTCTGTTTCTCCACTAATTTCTTCTAAACCACTTATAGAATTTTAATACAATTTTAACTATCGTTAGGATCATTTCTTTGGGAATGTTTATAAGTAAAATACATGCTTAATATACTAGAAAAAAGCTTAGAATTTTAACAATTTGTAATCTGGTCGCAAAAAAGCATAAAGTGCATGCTAAGAGGAGGCGGGTGGCTAATGTTACTTATTTTCGAGAACTCATGGTGAATTTCCCATTGGCGATTACACTGTCGACACTGACAATTAAACACTGATATAACTCGCTGATTCAGAAAACCAATCTCGTTCACTTTGACTAATTTGTCATCAACCAGCCTGTTAAATGGTAGCGTTTGAAGCTATTACTTTGGCATGAGATAAACGAATGTTCAAAGTTATTTTATAAAAAGTTTCTAAAAATAGTTCTTAAAACAAACAAGTGCTAAATAATTTTCTATGAAGAAAAGTGGCTAGGAAAGCACCTATACCGGTGGCAAGCAGAGATGTTTAGTAGGCACAAAGGCAACTATGCTGCCTTTTTTCTGAGATTAATAAGCTGTAGTTACCCTTTTTTCATGAGGTAGTCCACACAGTTAGTGGAACTGTAGTGTAAAACACTAACCTTTCTTAAGTGTTACAGAACAGCACTGTTTATTTTACTTATCTTAACTTGTAACATGTCGTTCTTGCGTGGCAAACAAGCATACGGCCCACCTGATGGTAAGTGGTAACCTTAACATAATAGAGATGGCTGTGTTTTCCAAGCATCGCAGAAGTAATAATGCTTAGAAAACAAACTAAGCCGTTGCCGAGAGGGTAGTACTTCCCCGGTCGATCCAGCCCATTCATGCTGAAACCAGCATGAATTTACTACCGTACAACTCCCTAACTAACTATATAAATCTTTTTGTGCCAATTTAATTTAGTTACATTATTTATAGCTAGGTAAATTTAAATATGTACAGTGGGCCCTCTTATAGCCGTTAGCAGCAATTTATTCCAGGATATCTTTAGTAATATTGACCTTAACCGTGAGATCCTTTTTCTTTCTCTCTTATATGTCAATCTATTACACTCTCTATTAAATTCTATATCAGTTTAACTCTTAATTAATTTCGTCGGACAAATTATAAAGGCTATTATTTTTTAATTATTTATTTGTTTCGCAACGCATCTATTTTTTTATTTGTTTTAATAAAACTATTTATATTTTATCTAAAATAGTGCATTGGTTGCTATCAAACAAAAAAACTGCTTGAACAAATTAATCGATAACAATTTTCTTTAGAAATGTTTACAAATCCTATTATACCATTACATTAAGAGGCAACCCTAGCTCACAATGTGATCTAAATGCAGGCAAATTGCCGATTAGACTTACAAACGGCAAACGTAATCGAATATCGAATATCTAATAACGGTCGGCTATGAGACCCATACTACTTACGTCGGGTATACTACCCTTATGCATTGTTATGTTGAATTTGACTGTATACGAACAATAAACTGTAATGGTAACATTAATGTGATGGTTCAAAATAAATAGTTAACGTAATGGTTCAAAGTTAATTGATAATATTCAGATACTGAAACAAAAGATATCTCTGTCACTTCAATAAGTATTTTAGCGACCGATAACTTTAAAGAAAGTATTTGGGCCTAAGGCTTAAATTGCTTTTTTACTCAACAAGCTAAATAAAATATCTGCCAACATGTAAATACAATTGTATTGTATTGTATTATAGATTGAACAGTGTCACTTAGATTCGACAAAACAGACCTAGGTTTAAAACAAATGTAAAAGCTGGTAAGGAAAATTAAATTACTTCACTGCTTGTTTTTCTAAACGTCATTTAAACGTGAATGTCTAATACAGAATATATCATTTGCAACAGTTAAACTATATACCCAGTTCCACTGACCTCAACTGACTTGAACTACTAAATACTAAACGTAAGACCTGTAAGAAATCAATATATGAAAATAAAATGAAAACACCATATATATTCAAAGGTCATTAAAAAGCCATTAAAATAGTTTCATTTGTTTGGACGCTATTACATCGTCAGACAGACAAAGACTTGGAATAAATTAATTAATGTGGCAATGGAAAAGTTACATCGCATAAAATCGATAACTGATGAAGCCGCAAACGAGGTGGAACGACGACCTAATCGAGGTAGCAGGTAGCCGTTGAATGCAGGCTATTTAGGATGGACGACCATTAGACATCTGACGATGAAAATACTAGATACAACTTTAGTGGTGGCATACGGCCCACTTGACGGTAAGTAGTGTGATCTCCCATTGCTACGTATTACACAATCAAGTCCTTGCCAACCGTGCAGGGAAAAGGGATGAGGGATGAGAAGGAAGAGGACCGAGAGGTAGTTAAGCCAGGACTATCAAAACACATAGGTAATACAATATTATCGTTAACATGATTTTAATAGTATTATGACTCAAAGAAAACATGACACTTCTATTAATTCAAATATTTATTTTTAATGTATAATAGCGAATGTTATACAAACCAGGCCTCCTATAAAATAAATGTTTACGGGCAACGATTTAACATGTTTTTTGCGTTTACTTGTATAAACATTCATTTGCTTCTCTTGGCAGAGAACTCCTGCAAGTACGAGAGCGAAGTTTAACGTTTTCATTCCGTTTTTGTTCACGTTTCTTAGAAGTACGAGTATATGTATAACATCATACATACTTAATATTTATTATGATGTAGTAGCGTGAATGGTAAGTAGTAATTATAAATTTTTAATCGCTAAAATTTACGAATTTGTGAGAATTTCACCAACTCATCATCTGCCTTGCTCATAACATCAATACAAATATTTGTTTAATTAAGAATACACATGTAACCAATTAAACCAAAGACCACATACCCTGTTCAACCACTGAATTTTCCAGCATTACCATCATCATCATTTCAGCAGGACTGTAGGACATTTACCCACCCCAAGTACCACTACTTTGTCCGATCGTGAGCTACCCCTATGCGTCCATACATTTGTTCTAGCTACAAGCGTAGAATCTAAAGTGATTAGAAAGAAAAATCAAAATATTACAATATACTTCGGTTTCAAAAGCACGCGTGTTAGGTACTCATTACTGTTATTATAACGAATTTTCCTTATCAGACAAAAGCATTACATTCGATTACCTTCAAGTATTCAGGCACAAACTTGGGATATAACCGCTAGAAACAAGAAAATGTTTGTTTATTTTTTATAATGAACAGAAACGTTTAATGACATACAGCAGCACCATATTAACTTGTGTAAGTAAAACTTTGCATCATTAGTGAGGATTCAAACGACGGCTACTGTTTGGTTCACCGGCTTTCAACCGTGTTTTCACTGAATGTTGGGACTTATATTTAAAATATGTACGTATTTATACTCGTATATTAAAGAAGTATGTCTCTTTCATACGGTTATGAGTTATATAGTTAGTACTTTGACCTGTTTATTTAATGACATGAGACGAAATTATAATAAAATTGTTTGATTTTGTTTGACACGGTTATGGCAGTTGGTCGAGCTGATACTGTTATCCGTGAAAGTTCAATTGAAACCGTCACAAATAATGTGGTGATTCATTAATTAAATGCCACAATAAAAGGCTTAAACATTTTCTTTTTAAAAAATTTACAAAAAATCTTTGGAATTCCAAAAAACTTATTTGTAAGACAGTCTATGAAATTATTTTAATAGTTGCTTAGCATTATTTACGAATTTAAAGCTAATGATGTTTTTTGCAAAATTAACAATTAGCTTACATACAAGCAACTGTATATTTTGTAAATGTCACGGCAATTAGTTATGAAACTTCCATTGAGAATTTCAGTGCATACATTTCGTGTAAATACAGATAGTTAATCGAATGTCAATCGTCATGATGAATGCCTGACGCTCGCTTCCCCAGTGCATTCACCGCCAATAGGCCGTATCCAATGTTAAAGTTGCTCATTGCCGGGCAAATATTTTCACAACATATTTTTTTTTATTTTTTTTTTTATTTACTCTAAACAGAGGCCCTAGACAAGTGTCAAAGATTTTTATTCTATTTAAAGAATAGATAAAAAAAATGTATGAGATTGACTTAAGCGTTATGTCAATCCAATACATTTTTTAATCTATTCTATGAATAGAATAGATATCTTTGCCACTTGTCTAGGGCCTCAGGTTACAAGTCTTTAACATTTTAAACTCGCCAAACTTAATTGTTTAACGGCGAGAAGCGCTCTTAATTTAATTACATAACCTAATTATGTTCTACTTAACTTATATTTATTATAAATTCTAATGTGAGAGATTACAGCTATTATAATTACTCTAATTTATATTAATATCTAATTTAGTCTATAAGTACATCTTTTAATTTTTTCTTTAAAGAGTTGACACTTATTTTAGGGGTTTGTCTTAGTAAATCTATTTCATTAAACACTTTAGGTATCATATACTTATTTGTTCTTTTTCCATAATAGTTTGTCACATTTGGTTTAACTAATCTTTGCTCTCTAGCCCTTCTGGTATTATATTTATTCTCAACAATATATTTATCCTGATCGCTATAGTAGTATTGCAATCCTATTAAATATTCTACTTTTTTATCTATTGGCAAGATCTTACATATAGGAAATAGCTTATCGTATTCTTTGTTACACAAATTCTTAACTTTCTTACTTACTAGGTACTTTAACAGTCTTATTTGTAAATTTTTTATGTATTGCAAGTAAGTTATAAACGTTCGTCCATACACAATTAGTCCATAGTTGATTAGTGAATCTGCAAGGGCGTAGTATACAGTTCTTAATGTTTCTACATTCAGTACTCTATTTAATTGATAGAACTTACCTAGCACAGATCTTAATTTATTACAAACGTCAGTTACATGCATTGCCCAATTGAAATTTTTGTCTATTTTTAAACCTAAATATTTAAAATTGTCTACGTTCTGTATCACAGTGCACTTAATATCGACAACAATTAAATGCAAATAAATTTTAAACGTTGTTGCAATATGTAATAATAAAAATATTTAATGTTTATTTATAGATTAAATAATCTGTTAAACACCAGGATTGATGTCTAACGATGAGCACTGATTTTACTTTAACTATGAAAATAAAACCACTGTGAACTGCTGGATAGATAAACTATATTTGAAGTGTCACACAAATACAAAATTGCGCCAGCTATTTATACTAGCCGTGTGAACGAAACCATAGCGCGATCTAACTCGATTGTAACGCCATCTAGTTGCGATGGAGACAACTCGGGTTGGCCATACATTTTGTAGTTCCTGTTGATCGCGCTATGGTTGTTCGTCATGAACATACCGCCCACCAAGGACATTATTGAAGGAATGTCCTTCTTAACCTTAAATACTTGTACATACATTTTAACGAGTAAGTTAATTGAAACATTTGCAATACACAGTATGAGTATTGGTTTGTATAATAAACAACATGAGAAAAAAAAAAGTTTTTTGTAAAATAAAATGAACAAACTTAAAAGTCTTAAAGCTAAAACAAAATAAGGTTTACAATTTAATGTTTACAAGCTTATAATCTTGGTCTAAAACCATTGAATGGAGATGTATGGTTTGTTCAAATTGTAAAGTAAAAATAATTAAATAACTTTCAATCAGCGATAGGCAATACACATATTTTGGATGTTGGTCTTTTTATTGTGGATGATTTAGTGCGCAGTGTGACCACACGGGTGATACTATCATCACCGGGATGTTTTTTCAACACACGACCTAATAACCAACGACTTGGCGGCAAATCGTCTTCCTTAATCAACACAATGTCTCCAACTTTTGGTTCTGGCACCTGGGCAGACCATTTGTACCTGTTCATTAAATTTGCTAAATATTCGTGAGACCAACGTTTCCAAAATGATTGCAGCATTTTTTGAATAAATTGCCAACGTGATAAATGACTTACGCTTGAACTTTCGTATTGATCATCTGGCACATTTATCAAAGGTTCTCCAATTAGGAAATGTCCTGGAGTCAGTGGCACAGGTTCACCAGGATCAGAAACATTAATTATGCTCATTGGCCGAGAGTTTAAACATGCCTCCACTTGGCTAAGAAGAGTGGTCATCTCTTCAAATGTAAGCGTGGCATCACCAATTGTTCGTTTCAAATGAAATTTCGTGGACTTCACTCCTGCTTCCCAAAGTCCGCCAAAATTGGGACTATGAGGAGGGAGGAAGTGCCACTCTGTACCGTGTGCTTCTAAGTGCTCTGCTATAGACGGTTGAATGGAAACCAGATGATGCAACTCTCGGGAAGCCCCTACAAAGGTTGTGCCATTATCACTCCAGAGTTTGGAACAGTGACCTCGCCTTGACACAAATCGCCTAAAAGCTGCTAAAAATGCTTGAGTGGTCATGTCACTAACAGCTTCCAAATGAAGAGCTCGTGTAGCCATACATACAAAGAGGCATATGTACCCTTTGTATGAACGATGGCCGCGACCTCTTGTCGTTCTTATACTAATAGGGCCGGCATAATCTACCCCGCTGTGTAAAAAGGCTCGGGCGGGAGTGCATCGAACAGCTGGTAGTGAACCCATGAACTGGTTTTTAATGCTAGCTCTTTGCTTAGCGCAAATTACGCATTTGCGTACGTGCTGTTTCACCAAGTTCCTTACACCTATTACCCAATAGGATGTCCTTAAATAGTTCATCATAAGCTGAGGACCTCCATGCAAGGTTCTGCAATGTGCCTCAGCTATGATAAGGTCTGTCAACCAACTAGAGCGAGGTAGAACAATTGGATGTTTAGTTTGTTCATCTAACTGTGCTTTCTCGAGTCTACCTCTTACTCTTATTATGTCCTTTTCGTCAATATAAGGACAAAGCGATTTCAATACGCTTGATTTTAATTGTAAATAGCCTTTCTCTTTCAATTGTTCATATGCTGCTGTAAATTCTTGCTTTTGTACTTCCCTTATACAACATTTAAGTGCAGCGTCTAATTCTATCTTTTGTAAATACATATGACGATATTGTTTGTTCTCCTTTAAAAATCTTCGACAATACGCAACGACTCGTACTAACTTTGTCAATGTTGAATATTTTTTGAATGATGAAGAATCTGGTGTTACAGCTACATGAATCTTTATCTTTGCACAATCCTCCAAATCGACAGTATAGTTTGGCCTATTATAAGTTATTGTTTTGTTCTTAAGAAATGATGGTCCAGAAAACCACATATCTGTGGCAAGGAGCGACGCTGGCAGTATTCCTCTAGAGGCACAGTCTGCAGGGTTCTCCTTTGTAGAAATGTGATACCATTGAGACGATTTCATGGTACTTAAAATTTCAGACGTTCTGTTAGCCACAAATGTCTTCCACTTGCTAGGGTGACTGTTTATCCAGGCTAACACCACTGTGGAATCGGTCCATGCTTTAATTCGGTTTGGGGATATATTCAAAACCTCAGAGGCTTCCTTTAGAAGTTGTGACAACAGAACAGCTCCACATAACTCCAACCGCGGAATACTAATTTGCTTCACGGGAGCTACTCTGGTTTTTGATGCTACTAATGAGACATGTATTTTACCTTGGACGTCAATGCAACGCAAATAAATAACAGCCGCATAAGCCGTTTTTGAAGCGTCACTGAACCCATGCAATTCCAGGTCATCATTCGTACTTGTACCGAGCCACCGAGGTATGCGTATTTCGGTAAGTAACACAAGTTGTTCCCGGTAAGTTCTCCACTCCTTTTTTAATTCACAGCTTAATTCTTCGTCCCAAGCAACACCTGCAAGCCAGAGTTTTTGGATGAACACCTTTGCCAATACCACGCTAGGTGCTAACCAACCCAATGGATCGAAGAGACGAGCTATGTCTGACAGTATGGATCTTTTAGTGACAGGTGCAGTTGATAGCGGCGGGAGATTAACCAAGTACTGAAACACGTCCTGTTTGCGATTCCAGGTAAGTCCTAAAATTTTAATAGTATTGTCTAGTTTTATTTCTAATTCGTTATCTTTGTACTCTATATTTTTAATGTTATTGTTCTGAAAATTATTATCTATGTCCTGTTCTGTGTTTTCGTTTTTATTATTATTTATATATGTAGCTTGATCTATTTGTTCTTTATTATTAATTTCTAACACACTTATTTCGTCTAAGAGTTCTTGACTGTTACTATTCCATTTTTGCAATTTGAATCCGCCCTTTTCCAATAATTCTGTTAATTGCTTGTACATCTCTATACCTATCTCTACACTTGAGCAACCTGTCATGACGTCATCTATATATAGGCAATTCAGGACTACGTCACGTGCTAGCGGATAAGCCTCGCCTTCATCATAGGCGACCTGGTGTAAGGTGCGAACTGCTTGGTACGGTGCAGATGCAGTACCGAATGTAACAGTCATAAGCTCATAGTCTGTGATCTCCTTTTCAGGGCTGTCTCGCCAGAGTACGCGCTGAAACATTGCGTCTTTTTCAGCAATTCTCACCTGGCGATACATTTTGATTATGTCTGCTACGAGAGTTATTGAATGAACTCTCCAACTTAAAACTATGTGTCGCAAGTCAGACTGCAGCGTCGGCCCAACCATCAGCGTGTCGTTTAATGAAACTCCGTTTCTGTTCCTTTCCGAAGCATTAAAAACAACACGAACCTTTGTAGTGGTTTTGTCGTCTCGTACAACCGCGTGATGAGGTAAGTAGACCGCTACCTGCTTATTAGTATCGTCTTTACTGACTGGCCTCATATGTCCTAGCTGCAAGTATTCTTCCATAACTTGCGTGTACTTTTCTTTTAATTTTAAATTATTCTGTAATCTTTTCTCTAATGCTTTGAATCTTTTTTCAGCTATAATACGTGAATCTCCGGCTTTACATGCAGGATCATCGTCTTTGAAAGGTAACCTGACTATGTATCTACCATTGCTGTCTCTTGTAGTAGTCGCTTTATAAAATTCTTCACATTTCCTTTCTTCGGGTGTTAATATTTTATTATTAAAACTGCTTTGCTCTTCGATTTCCCAAAATTTCTTTAAAATGTCGTCATTTGTTTGTGCATGCATTACGCTTATATTGCTTGACCTATTAATATTGCTTTCTGTACTTACTGTACCTGAAAGTATCCAACCTAAAGTGGTACTTTGTGCAATCAGTGTACCGGTAGGACACCTTAGAAGGCCTTCTCTGATGATATTGCTGTAGGCCTCAGCACCCAATAGAATATCTATTTTATTAGGCGTGCTAAACTCTGGGTCTGCAAGCTGCAGATCTGAAAAACCTAACCAATCCACTGTGGTATCTACACGACGTTCAGGTATGTAGGACGTAATTTTACTTAAAACATAAGCGTTTATAGTAAGCTTAAAAGCTGAATCTATCCTTGACTTAATATTAATATTTACCATATGCCTTGCAATGGTTGAACTGTGGCTCCCAAGTCCTGAAATAAGTCCATGAACTGGAATCTTTTTCAGCCTGAGGAATTGAACTGTAGCCTCAGTTACAAAACAACCTTGTGAACCTTGGTCGAGTAAGGCTCGAACTGCTTGATACTCACCCGTTCTTGACTCGGCTTTTATTAGTGCCGTGGCTAATAAAACCTGCCTGGGTGTAGAAACCTTTCCCGTGGCTAAGCATGTTACTATCGGGTCAGAGCTAGTTCCAGAACTAGCGCTTTCGACAGCAGGCTTGCCTGACGTTGAATGTTCTTTATTTCCCGACTCACGATAAAGATGCAATAGTGAATGATGACGTTTCTGACAAACTCTACATGTGGTACGTTTCTTACAATCGTGTACAGTGTGATTACTGCCCATGCAGTTGAAACAAATATTGTTTTTTGCTACAAACGCACGCCTACTCTCAACGGTTTGTTTCGCAAACGATTTGCAAAAGCACAGTTTGTGAGATTCTGAACAATATTCACAACGCATACTAGAAGAATTCGTGCCGACTGCTAACATTGCTTTAGATGAATGAGCATGTGCACCTTGATTACTTTTATTGACCTGATGTCCCGTTGCCTTTATTGGCTCTATAGACTCTAAGGCGCGGAAACGACTTTCAAGGAAAACTCTAAACTGATCAAAAGACGGTAAATCGTCACTGGCCTCACTTAGTTCCCATTGTTTTCGCGTTTCATTGTCCAATTTGTGCGTGACGATGTGTATGATGATAACATCCCATGTGTTCACACTGACTCCTAAATTAGTTAAAGCATTTAAACAATCACATGTAGTGTCGAGCAACTCTTTTATTGCTGTAGATGACTCCACAAGTGTGCGTTTTTGACCAAACAACCTTTTTAAAATACTTCTAGTTAAATACTTTTTATTATTATAGCGTTTTTCTAAACGAGACCAACATTGAATGTAGTTTGCCTCAGTTGTAGGAGTGTGACGTACTAATTGCTCAGCTTCACCAGATAGGTGGTTTTTTAAATAATGGAGCTTTTGCACTTTATCTAGTGAATCATTGTTGTGTATTAATGAAGTAAAAAGATCATGGAAGGTAGTCCATTCTTCATATTTGCCAGAGAAAATTGGAATGGCTATCTTAGGTAACATTACGCTAGACTTTGCTGATTTAGAACAAGTATTGTTGCTTAGTTGACTAGAATTATTTCCTACCCTATCAACTTGAATTTTATTAAGTGTAGTTTTCATCAAAGATTTATAAGTTATATAGGTATCCTCAGTTGTATCATATATATCTTCTACATTTGAGTCCATTTCATCTGATTCATAACCTTCACTTAATTTAGTGCTAGTTTCTTTAAATAAAGACCAATCCTTTTCTAACAATTCTTGCCTTGTCTCTATATACTCAACCGTTAACCTATCCTTTCCACATTTCTTAAAATTAGTCAGTCCTTTACTTATGACTTTTTGTTGATCTTTTAAAACATTGATTAAACCTTCCATTTCTATGGCTTAATTAAATTTGTAGATAAGAAAAGAGACAAGTTGATTCAAATTTATACAAGACAAAAGAGTATTAGGTAATTTATAAATTTATCTTATTAAATCTATAATTCATAAACAATAAGTTGTGAAACACTACAAAACTAGCAACTAATTTTTAAAGTTTAAAATATAAGAAACTATCTGCTTGAATGCTAATCTGACAAAATTTCAAAAACAGAAATTGTTCTAAGTGAAATAATATCGTAAAAATTTTACAAGTGTTTTACGACATTATAAATCTGGTAGAAATCGGGCATAGATTCCCCGTCTCAACGTTTTTTTGCAAATTATTCTAAGTTAAACTAGCATGCACAATTTTAAAAGGACAAAGAAAAATAAATTAACAAAGTGAAATTTTCTAAGTTCAAAACTTAATTATAATAAAGTTCAAAATTGCTTGCTGTTGATTGACTTGTTTGATGAAATAACCATAACGATATAAATGAATAAATTGTACTCACAGTTTGCACTTCACACACATACGATTTTTTTACCAACTAGTGGCGCCATCTATAAGGTGATCCTCTGTACTGTTAATGACGTACTTCATACGTCACGATGAACTGTCATCCGCGTCACTGCACTGATGGTGACTAGATGTTGAACTGATGTAAAGGACTGGTAGCGCCCTCCGTGGTGACACCTTGAACTAATCCGTCCGCTGCCGACGACTTCGTCAACCTAAAGGCGAAGCCTTCGTCGCTGCTTGCGGATGTCGTGTACCCTTTTCGGCAGCGATCCACTGCAGGTAACACGGGGAGGTCGCGAGCCACAGCCAAAACGGTGGCGCCGCTCAAAAATACAGTCTTATCGATCCGGCTCGAAGGACCAATGTTAAACACCAGGATTGATGTCTAACGATGAGCACTGATTTTACTTTAACTATGAAAATAAAACCACTGTGAACTGCTGGATAGATAAACTATATTTGAAGTGTCACACAAATACAAAATTGCGCCAGCTATTTATACTAGCCGTGTGAACGAAACCATAGCGCGATCTAACTCGATTGTAACGCCATCTAGTTGCGATGGAGACAACTCGGGTTGGCCATACATTTTGTAGTTCCTGTTGATCGCGCTATGGTTGTTCGTCATGAACATAATCTTTGAGAAATAGAGAGCTTAATACCACGTGGGTAGTGTCGTGTTCTTGCCAGTAAGTAGAGCAAATGATATCAGGTGTTTGAAACGAAATCTGTAGTTTGGCGATCAATAATAACCTTATATTGTAACTATTAAATCACATAATAATAAAAAATCGCTTAATAGGTAGAGCATTATCTCATCTTCCTACTAACTTGTTTCGCATTTCTTTCTGGTTTACATGCGTACATATTGTTGTGGTATTCTTTTTTGTTATAGACCTGTGGAAGCGATTAGGTGAATTACCGGAATTCTATTTTCTACTGCACTTCCATGGTTGACTTCTGCAGTCGTTTTATCAGTAAACATATACACTGTAATGCACCTGACATAGACACTGCATTGCACCTTAATTAAAAAATACTCACGCCACGAACATTATTAAGTACAGAATTCCCGTTCATATTTTCTTGTTATCTAATTTTCTTTCACATGCAAAACCTTTCACTTCATAATATTATGATAATTACGCGCACGTAGTAAAACTAAAGTTGGAGGGTAGCTGGGCTCGTAACTGGTAAAGTTGTGCCAGCGATAGCGCTGCGACCTATGTACCTACACCTGCATACATAAGTGTGGATATCTGTAAACTAGGTGCATTTGAAATATTTTTAATTCTAAATAATACAAAATTTCGACGAAATGTGATGATGCTTCAGATTATGAATTTCAAAATATCGTAGTAAACTGACAATTTCAACAACATAGAGTTCTTCAAGAAAAAGATTAAAAGGATTTTAACAGGATCGGCAACGCGCTGATGATAATAATGGTGTTGCAAGTGCCCATAAGCTACGGAATACTCAATGGGGCCGAATGATTGCTTATCACCTCAGTCGTATGAAAAAACCGGCTCGAGATTAAGTTCATGATTCTACTTAGTCAGTGAACTCTGAAGCCAAACGGCTGATTTTTATGCCTATCTTAATAATTGAAAATGTCATTCATATACGGTCTGACTATAAAGACTGTGAGACTTTTACTGCATTTAGATGAGTGATATATAAGAACCAGAACCTCATAAAACAAAATATGTCAGCTAATTTGCGTACATTCAATCGTTGAATTGACATTCACTGACGAGGGTAAAGCTGTGCGAAGAACTAGCAAAAAGTGAAGCCATCAATAAAAATGTTTTGATTTGCGTTACAATTTTTGATAACACTGACGGACACGCAAATAAAATATGAAATTACCACACGGTTTATATTATAGAACAACACTAAAAAAATCTTAATGACAAATATATATTAACATTTATTAAATTAACAAAACGCTTATAAAATATTAAGCTAAAATCTGTCACGAGATATTGATTGAAAGAATCTCGTTAAAGTTTAATGAGCAATGTAATCTTATTTGTCTGGGCTGTGATGGCCACGAATTTAAATTCAACAAGAGGTCATGAATTAGGTACTATGCTATAAATTATGGGCTAAATAACGTCAACGATGTTCAACACAAGTAGAAATAAACTTAACTTTTGCCTTTGTAACTATAGTTGGGTATGATGACAAATCGTTAATCCATTAACTGCAAACTTAGCTTTAATTGCTTTCCGTTAGATAAACCTCTCAACTTGAACCTGAAGCCTTGGTAGATTACTCAAAGGCTCAATTAATCGTCTAATTATACAATCTCGTATTGAACTCGCATAGTAGTTTTAAAATAAACTAAAAATTTATGTATTATTATCTATTTATTTTAATATCGGAATGAGTTTCAATTCAAAGTCAAAAAAATATGGTAAATAGGACATATTTCATTCGTTGACTTTACTAGGTTCACACGATAACTTGATTGTTGTCATGCATGGAATTATCATGATATATTTAGGTAAGATAAGATTTCTACTACTGAAAATAAAAATTTTATTAGCATATGATTGAAACTGACTATAAACTTTGCCAATATGTATAACACAAAAACACATCTGCACATATCTATTTTTTTTTCCATTTTAAACGTATGTAAAGAACGATTACAAAACTTAAAGAGATTTAAGTAATTACATAAACAGCAGCTTTTTCACTAGTTTTAAACCGGCTCAGATTACACGTCTAGCAAAATAATTGTAGTTATATTTAAAGCTTAGTCAAAAAGGTTTGCTTTTGAATGTGTAACATCAGTTCATTAGTGAGCATTCACCGGCGCGTCAGCGGTCCACGGTCTAACTGATGGAACGCCGAAATTCGTTTTACATTTGACCTAAATTCAGCTTACAATATAGATAAACGCAAGACTTAATTTTTATTTCACATTTTATTTACTTTTTAGTAAGTAAAAACCTGCGAAATTTTATGCCAGTCTTTAGTCAAAAACTATTAAAATAAAAAAATATGTAATGGAATATCTATAAACAAATTCTTAGTGTATTTTATCTTAAAAATAGCTTGTGAATGTATAATGACATACCTCTAACAACCACATGAATATAGTAAACATGTTCTCACAAATGTTTATTTAAACTACCAAGAAAAACTTGATACTAATTAATTCTGTGTTTAAACAGAGTGTTTTAATAGGAAAATACATCAAAAGGACCTCAAAGAAGAGTACGCAGAACGCACTTTTGCTTTCTTCATTTATTCATAGAGCTCAGGCAGGCTCAGTCTTTAAAGCCGCGGACAAACATAGATTACACAAGAGATATAATCTCAGCATGGGTTTTATGAATAAAACAAGTTGTTTGAGGTGTGATTTAAGTAAAACATTTATTTGGTGAAAAGAAAAAGAGTAAATTACGGTAAAATTGAAAAATATACATTAAATATGTAAAGAAAACTAAACACGAATTTTAGATTTTTGTACCAATAAAAGGATTGGAGGATGTTGGAGGTGCGACCTATTTACACGAGTAATTTTTCATTAATTTACAACAAATAAAAATTAATAATTTCTTTACGCTAATACGATTAATATTGTTTCCAGATCTAGAACTTAGGTACCATCTTATTTCTAAGTTATTGCCTGTAATAATCATAGAAAGGCTATGACAAGAATTACTTGGAATTATACTCATTTATATATGACAAAAGTGTAATGTTTTTTTAACTGTTGATTAAACGCACTATTTTAATGGAAGGCAAGCTTCCAACTCATGGGCTATCATTATTAATGGGAATAAATATACAGGTACCAGGTATAATCAGAATTAAATAAGGTGACATACCGCATCGATTTCTATAAAATAATAGATTAAATTGTTTAACAAAATTTAATATTGTAACTGACAAAGGACGTTGAGGCTAGGTAAGCAAGGTAAGCAAGGTTGAGGCAACGATACCCCTTGGTAGCTACAATACCAGTAACATACAATTACGTAAAGAAACAAAGGGATAGAACTTATTACAACCCTCTTTTTCGTTTAGGGTTAATAAAACAAGGGAAGTACTGTGTTTATAGGTCCTTACCGTAGCTATTAACATAGCCATTTTCAATCGTCGCATTGCCAGCGTTTATCGAAGTCAAACAACAATAAAAAGAAAGTTTCTATTTACAGAGAGATCCTATCTGATCCTTTTGATACGTGATCTAATCAAAAAAGGGTCCTCGGGTGTAGTTAATTAGGCAAATACAAAGTTTCAGCTCTTTCCTCAGTTCATTCGCTTGCTGCAAATTTATTTGTTTTCAAACATTCCAATAAATTGTTGAATTAATCGTTGACTAGTAGTTACCCACTTTAGTTGCGACTGTAGCTACGTAAGCATTTTCTACTAACACAATTTTAATTAAAAAAACTTTGTTACTACAATTTCTTGAAAAGATGTAGTGGGCACTTGCTTTATATACACGAGGTTGTTGAGTTTAAAACCGGACAAGTAGCAATGTATATCTTTAGTTCATAATATGTACCTACTTTCTAAGTTAACCTTGGCAATTACTGATTTATGGTGAAGAAAAACATCTGAGGAAACCTAAAATAAAATTGCCACCAGACTTGAACAAGTATGTTAACTAATGTTTATGCTGTATCTGTGTGAGAAGAGGCTTTTACTGAAGGGTAAAGGGCTCTTCCCTCTGTAGAGTATGATAACGGGCTGCTAATATTATTATACAAGTCATACATAACTGAATAAAATAAAGAATGTATGGTTCTTCGTCTTTATATCTCTCTCTCTCTCTCTCTCTCTCTTTCTTTCTACCATTATTCCCACATGGTGGTGGGGTTTCTTCCCCACTCCACTCTGTTGGACGTGCAGAAACATTGCAAGCACTGAGATCTTTTTTGATGATGTCTATCCATGTCCCATTGGTAATAATAATAATATAATAATAATATGTGGACACTATCACAAACTGTCGTCTAGTCCCAAGCTAAGCAGAGCATGTGTTATGGGTACTAGATAACTGAAATATAATACATATACATACTTTTTTTTTTGTAAATACATACTTATAATACATAGGAAACACCCAGACTAAAGACAAATACAAATGTTCATCACACAAATATTTGCTGATTTATATTTTTGTCAGTTTATTAAAGCTCATATCAGCAAGGCACGTAGAACAGGCAGTATCTAGATGAACATCGCTGGTTCACTAGCTTATCTCATGCCGAGGTACAGCTTACAGTCATAATAAAGTGTTGCATGGAGATGCATACAAAGAATCTTAAATCAAACAAGAGGACAACGTAATGGAAAATTTACGAGAAACATAAATGTAGGTAGGTACAATGTAAGTATTCTCCTTAACGACAATTCAAAGATATTAATTAGCGTTAATAATTAGTAAATAAATAGCGTAAGAAATGTATTACGTAATGATTAATTACCAAGTTGAGTCTGTTATTATTTACTAGGTATAATTATCTCAAATCCTACTAATATTATAAATGCGAAAGTGTGTGTGTGTGTGTGTGTGTGTGTGTGTGTGTGTGTTTGTCTGTTACCACTCAGCGTCTAAACGGCTGAACCGATTCGATGAAAATTTATATGTACATAGGTACCGAAAACGGACATAGTATACTTTTATCCCAAAAATAGGTCTGGTTCCCAAGTTACACTAATTAAACACATTTTCCACGCGGGCGAAGCCGCAGAGCGCAGCTAGTATAATATAATTGCTTATTAGCAACGGAAATAATCTAGTCGAAATTACTAGGTACCTACACATTTAGTAGCCATACATATTTTTAGATTACTGCACTAAATTACCATTGAAATTTAAAACTGTATACTCAAGTGAAATTAAAAGGTTACAACTTGCTATTATAAGCACGATTCAAAAATTAACCCATCACAATAACATAACTTGTACAGCATCTTCCAGCTTTCATCTCTCTAATTACAACACAAAATCTCATCGCAAACAAGAAACTGACGTCGCTATGTAGTTAGCTTTAAATAAATTCATAGTGCAGACAGATATCTGGCTTTGTCTGGAACGGTCGCGCGATACGTGAGAGAAATTTTGACTATAATGTCAACTCTCTCTGCGAGGTATAAAGGCTCCTTTACATTCACGTTTTGATATAAGGCAATTTAAATAATGATAAGCTTAGCTTGTGTAGTATGTATATAGGTGTGTATGCATACACAAGAGTCTTGTTGTACTTTTGTTGTACATGTGTTGTACAGTTCTTATATTAATTACTTTGGGTAAAAATCATTTTCAATGGTGTGTCTGTTTTTTATTCAAGTTTTATTTATTATTATTTATATCAAACATAATATGTTTTGCGATGTAGGCATCATGGATAAAATCAATAAGTTGAATAAACAACTCCAAAAACCTGAAGTGATAAAAGTATAACGGCTCTTTCTAACTTACGTACAGTGACAGAAGATGAACACAATTGGATTGTCGCTCATGGGGCGGTTCTAGCAGTTAGTACATACGTAAATTTAGTGTTGTGATTTGCGTAGGATAAATACTCTTTCACGTCCCTACTGACTAATAGCGCTAAGCTAGCTAAACATAAATATGTTTTCAAACCAAATAATATAATGACAGGTGAACACTACTCCAGTTACTCACTAATACTTATATTTGGGTTATATAACTTTAAATACGCTACAATATTATTATTAAGTTTATTATGTTACAGCTTCTCATCATATGTTTAGCCACAAATAATAATTTTATTTACATATTTCTCTAAAACAATTTAAGGTACTATAATGACTCTTAATTGTATAAATTCAAACACATTCAGAGCTCCAAAGTTAGGCTCAATCCTCACCAATCCTATTTTAATCACACATCGGAACAACACAACATTACTACATTAATATAGAGCACACGTTCCAAAGCGAGACAAGTAGACAAACGGCAATTTGTAGCTAGTGTGTCCGGTGCCCTAACTGTCAGGACACAAGCGCTTTCATCAGTAATGTGCATTTCGGCGCTGCATACAAAAACAACCGCGACTAATGGCCATTTGTTTAACTCGTAATGTTACAAGAACTAGACGCTTTTACAAATGGCGATAAGTGAAACATTGTTTCAAAATACCAGTATTAGGGTGGATTAAGTAGGCAAGGTTTTTCGGCACGTTTTTCGTGAATTATGAAATATGAAACACATGACTAAACAAAATATGGTTGTATTAGTATATTATATAGATACTACTAAACGAAAGCGCTGATGGTTAATACTACAACTTAAGCTCATATTACGTTATATAATTAAGTAAAGTGTGTTTAAAATATAATAAAAATTTAAATCATAATTTCGACTAAAATCCGTCAATTGTGAGATAAAATTTTTCCCTAAGCATCGCCACTCCACAAACTTGTAAGCCGCTCTCATTTATCTGAAGAAAACGCGTTACCTATAATATTTTCAATGAACAAAATGAAAGGCAGTTGCCTATTCTCATATATGTTTAAAACAGCTTTTATCCAGACACAGATTTTCCGTTCTTCACTCTCATAAAAATAAAAGAAATAGAGCTTAAGTAAGGACTTGGTTCATGCATATTGTAGAAGCTCACTAAGAGAAGCTTTGCTGTAGTGCATTGTAGACAAAGGATTACCGGAATACAGACTCATTAAATCATTCCAAACGATCTGGAAGTATCCATTGTAAATAACGACTTTAAGGGACAAAGGTACAGTTAACAAAACGGTTCAAGGTTCAGTGATACTGCCACTCACAGGTCTCGGGTTCGATTCCCGGGTCGGGTAAAGCGATATTAGGTTTGTTTGTCTAGAAATTTGCAGTGTTAGCTTAGAATATGGACTTAAAGCTCGCTCCTAAATAAAGGAACATGGAAACTAATATAGCTAACGAAAAATGGGTATTATTACACTATTAACTCATCCTAGGTAAGACATGATGTTATAGTACCTACAGTTAACAAATCGTTTTGATACAAAATATTAAATTTAAATTAATTGAGATGAATTTATAAAATTAAATAAGAACAATTATATTGGGCTGTTGGTATTTCGGGTACGCACCTACGTCCGGCTATATTAATTTGCCAATTGTCAAGTGGTTATTAATTTATAGCATAAAATTTTAAACTCCTTATTGCTCAACTCGTGTAGTATTTCGTGTAAAGAAGTTGTCTTCACAAGGCAAGCATCGTAAACTGGGCTAGACAAGTTGATAGTCTAATATTTTTAAGAAAAAAAATGTGAGGATATCACATGTGCTTCTTTGTTTTAAACTTTACAAAACAGTGCATTTTTTGAAGCCAATTTTATTAAGTGTCATGATTGCTAAGTAGATATTCTTAACTTTTTTCTGCTGTGAGCTTTGATAAAGGTTTTCCTACGTCCTACATCCAGCAGTCATTATAGACAAATGACGTGATTATAAAACTCCATTATGGCGTTTTCGAATTAAACAGCTATCTCAAATATAGTCAATAAAACAGAAAAGAAAATATATCGGCAATTTCTACATAGTTTTACATATAATATTCATCAAAATAAACCTCTAGTAATAAATTATAGTTTTATAGGCACGAGTATTTCCTTTGTCTGATAAAAAACTTTAGCCAGTGAACTAATTTAGTAGGAGAAAATTTTGGTATTACATTGTATTTTGTATTTTTGCCTAATCTTGCTTATCCTCTATCAAAAGTTTCTTAATGCGGCTTGATCCAATGCCGATCAATTGTAATCGGCTTTAGACTATCCTAAATAAACAAATTTTCCTTAGTCATAATTACCTGCTAACTATTTTATGAATGTATTAATTTCTTTCAATTTATTTAATTAATTGAATGAATATTTATTAAGTGCAATTCTAGTCTAGTCATAAAGACTAAGTTCATCTAATTTAAGCAAATAGTCATAATAAATCTCCTACTTCTCTTAAAAAAAACTTCAATCGTTTCATACGAAACGCTATCTACTTTAATATTTTAATCTAATAAAACAATTCCAACACATAATTGTCTTTATTACGCGATTAATAATAAAAAGGAAATACCATTACTTTACTTAACATAAACAAAAGAGTGTGATTAGATTAGACACAAGATAATATATACATATTGGAGAGTCTGTTTGTAATATTGAAATAACCGTTTTTTACTACATGTATATAAAATATATATACGGTACATACACCAAAATAACATTTTTCACAATTTTTGTCTGTCTGTCTGTCTGTTTGTTCCGGCTAATCTCTGAAATGGCTGGACTGATTTTGACTTGACTTTTATAACTATAAAGTAACGCATATTATTATTATTTATAAAATTCTTTTATAAATAATAATAATATGCGATGTAACCGACATTTACGCGGGCAGAGCTGCGGGCAACAGCTATTAACAAATAATATTGATATGTTTCAACACAATTTAGGTAAATACATTTAAGAAATTGCTGAGAAGTAGTGCAGATTAGGTTAATATTTTTGTTTTGGTTATAAGAAAATGGATCTCTTACATTAAGTAATTTTTTTTTCAACTAATTTTTATCTTTTTGATAGGTATTTGTATGCTACCGATGAGTATATGTTTGTTACATAATATTGGAAACCTAACTAATTAATGTGCTATAATATGTTATTTATATTTCAAAATATCTATTGTACTGTATGTGTCCTTTACCTCAAATAAATAAATAAATAATAGTTTCGTTAATTACCTATCATAGTAATAACATGTATTAGAAGTAAAGCAACCGCACTAAAGTTGAACATACATTAAGTAGAATACACGAGTCGTTAGTAACCTCCATTACTGTAATATTAGGCTTCACAAGCACATGTTCACTCGTGCTTGCGTTACCACATACATTTTTAAATTATATTGACATAAGCGTCACGTAAAAGGCGACATCGTGGATTAAAAACAGCCTTGTGCGGCGCGAGCCTGCTGTCAGCTTACAAAAACCCCTACTTTCTTTGTTGCACAGAGAAGGAAAAGGAAAAAATACTCCGCAAGTTGTAAGAGAAAATCAAGGAAATTGCTGCTAGAATTTCCCAACGAGAATTAATAGGCACAGATACAAATTCCTACCGGACGGAGCACCTACATTCCGTTGTATTTTTTAATACGTACCTCGAGTACCCAATGACTAATTTGTACGGTATTTAATTTATACGTTCTTCAGCTTGTTTGTTTATTTACAGCTAATTAACCAGCCGTTTGGACATTCCTTTTTATTTATTTATGCTTGTACTCATTTTAATTGATGATATAAGTGCGCGTTTCACTCAGTTCTTTTTTGAAAAACACAAGAAATACATTACTGTTTTATTTCATCAACATTGTAAAGAAATTTTACTTGGCGTTCAATTTAAAATTTCTGTTGAACGGTTTTATTTATTGTATGGTAGGCGTAGCGACGACAGTCAGAATCATTAGCCACACTAAGAAGTCATCCAAATTAACTAGCGGTTAATCTAAACTTCTAAACTAATATTATATTTATGAGAAAAGAGATAATTTTTGTCAGTATGTTTTTATGTTGAGATTTAACTCAAGATCTACGTAAATCATTTAAAATATTCTTTTATCTTTAGAAAGCTACAAATATGACGGTTAACATAGGCTATATTAAATTATGTTTAACATATTATTTCAGTCATTTTTACATATATTTTAAACACCTTTGTAAATCTGAATGATGCAAAACGACACTATTGCCATAATATTTACCGTAGGTGTTTGTTGTGAGACCAAATAAAACTTTTCATACCGAAGCGAAGCGAGGACGACGTCAAGTCATTTATGAAGTAGGTACTATAATCTTGTTCCCCCTCCAAATGTAAATATAAACCAGTGAAATTGAACTGCGTCAAACGACAAAAACGCATACTACAGTTAATATAAGTTTGCAACACAAAAAAGTGAGATGCCGACGTTTAAATAGAATTTCTATTTAGAAAAGCGAGAAGCCTGTAGCTCTATTATATGTTAAAATGCGTTTGCCTCGTGACAGCGCAATATATTTATATGAAAAATGGACACAACCTATGGTATTTACTCGGCACAATATTTTCTATTACGAATATTGTTAGTACAGAGATAAAATGTACGCACATTTACTTATGGTAGTCTTATCATCTCTGTTTTTAGGAGACTATAAAAAAAAAGACATTATGAAGCTTGTTTAGAACTAGTATCCTGACTTTTTATGTGAAGTGGTTTAAAGAATTAAAACGGGTCAGTTTTATTTTTATAGGAAACCTGAAAGTGTTATGTTGTATCTCACCAGCAGCGGTGGTCTCACAATATCTATATAGCTGCTGGGATTGTGGCTGCTAATCCTTAACTAAGGTGTTTATACTTATATTATAAGTAAAGCATAATGGATAATGTCAACTCACCCAGACTCGCCTCTCATTTTAGTCGTTACACATTGTACTATTAATACTATGGACCTGGTATATGTTATCATGCTAGTGAACGTTTAGTGATGAATGAGTGGTTCTAACAGTAGGTTGCGGCATTAACTAGCCAGTAGATAGACACGGTTAATGTTTAACCCGTCATTTCTGTGCCAAGCGTGTTTGCTCAAACAACGCGTTAGCACTAATTAAGTACATTACATGCATTGCGTTCACTGTTGACAATACTCATTTTGAGTTTATGTATTCATTAGCTTAATATATCTGCTTTAGTTTAAATGAATACGGCTAGATTGCGTTAAAAGAAGGATTAGATCATTTATGTATTGCAGAGTAATAAAGTAAGTATACAGAGAGGCTAGCACATAATTACGTTATGTAAGGAGCGATAATGGCTTTCATTGATGACTAAGTATGGATGTGTAGTGTATAAGTCTGAGTTGGACTGTGGTTTTGTTGTGGTATTCTCTAACACTAGGCACCTCATCTTTAAAGCCTTGTGCTAGAAAACAATTTGTGTCAGTATCTAATCAAAACGTTGTAAAAGATGATGTTACGACAGTTTTAATTAGATACAAACACAAGCGCTCTTCCAGCAAGGATCATCACCAGGTTTGCAAACTACGACCTACCATCGCAGGTAAATCATGAGTATTATATACCCACGCTAACTCACTCATCTTTTACAAATGGAAGAGAAAATGGCGTTACCCTATTTGGTGTCTCTTCTGTGCAGATTTGCAATATAAAACTAATACTGCAATCGACTAAGTCCAACACAAACATTTCGACCAAAACGTCCCAGTTAGCCTTCAATTCTAGCCACTTAAATGAACAGAGGCGTTCATATTCACACTTATTATAATAACTAGGGCGAGTTATGCCGCAATCTCAATGCAATAAACATTCAGCTTGGCGCACGTGCCGACGACGACTAGCCTTTCTAACACTACAACAGATATAAAGACTACGAATGTGGTAAGGAGACAAAGGGTCAACTTACAAGTAAAGGACCCAAATTCTTGAAATACTTTTATAGATTTATCTGTAGTTGTATAAAAGAGATGAAGGGAACAAAAAACGTTTTTCTTTGCTATTATGTGATTTGTAACAAATTCTATAGCTTAAGCATTTATTAGCTATGGTATTAGCTCGACTTTTTTTTCCAAACGAGCTGTTACAGTTAGTTAGAACTCCCATTTTGTGGATACCTTTATTTTTAAACTTGATGGGTGAACTTTGCAAACATATTAAAACTCGACATGACTCGACATGACTAACCCTAATGATTTAGTAAAATGCGTTTGTAACGATATTTTAAGATGTAATTGTGTGCATAAGTTGTTATATGTGGAGTTCAAGGGCAAGAGTGCAAGTAAAGGTGCGGCATGCTATTAAAGTTCCAAAAATACACAATCCAAACAAAAATAAAAATAATGATCACTATTTGAGGTCAATTTCTGAAGAACAACGTGATTATATTAATACTAGCTATTGCTACATTATATCTTTATAAATTATGGCCTTTGTGCCATTCTGATGTACCTATATGAGGAGCTATGTTATTGTAAAGTTTCTTTAAAATCCATTCAATAGTTTTTGCATAAAAAAGTAAAAAGCATAAACACATTCATCCATACAAACAAACTTTCAAGTTGCAATATTAGTTTATTAAAGTAGCACATCTAGTAAAGCAGCGTCCTCAACAGTATATGTAATATTGGAGAGGCTTCCATTCTATGTGCCGGTCTTAGCGGTAACACGGGCGAGACGTGATGTATTATGTTGGGTGTACATAACACTCAACACAGTGCAACAAATGTGCAATATATGCCTCACGTGAGAATGCTGCCAGTGCAACGTGGTTGCGGTTAACACGGCAACGTCTACAAACTGCCCACATTATGTTCTTCTGTGATTGATTTCATTTAACTTCAACTTACCTTTGAATGTTAGACATTAAGATTGGTAGTTAGCAAAGAATACTATCAATGCGTTTTTCTGTTTGCCACAGCTGTGTAAATTCTGTACTACTAATTTTTTAAAAGGGTACTTTATCGCATGGCTACTTGTAAATCAACATCCTCTTTCTATATGTCACATTGTTTCTAACGTCATCATTACGTAATGTTCGGGATGGGCTGTTCATTAGTTCAATTTGCATGAGAAATTTATTTCTGTGAACAAATGATACACCTTGTTGATATGCTTTGACAAAGCTTGCATAATTAGCGATACCTAGTTGATGTGCAAGCGGTTTTAATTTACCTACGTCTAGTTGTTCTCGTCGGTTTAGACTTTTGAAATTTTACTCACTTTAATGTATCCGACCTGTAGGTACTGTTATAGTTTTGTGTCGCGGAGTCTATAAAAAAATGTACAATTTACGTATGAAATAGAACTTGAAACAAACCTACCTAATATTATGAACGCATAATAATTATTGGTAGTTTATATAATAGTATATATATGTACATGAACATCTTTTATACGGTAGTAGATACTCGCTGGTCTTAGCATTAATGGTCCGGATCGGCCGGGAAAGTAGGTACTATCCTCTCATAGAAGATCGACGTAAGAGAAATAGGTAGTATCCTTATTGCGTTTCGTTCAGTAAGTGAGAGCGCCGGAGGCTTTTTCCCCTTTTTTTGCTTATCTCTCTCAATCCTTGGCAGAGTGCTTCTCAGAGTCTCTGACTCTGAGTCATCCATGAGCGACAGTTATCACTTACCATTGCTGGGGCTGTTTGCTCGTCTGCTACTATCAATAAAAATTTTTTTTACTAACATTATGAAAATCATAGGTTTGTATAGATAGCTACTCGTATTATATCAAAAAGTAGAACATTGCGTCATTGCAATTCATACGCCATCTTTACGCTGAAATAATTCATAGCAGAATCTTTCTAGATAAATCCATTGCACCTGCCGCGAGTACAAAAGCGCAGTATTAAAAGGTTTTATAAGTATTATTTGAAAACCTCTCATGTGACTGTCAGAGACGCGCTTCGCATCTTTGCTAAAGCAGCGTGTACGGTGTACTTATTGTCAGCCAACGTATTCTTTATGAGTTTTTATTATACGATAGAAATAAATTTGAGAAACAATTTGCAGAAATCTTACCTAAAACATTTAACAGTTAACATTTAGTTTTATCTGAGTTACATAGTTTGGTAAGAGTAAAGCAACGCTACGTTCTCGAATATTAAAATTTGGCGTTTGCAAATCTCGCATCGAGGAGCGTCACTTGCAAACTGTGACTTAACTGTTGCGACAGTAACCAAAAAAATTAAAACAATCACAAAATTATTGAATTTTAATATTGTCTATAATTTTTTAATGAAACTTTGACTCAATCCGATCCAAGCTAAACTCCATCTCAACGATTTATTAACCAACAAATAAAAATCTTTATGTCATTACTTTAAAGATACTACAAAAATCTTATTATTTTAGAATAAAAATATTAATCTCATACAAAAAATTACGATACAACTCTACAGAATATGAAGGTCGTCATTGAATATTCACCTACACCCGACATAAAAAGTCTTGTCAAAGCGTTGTCAAAGTGTCAATTTTGCATCGAATTATGTCACCTCGGAGGGAAACGCCGAGTTAAAGTGTCGTAAAAGGAGATTGTCGGCAACGTTCGGTGCTTGACATCTCCTCAAGATAGTCGGCATAACTTTTGTCGCGTTATTGTAGGGTTACATGAAAACGTTTTGTACGATTTAGAATACGATAAAGGTCCTATTTGTTAACTGAAAATCTCACTCAAGTGAAATATTTATTTATCAGGTGGTCTGGTATAGATTTTCGTGGTCAGATAATAAGCAAATTGATCTCCTTTACAGAAGTAGTAATATTGCCGTGATTACAATTTCTCAAAAGTTTTTATGTAAGTACATTTGATAGACAGTCAATATTTAATTTCTTGGCGTGGCCAATCAACATTAATGACAAATTTTAGAACACAATAAACTAACGCTAGCTTTCCGCGGAGCAGTTTCACCTGCATCTTTGCTTACTGCTCTGCTCCCGTCACGAGTAGCGTGATGTTACATAGCTTATTTTTCCTCAAGATTTTTTTAAGCTTTTGCATAGCTTTTATCGCGGACTTTGAGCGCAGCGACCGAATCAAGAAATTCCGTAA
This sequence comes from Parascotia fuliginaria, assembly GCA_963082885.1. Classification (NCBI taxonomy): domain Eukaryota; kingdom Metazoa; phylum Arthropoda; class Insecta; order Lepidoptera; family Erebidae; genus Parascotia; species Parascotia fuliginaria. Next base: position 13,624,724 of record OY720176.1, on the reverse strand, counting down.
CGAAAATAAAACCTAACACCCTCCACTCCGCCTACAATTAAATCTCGCGGCTGCGCAGTTTAATAAAGTGATATCTTTTAATTATTTGGCAGGTGTATATAAAACTTATGTCATTGGAATCATCATTTAATATACTTCAAAACAAAACATATACTAGGTCCGTATCATGAGTTTTTATATTGTTAATACTAATTTCAAAAAAGGTCGGTACTTTTGGACAGCTAAAGTTATAAAAATCGCTATTATTTGATAAAAATACCCGTATTTGGAAAAATTTATGTTTAATATACATTAAACTCTATATTTAATAAAAAACAATATACCCTCTTCATACAAAGTATCATATTTTAGCCTTGACAAAGCCGGGCGCAAGCGAAATCCGAGCGCAAGTGTAAACAATCGCTTCAAATTTTCTAAATATAAGTAACACATTCTATCAAGCACTAATGATTACGGAGATTTAGACTGATTGTACTTATTTTCAAAAATGTACAATCAAAATGTATGTGTACATTATTGTTTTTACAACATAACTACAAAGAATCAAGAAATCTTTTTTAAAATAAATAATTATAATTGCATAAGTTGATAAAAAATGCTATGCAAAAGCTTTACCGCGGCAGTCCCCGAGTGCCACAAGTTTTTTTTTTTTTATATTAGCCTACCAAAGTGTCTCCACACTGCCTGATGGTAAGCAGTCAGTGGAATCCAGAAATGGTGGCCACCTTACAAAAGCCATCGTCTTAATCTGCTGGTGTGGTGGCCTCCACTATGGCGGGTGGAAATGGGATTAGGAGAAGGGAATGAGGGAGGTGAGGAAAGAGAAATTGGGCTATCATACGCAAAAATAATTATTCAAATACGACTGGTAGTTCCAGAGATTAGCGCGTTCAAACAAATAAACTCTTTCGCTTTATAATATTATAGATTACCTAAAGGCTTTTTTCCATTAGCAGGATAAGAAGAAACGCTATTTGCTACAATCAAAACATGCCTCTTTCACTTTTACATTAGCACGTCGACTAAAAATACCCCAAATTTGGTCCTTTTCCAACATTTCATCTATCAGAATGCATATCCGTGCTAGAGCGACTCTGTGCCAATTTCTAGGCACTTTCCACAATATTTCATTTCCCAGTTTTGCCTGACTGCCAAAGTCATGGTCATGTTTCTGGTTATTCTAAATTTTTTATCATTTTCACCTAACAACTTTAATTTATTTCTATAAAGATATTCACCACAGAATACTTAATTCACTGTTCTGAGATATTCACTATATTGCCCTTGGAATCGCATTCTTGTCTTATCATTTCTAATTGCAGCTATCAAATTTAATGAATAACGGTTTAGCATGTGTAGGTAGTTGCCAAAATCATTCTAATTAGTTGCCTAAAACACACAATTTCTATTTGCATGTGATGGTTAAATATTGAGAAATACAACTGAATTTCTGACTAACGCCGGGCTGTTAGTTCAGTAGACTGCGGAAACCATAATAATTAATATTGTTCGTAATTATCGGTCCATAGTACACTCAAGCGATACCGGACACACACTATGTAAGTACGTATCATGTTTTCACTCTAAATATTGAAGCTTAATTAATAATACCTGAAAAGAAGGTATTTTGTAACTTAACCATTCAATTATCTACTCGTATATACAATTTTTAAAAGATTCTTCGTTATTATTATCTAAAATATAGAGATAAACAGATACGACATGAGAATTGTTTTGTTTAAACAGTGTATTTTCCTAAATAAATAAATAACTTTGCTAGATACTAGCGAAGTATTTACTATACAACCTTACGATTAAAAAAAAGTTCTTATGTTGCTTTTATTTTTGAAACCACAAGTTGCAGCTTATACGAACTTGTAGATAAAGTTAAAAAGACTTCCAAATTTCTTGCCTGCCGGATCTTCTCACGTCTCTACCCTTGTTAACCAATTGGGCGTAGCCAATTGACATGCCTATAAGGGCACTATTGGTTGAATAATAGTTTACGGTTAAATGCCTATAATATATTTATCAAGAAAGGTGGACTTATCATTGTTTTAAATTGATTATAATTATGCCTATAATGATGTAGGATAATTATGAGTATATGTATGAAAGACAGATCAAGTACTTACTATTTTATAAAATGTATGTAAACACACACATACATGTAAATACACAGACACCTATAAATACCATGTTTTTCGCATATAAAATATGATTATGATTATAAAACCACAACTGTGGCGTTTGAACTAATAATTTCACCTATGTGCTCCAACTGTGTAAAGCATGAGGTACCTAGAGACTAGTCCTACTATATTATCACGTTTATACCAATTGAATCGTTGCTGTTGTTTATATCCTGCAATGACAAATTAAATTCTCAAATTTAGTTTTCAGGACTCTAATAGATGCCGATCAGCGAGCGATATATTTTTATAAACACATTGTAACATTTTAAGTTAGATTCAACAATAAATCTTAATGGTATTTGCGGAGTATCCAGTATTCTGCTCATGTATGGGTATTTTCTGTATGCTGCTGACCGTCCGCCTTATTATAATTCCTTGAGCAAGATGCCCTAGTAAACCTTTGTATTAGAAAAACTGTATTTTAACGATCATTCATTTGTGGTAATGGATCTCTAATAGTATGTTATTTCTTACTAGCCGTAGCGTTGCCAGCGGCTTCGCCCGTGTGGGATACCACAAAAAAATAGCCTATGTTAATCTCTGATATTGTAGCCTTCTATTTGTAAAAGAATTTTTTTGAATTGGATACGTAGATTTTCAGTTTATCCAATCAAACAAATATACAAAAAATTAAATCTTTTCCGTTTTATTATTAGTTTAGACAAGTAATGTATAGTTGTTGTATTGTTTTTACTCTAAAATAGTAACATTTATGTAAAACTTCACAAATAAAACAAATTAAATTTTAAAATTAAAAATATGTTATTGCACTGACCTTGTACTGGCTAAACTTGCGAAATAAAGGTGGAAAAGTTTCAACCTCGAAGCGGGCATGTAAACAATCTTGGAGATTGAAAACGTCTTTAAATTATGCAAACCATCTACCATCATGTGGGCTGTATGTTCTTTTGAAAAGTTTACAAGTTTAAACAAGCTAAGTAATTTGCTGGCTAGCTATGACGGAACCTACTATGAATGCAGGTAGCGAAAATTTTATAAGCTTTTTTGCTATCTATAGCAATTTTAAGTCTAAGGTCATAAGCACACTGCTGATAGCCCAGTTCTCGAGGAACATATTATATATAGGCTATGTAACATCACGCTACTGGCGATGGAAGTAGAGCAGTAACCAAAGAGGCGGGTGAAACCGCGCCGCGAGAAGCTGGTCGTAGTATATTGATAATACCTAGTGATAAGTATTTAATTGACTTTTGTTTTTCTGTAAATCTGCTGCAAAGACCAGAATAGTAGGAACGTTTTATAAATATTTCATTTTCCTATCCTCGTTTCCCAAGTACCCAAGACAAGTGGCAATATCAATTAAAATATTTCTCTGCAATGCTTCTCGGTAAGTATTCAATGTGACTATCATGGACCATAGAAGTATCACTTTACTACCAACTTATTCATTTTTAAAATAATAAGAAAATTACAGTAACTTGTAGTTTTAGTGGAAAACCGTCAACGTCAACGTCATCCTTCACGAAAATGTTTGTTTTGTGCTCATTGCTTTGTAGCAATGAGCACAAAACAAACATTTTGTCGTAATATAACTTAGCAATTAATAATAATGATAAAAATAAAATATTTATCCGTGTAAGAATTACCCCAATATTTTTAGTCTATGAGTCACCGTACAAGGAGATTAAGCATATCGAATAGACTACGACTTAAAAATATGACGCTTTAAAATGGTTCAACTCAATATGACTAGTCTTTTAAAAACCACTGTGAAAAAAACACAATCGCTTCACATTATTAACTCGGACTGCTCTTCGAGTAAGATGTAAAAGAAGTATGGTGTGTTCACACCACACGTCTTTTTACTGATTATGGTATTGGCATATAATAGAGATGTATTAAAACTATTCACTTGATTAGAACACTGTTTATTGAGTTCACCGCCTAACTTATATGATTAATGAATTATGTGTGTATGCGACACGATCTTAATGTGAACTGAATTGAATCCAATGGGAAACAACGTGGAAAATTATACATAATATTTTTGATGAGTGTGCAAATGTGACAATGTGCGGTTGCACTGTACAGTCAAGTTTCTTCTTAAGCTGTAGTAATTGTGCAGCATTCTGATCACGTATTTAAAGCCGTGTCGGCTCCAGACTCAGTTCGATAAGGAGGATTCCGCCCCATTCATATTCACGAAAAGAATTCACCTTCTGAAAATTAAATATTAAAATTTGTAAATGTCGGAGCTTTTTCTAGATTGTCTTTAATACATTCAGAGAAAATGTATTTTCTTTGTTAAAAGTAATCAAGTAACAGCGATTTATTATTCATATACTATGTATAGAATAATTGAATAAGGTCTGAGAAAGACTATTATTAAACTTCAGAGTGACGTCACGTCGTCGCGTCGTGTCGTCGAATTCAGGAAACTTTTAAGGCCTCTGCCTCGAATCTTGCGGGAAGCGGGGCGGCGGCGGCAGCGGCGCAGGAGCGGGCAACGAGCGGTGCACTCTAGCCAAGCGGTGAACGCTCGCGCGTCTTCATTGAAGTGTTGTGCAATTTATTTAGCAAGTGTTAGGAATAAATTGCAGTCAAAAAGATGTTGTCGCCGTTGTTCAGACATTTAGTTCGCGAATAAAAACAAATATCTCGACAACACAACCACAAACACAACACTATGCCACTATAGTGCCGCCCGATCTACCCGCTGGTTTCGAGAACGGGTCTGTGTTGCCCACGCCGCACCCGCGCCGCGCGCCGCCGGCGCCGCCGCCACCCCGCTGCCTGCAAGATTCGAGGCAGAGGCCTAATAAAATGATTTTAATGAAAATTTTACTTGTATAAAGCTCACCAAATAAATTATTTAGTTACACGGTACATTTCATAATGGTACTTTACTGATACATATTTAATGTAAATAAATGAAATTGATTTACAAAATAATACTTTTTGTTAAAAGCATAATAAAAACATATTAAGTAAAAGCTCTTACAATTTAGTTCGTTTAAACGAAGTCTTTCAGAACTGTGTCACAGTGAGCTTAACTTAGTTTTAAAATAAATAAGGCAACGATGTAACTACTAACATTCTTGCAATGAGGGTGTTTAGGAAAATTTTCGCCATCAGTTGGCGCCACTTAGATAAAAGGTCTTCCAATCACAAAATTCAAAATTCATTCACAGTTGGAGATCCATAGAATCGTTCACAATTATCTATCAATTATTGAAAGCGTTGATAGGTGCCTAGATCTGAAGCCTCAGTGCTGCCACCTCGTGGGCACCATTTAAAAAACCCTCATTGAAGGCGAATACTTATTTAGAAAAATAATGGGTCTGCACCACATTACAATGTATAAACGCTCCTACCAGCTTTTTGTAATTGTAATAGAAATTACCTAAACATACTAATTAGCAACAGCGATATTGCTGTCAAGAACACGTAGGTATGCTTTTATGGTTTTAATAATGAAAATGAATGAATGAAAATATAATTTCAAACATAGGCAGCGTCACGCGAGCTTTTTAGGGTTCTGAAACTTCAATTACAGTAGCTTTAAAGTTTCCTGAACCTATAATCCGGGAAGCGCCGATTCAAATTGTTCCCACGGAACAAATACTAAGACCGTGGTTCCAAATGACTACCTATTCTCTAAACAATAGTACTTAAATATTTTTTTATTGTTTTGACAATCGAAAAACCAAGTGCGAGTCGGACTCGCGCACGAAGAGTTCCATACCTTTATCTTTTTTTTTTTTTTTTTTATTGCCTACAGTGGCAGACGAGCCAACAGCCCACCTGATGGTAAGTGGTAACTGTCGCTCATAGACTTCTGCAATGTTCACATTCACATCACAGTTAGTCCACGTATGTTCTTCAAAATTTCAACTGTCTAACTATCACGGTGTTCATGAGATAAAACCATAACAGACATTAAACATTTTATTTTGTTCATTACCCTATGTTGTTTTCCAAGGTCTATTCTATGTATATAACAAATTTCATCAAAATCGGTTCAGTGTTTTAGGCGTGAAAACGTAACAGACAGACAGACAGACAGAAAGACAGACAGAATTAAGTTATAATATTAATATGGCTTATTTTTAAAACGCAGAAGAGACCGAAATCTAGCAGATAAGTATCACACCCCGCTTCGTCTTTTTCCTACACACCTTGCGTAGTATAAGTCTTAAAGTTAAATTTGTACCTCTAAAATTACAATATTATGGTTCTTTAAAGTAAACCTGATCGTAATTGAATACTTACTTTATGTACTTGAAGCAAACTGGTTAATTATTTAAAAATAATAAACTATTTTTGATCGAAGAATTCACAACAAAAGATTGAAACCTACTATCTACCTTGGAATCGCCTATCAATAAAATTATAGTCGCATGCACCCCCACGACACCGTAGACAGAGATACTAATCTTTTATATAAGAATACTGTTAATAAAGAAACAAAAAGTAATCGAAGTTCCTAAAATACTTAAACCTAGACAGCCCATCTATGTATATGTATATTCGCCAAGAACTTTTAGCGCGCAATGTTCTTACTGACAGATAAAGCTATCCCTATTATATTATTCAGTACCTATGTTAAATTCAAAAGTAGGGCAAATTCACTTTTGCCATAGTCTTAGTACTCATAATCTTAGGTTAAAATATAGGTGTGAAGTAACATCTTACAATGTGAATTTATTTTAACTAGTGGACGTTTTATGGTCAAATTAAATATATAGGTTATGAAATGTTTAAATTTGAGGTTGTAAATGCTTTTGTCAAAGAATATAACAATGACATATAGTGTAAACAAAAAGAATAGGTTGTGTAGTTGTTTTGTCGTGATATGTTGTGTTTTAAGTCTAAATCTAAATTAAAATCGTATCATTCGTTTGTGCCATAGCACAAACGAATGATACGATTTATTTACAATGAATGATGTTTGTGGTCTCATAAGACCACAAACAGAAACATACATAAAATTTGAAACGTCCCTCTATGCGTCCTGGGCTTAAAAGACCAAAGTCAACAAATTAATAAATCCTTAGGTTTCAGAATTAGAATTATTCTAAATAAGAGATAATATTAACTACTTTAATTATTTTTATTTTACCTTACGACTTCAAATCTGTTAAATTTCGAACACATACAAAAGGCTGTACTACTTTCAAACAAGCAGCAATATATCACCTGACCGCTCAATTATTACAATAATTAAATATATTTACAAAAATATCTTTTATAACGCTGAATGCCGGGTAATAATGGCCATTATTTATACCGGTCCTAGTATCGTGGGAAAACAGGAAAATGAATCGTAGTTATAACTACAAATGATTTATGTGACGCCTAATTTAATATAAATGGGATACCTACAAACTTACGAATGAAAAAGGTGAATATTATACATATTAAAACCTGAAGAAAATCCTTTCTTGTCCAGCACATTGCGTGCAGAGGATAGTGTGAGATTTGGCATATTTTAAAGTTTTGAAAGATTGCTGAACGATAAATTTCTAATAATAATGAAGTAGATTCAATCATTATATAAGGAAATCCATAACTTCGGCATCGGGAGCACAAAGAAAGTTGACCGGGTAATTGCATGCCTCTGCATCTATCTTCAAAATAGTAAACCACCACTAACTAAAAGAAAACGAACACACCTAGTAGAAATGTCATAACTGTGGGCTGTGAGCTTTCATAGCGTGAAAGTAGATACGAGTAGGTAAGCTAGCTAGCTATAAGCTAGGTAAGCATATATTCACGTTCCATATTTAACTAAAAATGTCCTTAGAGAGATTTCGGAGAGTCCTATTTTCGGTCTTTTAATATCATCCTACACAAGCCTACCTAATCTCATAATCGTGTGTGTTGAGTCATAAATACATATAATTAAGTACCTATTCAACAAGTACGAACAAGCCAGAATATTCTAAGTACCTACGTAATCATTTGTTTTCTGAATGAGCAAATTCCAAGAAACTAAAACTATCCCTTTCGTATTTACATAATCATTTATATAGTTAAATAGAGATCATCAGTGTTAAATTAGTTTAGTAAGATATTCATGAGCCGGTAGTTCAGTATATCTATTATTTGGAGTCAAGGACGGTGTAAATATTTGCGGTTAGAAACGTCCGTTGCCAGAAAGGGAATACATTTATGTAAATAGGTACCGACCGCATCCAGGGTGAGTGCCAGTGCTAGAGGCCCTGCTTAATCTTGCAAATTTATGCAAGTCGACGACAACACGTCAAACTGTCTTCGCTCGAGGACGTGATCCAAATCCGATTCGGCGCGTCATTTCGGTCGTAAAACGCTTTAGCAGTTGGCACATTTGTCGCATAATTCCGATCTCCTCAGAGGCCAATAGCTTCTTGTGACAATCTCGATTATTATTCAAAGCTGACTGACTGTGTGTATGCGTGTGTAACCTACTATAAAGTGAGTGAGTACGACAGTAATATCAAATTCCAAATATTTTATTACTGTCATATTGACTTATCGCATCTTGGATACTTCTGAGAGTGGCTAAAAATTTTATATTGTTTTAATTCAGTATAATGAATGTGAATTTCAATGGCTCTGTGTGTTCGGTGGCAGCATTTAAAAATGATTAGGTAAATTAGATCAGAATATACCAGGCGTGCTGTTTATTTTCTTTCCTAAGTTCTTATTAATTTTAATTATACTTTTAATGAATTATTAACTATTTAAAATTAATAACTTATATTGACTGATCAAATAATAGTATAATTATTATTTATGCGAACTTAAATGATATAACCATCAGCCATAAAACATACTTATTATCACCTTTCATAAAACACTTTTTCTTTTCTTTTTCTTTCTTTCATTTTTCTTTAAGACCACGTCCGCTCTTACGATCAATTACTGTGTCGAGGAGTACTGCATAAACATACAATTAACGAATATAAAGTAAGTTACCGTAACACAGGTATAAACCTAGCGCGGAAGAAAGATTACTGTCGCGCCTCGCTAATGTCTGAAGTTGGACATGATCTATTATATTATTTGTGTCACATTATAAAAAAAATGCCACTTTAATATACTAAAAGTGCTTTTAGTCCGCCTGTAAAACAGGATAATATATTCTAGTACAGGCGCCCTACAACTGTATTTAGTTCATAATTTATTTTGTAAGCCTTACCTATAATCTTTTTGTACATATTTTACTGAATAAATATTATTATTATTATTATTATTTAAGTATGCCTGGACTCGGAACAAATATTTATGGATCACAGAAAAGTTTTTGTTGCGTTTGTGGAAATCGATTAGGAATTACCAATATTATCTTCAGTTTTATTGCTAAGCGTCTTATTTCCAGCAACTGCCTCAAATAGGTACAAGAAAATATTTCTTATTTCACATACATTTCGGTGATATTACGCTCTCAGAGTTATGTAACTAACGTTATGAAATATCCGTAAGGGTATATTGTATGACCAATAAAGGTGCGGTCCCCGAAGAATAAAGGCAGCTATTATATTTGTCCGGTTAATATTACGTAAATGGGTAACGTTTTCCAACATAAGGTAGCTTTCTTAAGAAAATAGGTTACTTTAGCTCGTTAACTGTTATGCTCATACAATTTTGCCAAGTTCTACATGGCGTACTGAATATTACAAGGCGTAATAGGTGTAGAAAAGTATAATTTTGTAATAAGTACGTGTGCGATAATACTGGCTTTAAAGTCATTTTATGGTAATAGGATAATAGATAGAAATGAGGTAGTTCAGTTAGCTCAGTCACTTCGACTTATATTTTTATAAAAGTTATTTTTATACTATGAAATACTTAGTAAAGAAAGTGATTGACGGCTATTCCGTTATGACTTTCTCCGACCAAAATATTACAAGGTGTTAATTTTATGTTTTGGTCTGTAGAGGTCTTAAAACAAATGGCAGTAGTATTTTAACACACATCAACGTATTTTGGCCATAAATTTTAAATGCTATAATTTGATTTGATTGAAAATTTATAATTTTATCCGAATGACGTCCGCGACGACGACTGTAAGCACAAAGTATAAGTATATCGAGTTTGACCAGTCGTTGGCTGCTTTCATCTCTTGGTTTCAAGCCACAACGTGAACAGCAAAACATGAATAAAATTCTATCAAATAATAACAATAAACAATTGCATAAAACATAAAATAATTTGGGTACCTATACTTATACATATTATTATTGCATTGTACTGCTACAATAGTCAGCTATTCCATCAACACGTTTCTTTGTACGGATTCTATTTATTACACTGCAGTGATCAGAGCACAGCAGTCCTTAATATAACTAACAATATACTCGTAGTATAACAAAATAAATATCACTTTTTACGAGTAAGAGTAAATTAAAATATAAACGCATCGACAAAAGCCCGTAACACCTAAACTATATGGACATTCGCCCCGTACAAATTCAAATAAAGATATTTTACAACGATGTCCGTAGATTTTTACTGGGTCATACCAGGAGTATATAGTATAAATGCATGCAGTAAAGTTTGTTCGTTATTTTTTATTACTTTAACATACTAAGTAATAAGTTATCTATAAAAAAAAATCGGTTAACAAAGTACTTCCATATTTTAATCTCATATTGCACTATAGTATCAATGTGACTCGTCAAAGTCATACTTGTTAGGCTTTACGGTGGTCATTACTGACATAATGTAAATCATAAAATATAAGGTAAGGACCCTCTTTTATTCAATATATTTTTTAATTTAAATATCTTGCGAAATAAGAAAACTTATACTTTGCAGAATCTCTTTGAATATATTGATAAATTGAACTAACTATACAATAAAAATAAGATTAGGTACTATACTCCAAAAGCTTTTTATAGCTTACGTCTTATAGAAGATCAACCACCTGCTAATAGAAAAAGACATTATAGAAGTAATATCTATTAATTAAGAATATTCTATTGCGATTTCATCAAAATAAGAGATATTCGAAGGTATATATATATATTTATATATGTCTCCTCTTTACTTACTTATTTAAACTTTAACAAACCATTAAGTCAATACGTACTCTTAATACCAATGTGTAGCTAAAGTTATCAAAATATACAAGATACATTCGATTTGAGCCAACAGCATATCACTAGTACGAATCATATACATAGAAACCTAATCCAGTAAGGAGGGACAGACATAAACACCTACATAAGTACAAAATATCAGTCTATACGACCATGCACATAGTGAATTTCACGAGACCCAGATCAATTGGTAAATGGCTTTAAGCTGAAGCAAATAAAGTTGTAGAGGTCAGCAACGGTCTGAGATATTTTCACGTTGTTGCTAGATACCCTGGCATTGGGAATTGTTCGTACATATTTCAGTGGAGGGTAGTTTAAGCGCAACAATCCGTACTCGAGTTTTACGAGCCCTACGGCAGGAGTAGGTATATATTTAAAAGGCTATGGTGGTCCCGTGGAACCATACGGCTTAGGCAACCAATCGGATATAACCTTGGGAAGCCACATTGCTTTTGGTTGCTGGCCACTGGTTGTTTTATTTATACAATCGTAACATTTTATAATGTTCCAATGTAATCTGGGGTATCTAATATATAAAACAAAGTTGGGTATGTTCGAATATTCACTGGAGAACGGTTGAACCGATTTTCATGGTTTTTGCTTTGTTGGATTTGTCTTCGTCCCGAATAGCAGGACAACTATTAAAAACCCATATAAAATGTTCGTGGGTTTCGTACCCGTCAATTTATTGATTGTCAAATATTTTTATTGTTCATAAATTTATTTCAAGCTATATAAAATCAAAAGGTCACTAACTCGCCCATCACGAAATGTCATGTTTTTTTATATTTAGCAACTATCCTTATTAAGTGGGCAAATAGAAGTCACAAGTTTGTGCGAAATCAATCACAATCATGAAATCACACAATCAGTTTTAGTGGTAGCGGGTGAATAGATTGAAATGGGATTTACCATAGAGTCGGATTATATTGATATTTACCACAGATACAATGTACGATTGGCGTAAGATCAGGCAATATTCTCATACAGGCACACATCTGAATTTTCGAAGTCGCGAGCAACTGCTAGTATAAGTATAGAATAACTATACTAGTACTCGTATATCTTAAATAATATATCGAAAATAAGTCATTTATCTTGCCATGTCGTCTTTTGTTTACTTAATGACTACTAATTCAAGAAGTAATATAAACGCCGGCATAATTAAAATAATCAAAGAGTTAAAAGCAATTAAAATAAATAATTTAATATTAACAAACCGTCATTGGAAACTGATTTTGAAAATAGGTAACGGCCGAACAACTTAATAAAATGACTGAAAATATTTAAATTAAATTAGAAGTAAATGCTTTTAAGTTAATCTGAATCTCATTTATTCCGATGTAATGATAATTACAATTTTCAAATTAATTATCTGTAATATTCAAAATGTTTTGTTAGTTTAAAATTTGGAAACAAAAAGCATCTGTTTGACTAAGAGAATTTGATTACTTAGAACCAAAATGTATTTACATTTCTGCGTAATAAATCTGATAATATTCAAATTCTTTACATAGATGGTATCATTTTGCATATTTTAACTAACTACAGGTAACAAGATACGTTTATTTTCGAATAATGTTAATATAGTCAAAAGTTGTCATTTTTTAAAGTGATTATGCAAGTACCCGGCACTGGCTTACCTTTATGTGACATTATTTTAAACCTTTTTCTACTTTTGTTACAATAAAAGATAATTGTAATCACAGTGACTCTAAGGTAGAAATTGAAATGAACAGCAACAACATTTCGCTAGCAGAATATTCATTTTCACGCGTCATAAGTCATAAGTACTTCACGCCCGAGCAGCTCTGTCTCCTTTATAAGAAACAGGTTCGTTCCTGCGTGGAGTACCGCTCTCATCTTTGGATGGCTCCGCACATTACTTACTGGATGCACTCGATAGGTTGCAGCGGCGAGCAGTCGGTATCATCAGAAATCCAGAGGTCAGGGTCTTAACCCTTGAGCCTTTACAGCTGCATAGAGACGTAGTCTTAATTAATGGCCGTCTTCTATCGCCTTTACCACAGAAAGCGTTCTGAAGAGCTTTTCCCACCCTCTTACTTTTTATTCAGAACGACATGTACGGGACTGAAGTGCCACCCTTACAAAGTGTAATCTAAACGATTTCGAACCAAACGGTTCAGCACTTCACACATTTGTCGCTCAATTAAACCCTAGAACTCTTTATCAGTGCATATATTATGTTCCGATTTAATTATGATCCTGGGGCTTTAAAGCGGAGCGTGCAAAAGCATCTCACTAAGCCGCCATAGTGGCCACCATACCAGTAGTGTGGCTTTTGGAATGGTGTCCATCACTTCTAGATCCCACTGACTGCTTACTATCGGGCAGAGTACCTAGAGTCACTTTAATGGGCTAAGATAGAAAAAAGTGCATAAAAATAAAATTAGGTATACTACTATTTCGACTTTCTTATACCATAATATGATATCTTCGGCGGCGAACGACCGGCCACGGTGGCGAAAATTGGGGGAGGCCTATGTCCAGCAGTGGACGGCTTTTGGCTGATATGATGATGATATCTTGTCAATGTTTTAGATAATGTTTGTAATAATTTTATAATAATGACATATTGTCAAAATTTAGCAGAAGGGTAGAAGAAAAGAAAATGTTTTAGAAAATTCGTTCCAAATAAAAATTCTATAATCATATTTTAAACATCCTCGCGTAAGTTTGTTATTCGCAAATTCCTTACAAAAATCTGCGTGTACGCTCACTGTCCGGACTCCCTAACTTTGCGTGAGTCCAAAGTAATCTAAAAGAAATAAAGATGAGTGGAGCCCCGCAGACGTTGCCCGCATATTGAATTCTTCTTTATGTTCATATGAATAATAACAAATTTTGTATTCAGCGTTTTGTTTGAGACTTCACTAAGAACTTTTGTAGAAAGAAATTGTTTCCCCGTTTGTCGCCGAGTGACTTCAACTTCGATAAAATTTGACGATCGGATCAATAAATATAGCATTTGGACGTCAGCTTTCCATTGGGGTAAGTCAAACAATCACTCACTGTTATGTTAAACACAGTAGGTGCTTATGTAAGTACAAATGTCGTATAATAGATATTTCTTGGATTTTTATTTCATTTAGAGCTGAAAGTACTGTAATACCAGGTAATACCATTGAATATTTGATTTAAATTATAGAACTCTATTCCCGCGTGAAGTTTTAACATTTCAAAACTTATTAGACTGGCCAGAGGCCCTAGACAAGTGTCAAAGATTTCTATTCTATTCATAGAATAGATAGAAAAATGTATTGGATTGACATAAGCTAACGCCGACGCTTATGTCAATCTCATACATTTTATTATCTATTCTATGAATAGAATAGATATCTTTGACACTTGTCTAGGGCCTCTGTTGGCCTAGTGGTTAGTGACCCTGACTGCTAAGCCGGAGGTCGTGGGTTCGATTCCCACCCAGGACAAATCTTTGTGTGATGAGCATGATTGTTTGTTCTGTGTCTGGGTGTAATTTATCTATAATATGTATGTATTTACAAAAAAAATGTATATAAGTAGTATATCAGTTGTTTAGTACCCATAACACAAGCAAATATAATTGCTTAATTTGGGGCTAGGTGGCGCTGTGTGATTGTGGTAGAATATTATTATTATTATTATTATTAGGGATATTTAGACATTTGTTCTCAAGATCTGCTCTTTTAAACTTACAAAAATCGTTTTTGTTTCATGTCACACAATAGTTAGGCAAAGACACCGCCTTCACACCTTCGTATTATTTTTTTTATTATGCCAATCCTAATCAAAAAATTTTAAGGCTACCGAAAGCGATTGCAGTGTGTTCATTTGAAACAATATTCTGTGTTGTCATTAACTCATTTGCTTTCTCATCCCAAACAAGCTTTGTATTACAATTAGGAAAGAACTACTGCACAGTACCTGATACTGCAATATCCGTATCTTTAGGTAGCTACCGTTTAATGCAGTTAAACGCTCTGAATGCTGACCGACCCGAACACGAAAATTATGTTCGTAATATGGACTTCCAACAAAATATTCGCCATTCTATTTTGAATAGTACCAAGAAGTTATTTGTTCATAAAAGAGAAGTGTAAAGGTTATATAATTATATATGTCTGCTTTGCTTCAAGTTATTGATTTATTAGGGTTATTAGTACAGCACAACATTTTGTAACATTAAAATGTCGAAAATTGACAAGTTATATAGTTTATTTCAAAAGAATAAACATAACATTGTTACAAAAACTAAACTGTTTTTCTACTGAACTTCTGAAGTAAGTGTAGCACTAAATTAGTAACAATATAAAAATAATCTGTTTCGGCATTATTTCACATTGTTAAAATATTGGTAAAAAAAAATTCTCGGTTTTTAACTAATTTATTAATTGCTAGGAGTACTACGATAAATTTCGTAGCGGATGCTACGTAATAAAATGAACTCAAACAATTGCTCGTGTAGCAAAAAAAATCATAAATAGTTAAAATAAATGCCTTTTTCTATTATAGTTTACACAAAAACCGAAATGCAAGGAACATTGAATCGCACAGTGGTACTGAAGGAGGCAGCCCGTGAAGTTATAATGAAGTTTTTAAATGAACGTACCGCTTCATAAAGTGTAGGGCGGCTTCCAATGGTCTTCTTTTAATTTACAACGCCGGTCCCCTTTTTCTGAGAACTTAAACCATGAGAGGATAAAAAATGTTCGGTGTAAGAATATAATATATACATATATCTATTTATAGTGGAAGGAATAGTTTGCTTGCAATTAGTGACGTACGTCATGTTGTAGTCTACGACTTCAACAGGCCATACTTTTCATCCAGCTGTTATAGTCGATTCCTTGAACGTGAAATTTTGTACTACGGCTATTTGACAAAAAACCAAGATTAAATATACCTTCTGCAGCACTTGTATATGTATCTGTACAGTCTACAAGTACAAGATCTTACTAGGCGAAATTCATTGTTCAAACATTTTTGTGCTAAATAGTATTATCTTAGAGTATAATATCGCTATCGTCTCTTCACTTAAACCAATTCACTCATCGTATTATTATAATGAAACACCTGATTCACGTCTTCTAAAGCCTACTGTCTACCTTAAAGTGTTTGTTGAAATTCAACTACGTTTTAATTAAAAGTGATTCTATGTTTTTCTAATTGCAATATAAATACGAAGTCAACTGTTAATTACATTTAAACTGTTAGAATAAATGCATTTTAATATGAATAGATTGTTAATGTGAGAAAGAATAATGAGGGTCTCAGCACAAGTGTCATTAATGTTTCTCACTGCTTCTAAGTTTCATGGAAACTTGCTAAACCCTTTTTTGTTAGTGTCAAGTATGAGATAATTATATACCAGGCTTAACATTTAAAGCGGTCAGTATGGGAAAGTCTGAGATTGGTTTTTTTAACCATGTCATTGCTTTTAGTTACAAAAAAAAACTGCATTCATACATTTAAAAAGAAACTTGTTGAAATGAATATTTTTTATAGACTCATCACTTATTCAATCTGAAGACATCCACGTTTGACAGGTGAATTGGTGACTACAGTCGGGTGATATTTAGTACCTACGCTACCTAATATGTGTTTGTTACCACTCAGCGCCTAAACGGCTAAACCGATTTCGATCAAATTTGTTATATAGATAGATTAGGGACCGGAGACGGACATAGGCTACTTTTTATACAGAAAATCGGTCTGGTTCCCGAGGAATACAACAAAACATATTTTACGCACGAGTAAGCGTGGAGTGCAGCTAGTATATAATCGAAAATGTTCTTACATAAAATACGCTATCATAATTAAAGTAAAATAAATCTACAATAATAAGTCAGCCTTACTGTAAAATGGTTTAATAAACTTGCAACATCACGTTCCTTATTGAAAAACTCAAGAAAGATCTTAATTATACAATTTTGCCACCAGTTTAAAAATACAAGTCACTCGGTATTTCTTTTCACTGATACAAACTTTAGGTTTTATTTTCTTCTACAATTTAATCAGAGAACAGCTGGACTTAATTCCGTTTTTGTGTTCGCATTGTATTAGAGACGCATAGACATCGGTGCGACGTTTAACTAAGTCCTTTTATTAAATGTTCTGTTCCAAACCACGGAAATGGTAAATCTAAAATTCCGTTTAATCCAAACCACGCAAATTTTATAATTAAGTATTCACATTTATTACTTTTTAAATTACATCTGCCTTCAATTCTGTAAAACTAGAAAGTCATTTGAAATTTAAATATCCAATGAGATTACTGTGTTAGTTATATATCTTTCTAAATTAAACTTAGCACGCCGTAGCTTCAAAAAGTCTGTACACTTTTAATTTTGTTTACATTTTAATTAAATAGTCATTTGTTGCCGCGAGTCTTAAATTCGGCTTAACGCGCCTGTTTATGAAACTTCTAATTACAATTTATTAATATTTCAAGGTATTCAATTTGATATTATAATCCTTAGTTAAATTAACGGAGTTAGTTAGTGCGGCAACAGTTTTAATTGCAGTAGGAAATTTTAACATTGGAATGGGATTAGGAAGAAACCAGTGGGTGCAGTTAGCATAATTTTCAAATTCTGGACTGTCAGAGGAATTTATTAATGCTCTATGCAAGTTCCGCTCATGCGACGGCGATCGCTGTAAAATCAAGTGAAACTAAGTGGAATAAATGTAAAATCCAACAAAACGTACGATTTGTACGAATGAAATGGAGGCAAGTGTACGTAATCCATGTACTAAAGTGACTGACGCTTCGCAGGGCTTTTACGCAAAATCCTATTGCAGATCCCGTACTGTTACCCCGCTAGCCTCGTATGTAAAACTTATCTAGGTGACATGGTTGAAATATAAAAGTTATAAAATTGAGTTCACTTTATCTACTTAGCAGGTTTAATTTGTATGCAGCCAGATAGTCCAGTTAGTCTGATATGAAAGCTTTGCTCGCGTGAAGCTTGCTTATAATTATAGCAAGTCTAAATTATGTTCGTAATGCAATATTATTATTCACTAGAGCGGACCCGACAGACGTTGTCCTGTCTTGATTATTATCTAATTTTTCGCAGAACCTTCTCCTGACAATAACAAACACAACAAAAAAATAATTAACGGAATCGGTCCAGTCGTTCACGCGTGATGCCGTGACCAAGGGAAATAGGGATTTATTTTTATATAAATAGATATTTCTAATCTCCCATTCTACAAACCCTCTTTCACCTACCTACAGATATCCCCCATAAACTTTTCACTACTTTCCCCTATTCCCCTCTCCCTTCTTCCCCACTCCTCCCATTCCGCTCCTGATGATAATTATGGGTACTGCCACGAATATTCATCCTGTACTTACTCTTTTCACCCGTTATTATTAAGATGTCCTTTACGCGTCCTTGGACGCTTGCAACACCTGAAGAACATTTACGCATAGTCAATTAAAAAAAAATAAGCATATTAGAAAAGCGGACCAAGTTTATCACAGGACTTAAAACTTAGACTATATTATTATGTTAAAAGTATATTTATGTAAAATTTACATTATGAAGATGGAATATACACTTATAATAAAACCTTGGAATCGTTTAAGTCTACATTTTTGTGTGATTACTGTTATTTCACATAACCTGTTATGTGGCTGTAAAATGTATTTGCTTCTTTTGGATACGACAAACGTGAGCGCCATATAATTAGCTATATAAATAATAATAATACCAGCCTGTTTACTGTCCCACTGCAGGGCAAAGTGGGACAGTCCTCTTCTCACATAGAGAAGGAATGAGCATTAATCACCACGCTTGCTCAAGGCGGATTGGCCTTTTAAGCCTGGCTTTTAAGTCCAGGTTTCCGATGTTTTCCTTCACCGTCAGTCAGAAATGTTCAAGAAAAACTATATAAATAGGTATACATAATCTTCTTCATAATATATCAAAGATATGACATGAGTAGACTGCCATGCCGAGGTCTCGGGTTTAATTTCCGGGTCGAGTAAGGTGAGGTTGAATTTTTCTTTCTGGATATTTTAGTATTTACCAGGACCTAGAGTTTCGAATTGTGTCCGATAATGACAACAAATTCATCTTTTGTTACATTATACTGGGTGGCGCAAAAGTACTGGCACTAAAGAAAATACTTTTTTTTTTTATATATGACATTTTCTGTCATTCTGTTGTTGAAAATTGTGTAGAGAACAAATGTAAAATACACTGAAAATAAACATGGACCGTTTTACTCCCCAAGAACGTGGAATAATTGTGTCAATGTTCTTACGGAATAATTCATCAGTGATAAGAACACAACGTGAATTTCGTCGACGATTTCCCCACCGTCCGGCACCGATTGGTCGCACAATTCGACGCTTTGCCACACGCCTTGAAGCAACTGGCTCAACATTGGATAGACCTAAGTCTGGGAGACCAAGAACAGGCCGTTCAGCTGAAAATATCGATGCTGTGCGCGAAGATGTGGAAGAGTGTCCAGAAACATCAACGAGGCGACGTGCCACGCAATTGGGCATTTCCAGACGGACCCTGCAGCGTATTTTGGTGAAAGACTTAAAGATGTTCCCGTATAAAACTCAAATGACTCATCAGCTGCTGCCTGCTGACCACCGAGCTCGTCTAGATTACTGCCAGCGCGTCATAAACCTCAACCTTGAAGAGGATGATTTTCCTTCAAAATTGGTTATGAGTGACGAAGCGCATTTCCATCTCTCAGGGCATGTCAATAAGCAGAATACTCGGTTCTGGGGCACTGATAATCCGCGCATTATTCAAGAAACACCTCTACACCCACTAAAAGTTACTGTATGGTGTGGCATCTGTGTTGACAGACTATTTTTTCGAAGACGCTGGAGGCAATGCGATTACTGTCACTGGAGAACGCTACAGAACCATGTTACGTGAGTTTTTGGTACCCAGTTTGGACGAATTGGGGCTGGAGCACATCTGGTTTCAACAAGACGGCGCTACGGCACACACAGCGCGCGACACTATGGACTTAGTGAGGGACGCTTTTCCAGGCCGAGTTATCTCTCGTTTTGGCGATTTGCCTTGGCCTGCAAGATCACCCGATCTGACCAGTCCAGACTTCTTTCTTTGGGGTTTTTTGAAATCTCGGGTGTATGTGAACAAGCCACAGACTCTCGCAGCTCTAAAAGAAAACATTCGTCAAGAAATAACGAACATATCGCAGGAAGTGTTACGGCAAGTTATGCAAAATGTCATAAATAGGGCTCAAATGTGTATCAACTCTGGAGGTCACCATTTAAAAGACATCATCTTTAAATCCTAATGGTACGAAATTTAATGGCACAAATATACATTTAAAAAAATCTAAATCTAGTTTTCTAATTTAGAAAAAATGTTATAGCTGAACCAAATAGGGTCTTTACTTTTGCGCCACCCGTTACCTAAAAAACGTGAAAATAATACACCTCTTTAAAAAACTTACAAGATAAAAAGGCGTGAGGCTGTATTATATTAAATATAATTTTAAGTCTAGCTATAATAAAGAAGTAAAATTACCATAATTTGGTTACATCATAACACATTGCGTGGAAATTTTATTAGTACAAAAAATTAGAGGCATGAGTATTATACATATATTTTTTTGTAGCAAACGTTACGGAAGCAAGCGAGGGAGGTGGAGTGTTTTCGTTTAATTTCGCAGTAAAATGGTCTACCCTCTTCAACGTAATTACCGAGCGGCTAACTGAATGTAGGTATCGCTTCATCACCGTCTCATCTTTTCAAAGTATTTTTGCATTTTAAAAAGGTTCTTTTTAATTTTTTTGTTAACTTACTTAGGAATATAATTGAAAATTTGATTGGGTTATTAAATTTTATAATAAAATATTTGTTTATGATTGCATTAAGTGCCTATAATATATAATATGTAAGTTACACTTACAAAGGTGCAGTGACGGTTTGTGTGGGACTGTTAGGCAAGATGCCGTGTGTGCTCATATGGAACAAACTTTCTTACGTATATGTATGTAGCCTATCCTCCCCAAGGGAGACAGAAGCGAATAACACCCACGTTTCGCCAGCTATGTTGCTTCCCATGTAACAGAGAGTAAGCGAGATTCTATGCAGAAAAATCCATTATCACTTTAACTCTAACCCGTAACTGAATATCAACCTCCGAGATCAAACCGGGATCTCCGAATCTGTATTTTGTAGTCGTTAATAATAATTTATAGTCGTAGAGTCTCCCACAGACAACGTGAAGGACGCACGGTCCCTAGTGAGAGAGTTAACATGGATTAGAATACAATGAGCTCTTAATGTGAGAGAGTTAACTGTTAATGCAGCTTATACAACGAATTAACACTGTAATTGTCGTCATTATATTACTACTAGCTTTCTGCGGCGTGGTTTCACCCACGTTTCTGCTTTCGTTTCCAGTAGCGTGATGTTACATAGCCTATAAATAACCTTTCTCGAGAACTGGGCTATCATACGTAAAAATAATTATTCAAATCCAAATGGTAATTTCAGAGCGCTTTATATAATAGTATAGATTAACTAGTTAAGTTTGTAACGTTATAATATTCTCATGAATTAAATAATTTCTACGGTAGTAGATCCACGCTGGTTTCAGCATGAATGGGCCGGATCGTCCGGTGAAGTACTACCCTCTCATAGAAGATCGACTTAAGAGTAGTAGTATCCTTACTACTGCGTTTCGTTCGGTGAGTGAGAGTGCCGGAGGCCCAATTTCCCTCCTTTCCTCTTTCCTCATCTCCCTCATTCCCTTCCTCTAACCCCATTCCCAGCCGCCATAGTGGAGGCCACCATACCAGCAGTTTAAGACGATAGCTTTTGGTATGGTGGTCACCACTTCTGGATTCCACTGACTGCTTGCCATCAGGCGGGGTGGAGTCACTTTGGTAGGCTAATAAATATAAAAAAATAATAATAAAATAATCAGAAGCTTAAATAGACACTTTGATATAAATAAAAATTTAAAACAATAGTCTAGCTATTCTTATTATTAAGTATATCGAGACGGACATTGGTCTCCTATATTTATTTGCTCAAAGTAGTTAGTGAACTAAATACCAAACTAATACACCGCCATTTCCCCATTGAACTTCGACATGTTTTCCTTTTATTCTAAAAGGAAAAATCACGGAAAATGTTAACACATGTTATGATAACAAACAACAACGCTACGGCGTTTCTTTTCTACCTTCCTGTATTTGAACAAAGACAATTTGGGCAATAAAGTTCCGAAACAGGATAAGATAAAAACTGCTTATATAACCCATGTAGGTATACCCTTTTATCTATAGTTTTATACACCATTGATTCTTAATATACAAATATGTATATTCATGTACCTCTTATTATTATTGTATCGTGATCCTGTATTAGTAATAACAAGAGTATTTATGGCATAGATAGATGAAGTTTCTAAAATGTAGTTCTGATAACATATATTTATTTCATGATAAATATCATATCGGCCTGTTATTTTCCCACTGCAGGCAAAGGCCTCTTTTTATAAAGAGAAGGCAAGAGCATTGATCGCCATACTTGCTCAAGACGGATTGGCTATTTCAGACTCCCTCAGAAAGTATATTATTTAAAAAATCACATAATAAGTTAAACCAAATGTTATAGGTGCCAACAGCAGCATTCTTTAAAAAAGATAGCATTCTTTACAAGTTTCATACGAACCATGCCACCCCTCTTTACCCTCTTATGGGATTCTCACGGTAGTAGATCCACGCTGATTTCAGCATGAATGGGTCGGATCGTCCGGGGAAGTACTACCCTCTCATAGAAGATCGACTTAAGAGTAGTAGTATCTGTACTACTGCGTTTCGTTCGGTGAGTGAGAGCGCCGGAGGCCCAATTTCCCCCCCTTCCTCTTTCCTCACCTCCCTCATTCCCTTCCCCTAACCCCATTCCCAGCCGTCATAGTGGAGGCCACCATACCAGCAGTTTAAGACGATGGCTTCTGGTATAGTAGCCGCCACTTCTGGATTTCACTGACTGCTTACCATCAGGCGGGGTAGAGTCACTTATGTAGGCTATAATATAAAAAAAAAAAAAAAGAAATCGCAAAATCCCGTCTCACTTGTAGTTTCTGAGATTTTGTGATGAGTAAGTGACCTTTCGCTTTTATATAACACTAGCTATTGTCCGCGACTTCGTTCGCGTGAAAATTTAGATGTATGCCTCTATAAGAATAGTTCCTGCCTGATCTTACGGTAATCGTACATTGTATCAAAAATAAATATCTCTATGACGAATTCCATTTAAATCTAGTCACCCGCTACCACCCACCCACTAAAGCTGACGAAATTTTATACAAACTTGCTACTTTCATTTTTCCACTTAATAAGGGTAGTTTCTAAATATAAAAAAAAAATGCATTTTCTAGTTATTTGGCAATCCTACAATAAAAACTACTTATAGAAATTTCATACAAAGGATGAATTTCGCAAAATACTGTATAAGTAAGCACCTATGTCCTAAAAAGAACCCTCATGCAAAATTTGAGACTCCTTGCACTTGTAGTTTCTGAGACTTCGTAATGAGTGTGTGAGCGACCTTTCGCTTTTATATATATAGATATAGATAGCGTGAAATGGATTTTATTAAGGTTACCATACCATACCCATTATGGAAAAGTGTTATACTAAAGCTCATTTACGGCCATGAATGGGAATGCCACGTAGTACAGTAAGTAAGTGCCTAAGCTTAAAAACAATTTAAAAAAAAATGTACGATCAAGGGGAGCTTTGGATTGACTTAGTTACGTGTAGTTCAAAATAGAACACATTCTATTCTATTCTAATCTAAAGGCTCGTTAAAAAAGCTTAGTTCCTAACACCAAACAAGGAATTTAAAATAGCTAGCGAAAAGTGGGTTCAAGCCCTATATTACTTTGTAGAATACTAAGGAATGTATGTTTTTATTATTATTTTATAACATCTTGAAACTGAAAGTTCAGATATACACAGTCGTAGTAATAATAATAATAATTATTATTATTATTATTATTATTATTATTATTACAGTCGTAGTTATTTTACACAAACATCTTGGAAGTGGCTATGATATTATGGTTACGGTATGATATTTATAAAGTTGCATGCAAGACCAAAAACATTATCCTCCTTGAGTTCGGCAGTCAGGAAAAAATTCTCGCCTTTTATTAAGACAAATAAAATGAATGAGTGCAGTCCCGACGCGACGCCGCGACCTTTAGTTTACGGAATACCCGTACATTTCTCGGATAATTCTGATAGAGTGCAAACTAGAACATTCGAGAGCACCATTCATGTTCTCTCGCCAAAGGTTTTCGTAACCCTTTTGATAAATCCAAGCCGAGATCACTGATCCCAGACGCTTCCCATAATGTTCGTCCATTTATTACGTAACAGGAAAGCAATGGCAGCGATTTTCACAAAGCGTGAATATGAAAACGTTTTAGTGAATCTGCAATTTCATTTCCGACGTCTATGTGTATAAAAGCCGTTCATTACCTAATACGGGTTGCCAGATAATAATTATTACAGACAAGACAAATATCTATTTATATTATGTCAAATTACCTCATAATTTATGGAATTAAACCTGTAACGAGACTACAATAAAAAGTATAGCACTTAATCTCACCTTTGAATTAACTTAAGCAAGATGTAATAAAATAAAAGACCACAATGAAGACAATATTACCTGTGATTTTATTGTTTTCAATGTTCCTAAAGAAAGTATTGCGTTTGCAGCAATATCTTTCTTTTTTATTAGGTACATGGTGCAGCGACTAAGACGAATCTGAGGTATGCTAATGGCGGTTACTACTTGCCACCAGGTAAGCCATATGTTTGTCTACCACAAACTAACAAAACTGTATTGCATTTTGGGTGCACTCGTTTTGCTCTTTACATATCATACAACCGTACAGATCAAAAACATTTTATATTGGTATCTTTATACCTCTATAGCATGAAAACAAAATTGCCTCTGTTTATACAGACACATAGATGCAAAAGGCTGTTATTTATTAAAGCTTTGTGTATTTGCGCATACTAGAAACGATCTATCACTATATTTTTAGACTAACAAAATATATTTTGATTAATTGCCTTGAAAATCGTTATTTAGATAATCCCAAACAATTTTCTATCTACGCTTACATTGTTACATGTAACTGTAAAGCCGATTTAAAAGCGATGGAATAGTAAATTGAATTTAAAAACCTAGATTAAACTGACTGACGTATCTTTATTTTCATTTGTTTCAATCAAACTACGAACAATGACAAACATACATTAAATTGCTGCTTGTACAAGACAAAGCTTGGTGTTTAAGACATTTTCAAAACCTCCAACGCAGGAATCCACCAATAATGCGCTGAAACCTAGTTCAACTGCAGCACACAAAATAACATTAACACAGTATTCACCCAATGCGACAATTGTCACCAAATAACCACAAAGAAACTTTTTTTTTTAAATTGATCGTTAACTTTTTATTTCTTAAGTAGTACCTACAGAACCGCTGATATTTTTAAGTGTAGAAAAGTGGCGACAACGCATAATTGAGTTTGCACGACACATTTTCTTAGTAGCCGGTAATTGAGATTCAACCCAAGGTAAAAAAACACTAATAAACTACAAAGTGTCTTCAAAGACTCCGAGCGACTTTTAATAAACTTTTCTTTTGGTTTAACCTCTTTTTAGAACAATAAGTAGAATATTTTATATTACGGTATTAGTGAAAATTTTACCGTTCATTTGGGTTACACGCGTAAGACACCTAAAGTAGTCAAACGCACAATGACACATGGTGTCTACGCAAATTGACATACCATCAACTAGATACTTATATCTTACTTAAAAAATAGAACTTCAGTACACAATACGGGAAAAAGCCAAAACAAACAAACAAAACCTATTTTGCAAATAAATTATCATTATTTTACACAAAAAATTCACCTTGGTCTATGAACTTCTCTAAAGCTCGAAATCCGAGATGAAATATTTAGTTTTATACATATCTAGCTGCGCCTCACGGCTTTGTCCGTGCCTAAATTTGTTTTGTCTCCCTCAGGAACCAGACCAATTTTCGGGATAGAAAGAAGCCTATGTCTACCTACATACCAATCTATCTACATACCAATTTTGAAATCGGTTTAGCCGTTTAGGCGCTGAGTAGTAAACACAAACTTTAGCATTTATAGTATTAGTAGAAGTAGAATTATATTCACTGTATAATAATACTATTATTTTAAAGGGACAGTAGACAGATCTGTGACCACCACACTTCCATCTTATAATATTCAAGGTCATACTCCGAAATTCAAATTACTTTATTTTGCTTTTTTGCCGGCTTGCGGTGACGTGCTTTACAAAGTACCTCTTACTTTAACATCAATAAATATGCAAATTTGACTGCAGTACATTAACTATAACATTAACGAACGTGATTTGCAGTACCCTTGTGCTAGTTTCACTTATTAAATAAAACACTTCCTTACTATTTCAAAAGATCGGTACAAGGCGTCACGCAAACCGTCGATCAAGCGCCAATAGGTCGCACTCCTCGAGTGCCGGAGTCAATCGAATTTATTCAGTAATTTCCTCTCTCCAACAACCTTTACGAATGGCCAACTTGTACAAATGTGTTTCGCCAAACGGAAACTTCGTATACAATCTACGTTGATGTGAAACTTGAATCGGCATTCATGTTCCCAATCCAACAAAATAAACCATACACTCATAATGTATAAATATTTTCTGTAAGTCGTCATAAATAGTCGTCGATTCTATAAAGATTTGCAGAATGAAAACTCTTATACAGTTTCTATATAAAACTAATCTTTTTATGTTACCAACCCTTTACATACATTAATAACTTGAATATTTCAAAGAATTATTTTTAGATCAAATATTTAAGTTTCTGCAGGCTTTGCTTATGTGTCAGGATATTTTACTCTATATGGTAAAAATCTAAAAATATATTTTTGAGATAGCTTAGGCAAAAAGCAGTCGGAAATCGTTAGCTTTAGTTCATAAAATAGAAACTAAATTTTAAAATTCAATTCAAAGGTTTCAGCTTTTCTAATCTGTTTCATAACACCATTCAATAGTAGTCGCGATCATCTTACGTCATACGGATATGTAGAGGTGTCAATTTAATCTGTGGAAAAATCTATAGTAGTCGCCATGTTGTTACGTCATACGGCTATGTAAACTTAAAAGTGTCAACTATGTCCAGCGTTTTCATCAAATAACGCGCGAATTTTAAAAATGCTAAATTAAAATGCATTTTTATGGCACTTAACGGTTAATAAAAATTTTGTGATTTTTTTAGTGGTCCATTAGCACTATAAAATCTAATTGAGGCACTTTTCTAAAATGGGTGTAACATCCTTTTATTATTTCGTACTTCATATTATCTGTTCTTTCAAATATTGTAAACTACTCAACAGGGCAGAAAATATTGTTTCTGGAGTTCCTAAGGGCAGCGTATTTAGCGTACTTTTGCTGATTTTTAAATAATAGACTTACCTCATCTTCCCATTAACCTGACTTTGGTTTCCAGTATTAATTTACAAAATACAGCATTTATTTTTTTAAGTTAATTTAAACAGAAGTATACTTTTTGAAGTCACAAAATTTACTAACGACAATTCTGAGTTTAAAATTTACGTTATTATTTATATGATCATTAAGCACTTTGATGATCGATAAATGTTATCGTCTCTAGATACATCCCTAAAGCAATAACATTTTCCCTTCATGTGTGCCTAAAAGCTTTATTGGCAAATTGTGAGTGTGCGATAATAAACTAAGTATAAGGAGAAACACTTTAACAACCTCTCAAGTTTTGTCTCTTTTCTTGAATTCTTTCTCATTTGCTGCTTAAAAGTTCATACGTAAGTAGGAGCGTGGAAGTTCTTACATATATTATTATTTACAAATAAATAAAGGTGCATTCGAGCACACAAGTATTATGATACTAATACTACTTATTATCCCTCGTCAAGGATACAGATAGTGACAGCTGATATCGTATTAACATTAATATGTTATTACTAGAACTCGTTCTATAGATATAAATTTTCGATTTATATATCTATAGAAAAAAAAGAATATTTTGTTTATAAAAATGATATTATTGTTGCAGCGTTTTGCGATTGTAATCGAAATTAATTGATGCTGCTACTGTATAAATCAGAGAACGAAAATCTATAACCTTTTAAACATTTTTTATCGCCTTTATTTAAAATTATTCTCCTGCAAAAAGTTATCAAAATTCCAACAAAATTAAAATCAATTAGAGTCTGGTGAGTACGGTAGGTGATGAAAAGTATAACTGTTGTGACGGTCCGTTAGGCGATGTATGAGCAATCTTAATCGTATAGGAGTAGACTAGAGCAATTGACAAGTCTTGGTTAGTAGCGATCTAGTCCATTATAATTTTCGCCACCAGTTGGCGCCACTTTCACTTTCACATTGGGCCAATCAGGGGTTAACTTTCAAAAAGCGCTTGATAGCTAGACCTGACGTGTCAGTGCTGCCAGCTCTTGAGCGCCATTCTAGTAAAACCTCTCAGTAATTTTCTTTTGTCCTTAAGCATGTGAATTATCAATTTTGTAAATTAAACATTTATATTTTCGAAATGAACATTGAAAAATATTTGTTTTATAGCGCTGTCAAAATAAAAGACCTTTTACCGAAGTGGCGATACTTTTCCTAAACACCCTCATTAAATTTGTAGTACTTTTAAATTATTGTAGTTAAAGGCATAATATGAGTTAGTATATTATATAAGTTACTCATTATTAAAAGACAAAAAGATGCTTTTCCTTCATTTAGTATGCATTTTTTGCGTCTTTTATATGTTTCTTTTAATACATGTGTACGCTCATTTTGTGCAAGGTGTGACTCTTTATAATGTTTTACATTCAAATTAATTAAAATGACTTAAATTATGAGTAAAAAACAATGTAACAACTACTGGTTGTCCAAATAAATAATATAATTCCTTATCCGTGTAGATATGTGTTATTATGCGCGTGAGTGAAAAGATGAAGAGCAACCTGTTTCAGTAGCTCGACCTATAAGTGCATTTGTCACGTCGGGCGGCGCGGCGTCGCGTTTTTAGGAACAATTAGATATTAGAGTAGATATCAGAGGCGTTGTTAGTTTTGAAACCATTTAGCGGTGTTACTGGTGAGACAAACGCAATTAACTCATGACAAAGTTAAAAGTTTATTGTGTGACAACTGTAGCATTTCGTGTAAGTTTCGGAAACATAAACACCTTAAAAGAGTGACAAATTTGAAACTTTATTAACATACTACCACGCATTCTCAACAGTATTATACAGTAAACCTTGAAGGTAGTAGAAAACTACATTATTCGGTCACTAGGCGACACACAAACGCAAACACGAGTTCCTAGCATTCTATCTTGTTACTTTAAGTAAAATGTTTTAACAAAATTATATACGATTCCTTTCTCGAACATATTCAAAGTTAGTAAGCAAATAATTACGAAACCCATGTTTAAGAATAAAAAGTATTTTAATCGTCGGTTCGCGTGAGCGTGGTACAACGTTGTGCTCTTTACTTAGCTGCTTACTCGATAAGAAGTAGTAGTTAACCAGACCTGTGGCACCGCTATTTATGTTTTTAATCTACAGTAAGAGGCGCGATGACTGTTCCCAAAGTGCCGATGGCGATAATAGAGGCCTTTCACGGCTTTTACGTTCTCTGTAGCGATATAACTATAACTAGTACAAAGTGGTATTTATTTTTATGTGCGGAAGGAATTAGTTTTGTTATTTCGTATGTTAGTAAATATTAAAACAATTTATTGAATACTAGAATATTGTAAGAAAGTCGTTGAAGTAGACAAAAATGTTAAAGAAGCTTTGAACTGCTTTAAAAACAATACTTACCTGAATGTTACACGTATCATCAGTTTGTCAAATATTTCTGCACTTATTCTATGTACATATAAATATTTGCGTATATATTTTGTGTTCGTTCAGTTTTATTCCGTAGTAGAATTCGGAATGGCTGCTACATGCACACATTCAGAATTCGAGTCGTAGAGCGATATTTGAAAAATCTGAAGAACGTTTAATTCTTAACCAAACGTTACATTAATGTAATTCATTAACAAGACCTTATATTATGTAGTCACGCACAAGAATATTTTTATATGATGGTAAAATTATCCAGCTGTTAATGGTCATATTGTAAGTAATGATTAAAGTGATTATAACATTATGAAATACTCTATACTTATTACAAATTACAATATTCATTTTTATTATCAGCTCAATAACATGTTGGATATAATGATTCCCAAGTTGCTCTACCTTAGCTGATTCACAAAGTAGGTACACCGATGAAATAGTAACGATGATAACATTAGTTTCACAAAATATGTAGTAAGGAGGAAGTACTTTAAATAGCTTTCTGCGATCGATACTTATTTAAAATTGAGTTATCAAACTTCGCATCGCATCTGAAAAGTTAAATTGAAAACCATTAAAGGCCAATCATTGGTGAACTTTTTGGGCGCCCATCAAATTACTTTGAATCCGCGACTATCCATTACTGGAATAGCGTTTTCAAAAAACGTCAAGAAGGTGAAACTGAACCAATATATCAAGCGTTCGTGCCTCGCGTCCGCGTCCTAGTGACTGATGTCTCCCACTCATTTATAAATTGACCTCACTTTAGCTTCGACACAGTTACGTATCGAAATCATAAAAAGGTTATTTTTTTCTTCAACCAGTATTTTAATAAAGTAATTGTACTGTACATTATCAAAAAGACCGATTTGCCACGTGATTTTTATAAAACATAAAGAACAAATAATAACTACTTAATAAATAATATAATAATATAATATAATAATATGTGGACACTATCACACATCGTCATCTAGTCCCAAGCTAAGCAGAGCTT
This sequence comes from Parascotia fuliginaria, assembly GCA_963082885.1. Classification (NCBI taxonomy): domain Eukaryota; kingdom Metazoa; phylum Arthropoda; class Insecta; order Lepidoptera; family Erebidae; genus Parascotia; species Parascotia fuliginaria. Next base: position 13,593,523 of record OY720176.1, on the reverse strand, counting down.
GTGTTATGGGTACTAGATAATTGAAATATAATACATATACGTACTTTTTTTTATTGTGAATACATACTTAATATACATAGAAAACACCCAAACTGAAGACAAATACAAATGTTCATCACACAAATATTTGCCTTCCGTGGGAATCGAACCCACGACACCCGGCGTCGCAGTCAGTTACACTAACCACTAGACCAACGGTGCAGTCAAAAATCGTTTACATGTAAATCTTTTACATGTGTGTACATTTAAACCAAAATGTGACTGAATTTGTTTAAGCTGTGGTAAATGTTGTTAGTAATATAATTATCAAGCTGTATAAATAACCTTACCTCTTAAGTACTCCTATATAGTATTACTGCTTTTTTACCCTAATAAATGAAAAAAAATGTCTTGATATGGGTATACAATATTAGAAAATGCAAAAGTTATCTAAAAGGAAGAAACCTTACGCTATTGACAAGCCTTTGTCACTAATTTCGCGAAATTATTTCCGTGAGCACAACGTTATAAAAAACTGAGTCAGCCGTGAAATTATTACCAACACATTGACAATCAATTTCGAGAGCCCTACGGGCGATGTTGATTAGATAGCTATTGAAATGTTGATCTCATCCTTTCCCTTTAGAAAATTCGAACCAAATCGCGCGTATCGTTGAGTTATAAATTGCCATTACATCGCAGACGACAAAGCATTGAAATTCTGCCAATAAACTTGACTGAACGGGATCCGCCGCCAAGTCCTCTGTCGATACGCCGATAGATCCCTCGGGAGAGAAAGATGTGTTCCACTTATTTCAGAATTGACTTCGTTTTATTTCCCCCATCCTTTTATTTGACGTCACGCCAATGTTCTACACTGCGAACGCCTATCTAAACAGTCCAAAAAATTTGTACTCTCATAATAAATTCGTAGTACAAAAAATTGAAATTTATTGCTAACATTTTTTGGTTAAATACAGCAAGCCACGTAGTTAATGGTACCATCAATCATAAAATATAGCTTTGTGTGTGGTCAACAGTGTGCGTAGATGGATATTTATAACTACAACAAATCAGTCGACCCGCGTGAATCATGGTAATTCTGAATTATTATTTGGAAAGGAAATAATTAAGGTTGGTAATTATTATTGCAGCAATTAGGACATGTAGTAAATCTTCAACTAAATAGAACAGAGCGTGTTTTTTTTAAAATAGTAGGTCGTGTAGCTGCCGGTCTAGAATTTAAAACTACTCTATCGCTTGCCGTAGATGTCGTAGGAACAACTAAGAGAATCAGCGGTCATCAATATATCTACCGTGGTACTAAGTGTTGTTGGCTAATACAGATCGCAGAAAATTGTTGAGACGATGCACAACGAACCATTCACTTTTTAAGGACAGATAATAAAATAAACGAATTTTAACTTGTTATTATTAACATTGACTGTAACCGTTCTTTGCAGCATAGTCATATTCACATAGTGCACACGCTTGGTGCAGTAAGATGTTCTTTAGCAGATAACGCTGCATCCCTGTTCCCTTAGTTGTGACTTACGACACCCAAAAAGAAAAAAAATCGTGTCACACTCTAAGACGGGATACCACATAAAAAAAATTTTAAAAGCATTAACCTCCACAGCACTGTAAGTGGTATAAGGCAGATAACACGGTCTTGGATACTATTATTTATTATTAATCCACAAACATCTTCTCCATCAATTTCTCTTAAGTACTATCTACAAAACTGCCTATTTAATGTGTCATAAAACTCTATAATACCTTGTTCCAAATTTGTACCTTTATCAAAGCTAACTTTAAAGGTATTATTCTAAAGAAAGAACAATAATTCAATAATTTTCACTTTCAGGCTTTTATTGTTTCAAAAAAGTGTAGTCTCTTAGGATAAAGTAATGCGGAAAACGTACGAAACTTTGGTAAGCTGAGGAGTTAAATTTAGTTCAATACATTTACTAAATTCAAGTTTAACTGAAAAGTAAGGACACTAAGGAATACACTCATATCTTCGACACAAACGAATACGGAGATGGGCTCTTTATAGATGTTTAAGTAACTGCTCTTCGCTTCAAATAATTCAAATAAAATCGTGTTAATGCTTCTTTTAGTACTGTAGTCTAATTAGCTAACAAGAAGGTAACCACAGCTCATAAACTAATATCAATATACGATTAAAATACATAATGATCACGATCAAAAACATGAAATCGAAAATACTTTTTATATTTATCTTTTCTAAAATGATCTTTGTTTTCGTTGCGTAAGATTTTCTCGATTCTAATAATTACATATCGGAACCTTTGTTCACATATTGTTTAACCGAAATTAATATCAGAGATTTTTGCCTACATCTTACCTTACTGTATTTATTCTCAATTATTATCTGAAAACCCACACATGGTTTGTTATGTTAGCTCTTCATTCTCGAGACATTGCGAAAAAGTAATGGGAAACCGAAACGGGGTAACGAAAATATATCAACTACTCCCTTGTCAAAAGTGGTGTGCTAACATTGTAACTCGTATTACTTACGTAGGTAAATGTACTATCGCTAACTATCTAAATAGGTACATCCTACTATTGCTTTTACTGACAATTTATTATAGCTCTTTTTATGTAGTTGGATTCAAAGAGTATCTGATGTATTGGTGCGATAAAATCTGAAAAAAGTAACATAATAACATTGTGTAACATTATGTTGTTTTTCCTAGGGATGTTCAAGATTATATACCACACGCAGACTACATAAAGATCATCAAAATCAGATTATCAGATTTCATAAATGATTCACTATCATAAGGTACATACATATAGTTTCATCCCATCAACAGATTATATTGATAACCTTATCCTTCGATATCCATTAGTAAATTGAAACATATCAGTTTAAACGATAATCCGGCCTTCATAAAACAATGTAGGTAGTCGATCCTAATAACTGAGTAAGCTATGGGATAACCATGCGGCACCCGCGTGCAATAACTCAGGGTGTAAGTCTACACGTCGGACCCGGTTCACAACTGATCCCTCTTGATTGGATCATCGATCCACTGATATATTTATCACCCGACCGCCGGGTTTTAGCAGTCACTGCCGTGTAATTTTAGCCGTCACTACGGTAATCATCGTTGCCAATCAAATTGGATTGATTAAATTGTATGAGTTTAGATCTGAATTTGTTATTTATACGTGGACTAATGGTACTAATATAATCTCTATCGTTACTGGTGATAAGCCGAATTTTTCTTAGGTTAACAAAGATTGACAATCAGCTCTGCATAACAGTTTTACTTTACTTGCGCTCTAAGTGACAGATCACTTCCGAAAGTTTCCGTGCCCTGTTACCAACTCGACACATTTTTGCTACCTTTCCAGAAGATTTACCTATAACAATTTTTATAATTATAACATAATGAACCTATAAGAATAAATAAGAAATATAAGCGAACTAGACCGAACTTTAAACGTTACGGTTTGATGATTGTAAACTAGGGTAATATAACTCATGGGTTGTCTGCAGACACACCTACTGTATGATGTTCGGCCTCAGGAGAGACGATTGCTGTTTTACGTTTGTAATTATATGTTCCTTTGAGTTTTTTTGTATTACATGTAGAATGCACCATAAATATTAGAAACCCCATGAATGTTTGAGCTGTTAGCTTTAAGTAGGTTAGAAAACTACCGGTGTGATTTTAATGAAAATAAATAGACCACAATATAACAGATTACTAGGAGCGATCTCAGTTATGTTGTTATATCGAACAAATGTCTAACATAGGTAGATACTTGATTAAGGCTTAATAATCCGTATTTTATTACGCGTCAAATGTTAATTTATCTTAAACACGGTTTCACTCCAAATTACTATCTACTATCATTATCATGGAACAGCATTAAATGCAATACGATTAATTAGCCGTGCTTACATTAGCTAACCAATTAACTACAAGTTTAATAGAAGCTTTTGTTCCGCTAACCAATGACAACGTTTAAAACGGGCATTATATTATTACTTGCTGCGCTTACAAACATAGTAGGTTAAAAATTTGTGAGTTTTTTTTAATAATATTAATACTAGGCTGTTTTTATCCTTCCTCAGAGCAAACGTCACTTCTCATTCAGAAAACCATTAGTCACCACGCTTGTTCAAACATTTTTCTGGCTAATGTCATATTGGTACTTACCAGGACTACTTGTGTGTTTGGAACCAATAGGCCATCATTTATCGTTAAACTTTACATGAGATAAATGACCCTTATCTACATAAGTATAAAGAGCTTTAGCCACCACTGATTCGTGACGAGTCATTTAGCACCGGTGTACTTCAAACAGACACCACTCAAGTCAACAGTTCTTCTTGTTCTTATCCTTTAATTATGTCAACTGAGCCGACGATTGTGTCAGCTATTTCTACCAGCGTCAAGTGTAAAATAATCTTCTCGTTAATATTTTAATGGTTTAAGACAATGATAAAATAGAAAAAATGTGGATGAAATCAAATGACAACTATTTCCGTGAAAACAAAAGATGGCAAAAACAAGTCAACAGTCGTTTAACTCCTGTTACCCTCTGACAGCCAGTTGACACTTCTGTCTTTATCTGTCACTAGAGGCGGCTGTTGACTGACAGACGGTATTCAATGTCATCAGTCATGACGCCATTTACCAAAATTAACAAAACTATAGTGGGATCGGTATGCAGTCTAATCGTTTGTGGTTTAATATTCATATTTTACATGTAGCAATTGTCATCTGCTTTTCACAGTACAAACAGTATAAGTATTGGAAACTAGGGCTAGCGAACTAGGGCTAGGTACCTACTGTACTCTGTCGTCAATTGAATAGAAACAATTAATTAAACTGAGAAATAATATAATATTTAACCATGCTCATTATCCTAGAAATAAATTTTATTCAGAAGAGAATAGCCACAAGAGCGAGTAATGTAAATGAATCTACAACCAGTAGTGCGCTCCCACCGCTCTTCAAATGTTGCATAGTTTAAAAGCTGTCAGCGACTAACGTCGTATAATGTTGTGTTAGTATGTGATGTTTACAGCCAGCAGTTTTAGTTTTACAATTTCATGTATCATGAAATTGCGCAACTAAGCAAACATTCACAACGATAAAATATGGCGTACTGCTGAAATAAACTAATCGGGTGCGGTTTTGTTTTGTAAAGTTAACGACTATAGCGTTAGCGGTCGTCTACTATGTGTGTCTACATAGAATGAGAACTTAATATTGTTAAGAATAATTTAACGAGTTAAGATTTAGATCCATATCAGAAAATATCAATTTTGAGATATCTAGAAACTACAATTAAAAATCACTACAATTGTTTTTCTCACATCTTTTATTGCCAGAGTTTCATCCAATATAGGCAAATTAACGCTTGCAAAATAATTACAGTTAATAAAATGTTAGCAACACTGTTTACATGCAATTATGGAGCGATCAGTAGCCGAAGTGACTCGTGACAGATAATTAGCCCGTTTCCCTCGACACGCTCAACGCGCAGATTGTACTGTGCTCTGTTACACACTAGATTTGCAAGCTGTAGGCTTAGTAAAGTAGTGGTTTTGGAACGAGATTGTTTTCTCTTATGCATATCTGATAAACTTTGGAAATAAAAAATGTTGTCAACCGTTCTAATAAAGCTCTATCATGAAATAGTCAGATATAGAACCAAAGGATATGAAATGATTACATCAGGTATTACGTCGTGTAAATGTCTTCATAGATGCAATTTGCATAATTATTTATTGTAATGATATTTTCAGGTGTTTAACAACCGTAACAAAAGCATCAGTTTTATTTGCTTAATAATGTTTAGAAGGTAGGAAGTAGTTTTCTTAATATATCTTTCGAACTTTTATCTATCTTTTAGCTCGTATTTTCTCGCTCATATTGTCTGATGAGATGCGATTTATGCAAATAGAGATCGGATATGGGACCGACTTGAATATTTTTTTGGCACATGGATCTTAATAAATAAATAGATAGATAAATCAAAATGTATTAAGGTTAGATAAATCCTTAATAGTTTTTGTCCAATTTCAGAAAACAGACCATATCAACTCGCCAATGAAACATTAACCATACAATCGGAATAAATTTATATATTCGTAAACGAAATCTTTGATTAAGTTTGTTAGGTTTTTTATAATAATGTTGAGAAATCTCGCTTAGTACGTTCTAATCCTTGAAGTAAATTTGGGAGAGACCTATGTATGTTCTGCATATAATAATTACAGACTTATGTTAAAATGTTTGATAAATATTATTATTTAACAATGACAAATATTGTCCCTAGGGAAGCCTTACAGGATGTCTAAACTAATATTATGAAGAGAAAATAATATTTTTGTATGTTTATTGTGATTTAACTCTACTTAATCGAAATGGTCCAGTGGATAAGGCACCCGCTTCGTAGGTAGTAGGTTCGAATCCGGGCAAGTACCAATGTAATTTTTCAAATCATATGTACTTTTTAAGTTTATCTTGGACATTTCCGACTGACGGTGAAGGAAAACATCGTGAGGAAACCTGGACTTAAAAGTCTGAAATTTCCATTCCGCCTTGAGCAAGCGTGGTGATTAATGTTCATACCTTCTCTATATGGGAAGAGGCCTTTGCCCTGCAGTGGGACAGTAAACAGGCTGGTATTATTATTATATTATTATTAACCGATTTAAAAAAAAAATATTATCTTTAGAAAGCTACAAACATGAAGAGTAACATTGGTATTATTTTATTATGTTTAACATATTTTTCCAGTCAATTTCAGAATTTCAATATTTGCAGTGCCTTTGTAAATCTGAATGATGCAATACGACACAATTGCAATGATATTTTTCGTAGGTATATCTAGTGGGACCAAATGAAACTTTTGATACTGAAGCGAAGCTAGGGCGGGCGTCTAGTTCAACATAAAAGTAATATAATAAATGAAATACTAGTACATTAGTAGAATATTTAAATAATTCAAAAATTCACTTTAAATTTAGGAAAAATAGCTAGAATTTTTGGCTCGTATGCAATAGTTGCGTTACGATACCCCGGAGACGTCGTGGTCTATTCCTGACCGCGATACAAGCAGATTTATTGACATTATAAATGTGCATCGTCTGTCCTAACATGAAACATTACGAGTATGCTATCCTCTTTATAACTAACTATACTATACAGTACTTAATGGACTTGTTTCATTGATGTATACAGTTTTATAACTTATATATATTCATTAATTACTAGCGACTCGCCCCAGCATTGCATGAGAGATCTATTATATTTTGAGATATGATTACAATAATAGTTGAATATAAATATTACACCTTCCGGAAGACATACTATAAACTATAAGTAGTGAATACTAAAATCAGTTGCCTGGTTCTGAGGAAATTAGCGAACAGCGACTTTGCTCTTATTTAAAGTTTTGATTTTATCGATAATGATTTATTGAACCCTTTTAAATAATACCACTAGCATACTGCATCCCGAACAACGAAATATCTTTCTGCTAAAAAAACAATAGATACATATGCTATAATAGTTTTATACATTAGGTTTTTTATATAGTTGATGTTTTAGGTGATTTTTCAGAATGGTTTCCTTCGTCATAAGTCAGAGATAACCAATATAAATTAGAAAAGTAGGTTCACAGCCAAGTGTATAGTAATAGGTACATTAAATTACTATCACTTACATCTTTTATACACTGTGTATACCTACTAAAGCATATTAAAATATAATTTTACATCTGAAAGAAGTAGGGAAATGAGATGACTTTTTATAAATATTTTACAAAGAAAAGAGAGGAGTACCTACCTACACTTTTATCTCAGTAAAATATCTTATAACCAAGAAAACGCCGTGTTACGTAGCAGAAACCAAGAATTTTAATTAGTTAGATACAAAGTAATTAAAATTTTATGCTTTCGGAAAATTTCATGAATTTCACTATTAACAGACTCGTTTAATTTTAACACCCATTTTGATTTTTAAAATTTTAAGGAACAATAAACTACTCTTACGTAAATTCATTTAAACACAGAAATTAACATAAACGAGCAATAAGTTATTGAAATTACGTAGACTAAATTAAAAACTGGGGATCTCTAAAAATGAACGGAGGTAGTATTGCGAGGCTCGGGTGCATATTCTAAAGTTAGCAACTCACACAATAACGCCGGTAAAGTTTAAAGTGGTGTGTTTTTATAGTGGCGGCTATAGCGAACAACAACACAAACTTTAGCAGGCCACGCGCTGATACTATAATAACAATCACTGTGTGTCTGTACTCAGATGAATAAATGCAGTGACGAGTTCATTTGTTTTTTAAATCTATACTATTATAGCGGAAGAGTTTGTTTATTTCTATGTTTTAACGCGCTAATCCCTGGATCTACCAGTCAGATTGGAATAATTCTTTTTGCGTATGATAGCTCAGTTCTTAAGGAAGGTTATAGGCTATGTAACATCACGCTACTGGCGACAGGAGCAGAGCAGTAAGCAAAGACGCGGAAGAAACCGCGCCGCCGGAAGTTAGTCCTAAATAAACAAGCTTTGTTGCTTTGACTTCGGTCTGAGTTAAATAATTTTATATGGAGGTATATCTAATTTTCTGAATATATTAGATATTTTAGCGACCTATTCGCTTACGTGGAAAGGCTCTCTTAATTCGGTCCTGTCGCAATAAGCCCATCATAGCTGATATCTCCTGCTTACAGACTACCACCTGCGTACTAAATATTTTAAGTAATATAAACATTTTGAATCAAAAATACATATAGTTTATTTTTAAAACCTTTGTAACAAACTTGTTTAATTGTATAGAAATTTTGTTAAATGTTTTATTACATGTAGCTTGGCTATATTTAGATGAGGCATATATTTGATGTTTTATTCAGCCAAAGACAAGACGTCTTTCCTAATTGCCATTTCGTTGTACTTACTTAAGTATTTTCGTAAATATTTTTTAAAAGTTAATCACAAAGAATATACAAACTGGATACTGTAAAAATTGTCTTTGAAGTGTATACAAGTTTACACGACTTAGAATTGTTGCTATATTTGCGTTATGGCTCTAATTGCTTGTTTCTGGCAAACAAAGACTTTTTGGATATTAGGTATACCTTAACTACTCATTGTTATTGTAAGAATAATGTTATGCCTACCTTAACTTCGATTAGGTTAGCGAATAGTATAGTTTTGAGTTGTTTCGTGTGTTATCTTTTTAAAACACTTGAAATGTCTCAAAATTTACATTAATATGTCACACACACATACCTACACGAATTTTGTTACGGAAAATTGTTGTAACGGTTGTTGCGGTTTTAACAGCATTAAGCTACATTTTTTATTACTGCTTTGCTCTCGGCGCCAATAGCGTGATGCTACCTTTAACCTTCCTCATGAACTGGGCTATCAAGCGCGAATAGAGTCATGACAATCCGACTGTTAGTTCCAGAGATTAGTGCGTTCAAATAAAGTCTTCCGCTTTATGTAATAGTATAGATTTATGGTACAAAGACAATATTAATTATTATGTCTTTGTACAACGAACATTCATCTTCAAATTATTTATTTTTAAGCCAAAACCAAAGTCAATCTCAAAACACCCACAGGCAAAACGAATTGTGTATCTTTATCTGGGGGCACGGCAGTCGAGTAAAAAAAAATACTTTTCACGAAGCAACTCGGGCCATTTTCGACCTTCTATAACTTCGTTGTGGATAAAATTAGAATGAATTTTCAGTAACCAAGTAGGCATTGTATAATCACAGTATATTTTAAATGTCATTCAATTTGAACCATTAAGAATTATAACTAGCCAAAGTTTCGTATTTTGTTGTCACTCACTATCACAAGTCACTTCCAGCAGACATAGAAGCTTCAAATTTAGAGTTCAATTAGTGTTTTATTGTATAAATCAAGAAAAACTAAAATATTTTGCAATTTCGGTCCAGTTTTCTAGATACACCAACTACATAAATAACTTTGTAATGCAATATAAATATATAGGATAACAAAGTTAAAAAAAATTAGATGCCATCAAAAGAAAGTTGAAAAAAACCAAGCCTTGCAACTCAGTTTTTCTATCGTAAAATGTTGTGAGATCCATGAAAACAATTCCAAGTCGGTTAATTTATTTAGCCTCTACTTACAGGACCTTTTTTCTCATGTTACTACATAATTAGCTAACATATTAACATCTTATAGTGACCATATCAATATTAAAATATATAGCTGTGGGTATAAACGTTTAATTATTAACATTTAGGAAAGCTTAAAAAAAGTAATATTTTTGTCGGTGTACAACAAACAATTCGTTGCAATTTATAGTAGGCATAAATTAAAATTTTAATAAGATACCAACGAAAGCGTATTTTAGAACAAAGAAGGCTACCACAATGTGATGAAATAAGTCAAACAATAATTTTGAAGCAAAATGTGGTTTAATAAAATTTAATTTGCCGTAAGTAATTGTATTTCATCTTTCATGTCTTTAAGACGAATAAGTACAAACTGTCGTTAATAGACTAAATGAACCCGAATTGTATGGCATTTGGACAGAAAATATTTAATGTAACTATAATATTCGTAAAAACGAATCTCTAAGAAAAGCGAAAGGTCACTCACTCACTCATCACGAAATCTCAGAAACTACAAGTGCTCAAATTTTGCATGGGGGTTACTTTTAGACATAGCGACCCATCCCAAGAACATAGTTATATATAAAAATACATCAAATTTTGTTTTTTAGTGCATTAAAATAACGATGGCAAAAGGAATCGAATCGTGTATTTATTTTATTTTTATGATAAATATTATCTGAGTTACAACGTGTTAAAAACGCACCATCTTATTATATTCCAATGAATAGCGCTCGATTAATGAATAGATCGCTTTATGCGGTACCCGACCCGTGCGCCCTGCGCTTGCGCACACGTCACATCGTCACTTGTTGTTGTGTCGCTTGGAGATCGCCATGCGTTTTGGTGCTGGTGGCAGTATAACGCTTATTTTGCTTTATCTAGTTTTAAACTTTAAATGTAACTAACCGATTTTGTTAATAATGAAGCCTACACGATCAAAAAAAATTTTGTCTCTTATTATTCACAAAGAAGATAGTGAGGGGAATAATGTAAACACAACCCCTAGCCAACAGTCATAACAAGACATGAATACAATAATGGTAAGTGTTTATTTATTATTATTTTATCATAGTGAAGTACAATGTGCGTGTATTTTAAATTTACGAATCAAAATATACGTGCAAACTACATAATTTGGCGTTCTCCAAACAAAACGATTACATGTGCACGTGGAACGGTTTAGACTGAGTTGTTAATTATTATCATGTATTATTAAGATTATTATTTTTTACCATTATGAATTCATAGTTCATGTTTTGTAACAACAATTTATACAAAACAACAAGTGTGCAAAATTCTATATTTCAACTAAACATGTAACGTTTTGTTACAAAAACTGTGAATATTTTACTTGTTAGATGTGCACATGTAACTGTGTTCGTTGGAGTGTCAACTAGTCAGATAGGGTACTTAGTATACATGTAGCATTGTTCTATGGAATTAAAATCAAATGTAACTTTGTACAGCTAAAAACTTTTTTATTATTATTATTATCTAACTATGTTTATTTTACAAGTACATAACAACAGTAATACGATATAACAACATAATTATTTACAATTTATAAACTATAAAAGTGGTTATTTTACTTCAGATAGTCTTACCTACAATTGACCTACCGAATTACGTATCTAACTGACTACTTACCTGTTTCTATTACAGGGAACTTATTATGTCAACATTTTCAGATACTCAAGAGATGAGAGAAGAGATGTCATCATCATTGCCAGAAGGCGCAGCAGAAAATTACCTTCTTTTACGCAACATTCTCAGTGATACGGACGAAGAAGACGTTACTCTGGTGCCAAACAAAGAGGATAATTTTAAGTTACCTAAAAACAACGCCGTTAATGCTGATGCAAGTTCATCTATTACCGAATGCACAAATTTGAACCCAAATCCTGACCATAATAGAGTAAATGATATATTTTCCAGTACCACTATAATAGATCTTTCTCCATTTAACATCGAAACTAAGACAAGTTTTGAAAATTCCCCAATACCGGTAATATCCCCAATACTGAAATCATCATAATGGATTATTTAAATGTACCCACATCTTTGCCGTCTCATTTAAACCAACACTGAAATAAAAATTGACAGGATGTATATTTTGCGGAACATGAATGTTGGAGAGATATAAATAACCACACACCTAAAAACAAATGAGTATCTAGAAAACGAACCCGTACTGTTGAGAAATGGTCTGATGTCAAACGTAAACGTCGTACAAACAGAGGTAAATCGTATGTCTTTAAAAAGGGTACTGTAGTCAAAAAGAAGTTGATTGGGCCACTATGTAATTGTCGCTACAACTGCAGCAGCAAAATAACAAAAGACAAACGGTTGGAAGTTTTCAGAAAGTTTTGGTCTCTAGCTGACAAACAAAAACAGTGGGCAAAAGAAAATTAAGTTGCTTAAATTTTACTATTTTGGATATGGGCAATAAGCTCGGCACTGCTTTATGTAGTATGAAACTATAGCTAAACGTGGGGCAAAACGATGTAAGCAGCTGTCTAATTGATTTTATCGAAAGTCATGTGCAGAAAGGCTCTCGAGGATTCCTATTTTGGTCAGACAACTGTGCAGGGCAGAATAGGAATCGCATCGTGTATTCATCTAACATTTATGCTGCTAACAAGTACAAAGTTTCTATCACCCATCGTTTTATGGAGAAAGGCCACACGCAAAACGAAGGCGATAGCGTACATGCCTGTATTCAAAATGCTTCGCATGGCAAGACTATTTATACTACTAATGAGTGGCAATTCTTAGTGCGATAGAGTAGAAATAATAAGGTATTTCCGTACTTAGTGAAAAATATGACTCAAGAGCATTTCTACGATTTCAAAAGTCGGGTATCTGATAAAGTCTGGAACATATTTGTGGTCAGAAAGTAAACTGGACCAATATTAAGAAAGTACATATGGATTACATCGATGCAAACAAAATACACTACAAGTATGATTTGAACTGTGAAATGTATGTACTAAACTGTTAGGAAACACGACTAGAAATTCTCATGGTAACATAGTGCAATTAAAGAAGGCTTATGACCAGCTTTTGCCTATTTCACGCGATAAATATAAAGATCTTGTTAATTTATGCAAAACAAATATAATTCCGGCTGAGTATCACAAGTTCTTTAAAAAGTTGCCAAACTGTGATGCGAGATCAATAATTAATGATGATGATGAGTAAAATACTTAGATTGCTTATCATGATATAGTTATTAAAACATTTTTACCTCTTATTGTTTTTGATTAGTTAAAAATTTGTGATGATGTTTTTATTTTCATTTTACATTATTTTTGTTTTGATACATTTAGTAGGTACCTAATTAAAACCTTAGCATTTAATTTAAAAATGATATTGAAATTGTGATATCAAAAAGTTGATCTCAATACATTCTGAATGTTGATTTAATGTTACTCATTTTAATTATAAAAAATTGTGAAAATAATTGTAATAATTAGAATTAAGTATATATAATAAATATAACTTCGTAATTACCTATTAGACTGAGCAGATTGAAATATTATCTACATAACCTAATTAGTAATAAAATATTTCTCATTCATTTATAAAATAAATCACATTCTTCTTAATTTATTTCTGTTTTGTATTTTGTAAACGTTACATCTTTACTGCCATTTACTATTCAAACTTCAAAGAAAATAATACTATCTTCAAATGCACCTTTAACCATTTTATTGAGTTCCAACGAACAGTGCACTATGTTTACTTAGAACCAACAATTGCTTTTGATTTTACGGGAAACAATGTTACATATTATGATAAGACCCCTTATTTTAGAAAATAATTGCATTAAAATAATAACATTCACTTAAAATATTAGCTCTATGTGTAAGTTACTTGTGTGGAAAGTTTGATGAATATATCTCAATTATTTCAAAAGTTGTAAACAAATAAGTACAAAGGGGTGAAATAGGAAGTGTAAGTTTGAATGCAAAATCTTTTATTTTCAAAGCTCCAAATGTCACATAATTATAATAATAATAATAACAATAATCTTTATTTTAGCTCAAACATTGTTAACATACAATAATTGAGACAGCTCCATTAAGTTACTGAAGCACTTGTGCCGGAGCTACCTCGCTACTGCCCGTAAATTAGCACATACAATGTTGAGACGGTTATAAGTGGCATATTGAGTGATAATGATGACAAAGTAAATAAAACAAGTAAAAATAACAGAAAAAGCAAAAAACAAAAAATTTAACTGACTTAAATTTAGCAGCTCTTATAAAGGTGTGTGTATGTGTGTGTGTGTGTGTGTGTGTGTGTGTGCGTGTGCGTGTGCGTGTGCGTGTGCGTGTGCGTGTGCGTGTCTGTGTGTGTGTGTGTGCGTGTGCGTGTGCATGTGCGTGTACGTGTGCGTGTGCGTGTGCGTGTGCGTGTGTGTGTGTGTGTGTGTGTGTGTGTGTGCGTGTGTGCGTGTGTGTGTGTGTGTGTGCGTGTGTGCGTGTGTGTGTGTGTGTGTGTGCGTGCGTGCGTGCGTGCGCGCGCGTGTGCATTTGTGTGTCTAATAAAATATGTAATACCTACATTCAAGTAATTCTGACTAATAAATTTTCCGCTTCTTTGTAAGTCTGGGTTTTTAACCAGCCGATTATTAAGGTAAAATAAGGGGATATATGTTTAATTTTAAATTTAATTTATTATACATATAGGCAGCCTGTCTCTCATATTGCCGTCTAGCAAAAGCTATTCGAATCTTTGGGGAGTGAGACACAATGTACCTGCGTCTTTTGTTCTGAGTGGTTTGGTCAAATTAAAGGGTTTTGTGTAGTGTCATAGTCACATTTAGTATGTAAAGTTTCCTTACTGAAAGCAAATTGCTTACTTGATATAGGTCAGTTGTAGGAAACCTGTCTGGTCTAAAGTACATCACCTTAATAATCAATCTTTGAGCTCTTTCCAACTCGAGAAGTTTAGTCTTGGTGGCTCCTCCCCGAATCGGAATGCAGTAAGTTATCACAGACTGAACCAGGACGGTATAGATGTTGTTCAGAAGTTGTGAGGTCATACCATGGCGTAAGGTCTTAAACATCCACACAAGCTTTCTGATTCTCTTCATGAGAATCTCAATGTAGGAGTGCCATGACAGTCTCTGGTCAACAGTTATACTTTTTTTAGCTGGAGCTAACTTTCTTAATGAGATCACAATTACAGGTATAAGCGAAACTGTTTCCACATACATGAATCCGGATATTGTATCCGGGATCTGGTTGTGACCTTTCACTAGGGGAGAAATAGACGAAACTGGTCTTAGAGGTGTTGAGGGTTAGGAGATTTGATTTAAGCCAGCCTGCTATTGCCGCCAAACTCTCCTCAGCAGCAATTTTAACGTTCTGCCATGAAGATCCAGAATATACTACTGCAGTATCGTCTGCATAGGAGAAGATTTTTCTCTACTGTTTTGTAAGTTGCATAGGCTATTAATATACACTAAGAACAGTGTGGGACCCAGTACGCTCCCCTGCGGAACTCCATAGTAGATGTTTTTTTCGGAACTATTCAGGTGATTAATTTTAACGCTTTGTTTTCCACCTTTGAGGTAGCTTTCAAAAAGTAAGAGGGGAGTTCCTCGAACACCTATATCCTCAAGTCTCCTCAAAAAAGTTGGTACGTAAAAGGTATCAAAAGCCTTTTTAATGTCTAAAAACACTGTAAGACATTTGTGACCTTTATCCACCTTATTTACAATCTCAGATGTTATAGCCATACCAGCGTCTTGAGTTGAACGACCACTTCTAAACCCGAACTCAGATTCTGATAGAATTTCAAATTTATTTAAATATTTTACATGCCTATAGTTTAACAGTTTTCTAAAATTTTTGAAATCGAAGGTAGCACAGATATATAAGATAGTTATTAACGTCGTTCACGTCACCACCCTTATGAACTGGAGTTACCACAGATCACTTTAAAACACTCGGAAAGTTGCCGGTTTGAAAAGACAAGCAAGCTAGCTGGCTTATCAAAGGAACCACAAAATCCATGCACATTTTCAAGTACTCAGTAGGTATACCATCCCACCCAGGAGCACTGCCAGAGTCAAGACCCATCAGAATGCCAGCTAAACCAATTAAAACAAACGAAGACGTGAAAGAGTTTGTACCACAACTGGTTACAGTCGGCAAGCCAGTCTGAGCTACAATGGTGTCTGCCAAAATTTTACCTATTGTGGTAAAGTACTGGTTAACATCATTTAGAGAGTTTAGTGGAAGAGGTGTAATATTGAGAAGAAGAGTATTAGAAGATTTTGGTAAACTGCTTAAACTGTGTAATTTCATTAATTGTTGACCAAAGATGTCTTGGATTTTTAGTTGAACTTTCTATTTTCTTTTTAAAGTATTTTCTTTTCAGCCTTCTCACTAAGTTGCAACAAAAGTTGCGGTAGCGTTTAAACGTTATTATTAAAATTACATTAAATGGATCTTTTCCAGTCTGGCCCTGCAATTTGTTTCTTAGGCGGATACACTTTAGTGCCCCTGCAGTGATCCAGGGCTTCAGTATTAATTTACTACCAGAGATGTGTTTTATTTTAGAATTGGATTGAAGAGAATTCTTGATTACTGCCACCAATTTACTGGCAAATATGTCAGAGAGTATATATGTATCAAAAGGTGATATATCTATTTTAATGAGGCTTTTACGTGATTTTTTGAAAGTCCATGACAGTTATAAATTTCATTGTACCTTTTCTGGCTCAGTTATATTTACCAGAACCATTGCATGGTCCGTATTGGTTGTGTTAAGTACTGCGACAGATGCACTGGTATTAATTTTATTGAATTTAAGAAAAACGTGGTCTTGACCACGTTTTTCTTGTTTTCAAATTGTCTTGACAATTTGCGCTCTAGTGAGTAGGCAGTGTCCGGGCAGAAGGTCATGTATAGAAAATATATTTAAATAATTAAGCCTGTTTGATCGCTGCTGTGATGTTTCTGTCGATTTTTCGATAATGTTTATGTTAATATCACCTGTAACGATAATATTTTTATGCGTACTACAGGATTCAATATAACTGTCAACAGAATCAATAATTATACTTTTAACTCAAATTAGTTAGGCAACAGTATTTTATATTTAGAAACTACCCTTCATAAGTGGTACAATAGGAGTCGTTAAACGTATCAATTAATAAAACGGAAGACTTTCATAATAATAAGTAAAACCAAAACACTGAATAATAAATCTGTTGCAATAACTTTTACGTTTAAATTTTCTCTGAAATAACATAATCTATAAATACCTACTCCAATAATTATATTTAAAAGCCAAAATTACACAATGTTGTATGTAATGTGTAACAAGATAAAGTTGAATCAAATACGATGTCCACGTCTTTATATATTGTCTATACACAGTCCCGTTATCTTCCGTCACCAAATGACCGGACAATTAATCTAGTAACACGCGATGTGTCAGTCGCTTCATTGTCGGCAGGTGGCGCTACTGATTAATTATCCTACAAAATTGTCCCACATTAATAAACAATTAGTTGGGCATACGAGTGCTGGTTTATTTATAAGTATGAGAAATGTTGCGCTGTTTTAACTGATGATTACTTTTATGCATTGGATTTGTTATTATTTTTGTTGTTAATTCCAGATTACTGAACTTATTTTATTTATTTGTGGTATCTACTCTCTTGTTTAGCATGGAGCAGTCGACTAGTGGTCCATCCCAAAGTAAGAAATCCTCTGGGAAATGCCTTTATGTACTACAATGAACGTGTACCGGATAATAATGATGATAATAATGCTTTGTTATACACCAATTTCTCAACACACCCCGCAGCATTAAAAATCACTGGACCAATGGCAAACCTACTTACTAATTTATAATTTATCTAGTTAACCCACGCATAAAGTCTAATGTACACAAATGATCCGAAATCAACCTCACCAATTATGAACCTAATGAGCATTAAATGATAAGGGCTAATTAATAGTTTAGCTTGTAGGCAACACAAGGTTGAGTATTGCTCCGCTAATGCTTTTAAGATCTTAGTATTCGTAGCAAAGCAAAGCTTACCAATTACACTTCACGTTATCTAAAAGAAACATCTTATTTAGTAGAATCGCATTTGCTTGAGTAGAAAGCTGGCAAGGAGATCAATATTGAAAACCCTTACTTTATACTGCTGGAGACCGCATAAAACTAATTTTAAATAATAATAATAATATAATAATTGTTTGTTCTGTGTCTGGGTGTAATTTATCTATAATATGTATGTATTTACAAAAAAAAAAAACAAGTATTTAAGTATGTATATCCGTATTCTAGAACCCATAATACAAGCATATAATATGCTTACTTTGGGTCTAGATGGCGTTGTGTGTAGTTGTTGAAATATTATTAAATCTTTATTGGGTCATGAAAGTCATTTTAACAATATAGGTCTTAAATAATATCTTATAAATAGGTATACAGTGTTAGGATGCCTATACTAGGTAATAAAACCTGTGCCACAGGCGGTGTGAGTTCATGAAAACATATGTAAACTTTCAGTCTGACTTAGGTATAATAAAGAAAATAAACAAATAATTAAACTACATTTAGAATAAATTAGTTATGACTTACTTAAGTACAAATAACATTTGTTCAGTTTGTTCATAGGACAAATTCCGTATATAATTATAAATTAACATCTTACATTTATGATAGTTGTGGTCATATATAGATAAGGCCTTATTTAACTTATTATAAAGAAATGGACCTAAAAATGAGTAGAACTTATTCGAAAACATAAATCTTGATTCCGAGTGATCTTTGCAAACAATATCTTTCCTTCTTTTGAGGTTAGTAATGTTAGGAGAGTACGGAAGTGCTGAGTGTTGTTTTAGAACCGTGGACATAATAAAGAGTTGACGGACTGTTAAAACCTTACATTGTTCATATAATTGGCGAGTAGGAGAGCGGAAAGGGAGAAAATAAGCTACTTTTAGGATAGTTCGTTGGGCTCGTTCAATAGCATTACAGTTTTTGGGGCACCTCCCCAGGACGTAATACAGTATTGGATAATGGACTGACACAATGCTTGACAAACCTGTTTTATTAGTTTTTGGTCTGCAATATGTCGTAGTTTTTTTAAAAACAAATATCAATTTTCGTACACGTAAAAAATAATAATAAAGAAATAATATGTTCCTTAAATGATAGAGTGTCATCAAGTATGACACCTAAATATTTCACACTGCTGATGTTGCTAATTGAAGGGCAGTTGCAGGTGTTTGGAGAAAGTTTATCGCAATGATGTGCAAATAAATTATAACTACGATTTAAAGTAAATGCGCGTAGTAAGTAGTAGTGTCATTAGCAGTTTATAAACGCTGATAGCCTATTCGTAAATTTTCTAATTATGTCGTTATGTTTGTTACCAAAAGGGGCAAAAGAGAATAGTTACAACTTGTGTAGTGGTCATTTTATAGATGCTTACGACACAACTATTGCTTTTTCATTGCCCATTAACTAAGCCATTGCATCAGACGAGGAATCAGCCGATCTGGTGGTAAGTGATAAAAGGATCAGAGGCCTTAGACAAGTGTCAAAGATTTCTATTCTATTCATAGAATATATAAAAAAATGTATTGGATTGACATAAGCTAACGCCAACGCTTATGTCGATCTCATACATTTTTGTATATTATATAAATACTCTAGGGCCTCATTGTATTAGAAACATAAATCTCAAAACTCAGAAAAGGTACACGGTATCATTTTGCGCATATAAGAAAAACGTAATAAGTATCCCAATCAAGACAGTTTATGCTACCAATGTGGAGTATAACTACTTAAATATTATTTCTTTGTAATTGTTATTGTCATGATGAATCCAGATGGGCTATAACATTTTATGCTTATGTGAGACATAAAGCGGACTTAATGACATTCTAATAGCTATAACAACACATGTATCACACCTTACCATAAACGCTAAGATCCCTGAATCATTATTATACACCCTTGCAGGCAACTTTGTAGTAAGCAGCTTAATTTGCCATTTCAGTAATAAGACTGCCCATTTTGCCTTATACATAAGCAACCCTACATACAGATTGGTGCAACTACTCGTATATCGTACACTAGCGACTTACCTTCACTTCACGTCGGTATCAAATGTTGCGGTTGCCCGACTTGGTTCACTATTATCGTTGTTGTTCAGCTCCTATATATAATAGGTTAATAATATTATATACCTACCAAAGCTTTCTACAAACAACGCACAACATAACGTAAAAAAATATCCAAATCTATTTAGCGGTTCTTGGGATTAACGGTTTTGTAGAGACTGACGCTTTCCAGCAATTTTCTTGTAGATATAGATATTTGGTACGACTTACTCCCGAAAACATTATTCTCTCTATGGCTTCACGGCTGTCGGACAATAAATGGGGCTTCAGGAAGTGTTTTACTACCACTTCGAGGTAAAAGGATTCACTATAAATACATCCATATATACATCAACAGTATAATAGTGGAAAGGCATACTTTATGTTCAGGCGATAATGAGAAAAAGAATTACTACGGATTAAAAAAAATCTATACTGGATGGAGAAAATACTCTTGGAAACGGAAACTGTCTTCGTGTTGTTGATATCTTCAAAAAAGAACCAAATAACCATAATTACAATAAACTGACAATTTACCTTAAGGTGACCCGAATGGTCGTTTGCTACCCTGGATATAGAAAAATCAAAATCTGATGTATTATTTTCAGCCATGTTCTATGTAACATATATAAAAGTGTAACGTGTCACCGCAGACAGTACTATTTATTTGCCAAATTTTATCTAAATTCGAATTAACATAACGGTAAATTGTGAATGAGTACGACTTTGAAGCTGTTACGTTTATGTATTACTTAAACTTATACAGTTAATTTATTAAGCAATTTATAAATTTATACAGCATATTAAACAGCTGTTAAACTCATAAAAGAATAAAAAAACTGTCGATACAAACTACTTAGATTAATCGTTTTATCACAAGAACTATTACAAAATTGAAGGAAGATCTCGAAGCTTTTCTTTTTCAACGAGCATGTTCATTAATTACGGGCGTATTTTTGTCGCTGTCCATTAGAGATACGTCGCACTGCCATTAACCTGAGATTAATGACTCGCCCAGCGAAAATCTAACGTTATTTTAAACATAGTACACTGAAATTTGTTGAAAATAACGAGAGTTTTTACCCTTTATTACGTAGTCTAATTGATTAGTTTATTATAGTATTATTACTGTATTGTGTTGATTTTAAAGTATTAATAAATATTAATATATATATAATTTTGATATGTTTAAAAAAAAAAAACGTATAGAACAAAACGTTTCCCTTAATGTCAAATACGTTGCACATGATGCCTGATGACTGCCTCATTTGAGGTCCTCGGGGTATTGACTAACAAAAAAAGATGAAATTATAGAAAAGAAAACATAAAAGATGCTAACAAGAATCACCTGCATATTATATTCAACCTGAAACTTTGCATTGGATGAGAGGGCGCTCAAAATTTATCTCGATTTAAACCTAGATTAGATCCTAAATTCGATTAATCATGTTGATAAGAACGATATAACTAAGAAAACTAATAAATATAAAAACCTTTGCTGTAGGTAAGCATCTATATAATTTAATCTAGTTATAATTGGATCTAATTTGTTTAATCTATTTGTTTTATCTGTATTCAGGCTTTACTTCTGCTTTACCTCTGCCACTACACAAAGCAAAAAGAGTTATTCAACACAATTTTACGTATTTAACAGCCCATTTGATATTTATTTTGAAAATTATACATGAAGATAGATTTAAAGAAGGCTACGAGCCCATTCGACCCTAAAGATTTGACCCTTTCTTGGTTTGAGTACCAAAAATGTTATTTTTTTTAACAAATTGCTAATTTAATATGAGATATAAAGTTTTATAAAGCAAATCCAGAATATTTTCTAGACGCTCGTTACTTAACTAACATAATATTACATAGCAGACATATTGACTAGAATACCAGTTTCAACTGCGAGACAGCTCTATAAACAACAAACGAATCGCAGGAAACATTCAACCTTGATATCATGAAACCAGCAGATATAACATTAAGTGCTTAGGCCGAATAAGGTTTGAAAACAGCACACACTGTCCAATGTCTAACTTACTTATTGCCATAGATATTATAAAGTTTACACAAATAAAAAGAAGATTTAAAATTATTTACCTATTTAATTATTATTAAAGTATATATAACCTACTGAAAATCAGCGCTGTTAGGTGACCAGCAGCCGCAGCTGCTGGCACCACAGCATCATGCTGAGTGGGATCCAAATTTCCTGCACAGATGTGACGTGCAAACTTGCCTTTTTTTTTATGCATCATTGTGTCATTTCAAAACCAAACAAGTTTAGATTAAGTTCTAATTATACTTACTAGTGCAGAGATTAGGTTAGGTTTTAGGTTAAGGTTTTGTGCAAAATTTATAGCTCGTTGTTATCTTTTGTATGTCGCCTCTGGGCAGTAAATAAATGCTTTTTCTTTCTTTCTTTCTCTTTCTAAAGATTGGTTTTAAAGAGCATCTACTAACATTGTAAAATTGTGCTCCAATAGTTCAACTTATGTTCATTTACATACGCCTCAATAAAATTCTTGTAGGTGTATATTCTTAACAACCTCTAAAAGCGTTCATTTGTTAAAATTTCCAGTCCAATTTTAGTGAGATACATAGACACAGATAATGACATGTACTCGTAATTCATATTTGGTGTCTGCTGAACCCACTCAACGCTTCTGTGTTTTAAAACAAAAGATGATCTAAGTGTTCACAATGAATCGAAACAATGCCTAAGCAAACACCTTGCTTTCAATTAATTTAGTTTTCGCTGTAATAAACTACTACAATCAACAAAAATACAAATTCATAAAGAAATGATTTCATAATCATCAGTTTCTCGAAATAAAGTAAATATATTTAAATAACGTCATTTGCAAATATTAACAATTTTCTCGTTAGACATCAAACGTACTCGAATTCAATATTAGAACCGAGTTTGAAACAAAGTTAGGCAATCAAGTCAATATAATGAACTAGCCGAGAATAGGATATTAGGATACGTCGGATATGTAAACCTTAGTTTGGATCAATAGTCAACACATCTGGTGGATACCACAGAACACATTACTCTAGATACTCTACTTATTCGAATATAACATCAGGTCTTTGTACAAATTCAAATTGTAAAATTCTCAATAACTAAATATTATAAGAACCTTACTATTATAGCAAATTAAGATTGATAATACCTATAAATAAGTACCTAGTAATTGTTTTACTTGGCACCAACCTAAAAAATATAAAATACCTATTTAATTATTTTTAATTAACTAAATCATAAAAATTATTTTTGGAAAAAAAATGAAAACCGACTTCAAACAATACCTACATGTTCAATTCTTACTAAAGAGTAGAAAATAATATTTTAATTACTTCATAGCAAAGAACATTAAAGGGGAATCAACGCAATCTTTGATACCTATATTACTTTACTATTTATAGTTTTTAATCAATTATTTTGGAGTCGGTGCCAGCCAAGAAGGATCATAATGACCTTCATAAAAATAACCTACCTACTAGCAAAAAATTCATTTTTTTTCTAAAAATAATTTTATTTTTAAACTTTTAGTGGGAATTAATTGTGTATAAATATATTCAATATCGGTAGACCTACTAAACGTCCTGCGCAAATGAGACAGCGCCGCGCCGTTTGAAAGAAAGTAGAGACGAGAGGTAAGATTGTAAATAGAGATATAAAGTCCTTGTCAACACTTTTGCTGATCGCTAAACCCTGAATCCAAGAAACAACAAATCAAAACAAAAAAGTGATGATCTACCAACAATAAAGAGTCATCAAAAATCATAATTTAACTGACTGAGCAATCGCCTAATAGATGTACAAAAAATAAACAGTGGTGCTGTTTAAGGTGTTTAAGGCCGCCCGTTGCTGTTGTAATTTCTCACGACCATAAAACCTCCAACTTGGGTTAACGACTACCAAATTATAGTGATAACCATAGTCCACTGCTTCTAAAGAATGAAGACGCTGAAAATGAAATGACACAAATGGTCACCCATCCAAGGCCACTTCGTTTCTAACAAAAAATGAATTTTGAAAATCACTTCGCACTGGTAGCATGGACATGTCAATGTCAGAAAATTCGTTGCAAAAGACATCGACGTGTTGCTTTACACGTCTTCACTCCTTGCATACGTTTTGTTACAAAATATAAAATTGAAGCCAAACCACTAAACCATTGTTTATAAAAAAACATGGGACCCGATTTCAGAATTTACCCTTTCAAATAAAAAAAGAATAAATGACCGAGATATGAGGTAACAAACATACAAAAAAAAAAAAAACATACGACCCGAATTGACAACCTCCTCCTTTTTGAAGTCGGTTAAAAATACGAATTACTTCGCGATATGTAAATTTATTTTTACTTTTTAGTTTCCTTCCTGTTTGATGTCGGTTTTCTTTTTGTTAAAAATTATTTTATCTCTATTAGACTACTCATATTGCGATGTCTTGTTGTCAATTAAATAATAAAGCACATTGATCGATCTTATAAAAATGCTCATGAACATGGCACGTTGTGGTGAACATACCAGGATAGCAAAATTTGATCGTAACGCATTAGGCAAGAATAAAACCAATGATGTGTTGCAGAATTCAAGTGCATAGCTAACCTAGTCCTGCAAATCGATGAAAATTCTAGCGTACGTAGACCTAAAATGACAAAGAGCAAATATTTTTTGTTTGGAATTATATTGTGGATATTCTACATATAAAATTGTATATAGATAGATGTGTATGATGATCACAAAATTGTAATTTGTTTTTTTTAGACCAAGGAGAGTTTTTGTTCTTTAAACCTAACAAACATCAATTTTTTATTCATTTTTTTCATGTGATCCATAGAAGCGAAAGGGTTTCGTTTGACATTTCTGTAAGAACAAGACCGTTTGATCTTGTTGAGGTCACGACATTCAATATGTTTGTGCAGTAATTAAATTTTTACCAAAGCCTAAATGTAATAATAGACTTCTAAACTATTTACGCTAACTGTAGAAGGTAAACATTACCTGAATGGTATGAATCCGGCAACTTGTAAGGAATAGAAGAAGAATTCACTATACCATGAAAAGGCGCTTTTTCGCTGTACTTATTAACCTCAGTACAAATAGGCCTAGTTACAACTTCAACATGTATCCCGCTCAAGTATCGCGCTAGAACGCGATGCTACTTGGTTCATCATGAAAGCCTACTTAGTATTCAGTTAGTTTGCTTGTCCTTTCACTGCCTGCTGTCGTCGCAACGTTGAACCCTAATCGAAATACAACCGTATAACGTATAATTACCATGACATATATATCTTAATGGCAGTGCCTGAGATTATTAAAGTTATGACGTCCCAAGTGGTATGTTACTATCGCATTCTCTCAGCCATTAGTGCAGCCACAAATCACCAATAGATTGAATACATTTATCATGTATAGATGAAGCGATACCGTCAGTACACAAAGCTGATATAGATCTTATAATATGCTATACATGTGTAGCAAATTGATTACTTACGTTAACATATCTCACCTGTTAACACTATGTAACTTTCATGTCTCCTCTATTAGACTCTCCTATTATTAAGTTATCATAACTTAATACATAAAAAATTTCGGACTCATACCATATAATAGTAAGAAAATAAGTGTATCATATTTTCTTACTAACTTCAAAAGAATGCATTAAAGTGCATGTTTCAGCTGCACATATGTACCTCTATTGTTACCTTCTTCAAATAATATATCGCTTAATTGAAAAAAACTAAGTACAATTTATTAACCCACGATCTGGATTTATAACCTGGTGATAATTTTTTATGCCTTTTCTGTAGAAAGAGTAGCAGCATACTAGGTGAACGACATTTAGTTTTCTGATGATTTTCACACATAATTATATGGTCACTACATATCACCCATAGGTCTACCTATGGGTGATATGTCTCTCTAGATTAGCCCCTATTCCATATATCCCTACTGATACTCCACTGGAGGTGATTCCAGTTTCTAGGCGGCAAATCGGTTTACCTAAACTTTTTTTACTTTGGTGTATTTGCGAACAAAGCACTGTCATATATGTTAAGAAATCAGGAGACATACAATTTATTTCCATTTCGGGTATAGCGCAAATTTTTGGGTGCATATTTTTATTCCGTTTAGCTGCATCAGCGCTAACGCTAGTGCGACGTGAGAGAAATACTGATCTTGAGATGAGTAACGTTTAGTTTAAAAAATCTAAGAAGCATTTGCTTTAAGCATTTATTTTTATGCTTTAAACCCAAACTGAAATTTTCCTATAAACTTTTAAATAAAAATTCCCATACACAACACTATAGGTCATTGCTAAAAAGTAAGTAAGTAGTAAGTAAGTAGTACAAACGCATTACTTCGTCCAGTATTATTGTCCTTTTCATCAAATCATCATAATATATCTATTAGTCGAAAGATATCTACTGCTGGACTGAACCTCTTCCAATTTTTGCTTCCTTCGCCAGTTGTGAGCCGTTCTTTTAATATAACTTAATCTGTTACTTTTTAGTGTTTTTATGGCGTCGAGGTCAAAGCCGCCTCTTAGCTCTATAAGCTGGATTAGTTACGCAATGACATCGTTCTAAAAGTATTAGAATAATGTGTTGACAAAGGAGATTATACTCGTAGGTTACTATCAACAGACTGATATACGAAGTGCAATTTTGTAACACATCCTGATAGAAATGTCTTTGCCGATAACTCTGTCTGTATAGATCTTTTAGTGCGTTTTTACGCTAGGTGCTGGATTTGTTATTATTATATTATGTTTTTAAAGTTATAACTTTTTTATTGTCGTGTATTTTTAAATGTGTATGGATTTCTTTATCTGAAAATAAACAATTAGAATAATAATAAGGCTTAACAAATGACGCTTTTTAAAATAGCGCGCGTCTCCTATTTTTTATATATTTTCTAAATATTTATTTTGTTTACAGAAACAAATCTCTTTTAATTTGTCAAGCGCGACTATGGCGTCAACAAATATTAAACTCACGCACGATACGTTATGATTTTGATAGGTACTGTCAAAGTTCGAACAATTATAACAAATCATCCCAAACAAAATTATTCAATTAATGAGTAACGATGATCGATTAGAAATTTGAGCATGAAACGTAAATAACAATCGGTGAAACAAAATGTAGTACCTAAATGAGAAAAGGAACGTGGAATATATTCTCAAACAATAAATACAATACACAAATATACATACATACATATAACTTCACGCCTTTTATTCCCGAAGGGGTAGACAGAGGTGTTTAACCACCCACTTTTCGCAATTTTTTTTTTCTTTTTAACTTTTGGTCCCATGTAACAGAGGGAGAGCCTGTTGCCATTTATCGGGCACAATTCCAGACTCCGGGCAGTAATACTGAGAATTTTACACAGAAAAACCCAATATCACTTTACGTCGGGTAATCTGGTATCGAACCCGAGATCTTTGAGAGGCAGTCATTAATATACAATAGGAGTAAATATTAATTGTCGATATTTGTAGACATTTAATACTTATCTTTTTGATGCTACCCTTTTATGTCAAAACTAGCAATGATCTACTATTCAATCCACTGTTTTGTCCAATTAAATAATATTACAATTGCCTAAAATTATAAAATAACGTTATAAGAGTCCGGTTTGTTTGAAAGTTTACTGGTCACTTTTCGCGAGTTGATGACAAGGTAAGTATAGTATAGCAATTTGCTAAAATTGAAGAGTCGAATATTTATTCCTACATAGATTCTGAGCTGAACGTGATCCGTATTTTTCTTTCGTACCACTAGCGCTAATGCAGCTAATAAAAATATGCACCTAACGATTTGCACTACATACTCCTGATTTAGTAAAATTCATGACGGCGCTTTGTTCTTAAATACTTAATAAAATATAATTTCATACTCGTATATCCTAGCATTAAATAAAGATGTATGAAATTACGATGCAAAGAAATTTATCTGTTTAAAAAAATATATCACTAGCATAAAATTACACTAACAAAGAACGGAAGATAAAAAGTGTAATGTCTTGCCAAAAGGGTAAGGCAACTTCTTATTTTAATGTTCTAAAAAGGTCGAAGAAAAATGCAGTAACACTACAACTTTTTATTCTAGCCAAGCTATCTTGTTTAAAAAATAATAGTACTAAAGAATATGATAGTCTTGGATATTCCGTTTGGGAATATGATAGCCAACATCATTACAAGCGCTCATTCGCAGCAAGAATCTAGAATTACCGACGGAAAATGCAATTACTTGGTGCATAACAAGATGTTCACTGTAAATTTCTTTATTTTTACAAACTGTTTAAGAATGTCTAATTTAAGAAATGAAAAGCGTCGCTATTTGTACACATGCAAAAACCACTTATCTTAATTAAATTACTATATACAATTTACTATACATATTTGTATATATATTTATTGACAATTTAATACTTTTATACATTACTACTTTCGTAGTTTTCTCAAATTAGTAGCCTTGGTTTTTAGCTCACCTATCATAATAACAAAAATATCAAAGATAAAACACTTAATATATAGATACGGTAGAAAAAATTACGAGAGGTTGTAATAGCACTTAACTTTTCAAGTGTTTCCCTATCATGAAAATTGCTTTGATAAGAATATCCATCACCAATAAGAGTAAACATGATGAAAAAGCGCATTTTTATGAAAGTTTTATGATGAATTCATCTGTTATATTTTCATCATGCATAAATTCACTTAATGGATCTCAATTGGTTTAGTATGTTATCACTTTTAAAATATCGAAGCTATTAAACGAAATAGCATTTTAAACTTTTCGCTCTAACCTACAGAAAATTTTAGTTAAAAGAGTGATTTTCAGTGTTTTCAAGTAAAGCTTGTAGCTGAAAATGGATCTTGTACAGCGTAATCATCTTTTACGATAATGGCAGTGGCAGATGCGTGACTACATGCTTCCACCTACTTCATCTGTCATCAACAGTCATATAAAAATGCCATCACTACAAATCCCTTTAAATCCTTTATGCGGAAAATCTGGAATATTTATTAGCCGTGAACGCTTAGGCTTCTCTTGCTTAGTACCTGACATTAATGCATAATAATTACTTACAAGAGTCTTCTTTGTTCCCGTCCATTAGTAGGACGTCATTCTGCCATTATCGCGACCGTGAGATGAATGACCCGCCATTCAAACACTAATGCAGTTTTATTTTTTTGGAATTCTAGAGTACCAACTCAATAAAATATTGATCAATTTATTTCTCCTTGCAATAGGTACACCCCAAGGCATACGCATGCCGTAAAGAGTACCTTTTCGATTAAATGTCTTTTATTTACGATTTATCAACAACATACATTTATATAGATGAAAGGAACCGAAAACAAAAGTATATTAAATAAGTAACATCTAAGCGTTTTTGCCGAGTTAAGCCGATTTCGTTTATTGTTTTTATTTTAATAAAGCCTTAAAATATTAAAAACAAAAAACGGAAGAACCCTCTCTTATCGTTGAAGATTTGTAAATATGCAAAGTGTTCGAGCGAAACTAATTTGTTTTCCTCGGGATGAAATTAAAAAGTATGACAAGAGATACAAATTGCTTCGACCTCAATTTGCTCGTGTCTCGAATTCAGCATGTTGTTTGTTTTTATGAAAGCTGTGCTTTAAATTTTCTTTTGTGATTTGGACGCAATAAAATCTTGATACATCAGTTATTATCAGATACCGGAATTATTGTATTAAATTGTTAAAGCACACTATTAAAAGCTCACCTACAGAAATTTGTGGAGAAAAATAGTTCATGATTTACTATAATAAATTTCAAAAGCTTCAATTCTTAAATATAATCATGTCTCCCTATTATGTTCTTATATTATATGCTAATATTAAGTTTAATTTATTTATATTGACTTTGATATCAGCAGTTTTTCATTCAAAGGGAATAAGTAAAATAAACGGGAGACGTTGTTATATACTTATTCGGCCAGTAACACTCTGTTTCGCTATAAATCTGTGCCGTCTTGAATATAGTTTGCATTATTATGCAAAATCAAGTGCCGGAGACCGTGGTGTGTGAATAAGGACATTCTGTGACAGATGCTTTTAACAACGAACTTTGCGTTCTACTTTTGGTATTAATGATTAGGGGGTTTGTAAGCAAATAAGAACCAAGAGTGACGTGTTACTGTCCCACTGCAGGACTAATTTACGTACAAATAATACAAAATTATGTCTTGCATCTAATATAAAAGTAGTATGTTTAGTATGTTTCAATGAGCTTTGATTTAATTTAAACTAATATTGTAGTACTTATTAATTTTTTAATACAATCTGGACTGAAATGCTGAAATGGACTCTTCCTGATAAAGAAGTAGTCAGTAAGATCATTCTATAAGCCGTCGTCTCAAACTGGTAGCCTCCACTGTGGCTGCTTAAAAGACCTAAAATCAAAATAAGATAGGAACAGTTGCGCTAGAGAAGTATTCTATGTTTATTATACGCTTTAACCTCAGCTATAAAGAAGATTTGAAGATCGTTGTCATGGCAGCTTTAAGAGTAATATTGCCTGTGGTAGGCCCGCTGTCACCTCTTATAGCAGTATAATTTTTATGTTACTTTGTTTTATCTTTTTCTTTTGAACCACTAAAACCAAGGATGGAAACAAAGTAAGGTTAAAATAAGACTAGCTTTCCTTTACTTACTGCTCTGCTCTCGTCGCCAGTAGCGTGATGTCATTATAGCCTATAGCCTTCCTCGAGAACTGGGCTATCACACGAAAAAATATTTTTTCAAATCCGACTAGTAGTTCTCGAGATTAGCGCGTTTATACAAACAAACAAACTCTTCCGCTTTATATAGTAGTATATATTGCTATAAGCGGTTGTGGTAGGGCCCCAGTACTTGTAGTAAGATAGATTGCAATTTAGTCACAAGTAGAGCGATCATCATAATATTAAAATGCACTAAATTATTTTTTTAATCATTATTGTTTGCTAGAATATATTCAGTACTTACTAACGGGTGGCGCAAAAGTAAAGACCCTATTTGGTTCAGCTATAACATTTTTTCTAAATTAGAAAACTAGATTTAGATTTTTTTAAATGTATATTTGTGCCATTAAATTTCGTACCATTAGGATTTAAAGATGATGTCTTTTAAATGGTGACCTCCAGAGTTGATACACATTTGAGCCCTATTTATGACATTTTGCATAACTTGCCGTAACACTTCCTGCGATATGTTCGTTATTTCTTGGTGCAATGTAACTTGGTTCTGGGGCACTGATAATCCGCGCATTATTCAAGAAACACCTCTACACCCACTAAAAGTTACTGTATGGTGTGGCATCTGTGTTGACAGAGTGATCGGACCCTATTTTTTCGAAGACGCTGGAGGCAATGCGATTACTGTCACTGGAGAACGCTACAGAACCATGTTACGTGAGTTTTTGATACCCAGTTTGGACGAATTGGGGCTGGAGCACATCTGGTTTCAACAAGACGGCGCTACGGCACACACAGCGCGCGACACTATGGACTTAGTGAGGGACGCTTTTCCAGGCCGAGTTATCTCTCGTTTTGGCGATTTGCCTTGGCCTGCAAGATCACCCGATCTGACCAGTCCAGACTTCTTTCTTTGGGGTTTTTTGAAATCTCGGGTGTATGTGAACAAGCCACAGACTCTCGCAGCTCTAAAAGAAAACATTCGTCAAGAAATAACGAACATATCGCAGGAAGTGTTACGGCAAGTTATGCAAAATGTCATAAATAGGGCTCAAATGTGTATCAACTCTGGAGGTCACCATTTAAAAGACATCATCTTTAAATCCTAATGGTACGAAATTTAATGGCACAAATATACATTTAAAAAAATCTAAATCTAGTTTTCTAATTTAGAAAAAATGTTATAGCTGAACCAAATAGGGTCTTTACTTTTGCGCCACCCGTTATTTGCCGCAGCTGCCTCGGCTTCTTCTTCGTTTATTTCTATGAAAGCTTTTTGGACCGCGGTACTAATATATAAACCTATTTTGACTTTGACTAAATTATTAAGTTGAGTCAATTTTTCAAAGAATAACTTATTGATATTAATCTGAAATTTATGTTGATTACAGATTATTTCTTTTCTATTAAGCACAAATATATACCAATATCTTTTTCTATAATTTCATGAACGTGAAAGTCTTTATTTTAGTATACCTACTTTAGAAAGAATTTTCTTAAGGTCTGTCTTAGTTTCAATTTTGAACTTAGGCAGGGTAACATCAACAGTAGCTTGAGACAATGATTTTAGAGCATTTAAAAATGCAGCTGGTTTTCTTTTCTTTTTTTATATACCAAAGTGACTCCACTCTGCCTGATGGTAAACAGTAAGTGGAATCCAGAAGTGGCGGACACCATTCCAAAAGCCAAACTACTGCTATGGTGGCCTCCACTATGGCGGCTTAGTGAGATGCTTTTTCACGCCCCGCTTAAAAGACCCAGGATCAAAATTAGATGGGAACACATGCTCTGGCAAAGAGTTCCAGGCTTTAATTGAGCGACAAAAGTATGAAGTGCTGAACCGTTTGGTTCGAGACCCTTTAGATTCCACTGTGAAAGGGTGGCACTTTAGTCCCGCACGTGTCGTTCTGGATAAAAAGGGAGAGGGTGGGATTAATTCAAACAGCTCTTCAGAACACTTTCCATAGTAAAGGCGATAGGTTCTTTCAGTTTTTCAATAACTGCATCAACACCGTATACCATCGTATTCATTTGGAAGTATTACTACAAATGATGTTTCATCTCCTTGAATATATATTCCATTTTTAGCACCTAGAAAAAACAATCTTCATAAATATTGTGATTATTAGTTTAGTGTGTTTTAACTATGAATTTCATACAAAGACATAATTATTATCAATTTGAGATGAATATAAAAAAAATAGTAATATTTGGGTTCCGTACCTATAGGTGTAAAACTACACAGTGAAAGAAAGACACAAGTTTACATGAGAATTAAGTTCCTCACTCGCTGCGTATTTGAAAGAGTCACTTTGACGCATCATAGGTTTACGGACTATATTGTCTTTATTTACATGAAACATTAAATCCTAAGTATTTGCTTTCATAAAAGATATCTTCCAACGTCCCTGTAATATTTTATTTTGTTTCTTATTTTTAGATTACAAAAAAATACAAACTATAATATATAATAAACTACATAAACTTGATAAATATGGTTAAAATTTACCTTGAAGTAGATGGCGTTGACGAGGACAGCAGAAGTGTCGTCAGTAAAAGTGCTAGGATCCACTAGTTTCTTTATACGTTGATTGGTATGATCTTCAACCTGTAACATTTTGGTAAACATAAATAAAGCAAAAGTAGCGAGAACTTTCCTCGATTTTTTAAACAATATAAAATTTTTCTTCGAAAAAAAACGGGTACAAAAAATGTTGTCTAAAATTTAAGTTCATTCTAAAACAATTAATAGGTATTAGCACAAATAAAATTATAATATTTTTGCTCTCTGACTTGATCTGACTGTGAGATTGGAATAATCAATGATTTGAATAGCTCGCTTATCGTCAAGAGGCTCAAAATAGTATTTGGCAACTTATATCTTAATGTAAGGATTACATTTACCAAAGAGAACTTGTCTCATTCGTCTGTCGCAAAAATAAATGGTAGAGATACTGTTTACCTTATAACAACAATGAACCAACAATTTCTTGTATTACTGACACAAGTGGTGTGTACTGTCTAGGTAAAAGTAAATAATAGATTTATGTCGCTTTCGTATCGAGATATCAAAATAGATCTAAAGATGTAAAGCCTCTGTTTATATTCTACATATTTAAGTACATCAGAGTAAATATTTGTAAGGTGTTGCTTAAGGAAAACCTTAATTACTTCCTAGAGTATAAAACGTGTTGGTAACAGAAGTGATGTCATCTAGTTACATGTAATTACATTTTTTAACAATGCTATACAAATGGTGTAGTGTGTAATTAATATTTGAGGTTAAAGTGCCTAGTAAGTTTTGTGGGAATTTATCTATAAGAACATGCCTCGAATTTTTATACAAACTCTAACAAACACAACAAGATACCTTGACTTAGAATATTATACTTTATGAATCAAATGAAGTATTTGTCCCATGTGGGAATTCAATCATAACCTCTTTCTCAGCCGTCACACTCACTCTTACTGCGCTGTGCCACAGAGGCATTAAAATCATTAATATAGTTGATATATAGCAGCTATTTCATTTTAAACAAGAAAGCGGAATCGTATAGGTCGGCGTACTCTATAATTGCTGGTAATTGTCGAAACCTGGCTTGCGCGTGCTTTCGCGTTAATTGCCAATAAGCCCTTCTTCTTGAGATGTAAATACCATACAACATTATTTACTTATGCAAATAGATACCATATTTAAACTTTATTCAAGAATAGATTTAATATGTATGATATTTAATATTATACAGTAAATTTACATAAATAAATATCGATACAAAAATTAGAAGATATGAAAGACTTACTGAATTTTAATGTCTTCATTTTCGCAGACATGTCACCAGCTCGACCCAATATAATCTGAGCTTTACAGAGATTATCGATGCTTATATGTCCCAAGTTGTTTAATCAACAGGTTTGTTTTAATTGAGATAGTATAAATAAAAAAACAACATAGAAACTAGTGTTTATGATTAATTATTTATGAAACGGGTTGTTGAATCGATCCTCGGTCATTGCCGATTTATATCATCAAACAATCGAATAGTAAAATTCACAGAGCATCCACCAAAGCCGGACTGTGAATATATCCAGAGCGACACGTGCGGGACTAAAGTGCCACCCTTGCATAGCGGAATGTAAAGGTTCAGTTCTTCAAACTTCTGTCACTTATTTAAAACCAGGAACTCTTTACTAGCGCATGTGTTTCTTTCCAATTTTGTTTTGGCGTCGGAAAAAAGCATCTCATGAAACCGTATTGGAAGCCACCATACTGACAGTTGAATACAATGATTTTTGGAATATTGTTCTGAGGCCCTAGACAAGTGGCAATGATTTTTATTCTATTCATAGAATAGATTAAAAAATGTATTGGATTGACAAAGCTAACGCCAACGCTTATGTCAATCTCATACATTTTTTATCTATTCTATGAATAGAATAGAAATGTTTGACACTTGTCTAGGGCCTCTGTACGGTCAGACAGAGTGGGCTCACTTTGGTAGGCTAATAACACAGAACAAGTACTAAAGCATAGAAGGAGTGTTAATCACCCTCATATAGTTGTCCTATTTTTCCAAATAAGCCGGATACATTGAAAAGAAAGAGATAAATAATTTTGCTAAGGACGGCTGGTGTACACTGTAGAAACGTCAATTTGGTTACCTTTGGTTACCTTTGGATGCCGAATTAAAAAGCGAACTAATGTCAAATGTTACAACTTGTCAAGGCCTTTAGACAATTTTGTCGGATTATACCGCCGCTCGTAATTTTCATTGTTGTTTATCTGTTTTGTGAAATAATATAAGTTATTTAATAATTACATAATGCTATTGTGAAGTAAAATTAAGCCTATTGGATATGCAATGTCCTGCGTTATTGTAGGTTGTAAATTACATTCTTTTCGCAAAGAAAATCAAGTTTAAATCGTCAACTTCCATCGGTGAGTAGATAACAAACCAATAATAATATACTAAAAACCTATACATAAGTGCAAAATACCTAAGTGATTTATACTTTACTATACTGCAATCATATTATAATCGTCTGTTTGCCATTCGATTCAGTAATTTTTAAGTATTTTACATTTTTACCAATTTGTGTAGTCATGTTTAATAGTGTTGTGACTTGTGCTGCATATTTTATCGACGACAAAAATATTACTATATTTTGTAGTTAACGATTTTGTGGTAACTACCTTTCATAGTGTTTCATACATTGTGTTCTTTTGCAGGTTTCCGAAAGATCAGACCGGAAGATCCATGAAGTAAATTAAGAGAGAATTATGTTATATATTATGTTGTTACACGTTTAACGTTCCAGCGGTGAGGACGAATCTACTCAAATTTGCTCCATTGTCACGCGCCATACGACTTATTAATATTATTTCTATAGAAATTGATATTTTCAATGTACCCTATCAAAATTCAAAGATGTTGCACAAAAATGTATAGTATTGGATAAATAGGTATATTTATTAGTAATTAGTTATATTGTTTTAAATTTTAGGTTTTTTTATGATATCGTATTGGATTTTTTATCTGTTATGATATTGTAAATACTTTTTCAATAAATAAATAATAAATAAATAAATAAATGTTCTAGATGACTACAGAAATTTATTGATAAAATTGATGGGGAAAAATTTCTAGAAGTACCAATTCATAACATAACAAAAAATATTTCTGCTTATGCACAAATAATCAGGACGTTCTTAAACAAAACTGTAATTTTAAAGGGGCAGTAATAATGTGTTTCAATATTATTGGAAATATAATCATACATTTGTGACATGAATCTTACAGCTGTGTTTTATTTTTATCTTGGGGTATCTGTTTTGATGCTGTACTAAGAAAGTCAGAAAAAAACAGAGGGCCGATACTGGTATTTTGGCGATCCACACACTGCCCCGCACTACGCTGCGGGAGCGTGGCGACGCGGTGACGGTGCCACGCGTGCAGATGCGAGAGTGCTGGTCTGCATCATCAATCACGCACGTTACTGCAGAACTCGGTGTCCATACCGTCTGGCCCCGAACCCACGCGCGTGAGTACGTGTTTCTCTGCATGTAAGCGTGTGATCAGTAACACAGCGCTTAAATGCGTTTTCAGTGTGTTGCACCACGCGTGATTTCTATACAAAGAGAGATACTTACAAACAATACAAGAACACGCACGCTCGCACTACGATCCGTGATGCGAGGCAGTGTGTGGATCGATCATGTATATTTCAATTTTCAATTTATTTAATTTATTCATATACAGTTTACATTGTGTTTGAACTTACAGCATGAAACATGAATAAAAACTTCAAAATTATTTCACATTGAAAGTGCTCCTGGCGCCGCTGCCGGCCTATGCCATTCCGGTGAGGTGTAAAACGGCCGTTTGTTTCTTGTAGTACGTTTACGAGAGCTTTTATGCAACCAGACCTCATTTTATTGGCATGTCTGTTAATTTACCATAGCCCATAGACAAATTTCATCTATCGATATCGATAAACTGTCAGAAGGTATCGTAGCACTATTAAACTTCTATTTGTCTCTGAGTGTGTACGCTTTATTCTCATAATAGTACTTCTATGCTTTAGTACTTGTTCTGTGGCTAATAAAAAGTAATAAAGAGATTTTTTTCTACCCAATAAAAACAACCCACAGCTAACATTTCAATAAAATAGAGATCATTAGTAATATTTTTGCCAAACAAAAATTTACGAGTGCGGTTACACAATGAATACGTTTCAATTTTTAAGATATATTTACTTTTTTTATAGTTCTTGTATTAAAGATATTAATCTATACATATAATAAAATTGGAGTGTCTGTTTGTAATATTGAAATAACCGTTTTTTACTACATGTATATGAATATATATACGGTACATACACCAAACTAACATTTTTTATAATTTTTGTCTGTCTGTTTGTTCCCGCTAATCTCTGAAATGGCTGGACCGATTTCGACGGGACTTTGATTGGCAGGTAGCTGATGTGATAAGGAATAACTTAGGCTACGTTTATTTTAGAAAAAAAATTAGTAATCACCTGTTAAATCTCACGTGAAGTACCTAAAAGCATGCTAAAAGAATGGATAATTAGGTGAATTTCATCTAGTTAGTTACTAATTACATCAAATTAAACTAAATATTCACGCTTTTAGCAACCCAATTGGTAATTCACATGAGATATAACAGTTGATCAAACCAACTACCCGGAATCTCATATTAATGCGGGAAAAGAAACGGTTATTTTGGTTTTTATTTATACCTATTCCTTATTAAAATGATGATCCCGAAAGTAATTATATTTTTATTTAATAATAATTAATCATACAATAGAAAAAATAAAAGCCGTAAGAATATTAAGACGAATAAATCTCATACAATGATGTAAAGGTATGATGACAGTATGGTTCATTGTCATTGTACTAATTGTGGACTGCTATACGCGGGTACTAATCTATATTTAATTATATACATTGAATATTATATCGTTGAAATCTTTATCCAATGAGTTCATCGCCAAGGTCAACCAGAATATCATAAATCAGAATAATGGTAGCTCATTATGGCCATGTCATAAACAAAATCTTAACTCGTTTAATAAAGCTAAAACGTTAAGTTGATCAAAATACAACTGATCGTTTGGACAATACGTGTAAAACAATAATCTCGAAATCAACAAATAAATAATTTATAATAATAATAAGAGGCCTTAGCCCTACAATGGGATATATATTATACTGTATAAAAATAAATATCCTCTAGATCTTCTAAATTGGAATAATAGGCCGAACTCAAGCAGCTGAAGAAGGTGACCCTGGAATCAAAGTGATTTGTTTAGTCGTCGCAATATTTCGCCGCTATTGTTCAATTTTATTTTTATATAACTGGTGGCAAACAAATATACGGCTCACCTTAAGTGGTAACCGTAAACTATGGAAATGGTTGGGTTTTCTAAGCCCTGTAGAAATAGAGCTTAGTAGACAAGACAACCAAGCCATTTACGACCATGTAGTGAGAAGAGGGTGAGGAAGGAAATGGGGAAAGGAAGGAAACCAAGGTGATAATTCGATTGCCGGCGCCCGTATTGAATACACGAGAGATGTTAAATTTGTGTTGATGTTTTCTTAGTTTCTTTTAAGTCGGTTTTTTGTAACACTGCATGTAGTATCATCAACACGTTTTAAATTAGTTCTGTGCTTGTGTAAGTAAGTATAGTTATAGCAAGTAGTTACATTGTGAAGTGAAATTCTATGTATGCACGTCACAGATGACGTGTGATTGTCTGACTGATGATAGTATAAAACACCTAACACTTGTAACAGAAATAAATAGCGCCTCTAGTATTTACTTTGAGAACTAAAATTTCCCATAAAATGTTCGTGTGCGTTACGATTGCTCCGCCAAGTTATCCAACCAGAAAAAAACTTGGACCACAATTTTGTCGGAATTTGTCGAACACGAAGTGCACAAACAAAAAATTTGTCGAAGTAGAAATAAAGAAGTTAGGGTTTTAAGTTGGCCGCGCCAACGTAACATGTACGATTGCGCGGCCATGGAGATCTCAGCAACTGTTTGGGTTAGAGATCTAATTCTTTTTGCCAATTAAAGACTGAATTTGTCGAAAATTGTCGAAAAAAGAATTAGAAGTCCTTGGTTAATATATTACGAAATATTTACGACTGAATGTTATGGCCGCGCAATCGTAACGTTGTTGATTCTTTATTGTTGATTATTTCTTTATTACTTAATATTTACACATTAAAACTATTACAAGAAGAAAAGTCTTAATTTGTCGAAACTAATAAAAGCAATAAATACTATGTCAGTTTAGTGAAACTGACGAAATCAGCCCAAAACAGAAAGTACGTGGCCGCGCAGTCGAAACGCTACTTTGCACGCTGATATCTCATTATCTGTAATTGCTAGGATTTCGGCGTGAACATCAAATTGTTCGGCATGTTAACCTCAGGAGAATGACATATCGCTTTATCCTCAGAATAGTTTACATTGCGTGTTATCTCAAAAATTATATTATCTCATACAATGTTCGAGTAGGGTAACCATACTTTCGATTTGATTTGACAATACCTGTAACTAGAGATTAAACAACATTTAGCTTAATCTGCAGAAATGATATTGACTATTGCAGTAAAAGTTTGATGTGAAGTGAATGCATATCATGATCATTATGAACTCGTAAGACATAACATTTTATTATAGTTCTTTTTACCACCCATGCCTTGCATTGTCATGCTCACTAAAATGTCATGACTTGTGGTGTCGTATTGGCCGGGGCATCACCTTCCCTCTAATATGGCGAAAGTGATGATGGCTAGTCTGTGCGTCATGCTTGTGAACGGGTGCTACCTGGGATGACTGGTCAATCTTGGCATGGCATACATTTCATATTTAATTCAGTATTACCTTGTAGTTCAATATGACTGGGCCATGCATTTACTTTTTTTTAATTTTAATTAAAATACGTAGTCAAATTACCATACTAGATGAAACTAAATAATTGAAATCCTCTATTTTCGTTTCTTTTTTTTAAAATGTTATTAAATTAATTGGTTGTTTTTTAATATTTACTTTGTATGGTTCTTTGGTTGCGTTGATGTGTTAAAATTGTTAACTCATACAAAAAATTGTAATTATCTGGTAATTGAAAAGAGTGGCGTGAGTTTCTTGCCAGTTCTTCTCACAGCTCTACCTCGTCAGCGAACTGGCTGTAGGTTAATTAGCTGACTTCATGTAATTTTGACTTTTCATAAGCATCATACTTAATGATCAAAATGAAATAAATACTTTGATTTTGATTAATCTATACTATTATTAGGGGAAGAGTTTGTTTGTTTGTTTAATAAAAATATTCTTATGAGTTTTCATTACTTTGATTATCTACCTTATGAATGAAATATTTTTTGGTATGATTTTGCATTGTACTTAGGACTAACCTTAAATGGATTAAACAAACAAACAAACTCTTCCCCTAGTAATAGTATAGATTAATCATTGCTGCAGATTAAGCTAAATGTTGTTTAATCCCCAGTTACAGGTATTGTCAAATCAAATCGAAAGTATGGTTACCCTACTCGAACATTGTATGAGATAATATATTTTTTGAGATAACACGCAATGTAAACTATTCTGAGGATAAAGCGATATGTCATTCTCCTGAGGTTAACATGCCGAACAATTTGATATTCACGCCGAAATCCTAGCAATTACAGATAATGAGATATCAGCGTGCAAAGTAGCGTTTCGACTGCGCGGCCACGTACTTTCTGTTTTGGGCTGATTTCGTCAGTTTCACTAAACTGACATAGTATTTATTGCTTTTATTAGTTTCGACAAATTAAGACCTTTCTTCTTGTAATAGTTTTAATGTATAAATATTAAGTTATACAGAAATAATCAACAATAAAGAATCAACAACGTTACGATTGCGCGGCCATAACATTCAGTCGTAAATATTTCGTAATATATTAACCAAGGACTTCTAATTCTTTTTTCGACAATTTTCGACAAATTCAGTCTTCAATTGGCAAAAAGAATTAGATCTCTAACCCAAACAGATGCTGAGATCTCCATGGCCGCGCAATCGTACATGTTACGTTGGCGCGGCCAACTTAAAACCCATATAACTTCTTTATTTCTACTTCGACAAATTTTTTGTTTGTGCACTTCGATTTCGACAAATTCCGACAAAATTATGGTCGAAGTTTTTTTCTGGTTGGATAACTTGGTGGAGCAATCGTAACGCACACACACTATCATATTGATCACCAACTGTTGAACCTTTTTTCTGTGAAACAGCGAGAAGTGTTATTGTTTTATTTATTTACTAGCTGCGCCCTACGGCTTCGCCTGCGCGTAAAATATGTTTTGTTGTATTCCTCGGGAACCAGACCGATTTTCGGGATAAAAAGCCTGTGTCCATCTCCGGCACCTTATCTATCTACGGAATTTTCATCAAAATCGGTACTGATTTTTAGGCGCTAAGTGGTAACAAACACACACATACACACACAAAGACACACAGACACATACGCACACACAAACTTTCGCATTTATAATATTAATATTAATAATAGGATTGACATTACTTTATTTATTATTATTTATTGATTGTTCATATAGCTAATTGATAAATAAGCACTATAAAATATAGACATTGGTTGTTTTCATCAACATCTACATTCACTTGGGTCTCAACCCGCCAATAAACGTTACATTAATTATAGTCTCTAAATACAAAAAAAAAACAGATAAACTGATAATTAAATGCATTTTATTTTTAGTTTGAGGTGTACCAAGTTGACGAATAGACGATTCAAAAGGAGGCGAATTTTAATGAAAATAACACTTTTAATAAAGGACTAATAAATTAACGCACGGGTTTCTATAACTTAGTAAATCTAAAGTAATTAGATTCTGTGACCAAGTTTAATTACGAATTTTATTTATTCAAAATCAACAAGTTTACAATTTTTATACGAAATTTATAAATATTGAAAGTCTGATAATTATTTGCTGAAAAATATGTTTAACATAATAAAATATAGCCTATGTTACCCGCTTAATTTATTGATTTCAAAAAGTGAAAGGATTTTTTAAATCGGTAACGTATTTGTAGATAAATCGTTACAAACAAACAAACATACAAAATTTCAAATAATTTTTCAAATTCAATTGCTTCTGTGATACAACTAACATAACAAAGATAGTGCATTACACTCACGTATCGTTAGATATGTTAAGTCTAACGTAATAGGGGACTAGTTTATTGCTATATACCGAACAGAAGCTGATGCCGGGCATGCTCAGCTCGAGAATACTGAGCATTTCTCGACAAAATCACCCAACGAACATTCAATACAATCCAGTAAGGGCGCATT
Source organism: Parascotia fuliginaria (assembly GCA_963082885.1). NCBI lineage: Eukaryota > Metazoa > Arthropoda > Insecta > Lepidoptera > Erebidae > Parascotia > Parascotia fuliginaria. The sequence continues at coordinate 13,550,598 of OY720176.1, read as the reverse complement.
ACTACTGCATCGAAGAGGCGGACAACCGGACAACGAAATACTATATGGCTGATATTTGTTATTAATTAGCAACCCGGCCCGCACGAGAGTAATATGTCACTTATCTATTGACTTTTCTTTACTATAAACATACACGTATCGTACACATAAACATGGCAAAAAAAAAATTAAAACAATAGTGAAAACCGTTATAAAATCTGTTGCTTGGTTCAGAAAAAGTTGGCGATAATAGACAGAACAAAAAGAGCAACTTTCTTTTATATACAAGAAATGTTAAAACTATACTTTCAACTTAAGAACTCAGAAAGCAATAAAGTTATTTAAAACACTAACCAAACTAATTAAATTTAAAAACCATAATTATAGAAACATTGTAAATGTAATAGATGTACTTATTGTAAATGAGCATTACCGAAATGTTTGTTACCCGATCGTAGGTAAAGTGTGCCGGTAGCAATTCCATTTCGTGGCACTAGTCCTCTCGACCGAACCGCAAACTCCGGTAATTGGTGGCACAGCACACGGATATTGCTTTTTGATGTTATGAAACAACAAATTTCTACGACATATGTATTAAAATTTTACTAATATCATACGACTTATACTGTAATAAAAAAAAATAGATAAATGAGGACTGCGCCGAACAGGTCATAGCGGTGATTATTTCCACTTTTGTTAACGTACATCTGTTGATGTACATCTGAAATGATGATAATAAAAAAATACCATAATCCATATCATGCTCGTTTAACGAGTCCTATCTAATACACAAGCATAGTATTACAAAAAGACAATGCAATGTGTACACTTCTTCGCTCGATGTAGTCCTAATTTGGGACATTGAAATATACTTATTGGTACTATTTTGAAGCAAGAGTGTGCAATTAAGTACATACCTAGAGGTTGCCTGTAAACAATTGGTGTGTAATGTGAAGGTGCGCTTACAAATTGTCATTTTTGTCCTGTTTAGAATGTCATCATTGTTGTTGTTGTGGATTTATAGCGATTAAACTAAATTGATTAAAAAACAAGAACAAAACAATTTTATTCAAATAATTTAATATACAGATCCGTGGTAGCGCTGTGACTTATACCGTCCTAAGCCATGGTGTTGCCGCATTAAATGAATAAAACATTTTCATTATGGTTGCCATAATTTTATTTTCTTCACATTTTTTTTTAATTATATTTCGTTTCTATTCGTTCACAAGTTATTTCTATATTTACCATTGAAATAACGTAGGCATGAGGTATTAATTGAAAATTAAAAGCAAAAGGTAGCACTACGCAGCCGTATTATAACAAAAAACAAAGTGAAACTTTCATTAGTAATCCTATTAACCACCGCCAATCAGGGGGCTTCGGACGAGCTATTATAAAACATCCTATTAGCATGCTCAATTAAGCCTGAAGTAATGATATTGTAGTCATTTTAGAACTGAATAACGCTGGCCTATACGTAACTATAATGTAGCTTCTTTGTTTCTGCTGTACTTAATTGCCTAAACACATAGACATACTTATGAACCAAAAGGTATTTTTATAGGTGAATATCACAGTCTTGTACCAAATCTAAAAAATACCTTTGTCATGTATTAATTTTGAATAAACAACGAGACGTTTATGTCAAACAATAGGTAACAATAAGCATCTATCAATATTTTTGACAGAGACAGCACCTGCTAAAAATTTATTGGTAGGTGCTCAACGCGCAGGTGCTCTTCGAACTGGTGCTTCTAGGTGGACTACATCCTCTCAAAGTAGTATGTTACGTACGTTTACGTAAGTTATTTGGCTATTGAAATAGCTATACAGTATAGACTAAGCCCAGGCTCGGCCGATTGTGTTTCAGCCGATAACAACCTGACCTCGCCTGACCTCACTCTAAATGTAATTTGAGCGGATGCGCTAAATTCAATTCCAAGCTTTTATTTGCATATTTTATTCTGTGTTACAGTACAATAAAAAAAAACTTATACTTTATATTTCAAGACATTAATTTCCTCTTTTCTTTGAGAAAATACAAGATAAACAGTAAATGGTAAAAAGTAAGTTCACGGATAAAATAAATATAAGTACAAAATAAATCACTAGTGAGACCCGCGCGTTCCAAGAATCACACTCTGAAAGGTCATAAACAATTACAACCTTCTATTACATTATTTGGTATACTTACGTATATATTAACATTATTTTTATTATTTTTATTTTTTTTTACCCATAACACAAGCAAATATAATTGCTTAATTTGGGGCTAGATGGCGTTGTGTGAATGTGGTAGAATATTATTATTATTATTATTATTATTATTTTCTCATTATTTTGTCAGTTATCATAGAAAAAGTGTTATATCTCATAAATATATCCGATATAAATCGAAGCTTTCCTGAGTTTGAGATTTCAGAAGCTTGTGGAACCTTCTAAACTTTTTCTACTCAAATGGAGAAAGATCGAAGTTTGAATAACTTATGGGTCTGACCTTTTACAATTTCACAAAATTATCAAATAGGTTCAAAGGTTAACCAAATCCACCACTTCTTTTTTCTTCGGGCGTTTGTCCATAATTATTTAATAATTAGTCTAGTCAATAATTATTTAAACAAAGCAATAAGTTTCCTGACTAAAGATACTTATGTCTAGATTTAAAATTTTTCTAGTACCCACTTTTAGCCTATTGTTTACAATTAAGACTACAGCTAGACAAGGGCCTGTTCATAATACGAGTAGACACGTTTAGCCGACAGATTGGTAATCACAGTGGAAGTAGTCTGATCACTGAACGCTCTGCCCAACCTTGTTTAATGATTTTGTTGCTGTACTTTTGACCAAGGAGTTTAATCAATTTCATTATAGTTGTCACCATATAACACTACCAACCTAACACTAACAAGATTACTTAACCTTAATATCGATATTCGCTATAAATATATATTAGATATAAATTTAAAAAAACCTATGAATTATTTGTATAATATAAAGTTTGTTATAAAGTAAATTTACGTATTAAAAAACAATTTGGTGTCATGGGAACTTGACAAACATACGATATCTGTGAGTTATTTGTTATAACTTGAGGTGGAACACAACACTGCGAGCGTTGTTGGAAAGTTATACGTTGTGACATGAGTCTTATGTGTAACTGAGTAAAACTTAATGCATATTTTATATCATGACCTTATTTTGATGAGCTTAAACTTACGTTCTTTTTTATACAACTTTGGTGACAAAAGCAGAAACCATACTAGGAAAATACAATCAAGCCATTGTCGACCGTGTAGGGAGCAAGAATGAGCAAAGAAAAGGAAAACACCGAGGTGATAACCAGCATTCGCACTCACTGGACGTAACGTATTAATATAAAAACACTAATATAGAAACTAATACTTTATGCCGACATTCTATAAAAGGGTAGCACTTCTCTAGTCAATCTGGCCCATTCATGCTGAAATCAGCAAGGTTCCTTAGCCTTCCTATCAGGATTGTTTATTATCCGGTGCGACTATTGTAAACAAGAAATATCCACCAAACAACATACCTGTACATATATTACGTCGTCGAAGCTAATCGTGTGATACTCATCGCGATGCCACATACGCATCGGTTCGATGATATATCGCATACGCGTTATGCAATGAATGTCCGTACAACAATGCAGTCGCATACCGTGACAAGTCAAAAGTACGTATAAAATTGTCACAGATAATTCGGCCATTATTTCCCCATTATATGTGACTAATAGCTACAAGGAGCGAGATAGCTACGTACCGTACAAAGTGTACATACTTTATTAACATTCTTATTAAGTAGTTACTCGGCACTTTCCGTGTTAACCTGGCTTCGAGTTAATGTTATTATATAATTACGCTTCATCTCTCGGTTGCTGTGTTCCCTGATTTAATATTTTCAAAAATATATAAATTTGTATAATTAACTAATGCAACAATTATGATCTGTAAAATAAGTACTTTTTGCGATAATTACTTTCAAAATTAGAACCTCAGAAAAATCGTTGCCACGTAATTTGGCTTAATATCACAAATATTTACCGTTAAATTACTATTTAAAAAAATACGTTCAACGGTCAACCGTAGCCTTCTCGCATAGGTATATATATTTACATTGTGCACTACGTCAGTCAGGTAGCCCGTAGAAGTTTCGTAGCATCACTACGAGATCAATCATAGGTATCAAATCAACAGGCAACAGGCATACCCTACACTGCGCAGGATTATTCCTAAGCAATAATTTTAACTTTATAATATTAAGTGAAACAGCATCTGAAATTGCAATCAGCTAAATTACAGTATAGCTTTCTATGGGGGAAAGACTATATGACCGAGCTCCGTTCAGTATAAAAAGTTTTTGCATTGAAATAGAATTTACATTTTCTTCCCGCAAAGATAACTTCGTTGCACACAATGAATGATATTTTCCTACGCTAACAATGCTCAGTCGAAAACATAAATAAAGTCAAATATCGACGGCGGAGGCTATCTGTACGAGCCGGCATGACACTCTCGTAATTCACTTGCCGTCCTGTCGAACTACGATAAAAGGCTTAAAGTTGTACGTAGTTATTTGAACATCTTTGAATGGATTATACAGATAATAAAATATTTTCATGTATTTTTATGATTTTTTAGGCTTAAGTACCTCAAGAGGCCAAACGGAACTCATATAGTGGTATCACTATGTTGTTCGTCTGTCAGTCTAACTATCAAGACCTTTTTCGCCATATGTGACATCACCGCCCACAATCACTTTTATTACGATTCACTAACCTAAGCGGTAAACTGAATGATGTTACCATCACATTTAAAGGCTATAGAAAATTTCCAACACAGAACGGACAGCATCGTCCAGTGATATAATTGCCACCGCTGCGGTCGCCAATCCACCTGTCGGTATTTTTGTTATTATAGAAAAAAAAAACTTAAAAACCTGGTAAAGGTACTGGTATGTAATGAAGGAAACTAAGTTATAACTCTTATCTCTGCATCAGTCTAAAGTTAAGTTGACAAAAAACGTAATGCATGAAGATGACTTTACAATTTTATAATTAACTTTCAATAAATCTGATATTGGCTATAAATTTTGGAATTAGTAAGTAAAATATATTTTGCAATATGAGAAACTTCAAATGCATTCGAAAACAATTTCAAATTCGTCATTATAATAGTTTTTAATGTATGCCCAATTATTGATTATGATGAAATGACCTGCAAATCTGGGCCTTCATGCAAACCCTTTGACCAATCAGCTTTTCTGACGGATTAGTAATCAATTAGTGGATGTATGCAACCGAATTGCTATTGGATTGGAGGGTTGCTATTCGTATTCTATCGTACTACCGTTCACTGAACCCTTGCCCTACGTTCACATTACTAACTTTTAAAATCAATCAGGTATTACAATGCTATGATACTTCTTCGCTGTGATGATTTATTTCACAGAATAAAATTCGCTTAGATTTTGTTACTATTTTAAATTTTAACGCCAACTAAAATAGTGATTCCGATAAAGTTGTTGACCTTCGTCATGTTCGAAAACTTTATTCTGTACCTTCCTGCAGCGCGGTTTCATCCGCGTTAAGTTTCATCTTTGGTTACTGCTCTGCTTCAGTTGGCAGTAGCATGATGTTACATAGCCTATAACCGTCCTCAAAACTGGGCTATCAAAAAAGAGTAATTCAAATCTGACTGGTAGTTCCAGAGATTAGCGCGTTCAAATAAACAAACTCTTCCGCTTTATATATTAGTATGATAGATGGTTTAAAGATGATAAACTTCACTAGGTACTTTATAGAAGTCGTATAATATGTTTCTACTTATATCTATTGTTATATTAACCGTTGGTTGATTTTCGTTAGTACTATTTACACGTACACACCGTACACCATACACGGTGTAGACGCTAAAGAAAGGAACATTTGCATTGCACAATCCGGATTAAGATTGAAGATCGTTCATCTTCCAAACAGGCTCGCCATGTAAACGGCCCATTAGCTATGACTAAATCCAATCCGGTTACCCCACAATGCCCTTTTATTTATAGCGTTTTAGGCGATTGAATTTTGAAATAATTATACTCTAATGTGCAAGCAGATAGAAATACGATTGTTTATAGCGGTTTTAGCCAGATAAGTGAGTTAGATTAAGCTGTTCATCTGGTTTAGTATAATTAGAATATTCAATCGCGCGGGATTCAATTACCCAGTTTTTAAGGTTCCTCTTGAAAAACGTGGCGATTCTATCTTTGTAATGTAATTCATCTTATTAGCTTCGTAAACCTTTTCTCAAAACACCATTTTCTTTTTTTTATTAATAATTAATTACTTACCTATTCTATTAGATGTTACTTTACTCGCCTAGTCCGATGGAATGGCTGAGATTAGGTACAGAATGAAAGAACCAAGTGAAAAAAACATATCAAAAGATGAGCCCGAAAACAATAATCATCAACATCATCACTATGCCATTAATTAAAAGAATGAGAATAGCAGACTCACGGCAAACTTAATGCAGCACAAAAGTTTGTAAAAGCAAAAGCGAGACATTTACATACAAAAAAAAAGGATTTTATTACATGGCGGGAAAAAAATTGACGCTGCAATATCCTTACAACTGAATTGAAATAAAATAACAGTAGCAAACGAAGTCAATAGCGAAGTGTGGAATGTATTATGTTAGTGCGAGCCGCGAGCTTGCATGTATACCCACTCGTAAAACTGCGACCGGACATATCCTGTTATAAAGAACGCTTTCAATTGCAAATGGGTCGTGGAGCTAGAGACGCCGAATTTATGACCCTGGATGCCAAACGAGCACGTTATTTGGACTCCGATGGAGGAAAAAATAAGGATAAAGAAATTGAGCCATTCATTTTTCATAGTTTTATTTATGTAAGTCCATTCGCAAGAGTTACGGTTCTATAAAACGTTAAGGACCATTATATGTTACTGAAATAAATTTGTGGTTGGTTCCTACATTTTAATTTACGTACATAATAATGTTTTAAATTACTGTAATTGTACGTGATAAAAAGGTCGTAATAATTACCCATTCATGACGAATTTTAACTTTAGAGGTTTCATTATAAAGTCTGATGTAGCAATTGTAAGTCTATACGTTGTATACTACTTACAGTGGCAGCTAGCATAGTTTTTGTCATATTTATTATTTAAACAACTAAGCAGGTCGCAAAGTATTTGCTTTGGCAACCAAAATTTTTATCTACTTTTATAACCACGTTGTAATATGCGTCAAAAACCAAACGGATTTGTTGCGTAGATGATAATAATATAATGCTCAGTAAGTAAGGAAATAAGTAAGTTATTGAAGTGATTTTTTTTATTATTTTCTTTCTTCTTTTCTTCTAAACTCGCTTACACGTAAATTATTGACAACCATCACACATCTTTGTGAAATTAGAATAATAGGTAATAATATAATATATTATTAATATTTCAACCACTACACACAACGCCATCTAGACCCAAAGTGAGCATATTATATGCTTGTGTTATGGGTTCTAGAACGCGGATATACATACTCAAATACTTTTTTTTTTTGTAAATACATACTTATTATACATAGAAACACCATTCATTTTTAGTTCATGTACACAAGTATTTGCACTGAGCGGTAATCGAAACCGCGACCTCTGTGTTCCAGTCCATACATAGTACCACCGAGCCACAGAGGCAGTCAAATATGAATATGAATATATGCTATAGTAGAATATGTTGAATAATCAAATGAAACAAATTATACTGCAAACCATTTATCGGTTTCTATCGGTTGCTCACCACCCTTAAAGCCATTTGCAGTTTCGCACTCTGCCCCGCATGATGTGCGTGTTCTCTCGTTGCTTATAAGTATCTCCGTTTGTGTAGAAAACACGCACGGTCCAACACACCGAAAATGCGCGTTCATGCAGATCACGCGCCTACATGCGGCGAAACACGCATCCACGTGCGTGAGTGCGGGGCAAGACGCAAGGTAGGCTTGACATGTGTTTAAAAATGGATCTCAATATCGATCAGTTAGCATAACTGCAGCATCCTGAATGAGTTTCACACTAATAAACATTTGAATATCAAAACGGACGCGACGTTCTGCACTGCACTATCAGAACAGCTTATGCTGGGAATGAAATGCGTGCGTAAATCCACGACACGCAACTACGCGCGTGAGTGCGTGAAAAACACGCACGATGTTGCAGATCTGCACTCCCGCAAGTACGCGCGTAGGTGCGTCGACACGCAATTATGCAGCGTGGTGCGTGGCGATGTGCGATCCGCCTAACAGATCGCTGGTCAATCTTATAATGGGCCTGCGACAAATATAAAAAAAAATATACTTTTTACAGACAGAACTCCTTGCCCCGAAAGACTTTGTAAATATATATTTTTAACTTCGTAAGCTAAATAATTTATTCTACACCACAGTCCTATTTTAAAGCAATCACTATTGGAGCGAAAACAAATCGGAGCGCATCATCGCTGTTATTACAAAATAAAATACAATAACAACATGGATGTAAAATAAACAAGAAATAAAATCCTATCAGTAATGTAACGTTGATCTATAAAATATTCAACTGTCGATCCAACACTAATTGGATGGCTAACGAGGTGTGTTCTGAAGCACTCTTTGATATTTTATCTCTTTCCCTCTAGTTCAATTTGATTCATATTGTATAGTTTTATAGCCCGTGTGGTCGGACAAAAATGTTATTACAAGCCTTTTGGTTCAAGACTAGTATGTCTAATTAAAGTGTAAAAGTTTATCAATCTTTTTAAATAGAATATAATTACTGAGTTTCTACTCGTAATCGTATCTTAAAAATATCAATAACAAGATTTACTTTTAGGCATTTTATCACTTTTCGACAGAAGGGCAAGTGAATTATAAAAGTGTCACACCGACTCGCACAGATAGCCCTCGTCGTCGAGATTCAGACATTATTTTATTTTTATTTTCATTAATTATATACTGGTAGTTTGACAAAATATGTTCATTTATTTTATTTAAGAAAAATCAAGAAGTAGTAACGAAAAGATCAAGCATATGCATCAGGTGACTTTTTGGCTTGCCTGTCAGTGCAGGCTATAAAAAAATCGTGAGTCTTTGCCCTTTTTTCGGGTACTAATGGCATCTTGATCTGGCTGTAGTTGGTCCAGCAGTGAGAGTGCTACGCAACGCCTACGTGCTACGTACAAGTCATCGTAGTCACAATGTAATAAAATGTACATACAATGTTTGTAACTGCTACACATTTTGTATATCTAATCGATGCAAGCGAATAATTATGGCTTTGCGTATAAAGAGTTATAAAGCGATCGTATAACCAGGCAGCAGGTAGCAATCATCATTACATCGCAAAGGTTTCTCTGCGTTCTAATATCAAAAGTAATTGCCGCTAAAGGCAGTTATAACGCTTATACGGAGTTAAATATTGAATAAGAGAACACTGCAGTCGAGATAAGAGGTGTAATTAATTAATAACATAAACTCGAAGCCAGGTTAACACGGAAAGTTTCGAGTAACTACTTGCAATGAATCTTAATAAGGTACCTATGTACCTACACTTTGTATGGTACGTTGCTAACTCGCTCCTTGTAGCTATTAGTTACATATAATGGGTAATAACTCGGCAACAAAGACACAGCCATTGTTATAAAATTATCTGTGACAATTTTATACGTACTTTTAACATGTAGAGGCTTTCTCACGGTATGCGACTGCATTGTCGTACGGACATTCTTCGCATAACTCGCCATGCAGCATGTAGGTATTTGATAAATGTTACTTTACAGTTTTATAAGGTGATCATTTTTTAAGATAAGATAGATGTTGAAACACCAGATTATGTTGTACTTAATTGATTTGTTATATTTCCAGTAGTCTACTTAATTTGTATTAAACAACTCATTTCTTCCTCAAGATACATCCCTGCAGGACACAGGCTTTACCTATAACTTATCTATGAACAATATATGAGTAAACTCTAACTATTTATAGATTGAAATATCTATCAATCAATAAATAGTTAGAGTTTTCAATTAGTTATACCGTAGCCGGTCTGGATTTTGCACGGCATGTATGTATTCATTGACATAAACTAGTGTTATCGCTATAAGTCTTGTGATGCATTCAAAAACTAAAACATGCAAATCAGTTTGCATGCAGTACAATAATAAAACTGCACAAAGAAAATGTTTCAGTAGTTCTTAGCTATCTTTGAAAAAAATATTAACTAAGACTGATTGGAGTCTATGGTTTCGGTCGTCATCGCAACTGTTATTATTATCATTGCAATATTTAACTTTGGAATAAAAAACGCCAATATTACATAGTTCATTAGGATCTTAGCAGGCCCGTAGTACTGTAACATCTATCTACTTCTTTTATATTAAAACATAGCTGGTACTCTAGTCTTACAATTATACAAAACAAAGCAACATAAAATGTGTAATTTATGAAATTATCACAACTCGATTTTAAACTTGAAAGTAGAAAGCAATAAAGTTTTTCATTCAATTCTAGTATATACGAGAAATATGCAAATAAAAGCTTGGAATTGAATTTAGCGTATCGACTCAAATTACATTTAGAGTGAGGTCAGGCGAGGTCAGCTTGTTATCGAGTGAAACACAATCGGCCGAGCCTGGCCTGATTCCATACTGAATAGCTATCTCAATAGCCAAATAACTTACGTAAAAGTAGCTGGCATAGCACCTAAGCGGTCACGTGGAAAAGCATATCAGAATGTAAATCTAAAGTACCATTTCCCTTAATCGTCCGACTGTTTTCAAAAACATTGTCATTAGATTTAGGTATGAATCTGACTTATTTCGTCATTTATTTAAATGCAGCACGTATTACAAACCTTGTAACGTGCCAATGATTAAACTGTTATTGCTGCACTTTCTTTATTCGAATATTTATAAACATGTATTATGTATTAGCTGCGACCTGCGGTATCGCCCGCGTGGTAAAGGAACTCGGAACGGGAGCGATTTTCGGGATGAAAAGTATCATAATGTCCGTCTCCGGCACCATCTATGTACATACCAATTTTCATCGAAATCGGTTTTATCGTGTAGGCGCTGAGTGGTGAGTGGTAACAAACACACACACACACACATAGGTTCATACATACAAAATTTTATACTATTTACTTATTTATAATGTTAAGTAGGATATAATATTAGTAGCATTTATCAGGTCAGAATACATTACCTGTTGCAGCAAATTATAAATGCCAATACTCTTAAAATAAGCATGTACAAAATAAATTGACTAACAACAAAAAACAAAATCCTAAAATAATATTGCCTACATACCAACGTTATTTAGTTCTAAAATAACACATATTCCTACAATTTCATTACTTGGGGGCTTAGTCGAGCACGCTAATATTATGATGAATGCACGGCCAAAGCTTTTTGATTGGTGGCGGATAACAGGATTACTAATGAAAATTTTACTTTGTTTTCTGATAAAATACGATTTGTTTCGTGTTTAACTTTTGTTTTTAATTTTATTTTTATAAGCCTCATCCATAGATTGTACTTTTAAAATGTGTTCAGTATAAACACTTAAACTTTAAATGATTACGAACAGATTTGAGAAGACGGCAAGTAAAAATTAAATTACATTCAGCTTAGTACCACTATTACACAGTACCAGTACCAATTTATTAGTACTATGCGGACTATCACGTAGAGGTCTCGGGTTAATGCTCGAGATGTGTTTTTACGTTGAAAAACTGCCAGTATTAATTCGGAATCTGGAATTGTACCTTCGGTTCTTGTTATATCAAACCCAACATACCCGTCAAAACATGGAAGTAATTTACTTCAGTCTACGCCGTCACGTAAAAAAGCGTGATATTGTGTTATAAATCGCATTGATAATAACGTTTACAATGCAATTTAAATTAACACAATTTTAAATTAATTTATTGCGGTAACACCATGACTGTATTATGATTATGATAGAATCACAGATCTACCGCAGTTCTGTGGTTAATCTAATTGTTTTCAATAAATTCTTTTTTTTTAAATTCGTCTCCTTATCAATTAAGATTTAAACGTAATAAATCAAATCATATGGAATTTCTAAGTTTATCTTGCACATTTCTGACTGACGGTGAAGGGAAACATCGTGAGGGAACCTGGACTTAAAAGTCTGGAATTGTCGTCCTCCTTGAGCAAGCGTGGTAATTAGTGCTCATGCCTTCTCTATACGAGAATAGACCTTTGCCTGCAGTGGGACAATAAACAGGCTGGTATTATAATGAGCCAATAAAGTGGTTCTTGAATCAATAAGTTTTTTGAAGATTAATTTCAAAACTAAAACAGTTATAAACATACAAAAAAGGGATATAAAATACACCCAGAATCAGTACAAATTATGAATAGGTATTATAATTCCTTGGTACAAAAATCTACCACCGATGAAATGTTATCTGAGTATCTTAAATGAATTAATGAGGTTCTTCTATATTCTTAACTTATGTCATTTACAAATGTTACGCTGGAATTCAATAGAGGTAATGTTATCTTTCGTGAGTGGAAATATTATCGTACCTACATATAATACGAATGGTACCTATGAAAACATTGTAGCCAAAATCGAAAATAAACAATATAATACTAAAACAACGTAACAAAGGACCTTTAATATTTTCAAAAACTCGTGTTTAGGAATGTTCATGATATCGGTTAAATTTTAATATAATATTGATTTCCGTAGAAATTTGTTGTTTCATAACATCAAAAAGCAATATCCGCGCAGTGCTACCAATTACCGGAGTTTGCGGTCGGTTCGGGACGACTGGTGCCGCCAGACGGAATTGTTCCCGGTAGATACATCATAACTATTATTGGCTCACAAACATATTGCTAATAATGCTAATATAAAATTCGTAGAAATACAGATACACATAACAATAGTACCTAGTGGTAGTATTGATACGACTTCTTTGCACAATTGTATGTTAACTGAATTATATGAAATGGTTCTAATTGTATGATTTTATCGAGAAATGCTCTGTATCCGCACGATGATTAGGCAGATATTGTGTCTGGTATACCAATAGGCAGTATAATAAAAGCAATACGCTAGTTTCTATTACAGTAACTATACGTATATTATGTGACTATACTATCTGTGTAATCCACTATTAAAATTATATATATATTATACTTTAAGTACTTATATAATTATGTATGACTTTTTTTTGGCAATAAAAAAAAGAAAAAATAAAATGAATATATGAAGTTGTTATCTCATTCTACACAATGGTATAGGGCTAAAGAATAGTACAAATGACACAAATTTCACGAAAACTAAATATTATATATCTAGACCTCTCTGACCTAAGGGCTAAAGGTTATCTGGTCACTAATTTAAATCTATCCTCTAATAATGTCAGGCACATAATAATATTATGTTGTTCTTTCTCTAGATTTATATGTCATAGTAAATTTATGCATGACTTTATTGTTAGGTCATGATTGACAAAGTATACATGTAAAAACTAAGAAAATTCATGAAAATAAATAGTAGCTTTTTTTAATCAACTTTAGCTAAAATTATTTTAAAATTACCAAACAGTTTAGTATACCTAAACTATACGTACCTAATCAAATATTATTGGATGAGAGAAATATTTGTCTGTTCATAACTGTACGCATGATAACAATTCAGCAGTAGTTACTATAACCGGCAGATAATAGGTATAGATAAAAAATTAAATTATACAGAGTGTATACGACGGTGAGATGTTAAATGCTATTATGTATAGTATGTGACATTATAAAGCGAGACAAAAAAAAACAACTAAATATCTTCAATAGTTTCGACACAGGACTACTTTTTTAATTTCTTTAATTCTAAACACTCTGTAAGTACGTCCAACGATCACTGACTTAAGTCATAATCCACGTCAAAGGATAAACGTTGCCGCTCATTACAGGTCAGTGAATTTGTCACAATAAATGGTGTTTAATTAAATTACTTTGTTACTACTAAAATATTATTTATTTTGTTACAAAGTTTTAAATTTTTGCGATTAATTTGAAATCATTATACGGACTAGTAACAGCTGCCTTTTCATTTAATATCAAACCGTCGTATACACTATGTATACCATATTAAAAATGTCTAGATAAATCTAGTGCAATAAAGTGAAATATTCTTCCACGAGTCACTACGAGAAGTCGCTACAATCTTTTGTAGAAGCTTAGAAGCTCCTTCAGTCAGCAATGTTGGCGTAGAACAAAACTCTTGAAGGTGTGTTTGCACAGTAAGTTTTATCAGACACTTACAAATAGTAGCAAACTAGGCGAAAACTTATGTAAGTTTCATTTAGTGGTAGATCACAGTAGCACACGCCGAAGTTCGACAAGCGTGCAATCGTCTAAGTCGGTACAAAAACTGTACCTTGTGAACTTTGCTGTGAAAACTTGCAAAGTTGTAAAGGCGGTAAAAACTCGTTACGCCAAATCGGCCACTAAAACTCGCGAAGCGAAAATTCTATCCAACTTCAATTTACTTTTATTGTTCTTACTCTTCCTATTCTACGAAGCAAAAACTTTCTTTCCTGCGTTTTAGAGACCCTCTAAACACATTTTTATACCGATTCAAACGAACACGTCAAAATTTCACGTTTCAGTTTTCCTTGTTTCAGTGTATCAAAGGAAATAGCAGAATCTCATTCCCACTGTAATGTAAATAATCTTTATTTGAATTTCCCTTTTAGAGCCCCACACCAGTGCTAGGTAGCTTTCGACATTCGTAGACATGTTATAAATTATTTTCGAGTTGGAATCGCATAATACGTAGATGAAAATTTAATGTAAGTCGTTACCATTGTAGGAATATATAAATCTGGAGATGGATTATAGAATCAAAATTACTTTCACAAATAGTTTTCATCCCTCTTAAAGATAAATATATTAAAAGTAAATCCATAAAATAACAGTTTTATATTTAGCATCAAATGTGAAGCCGGTGTAAATATATGTATTAACTTAGTTATACACATACACCTCCAGTCATTGAGCAATTATCCTCATTTCTAAGCACAGTAACCATTCCTTAATTAACACATCTTTCTGAAACTAAATTCAAACTAGACGCCGCGCGTTGCAAATTTGTCTCACCGAAGTATTGCGGTTTGATGTGAAACGAGCTGTGTTGCTGTAAGTGAGCACTTAACGACATTGTTTTACAAATACTCGACTTTACCTCTGAACACAGGAGTATCATATTATATTACTTGAGCACTAGACACGTACATAATTCCCAGCATGTCGCATATTCCCCGTGGATGGTATCTGAGGAAAAACCAGCACTCTATAATCGTAAGGTCCACAATCTACCTTCGTATACGTGACGGGAATCCGATTGAATTGCATTTGCGTGATATATTATCCATTTTACGCACAAATCTGCGCCTCTACGTAATCAATCAGGCTTTAACAAGACATAAATAAACCGGAATGTGTTGTTTAGTTGACAAATCTGTTTAGCTACAACAAAACTAATGTGTACATTAAACTTTTTAAATGTAAACTAACTGTACGTACTCTAACATGCACCCATTAAAATAATGTGATTGCATGCTAAATGTTTACTATATATTTACTACTAGCTGTCTTTGTATAACAAATAGCTATAATTTAGATTGTTATTTACAAGTTCTAATAATACAGTACCTACCTACGTCAGTCAGCTGATGGTATTTAGATGCATTGCATAGAAAACTTAGCCTAGGTGCTGCTGACCATGAAGGGATGAGAGAGGAATAAGAAAAGGAAGTATAATTGGCCAGTGTAATTGGGTAATTATCTAGAACGACGCGTGCGCGATTGAAGTGCCATCCTTTCACGGTGGAAAATGAATAATGAAAATGAAAATGAAAATATATTAATTCATAAAGGTTAATTAAATTAACACTTATGAACGTCAAAATTTACAAAATGTCAGCCAATTACCCTACAGCCAGTTCGCTGACGAAGTAGAGCCATGAGAAGAACTGGCAAGAAACTCAGGCCACTCTTTTTAATCGCCAGGTTATTACAATTTTGTTAGTTACAATTTCAAGTAGCATGCAAAGTGACACAGGCAATACACTTAACTCTATAGGTAATAAATTACAGCTTTCTATGTTATAAAGAAAAATAAAAAGTGAAATGTGTGCTTTACAGGCTGCCTCAATTTGCATATTCGGGAATCTAAAGGGTCTTGAACCAAATGGTTCAACACTTTCATTCATTTGTCTATCTAATTTTGATCCTAGGTCTTTTAAGCGGAGCGTGAAAAAGCATCTTACTAAGCCGCTTAATGGAGACCACCAAACCAGTAGTTTGGCTTTTGGAATGGTGCCCACGACTTCTGGATTCCACTGACTGCTTACTATCAGGCAGAGTTAAGTCACTTGGCAGGCTAATATAAAAAAATCGCTGTTATTTTGAGTTAATATTATATAGAGGGTATGCAGAAATCTAAACTAGAAAACTTCGGATTATCCATTCTGCCCGTTATACTCCCGCTGCAGGCTAAATATCAGTATTTTCACCGGAGACCATTAATTACTATGCTCGCTTAAGGCCGATGATAATATGAAACTTCAACATAGGTGTATATTTTAATTACATTTAAGACTAGTTACTCTTTAAACTCAAAATATCATAGCAGGCAATGATGTAGTCAATGGTGTCATCTTACATAACTTGGTTTCCCAATAGTGTTGTATAGGAAGGCTCTTGCTTTAGATATTAATTTTTGAAATTTGTATCTTCATTTTAACTCTTTCATTTTATTAAAACGGTAATTACAAAATAACAATTTTAATTTAAAAATAAATATATACGTCACGTGACAATGTCGCATTAATCATTTCTCCATTGATCGCTTACCGATCGTTTAATGTTCAATGAAATTCAACTAATAATTCGATCGCGTGTTCTCCTAACAACTGTTAGTTTGCTTTTACATTATAATGCATTCACAATTATACAACAAAACGCTAAATTACAATCGGTTACAACTATTTATTGTACCGGATGAGTCTGACAGTTTAATTATTTTTATCAAGAACATCTATAAAAAAAATTACATTGCAAAGTTGTAGTGATATTTTATTAGATGTTTTATATTCACATCATTGCTTAAAATATTTAACATTTAACAACTTAAAGGATCATTTATACCTGTGTATTAACTAAGAGGCTAGACAAGTGGCATAAATACTAATAGAATAAAATATAATAGATTAAAAAATGTATGGGATTGACACAAGCTAACGCCAACATTGTACCATACATTTTTTAATCCATTTAATTCTATTAACATTTATGCCACTGTCTGTGTGTGTATTTATGTCTAGGCCCTCTGGAGTAACTTTGACATTATTTTTTTATCTTTTCTCGTGAATGGGAACAGAGTTATTTCCGTATTAATTGCCACCGTTTGACACCTATGGCAATCTTCTATTTTTGGGAGAAACTTATGTTTAGGTTGATACAGTAAATACGCTTGTCCACCACATTGGTGCTTCGTAGATGATGTTCAGATTTCACTCAGAATTTGAAAACCGGAACTTAGCACATAAAATAATTAAATACTATAATAATATTCATAATCAGACTCAACATTACTAATACGAAACTTATCAAACGTAACACTATATATTCTAATTTTAATAAATATAATATTGATGTTCACATTAAATAACAAGAGCATTCAACATCGATGCCGGCTAAAGTTTATTGTCTTTTGAAATAGTTTTGTACACAAAAGGAACAGATAAGAACGAAAACTAGAAATCGGTAGAACCAAAAATGAATGGAATTTTAATTACACTGAATCATCAATATGATATGGCTTTTGTTAAGTTATGAATTCTACGAATAGTTTGATTTAACATTCGCATTATTTTCGTAACAATAAATGTATTATCTATATAAAACTTTGTAAATAAAAATTATTGCAAATAAATGGAATCTCAAATGAAATGCAAATGTGTAATGTTTGTTTGGATAATCATTTACAGATTTTTGTACAAAATTATAAAGACGATATTTTAATATATTTCCTATTTAAAACATTATACATTATTTTAAATATGAAATACATTTCGTCATCATAATTCTGAAATATTTCAATACAACTAGACAGCAAAATATCGATTGTACGTCGACACTGAATGTCCTACAAAATTCCTACAAACAGGGTTCGGTAAGAAACCACGCTATTATTAGGAAATATCAAAGTCTGTAAGCTCTCATTAAAACTGCAGAAATATGAGCACTACTTTTAGAGCCGTTTCATAAAAGAGATAAAAGAATATCTCTGTAGTAAACAGAATATGATGTGAAAATTTATGACATAGCTAAAGATAGTATTGAGCAAGGTTATGGCATCAGGCAATGACCACTCCACGATTCACTAGCAAAGTATCAACCTAAAAGTTTCATATTCTTCATTAGCGCTATTAGTCAACCGAATGATAATGAAAATGATAAAACCGAATGATATGCAAACAGTAATGCAGAAGAGAACGATGAAGAAAAATGAAAGGAACTTGGGGTAATTTGGCTCCCGATGCTTTACTTTCCAAACGAAATGCTATAACATCCATTCGTTCTGAAATCAGCATGAATCTCCTAGGAGAAGTCCTAAGTCCGTTTTATCAAAATCATTTATATTTATCTTTTCGGTCTGATTTCAGTATTTTCATATTATTATTTTTGTTCTGGATACCTAATTAAATACACGACGAGATACTGAGCTCATCGCTAAGAATCCTTCTTTTGTTAGAAAATAATTGGACATTGCTGATCGTTTTATAAACAATAGGTACATCATAAAATACTACTAATATCTATATAATTTTTGTTTATAGTTAAATATTATCTCAACTATAACAAATACGTTTAAAAATCTAGTACATAACTTGAGGTTTACTTATATGGGCCCATTATTGCCGTGTAGCTCAGTTTTCTCTTAGGTTGAGTTGGTGACACGTGTGTGAAAATGGAAACTTTTGTATACAGTAAGCCTTTTATATTTGAATTTTGGTATTGATATTAAGTTGTTTATATTTAATAAATTTATGAATATTTCACTGTGTCGAGATTCCTATGTCATATACAATTATTTAGATGATCTTTAGATTTATCGGACGAACATGTTTAAAGACCATGACCAGGTCAAATTGTTACTGTTAAATAATAACAGTCCAATCCATGTATAAATTTCCTTTTTTCACTTTTCAGTCCTAACACAAACATTAATAACTTATTGTACATGTATAAATTATGTAAGAGACATGGAACCAGACGTAGAACAACTGCTGAAAACGGCGAACGAACGATTTACTAACAAATTGTTTACTGTAAGTCTATTTTTTATTTCATGAATAATCAGCAACCTGTCCCTTACGTCAATACTTTAATACTTTTTACGACATGATTACAAATTGTTAAAATTCTCAACTTTTCTCTAGTATAATATGCATTTATTTTACTTAAATATACTTTCCGAAAAAACTTATTTAAATGACAGTGAAAATCGTTTAAAAGGCCGAAAGAAAAAGTGACTTTACTTTATACTCTTTAGAAATAATCATAATCAAAATTTAAATACGGACTTCATGACTATACAAAATTAAACTTAAAAGTATTTAACACAAACTCAAACGACACCGGTATCATTATATTGCATTCGGAGTTTTTGCAAAAATCAATATACATTTATATTAATTTTATCAAAAAGTGCTGAACGCATTTCGATAAAATTTATATAAGTTTTCATATAAATTCATCTGCAATATGACCTACCCAATAAAAATAATCATCAAAATTGGATTCTTAATCGGTGCCGGACCAGTTGTGCCATTAGAAGGTACCATGTGTCATAACTTACAATATATACAGTGAAATAAAGAACCTCTTCTTTTTTTTAGTTGTTTAAAATTGAAGATTTTCGTCTATTTTATTTATCAGACAAATAATTTACAACATTTTTCTTTATTTTAAGGAGGTGGTAAAGAGTAATCCAAGTTCGAGTTGTGTATTATCTGGGTTATTTGTATTATCTCCTCTTGCACAACTGGCTTTAGCCTCCGTGGGCCCATCACATGACGAAATTCTTAAAGCAATAGGAATGCCTAATGTTTATGTGGTAAGTCGTTATCTGTTTATTATATTGTGTTTTAATGTTATATTATTCACGAAATACAAAATAATTGAAAATGCAAACGCAATACAATTCAATTGGTTTGTTTTTAATTTACAGTTTAGATATTATTATTTTGTTTACTGATAATAAAATATTAATGTTTTTTATTTGGGTAGGTATCTTTTGAACTTAGGATGATATTATAATAATAATATCTTAAAGTTATAAGTTATTTTAAAACCAAACTTTCTCTTTTAGACAAAAAAGGTTTTCGCCGAGGTTAATACAAAACTACGGTCTGTGAAAGGCATTGAACTAAAACCGGGCAGCAGAGCATACGTTCGTGTAAATTATACTTTGAATGACGACTTTGCTGCCGTATCCAGAGATGTCTTTAACCCAGAATTTGAAATTTTAAAGAGTAACTTTTCAGGTGGTGTCGATGCTGTAGATGAAATCAACGGATGGGTTAGTATGCCTTACTTGTTACTTAAAAAAGTTAATAATATCAAATTTCAAAACATTAAAACACATAGCTCGCTGAACTCATGGCCGTTGAGGCAGAAGTTCTTGGCTAGAGACCATGAACCAGAGCACACAGAGTGGGCAGACCTCTCACAAAATGGACCGACGACCTAACGAAGGTATAGGTAGGTAAGGATGAGAGTAGGTCACCACCGGTCAAACTGGCGATACTTCGGGCAGGCCTATGTCCAGCAGTGATGGTGATGGAATGTCATTAAATATTATATAATTTGAGTTTTTTTTATCAAAAATAAACTTTAAAGTAATAGATATCTACTGTTTGTTAATGTTACAGCTTGAAGACCCCAACGAAATACCTGTAGGGAACTATGTGGATACTAGCAGAGTTACTAGTGACATCACTGCTGTTCTCGTCAATGCCATTTATTTTAGAGTAAGTTTTCAATTTATCATCATTTATACATTACTAGCTGTTGCCTGCGCGTTCGCCCGCGTAGATAAATGTATGTTAATTATAGCCTTTATCATTTGGGAATAATATACCTTTCTATTGGTAAAAGAATGTTACTCTTTCTAATTCAAAAACTTTACCTCATTAAAGTAATATTACAGATTTGATAACAAGCGCCTAACAAAAAATGTATTGCAGGGACGATGGAAAACGCCTTTTGAGAGGAATGTCAAATGGTTGTTATATTTTTATTCATTCAAAGGAACGTTTACAGTACCATATATAAAACAGCTAAACTATTTTAAATACGTCAAAAGTAAAAAACTTAATGCTAAGGTAAAATTTGCTTGCATGCTAATACTTAATGTTCTCATGTCATCCAAATCCATTCGTGTGGTCGCTGGTTTAGAAAATACAACCAATTGGTCTTTATCCAAGTAACGAGTTATCTACGTGCTAAATATCCGCAACCCGTGTGCCAAGCTTGAAGATTACGCAAAAGACCTTCTTTTGGGGCAGATCTATGTCCTGTTATCATCATGAGATACGTCTAGATGTCTTCAGGTTAATGATGATTTGAACTTTTGTCATGTCTTCCACATAATTTTTTCTATTACATTTTTGTAAATCTTTCAGCTTAGCTACATCCAACAGACATCTTTGAATTACATATTATACAAGATGTCCGCAGCGCGGTTTCATTCGCGTCTTTGCTTACTACTCTGTTTCCGTCGCCAGAAGCTTGATGTTACATAGTCCTTCCTCGAGAACTATGCTATCATACACAAAAAGAATATAGGTTAATATTATGGCAACGTTTAGAATATGAGTATCATCATTTGAACACATTATACTGTACGTAGCAAGAGGTATATAAAGACAGCTACAACTATATAGTAGGTCATTTTACGAATATTTTTTTACGAAATATTTGTTTTAGTTACTCGAAATTGAATGCGAAGGAAATGATACATCTCTTATAATAGTACTTCCAGACACATACCTTTCCTTAAATTCAGTTATGGAAAAACTGAAAGATCCTACAGCTTTTTCAAAGGCTCGTAGATCAATGTATTACCTGAATGTCGAAGTTATTCTACCCAAATTCAGAATTGAAACCACAATAAACCTTAAAGAATTGCTTCCAAAAGTAAGTAGCTATATTATTATATTTTAAAATTTATTTTAAAAATAGGTAGGATAAAATTCATGTTATTCATAGCTTTGGTCCCAATTATATAATAAAAATGCATTCAATATATTTCAGTTAAACATCAATAGATTATTCTCTGAAAAGTTGGCTCGACTTGATAATTTAATCGACGGGCAAAACCAAATATTTGTAAGTCACGCGTTTCAGAAAGCAGTCATAGAAATTTACGAAGGTGGCGCCTCAACATTCGCTGAAAAAAGTAAGTATTTAATATAGTGAAGATATTTTATATAATAATGCACATTTAAAAAAAATTTAAACAAAAGAGGTTAAAAATCGTTAAAATCCTTAGGAACGGCAATATTGCCACATTTTACATGTAAGACTGTCATCATCAATATTAACAGATGAGACCGTAGTCTACGTTTTTTTATGCCACTTTGGTGGTAAACAACAAGAATGAGGCTCTCCTGAGGTAAGTGTTAACCGTAATCTATGGATATGGCTGTGTTCCAAGCATTGCAGAAACAATGCTAAGAGAACACAACCAAGCCGTTGCCAAGAAAGAAGGATGAGAAGGAACAAGGAAAAAGGAAGAGGACCGAGAGGGTAATTGGCTTGCCGATGCCCTCGTGACGTGTTGATAAGAGGTAACTCATGGAACTCAAAGTATGAACGGCACATTGCTGCATTAATGCTGTTTTTACGTAGTTCCAGAAGTTGAAACAAATGTGACTGCAGCGCCGACACAGCAATACTACACAAAATTCTGGGCCAATCATCCATTCTTATTCTTTCTAATGGAGAAGGATAACATTCTGCTTAATGGACTATATCAAACCTAGGTAAGTTTGTAAGCAGCAATTGTTTGTTCGTTTTAGCTTATTGTTTGACCAATATATTATTATGTTAAGATTAACTTAATTCTTTATTTCTATTTTAGATTTTGAAGACCAATGTCATCAATTTGCCAAGAACCTCAGACGCTGTTACATTTTGTAAATACATTTAATAATAAAATATGAAATTACTTTTATTGTTATCAAAATAACTATCATACTCGTAACTAAAATAGATGAAATTTATGTTTATGCTTTTAATTGTTAATAGATCAAGAGTTTCAACATGAATGAGGCAAATAGGCAGGGAAACGATGAGAAGAATGATGACCTTCTCACAGAATCTTCATTCTCCACTCACATTCTCCTTTTAAGATCGGCAGCTGTTTGGTTGTGTTGAAAATCAAACTTTAAAATTATAAAACAAGCTCCTTAAAGTATTCTGATTATCATCAGCATCATTTGAAAGAGGAACCTAATTTTGTACACAGCTTATATCCAGCAAAGTAAAAAATTACTAAACATACCTTTCAACGGCATTACAGCATAGCCACTGAGTGATAGCCCAAATATCATGCGAAGTATCATGCGAGCTAATATCATGCAAGCATAGGCTACCGTAACCGGTTGCAAATATGTGGGTTATTTGTTTTTATTGTTGTAAACAGTAAGAAATAATAAAACATCCAAACATAACAAAAAGTATCCAAGTAGGATACTTTCAGAGACCTCAAACTTGTTTGCCCTGGTATCTTAATAAATATATAGAACAAGCACAAAGTATACTGAAATCCAGGCAATAAATAATTGTAATAATTGTAACTATCTGCTTCAAGTAGATTTAAAGAAGTGTAGTAAGATGACTTTAACCACTAGGCTACATGTGCAGTCATTAAACTTAACTTGTAGCTAAAAGTAAAATAATAATGAAATAAACTAAACATTAATTTAATAACGAAGACTGTTACGATAAGTCTGTCCAGTAATCACTCTTGGTTCTTCTTTGCTCCCAAACCTATCATATCTAATCAATAAATACCAAAAGTAGAACGCAAGGTTCGCTGCTAAAAGCATCTGTCACAGAATGTCCTTATTCACACACCACGGTCTCTACCACTTGACTTTGCATAATAATGCAAACTATATTCAAGACGGCACAGATTTATAGTGAAACAGTGTTACGGGCCGAATAAATATCTAACAACGTCTCCCGTTTATTTTACTTATTCCATTTGAACGAAAAAATGCTGATATCTTCTAACGTCTACTGTTTGCGATATATTTATCAGTAGTAAGCTAAATTTTATACTAGTAGTAAGCTAAACAAATGCTGAATGTTAATTATATATAAAATAGGGCAGCGTGGAGTCAAATATCATGACAAATACCATCATCTTATCGTCATTCAGATAACATGAAATAATAATACACTGCTTGGTATAAAAAGGAGACGTACATAATATGCAGAATATACCAGTCTTGGATCCAACAGTGAGGAACTGGGCGGCAAATGTATGTATTCTAATTGTAATTGTAATTGTACACCTACATTATGCATCCACATTAAAAATGGCCTAGATACCATTCCACTATTTATTTAGGTACTGTCGGAGGAGGAGGAAGAACGAAAAGAACAGTACAGTGTAACTTTAGTCTGCAAATCTAAACTATAAAAAGAAAAGATTGAATTTTTTATATTTTGTTTGTTTATTTGTTTGTTTCGATTTAACTCAAGATTTACCTTTAGAAAGCTACAAATCGGACGGATAACATAGGGTATATTTTATATGATTAACATATTTTCAGTCATTTTCAAAATTTCAATATTTTAAGCGCCTTCGTAAATTTCAATGCAATACCTACGTCGCTATTGCTATGATATTTTCGTAGGCATTTGTTGTGATACCGAGTAATTTAGCTCTAACGTAACAGGTACTGCAAATGTAACCTAACTTATTTTGTTCTGGAAGCTTATTTTCTTGCTCATGCGGATACAATCTACGCCACAATTAGGAGCTTGGTATTAATAAAGAAGTTTCTCTTTCTCTGAATTAGACATTCTTGAACAGTTAGTTTGCAAAATATAAAAGAACTTACAAAAAACATCTTGTTATGCACAAAGTAATTGCATTTTCCGTCGGTAAAATTAAAGAGTAATTCTAGATTCTTGCTGTAAATGAGCTTGAAACAATGGTAACTGCTTTATCTGCAAACGAAATCTACACACAGTTCTACAGTGTTAAATTATTCTCTAAACAAAGTTACTTTAACAGAATAAACACTAAAAGAATATAATTTATCAAGTTGATTTTAAACGTAGAAAAATTAGCTCTTCAAATGATTTAATAATTTATTCTTGTCCCGCAATTAAAACCTTCGAATTATTTACCAATGCACATGGTTACTTTATTTTGATACATAGTCTTTTAAGCGGAGCTCCTCATAGTGAGAAGTACTATAGCAGTAGTCTGCCACAATGCCAATTGAGATGTCGTCCACCAATACTGGATTCTCCTGACTTCTTCAAATCAAGCAGCTTGGAATCAGGTAGATTGGACTAGAGATTGGCAGACTAATAAAGACAAACTATTCGTTGATTACATCAACCAAGCAAGACGCAGATACGTTGTATGAGTAGTTACACTAGCACATTGATAGTTCTCACACCCGCATGCAACTAAATTTGACCAAGACGAAACTTACTTCTATAATATAAAAGCTAACGGTAGCGACGGAGGATGGCCGACCATTCTAAAGGTTGTTTCTCTTAGAAACAACCTCTTAGAAAGTTTAGTACCAGAAACTGGATAAACTTTATACATCATTTCACTAATGTATTTGCATTATTTGGTTTCTGCATTTGATGTCCAAAAAGATTAGGATGGTTGCTTAGAGACCAGATCAAACGGGTAGTGTTTTTTATTCAGATTTCGTAATGCTGCTGAAAATTCTTGGCAATAAACATTAATAATACCATTAATATAAATTTTCTTTTTTTTACTAACTATTATTAAAAATTTTAATGCTTTTATTATCACAGCGACAGCAGAAGATTAAATTAATTATTATTTTTTATGTATATAATTTTTTTTTTTTTTAAATTGCGCTAACTATTAGTAATTTGCGACCAGGGCTGGCAGAAGAAGAAATAATATTGCACTTGTAATAACACGTTCAATGAAAACACTGGTGCTACTTTCACGCTTCCGGACAATTATTATAAAATCACAAGTTTCAAGTTTTTAACCTACTTCTGTTGTAAGAACGAGAAAGTTTGGTTTGTGTATTAACTTATAAAGTTCGTTTCCGATAAACTTTACTGGTGACCTACTGACAAGGTTTATTATTGTACTTTTTAGAACTAAACTGACGGACTCATAAACTGCATCAAAGTTCAGGATTACTTTGAAATGATTTTTTTTAATAAGTATGCAAACTTTTTAGATTGAATTATATAAATTTGGAGAGACTGGCTCTTAATCTTAAAAAAAGCAAAATTTAAAAATAGAACTGCAGTAAAACAAATGAATATAGCCGGGAAAAAAAATTTACTCGTAGTATCAGATTTGCGTGTTATTTAAAGCAAAGTTTTAAATTGATTCGCATTGATTTTTTATTCTTTTGTCAATTGCATTATTGTTACCAGCAGAATTGTTGGGTTAGTTTTTTAACTCATCGAGAGTTTTTGAACCATAATATGGATACTTCGTCCGAACAAGCGGCTCAAATTGTAGCACTGGTGCGTGAGGGCTTGGATCAACGAACGATTGGTAGAAATTTAAATTTTAACCAGTCTATGGTTTCTAGAATATACAGAAGGTTTGTGGAGAAAGGTTCTTACAGAAGGATACGTGGTATAGGCAGGACTCGAGCAACCACCGGTCGTGATGACCGATTTATTGTTACAACTTCCCTGCGAAATCGTTTCCTCACGTCAGTTAACATCAAAACAGAGCTTAATGAAGTGCGTGGAGTAAATGTGAGTGCACGAACAATATGAAGAAGGTTAAAGAAAGCGGATATTACCCCTTTTAGACCAGCAAATGGTCCAAAGTTGGCTGTAGCTCACAGACAAGCTCGCTTAAGATTTGCGCGTAATCACCTAAATTGGACAGAAGAGCAATGGGCCTCCGTATTCTTCACGGACGAGTGTAGGACATGTTTATATGGTGCAGATGGTCGCAGAAGAGTCTATCGTCGACGTGGGGAGCGATATGCTCAAAGTTGCATTGAGCAGCGTGTTCCTTTTGGAGGCGGTTCGTGTATGGTCTGGGGTGTTCGTGTATATCGATGAACGGGCGAACAGAACTTGTGTTCATAGACATGGTCCGTCAAAACGGTAATAGAGGGGGTTTGACTGCACATTGCTACATAACAGAGATCTTAGAAGATCACGTGGTGCCATACATGAGATTCATAGGTGAAAATTTTACTTTAATGCAGGATAATGCCCGGCCGCACGCTGCTGCACAAGTTCGACAATATTGCGAAGAGGTTGGGATACGTACAATGAATTGGCTAGCACGCAGCCCGGATCTTAATCCCATTGAGCATGTTTGGGATAATTTAAAAAGAGCTGTATATGCGAGAAATCCTGTGCCTACGACAGTGGCAGCACTAAGAACAGCACTTTCAGAAGAATGGGACAATATTCCGCAAGATCTTTTAATAACCCTAATAAAATCTATGCGGAACCGATTAGAATCCGTAATAAGGGCACGTGGAGGTAATACACCTTATTAAAACATAAATAAACCCTTGCATAAAGTTCGTGTCTATTGTTAAAACCATTTTTTTTATTAAACCAATTTTCCTTAAATTTCTGTTTTTCTTCAAAAAAGTCTTAAGGTCCTTTCCAGTACACAAACTTAAACTTAAGGATATGACCCTACGCTGTTTTAAAGTACACGAACCAATCTAGAGGTTTCAATTTTAATCTGTATAGAAAGTTTGCATACTTGGTTAAAATATTTATTTCAAAGTCATCTATTACTTTGATGCAGTTTATGAGTCCGTCAGTGTATAATATAAACCTTTTCGCTAACTCTTAGCTAACAACAATGATGATATTCATATTTTATAAAATATATTTCAATACTTTTTTTTATTATACCTATTTTATTATTTAATTCAATTAAATAAATGAACTTATACAGACTTTTTAGTGTCTAAACCAGTAAGTTTCTTTCATTGAAGTCTAAAGTTATTCATTCTTCATTGTGCTCTGGAGACCTCATTCATCACCGAGCTTTTTACCTAAAGCTTTTTATTCTTCACTAAGCACTAAACTCATCATTATCTTCAAGAGTTTTGAGAGCAAGGGTGCTAGGTGTAGGGAGGTGACAAAGAGCATCTCTTAAACAAAATAGGAATTTTCATTATGAAAAGTTAGTTCATTGTACCATCCGCATCCTTTAGTATTCTTTTGATTAAAGAGGTCATAATTCATAGTTTAATTATGCGTATAGAAAAAGAAAAGAATAGAGCCAAGCAATATGAATAAGCAGATTCGGTATAGATATGCATCTATACTGTTAGGCATTTGTATACAAACTAATTAACAAAAACTTTTTCAATTGTTTGAGACCTTGTTGAAAAAAATGTAATAATGCATTACAACCTCGATACAACAAATCGGAAAGGAACAAGTAAATATTCGTTATATCAAGTAATTTGTTAAACTGAGGTTAGTTATAATGAGGTTAGGTTGGTCTAAAATTTTCCAAAAAGAGGTAAATACCTGTCCCGGCATGATTAGATTTTGATAGTATGTGATTCATCACATACTATGAGATTACGTTTCAATTGGTGGGTTTTGGGTTAAAAAATTGGTTAATAAGAGATATTTACACTTTTTTCGATAGTTGAAAATTCGTTATATGTGTTGTTCGTTGTTGTTTACAGAAAATGTTCGCAATGTAAAGGTATATTTTACATTGACTCTTATGAACAATTCAAGAGGATTATGAATTTTTTTTTAAATCATGGAAGTCGTTATATTGAGGTGCGTTATATTAAGGTTGTACTGTATGTCGAAATAAACTTTGCAGTTTGTATCCACAGATGTAAATCTATTACATTGTTTTCTTCAATTTTTGAGTCTCACCTAAGAAATTACTGTTCAATATAGTACAAATCGGGCGATATCTGTGATGTCTATTTAATTAATTAAACGAAGAACTGACTATTCTTGTCGATACAGTTTATAATTTTAATAGCAGTTTATAGCAGAAGCACTATAGAAATCCTAGGAACGCCAATCGATGAACTGTTTGAAAGCGTTTTTCGTTGCCTCATCTAGTTTGAAATTTCCTATTATTCAAAGCCGGAAAAAATTAAAATCAGTTGCAGCAAGGTCTATTAGCGAATGATGGATGAAGTATTTTTGAGACATTTAATATTGTCCAGTGTGTTCGAGCGTTGTTATAAAGGAGCCAACTAGAGCAATTTTCAAGTTTTGGATGTTCAACAGCTAGCTTAGCCATTATCTTATGTTACTTATTGTTATGTGTACATCTCTGCACTAAACCTCTAGTGAATAAACCGTACAAGTCGATCATATACTCACAAGCAGCTTTTACTGATTCAGCTTTTACATTTGGGACAAGGTTTGACAGCGTCTTCAGTATCTAACCAATATTTTTGATTACCACCAATTCAACAAATAAGTGCAAATTTCGAAGTGATTTTGTTAGTATTGTTTAGTGAGTTTATATGATAGGTACTTAATTGTCGAGCGTTTTTGATATTCTAATTTGAACTTTAAATATTACTTTAATTCTGATAAGTATTAAAAATAATCTTCATGTACTTTGAGTTACAATTCATTGTTATATTAGTTATTTATCGTAGTAGTAATTAGTCTACAAATATTATTTGATTTAATTAGTAATTACTTATCCAAAATTGAACTTGTTCTTATAGTTCCCATGCTAGCGGATTTATTCTCTTAATATTGACCTTCTGTTACTACCGATAATATATTCACAGTATAACCCTAACCGAGTTACAAGCCAAAACAATAAAAATCCTAGCTAATCTCAACGTCAATTTTGAACAATTCATCTTGAGTGGAGCGGCCACGTTGAAGTGGTTGGATTTCAAAAGTCATTTTTCAACCGTTATGACGTAATCGCTTATGAACTCTTAGCTTTTTATTTGGAGAGTGGGGAAATTTTCATATTCAACGTTTTATAAGCTTATCCAGCGAGTAGTCAGGACGGGCGCTCTCGTTACCTTCGCGCCCTATTCAAATACTTATTTTCGTTTTAATAACATCCAAGTCAAGCTATAAATAGTTTCTAAGCTTGGTACCAGAAACTTGTCAATGTTATGAATTTACGTTGTTACTCTTCTTGTCTTAATCAGAACGATAAATCTTAAAATATTATTCATAAATCTTAAATTATTATTTTATCAATGTTATGACTAGTCTTGTACAGACGAACTAACAAAAGTCAACAGCTAGTTATTTGATAAAATAAAACACATCTGTGATTATGATTTGATTGATTTAAAATCTTTTTTTGTCGATTTGAAAATTCTTTCACCTTTACAAATCAATAAGGTCAGTAACTTATGCTATATTTCATTATGTTTAACATATTATTTTCAATTATTTTCAGCATTTCAAAATTTTAAGCGCCTTCGTAAATCTAAATAATGCAATACGACACCATTACTATGATATTTTCCGTAGGAGTTTGTTGTGAGATCGAATGAAACTTTTGATACCGAAATAAAGCGAGAGTGGACCACCATATATGGTGCTATAATTATTATTGTTGCTTTTAGGAATTCTGCTATAAGTAGTTTAGGAATCCTCGCAATTTCTTGTCACTATTTCTCTGTATAATATCCAAGATAAAATAAACTTCGTAATAACATTAGAAAATTAATATTACTTCCGTCCTTTTTGTTTTAATTGTCGATTATAGATACAAAATACAAATTCCTTAGCTAATTCAATAAGAAGCATTTTCTCACTTTCAGTAAAATTTTAATTTAATTTTAATTTAATAGAACTAAATATACGGGAATTCACGCGATCATGCATTAGGTATTTACATACCTTATTTTGCTTGACGTTTCGACCAGGTTACACCGGCCGTGGTCACAAGCAGAAGAAGTCTGCTTGTGACCACGGCCGGTGTAACCTAGGTATGGTAAGGTACAGTGCCGTAAATAGGGCGGTGCCACCGGTGCCCAGGCACAGGGCGTAGACTCTGGGGGGCGCAAGAATGGCCAGACCAGGCAGGACTATTATTTTTTCGGTTTGCTCCTGATAAGTTCCCGCTGCGCCCCTAGTGCTCGATTCCAACACATACGTACCTACATGCCAGTATCATCAAAAACGTCTATTAAATAAGACAAAACATCGCGCTTATTTTTTTGGCAGCGCACGAGCGTATTTGTGTTTAGTGTTCGGAGTTAAGCCGCCGGCCGGCTACACGGTCGGTCGGAAACTAAGCGGCGGGCGAGTACGGGCGCGCGCTATAAAGATTTTTTAAATTATTATAGAAGTATGAAAACCATAGTGGCCCAAAAATTAAATCTTAAGCATCAGGGTGGGCAACGCATTTGCACTAGTGAACTTGCGATTGAGTTTTAGTGAGTGAGACACAGTGGGTGCTATAATAGGCGAAGGGTCCACTTAACATCAGATGGCTCGTCTGCTTGTTTGCCCACATCAGTTCTTTAAAAAAAAAGATTTTTCTTCAAAAATATTATATAATTGGTCCACCAACACCAAGTTCCTTGTGCTTTATTTTATCACCCTGAATGAAATAAAGTAGGCCTATACATAGCATTGCTCTAGGGTACCTATAATATCTAAAAAAACAAGGGCGCAATTATAGAAGCTCGCACAGGGCGCAAAAAAGGCTATTTACGGCACTGGTAAGGTATGTAAATACCTAATGCATGATCGCGTGAATTCCCGTATATTTAGTTCTATTAAATCATGCAACGCGAAAGTTTAAAAGTTAATTTTAATTATTTTATTTTCTTCTTCTTCTTTTTTTTGGCAACAGAGCCGACAATTGTGTCAGCTATTTCTGCCAGCGTCAAGTGTAGAATTATATTCTTGTTGATGATATTAATGGTATATTACAATGAAAAAATAGAAAAATGTGGATGAAATTATATGACAACCATCTTCCGTGAAAACAATAGATGGACCTATATTTTTTTTTTCAGTGTGGCACTAGTTGGACTTTGTGCCAATTTCAGGTGAAAAGGTAGGGAAATTATAAAATAAATAATTACGGGAAGTTATAGAAATTTTGTACGGTTCAGGAAAGGAAGAAGAATAAATTGTAATATATTATTAAATAAATATAAACATAAATATTATATCTAAATTTTTATATCATTTTTTAAAAGGAAAGTAGAAATTATGTCGTAATATTCTATTGGATTCAATAAAAGGCAACATACGCAAGTAGGAAGGGGTACGTTAAAAGAAACAAGAGAACGGAGGAAGGCGGAGCGATCATGACGGGAACAGGAGAAAAATATTTGATTCAACGTGCCCTTATTAGCCCCACAATCACACAAATCATTATCCACTATGTGTAGTCTGGCCAGGTGGAAAGGAGTACAAACGTGCCCCTAACGCATACGTATTATCATGCTTGTAACCGATTTAGAACATTTTAATTTAAAAAACCAAGGTTTTACAGGAATGGAAGGCTGAAATTTAAAATATGCTTTTCCTATCATCTGTGAACTTTCTTTCCATTGCAGATTCCAGGATTTCTGAAGGAATTCTCTGGGAAAACTCAAAAGATCATGACAGAAATATTTGTATGGAAACATGTCACCACTCTGCACAGCTTCCTTAGCTAATTGGTCCGCTTTCTCATTACCACGAATTCCACAATGGCTAGGGACCCAAACAAACTCTATAATATAATCATTTAACTTACATTCATAAAGCTGTTTTCTAATATCAAAAATAATAGAGTAAAAAGGTTTAATTTTAAATGGAAATTTTTCTATTGCTTGTAACGCACTTTTTGAGTCACAAAATATTACTACCTTTTTAAGTTTAGCTATTTTAGCATATTCTATTGCCCTAAAAATACCAAAGCATTCTCCAGTGAAAACTGAGGTTTCTGGGGGAAGCCTAATCATTTGAAAATTATTGTACTCGGCATGAATTATACCAACTCCCACATTATTAGAATTAGAAGAGGATTTTGAACAATCGGTAAAAATATGATGGCAATCAGACCATTTTTCAGCAACGGCAGAGTTGAACTTTATATTAGCTGCCACATCACTTTTTTCTATGCCAAGGTTATACTGAATTACTGGTGAAATAAGTAAAGATTCAAAACTATTGGTACCAAATAAAGGGAGAGTCAGCGATCGTTGAAACGAGACGTAATTGAATGAAATTGCCAGTAACTTTTAATTAAACATGGGGTATCCTTGTGACGCCAGAAAGTTGAAGTTTGGATGAGATTGTCAAGTTTTTCTAATTTTGATGTAGTGGATGATTAGAAAATTGCATAGTCTTAAATAAAAAGCGATCAGATAAATACTGCCGTCTTAGATATAAAGGAGGCTCTCCACACTCTACCTGCAAAGCATTTAAAGGGCTAGACCTCATAGCTCCTGCGATAATTCGTAGAGCTTTGGATTGTATATTATTTAACTTTTGAAGGCCCTTTTTATACACCCTTTCAAGAGAAAAGTTCCACAGTCAAGAATGCTTCTAACTATAGCGTTAGCTGGTGGAGGGGGTTGAAATTCATTAATTAGAGAATTGTGAGCTGCTCTATCGTAGCCGTGTACTGTCTTCGGAGACGACCGCGGTTTTAAAAATATTGTTTTTTTGTGAGAAGTTGAAGCAGTAGGTTTAAATTGATTAAAGTTGTTGAAAGAAGTGATATTAGATGGTCTTGAAACAAGAACATCAGCATAGGATTTTGATGCAGAGGGATGAACTTTAGTTGCTTCTTCATATGATATACAAGAGTGAGCCATTGTATATTTAATATCTTTTTATCTCTTAAACTCATTACAAGACTTATCTGTGGCAAAATGGAACCCTGAGCAATTGATACATGATGCAGAATCAGCTTCAACAGAACACGACTCCCCTAAATGGTTCTGACCACATTTGTAACATCTGGGAAGAGATGACCGACATTGAGTTTTAGTGTGTCCATAGCGACAACATCTAAAACATTGTATAGTGGGGTACACATAAGTTTCAACTGGTAATGCATTATAACACATGTAAATCCTTTTTGGTAAGGCTTGACCATCAAAAGTTATCACTATTGTTTGTGATGGTTTCCAAGAAGAGGAACCATTTAAATGAACTTTATAATTTAGACGCCGGATCTTTAATATTTCACCAGTACCTAAAGGAGTTGATTTATTTTCCTTAACTTCTTCAATGCTCCAGTCAGATGGGACTTCTCTGACCAGACCCATGCGTGTAATATTGAAGGTTGACAAGAAAGCCTTAAATATATTCAAAGGCAATGAGTTACTATTTAAAAATAAATTAGCATCAACATAGTTAGTAAAAGCAACTACACACTTGTTTCTACCAATTCTTTTAACACTGCCAGGTACAATATTTTGGTATTTATTTTTTTTAAGAAAATTCCCGAAAGTGATAGGGTGCAGGATGGTGCCACAGTTCTCTGCATCAGTTATACGCTGTACATGAATTATATAAGGTCATACATCAGAGGGTTGGTACTCCTTTCTACCTACTTGCTCACGAGTTGTCTCATCCGTCTGTTTTGGTATCTGTGTAGAAGGTTTATCTGCAATTGATGGTTGAAAAGACAAAACCTGTTGGGATGGGCTATGTAACTGCTGTATGGATGCACTGGCATACTTTGAAGTTTCTTCAACAGAAGGTAACACAATATTATTTTCTAAATTAGATTTGCACATGCATTCCGTTTCAAGAATAGAGGATCCCTCAGGAATCACTCCCCTTCTATTCCGTTTTGTTTTATGGCAATGTTTGCAAACTCTATGTTTATGAGAACGTCGTTTACGCGAAGTACTAGCTTGGTTCTCAGAGGTACCAGCATACGTATCCCTTCCACTTGCTGTGGCTACAGACCCATCTGTGTCCATACCACTCACCTCAGCATGTGTTATGACAGTAACATAACTACCAACAACGGAGGGATTTAAGCTAGGACCTAAATCCCCCAACAAATCATCAGGCGGGTCGTTCATTCGACCCGAATCACGTTTCGAATATTATATGTACAAAAACTTACCAATACTCAGGAAAATAACTAACTAAAATTAAATATATGTACAATATACAATAAATATTTACATATAGGTACACCTTATCTGAACCGAATAATAATTAAAATTAATCTTTTTTAAAATTGCCGCAAAAAATACACCCGCGCAAACCGAAATTTCCAACCTATATTTTATTTTAAACATTATTTTATTTAATAAAAAATATTTGAAGTTTCCTTTTTTTAGGAATAGACAATGGTATCGTACATACTGCCAAAGAATAAATAGCAAATTATTTCATTTTATTATTTAAATCACAGATAAATTAACATAAATGTAAAAAAAAATATATTAAAGGCAAAACTAATTTTAATTACAAATAATAACGATAAAATATATTGCAAATTTTTACACTTCAAACATCACCAACTAGCGGAAGACTGAAAAAACTGGTTATAAATTTCTACACCATCTAGCGAAAGAAGAGAAAGCTAGTTATCGGTTCCATAGTTATTGAACCACACGAATCGCCTTCAGAAACGCAGTCACAGTTAACCTAAGTTTATCCTATACATAACTTTATCAAATCAATAATTATTGAAAAGTTAACTGGTAACCTCAGAAACTGGGCATAAGACATATTGATTAATGTCAATACCCTCAAAACCCATATAGTGTGTATTTGTGAAATATTCCTTGTTGGTTTAAAATATTTGACTACATGTAGTTTATCTTTACCTGCTAAGTGTCGACTGTAGACTGTTAATAGATTAAAAACTTCGAGCCTTTTAACCTTTCAAACAATATTTTTTCAGATTTTCTTACGGTTTCCTGCATCGTAGGTAGGTATATCTATAATATTTAAGGTAAGCTCGACGTAGTCATCATCATCAGTGGAACCATTCTGTCGTTAAGCGAATCTATCTTATCGCAAATAGGTCCTGACGCAAATTAGTCCCTAAAATATCTACTGCTAATTAAAAACAAATTTTACATTTGAGGTGTTTTTACTAATCACCACCGTTAGCGATCGTAGTATTACAACTTACAACATTACTTTCTAAATTCATTATTGCTATTATAATTGGTAATGAACACTAATAATGGACACAAAATTGGAGCTGTAATAAACTACAGATAACTTCTATGTCAACGTCGGCTGTCTGCTCCGTCAGCATGTTGTTAGCCAGTTGTATTTATTCAGTCATAGAATATAATGCACAGATGTATTTAGTTTAATACCTACATCATAGCACGCACATTATTATTCCATTGCTGGTAAAGTCTTTTCTCATTTAGAGAACACACGAGCATTGATCGCCACGCTTGCTCAAGGCGGATTGGTCCTTTCAGATCTTTGTCCAGGTTCCCTCGCGATGTTTATTGTCTTGTTTCTAAACATATATGTAAAATGATCAACCAGTTTTAAAATATAGACAGACTAGACAGATGTTAATTTTTCATTCAATTAACTAATTGTATTCACAATAAAGTGCTGTTTATGACCGCAGGCACTTTTTTTTTAAACTCTGACTTCGCTTTAAAGAATTATGTTTTTATATATTTTGATTTTAGATGTTTAAACTCACGTTTTTTGTTACTAGGTTTATAATATTATATAGCCACTTTTTTATTAAGTCAAATGATTAGTGCTAACTATTGCTAGATATTTACAAGTAGATAATAAATTAGCGAGATTTTTAGAATGGCCTGTTAAAAACATATTTACCTAAGATTCTTGTTATGTTTGCAAAACCAATATACCTAATTCTTCTCTACACATAACTGACGATTACGTAATGTAAAATAATCAAAACAGTTTTTGTACATTACATACGGTACGGTCATTGAGCGTCCATTGGATTTGCCATGCAAACGTCGTAATAAATTGCTACTATTATTTATTTAGATTTATATACAAATAACCAATAAACTGAAAAGCAATTAAAGACGCATATTATTACAGCGAAACGAAATAGCAACCACGATAAAACTGTAAACCAATAATTATGATTAAATTAGCATATTTACCAACTCAAAAACCAATTTTAGGTTCAATTACTTTAAATACAAACATATTTTTTGAAGTACAACACACATAAACTGCTTTAAATAACTATTTAACCCTTTATATTCTGTCTTTCAATTCTGATGAAAGAAAACCGGCAAGTGATTTTTGGGATAAAAAGTAGTCCGTCTCCGGCACCGAATCTATCTAATCTATCCTATTTTCATTGAAATTTGTTCAGCCGTTTATACGCTTAGTGTTAACAAACACACACACACACACACACACGCACGCACGCACGCACGCATGCACGCACGCACGCACGCACGCACGCACGCACGCACGCACGCACTCACGCACGCACGCACGCACGCACGCACGCACGCACGCACGCACACACACAAACACTCTCAATCTTTCGCATTTACAAACTTTCACATTTATAATATTAGGAGTATGTATGCATAAACAGAGTATACGACGGTATGATACTAAATGCAATTACGTATAGTATGTGACATTATAAAGCGAGACAAAAAAAAATCAAGTAAATTTCTTCAATAGTTTAGACACAGGACTACTTTTTTAATTTCTTTAATTCTAAACACTCTGTAAGTACGTCAAACGGTCACTGACTTAAACGTTGCCGCTTATTACAAATCAGCAAACTTGTTACGTTACTACTAAAATATTATTCATATTGTTAAAAAAAAAAAAAATTTTTGTTTTTCGTCAAATCATTTTTGTGATTAATTTGAAATCAATGGACGGTCTAGTAACAGCTGGCTTTTCATTTAATATCAAACCGTCTTAAACATTCTGTATATGTATATCTATTACTTTAGCATGCTTTACAGCTTACGCGGCTTGATGGATTTTAACGTATGAAAAGTTATTAGATTCGTTTTGATGGTGTATATAAAATTTAATAAAGCGTCAGCACGAGAAAATAAAAGAGTTTCTTTCTTTTCACTTTGTTTTAGGCAGGCGTGTTTTTTTGTTTTTTAATAATACTTACTTATATTGCTTGTAAATATTGCTTGGTATTTTATATCATCATCATCATCATCATATCAGCCAAAAGACGTCCACTACTGGAAATAGGCCTCCCCCAATTTTTGCCACCGTGGCCGGTCGTTCGCCGCCCTCATCCATCGGTTGCCCGCCACCCTTATAAGGTCGTCGGTCCACCTTGTGTCCGCCCACGCTGCGTCTTCCGGTTCGTGGTCGCTGCTCTAGAACCTTTCTGCCCCAGCGGCCGTCAGTTCTGCGAGCTATGTGTCCTGCCCATTGCCACTTCAGAGAAGCAACTCTGCGAGCTACGTCAGTTACTTTGGTTAGCCTGCGGATTTCTTCGTTTCTCAAACGATCGCGCAGGAAGACGCCTAACATACCAGCAGTACTTTAAGAGAGAGCAGTACCTTAAGTACCTGTCTTAAGTAAGACGAGTACATATACCTGGGACAAACAGTCTGATTAGGTAAGTCCGATTTTGACAAAGAGGTCACTCGTCAAATCCAACTCGGCTGGGCAGCGTTCGGGAAGCTACAACATATCTTCTCGTCCGCACTACCGCAGTGTCTCAAGACCAAGGTCTGGCGACATACATTGTATGTCAAAACCAATGTATGTTGCCAGTGATGACATACGGAGCAGAGTCGTGGTCGCTAACTATGAGTCTTATCCGAAGGCTCAAAGTCGCTCAGAGGACGATGGAGCGGGCTATGTTTTTTTTTTTTTTTTTTTTTTCATTTATTTTGGCACATACAGTCATTAAAAAGAAGTTACAAAGTTGTTTTCTTATGCTAAAATTCTAAACAATGAGTGCCGAAAATTGTGTACTTAATTGTAAATTACAAAGGAAATTAGTGTTGTCTGAGGGACTATAAGTATGAGGATAATTTAGAAATTTGTAAGGTTAAATAAGTAATACATATATATATATATATTACTTATTCAACCTTACAAATTTACAAAGCAATATATATATATAGGAATGTAAGGTTACTAGTTGAACAAAAGAATAATAAAAATTACGATACACTAAGTAAAGTTCTGTTCTATAATTAATAGCTAATAGCTAATAGCTAATAATATATATATCACAAGTTTACCAGCAATGTTACATCAGTAGAAAGTAGAATTATGTAACAATTTTACAAAGATAGTCGATTTAAATACATACAGTGAGTTCGAAAATAGATCAATATCAGAAAAGTTCTTATTATAGTTATTTAGACAACGGGTGAAGAAATTGTTTTGACAATAATTTTTTTGAGGGCGCAGTGGTGCAAAGATACTTAAGTGTCGTGAGGGGCGTGCAGGCAATCTGAATTTAATGGCAAAGTTTATTTTAGAAAGAATAATATGAGAATCAATATAATTATTCAAAATTTTATACAGAAAAGTTAGATCAAACTGGGTGCGACGATCCTGCAAAGAAAGAAGTTTATAATAAACAAGTGAGTTTGGGTATGTGTCTTTTTTTTGATTACGATAATTTATAATTTTAATAAATTGCTTTTGAACTTGTTCTATTCTATTAATGTGTTCTTTATAGAAAGGACTCCAAACAACACAGCCAAAATCTAACACAGATCTAACAAAACTAAAATAAAGAATTTTAAATGTTATATCCTTTTTAAAAGGCTTAGTGACCCTATTAATGAAACCTAGGTTTCTTAAAGCTCTTTGAATAATGGAGTCGTAATGAGGTTTAAATGTTAATTGGCTATCCATAACAATCCCCAAATCTCTTATGAGACCCACTCTTACAAGGCGTTCACCATTCAATAGATAGCCATGGACGATAGGCGATTTCTTACGGGTGTAAGTGATAATGTGGCATTTACCAACATTAAGAAACAACTGGTTTTCATTACAGTACATTATCAACGAATCCAAATCTTGTTGCAGTTTGAAACAGTCAGTGATGTTAGAGACTGATCTAAATAGTTTAGTATCATCTGCGTAAAAGAGTTGATTTGAATTACATAAGACTTTACTGAGGTCATTGATATAAAGTAAAAATAATACCGGGCCCAAATGGGACCCTTGGGGTACACCAGATGCTATTGGTAAAAAAGTAGAACAATGACCCTTAACACAAACTGCTTGGCTTCGGTTACGAATGTAAGAATCTATCCATCTGAGGAGGTTGCCGTGCACACCGATCCTCCAAAGCTTCTCAATTAACAAGTTAAAATTTATTTTGTCAAAAGCCTTGGAAAAATCAGTGTACACGACATCCACCTGTGCATTTTGACTCATAGCGTGCAATAAGTGGTCAACAAAGGTCACCATATTTGTATCAACACTGCGACGTTTACAAAAGCCATGCTGATCTACAGAAATGATATTTTTTATTTCATAGGTAAATTGAGTAGTAACTATTTTTTCGAGAACTTTACCAAATAGACAAAGCTTAGAGATAGGTCTATATTCAGAGATATGTTGACGTTTCATATTCTTAGGAATAGGTGTAACTAAAGTATTCTTCCAAATACTTGGAAACTGTCCGGTATCCATAGATAAGCGAAATATAATAAGTAATGGTTTTACTAGGGCTTCAGCACATTTAGAGATAAGAATTGGAGGGATACCGTCTGAGCCAACACCCTTATGCAAATTTACATTTTTCAGTTCTTTATGTATCATTTCAGCATCAATATTTATTGAACTAATATTAACAATTGAATGTGTGTTGTGTATATGGTCATCAAAGTTAAATATGGATTGATTGTTTGTTGCAACAAAAACAGACTGAAAATAATTGTTAAAGGCTGAGCATATGTCAGCACCGGTACTAAGTGGAGTGCCATTATAATACATTTTGTGAGGAATATCACCTTGCTGTTTTTTAGATTTCACATATGCCCAAAAGTGGTTGGGATTTTTGTTGATCCGGTCTTCAGATAGTGACAGGTACTTAAGGTACTGCTCTCTCTTAAAGTACTGCTGGTATGTTAGGCGTCTTCCTGCGCGATCGTTTGAGAAACGAAGAAATCCGCAGGCTAACCAAAGTAACTGACGTAGCTCGCAGAGTTGCTTCTCTGAAGTGGCAATGGGCAGGACACATAGCTCGCAGAACTGACGGTCGCTGCTCTAGAACCTTTCTGCCCCAGCGGCCGTCAGTTCTGCGAGCTATGTGTCCTGCCCATTGCCACTTCAGAGAAGCAACTCTGCGAGCTACGTCAGTTACTTTGGTTAGCCTGCGGATTTCTTCGTTTCTCAAACGATCGCGCAGGAAGACGCCTAACATACCAGCAGTACTTTAAGAGAGAGCAGTACCTTAAGTACCTGTCACTATCTGAAGACCGGATCAACAAAAATCCCAACCACTTTTGGGCATATGTGAAATCTAAAAAACAGCAAGGTGATATTCCTCACAAAATGTATTATAATGGCACTCCACTTAGTACCGGTGCTGACATATGCTCAGCCTTTAACAATTATTTTCAGTCTGTTTTTGTTGCAACAAACAATCAATCCATATTTAACTTTGATGACCATATACACAACACACATTCAATTGTTAATATTAGTTCAATAAATATTGATGCTGAAATGATACATAAAGAACTGAAAAATGTAAATTTGCATAAGGGTGCTGGCTCAGACGGTATCCCTCCAATTCTTATCTCTAAATGTGCTGAAGCCCTAGTAAAACCATTACTTATTATATTTCGCTTATCTATGGATACCGGACAGTTTCCAAGTATTTGGAAGAATACTTTAGTTACACCTATTCCTAAGAATATGAAACGTCAACATATCTCTGAATATAGACCTATCTCTAAGCTTTGTCTATTTGGTAAAGTTCTCGAAAAAATAGTTACTACTCAATTTACCTATGAAATAAAAAATATCATTTCTGTAGATCAGCATGGCTTTTGTAAACGTCGCAGTGTTAATACAAATATGGTGACCTTTGTTGACCACTTATTGCACGCTATGAGTCAAAATGCACAGGTGGATGTCGTGTACACTGATTTTTCCAAGGCTTTTGACAAAATAAATTTTAACTTGTTAATTGAGAAGCTTTGGAGGATCGGTGTGCACGGCAACCTCCTCAGATGGATAGATTCTTACATTCGTAACCGAAGCCAAGCAGTTTGTGTTAAGGGTCATTGTTCTACTTTTTTACCAATAGCATCTGGTGTACCCCAAGGGTCCCATTTGGGCCCGGTATTATTTTTACTTTATATCAATGACCTCAGTAAAGTCTTATGTAATTCAAATCAACTCTTTTACGCAGATGATACTAAACTATTTAGATCAGTCTCTAACATCACTGACTGTTTCAAACTGCAACAAGATTTGGATTCGTTGATAATGTACTGTAATGAAAACCAGTTGTTTCTTAATGTTGGTAAATGCCACATTATCACTTACACCCGTAAGAAATCGCCTATCGTCCATGGCTATCTATTGAATGGTGAACGCCTTGTAAGAGTGGGTCTCATAAGAGATTTGGGGATTGTTATGGATAGCCAATTAACATTTAAACCTCATTACGACTCCATTATTCAAAGAGCTTTAAGAAACCTAGGTTTCATTAATAGGGTCACTAAGCCTTTTAAAAAGGATATAACATTTAAAATTCTTTATTTTAGTTTTGTTAGATCTGTGTTAGATTTTGGCTGTGTTGTTTGGAGTCCTTTCTATAAAGAACACATTAATAGAATAGAACAAGTTCAAAAGCAATTTATTAAAATTATAAATTATCGTAATCAAAAAAAAGACACATACCCAAACTCACTTGTTTATTATAAACTTCTTTCTTTGCAGGATCGTCGCACCCAGTTTGATCTAACTTTTCTGTATAAAATTTTGAATAATTATATTGATTCTCATATTATTCTTTCTAAAATAAACTTTGCCATTAAATTCAGATTGCCTGCACGCCCCTCACGACACTTAAGTATCTTTGCACCACTGCGCCCTCAAAAAAATTATTGTCAAAACAATTTCTTCACCCGTTGTCTAAATAACTATAATAAGAACTTTTCTGATATTGATCTATTTTCGAACTCACTGTATGTATTTAAATCGACTATCTTTGTAAAATTGTTACATAATTCTACTTTCTACTGATGTAACATTGCTGGTAAACTTGTGATATATATATTATTAGCTATTAGCTATTAGCTATTAATTATAGAACAGAACTTTACTTAGTGTATCGTAATTTTTATTATTCTTTTGTTCAACTAGTAACCTTACATTCCTATATATATATATTGCTTTGTAAATTTGTAAGGTTGAATAAGTAATATATATATATATATGTATTACTTATTTAACCTTACAAATTTCTAAATTATCCTCATACTTATAGTCCCTCAGACAACACTAATTTCCTTTGTAATTTACAATTAAGTACACAATTTTCGGCACTCATTGTTTAGAATTTTAGCATAAGAAAACAACTTTGTAACTTCTTTTTAATGACTGTATGTGCCAAAATAAATGAAAAAAAAAAAAAAAAAAAAAACATAGCCCGCTCCATCGTCCTCTGAGCGACTTTGAGCCTTCGGATAAGACTCATAGTTAGCGACCACGACTCTGCTCCGTATGTCATCACTGGCAACATACATTGGTTTTGACATACAATGTATGTCGCACACTGCGGTAGTGCGGACGAGAAGATATGTTGTAGCTTCCCGAACGCTGCCCAGCCGAGTTGGATTTGACGAGTGACCTCTTTGTCAAAATCGGACTTACCTAATCAGACTGTTTGTCCCAGGTATATGTACTCGTCCACGAATTCGAGCATCGAGCCTCCGACCGTAATAGGAGTGGGTGTAACATGGACATTGGTCATAACTTTAATCTTGTCCATGTTAATTTTTAGGCACACTTGTCGAGAGACTCTACTGAGGTCATCGAGCATTGCACTGAGCTCCTCCACGGTCTCAGCCATGACCACGATATCGTCCGCGAATCGAAGGTGAGTGATGTACTCGCCGTTTATGGTGATGCCAAGTCCATTCCAGGTCAGAAGCTTGAACACGTCTTCCAGTGCAGCAGATATGACTTCTCCCTGTCGCACTCCTTGCTGCAACTGGGTAGGCCTTGAGCTCTGACCATTAATTCGTACTGACATGGTGGCGTTTTCATACAAACACTTCAGCACTTCGATATATCGATAGTCAATATGGCACCATTGCAGAGACTGCAGCACGGCCCAGGTCTCAATCGAATCAAAGGCTTTCTCATAGTCCACATTATTATTATTATTTATAGGGGCCGGTTATACT
The DNA here is from genome assembly GCA_963082885.1 of Parascotia fuliginaria. Classification (NCBI taxonomy): domain Eukaryota; kingdom Metazoa; phylum Arthropoda; class Insecta; order Lepidoptera; family Erebidae; genus Parascotia; species Parascotia fuliginaria. The sequence continues at coordinate 13,505,961 of OY720176.1, read as the reverse complement.
CTGTGGACTTATATATAACCTGCTGCAGCGTATGTATGTGGTCTATGGTACTAAAACCTTTTCGGAAACCGGCTTGTTCGGGAGGCTGGAAGTCGTCGAACCTGTTTGCGAGACGGTTAGTGATGAGTCTTGAGAACAGCTTGTAGACGTGACTCAGGAGTGTGATAGGTCTTTAAATTTTTCAGAAGGGTTTTATCGCCCTTCTTGAAGAACAGGTCCATCACACCCCTATGCCATGCGTGTGGCATTTTGCCCTCGAGGAGGACGGCACTAAAGAGCCTCTGAAGGGCCTTCAGGAAAGGATTTCCGCCTGCCTTCAGTAGCTCGGCTGTGATTCTATCCTCACCCGGCGCCTTGTTGTTCTTGAGCTGTCTGAGGGCCATACCAATCTCGCACAGGCTGACGTCCGGGATGTCTTCGGTGTAATGTCGAGTTAACCTAGCTCTTGGATCTGATGCTAGGGAGCTAACAGGTGCATGTTGTGTCGTGTATAACTGTCTGTAGAACCTCTCGACCTCCTCTAAAACCTCTGGCTTAGACGAGATGAGCCTGCCGTCCCCAGTCCCAGCTTGACAAATCGGCTCTGCCCGACAGACCGATCTCGTGCGAACACTTTCAGCCGATAGTCACTAGCTTCGTCTGGGGACCGCAGTACCATCCTGCGTTTTTCGTAGTTTGGGGGTCTGGTCGGTGATCTTTCTCGGTCCTTTACTGCGGTGGGCTTTAAAGATGTTAGACCCTACCGAATGGACAGTTTCCACGAACCTGTTGCTGTATTTGTCTACGTCTACGCAATCGCCGAGACTTTCGAAGCCGTTAAGAAGTTCGAGTTGAAAGCTCTCGGAGCTTAGAATTTGAATCGGTGCAGGTTGGAACGCAGACTTCATCAGTTGAGACCGGTCCAGCTTAGGGTTGATATTTAATGTGCCTCTTACCATCCGGTGATCGCTTCCGGTTTTCACCGCATTGATCACTGAGACAACATTAAATATTTGCTGTCTGTTCGACATAATGAAGTCAATCTCAATTTTTATGCCATTATCAGGACTAATCTAAGTCCATTTACGGCTATCGCGCTTCTTGAAGAATCATTTCATCGTTCATTATAAAGAGGCCCTCCTTCTCCATGAAGTCAACCAGCATTTGGCCCCGGGTATTCCTGGATCCAAATCCAAACTGTCCCACTCCAAACTCGTTACCGCTTCGTTTACCTAGCTTCGCGTTGAAGTCCCCCATGAGAACAGTGTATTGGGTCCTAGAGGCATGTGTATTACTCAGGAAATGTCCTCACACATTGCCTCGACCTCATCGTCAGGATATGTCAAAGTGAGAGCATAAATGCATGACCTTTAGCGAATACCGTTTGGTGATTCTGAGTATAAGGTATGCTACCCTCGTCGACACACTCTCGATTTTCACCACGTTGTTCACGAGGGACTTGTGGACGATAAACCCGACTCCACCTTGGGACAGTTGGTCGCCCTCCCGGATATAGAGCAGGTTACCGGACTTAAGGGTTATCGTATCCTCCCCGTCTTCGGACTTTTGACAATCCCACTATGTCCCATCGTAGCCTGCTCAATTCTTCCTCCAGTTCAACAATCTACTCGTGATTCCGCAGTATGCGCACATTGTATGTTACTAGGACCAAAGGTTGTCAGTTTGAGTAGCCTGGCCGCACTCGGGGATTCTTCGCACCCTCTACCCCGCCGTTACCATGGCCGCTACCGTAGCCAGGAATAGCGGGATGACCAGGGACTGGTGGCCATTTCTTTTGTTGTAGCTCCATTTGGGGGGATATTGCCATAATCGCCACGCTTGGCAGGCGGGTTGGCGATCATTGTGGTGGTAGCTTTATCACAGGACGCTGCGGCCCGTCCTGAGTTTTGCTGATTTTCTACCACCCGTTTTCGTAACGGTTTAACCGCCGTTATTCGGTTAATTGATGTACTGTCATCATTTTGTCCTTAGTCGCCTTATACGACACCCACGGACAGAGAGCGTTGGGACCATTCTTCCCAGGCCACCACGCGGGGCCTATATATTAAATTATTTACTTATTTATTACGGGGTATTTTATATATTAAAACAAAATTCAAAACGAAATCAATAAGCTTCAATCGCGAAACTTAATTTAATTGATCATTAAAGTTTGTATGTGTCGTTCCAGCAAATTATTGCTACTGCAGTTTGAAAGCCTCTTAACATACAGAAAAAGCTTGAGCATTGATCACCACGCTTGTTTAAAGCGGATTGGAAGTTTTTTTTATATTCTAGTACCTACTTATATTATAAATGCGAAAGTTTGTGAGTGTGTGTTAATTACCACTCAGCTCCTACACGGCTGAACCGAATTCGATTAAAATTGGTATACACCTATAAAGATTCGGTGCCGGAAAGGGACATAGGATACTTTTCTTTTTATCACGAAAATCTGTGTGGTCTCCGAGTTAAATTAATAAACACATACCATTATCTGCGCGGGCGAAGCAGCAAGGCGCAGCTCTTCTTACATAATAAGCTAACTGCACAGTAATTATCAATTTAAAAAAATAGGTTTACATAAGTTTGCTTACTTGCAAATATTAACGAATTGTTCTAATTAGATTCCAGACAAATATTTAGATAATATTATTTTTAACACCTATCAAAACAATAACCCGTTTAATTAATACCTACCTAATCCCGTATCTTAATATTCTAATCTAGACTCAAAGCAATGTCACATGGCAGTGACGGTTGCCTGTTATTGCCCGCTGCGTTGCCCAACTGAGAACTCAACGCTGTTGATGCCAGCGACAGCACTAGCTACTTCTCACTCACCATCTGCTCTGATAGATTAATTGCGATTTAGATGCAAGGCAACTGTTTTCGAGTTGTACTCGTAGATAAGTTGGCGTGGTTTTGTCATGTTGCCGAAATAACGCTTATATTATTGTGGAAATTGGTTTTTGTATCTGGAGGATGTTAAAATAAAAGCAGTAAGTAGCTGTAATCAGATATACCTGGCCTGGACTGGTTAAATTATATGTCAAGGCTTTCTAATTTTAGTAAATAAATAATTCTTTTGGAAATTTACTATGCTTATTGTATTATAATTTGAATCAAACAAATATTTGTAAAAACCCGTGTTATAAAACGTAAAAAATAATCTAATTTGAATGCTTGACTACAAGATTTGAGTAACGATAATATCGTACCTAATTCCTTTCAATCTTTTTTGAAGTAGTGATCTGATTTGAAAAACCTAGGTGATCTATCAAAAATAGATGCATCCATAATATTTAAATTGGTCTGTATAATTAATGTACCTAATATGCCTGATAACATCGGCGCAGTCTTCATAAATTTCGCTAAGCTTCGTTTTAATCTGAATAAAAGAAAATAAGTACTTATTTTCTTTTATTATTAGGTTTTTAAAGTGGCTTTATTTAAATATCTGCTAACCACAACCTTAGGATAAGCGTGCCGTTTTTGCCTAAGTACCTACTTATCGCACAGCCCTCGTAAAACAAAAGGATCAGTAAAGATTTAAATCCTGCTAATTAAATAGACTTATGAATGTACCTACTCGTAATGACCGATGAAAAGATTTTTTTAGATAGAGCTTTACATCAATGAATATTAAAAACCATTTATTACATTTTCCCAATATGTCATATTATAATTTTGTTTAACGTACCTAACAAATTAATTAAGGTATCACGGCAAAAAAAACTAGGTCAAGCATGTAGACATTTCAATTTTCTTGTATAACAGTACAAGTACAACGTTGTTCTTTTTCATAAGGCAGCAGAGGTAAATGCAATTCTTTTGCTTCTGTGGCTCATGTACAGCGATTACAACCTACTATTGGAGTTCATAATAAGGGACATGAGGGAGTTGCCGTCTGTCATTGTTGACAACCAGCTTTCCGCGGCGCGATTTCACCCGCGTCTTTGCTTACTGCTCCCGTCGCCAGTAACGTGATGTTACATAACCTCTAAACTTTTTCGAGAAATGGGCTATTATACGCAATAAGAATTTTTGAACGTTCAAACAAACAAACAAACTCTTCCGCTTTATATAATAGTATTTATAGAAACAAAAACCATTGCGTAATTGCGTAAGATCAGAACCTTCTTTATGATAGTATTGATTTTTTTATCATGGAAATTTCTAATTGAATTATTTGCGATTATATCTTTTACAAGACAAACAAAAACCGCGAAGTGTACTTAATTAATTCTATTAAAGTATTGAAATTCAAGATCGCCGTCTTTTATAAGTCTTCGGTCGATTGTCTTAGCTATTGTTTGGATTCTTAGTATTAATTACAAAATGGTAAATTCAGTTTGACTACTTTCTTCCTAAAGATCAGATAATTTTATTGAAAGTGACTCTAGTTTGCACCCAACGTTTTTTTTGTTTACCCTTTTATGAAAGCTTGCTTTGATCTTTATTATGACTTTTTATTATTTCGCACATGTCTATGTAAATGCTTGCACCATACATGTGTGTCACATCGGGTGTATTAAAAATTATTTATTTAAATGCTGTAAAAATTGTTCCTATACAAATTATTAGTATACTCGTGTGACAGTAGTACTTATTTTCATGTAGTAAGTACGTATACGTATATTTCTAATAAGAATGTTATTTGTTATGCTAAAATTGCGTAATTTACGTCACCAACTTCTTTCATCTCTGCATCTCCTAACGTTGATTTGCAGCGAACAGCGAAAGCAAATGGTTATCATTAAGTAGGTGCCTATAATGCACAAGTGTGCATGCAGTTTGAAATAAAAAAGTTATTTGCCGTGCACTATACAGTTTAAAGTATAATACTTCAGATCTTTACTTAGAATGTTTATAAAATGTCTTATAGCGATAATATCGAATTACGTACGTAGTATTACGATTGGCCTTACTGCATCTACCCTAGCAGCTAGTTACGTAATCAACAATTTAAAAAAACTGACAGCATGTCATGTCATGTCATGTTCCTAAAAATCAATTAAAGACTCTGTCCACTACACCGTACCATAACATATCAGTGCTGTTCCTGTTGTCGCCTTTTTAGAAATTCACCTGTTTTTATATGAGACAGACGGGTCAGGAAGAGTAAACTTTTGTTAGGAGCATTAATATGATACGATGGCTATTAGAAAATGAGCGAATTGGCAAAGATAGCCATTATTTTAGACGCGTTCTAACGGTGGTCGTACGCATTTATTACAATCATCATACACGGTTATAACCCGTATGCTCACCGTTTCGCCGCCTGCGCGCACCGGCTTGGCAACGTCGCGTGCCATGCACGAAGCGTATCGGCAACGGCAAGATCTTCTCGCCGACAATTATCCGTGTATGGCACGTAACGGTGCTGGTCGGTGACGGAAAGGTCTAGTGGTATGCCCACTAGACCGTTCCGTCAACGACCAGCACCGTCTCAAAATTGTCAACACAAAGAATATTTTTTTGTCTGATACGTTCATAACACAGTCATGGTATGGTACGGTATAGTGGGCAGACTCCTTTACGGAGATCCTGCAGAGAAATCGCAACTTTCTTGTCGTCAAAAATTAGTACTTAAACCTTGATGCATATTTTACATTTTCAGTGTTTTATTATCCTATAGCCAATTTTTTCATAAGTTCAGAACAACATTCATTATCGATTTTTATGCCAATAATGATAGCATAATTACCGTAAATATAGTTTCATTTTTAAAATAGGTACCTAAGTAGTAGTAAATGGAAAAAGGTTAGTTAAATATCAATATAAATTGGTTTCCTTTGTTTATAAAGTGGGAATTATTATGAAATACACTCATTCTTTATGATTACGTAGCTGCACGCTTTTCTTCACAAACCGGTGGGCAGAATAACCCACCCAATATCACTTTAAGATATTTACGAAAGTAGATCCACGCTGGTTTCAGCCCTCGGTCCCCTTCTCCGTGGTCGGCAACGGCTTGGTTGTGGTTTTCTAAGCATTAGGTAGTACTTCTGCAATGCTTGCAAAACACAGCCACCTCTATAGGTTATGGTTACCACTTACCATCAGGTGCTTCCTTGCCACCAAAGTAGTATAAAAAAATAGAACCCGAGACCGAGACCTCTGCGTGGCACTCCATACACAGTGCCACTAAACCAAAGCAGTCTGCAGGCAATGGTGCAGGCCTATCCTTACATATCAATTCAATCTTAGCATTGCATACATCTAATACTTAATCCTGTAGGTACCTATTATCTTATCGTTCAATGTGACCATGAGGTGCATTTACCATTTTATTTAAAACACGTACTTAGTCAAATTACCATACTAGATAAAACCAAGTAATTTAAATCTCCCTCTTTTTTTTTAATCTTGGTAAATTATATTAGTTGGTTCATTTGTAATAATTACTTTGTAAGGTTAAAAAAATTGTAACTCGTACAAGACACTGTAATTATCTGGCGATTGAAAAGAGTGGCGTGAGTTTCTTGCCAGTTCTTCTCACAGCTCTACTTCGTCAGCGAACTGGCTGTAGGTTAATTAGCTGACTTTTTTTTATATAATAGCCTACCAAAGTGACTCCACCCCGCCTGATGGTAAGCAGTCAGTGGAATCCAGAAGTGGTGGCCACCATACCGAAAGCTATCGTCTTAAACTGCTGGTATGGTGGCCTCCACTATGCCGGCTGGGAATGAGGTTAGAGGAACTAGTGAAGAAATGACTTCATATAGTTTTGACATTCATAAGCATCATACTTTAGTATATAAATGAAATAAATGCTTTGTGTTTGAGATATCCGTTACGGCTATATGCTTCAGTAAAGAACCCCTACCAACTCTCAGTAATGACACTCTGGGGATCCGGTGTCACAACTGGTTGTTGGCAAGAGTAATATTGTGTTGAATCCCGCAACAATTTTAATCGAGACTGAAGGAGTTAGAAAGGAAAACTATCCACAGATAATTACACCAACATTTTTCCTGATTTTAATCTGAAAGAACTTTGAAACTCACAACCTCATAAGCACCTAAATTGCATAACGTATTATTTACCTATTTATTGTACCAAATATATTTGCAACAATGTCAAGGCAGTATTTTATATTTGTCTATTTTTTACTTTGAAAAGCAATTGATTCTTTTAGGTACCGCTACATTTTCGGTTACATCTAAAGTATGAAAATATACATCTGAAATAGAAATCTGTTTCGTTTTCACACGTTTGTATTATATCATTGCATTGTAGTACACGACAGCTCGGCTAAACATCTTGCGGGGAGCAATTGGAGCTCGCCACGTGACAGGATAATAAGCTCACGTGACCCGTCAGCCCCAGCCCCCACCCTCGATGAACCAACAATTTCCGGACTCTGACGAACGCGTTTCCAATTTCAGACCTCGGTAAGCACTTTCTATCACTTGTTTTTCCGTTTTCTTGCGTTAAAATGCCATCAACAATAGCCCTGAAAACACGCGTAGACAGACTAAACTCACTTTCCTCCAAGCGCCTCAAGCCATTGTGAAATTTTCTTCCTTGAAATTGAAACCAAATGAACCATTCGCAGGTACACATTGATCGACTTTGAATAAGCACTAAAAAGAAATGAGCATGACGACATTCTTATATTATCTGAATACAAACACATTTTCTATTCAATATAAAAGCTTGTAATGAATACATAATATAATTTCATGAATATCTACTGCTCTTTATTCAGCTACGTTTATATTAAAATCCTTGTTGAGAAATATTTTCGTATTATATTTTAAGTGATTCGTTGTTGTGTATAAACAAGCCAATAATGTAAAAGCAATTGAAGCCTCCACAAAGACAAATAAGCTTAAATAAATATTTACCGTTTTTTATAGAACTTTGATGTTAGATAAGATATTAAAATCTATTCTAAGATAGAGATATTTGCTTAATTTGTCATTATTTAAGTAAAGTGTTCCTCTTCAGCAAGATATTATCGCTGTAAATAGTGTTACAAAATGAAAGTAAATACACGCGTGCGCAGGCAGGTATTGTGAGTTTGACACCGCGTCCGCATACGGCCGCGGATAAAGAAGGTATAGATGCGTAACATTTATTCTTCATTTAGGTCAGATGATTTCATATAGCTTGGCCCACATTATGCCTACATCGTTAACTGTTTGCAGTGAATTATGAGTTATTATGAACTTAACATAATTGCACTTGGTTCGTACAATTCATTATCTATTGTTATTTGTTGTTTATTTGCGTCATTGGTTTTTTTCTAACAGTGTGTAATGGTATTTGTACACATGATAAAATGCATATATGACTTTTCAAATTTCTAAGTTTACTTTGGTCCTACTACCTTCGACTAAACTACAGTTTCAATTTATACAGTTTTAGATTTATCAACTTTCTAAAGTAATTTCTTTGTCTGCTTTATCCATAAAATGAGTGCATTAAATATGCAATTACATCTAAACTTTGTACTTATTATCATTGTATACTCAAAGCAAATATTGCTAGATATTTAAAATTTCAAAAATTTTAAATATTTAGCAAAATTTTTTAAAATTTTCCCGTTCAAACGGGAAAATTCCAGTTCAAACACTTGAAATCAATACGTTGGTTTGCGTCATGCTTTACCAACGTCTTCCTAAAGAATGGAGATAGACTGGGATTTCCTAACATGCATCAGCAGATACGATCACACAAGACAGATTTTCCTTATAGTCATAACTGTGTATTTACTCTTTAGTTGTATTTCCTGTCATTACGACTAATTGTTATAATTTTCTATTTGTTTTTCTTTGTCTTTTTCTTAAACTGAGATTTCTTTTATTATGTATGTAGTACATAAGTACCTATATTTTAACACATGGGTACAGTCGATTGTCATAATTACATTTACATTTTTATTTACATTCATACATCGGCAACTACATAAGCGGAGAACTGCCTGTTCTACACGGTATCCCGCAAGGAAGTTTACTTGGACCATCCCTATTCCTAATCTATGTGAATGACTTGTGCGAATTTAAACCGGATAAAGGTAAAATAGTTGCATTTGCTGATGACACGACACTGACTTTTAAATCCCAAACGTGGCAGAAAACTTACAGTGCTACCCAGGCTGGACTGGACAGGGTAATACAATGGCTTTCTATTAACTCACTTACGCTAAATGTAGACAAATCTATGTTCATGGCGTTCAGGATTCGCAACTCTGGTGAAAACTCTTCAATTCAACACACAATAAAAGTGCATAATCACAATGATTTCAGTATAACTTGTGACTGTCTCAAACTTACTCAAACATCTACTACAAAATATCTTGGTGTAATTCTCGATGACCAATTGACTTTTAAACCTCACATTGACAAGCTGTCGAAAAAAGTGAGAAAACTTATTTACGTATTCAAACACTTAAGATATGTCGCTGATCCCAACATAATAAAAATGGTGTATGACGCACTTTGCAGCTCATTATTAGGTTACTGTGTTTTTACATGGGGGTGCGTCAAAAAGCTGTCTAATCCAATTAGAGCGCGCACAGAGAGCAGTTCTAAAGGTTTGCACTTTCAAACCATATCATTTTCCCACAAATGAGTTATACCTATATTGTGAAATGCTCACCGTGCGAAAATTGTTCATACTGCAAACAGTGATTAGACGGCAAATCCATGATGATGTAAACAGAAGTTTGAGCATCAGATCGGATACTCAGACTAAAACACGCTCAAAACGTAGATATAAGGTTTCACGGAGTCATACAACTAAAACATCATTTGGCCAGAGATTTTACTACTTTCTTGGACACTATTTGTACAACAAATTAAACAAACAGCTAACAATTTATACTAAAAGCAAACACGAGTGTAAAAAAATAGTAACAAATTACCTATTAAAACTAAACTATGTGCAAACAAAAGCACAAATTCATCCTCTGTACTAAAATGTCTACACACACACACACACACGCGCACACGCACACGCACACGCACACGCACACGCACACGCACACGTACACGCACACGCACACGCACACGCACACGCACACGCACACGCACACGCACACGCACACGCACACGCACACGCACACGCACACGCACACGCACACGCACACGCACACGCACACGCACACACACACGCACACGCACACGCACACGCACACGCACACGAGCACGCTTTTTGACGGTAGTAGATCCACGCTGATTTCAGCATGAATGGGTCGGATCGTCCGGGGAAGTACTACCCTCTCATAGAAGATCGACTTAAGAGTAGTAGTATCCGTACTACTGCGTTTCGTTCGGTGAGTGAGAGCGCCGGAGGCCCAATTTCCCCCCTTTCCTCTGTCCTCACCTCCCTTATTCCCTTCCTCTAACCCCATTCCCAGCCGCCATAGTGGAGACCACCATACCAGCAATTTAAGACGATGGCTTTTAATATAGTGGCCGCCACTTCTGGATTCCACTGACTGCTTACTATCAGGCGGGGTGGAGTCACTTTGGTAAGCTATAATATAAAAAAAAAAAAAAACGCGCACGCGCACACGCACACGCACATGCACACGACACGCGCACGCACACGTGCACGCGCACACGCACACGCACGTGCACACGCACAGGCACACGCACACGCAAACGCACACGCAAACGCACACGAGCACGCGCACACGCACACACACACGCACACACACACGCGCACACACACACACCGCAGAACTTTTATGTAATTAACAAACTATTACTATTAGTCTGTAATTTCAACATCCCGCCATGTAATTTATGATGAAAATAAACTTTTATTATTATTATTATATTACATTACTTTAGTCTTATCTTAATACTCAGTTGCAAACTGCAGAAGAACGAATTTTGCTTCATAGACGGTATAAGAACTAATCGTTTCTCAATAAAAGTGTGGACTTCAAGGTGCATTTTCAAGCCTCTTTTTTGCGCGTAAGTTTTGGGACATTTTGGACAAGTATATAGTTTACCGTGTTAATTATTAAAATTGATGCGATTATTCGAAATCGATGATGAAAATGGCGCTGAAAAATACTTCAACAATAAATTTGTCAGGCGACATACGGTAATTTTCAAACGAATACAGTACCTAATTGAGGAACTAAAACCGAATTATGATGCAAAAAATCGGTCACGTGCATGTCGGGCCACGCAAAAGGGTTTCGTAGCAGTGTAGTTGCACAATATGCTTACCCTATATCAAGTGAGTTATATAAAACGGAGTCACATACCACCCATCTTCTGTAGAGGTAAATGATTTTACTGTATTAAAGATTTAGCAGATTTATTAAAAAAAATCTACTCAAAATGTTCCCGAGTATTTATACTATCGTAGGAAAATCTTGACACCGCGATTCAGAAACCTATAAAATCGTTTAACGCGATCTATTGGTGCAATCGGAACTAAATTCTTATTTAACTGATTTAGAAATACGTTTTGAAAGTTGATTAAGTATTACTCGATAACCTGTAAAGCCTGCCGCCATGATAGTTTTCCTTTTAAATTAATGATATAGATTATAATAATAATAATAATAATAATATTCTACCACATTCACACAGCGCCATCTAGCCCCAAATTAAGCAATTATATTTGCTTGTGTTATGGGTACTAAACAACTGATATACTACTTATATACATTTTCTTTTGTAAATACATACATATTATAGATAAATTACACCCAGACACAGAACAAACAATCATGCTCATCACACAAAGGTTTGTCCTGGGTGGGAATCGAACCCACGACCTCCGGCTTAGCAGTCAGGGTCACTAACCACTAGACCAACAGGCCAGTCAATTTTATTAGATTATATTATAATTTTTACACATTTCCAAATACAACGGTCGCGCTGGTTGGTCAAGGGGTGGACACTTGACTCTAACGACACCTCTTCTGATGGAGTAAACGAGAAAAAAAAATAACATCTAGCCCTGTCTTAGCTGTACGGGAGGTACTCTAAAAAATGATCTTTTTAAGTTTTAATTGTACTACTTTGCCGTCATGATTTATATGTATATCCATGCCAATGTTTAGCTTACTAATACCAAGTCTTTGTGCTGGGCCGCGGGCGGATAGACAGACAGACAGATAGATGGACGGACATAGCGAAACTATAACTTGTTGACTACGGAACCCTAAAAATGGTTAACTATCAATGTAGAGTTAGGACGAAAGAAACGGTAAATTGTTAACTGCACAAAATTGGTAGTATACCTACATACTTGTGATACATTATAATATATTATGCAAGAAATTAGAATCTACAATATATTTTACGTTTAGTTTTTATATTAATTTATCTATTTATCCAGCTATTATCCAAATACTTCCAAGAGCCTTTTTATTTTGCTTAATTAAAATCGTTTTTATTTTTGTAGAGTTCCTTATCCAAAGGGTAAAACGGGACCTTATAACTAAGACTTTACTGTCTGTCTGTTCGTCTGTCGTCAGGCTGTATCTCATGAACCGTAATAGTCAAATAGTTAAATTTTCACAGATGATGTATTTCTGTTGCCGCTATAACAACTAATACTAAAAAATAGGATAAAATAAATATTTAAGGGCGCTCCCATATAACAAACGTGATTTTTAGCTCGGTTTTGCTCGATATTGCTTATTATTTATACACCAGGCCGTATCTCATGAACCGTAATAGTTATACAGTTGAAATTTGTATAAATGATGTATTTTGTTGCTGCTATAACAACAAATACTAAAAAAACAGAATAAAATGAATATTTAAGGGGGCTCTAATACAACAAAGGTGATTTTTTGCTCGTAGATAACGGCAACAGGTAGACGCTTGAAATATTCACACAATATTTATTTATATATTCCATTAAAAAATAAATTAATTAATTAAAATATAACAAATATTTAATATACATAACAACATGTTTTTTTTGCCGTTTTTGTAGACAGTGGTACAGCAGTCTTCTCGCACTTGACCTGTGTTTTCTTTTTTTTTAAAAGACAACTCCTGTACTAGGACACGAGCCCTGTATCACGGGGAGAACCTACACGTACATACAAATACAAAAAATCTTTATTTGACTTTAACTTATATCTAGATTACAGTGCCGGTTTTGGTGAGTCTTTTTAGGTAAAATTATTTTCCTGTGTTAGGAGCCACTGCCCTTCATAGCAAGGGTAGATTATAATAAAACTAAGCCAAATACAAGTGTATTTGTGTGTCTGTATTGTGTGTACTATAGATACTATATCACTTTTTGTAAAATTGATTCAATGTCTTCATATGTTTTTAAACTTAAAAAATAAAGGCTACAAGGGATATGTTAGTTTTTCTTCTGGTGTTCTTAGAAATTGTAGGATCATAAGGCAGGGACAGATGCTGTTTAGTAATTGCATGAAGTTAATTATTATGAACATTATAATTATAAAACAAAATGAGTTTTTCTTTATTGATCAGGAATGTGTGAAGCTATTACGCTAACTTGGCAAGCCATTAATTGCTGATAACGGTATCATTATATAGCATTTAAAAACTCGTTATTATTAATTACAAAACGATAATTGATTATTACCCAAATGTTACATAAATGACATGGTTATTATTTCTTGACTGGAAAGTTTAGTCAGATCGTTGTAATTCTACCCTAATTAACTATTTTGCTATTTCTAATGGTTTTCTTTGTAGTAGTTTTTATTTGATTTAAAACAAAAAAATTGCTGCGTAACTTCAAGAAATACTTATTATAGTAAATCAATTTGTAATTGTCTCTAAACTGACAGATTTTTTTTGTTTTGTAGGTTGTTAGCTTTTGATGGCTTTCACAACATTACGCGACCCGTCAGTGAGAAGAAGGCTCTTAACCGTCGAAATTACTATTTATGGAAAATCACTGTTTTCTACTGTCTGTAGGTTTTTTCGCTTTCATTATCTGAACCACCCTACGCAACAGATTGAAACCTAGTCAATCTGATAAATATGAGTAGGTACGAGAGAAAGTATGCGTATGAGATTAAAGGCAAATAATGCATCTGTGTTTGCACAAACATTTGTGTATTATATCTAATAATATGTCTTCCTTTGTTATCTAATCGCCATTAAAACTGGCCTTCGTAGTAAAAAGTAATGAAATATGAAGATATGAATATATGAAGTTGTGTAATACTTTTTAATATAATAATATAAGTACCTGCCTCATGATGTTGTCGAGTGTCTTCAGCGTTACTATAATTACTAAAAATAATCATGACGAAGATTATGCCTGCAAAAAGAAATGAAGAAATTATGGAATTGCCCCAGTTAGCAGTAGACGGCGTGGCCAGCAGATGCCATGTGGTAATAAAGAAGGACAACATTGTAATACCTCATGTTTACTCACAATTATTGCTACCAATACAACATTTTCAATAAAATTATTAATAACCATTGCTGACCAACAGTACAAATACTAACTGGGTTGGTACATATGATGACATACATAAGAGGTAATTAAGCAAAATTTTGCTATGCTAAACCTATCTTTAAAATAAAGTTATGTATGTGTAATTAGTTGGTAAACAAATGAATTAAATTTATTTAGGTTTCCTCAAACATCATCTGTGCCTCTAGGGACACTAATGTTGAAAATTTCATGGAATTACAAAGACCTGTCGGATGCAAGGAAACTCGACACTGGTAGTAAAGCTCTTAATAAGTTGTTGACCTCACAAAGCTTAGTAAACCCGCTTTATCAACGCAATAAAGTTTATATCATCACGTCTTGAAATAGATATTGTAACTAGGAGAAGCCAAAAGAAGTAATTAAATCTAAATCAATCTTATGTCTACGTCGTATTCTTGACAAGGTTTTGAATCATTAAGTTTAATTTTTTTGTACTAATTGGTGGTTACAGGCTTGATTTCTATCATTTAATATAGCAAAAGGTTGGTAAAACATACCAGTGCCTATCCGTCGGGATATCGTCGTGGCGCTGTATGTATTGTATCCTGTTTATATGTAATCGTATTATATCGAGGTTATGTGCAATAAATAGACATTATTTAAATATGTATGTTTTTATTTTTGAGTATATACACAATATACGTAAGTAGTACAAAAATACGTAGGTATACTTAACATAAATGTAGAAGAAACAACATTAATATCTGCGAAAAAGTTATTTACGTAATTATTGTCCCGAGAAGAATGTTGTGTAATATGAACAGTAGGTACCTACATACAGCACCCGTAGTACAGTTTAGATATCATAAGGTTACCGGTGACACGGAAACAGATTATTACCCCAGTTGAAGTCTTTACAAATTTAGCTCTTAGCCCCTCGGCCAATGAGTCATTTATGACTGTCTATTAACTTCTGCACATAATATACGTACTAAATTACCTTTAACTTTATGAATTATAAAATTACGCCTAGTAAACTTAATTCTCTTTGTCTAAGCCGGGCTTACTTGGCTCGGGCCTAGTGTAGTGTGGGTACTAATATCAAACAGGGATTCTATTTGTAACAGACACAAACTTGAAACTTTATAGTTTTGCTAGCAGAAATCGTAGATAAAAGGCCGCCCATTGTGCTGTCATATGTGTCATAAATGGCGTACATTAAATAAATAACATTTCAATGTCATGTACAAATGATTATTTTACTACTTACCGCAACCTTAAACGTTGAATAAATCAAATGTCGAGCCTAATATTACTTACCTATCTACCTTATTAGATTATATTTAAAACATATGTAACTTTACAATAGGTCTTAAAGGTGTAACATATTTATAAATATCTTTAAATGATGCTAAAAGGTAATTCAAAACAGGTACTAAACATTGGAAGATAAATAAAAACTTCCAAAGTAGTATCTAATCTAAATCGATCGATTGAATAAATAAATAAGTATTTTCTTTTTAAAAAAAACCTCTAAAAAGTTTTATAGCCACAGAGTAAAACCAATATTAGATTACATTCAAGAAGCTGGTAATTTTATTGAGCTACATAATAAGACATGCAGCATAAGGTAAACATAAAAGTTCTAAACAGAATGTAGGTAAGCACTTGACACTTGACAGAAATCTGCAAGCCTTTGAGTCACCATTCTATTACCCACAAAACAATAATATTATGCCGGTATGAAAAATACTCATACCTCTTGTATGCTTATAATAGGTACATAACATAAATCACCGATAACATTATAGTTTATTACTTTGTTACATGAAATTGAAATAGGTATTATGATTATAATAATAAAAAAACAATAACGCTAAATAAGCTAAATATTTGAAATTAACGTATATGTGTATTATAAATATTAGTAATTATGTACAAACTGATAATATTGTTATTATATTGAAGAAGGTAAGCCGGTTAACATAGAATAATAATTCAAAATTCTATTAAATATTTACACGTAGGTCTGTCGATATCAGTAACCGATATAAAAATTTTCCTCATACTGCATTCCATTAATTAATTTCCCAAACTGTTCTAAGAACACGTCAACGCAGCATCAACAATTCTTAATCGATAGCAGATAATAATTGTTTACAATGACTCGCTAGGTGGCCTCTGGTCGACAACTCGTATTATTTAAAAGAAATCCGCGGCGAGAACCTGTTAGTATCGATCTAGTGCCTGACAGAGATACTGCTGTGAACATGAAGCTTCTATTATGCAGTGAGTTCATTTATTTTATTATTTACACACGATATTAATACATACCTTGAAGTAAAATATTAACGCCGATATTCTTATTAGATGATAATTAATAATTAATGATCAAAACTTAAGTTTAGATTTTTTTGTACAACTACCGGTGTGTGATGCGAGTGACCTTCGTAACCTTTAAACTATAACACGTATGAGATATTATTAAACATTTGTTTTTTTGCGTTTAGTTTACATACTTTAATTGTTTAAGGTCATCGAGTTAAAAACAATGTTACATCATAGCTGTCCACTTCAGTATACGTAATTATTTGACCCTCGTATGTTGTCAGTTGAATTTTAAGTGTCGTTAAAACAAATCTGGTCGTCTAACAAACCTGATGATCAAGGTAATGCTGGGATTCCCTAACATAAACATAAACGTTAATATTAACCGACCGGTTTTCCTGTTCATTGTTTATACCTACTATTAATGGACACTTCTATCGACATTGTTGCTACGTGTTCGATTTGTAACTTATCGACAACAAACTTGGGTAATACCCAAATTAATTACATAAATAAAATAACGTAGCAAAGTATACCTACATTATGATCAATAAAGCATATAATATTAAGTAAGTTCATCCAATACTAGCTTTGGCAATGATTTAAAAATACCAGGCGCTAGATTGTAGTCATAATTCTATTTAAGTAATATTAAAATGAATCGTATTAAATTGCAACGTTTCATTGAGAAGATATCCTCGTAATGCTCTTAAAGCTATTGTATTCACAAGTAATTAGTGTTTTTGCTACATCTTCATACATTGTACAAGGAAGTATTTAACTACTTCACAATTGTCTAGACCTTTAAGTTATAGAAATCAATCTGAATTTAGATGAGCTCACACTTTGTTGATGCAGGTTAAATTTAGAATCATTGCATTGTTATAAACAACAATTACTGTAATATAAACATTATTTAGTAGATCCTTGTTGGTTATAAATGGAATCGACCGAAAAGTACGTACTACCCTCTCATCGATTATCTGCGTAAAATAATTACGACTTTCCTCACTATTGGTCTACCTTTTTTTACCTTTCCCATACTTGCATAAGTAGGTAATGCGATATTCCACATTACCTAAAAATATCTCTAAACTAAGTAATAGGGTTTCCCATATTTTAAATAGCACTCGTTAAAAATGCAAATCACACCATACCGACGAGTATTTTTTATAATATATTTTTATATTTTCTAAAAATAAAGCTGTTTTATGCGTGTGCTAGCAAGGTTATTATCCAATGAAAATAACTAAAGTTTTAAAGCGTTTTGACCTTTATGCAACAGCATTCGTCGCAACGTTAGCATATGTGCGCTGCAGAGATTGATTTTCAATTCAGATACGCTTAGTTTTTCCACTCAAGAAAGGTTTAACAGAAATCATGTCCAACGAAATTCTCATTAGCATTAGAGAACTTAACTTACGAAATGAAGAAATACTTCTAGCTTTAATGATATCAATTAGGTTAAAGAAATATCTTTGCTGCAACGAATATTATTACTGATATATTCTAGTACCTCAGACCTACATTTATTTTCCTTTATTTTGTCTACCTTATTACATAAAATAGATCGATGACCTATCTAATAGTTCTTTTATCGATAAAATCAATGGGAGCGAAGCGAAGATATAAAAACGAAATACTTTTTAAATAAGTTTTAAGGGTATTTTATGTAAAAGTAAAAATATTGTTATTTGCATTGTTGTGTTTAAAATTCATTTTTCTTTCTTTTAGTATTTGCCCTAGTGGCAACAGCCATGTCGGACACAGACTTGGAAGCTACGCTGAAGTCGGCTAACGACCAATTCACCGCCAACATGTTCCAGGTATGACTCAAAAGTAATAACACCAAATGAGTCAAGAGGCATATGAAATAATATTAGACATCTTTGATGCTGAATTTCAAAAATTAAGAAATAATTATACAGATCACCATATCGATTGCTGTTAATTTTCATTATACACAAATTTATATAATCCACAAATATTTGTTTTGTTGTGTTTGTTAATTAAATGTTTGTAAAGTCCCTCGTGATTTGGCTTTCGAAATTCCTTTATGCGAAGTTTACTTTTACATAAACATGTATGTTTGTTTCCTAACGCAATTTTTTTAGTTTGAAGAAATTCGTGACATAGTTAACTTTAGTATTGATTCTGATAATAACCTACTATAAAAACAATACGGTTTAAAATCATGCTATGTTAGAAGGCCAATCTATAAAATTACCCCAAGATTTACCCATCCGTCAATTTGGAACTTTATTTTAGGAAAAGGAATTTAATGATTGTGTTGTTCGTGTTTCTTTTTGCTCTTCAATGCCTAATTTGAAAATAAGAAATGTATTTTACCAAACTTATCAATTTTGCATTATAAATGTCAATGCAATCAGGTTTATATAAATACAACCGAATCGGCATATTTTGAAGTCCAGGTTTCCTCACGATGTTTTCCTTCACCGTAAGCCAGTAATATAGCGAACTGGCTCTAGATTAATTGCCTGACTTCATGTAATTTTGACTTTCATAAGCATCATACTTTATGATCAAAATTAAATAAATGCTTTGACTTTGACGTTATCTATATCTACTATTATATAAAGCGGAAGAGTTTGTTTATTTGTTTGATCGCGCTAATCTCTGGAACTACCAGTCGGATTTGAATTATTCTTTTTGCGTATGATAGCCCAGTTCTTGAGGAAGGTTGTAAGCTATGTAATATCGCGCTACTGGCGACGGGGGCACAGAAGTAAGCAAAGACGCGGGTGAAACCGCATCGGCAAGCTAGTCCAGGATAAAGATAGAAAGTACATAATATTATACATTTGAAAAATTCGCGTTGTTACTCGCTCGGATTTGAACCGACGACCTCGTGTTACGTTTAACCGCTTCGTAAGAGTTTAAACCTAAACCATCCTACCCAAATAAAACAACCTAAACCACTGAGCCATCACGACACGCAAACAAAGTAGTGATTTTAAATAACCGAATTGCACTAAGTAAATATTTTTACCTCTCTTATCGATTTATATTGAAGAGATTTTCAATTTACAAAAATTATTGCGTAGTAAAGTACAAATACTAAAGCATAAATAGTACCTGTAGTACTGTAACTTTAAATAAAAATTCCAACTTTATATTATCAATAAAATAAAACTAAGGATCTCAACAATAACAACAAACTTGGTACCATAGTCGGCTTTGATTAATACATTATACGAGTAAGTACAGTTGTAGGTACTGTTGTATGCCTGTGTATTTTGACTTTTGACATTAGCTTGATCGTTAGATCTAGCTACTAACGATCATTGAATTTCCAGGAAGTAGTTAAGAATAATGAAGACAAGAGTGTGGTGCTGTCAGCGTACTCAGTATTGTCACCTCTCGCACAACTGGCTCTCGCATCCGAAGGAGCATCGCATGATGAAATTCTTAAAGCCATTGGTTTTCCCAATGACAACGTGGTAAGTATTTTAATAAAAAACTATTCCATGTAAATATAGACATATTTACATAGAGCTAGTTTTTTGTTTCAACGTAACATAAACAAAATGCGTATAACAAATTTTAAAGAAAAGATAATGAGATATGACTCACTGGCATAATAAAGTAGGTATCAACAAAAATGTGACTTGCAATACAAAATTGTAACTATTACTTTATTATTTTCAGACGAAGGCTGTATTCGCCGATGCGACCAAAAGAATAAGGGCAATTAAAGGTGTTGAACTTAAAGAAGCAAATAAAGTGTACGTTCGCGACGGTCTCCAGCTAAATGACGAATTTTCTGCCTTGTCCAAGGAAATTTTTAATTCAGAGGTTCAGAATATTAACTTCAGTGAAAAGAAGAAGGCTGCTGACGAGATCAATGCTTGGGTATGTATTCTCTTCTTTATATATTTATATCCACTAAAGTGATTCCACTCTGCCTAATGGTACCAATCAGTGAACTCCAGATACGGAAGACACCATTCCTAAAGCCATCGTATCAAACTGCTAGCATGATAGCCTCCACTGGCTATACTATACTTCATTTAAATAAGCGAAATACCTATATTTACAAATTCAATACAACTTTTTTATTTCTTAGGTTGAAGATCACACAAACAAACGTATCAAGGACTTGGTGCAAGAAAACTCTATCGTCGATGGCACTGCTGCTATCCTTGTTAATGCTATTTACTTCAAGGTATTCATTTTTATTTCTATCTTATGATTCGAGCTGTTCTGGATTAGCATTTCTTTCGATATTGTAACTTTTTTGTACTGTTTTTTTTATCATAGTTCAGATTTTCGATTCACGGTATTATATACATGTGTCAATAATGTCCAAGATAATCTTAGTTAATGCATATGACTTTAGGACTGTTAGATTTAACAACCATTCTTCTTCATGGTAAAGAGGTGGTACAGTTTGTAGGGTCCAAGAATGCTGAACACTATCTGCTTTGCCATTAGAATGATATTATATTAGTATTTGCAAAAAAAATGTAACTCATATCATAACACACAAGTTTAACAGTGCACATATTTTTAACGATGATTTTACTTTAATTCTTTAATTTTAAATTTAGGGAAAATGGAAGAACCCGTTCAAGGTTGAACAGACTAAAGATCGTGATTTCCACATCACCAAAGATAAAACTATTTCTATTCCAATGATGTATCAAAGTGATGATTTCAAATATGGCGAAAGTGATGAATTAGATGCCAAGGTAACAACTCATATACAAATTTATATATCTTTCTACGAGTATATATTTGATGGCAACGATAGTGACAAAAACTTTTGTGTTTCAGATTCTAGAAATGGCCTATGAAGGAGATGAAACATCGCTTGTTGTTGTACTGCCAAACAAAATTGATGGTGTTAACGAGTTGGTTGGAAAACTCCGTGACTCAGCAGCTCTAAACAAGGCTATTGAGAATTTGTCTTCCCAAGAGGTCCAAGTCACTCTTCCTAAATTCAAGATCGAAACAACTACTGATCTCAAAGAAGTACTCACAAAGGTAAATGATGACACGAAATTTTAAACTTTTTGAATTTATTTTCATATTACTTACCTCTCTCAAAGAGACAAAGTTTACTACATAAATAGTGTTACTTAAATTGTCGTATTTTGCATTTCAGATGAACGTTGACAAACTATTCACACCACACCAAGCACAATTGACGCATTTGTTAAAAGGAATCGATCAAGATTTGTATATAAGTTCCGCTACACAGAAAGCGTTCATCGAAGTCAACGAAGAAGGTGCCGAGGCAGCTGCTGCTAACCGTATGTATAACCTTTCTTATGGAATCTTATTTATCATCACATAAAAGTAATACCTACCTTATTTACAGACCATAAATACTTAAAGGTAATTCTAGTCAATATCAAAGCAAACAAAATAATTTTTGGTACCGATTTTTCGCTCAATGTGTGTATTTCACTGTAACACTTCAAACGCTAGTTTACAATGTGGTTGTGATAAAAGTCATTCATTTTTATAGATCAAGGCAAAACTGGCTACGCTATTGATAGCTATAGTTTCTAATAAAAAACTAGTAGTAAAATATAATAATATATATTATTAATATACGAAGTAAAATTAGCAGCATTCTGACTTAAAATTAAAACGGTATGTCCTCTTTTAGATTTTAATTTACTCTTCCTGTTAAATATACTGTTGCAATATTATAGTAAAATAATATTATTTAAAATAATACGTGTTAAAATAGGCGTAAATCTTTGAAGTTAAATACGTACGCGTTTACTATGATTTCTAACAAAGTAAATAAAATAAAATAAATAAAATATGCGATATAGCTTTCATAGAACTTCAAAGTAGTAGTACTTACTAGTACATTGTCTATATTTATCTATCTATACTAATCTAAGCTTTTGTAATTAGTGAACATGTTACTAGACAAATGTAGTTACGTCAAACCGATGTTTATCAACCACTTTACGACCAGCGCTTGTCGTTGAATAGAAGCTTGAGATTCTAAGATATTATAATTACACTTGAAATTCATTTGTGCATGATACTTTTTGAATTAGTTTTATAAACTTATATTTTACATATTTATTTATTATTGTATTGCAGATTTTAACGCCATTACACGTTCTGGAAAACATGTTTTACATTACGTCCAATTCAAGGCTGATAAACCATTTTATTACGCTCTGAAACAAAATGACATAGTATTGTTTAATGGAGTATTTCGCTCTTAGGTGTTAAGTAGGTATTACTTAATACAGTCAGCAGGAGTTTGCATGTTTTTTTTAAATACTAAATTAAAGTATAGATACTAATTATTACCAATTGCACGTCAGACGTAGGCAAAATAATTCACATGAATTGGAATCAGCATTGGAGATACTCATACCGCCATTAAAACGAGCTTTCTGCAATATTTAAGTCATAGCGTTTCTTTGTTATTAGTTACAAATAAGCGCTGTTACAGCTTTAAAGAACTGAAATATATTTATTTAATAAGTATATACGAGTATATAAGCATTCGATCTTTATTTTTATTTTAATCAAATACCCCATTAATTACCCCATTAAAAAAAATTAAAACGAAATACTACGAATTACAAATATATATTTAAAAAAAACAAACCATTTATCTGTAACAATTTTACTTTTACAGAATTGATTGAGTATGATAGAATCTTCGTTATACCGCGCAAATTTGAGGCAAATCATCCATTCGTGTTCATCATAAAACAGAAAAACATTGTTCTTTTTAGTGGTGTTTTGCAGTTTTAGGTATCAATATTTTGTATAGATTGAATAGGTATTGCACGAAATTTTGTAATTAACTAAATTTATGTGTTATTTTTCTTCGTCGTTGCCTACAATTCAATTATTTATATATATATATGTACTCGTATATGTATTATTATATCAATAGCCCGTTTCCAAAAAGTACAGCTGATAAGTAGCTACTGTCAAAGAAATGAACGCGAGATCAATCTTCTAGCATCAAGCACCAAGCATATCAATAAATATATTCAGGAGTATAAAAAACAAGTTAATACAAGTGCAAATGTCAGTCAAAACAATAAAACAGTTGCAACCTAACCTAACCTACGCAGTCAGATAAAATATAATAATATGTAAAACTGTTTAAAAGAATAACACAAATTATTTATTCATCTTTATTACTGAATTCGAGAGCACAGGTTTCAAAAACAACCAAACCATTATTTGTCAAACGCATTCTAAGCCGAAGGTACAAATTGTCATTAAATTAATTTATTGTTAATTTAGTAGTAATCTTCTAGTAATTCGTTTTTCTAGAAGTAACACAACCTAGTGTCATCATCAGACGTGCGCAAAATAATTGACATGAATTGGAATTAGCATTGGAGGATCTCATACCGCCAATAAATCGAGCTCTCTACAATATTCAAGTCATAGCATTTCTTTGTTATTAGTTATAAATAAGCGCTGTTATAGCTTTAAAGAACTGAAATATATTTATTTAACAGTATATATATAAGCATTCGATATTCATTTTTATTTTACTTAACCACTGCATAGGTTCATTTTTACTCCGCAAATTTGAA
This sequence comes from Parascotia fuliginaria, assembly GCA_963082885.1. Lineage (NCBI taxonomy): Eukaryota > Metazoa > Arthropoda > Insecta > Lepidoptera > Erebidae > Parascotia > Parascotia fuliginaria. The sequence goes on along the minus strand of OY720176.1, from coordinate 13,481,731 downwards.
ATGAATCATCCATTCGTGTTCATCTTAAAACAGAAAGACATTGTTCTTTTTAATGGTGTTTTGGTGTTTTCAAGTCCTAGGTATCAATATTTTAGAAAAATTGAATTGGTTTTGCACGAAATCGCTATCATCTGTTTCAACGGTGCTTTGGAAGACACAAAATGCATGCAAAAATCAAAAATTTATCACCATTATTTTAGTAGGTAGGATATTCTATTCTTTAGAAGCCTCAAAATAAAATCACTTAATATTGGTGTCCGTAATAGGGACTGCAAAAAAAATAACACTATGTATTAACAAATAAAGTATGTAAGATGGCAACGCTCAAAGTACTGAAATTATGAATAGGTCAAATTAAAGAAGACCAAATTATACGTTAATAAAAACTTAGTACTTTTATCATAATAGCCAAAACATCAGTACATCATATATCATATATCTTCCCCTTACGGCAAAATCTCTATTGTACCAAAGACTAATATAACCTAAAGCGATGCAAATAAATTAGGTATAACAGGTATTCATATTAAATTATAGAAGATCTTCTGCTTTTAATTTTTTTACAGTTTTATGGTATATAAATCATTCACTACATTATTTTCGATTCTTTTATCGTACCATACTTCATTTTATCGAATTTTAAATATGTCATTCTGCATGCTGACGCAAATTTTATTGTAACTCTAAAATAATCTGTGACTTCAGATATTTTGACTAAGTTTCTTTTCAAATGTTCTTTCTTCAATCATTCTAACTGTAGCAGGTATTGTATAAGTAACTTAAATGATAATAATATGATACCTGATAATATGATATGACCTGAAAGATCTTTTAGTATAATCAAAAAGTATATTTAATGGGATTTCAATTTATTTCTTCCAAATTCTTTGATTCTATTTAACCTTATTTGACTCTAAAATATCATGATAGTTTAGTTCTAATTTTGAAAATGTTCTTTTTCTAATTTTGCATTTAGTAAAAACATAATACAGATTGGTCACATAAATATGCAAACCTTCTAAAATATTTTTTGCTATAGGTATTCATTTTATTCTCTTTAATTTTCTACACTACGCTTGCTGTACCAAAAATTATATTTTTTGCAATAAATACAAAAAATCTATATTATTTTGTACATAATTAATAAAATATATGAAACATACAACTATCCAACTATCATATTCAGATATATTTTAAACTCAAATAAAGATGCGTGTTTGAAGATTTTGTGACATTCTAACTTAATCGTTACTCTAAGCACGCATCCCTAAAACATATTCAGGAATTTCTAAAATAATTTTCGACGTTCCAGAATTCGGTATTACGTATCTGAGCGCTTTTATATCCGAACCTCACATTTTTAATGCGGATCATCCCTTCGTGTTCTGTCTAATGGCGAAGAATAACATTCTATTTAATGGAGTCTACAGATCTTAGGTACCTGGTAAATGATGGTACCCTACACTACGCACTTGATATTTTATTTAGTATGCTATTAGCACGATGTAATTAAACATAAAGAAGCACGTGGTTAAAACAATACACAAAATGCAAGCTACTGGTGGATGGGTCTTCCAAAACTGCTCGCTAGGGGAAACAGTTGTTATGTTCGAGATGCTTTTATCATTAATCAGTGATGATGGATAGAGCATGTTTATTGGTACTCTTAGAACATTGAATGGCGAACTTTTAAGTTGTGTTTGGTATTATTTATTTGAATAATATATAATCTAATATATTTAGGCACAGAAAAAAAAATTACTCAACGGTGGTGTAGACTTTACTAGTTCAACCATTGGTTTACAATGACGGCAGTCAAGAGGCGTCAGACAAATCATTCAAGACTGGACGAGCTTCTGTCAGTCCTGTGTCGGATAGTTTTTCCAGCGCATTTTATGATAAGAATGCTGGAACTGAATCTGCTTTAGGAAACGTGGCGATTATATCGAAAAAGACTAAAATGTTACGTTTGGAGAAGGCTTGTATCCAGCAGAGGATGACTTTTGGCTGCGATGATGATGATGACATACAAACAAACATGACTGACCGATGTGTAGAGTAATTTTTGCCGATATCTACTCCGTTATCGCGCTATCTTTTTATATCTATCTACTTTTAGTTTAGTTTTAATAATAGAAAAATGTAAAAAAGAGATCTACGTAAACACCTTTTCAAAAAACAAAATTTGCTTTTAAAACACTTTACTTTTTATTCTTGGCCCTTTCAGAGTTTGGTTTTTCAATTACAAGTGTTTATGTTCCGACCAACGAGAACATATTTAATGCTGATCATCCGTACGTGTTCTTCTTAATGCAGGAAAAGAACATTTTATTCAATGGAGTCTATAGATCTTAGGTATCGTACACAATATTACGACTTGACTTCGAAACTTTAATCGACTTCTTTCAATAGTCTTTATAATTTCATCGCATGCTATCACATTGAAAGTCAATGGATACTATTTCCTGCGTACCTATTGTTTTGTCTATTAGTCTGTCTAGCATGCCGCTTTCTAAATATAATTTAGCGTGAAGTAAGTGTAGACACTTAGGTAGTGTTTTGTGCCGTTATGATTTTAATAAGCAAATATAGTCTAAAAAAAATTACATAAAATTTAATAATTTACGAATAAAATACATAGGTACATAGGTACCTACGTATTTTATTCGTCATATGAAATACCCACAATTAATTATTTACCATGAAACGTGTGGCTATTGGATAACAATTAGTCCAGATGAACAGGACCTATTAATTTTTGTTCATGTTTGTGTTTAAGTTAAAAATTAATTTAAAAATATTTTATTTTCAAGCACTAGACCCGATTTTATACAAAAAATTTAATAGCACATATAAATTAAAACACATACTTAAAATTGAAAGTCAAATTAAATAAAAAATCACATTGCACATAAAATATAATTACACATATCAATGAAATAAAACAATACTAATTAATTAAACAATATTTTAATATTTATCAATGACATTTGTCCTACATTTTGTTAGATTTGACTTTATTGTCATGAAAAACTGTTATTAAATATTTGACTTTACAGAGTTCGCGATAGGACTTGGAATGGCTTATATCCCATATCGACCACCAAAAACATTTACGGCTGACCATCCGTTTGTATTTTTCTTAATGCAAGAGAAGAATATTTTATTCAATGGAGTGTTACGATCTTAGGTATCCGAACAATATTTGCATGTTGCAACTTATGTTAGTACTTAACTCATGACTGTAGTTGAATGTATCTGTGTCTTTAATTGGTATTTGTTGTGGGAGATTAAAAATGGTTCCGTTTTGTTATCTGTTTACTCATATATAAATACTGACCCAAATTACTTCTGTTTTGAAAGGCTTTGTATGAATTGTGTCCTAATGTAACAAGTTGTATGTGTTATATACGATACTATTCATACAAATCGATGTTTAATTTAATTACAATCAATATAAATATTTCCTATTGCATATAAAATGATTACGAATAGTTACTTGAACCGTGTTCCTTTTAATATGCGTCAAAATTCGTAGATCTTGCAGCCTTCGCTCTTAGAACTCAATGAGGTATTACTATTAGCCGATATACGGTAATGTCTAGAAATGATTTTTTTGACTATTAAACTGCCCATTATACCTTCATATTCTTTTTGAACTTTGATAATAATTGAGTTTCGGACTTTAGCTTATATCGATATTCTTCTTAATGTTCTCCTTGTTCTAATAATTTCCCGTGCACACCGATTTACATTTTTGTAAAACCGGTGTGAAATATAAGCCCTACAATAGTTTGTTGGTCAATTTTATTATTATTTGATTTTACAATTCATGCGTTTTATACTTTGTGTTCTTTACTATATAGAATATACACGTTTAAAAATAAAAAGCTAAAAGCGTAAGCAATTTTTCTAAATTCCAAATCGACTTTTAAAACACTTTATCTTTTATTTTTGACTGGCCTGTTGGTCTAGTGGTTAGTGACCCTGACTGCTAAGCCGGAGGTCGTGGGTTCGATTCCCACCCAGGACAAATTTTTGTGTGATGAGCATGATTGTTTGTTCTGTGTCTGGGTGTAATTTATCTATAATATGTATGTATTTACAAAAAAAAAAATGTATATATGTAGTATATCAGTTGTTTAGTACCCATAACACAAGCAAATATAATTGCTTAATTTGGGGCTAGATGGCGCTGTGTGAATGTGGTAGAATATTATTATTATTATTATTATTATTTTGGACATTTCAGAGTTTACTTTTGCGCTAACAAGTGCTATACTTCGTCCGATCAAGCGGAACATATTTAACGCTGATCATCCGTACATGTTCTTCTTAATGCAGGGGAAAAACCTTTTATTCAACGGAGTCTATCGCTCTTAGGTATCATACACAGTATTACGGCTTGTCTTTGACTTCATATTGATTTAATTTCATCGCATGCTAACACATTGAAAAACAATAGATACCTACAATTTCCTGCGTACCTATTGTTTTATCTATTAGTTTTGCCTAGCATGCTGCTTTCATTTTACATAATATTAGTGGGAAGTACATGAAAGCTGAAGGCATGAAGGTGCTGCTTTTATACTGTTACGATTTTATTAAGCAAATATACTCAAATTTTATTCGTTATAGGAAATATCCACACTTGTTTACCATAAGATGTGTTACCGACCGTAGACCAGTTGCTTGATATAGATTAGACGCCTATTGGATTAACTTTAGTTCGATTGAACTAAATTTACGACTTTTGTTAATACTTGTATTAGTCTAAATATTAGATGCCATATATTTTATTTTAATTACTTTTATTAACATGAAACAACTGCTATCTATTATTTGACTTCACAGAGTTCACGATACTACTTGACATGGCTTATATCCCATATCTACCACCAAAAACATTTACGGCTGACCATCCGTTTGTATTCTTCTTAATGCAAGAGAAGAATATTTTATTCAACGGAGTGTTTCGATCTTAGGTATTTAAACATGTAATATTTGCATGTTGCAACCTATTTTTGTACTTAACTTATGAAAAAATTTTAATGCCTATAATTCATATTTTGTTGTGGGAGAATAAAACGGTTCTCTTTTTTTGTGTTTACTTAAATATAACATTATATATGAAACGATTATATACAAATCGATATTTTGTTTTTACGTTAGGTGACCTCACATATCACAATTTAAATATTAAATCCTTCGCTCTTAGAATTCAATGTAGTCTATTAACTGATATAGACGTAAACTCGTTCACTCTTAGAACTTAATGTGGTATATTCTTTTATCATAGACGGACACTTACATTTATTTAACTAGTACGTTACCTAAGCCAAGCAGAAGCTAACTCAAATTTCTTTACGATGTGCTAAAATCTGTGATAATTAAGCTGTGATAATTAAATTAAAAAAATTTCTTATAATAAATAAATCACAAAACTCTCCTTCTATTCATGCTGTTCTTTCTGCAACTTTATTTATACTTGTTTTTGTCCAATGAATATAATATCATGTTATTATTAGCTTCCCTGGATTACCTTGTTCAACACGTAAAAGAACATTATAAATAATGTTTTTGCATTACAGAGCTCTCAATGTTAGTCAGTAATACTTACCGGTCATACAAACCACCAAAAAGTTTTATGGCGGATCATCCGTTCGTATTCTTCTTAACGCAGAAGTACAATATTCTATTCAATGGAGTATTACGATCTTAAATTACACAAAATTTTAATAAAATGGCAAGTCTTATCCCAGGCTTTAAATCTGTAATATCTATCTTATGGACTAGTAAAAGTTCAAAGTTGTTAAACTTTTGTATTACTTTACTATGGTAAAAATACGCACATTAAATTGTACTGTTTTTTTGTAAGCATTCAAAATTTAAAACAATTAAAAAAGTTTATATAAGTTGTAAGTTCACATTCGTTGTTTTACATAAGATATACTATTCCATCCCAGAAAATAAGATAACCGTAGTCTCTGTGCTTAGAATCCCTGTTGATGGCTGCAGTAAGAAACGTGGGTAAAATTGCTGCCAGTTTCTTGGTACCTATTTTCTTAGTTACGTTATCTACGGAAAAATTGAAAAACTTAAAACCAAAGATCACACGGCCAAAACTAAAACTAACTGAATATTTTTGGCATTACAGAATTTAGTATATTACCTGCAAGTGCTCCTGTCATATTTAATCCACAAAGATTTACTGCTGATCATCCGTTCGTGTTCTTCTTAGCGCTAAAGAAGAATATTTTGTTCAATGGAGTCTTCCAATCTTAGGTATCCCATGCTATCTGATAAAGTTGCCTGACGAGCTCAATTTTTAACAGCCTCTTCTTTTATTCTTTGAGCATCATGTGCTCAGCTTTTTAATTAAGGAATGTGAACATTTTCTGGTCTGATATTTTTATGCTTCTCGGTGCTATGACTATAAATGCATGAAATTTACTAGCTCTTCACCTATTTTACATTATTTTAAATTTTATATACACCCATACATGACCAAATTGACAATTTAATAGGATTGTAGTAATATTGTTTAGACTTTTATATCCTTTGTACAAGTCGTGCATTTTAGCTTTTATGAGATTAATATTGTATAAATAGCATTTTATAATGACTAGAAAAATATGGTGGTACTTGATTTGTTAGTATTCACAGTATTTTGGTAATAATATTCTCAAGGCATCCAGTACTGCACTTAGGCTTCTTAGAAAGTGAGGATTTTGCTAAAATAATTTGAAAGGCTATTGATAATAGGTTACGTACGATATGATAAATCCCTTAGGGTGATAACGACACCCGCATGAAGAGACGTTTCTATAGTCTAGACTGATCACGCGGCTGAATCTAAAACTTAAAGTTAGACTTTAATATAAGTAATAAAATTTACTTAATAATTAATTAATAACTAGATAATTAATAATTCTTTGGTATAATGGTTTTATTTACTTTTAAGTCATGAAAAATATTTAACTTGTAGCTAATATTTTTGGCATTACAGAGTTTACCATATTTCCTGAAAGTGAAGTCGTAATATTTAATCCTCAAACATTTACTGCTAATCATCCGTTCGTGTTCTTCTTAGCGCTGAAGAAGAACATTTTGTTTAATGGAGTCTTCCGATCCTAGGTATCTTAACCTATCTTATAATGTTGCCTGACTGAACTAAGCTCAACAGTCAACCTGCCTCCTCTTCTCTTTTATTCTTTTCGCTTCATATGCTTATATATAGCTTATGAATTACGGCATGTGCACATTTTCTTGGTGGTTTGGCAGTACTCTTATCGGTGCAAATTTAGATGCATGAAAATATTTCATGCGTAGGAGGGATAGTTAATTACGCTTCGACGACGGGATAAAGCATATACATATTAGGAAACGATTCCACAAATCGATATTAAGTATTCACTTAGTTACCTCTAAGGACACCTATGTAAACAGATGGTTCTATATTCCACACAAAAGATCACGCGGTCAAATCTAAAACTTAAAGTACATTCAACAATCAACTTATCTATAATTTAGTATCTAGTCTTTGGCATAATGATGATTAAATTTACTTTTTCGTCGTATATATCATATTTAACTTGGCAGCTAATATTTTTGGCATTACAGAATTGGATTTATTAATTCCTGAAAGCGATGTCGTCATAATTACGCGATTAACATTCATTGCTGACCATCCGTTTGTATTCTTCATAACGCTGAATAAGAACATTTTGTTTGATGGAGTCTTCCGATCTTAGGTATCTTATAATGTTGCCTCACGTGCTCAACATCCATCTCTCTCTCTTATTTTTAGCTAACATCTTTTTTCTGGATTATTTATACCTATATGTTGCAATAAATTATATAATAAAGGGATATCCATGTTTTGCTAGTGCATGAAATGTTTATTATACCCATTTTATATTATGTACTAAGTGTTTATTGACTGTGGTTATTTAAAATTGTATGTGCATCACGAAATTTAATATATGTAATATTGTTTAAACTTTTAAATTATTTGTTATGGACATTCATAAAATTAATAACATTTGAGAATTTAAATACTTGAATTAAAAAAATTTGCTCTTTATATCTCTTATTCTTTGACATAATAGATTTAGCTTTACTGTTTCATAGTTAGTAGCTAATACATTTAGAATTATAGACTTTACTGCGAATTCTTTCGTCATAATAAAGCCAAAGAAATTTACTGCAGACCATCCGTTCTTACTTAGGATGGTGATTATGGGCTATTTAAACGTCACGCGACACGATATTGAGTGTTAGCACTAAAGTATCAATACAGTTTAATATAATATGTATTACTTGTGAGATACATTGTGTTTTCATGCGATGGCCAAGTCAATCTATTTATTTAAAACATAAAAGATTCTTAATATTGATATGGTCACTTTAAGATGTTGTTAGGTTAGCTAATTACATAGGTAATGACTTAAGACAGAAGGTCCCTTAAGTAGAGGCTAAATAAATAAACTGACTTGGTATTACATGGATATCACAACTTTTTACGGTAGAAGAAATGAGTTGCGAGACTTTTTTACAATTTGTTTTTGATGGCATAATGTTTACAACAACATTTCAATATGTTTGGGATTACTGTCAACTCAGTGACAGCAGTAAAGTGTTTTTAGGGTTCCGTACCCAAAGGGCAAAACGGGACCAAGAACGGGACTAAGACTCCGCTGTCCTTCCGTCTGTCTGGCTGATCTCTGTATCTGTATCTCGTAAATCGTGATATTTACACAGTAGAAATTTTCCAAGATGATGTATTTCTGTTGCCGCTATAACAACAAACACACAAAAATAGAATAAAATAAGTATTTAAGGGGGCTCCGATACAACAGACATGATTTATTCCCGTCTTAAGATATAATGGTACGGAACCCTTGACCGGTTTTATTTTAACAACATAAAGACAAATGACTAAAACAAGAAATGAAATTGCCTTATTTTATTACAGAAATCACAGGGTTTGGAAGTTATTTAAACCCTAATATGAAAACCTTTGAAGCTGATCATTCCTTCGCGTTCTTTTTGATGGAAAAGGACTATATTCTCTTTAGTGGTGTTTACAGGTCTTAGGTATCTGTCAATTCTGTTAAATATTCATATAGTCAATGTTGTTTACTTACGCATTTATCTTCTAGATAACATTTATTTTGGTATACACCAAATCCTTTTAATTAATTTTACTATACAATTTTAAAAATATTGTTTTGAATTTGATTAAGTCTTGTTCTTATGCCAATCACCAGTTTTAAAAAATCGGTGTTTCTGAATTTGGTAAGTTTGTTCTTAACTACAAGTAGGTACTTTCAGGATTTGCCCACAAAAAGTAACCTAATTTTTAGAACAATAGAACATCAGTATTTGTATTTAAGGCTGATTTACATTGATCCAGTAGCTGGCGCCAGCATTACTGGATTGAAAAAGTTTACATTGATACAGTGCTTCTGCTGAAGTGCCGAAATCCAATGGTGCTGATGCCAGCTACTGTACCAATGTAAATCAGGCTTTAAGGTTGTCATTATGTATCATTAGCCAATGTGTTCGTCATAATGTGGATACTAATTCCAAGTTAAGTATTATTTGGCAATTCATGACAACGATGTCAGATTGATAAACGTAAATCGAGATTGCATACTGAGAACGACCGGCTAGCAAGCTGGCAAGATTTCAAGTTTAAGGAAGCCATTGACATCATTTTCTGAATTTTTCACTTACGAAGTAACAGGTATTTTTTGGACCAATAATAATATGTCTAAATTTGATCTTTTACAGTATTTAATTATGACAGTACCTAATAAAAGGATTGAATATAGGCTCTTTAGGTTAACAAACTGAAGGCGACTAAAAACAAAAAATATTTTAATCTCCTATGTGTATTCCGCTATTACTTTATTACAGATTTGGGAATAAATCGTGCATCATCTTACCACCCTGTCAAACAGTTTGACGCTGATCATTCCTTCGCATTCTTTTTAGTGGAAGAGAACAATATTCTCTTTAGCGGGATTTACAAATCTTAGGTATCGTCACATACGATATTCATGTCTGACAATATGTTCATTCGTCGATAAGCTTACGCTTCAACTCCGTACTAGGCTATAATAAAGCGTCTAATTATACAAATTTGAAATAACACTAGATCTAAAATTATTTGTACCTAAGTGACGTACATGGTATATAAAAATATTTCAAGATAATAATGGTAAAAGCTCTAACGAACTAAATTTACTTAGTACAATATAACTTTTGTAAATTAATTACAATGAAAAACGCAAAATAGCGGAATACGTTTTAATGGGTTCATTCTTAACTTTACATTCAGGCCTTGAACATGAGAGTCAGTACATTAACGTACTTACAAATAATTAAATTAGCTCTCATATTAATATAAATCATTCTTTAGACTTTGCCTTGTAGCACTCACTCATTGTAACTTTTTCACAACATCAAATAAAATGTGAAAATAACAAATTATTAATTGATGAATACAATTGAAGTAGATCAATGATATTCTATTTAACAGAGTTATAAACGCATAATCGTGAATACCCAGAAACGTCTTAATTGGGACGAATTGTCTTTAGTCTGCGTTACTTACACACATTCTTCATTCATACATGAATAAAGAATGTGTACAACGTAGGTTGTATGTGTGCAACGGCTGTTGCGCGGACACTTTATGCAGTTGTTTTGTGAGTGTATAGCATATCTGTTAAATAGAATATAAATATAAATAATAAATTTTTAAATATAAATTTTCTAACAGTTACTTTTGTATATTACATATACATTTAAATTTAAAATAACGTAATAAGTATTTAGGTTGACATGACTGTCACGATGGCACAGAAAAATGATATAATTAAACAAAGAAAACGCTTTTGATTCATTAGCGTTTGCGGCATTTCTTTCGCGCCGAGTAAATACATTATAAGTACTTGCATTGTAATAAACTGCATATAGTTACCTTAATTTTATTTTTAGGTTATCTGAAAACATAATAATAAACAAATAGGTACTTATCTCTTTTAATTATATTTAAAATTATGATGGTTACTTTAGTACAATAACAAAACATTTTCATTGAAATTCGGGTCAAAGAATTTTACCTGTCAAATTATCTAATTTACAAGAAGTCCTCGTGACCTCATTGTGTTACACAAGGAAAATATTTTCTTAGCATATATCAACTATTAGTCTGAGGATCACACATCTTGATATTCAAGTATTTGTAGTAGATAATTTGCATTTGGAAATAAACTTTTCAGAACTAAGAGTCGAAGTCAGGTCCTCGTTTAGATCGCCGCCTGATTTCGTGGCCAACCATCCGTTCCTTTTTTTTATACGGTGTCAAAGTGAAGTCCTTAAGTTAAAGTTATTTACGTTCACTGGAATATTTGTGACATAATGCAATTCAAATTAATAGTATGTATAGCTTAATGAAATATAAAGCATGAAGTTAAAAGGTAGCAAAATATTTTAAACAATTCAAATGCAATGCTTCAAGTTCCATTAATCAATTAAAACTTAAAATAAATATTATTAAAATATAGAATATAAAATAATAGAAGTAAAATACAAAGGTGTGGCTAATATTGTGGAATTTGTGGCATTTTATATAGCTTAAATCTGGTGGAGGCATGTCAAATCTAATAAACAAAAATAAATGACATAACATTAACATATTATCATAGTAGAAAGTACTATTATTTAAGACTTGTTTATAACTACACTAGTATAAAGAACTGTGGTTATTTACATCAGGTTAAGTGCGTGGCGTTTTCGGCGAGAACCTTCAACTGAAACTCGATATTTTTCGAAAATCCTAACTATAGTTGTTACCTAATCGGCGTTAACACTCGCTATAACAGTCTTCGCCAAATACTATCGAACTCAACTGTCGATCTGATGTAATCAACCACTCATTGTTGCATGTCTTAAAGTCACATCGTTCTGTAATTATGCTACACAAATTTAAATGGGTTTGGTGCATGCTATATTTAAGTTGTGTTATATTATACAGTGTTTTAATATTCTATTGAAATAATTTTGAATCGGAGAAAAATATTAAATGTTTAATTAAATTTAAATATTAAATTTTAAAAGTTAAAGAATAAATTAAAATTTTAACTGATTCATTTGATCTAAAAACTTTCCGCTAATATATTTTTATGTTTCAGGTATATTTTTATATAACAAGACATGGCTTCAAGGCGAACGGCCATCATTATTTTCAATTAAATTGCAATATCTAATCAAACTTTGTGTTTATTTTAATACTTACCTTTACCCAAAAAATTTAACAGTTCATAAGTGTCAGTCAACTAAAAACCTGATTTAAACTACTATTGGCTGTATACTACTAGACGCAGACTAGACCTTTTTATTACATAGCAAAGATATTGAACTAGGTACATAATCTCTTTGTAACATAGCGGCGGGCGGCTCACGACCGGCCAAGATAGCATTAATTGAGGGAGGCCTACATACGTCTTTCGGCTGATATGACAATGATAATGACCTGTCATATTGCCCCGAAATGGGAAGACAGAGGTGTATTGCTGCTGAGTGGGATGCTGATATAGTACCAAGTTCAGGCGGCAAATCCGTAAGACCGAAATATAGGCTTAGGTGCACAAGTTTTAGTCAGTATGCCGGTCGTCTACCGTTTTGGGCCGGACCATTTTACTCTAAGAAAAAAAGTTAGAAAAAAACCTTTTTTTTTAACCTGTTTCTCTTTTATATGCCGCAGAATTAATTGCTTAGTGACCAATAAAGGCATGAATTACTTGCATATCTAATCTGCTCCTTAGTTATAGTCGGTACTCAGTATATCTTGCAACCTCTATTTTTAGGTGCTTGAACGTGTCACATTTACATTTTACCAAATATTTTTTAGCTTTTTCAATTTAATATAGATATTATTACATACAGAGTGTATACGACGGTTTGATATTAAATGAAAAGGTAGCTGTTACTAGTCCGTATAATGATTTCAATATAATCACAAAAATGATATAACGAAAAAAAATTTAATTTTCTAACAAAATAAATAGTATTTTAGTAAAAACAAAGTAATACAACATTAATTATGTCACTGACCTGTAATGAGCGCAATTATGACTTAAGTCAGTGACCATTTTGCGTACTTACAGAGTGTTTATAATTAAAGAAATTAATAAAGTAGTCTTGTGTCTAAGCTATTGAAGATTTTTAGTTGATTTTTTTTGTCTCTCTTCAAAATGTCACATACTATACGTAATTGCATTTAATATCATATCGTCGTATTCACTCAGTATAAAATATAGGCAGCCTACTTACAGATACAAAAAAAACAAATAATATAATAGAAAACAATATGACACTAAACTTTTTGAACTATTAATGGTCTCATTGTTAAAACTACAATAATTATTTCTCCAACTCAAGAGCACGAAGGTATCAACTATACCTATTTTTTTTAACCACCTCTAATTGAAACGCAGTTTTTTAAACTTAGTGCACCACATATAATAGGTACTTTATTTTAGTAGGTACCTATGGGTCCAGACTTCTCATCACATTTTCTTCATTTAAGTATCCTTATAAACAAAAGTCTATTCACGATTTTGGTCATTTAAAAAGATAGATAACTCTCTCTCTCTTCCCGGCTATTCATCCCACATGGTGGTGGGGTCAGCCTTCCTACTTTTTCTCCTCCACTTCTCTCTATCTGGGACATCGTCATCGGAAAGCTCGCACTCTCTCATGTCCCTTAGCACAACATTCCTTCACGTCGTCTTGGGTCTGCCTCTGGATCTTTGACTAGACGTGGTAGAGCTGCAGTGCCAAGTAACAAGGTAACGATAGACATTAATATCTCTCGCACGATAAAGCTATATAATCTTGGTATAACAAATCCTACTAATATTTGTTTGTTACCACTCAGCACCTAAACGGCTGAACCGATTTCGATGAAAATTGGTATGTAGATAGATTCAGTGCCGGAGACGGACATAGGCTTTTTATGCCGAAAATCGGTCTGGTTCTCGAGGCATACAATACATATTTTACGCGCTGGCGAAGCAGTAGAGCGCTGCTATTTTATATATAAAGCAGTGTCTACAAAGCCACAATCGTGAAGTATTTGGTACGTTTAGCAACCCTGCAAAAAACCCAGTAATTTTGATGTACTTTGCGAAATAAGAAGGATTTTGTAGTAGTTTTCCTCTGCTTAGGAAACTATATTATTAGCTTTCTTTGCGTCCGGTCATGTCACCGTTACGATATGGATTATTACCATAGGAAAATTGCACAACAATTTTTAGCAGTAAAAAAAGTTTTTAAAAACCTTAGGATTTCTCAGTTTATATCACGTAAACATAAGTATGAACAGAACCAGTTAAATAGTATGCACACGTATGTGTATACCTTTACGTGTACGTACTTTGAAATTAGCATACTCGTAGGAAACAACCCTTATTGATTAGCAAGAAAAATACTAACACCAATGATTTACTTATAAAATCAGCTGGTGAATTGAGAATCTGGTAAACTGCTCTAAAAAATCTGACGGTAAATACTGGTATGCTAAGTAATAATTAAAAACGGCGCAATCTCCAAATCGCCAGGCGCACGACTAGCTGTACAGCTATGCTGTACGATATCCATTGAAGATATCTATTGCTATGCAGAAGATACAGTACGAATACTGGATAGTGGTAAAACTAGTTGATTTTTTTAATGAGCCTACCAAAATGACTCCATCTTGCTTAATGGTGAGTCCATGAATGGTGGTTATTAATTCTGTTGCTATCAAATTGGTATGGCAGTCTCCACTATGGCAACTTTAAAACGTGCCTGATCACGTCTCACTTACAAGAGCCAGGATAGAAATTGAAAGGGAACATATGCGCTGGTAAAGAGTTTTCTGATTCCTATGAAAGTCGGCTAATTAAGCCACAGCTGCATTAAGCAAAGTGAAGTCATGAGACAAACTAACAAGAAAATCTGACGTAAGTACTTCTTCTTCTTCTTAGCGTGTCGACAAAGTCGAGTCAAATCTGTAAAAACCAATACGCTGCCACTAACAATACATTATCTGTAGCGTTATATACAGGTCCATGCGTGTACCCACATGGCACTCAGGGCTGGATAATAGATATACCACAATCTGGGGAGAGACACCACACAAGTAAGCAGATCCCGAACTTCCGTATGTACTTAATCCCATTACTGCATGTCCCGCAGATGAGTTAAGGACTTTGTGTAACTATGATACGTAAATATAAACTGGATAACTGGTAGGTATACATATCGAATAATTAATTTTCGAGCGATAATAGTATTTTTTTGGCAAATGTACGATTTTGGCTAGGGCGTGCAATATCGGAAGGTCCGTGCAATTCTGGAACTGAGTTTCAATACTGGAGGTCTGATTCCGGAATTCCGGAATTGGTTCCAGAATTGGTAATTTTAGTAGGCAAATAAAAAAATATTTCAAATAAAAAAAAATTATAAATAAATCAGTCTTTTGATTTTTAGGAACATATTAATTTGATCTTTATACAGGAAAATTAACCAGGCCTTTAGAGAACACAATATAATTAAACATTTATAAAATGAATAAGAGACTGGAATAAACGTTTCCTACAATAAATAGTTCCCTAAAAGCCTTCCAGTCTTAACATTTTTATTATGAAACTAGCTTTCCGCGGCGCGGTTTTACCCGCGTCTTTGCTGCTCTACTCCCGTCGCCAGTAGCGTAATGTTACATAGCCTATAACCTTACTTGAGAACTGGGCTATCAAACGCAATAAGACTTTTCTAATGCGACTGGTAGTTCCAGAGATTAGCTCGTTCAAACAAACACACAAACTCTTTCGCATGCATCATAACGATTTCATTTCTTAAAATTATATTTTTATGACTACATTACAAAGTTATCTGGTTGAAATAGTAAATTAATCAAGTTTTAATTAAATATTGACGACAAACTGCGAATAATTACCATTACAATTTGAATAGTAGTAAGTAACGCCAGAATTCCGGAATTTTGTAATTCCGAAATTCCGTAACAATTTTTCAGATCTTTCAATTCCGGAGTTAAGATAAATAATATCGCAATTCCGGCATTCATTTTTTTTTATATTTAAACAAAATTCCCTTCTTTATTATCTTTTATAAACGCAACGCACCCAATCTAACGTCTGTAGATTCTAAATACAATATAATTATTTAAAATGAATAAAATACTAGAATCTTCGTACGTGTCACTTACGTAAACATAATAGTTCCCTAAGCCTTCCAGTCTTAACATTTTTATTATGAAATGAGATAAGTAGCATAACAATCAACACATTGAGATTTTTGGCAGGCAACCGTTAGAATACCTATCTACTTCTACCTATCATCTTCGAGTCGCTGAAATTTGCAAATGTTAATTCTAAAAAACCTGTTATATTCACAAGATTTATCGTTTCTGGTATTAAAAAATAGACTATTTCTTGTGAACCAGTCCAGGACTTGCGCAAGTGCATTATTTTCATCGTATATTAATTTCTTTCTCCGCTTCTGAAATAGATAAGTATCGTGTCGTCCGCAGATAGTAGGTAGATAATATATTGCATAAAACTTGTATATGGTATATATATATATATATATATATATATATATATATATATATATATATATATATATATATATATATATATATAATCATCTGTACAGGGCAATGTAAGTTATTTTTGCAGGAATAGTTTCATTAAAGCGAGGATTCCTGGAGATAGGCACTCGAAGGTAGTATAAACGCTAGCCCAGCTTTTGCCAATACAGTACGACGTATTTATTTACGATCTACGATCATCATACGATGACAGCAACGCGCCCGGCGCGACATCACGCGTTAACAGTTTAAGCACCGCCAGCTCCGTACTATAAAGCTCGTGCCACGCCACAATAGAGACACATACAGTAGGTCTACTTTTGAACATAATTCATAAAAATCTATATTTTGCTACAGTGTTGTGTGCAATTTAATATAGGTTTATTAAACCTAAAATAAAGGTTAAGTGGCGATATTCAATAATCTTCTAGAAGTTACAATAAAATGTTGGATAAACTTTTCGTACTAAAGTTTATTTTTTTATTTTTTCTATTTATTAAACATTATGCACAAAAGTACAATGGCAGACTTAATGCTAAAAGCATTCTCTGCCAGTCGGTTTAGGGTTAAGTTTAGGAATCAAAATCTGAGATGGAAGCCAAAAGAGACGAATCTTTGGAGACCACGTATTTGATTTCAAAAGATGCGTACGTAAATTGTTCAATATAATTTGGGGCTTGTTTCACAATTTATAAAATAAAGTTGAACCGCTCAGGTTATTGGTGATTTATCATTTCATTTCTAGAGATTTTTTAGTTTACGTTTAAGGACAAATATTGTTGAGTGTTGGTAACTCCGTTGTTGACATTTTATTAATTGTTGCATACAAGTTCATTACATCAATTTTTAAACTGAACAATATTTTGTTTGTTTTTGTTATATTCCTGTAAAAAGTATCTCGTAATAAAGTTTGTGTTGGGTAGCGTTTGTGTAATGTGTACTGTAAAAGAGTGAACATAATAAAGTTCGTTTAGTAAGTAGTTCTAAGCGTGTATAGACTATACTAATAAAATAACAAGAAGATAGTAATTAAGTAAAGATGTCTACTCAGAAGGTAATCTACAAACAAAGTGCGCTTGAGCAACGCACATTTATGCATGGACACGATTTATCGGAGTTATTGGGAAATATTGGGAATACCTTGTAGGTACGAGCGCAGCGCGAGTGCCGTCCGCTTGAGACACGCATGAATACGTAAGTTGAAAACATGATTTTTTGTTTGTGTAGATATTGTATTGTTTTGTGTCATTTGATTGGTTTAAGTCTAAAAAGATAGGACAAAAGAAATTGTATAAATGGGGTAATCCATTTAGAAGTTATTAGCAATTTTCGATAGTGAAAATTGTCAAATGTAAAATTTTATTATGTTTTGTTCTGTATCTAAACTTTTTTATTGTATTAGTATATATAATAAGTTTTCTGCTATGCCGGCTATTACTGTGCGTTTGGACTAGTTTGGGGTAGCCATCCCTCAGTTGACGTCCATAACGTGACCGGCGGCGGTAGCTGCGCCGAGCGAGCGTACTATGAAAAGTGATTCTGATTTCTGTGTTTCTACGACGCTAGTAGCATAAGATTGTTGCCTAATTTATTTATTATATCAGAAAACACGTTTCTCAAAGTTAGTTTTGGAAAACAAAAAACATGTAATTAAGATCGACCGTGATGGCCCAGATATGACAATAAATTTTAAAATAAATTACAGTTTTATTAAATATTTTAATATCTCTCTTTACGATAAATAATTAATAATATGTATTAAAGTATAGAAATTGATACGTCGCGCTTTAAGGTAAGCAATTTTTGCCTCGGCTTCCCTCTGACAAAAAGTTACCCTTCGCCACTGCAAGGTATAATATGTGATAGATTTATATTTACCTAATTATTTTTTGCTAAATACTCATCAATATAAATACTCTTTATAAAACTTACAATAATACTGTATAAACTTAATTTAAATAGCTACACGCACTTACTTACTAGAAGTTACTAAGTACAAGCTGGTGTATACGAAGCATGTGCATTTGCTATTGCCATTGCCATTAGGGCATCAGAACTTATTTTATCTTACCTACAGAACAGAGAATGTTACTCAAATTTTATGTTGTTGCTTTAAATTTACCGGCACAAACAGGATTTGCCTCCGAGAACGAAAAACTAAAAAAACCTAAAAGGAGTAGAATTAATATTAGCAAAAAAGGTCTATATTCGTAATGGATACTCTATAAATCCGAAATTTGCTTCCTTGTCGAAGAGGATTTTTAATTCAGATATTGACAATATGATCTTTGTATACTAGCTGTGCCCGCGACTTCGTCCGCGTGGAATAGTGACTTTGGGCAGCATTTTTTGGATATTGTACGGTTTTGTACGGTAGTCCAGTACGTATCCACGCTGGTCTTAGCATGAATTAGCCAGATCGACCGGGAAAGTACTACCCTCTCATAGAAGATCGACGTAAGAGTAGTAGTATCCGTACTGTAGCGTTTCGTTCGATGAATGAGAGCGCCGGAGGCCCAATTCCCCCTTCCCTTTTTTCTCACTTCCTACAATAACTTTACCTATCCCACTCCCTTTATGGTAGGCAGTGGCCTTGCAGAGTCCCTGGCATTGCTACCGAGGCCAGCATGTGGTATGAAATACTTATATAACACTTAAAAAAGTCAATAAGCTCTCTGTAAGCAGTTGCTGGTTAGAGCGTCAAGTCGAGATAACAAAAACTTGATTGGTAGGCTCCATTTACGATCAAGAAGACCGATACCAAACTATAATATATATTCTAACACCATGCATTATGCTGTGATTGAAAAGTCTCATTGCGACTTATCTATATCTTGATTCAGAAACAATGCTAAGAAACACAACTAAACCGTTGCCCGTGTAATAGGGGGATAAAGCAGAAAAGGAAACAGTAAGAGGACCGCGAGGGTAATTTTACCTGCGACACTCTAACATCGACTAGAACACATCAGTATGATACATAACTTTTATAGTCTTAGAGAGGGTAGGAAATCCCTGGTGGCGCCCACCAAGCTGAAACCAGCAAAGATCAGCTATCGATCTAAAATCACATAATTTAAAGTGATTACCTTCGGCTACCCACTTAAATTTTGTTTACCTTAAAAACCATCAGATAGCACCTTGAAACGGATTTGTTTATAAATAATTGGAACATAAATACATTAAAACATACACGTTTAATAAGTATGTCGATTATATACGCATTTCTATCCGCGTAAGAGTGAGCGGAACCAAGTTACTTATTTGTGACGTTGACATGGTACCTATATAATTTAATTGCAGAGTATACTCGCAACAAATAGATGTGTTGTATTAGTTATAACATGTAAATACACGGCGTTACGGTTTACTTTACACCAGCTTTCCGCGGCGCGGTTTTACCCGCGTCTTTGCTTACTGCTTTGCTACCGTCGCCAGCAGCGTGATGTTACGTAGCCTATAACGTAGAAAACTATACGCAAAAAGAATCTTTGAAATCTGACTGGTAGTTCCAGAGATTACGCGTTCAAACAAACAAACTCTTCCGCTTATCTATTAATTTAACTTGTGTCGCATGCTTCTCTTGCTTTTACAGTTCACTATAAAAATATAAAATTTATTTAATTACCTGTATGATTCTGTTAAGACTTTAGATTAAGATAAACTATATAACCGTTTGTTTTCCCAAATACAAAAAATATTTGACAGAAAGACTAGGTCGGTACTGATCATGAAGCTTTTACTGTGTGGTGAGTTTCTTTAAGTACCTATTTTAAATTAAATAGATTATCATCGTCATCGGTCTACTGCTAAATAGAGGCCTCTACCCAGGCCATCTCATCAGTTTCCACACTTGGTAGCTGATACCTACTTCCTTAGTCACCTCTTATGACACTGACACTAGAGAGAGTGGTACCATTCGTATTCTATAGACGGGAGACAAAAACTACTCAACTAATTAAATATAACTTTTCAACCGCGATGCGCATTCACAAAATATTAAACTTGTGAATACACGCATGTGCTATTTAAAATATGTCTTTATAACCACATAGAGTTGAAATCCGAATCATTGTAGACATAATTTCACGAATACAAAATAATATAAGTGACGATGAGAATCTTCAATAAAAACACCAATATCCAAAGAAAATGTAGTCGAAAAATGCAAAATGCTTATAGTTATAACTAGCTGTTGACAGCGGCTTTGCCCGCGTGGGTAGGCATACCACAAAAATAATAGCCTATGTTACTCGTTAAATTTAGCTGGTTTCTTCTTAATATGTTCATACTATTCTAAATCTAAACTAATATTATAAGGAGAAAAGGTTTGATTTTTGTATGCTTTTTTGTTTGTTTGCAACTATTTAATTAAAATCTAAGTTACCGATTTTAAAAATTCTTCTATCTTTAGAAATTAATAAATTTAGCGGGTAACATATGCTATATTTTATTATGTTTAACATATTTATTTTCAGTTGTACATTCTTTTTCTTTGTTTTTCAAATTAGTGACTTGTATTTTCGTTAGTATTGGCTCTTGTGGCAACAGTCATGTCGGACTTAACTATTACTGTGGAACACAAACTGAAGATAGCGAACGACCAATTCACCGCCAAAATGTTTCAGGTAGCTCTTATCTTATTTTTATCGTTCTACTTTTTATTTTAATCCAGTAATCATAAACCACACCTTCGGTCCTTTCATTATGTTACAAAATCTGATGATCTACTTGATAGTAAACATCATTATTAGGAGCCTGTCACTAGTTGACTGATATAACTGTCTGTACTGTGTCAATGTTGTCTTTCTTCATAATAGTACCATTAAACTTTTTAGGAACTTGGCAAATAATACCCAAGGTAAAAGTATCGTTATTTCAGCATTCTCAGTATTATCTCCATTTAGCCAGCTAGCAGCAGCAGCTGTGGGGCTACAGATGGAAGATATACATACATAATTGAAAACTTCAATTACTACATGGTTTACTTCAAACCTAATTATTTGCCCGCACAGCAAAACTTTGCAAGTATTTTTCTATATTTTATCTTTGTGTTTGAAAATTTATGACGCAAAGATAAAATATAGAAAAAAACCTGCATATAGTACCAAATGTTGTTACCAATGTTCACAGACACAGATGGTCCTTGGCACAGAGAATGCAAGACTGAAACATATAAAACAAATATTATACATAATATACAGTTAAAAGAAACCTCCTCCTTTTTTTGAAGTCGGTTAAACAGTAGTAGAACTGAAACTAGCTACTAAAGTGTATATTCACAATCAATAAATACTATTTAAATGCAAAATGTGCCTTCTTGTCGAAAAACATATTCAATTCAGAAATTGAAAATATTAACTGTAAAGAACTTAAGAAGGCAGCCGAAGTGATGCACACGTGGGTACTACTTACTTTATAATTTGAAAATTAAACTACTATCTATACTCATTTTTTTTTTTTTTTTTTATAGTATAGCCTACCAAAGTGACTCCACCCCGCCTGATGGTAAGCAGTCAGTGGAATCCAGAAGTGGCGGCCACTATACCAAAAGCCACGTTTTAAACTGCTGGTATGGTGGCCTCCGCTATGGCGGCTGGGAATGGGGTTAGGGGAAGGAAATGAGGGACGTGAGGAAAGAGGAAATGTGGGAAATTGGGCCTCCGGCGCTATCACTCACCGAACGAAACGCAGTAGTACGGATACTACTACTCTTAAGTCGATCTTCTATGAGAGGGTAGTACTTCCCCGGACGATCCGGCCCATTCATGCTGAAATCAGCGTGGATCTACTACCGTAAAAATTAAGTTATCATTATTAAGTTTAGATTTTGTTGATTTTGATACTCATTTTTACTAACTGAAGTTACTATACGTAGGTATATCTAAACTCTATTGAAATGACTTCGACAGGTATACTTACAATAAAAAAACAATCTTTACGCGTCTTTTTTTGGCAAGCGTGTGGATCCGACATAAAACACGAAAAAAGATACCGACGGCGGAAAGGCATAACTTCTAAAGCGCCATTTTGGCCAAAATGAATTATCTAGATCTTTAGATAGAGTTTTTTTTCTGCGTCGACTGATACAACTTTTGTAGCGATCGGAGCATATTTTTGACGTTTTAAAAGTTTTTTCTTACCATCGCCAGAACGAGCAGCATCTAATTTTCAGCCTCCTAAATGACGTTTTGTAATAGAAATCTGAGTCTGGCATTTTGGGAGAATTTTTTTCTTTAAACAAATTGTTTTCGAGTAAATATAATATATAAGCATCTTTTCTTTTCTTCATCCGGATGTTATTTTGGACATATAAAGTTATTGTTTATAGATTATTATAATAAACCTCATTTCCTACACTTTGCCATTTGGCGCTTAAGAAGTTTTTCTTTTCCACCGTCGAATTACTATTTGTTCCAAAAGAATTTGAATTTGAAAATTGAAGCTTGGAACGCAAAGGACGCGCCGTTGTCACTAGGTAGGCTACCCGAATTAACCCGAAGACCCAAACGAACACTGAGCAGTAACGTGAGGGCAGGCGTCGTTGTCGCATGTGTCGAATGTACGGATTTTTTTTTGCTTTAAACTACTTGATTGAAGTTCAGTTCTCTAACTATTTTATTTCTGTGCGTTTAAATATTCATTTGATTTTACTTTTAGAAATTCTGACACCAAATAAATATTTTAAATAAACTTATTTAATTAAGTAGGTTGTGCTTACTTTCAAATGTATTTCAAACTTTTATTTCAATTACTTAGTAAAATTTGTTTTATTTCTTTAGTAGCTGAGAACCTGAAACGTAATTGCATCCCACGGCTTCGCCCGCGCTTAAAATGTGTTTTGTCTCTCTCAGGAACCAGACCAAATTTCGGGATAAAAATAGCGTATGTCCGTCTCTGGCAACTATTCTATCTACTTACGAATATTCATCGAAATCGATTCAGCCGTTTGTACGCTGAGTGGCAACAAACACACACACACATACATACACACACACACACAAACTTTCGCATTTATAATATTAGTAGGATTTAAACTTACGTTTATTTGGAAAATATGAATTGTAACAGTCGTCGTCGAAGGATTACAAATCCGATGCAGAATCGAGACCATGATGAAAACAATAGATTGTTTTATCTTTTATATTTTTGGAAAGTAAACCTCTAAGGGGTTAAAAGGGGGCAGATAAAAGCTTACATGATGCTTAGTCAGATTGCTAATCTAAAGCTAGATACATAAACGCGAAGGTTTAGACGTATGAATGGATGGAAGTAGGTATGGTTTTTTGTAACTTAATCATGTCAAAATGGATAAACGGATTTAAATGGGATTCGCCCTAGAGACATAAATTATATACTGATTCTTACTGATACAATGTACGATTGTCGTAAGATCAAGTAGGCAATTTTCTTATACTGGCGCACATTCACATTTTCACGCGAACGAAGTCGCGGGCAACAGCTAGTAATAATATATAATTCGGTAGATAATAGTAGTAATACAAGGAAACTGATGGTTATATGTACTATAAATATATACATAAGTAAGAGAATAGACACGACCTCTTTTATTTCTTTATATACCTACTAGGTATCACTTGGCACTACCATGCAACGCCTATTATAAAACGTAAGCTAGCCTGCTCGACGGTTTATTATAGCAGCTGACTAAAGTATGAAACAATGCTGTGTGTTTTGTTTCTAAGTAAAATATAATAGAGGAGCCCAATGACTGGTAAAGTAAGTAAATAGTGTCTGCAGCGGTTCCGCTCAGACGCGCTACTATTGTCCGAGCTTACCACATTACTCTACCAATTTGTTAAGAACAAACGCGCGCGCGGAACTAGCTGATAGACAACGCCTTTGTGTCCTAATGAATGTTGTCGGACGAACAAACGTTACTCCGCGGCAAGACTAATGTGGCCACCTTCCACCCTTGTTATCTTTATGGCCCAACCTATTGTTTATTATTGAGCGCCGTCATGATTTACACACTTACAAACTATCCGTTATAGCAAGTGTCTGGTTTTTAAATCTGTTAAATTACATAAAAGTAAAATATTATTCCAAACACACCAATATTGTTTTGCTTTATTAAATGTTTAGTACTTATTCAATTTCTAAAAAAAATTCTTGATATGACTTTTCTTTATAAAATATTAAGAAGTGATATTGACTGCCCATCCCTCCTGGAATCTTTTAAATTGCGTGTCCCTCGTCGTCTACCTAGGCGTGCGCTAACCAATTTAGGATTGTTGCACCAGCCATTTGCTAGGACTAATTTAAAACAATTCTCACCCATACACCGGTTGTCTAAAGCATATAATGCTATTGGCGGAGAGGTGGATGTGTTTGCTGACGGGCTATCCACGTTCAAGAGTGCTGTTAAAAGGTCGTTTAGATTAAGATTAGGTTAAAATATTGTGCAAATTAGATCTCAAAATAGAAAAATAGAAAAATAATTAAAAATGTTATTCCATTGTGTACGTTTAATGTTTTAATTTTATATTTTTGTTTAGTTTTTTTTTTATATCAATTAATTATATTTTATTTTTATTTTATTATGTGTTTACTCCAATTATAATTTATAATTTATTTTAATTTATTTTTAGTGTGTTATAAATGTTACCTTCTAATGCATGTTGTGACACCTTAAAATGTTGTGCACTTAGTAACTATTTATGTGTTTTTAAATGTAAATTATGTCAAACAGTGTAACAACTACTGGTTGTCCAAAAGATAAATAAATAAATAAATAAATAAATAAATTTCAATTCATATTAATTCACTACATTTTTATTTACAATATTGTCAAAACTGCACCACAAAAGAAATTATCAAAGATAGTATAAAATGACTAGTTACCTCAAGTTGTACCGGGGTCTTGTTATCAACGTTTTACTGTAATAAAACTTTGAATAATTATTCTTTTAAACATATTATTACTGCACGGGTGCAATTGCATCATCGCTCACAGGTCCAACAAGCAATGACGAGTAATAAAATTAACTTTATTCTAATTTTCATACTAAAATAAATACAAGAAAAAAAGTTATTTAATTCTAGATAACAACCATTTATCCCATAATTATATACAGACACTTCAACCTAGACTAAAAACTCTGTTAATGTATAATATAAATCAGCACACTCATGCAAAATTCAACCTACTTATATTCAATTAGCCTAGTTTACATAGAAAACGTGAAGGAAACCGTAGTGATTTACAGGACGCCTGCCCTGCAAACGCTTGAACAAGTTCAATTAAGGAACACTAAGACTTCATAGAAATCTAACAGCGTTTTCTTGTTACTTGCACGATGAAAGAGAATCAATTATCCCGTAAAGTGAGTGCCAAAGAGACAATAGCAAGTGTAGTGCTCCACACGTAGCGAAATCACGATTTGCGCCAAGATTTGGAAACATAATTAACTGAATAGTCCCGTCATGAAAATCTTTTGTAAAACACCCCAATAGTTCTGGCCTTGTAGTTAACAACGCGTGCTGTCACCAGTCGTTACTCACGTAAAAGTTTGTAAGGTTTATTTTCGAAACACGTTATATTTTAAATAATGTTTAATGGGCAATGATGGCAAAATGAACGCAACCAGTTTACTGACAGACAATACTGAAATGACAACTAATTTGTGTAAATTGCTGAGTCATCAAGGTAGTATCGGTATTGCATCGAACAGCAATGAGAATTCAAAATTAATTGGATAAATAACATAGTAAATTTTTAATTCCGGATTTTTTAATGACACGGTGTCATTAAAAAATCGGGAATTATAAATCACCTGAAATGGAATTCGCGAAATCTTTTTCAATTATTTTGTCTTCCCTGTGTAAAATTATACTAAAATACTAGCGGACCCGACAGACGTTGTCCTGTCTTAAGTATTATCTAATTTTTCGCAGAACCTTCTCCTGAGAATAACAAACACAACAAAAAAAGAATTAACGAAATCGGTTCAGTCGTTCACGCGTGATGCCGTGACCAATGGAAATAGCGATTTATTTTTATATAAATAGATATTTCTAATCTCGCATTCTACAAACCCTCTTTCACCTACCTACAGATATCCCCCGTAAACTTTTCACTACTTTCCCCTATTCCCCTCTCCCTTCTTCCCCACTCCTCCCATTCCGCTTCTTCCCTAAAAATAGATGTTGTCCGATTCTCAACCCTAGCCGATATGCATACAAAATTTCACGAAAATCGGTCAAGCCGTTTCGGAGGAGTTCAATAACGTACACCGCACCGTGACACGAGAATTTTATATATTAGATTGTTTTCAAAGTTTTTAAGAGGCTTAAATTAAAGGCATGTAATAAAGAATATTATTGATATTAACTTATCAAGGCAAATCGATTCATTATAACAAAACTGATTGTGATTAATCTTTTTTTTATAATATAGTTCAGATATTTATCAAGAAAATAAAAGGCATTCGTTGCACTTATGAGGGCGATTAGGACATCTCGGAAAATACCACACAAAGAATAAAAAGTCGTTTATTTCTGACTGAAAAATAAATGCGTGGGCGGCTCGGCCATCAAAGTGTATGTGAATGACGACGGCAACATTGCTAATCTATACATTGCAGGACAACTACAAAAAAACCGGTAAAGTGCGAGTCGAACCCGCTTACCGAGGGTTCCGTACAAACTTGTAGTCAATACCTGTAGGTAAATATTATATCGACCACATATCTTTTGACTAGCTTCTCGCTGCACGGTTTCACACTGCGTTAATTGGTTACTGCTCTGCTCCTGTCACCAGTAGCTTGATGTTACATAACCTATAATCTTCTTGAAAAACTGGGCTATCAAACCCAAAATAATTATTCAAAACCGACTGATGGTTCGCTTTATATAACAGTATAGATTGTGTTGACATCACAGTTTCAAGAGGTTGCATACGGGAGTATTATTCGATATAAATTTCAGCTTGATACATCCACGCGTTACTGAGAAAAAGTTTTTGACAGACAGACAAACAGACCGACAGACTGAAAGACAACAAAGTTCTGTTTTGCCTCTTGAGGTTTGGAACCCTGAAAAGCACTTTCCAACATTGATGAACATTGCTTCATCGGCTGGGTGGGCAATAGGCTTTTCCCCTGCTTCATTCTCTTATTTGGAAGTCTGTCTGGAAGCTATCGATTCATTTCGTACATGTTTTATTTCTTTTAAAACGAATTGAACTTTTTAGTAAAAGATACATACAACAGAGGATTTTGGCAAAGTTTTAGTGAATTGATTATCTGGCATGATTTTAAAATTATTAGAACTTTAAATTATTATGAATCATACTAATTTTATTCCCTAATCTCGTATTAATATTTTTATCATAACTATAAAAATGTTGCATACCGCCCGCAATGAAATAAATAGAAATAGTATACATAAATAAATAAACGTTTCTAACAGTGGTAGCAGTGTTATGAGTTTATGACAGACGGCTGCTGTTCATCCTGTGTTAAATTTTTCTGTCACCTACCACCACCACCTAAATTACACACTCGAGCTAGTAAGGTGTATGCAACCGCTAGGCTGTATAGACTTCGCTAGAGGACGAGATGGAGTCAAACTCAGGATTAATATTCATAAAGTCCCAAAAGCCTTTAGTCATCTCCTATCATTCTCCTGTATATGCCTGCAACATATTTAAAACTTGTGATCTTTATCAGTTAAGTAGGTACCTGATCTGCTATCTTCACATCACATCTGCACTAAAACACTATTGCAAAACATTTGATTATACACTCAACGTAAACTTTCATAACACAGCATTTAGTATTAACTCGGTACATAGAAAATGCTGCACACTCCCTGCTAACCGTGCAAGCCGAGAAAGCATTATAAATATACCTTCATATGTACAAGGTGCCGAACATTGACACAGAGTAACGAGTGGCCCGTAGCATTAAATTTTCATGCCTCTACCGCATCGCCACACGACATGGGCTCAAATTGAAGTAAATCGGACCACGTCTACTCGCCGACCTCGAACTACATTATACATGTGTCTGTCCAGATAAGTGTCATTATTAATGCTTTTGATACTACAACCCGAAATCCAACCTCAGTATATTGAATCCGACATAATAACTAAATTTACTGAAATTGATTGCAAGCAAGTCTAATTGCATTTGGTCATGCATGCATTTAGTCTTCACCATGGACATTGATTTGATGACCTTATGTTAAAATAATATTGCAAAATACATTAAAAAGTGTAGGTACGTTGATAAGCAAATTTACATAATCTACATAGATCAACATTTGCATAGCATTAATTTAGATTATTTAAATTTCATATGAGTTTATAAATTTCTATGAAGAATTCAAAATGAAATATATTTATCGTTCTCAGTGTTCTTAACAAATCTCATAATAATTTTTCAATGTTTCCTAATCGTAATTCTTACATTTTAGAGTACCTAAAAAGCTTAATACTTAATTAAGTATTAGTTAATTAATACAAAACATAGAGAGTAAATTTTATACTTCGTTTAATAGTATAAAATATACCTACTCTTTTGCACATCATACAGTGATGAAACTAAAGCTAAACGATTACATTGAATTGATTGACTAGAAAATTGCTCCTACACCCATAAACTTGCATAATACATTCATCATGCATAAATTTAGCAGTCGTTTCAATATTATAAACTGGTGTTAATTCTGGTTAATATGCGAAGTGTAATTTTGAATACAGCGGCGGTGCAGTGGTCTCATGAATAAAGAATCCGATTAAACTGACCTATCGCAGCGAGGCAGCAACTCGACCGCACCAACACGGGTGCTCTGAAAATTTTACTAGTGCCAATCATAACCTGGATTACCATTTTATAGCGTGCATCGCAATACTACTTGACTTCTTTGTTTGTATTCTGACATTCGTTTGTTTTTCTCTGGCTGTCTAATATCATTAATGGAAGACAGGTGTGAAGTTAGGTATGTATGTAGAAATTCAACTGGTTGCACAGAGTATATTGTATAGATAAATTTAAAATTATTGACTTAACATCCACGTGCCTTTTCCTAACGATATAGGGTCAGCTTCCAATCTATTCAGTTGCAACTCAATATCAGTAATATGAATCAACTAGCCACAGTCATAAGTTATAACCCAATTAACGGGCAACTGATGCTCGATGGTTAGAACAGTGATTAGCCGACTTCATAAGCTTCAATATGTAACGATTCATAAACCTTTGCATATTTTCCGACTCATGACTTACGTGCTCTTTGTATCACAGCATAGATATTATAAACATAAAATAATAATAAAAATGAATGAGACAGGTAATATCAAATTTAAATTTAGCAATTTTTTTGGTTTTTCCAAAAATGTTGATCGCAACAGAATGACTGTGATTTGTCATAAGCCTGACGGACACAGAACTCTTACAAAGAGAAATTATTGCCATACACACCATGGTTGGCAGGCGGATTGGTGACCGCACTAAGACGGTCTCCAGTACGCAGGTAATTCTGCTGCCTCGGTGTTCCCACAATCACCTCTTACGACACATAGAAGAGATAAGACATTTCCAGATTATATATCGGAGACCACATAGCCAGTAGGGTTACACTATGACTACGTAGGTACTTCACATTACCAAAGCTTATCCAGCGTTTAATAGACCATTGTTTGGCATCATAGGTACCTACAATTTACGGTCCGTAATAGACCGCGCCCTAAGTACACATCAACTTCCCGTCTAGTCGGACGCACTACGTGTTCACTAAAAGCTGATTTTGTACTTTACAGGCATGTTAAACTCGGGTATACCATGCTTATCGATCTACTCGTTTATCGTTTCCGTTTTTAATTTTACTTTATGAGATACAAGTAAATTACTGAAAAACATTCAAATGTAATTTAGCAGACAAAATAAATGGGTGAAGTGTAAAAGATAAAATAGCCAACAATTTAGTGTGTTGTAATGTAGGTACGTGTTATGACAATAAAACATTAAAATTAAATTTAAAATTTAAGAAAAACCCGAAACAAAAATCTGCCATTTAGGATGGACGCCATCTTGGATTTGAAATTTATTATAGTGTATAGTATTCTATGAGTCAAGCCCTGTTATAAGATACCCATAATTAGGGAGTTGTCAAAAAATATGTAACTCCCCATTTTGTGGCGTCCGCCATCTTAAACCGATTTTCATCAAACATACACACACACGCACGCACGCACGTATGCACGCACGCACGCACGCCCACACACAACACACACACACACACACACACACACACACACACACACACACAGCCAAAATTGTGAAAGTTAATTTCAAATTTATTATTTTAAACCAACTAATTGATGATGACTTTTGTCACTCTTTTTGCCCTTGTCAACTAAGCCCATTTATTTCTATGTATGTACCTATATTATATTCTTCTAATTATTTTATTAATGAAAAGTCTTATTTCTACATTTATCAGATTTTACCTTTTATCTAACAGAAATCAAACACCGTAAAAATAATAATAATAATAATAATAATAATAACCATTTATTTCAGGCATTTAGAGCCCATAAAATTTCAATACATAAATAACAAAATAAAAACTATATACTAATACATATTTTATATAATTTAAAATTAAAAACTACTGTGCACGAGAGGTCGGCGTCGTGTTACGCTGCGGGGTGTCAAGTAGCCGGCCGCGGAAACGGCGATATAAGACACCCCTCGGCCAGAACTCCTCCTTGAGGAAGGTCTCTAACTGTGGAGTTGGAGCCTGCACCACGAACGATGTAAAATTGGTTTTGTGGCGCGCTTCCAACTTCTCCACCCTCAAGGTCAGGTTTGTCTTCACCTTGATGTACTCCACGATCTTCTCGGCCTTCGTAGAGTGGTGTAGGCGGGACACATACAGCTGCGTCGTTGGTGTTGCAGTACGTAGCAGCATGCTGGGTCCTGTCAGACCTGTATCACACAGGTTGTGACGAGTAGGCTTCCTTTCTTCTTTTCCGCCTTGATAAAACCTTCCTCGTCACACTTTGTGTTTTTGCACCTATAGTCGTGCTAGGTACAGAGCGACTCTGCTTACTCCCTTTTACAATAACTACTTGTCGTGATGATTGTGACACAGTAGTATTGTTTGCAGCGACAATTGCAGAGTAGGCACGTTTGGGGGTCGACGTACCTACTACACGCGTCGTAGCCACTGTAGGTACGGCGCGGACGGCGGAGCATGATGCAACGCATGCATTCTTGGCGGCCGGTGACGTAGGTGAACTCTCCGACTCACAACTGCCGATGGATGCGTTCTGTGCCCCGCGGCGTGTGTTCACGTTCGAGGCGTCAGATGACCTACTTGTAGAAATAGCGCTGCGTAGCAACACTACTTCGGCACGTAACTCACTTATGGTGGTGTCTGACGCCTCTAGCTTCGACTGTACTACAGCCAGGCTCGCTTTTAGAGATGTTATGTCCTTAAGCAGCCTGGTGACGTCAACGTGGTCGAACGTGACAGGAACTTATGCAGCTCCTTCGCCACGAAAGCAGGCACGTCGTCCGGATCGGTCACCTTTAGCAAGGTGATGATGTCTTGAACGCTCTTCTCGGTGCCATCTCTTCGGCGTGAAGGCATCTCGTCGAGCTTGTCCAAAGTTTCAAATAGCAGCCTCTTGCCACTGCTAACTTCATCTTCAGTGAAACTGGACTTGCAGATCTGCATAATGCTAACCTCGTCCATAGTGTCAATGGCATGCTGTATAAACGCCAACAGCTCGTTGGCTATGAGTTGTTGTGAACTCATAGCAGCGGATTCGCGCAGCGGCTAGAGCCGTGCAATACGTGAATTAATAAAATAATTAGCTCTGTGCAATGTAAGCACGTCTACACACTAGCGCGCATTGCACTGTAATGTTTGTTAAAAAGTTTGTTTTAGATAATAAACCTTTACTTGCGTGTGATATTTCACCTCTAATTCCTAGCAACTACAATAAGACAATATGCGATGTATTTGAATATATAAAAATATACCCTAAACCTTTAACGTAAAAGCTAACAGCTTACTTAATGTTATTTATTAGGTACTTTTGACATAATTTTGTTGAGAAATCGCCCTTAAGATCTTTGATAGCACTAGAACGAATGTTTTCAAAATATTTGATATAAAAGTTAAAAGCATGACATAATTTTTTTCTAATAGGACATAAAAGCTTGTTTTTGTTGAATTCGAAAACTCAAACCTTTAAGAAAACTGCGGCAAGCGTGGAGATATTAATTCTTTTTTCCTGGTTATATTTTTATTATCTTATTAAACTGTCAGAAAGTTAAAGATTGTACAATTTTCGTTCCCTATTCTATTCGTTTGTTAGAAAGATTTACGAGAGAAGGAAAGAACCTTTATTTTATTATCCGGTTCTTTGTGGGGACTGTTCATTTCATTTCTGTAAAAAATGAGTCTTGCTCATAGTTTCCTTACTATCGTTGTCCAGGCGAACAGGAAATTCCTTTACAAATTTTATAAGTCACGAACAGAGTTATTGTAAACCTCTATAATACTCAGGACTCGGGAGCTTTTCACATAACACTTTACCAAGATTTATTTATTTATGGGACACTTAGTTGCTGTTTGAAATATGGATAGAGAAAACAGATTTGTCGTGGAAATATTAGATTATAAATACGGTTGAGACCATAAACATATTTTTAAGCTAGAATAGTAACAATCTTAGTATTAAACACCAGGTTCTAGTGGAGCGTACTACAAAGCCAAAGTCAAAGTCAAAGCATTTATTTCATTTTGATCATAAAGTATGATGCTTATGAAAAGTCAAAACTACATGAAGTCAGCTAATTAACCTACAGCCAGTTCGCTGAAAGTTCGAATAGTTTCGATGTGCCTTCTATTAGAAATACTGGAAATATGTTTTGTAGTAGTAACTATATATAATCTTGAAATCGTGCTATGTTCAAGATGTTTTTTTTTTTATTTTTTTTATTGCCTACAGTAAGTGGTAACTGTCGCTCATAGACTTCTGCAATGCCAGGGCTCTGCGAAGCCGCTGCCTACCGTGATATTAATGCTCTCTTTAAACCTCGTTTGAAGAAGGACATGTTATAGCGCTCGGGAAACACTGCAGCTGGTAGTTCGTTCATCACCGCAAGTTCTTTTTTTTTTCTTCAGATAGTGTTTTCATATCAATGTTTTCGCAACGTTTAGGTGAGACACATCATCACAATAGTATAACGTGTTAGCCAGAGCAGTTGTATAACAAAAAAAATTTAAAAATTATAATATTAAAATTTAATGATAACCAAATGCTTACAACTGTGTGCCAAGGTTTGCTGACAAAGCTGTAATAAATTCCAGTTATTTCCCTTTTATTGTAAGTGTCGGCCAATCCGTGTATCCAAGCGAAGCTCGAGTAAAGCGTCATTTGTAAACGTGAGCTTGCGAACCAGAGCCATTTAGCATTCAGTTTAATTTTAAAGAGTTCCTATTTTAATCTTTAGGTCATCAAGTCGTTTTTATTGCGGCACGAATTTCCAATTAAATGCTAAAGGTAGTCGTAAATTTAGAAACGCAAACGTACAGAACCCTTCGATGCCCTTTCATTAAATCGATTATTGCTTCAATGTTTACACTGCCTTTTATGGAGGTGAGGACTTTGATCGTGAAATTGCTTTAAAAACAAGAGCTTGACCTCGTTTGACGTGACACCAAACTCATTCAGGATCTTTCCATTAACTCGTTCCTCGACGCATTTAAAAGCTTAAACAATTTTAGCATCTATTTATCTAGTGCAGCAAATAACAAAACATTAACCAGCTAATTTAAAAAAATATAAATGAAATGTAATAAATTAGGCTACGATATCATAGCTATCATAAGATTACCTGTAACGCTGTAATAAATTTCCACTCGTTAATTAATATAAATAAAGCTCATAACTCATACGGGTGCGTCACAAGGGAAAGGGTCGAGCGAGGTGGCAGGTAAGCTTGTCTTATTGAAATAAACGACTTGTGACCTTCCCCCAAGGTGTGCTGTCTCGCCAATATAACTCCACCTCGACAATGTGTCCCTATAATCATTCATATTTACTTAACATGCCCACCTTACACGCTTTTCATTGTACTACACACACAAAAATAGTCGGCCTTAGGTAAGGTACTAAAAAATCAGCACCTAGATCAAAACTTTGTCTGAAAATGAGTCCATTTTATTCAAAATCGTAAAGCGCACCCAAATAAATATCCTATTCCATTGGTCAATGTAAGTCTATAAAATTGAAAATATCCATCCATCGAAACTGATAGATTTTATTTGCTCGTAAAACAAAGTGAGATGGAAATATTCTACGTCATCACGAACCTAAAACATTCAAATCGTTATCCATTCGGGCGAATATCAAAAGGAGAAATTCTCAACGCTTAAAACATGCAAGTAGATATTTCGCGAGAGTTACATTATTCGTGGTACATTATTCATGAAGTCGGTGTCTTGGTAACGAGCCCGATTGAGAATCAAACCTACTGTCGATAATGAACTAACGTTTTTATTACGATACCAATTTATTTCATTGATTTAAAATCACGTTGAACTCTTATTAAATTATTATTCGTCCTGAGAAGCAAATTCATAAAACATAATCAAGGCAGCATCCACATTTAACACTACCATCTTCTGTATAACACGTCTAAAAGAAATACAAAATGTCTATGAAGTGGAGTAACACCACATGTTAGTTCTAAAAACATCTGCTTAACCCTTTCATGGACACTATTGTAGACAAAATAGATGTTTTATTGTCATCACGGTCATATACCTACGTTTACGGTCCCGGAAAGTGTTAATAAACATATACCTAAGTTATAGATTTATAATGAAAAACTTCTATACAAATTACAAATAATACTACTCAAAGTAAATCCATAAGTTTCAAACTAATAGCCACTGCCTACAACGATACTCTTGCATATGACTTCAAAGCAACCACTGAGTCTTTGAAGCCAGTAAAGGTCTTACTAAAAGTTGTTGAATTATATCAGCTGAGAGAAACCCGCGCTACGTGCTCTTTGTATCGCTTCAATTTTGTTCCCATTATTATGCAAACGAACCGCACAGTGACGTTCTAAAAAGCCCTTCATACAATTTTTCAACTTATGCTTAATTCATAACTGAAATTGCTAAATCGACTTAACTCACCTGCAGGTTTTCATAGTGATTATGCTTTGACTTGGTTCAAAATAGGAATATAAATTTGTATGCAAGTAGTATAGACGTCTCTCACGAAAATAATAATTATCTTTTTCAAAGAGCTGTCAAAAACAATAATGAGTATTTTGAACATCATTTGCACTAGTGGCCAAGCTTATTTCTATGCCGCACACTTTGTCTTCAACTTAGGTACATCGTCTTACGTCGTTTTTAAACTGTCAAGATTATGAAGTTACGTGATTCGGAGAAAAATTATTAAACTGACTGTGAAAGAATAATTGTTTCAAAATTACCCAAGGTCCTATCTAAAAGTGCTAATAGACGACCGGATTTGGTACGGCCGCACCATAGTGACGGTGCGGTGCGCACTGCGCAACAGACGACCGGATTTGGTGTGCTCCGCACCATCACTTTGGTGCGCAGCGGACCATATTCGATCGTGTGGAGTGCAGTCCGCTGGAATGTTAAAAAAATATTATATTTTTTTTTAATTTTACAAGAATAGTTACCCACCAGCATCAAGAGGAGAGTCGAACGATTGTTAGGGTGCCAGAAACAGGAATCTCTTCACATTATGTTATGTGTCGAATAGCACCCATCCATCTAACGCTAGCTTCTTGAGGTATTGAGCGTTGCTTGGCTATTAAAACATTAATGACGTATGAGGGAAAACAGCGTGAGGAAACATTTGGCTTTAATGAATAGAGCAGAAATGATTACTAAAGTCAAAGCGTCGGGAATAAAATCAGGCGTAACCAAGATAAAACAGTTGCAAGAAAAACATAGAAAATTACACCATTGAGACTGCAAATTGCAAACACTTACAACATTTTTCATTAGTTTTAAGCTATCTGAACATAGTATTATTTTTATTGGATATCTAAAAACATAGGTACGTTACAAATAGAATAGGTACTACTCAATAATGATAATTTATAAATTAATATTTATATATTTTAATGAAAAATATGTTTACTAAGCACGGTCGTAAGCATATATTCTTCCATTAACTAAATAATAAACTAAAGGCTGCTACAGAGACTGTAGAACGTTGCCGTTAAGAAGCTTTTCACCGTTGGAATGGTTGTAATTCAAAGGGTTTATGCGTAGTGTTATTAATCAGCCCTACAGTCCACACAACACTCCGTGGCTGGTTGGCAAGCACCTGAGGCGACCAATTTTAACTTCGGTAGAAACAGGGGCTTATTTATTATCATCTAGATATAATATTTACGTATCGCGTACTAAGAAAATACTTATTGCTAAATGTCGTCAATATTTCAGAATTTGAACTCCTATAAGTGTTTTCATACGTGAAGAAAAACTTTGTAGGTAGGTACTTAGTTATATATTTATAACTTCACAGAATATTACTCGGGGTTGTTCTCATTCGGCATATTTTTAAGCTTTCGTAAATACAGTTACTTTTCCAGCAAAAAAAATGTATAGAACGGACGGTATTTATACGAGAGGAATAAAAAATATCAATAATATTCGGTAATAACTCCGTAACTAAATACATTAGATTCTCGTTGGTTACAAATTATTAAGAAGAAATTATATTAGCTAGCTCGAATACATACGAACCACGTTTTTTTGACGAACCACGTTTTCCGAGCAAAAAAACTTAAACAATTATGACATCGAATAAGCGTACGTCCACTTTACTGTGTTGCTGTAGCGATCAGAAGAATAGAAACATGTTCTAACCTCCAGTATACCCAGAATCTACAGTTAATTACAAAAATTTGATATGATTTTTTCGTGACAATTTCTGAAATTGTGTTATTATTTTATAAAAAATTTGTTTAAAATTTAGCATAGGTACTAAATGAATAACTTAGAAGTTCGACTTTAATATCACACACTGTTATTAATCATTATTTCGTATGTATGCAAATAAATATTAAAACTACAGCATAAATACCTAACTGAAAACACAGAGGAATGATTTTACAGGTTGTTTTTTATATTATTTATTTCTTTTATTAATAAATTATTATCATACATTATTTATACTTCTTTTACAGTGATTGTATTTATACCTCTAAGCAGACCAAAAAAGAGAAAGAAGGATTAGAGAAAAATAAAAATATCCTATTAATATTATAAATGCGAAAGTTTGTATTTGTGTATGTGTTAAACATTGAATAATATAAATAAGTATTAACGATGAATTATTATTTACCTGCCCTAAATTATCATGCAGGTGCTTCATTTCACTTGGCAGTCTGCCACGCGCGCCAATTTTACTAATTAGATTTGTACTATAACAATAGTGCCGA
The DNA here is from genome assembly GCA_963082885.1 of Parascotia fuliginaria. Classification (NCBI taxonomy): domain Eukaryota; kingdom Metazoa; phylum Arthropoda; class Insecta; order Lepidoptera; family Erebidae; genus Parascotia; species Parascotia fuliginaria. The sequence goes on along the minus strand of OY720176.1, from coordinate 13,443,571 downwards.
ATTATTTAGGTATAACATTAAAGACATCTCAGTTATGTTTGCACATGATACATTATTAAATCTTAAGACAAGTTAAAAAGATTGTACGTAAAACAAACTAGCTACGAACTACTAACGAAGAGCTTTAACCACATTACCTTACAAAAAAGCTCTCCGCAATTGGGACCAGTCACTAATTTTACAACGTATAAAATCAATTTTAATAAACTAGTTTAAAACAAAAGTAGAGTTAAAGGGGCGGCTACTTTAGCAGATAGTTTCAATTTAAATTTAATCCCGACTAAGCGTTCCTTGCTAACTTAATAGAGTTTCCTGGCGGATTCTTTTCCGCTACATTCTCCCCGGGTGCCTAGCCCGCGCCTTGGCAGTCCGGGTCCCTACACTCTTATTAATCTACCGCTGCGATATCCGTTACTTGCTCACAGATTGCATTATCATGGTGTACAACGTGAACTTGGTGTGTATCAGTATGCTAAATTTATCTAAACATTAACTAGCTAACTATTGGGATAAGGAGGCAACTGGACCCGTTCTAAGAGTGGGACCGCGGAGTCAGTTACTCAATTGAATATTCTTATTGATATTCTTTGGGCGACTGGCACCACTTAAAATATGATTAAAAATGTATTGTTTAAATTCAATCCTTGCACAGTCAGCAGCAAAAACATTCGAAATTAAACTCAAAGATTGGTATTAAAATCATTATTTTTTTATAACAGAAAGTATAGTAAATAATTAACAGAAATCATAAAATGAAACAACAAAATGACAACGCTTTTCAAGAATCACAAAGAAAACAATAATATTTAAAAGTGTCTTAATATAATATTTTTGGTGATTATTAAGATGTAGGTCATCTTAATAATGAGAAACTACTACTATGTACTTATATTATAACAACTATTATGTACATAAGTAATTAGGTTTTATATTCAAAGCTAAAATATAATAAAATTTTGTGTTTTAATTCACAGTCATTAGAATATTAAAGGCTATAAAATTTGGTATTTGAAATCACAGTCATAATTAAAAGCTCTCTATAAATTTGGTATTTAAAATCACAGTTTCAAGAGTATTAAAAGCTAAAATATAATAAGTTCTAAATATTGTACCTATCAAAAATATATAATTTTAAAAATGATATTGGGCGACTAGGACCGCGGTTCCAGTTCCTTGTGGTCCCAGTCGCCCAATTACCCACTATTGCTTTTAGATATTGAAAACAAAGCATTTATCTTTATTCTCTATTCTCGTCAAGTAAAGAAAATTAATTATTATTATGTAGTTATAAAATATAAGAATTTTATAAATTCAAAATAATTTTATTATTGAGACGTGTATGCACATACGAGTTAGATACTTATTACTTATGTACCGCCCGCATATACGTAAACTAAAACGAACAAAGAGCCAGCTTAACCAGGCAGGCTCGGGTAAAACACTTTTAATTAACCGTCAGCAAAGTAGTTAAACTTTTTAAAAACGAATTAGACTTGCGCTAGATAGATGACAAAGAAACTCTAACCGTTTAAAAACTATCCACCGGTCCGAGGGACCATGAAGCCGACAAGATTAAATTGTCTCACCCGACTCGTGTCTCTTAGTCCACTTAAACTTACAATAGAAAACTTCGGGCGCGATTATCTTGTTATCTTTGTACTTTATTCTCTGTGCTCCACCTAAAGTTTACACGTGGGCTCTACTGTTTATTATCACAACACTATCATCTTAAAAATAATAGTGGATACCCACCAAAAACGATACAATACAAAATAAACTACCAATGTTATCTAACACGCTTACAATAATAGTTTTAGTAATCGAAAAAAAAGCAATATCGACTGGGAGACGAGACATTCAATATCTCTTTACTTTACAGAAGAATAACTCCATTATTCGAAAAAAGATAACTGTATTACATTTGTAAAGAGTATGATGGGTAAGGTACTTTTATAAATTGCAACTTCTCTTATGGAAATTGAAGTAATCATTGTTGACGTCCGAGATAATAATATCTACCTATGTATTATATTTTTGCTACGTAACAATATCGGCAACAAATCACAGTCAGCTAGATGGTATCTACTGGTAAGCGAAAAATGTGATCTATGAAGATATCAAGCGTGTAGTAACAATCCTATATTTACTAATTAAGGACCTATTAACATAATTATCTCGTTTTAGCAACGCAATGTATTGTTATTGATCATGAATTCAATTGACTGGCATTCAATTGTGTTCACTGTTTACAAAATAGCAGGGGTCTGTTTCGTACGTCGCAATACTTGGCAGCAGTTATTTATTAGGGATCTAAGCAGTCGACACGATCACTCTGTGTCCCCGGCTGCCAGGCCAGGCCATAAATCGTACCGAGGACCGACTGCACTGCAGTCTACTTCCAGCCTCATGCACCTTTCGATATAAATACACGATGGCTTTAAAAGGGTTAACAAAAGTGTCAATATTAGTTCGGTAATATGTGCACGTTCGGCAGCTACAACACGCAGTATTCGATAGTGACAATAAAATAAAAACTTTAGACTTAAAATCCACTGCGCCCCGTCACTGTTTTAACCAAAATTTTAACCTAGTTATTGGCGACATGAAGCGCTATACCTATTTCAATATTCTTTGTCGTCATGTTTATTTAGACCTGAAAATTTTTGCCAATATTAATACGGTATTAGTGTTAACGATATAGCGTAGGGCATTCAAGAAAACAGATTGCGTAACAGGTCTTATAAATGTAAAAGTGTTTGTTTATTTTTCTTTTACACAACGATGTCTGCTCCTTTGATCTATTCCGTTCTAATACCACAAAACGAATCCCAATGGTATTAGTTTATTGTCGTAACTCATTTTCTATTCTCCACGAAACCAAGTTATTAACATTTGAATGAATTATTTAATCTATTCCCAACGAATACCAAAACATAAGTTTAGGTGCAGTCCGAGATACAATTACTTAGATAATATTATCTGGGTGTAATTTATCTATAATATGTATGTATTTACAAAAAAAAAAAGAAGTATTTAAGTATGTATATCCGTATTCTAGAACCCATAATACAAGCATATAATATGCTTACTTTGGGTCTAGATGGCGTTGTGTGTAGTTGTTGAAATATTATTATTATTATTATATTATTATATTATATTATTATTTTCTAATAATTTCAGATTATGATCTTAATACAATCCTAAAATATTATATTTTTTTGTACATCTTTGGTTGCAAATAAACTTATGGCCTATGCGATGGTAAATGGTAATCGTAACCTTGGTATCTAAGCATTACAGAAATAATGTTTAGAAAAAACAATGAAGCCGTGGCCGACTCTGTAGGGAGAACGGGATAGAGAAAGAAAAGGGAAAGAGAGAGGAGCGAGGGGGTAATTAGGCTGCCGGTGCTCTTACTCATCAAGCAAAACACACTCACGTGAAGACAAAGATTTAAAATAATCCTCCCGGTGTGACGCACTAAAACAACGTGTGCGTCCGGCACACCCCGAGCAACAGTCTGCGAGGCTAGCAAGTTGGTAATGCAGACTGGATAATCCTTCCACCACGACCAATGGTGAGATATAATTCTTCCAAATAACCCTCATTAATTGGTCCTCACAGATTTGACTCGCCAGTGTCGACACGCTAAGAATAATAATAAATAAACTCTACCACTTAAAATAACGCTAAGAATATTAAATTATAGATCAGTAGCTCTACCATGAATTAACGTGCTTTTTTATTATCGCTAATGATGAAATAAAATATTTGTATGAAAAATTAACAACCATGGTAACAAGAAGTTCTTTTTTAGAGTAAATACCAGCTCTTGTTTCATTTTACTAACCTTACCTACTAACCAAAAAGATAGATAAGCGATTTTAATAGCGCATAAAATAACAAAGACTGTCATTTTACTTAGAGATTACAATATTTATAAATATTCCTTGTTTCTTTTCTTTCTAATGAGAGTGATTAACAAAACTAGATTCTTCGATGAGATTGGCTAATTAGATCAAAAATGTAATCAGCACAGCACGTTAAAGTAAAACAGAATACCGCATATCATTTACCATCAAATGTCGTCTACCAGGCTCTTCAATCGATATTTCATCTTGTACTAATGCAGGTCAGCAGTGCGCTATCCTTGATACTCCCTAGACCTCTATTAAACGTAATAGACCTTGGGTCAAATGCTAAACGAGACCCACATCATTTAAACCTATAGATGTTTGTGGATCGACGAAACATAAACATTGTACAAAAACAAGGATCAATTCACTATAAAAATAGTTTTTTTTAAATGTAATCCTTTGTCTCATTTCACTTCGTTTATGTAAGCAATATTTTAATATCTAGTTTGATTTACAATTTACATAATATAATAACAGTTTTCCCTTTTAGTATTTTTGTCAAAGTGGCAGCCGCATAACAGTAGGCGATTAATTGAATAGATTTTCTACACATTTTGATACTTAAATTTGCTTTAACATAGGCTTTTTACTGCTGGATAAATGCCTCTCACGCGATAAGATTTCGTAGTCCTTACGCCTACAATCTATCTTAGCTCACCTAGTAGGGCGCTACAGTGCACTACTTTGTCTGATGCATTAAAGACTATGAGGGCATTATTAGACTCATTCATGCCGAAACCAGCAAAATCTTCTACAAGATTTACCTACTACCGTCAGATCTTCTAAAATAAATCTGATTTAAGAAAACTTTAATCGTAATCAAACGGTGGTTTAACAATATCGTCAATTCCTTTCTATATCTGGAAATTGTCATCATTATGATGACATCATATCAACCTATTACTATCCCACTGCAAGGAAAGGCCAGTAGTTTTGAAGTTCCAACCACCAAGCACCAACTGCAAAATTATAAAATACTTATTTAATTATTTCTGATTAACTAAATTAAAACACGAATTACTTTGTGCTTTGTAAATTTATTTTTTTACTTTTTAGTTTTCTTTCTGTTTGAAGTCGGTTTTCTTTTTGTTAAAAATTATTTTATTTTACAATTTTTAGTGATGGGTAGACCTTAATCTTACTGAGGTATTATTTTTGTATACACTAAACGTTCTGACATATTGAACCGTATGAAGTAAGCCCGACATGACTGCTGTTGAGGAATTCCCTCGACTGTCTATGGTCACCTGTAATGGCACTAAACTTATTTATTTCAAGCTTTTACACACAAATGCATAAAGGCGGACTTAATGCCAAAGGCATTATCTACCAGTCAACCTATCGGGTGATGCAGAGTTGAAACGCAGTAGGTGCATGACAGTTTAATATTGAAAACTAACTTTTGCTTAATCTAATAATTATTTTACTACATAGATATACATATATCATATAACTTATTACAAAAAAGAAAAAGAAAACAATAAACTTATAACCCATATGGGAGCAAAGTTCTCATCATTAGAAATGAATTAAGTCCAAAAACCAAGTAATTGCTGTAAATCGTTGAGGAGTTCCTTCGAATGTCTTTCTGCTACTTCATCAGCTCGAAATCAGTGCCTTAAATACTTTATGAAAAACATAACAAATGAACTAGTCGTCAGTACGATTTTCGAAAGTTCTTCTCGATTTCTCGGAAATCGGTTTATAAACGACGAAGTTATCCGCGAACACACAAATATATGTATATATATATCGAATATATATATACATATATTTGTGTATATAATATAGGTCGAATTGAGAAACCTCCTCTTTTTTTTTGAAGTCGGTTAATAAAATAGAATAATATCTTGTCAATTAAGTTCACTAGCAATAACTAACTGCGACATTTTTTTGTTCCCAGCATAGCGGCGAAACGTAATTTGAAGTACAATAACTAACAGACCACTTCTAAGTAATAACGGGGAAAGCACAACCCTGAAGTAAGCTGACGAGCCAGCCAGCTGCACTGCTGCAATTTTAATCCCTCTTTATAGCACAAGATGGGTCGGGACGGGCAAGGCGCTGGGCACAACGCCATCATCGATATTATTATTACCTATTATACCGTATTATCAATTATGATGTAACACACACTAACCTTTTCCTCGATAAATTTCATACTACATTTTATGGAATAATGTACCTATAACTCTTGTAGATTCCTTAAATCTAATTTTTTAGAAAATTCTGAAAAAATTGTATATTCTAAGACTGATATTTCAAAATTGTGTTTGTTCAAGTATATTATTCACGTATTGCTTTGTATTGTAAGTTTATGAATTACTAGTCTAAATTGGCGCAGTCCACTTAGGGAAGTTCCACTCTTTAGAAGACTGCAGTGGTATCAGAACAAATTAAGTACATGGCCTTTTCAACTTATTATATAAATGTGGAAAAATTAACCTTTAAGTGGCACTCGAACTTTGTGTTGAGCGGGATCTTTATTATCCCAAGCAGCATGCGTTTCAGTCCCACTTTGAGACTGAAAATGAATATTTAACATAAGTATGTATTACAAAATAAAATTTAAAAGGCTCACAAATACGTGTTTAATTTTGCCTTTATAACATCTATTATTACATAAATATATCTAAATAATAACATCAAACATTTGCCTCGATTGTGAATGTGACTCTACAATATCGGCTTTAACTATAAATTAATCTAAAAGCTGGCCGCAGCATCGTAAATATTCTTTCGAGTGAAGAAATAAAGATGGCTGCAGGTATAAACGAGTTGTATTATGGACTTACGGAAACATATTTAGTTTATGTTACGACATTAACAACCGGACGATAACTTACATGGGCGGGTAGTCCTCGGAATATTTTAAATAATTTACGTCTGAACACAATATACCTTTTGGATGTCTTACTTCTGTTTATGTAAAACTAAGTAAATTTCTTAAGTAAAAGTAAATAAATATACTTAAGTATCTTGTGTCTACAATAATCGCTATAAAAATAGAATCAGTCTGTAGGTACAAGTATAAACTACTGTATCTATTTACAAAAAAAAATTAAGTATGTTGGTATGTATTATATCTATGTACATATGCATTCTAGAACTCATAACACAAGCTATAATATATACTTAATTTGGGTCTAAATAGCATTGTGTGTAGTTGTTGTGATATTATATTATAATTGTTATTATTTTAGACAGAGGACGTTCATCCGACGTATACCTATACCCATAGCGTGGCGTGACGTAAGCTGAATACATTTCCTAACAGACTCGACCGCAAAGAGTATTGGTCCTTATCATTCTATCCGATGGACGACACCGACTGAGCCAGCTATCTCCGACTCACTAAGCTTTTTTTATCGGGATTTTACTAGCATAAAACCCGTGATGTATAAATAGGTTTACTGTTCCTTATGCTAAAGGTAATTCCTTGATACCCATTTAAATAACTTCAGCTGCGCTTTAATTTTACAGCATTGTATTTAATAATTGAGATTACATTATTATCTATGGTTAAATAATTGAAAAGTCATCATCATCACACAATCGAGAAAATAAGCATCTCGTATCGAATTCTCAAAAAGCAATCTGAGAGCAAAGCATCATACTGCTGCTGCGGTATCTTACCGCCCCTTTGCCATTACTTTAACTTATGTCGGACAATTGTTTTGTAGAGTTGGTTGTCAGGTGGTATGTGCTATACAGGTAGAAAGCTGTTGTTATGATGTTCAATCACAATTAAATAATATAAGTACTTACTTGATAGAATAATATTTTGCCTTCTTTGGTAATCAAAGAGACTTATTCTAAATATAATAGGTATAGATACGCACGACTTAAAAAATAATCCAAACAACCTGGATTTAATTTCTTTAAAAAACAAAAATATATGTACTTACGTACCGTTAAAGATAATTAATTTATGCTTGCTTACCAAGTTCATACGTATGTAGGAAAATAATTTATTCATCGGTCGGTATCTCGGTCCGAGGTTCTCGTTCCACGCGAATTTACTGCAAGGACCGCTTTTAAATTTTCAAGAACAGCCAAGAGAACAAAGGACTGTCGGACTTTATCAGACGATAAAGAGAGTAAAATGTGTCCATTGCAGAAGCGCATAGAACACAGTATATAGATAGCAAGGACACCACAACCACCTGTTTCACTCAAACCAGAAACCGGGTGGAAGCTTTTTAATATTACTAGAATACTATTATCACATAACATACACAACCAGTATGCTTACGAAGAGTAGTTTGTAACTTACAAGCATTCTTGGCAGATATATGTATAAAGTTTAGGTAGTTACTTACATGTTTTTATATCAATATATACCTAGGTACAATATTAGATTTAAATACCAATACGCTAATATATTTGTGACCCAGTAACTCTAAACACATAGCTTTTAATAGTAGTAGATCCACGCTGGTTTCAGCATGAATGGGCTGGATCGACCGGGGCAGTACTACCGTCTCATAGAAGATCGACGTAATAGTAGTAGTATCCGTACTACTGCGTTTCGTTCGGTGAGTGACAGCGCCGGAGGCCCAATTTCCCCCCTTTCCTCTTGCCTCACCTTCCTCATTCCCTTCCCCTACCTCATTCCCAGCCGCCAAAGTGGAAGCCACCATACTTGCAATTTAATCTTTTGATATGGTGGCCACCTCTTCTGGATTCCACTGATTGCTTACCATCGGGCAGGGTGGAGGAGTCACTTTGGTAGGCTACTATAAATAAAATATATATATATGTATATATATACGATTGTAGTTCGTCACAATTCATTTATAAATGCTATAACTAAACGAGAGCTTTTAACATTCATACTAATATTATAAATGCGAAAGTAACTTTGTTTGTCTGTCTGTCTGTTACGCTTTCACACCTAAACCATTGAACCGATTTTGAAGAAATTTGATATAGAGATAGAATATACCTTGGAAAACTACATAGGGTACCTTTAATCGCGGGAAAATGACTTGAAGGGGTTGAAATAGGGGATGAAAGTTTGTATGATAAATCGTTAATCTATAAACAGAGAAATGTTTATGGCTAGTAAAAGTATATTATGCGATAACCGACATTCTCGCGGGCGGAGCTGCGGGCAACAACTCGTACTATACATAAATATAAGTACTTTGCCTTGCCTCTGATTACTCGTCCTGCACTTTTGGCTACGAATAACAATGAATCAACTAAAAATAACTAGTTAGAACATTTAATAACATTTCGGGATATAGAGAAGGTTTAACTGTAAAAGTGCATTGTTAAAAGTTAGTTAGTTAGTAGTTAGTGTCTGTGAAGTGCTGAGCCAGTTGTCTAGATAAATAATGAAAAGATTAGTAAAAAGGTTTTATTATTATGTAGGCTTGCGTGAATGTTAGGGATATACGAACAACATGTTTGATAATATTGTTAATAAGTTAAAGATAAACAACAAATCCATACTACGGTAGGTAATAAGAAAGCGAAAAATAATGTTCACCTTCAGCATAAAAGTAAAGTTCTTTTTGTAATTTCAATGAATTTTGCACACAAAAACTTTCTTCGGTTTATTAAATTTGGTCAAAAAGTTTTAAAGGATTTTCCTTGTTAACTTCTTGACTTCTCTCCGCAATAAATTTTCAGTGATCCAGACACAATAAAACATTATCGGTAAGCATACAGTTATAGTAGGTAACTACTATCAGCAAAAGAATAAGGTACCGGACGATAAGTAGTTGTGCTATAAGAAAGTGCTTGTTACAAACTACTTTCGTTAGGCTACCCAAGTTTTGTGAAGTCTCGGAATTCTTCGAAGGTGAGCCATCGGGTTAAGTTGAAGGCTTCGACTACACAAGCTTGCCGGTTATAGCATATAAAATCAATGCAGGCTTAACGGCTTTGTGCTAGTTAAAACGTCGGAAGTTCGCGTGCCACTAGCAACTTCAGACGTGCTGCTCGTATATGACGCATTTGTAAATGACTTGTTCGTGGGAAAACGCGATTTGTACTCGCTGTTTAATAGAATTTTTAATTCGGGTTTTGCCTTAATAACATCAACGTGATTTTTTCTGTATTTTAAACATTAACATGATTATTATTATTATTATTACAATAATATATGATTGCAGCTAGGTACCCGTTTATTTTGGATTTTACTGGCATGTGGTGAAGGGTAACATCGTGTGAAACTTTGACTTATTACAAAAAATATTAGGCCAAAATTGACAATCCATCAATGCTGATGCCTTTATGTATTGTGTGGGATGATGTTAAATGGCAAAGCTCCTACAGTCGGATAACAATGTGGCGCTACAATATTTATAGAGTTTTAAAATCCGAAATACATACGAATAAATGTTGCTCATCAAAAATAAAGTTTACCTACCCGTACCGAACTGTACTAATGTACAATTTATTACAGGCCTATATATTAGGATGAACGTTTTACATGCATTTTTTTTTATTACCAATGATGGCAAATGAGCCGAGGTCCAGCTAATGGTAAGTAATAACCTCGGTACATGAACTTCGGAAACTTCTCTACTACGGTCTATTGCGTCTGCTTGCGTACGCTAACGGTAGGTATACGGAGATAATTGATATCTCCAAGCATCGGAGAGCATTTAATGTTACAACAAACATTGACTTCTGTGTATTATTACTATAATAATATATTTGTCAAAGTAATGAAGAGAGATGTGATGATATGCCACGATCCAACAGAATTAGCCGACATTATGTATTCGAACGGTAAGTAAATCATGTCATCATTGCTTACACAGACAGAATAGGGCTGTGCATATTTAATCTTAATCCATTTACGAACGTCATTGTTATACGTAATGATTACTTAATCATTGCCATTGGATGCCTTCTCCGGAATCACAAATTAACTTGAAACGATTTGTAATAGAGACGCCGAGCAATCTATTTAAGAGGCCAGTGAATAATTTATTTTAATTAACCATGAAAGTCAGAGTTCCATTTTTCGCTTCCATCTTATTTTGCGAGCTTCATGATGCCGCCGTTCTTAAACTGCGACATTCATTCAAAAAGTTTGAAATCGAATTAAATTCGCCCCTTTAACTAAACTCAATTTTCTTTCACGACTTCATTAAGCGAAGCCATTCCGGTGAGCCTCAGTAATGACCTCAAAGGACGTTAAATCAAGATCGAAAGGGAAAGATAAAAAGTAACTGAAATTTAATACTTTTATCAAATCGCTCTTGACGTCAACCTTTGTAGTCTTTTTTTTCTGAAGAACACAAAACCTTTTACGCTTTTAATTAGATCTCTCGACGACGACATAATTTTTCCTTAACGTTTAATTTAAGTCTTTTCAATCGAAATTCTGATCTCATCAACGTCCACAGAATTGAAAATCTATGCTGATTTAGATTAGTAAATTTTACCGAGAGATTTTATTTTGTAATCTTAAATGCGGAATACTTTTTCATTTTGAATCAGTTATATGCGAGAATACCTATAGAACTTATACAACAAAATAAATTCTTCCATTTATTTGAAAAAGATACAAGGAACCAGATACGTTCGAAAGTTGACAATCCTTTTAGCTTCAAATCCGCTGTGTCGTACCTCCCGACATTCGCTTTCAATTGGACAAGATACAACTAAACCTAAACGAAATAACCAGCTCGAAGGTTGCGGAATACGACAAAGAATAGAAAAAAAAACTTTGCTTCATTAAAGCCAACGCGTAACCGTGAAACCTTCAATTTGGGAATTATCCTAAAACGACTGCTGAATTATTCAAACATTGAATTATCGACGAGGATCTTGAGGATACAGAATCTCCAAAGAGAATTATTTATGTTAATGTGACTGATGGACTGGTTATCTCTTATATGTGTCCCAATATAAAATTTTAATGTTACATTTAATTGCTTTGCACCATCTACGAGTAGGTATATAAATAAACAGATCAGAGTTATAGGTACCTCTACAATAGAACAGAAAAACATGCAAAATCTAAACGTGGGTCATTACCAAATATAATACCACAATATGTCGAGCAAAGAAAAATGCATCAAAGATAAATTAACTATTAAATACTGTTTAAAATTCACGCTCAGAACACATGAAAGAGGTTCTCGTAATATTTTTTATGTAATGATGATGCAAGGTCTTTTTTTTCATGGGAAATACGTTACGCATACGCACCCGCCGGGCAAGGCGGGTTATGTTCGAGAACCGCGAGAAGATCACGGCGCTGGTCCGCCCACGCCGGACACTCCACGAGCGTGTCGCACGGGCGACCCTGCAATGATAGCAGTCGGATATCTGCTCCCGGCCCATCAGACACAGGTACGAGCCGAAGCACCTGTGACCGGTGAGTACCTGTGTCAGCCAGAACGTAAGGACGCCGTGGCGCCTCTCCAGCCACCTCTTGAGCACGAGACTTACCACCACTACCGTGGCGTGCCCTATGATGCAATGTCTGCTTTTTATTCAACAACTGGGTTTAGCCTTCTATCAGGCCCGAAAGTCATCCGAAGGACTTTTTTTATATAGGTCAATATTAAAATGATTTTATCCAGCCAACAATAAAGTTTCAAACAACCAGAATCATCGCAACCTTAGAGCAAACCAACCGGAGAGGCCACTTACAGGCGTACCCCTCTGCCAAAGGTACCAGCCCACCGGTCATAGCCGTTATATAAAACTAGTTGACACGCGTTCCGCATCATAAGTCACCTATCAGTGCGTGCGTAATAACGTCTCAATAAAAATGCCGAATTGCGATGTATTTTGGTGTTAAAGCGATCAGAAAAATCAAATCTACAAAAGGATAACATAACATTCCATCTGTAAGTATTATTTTGCTCGAATATTATTAAATAATGCATTAAATTAGCAATTTAACCAAATAAAATACTAATCAACAAGTGTTGCCAGATTTATCATCAATACTCTAATCTGGGGTAATATTTTAGGTTGAATGTACTTATAAACTAACCATAAATATTTTTTATAACTCGCCTTGTTGACATATCTACTATGTTTCATTTTGGATGTAAAGTGTTGTGTCACCGTTCCCATATTTATTTATTTTTAATTATACCCAATGTTTTTTTACCAAGTAATGCACAAAATAATATTAAATGAACAAGTAAAATGAGACTATAAATCCAAATATACAAGATTAGTGCACTTTATTCCGAAAGATACTTGCTCATTTCTTACAAAAATAAGCGTATTTATTTTTAAGAAACTGGTCACACTTTAACATAATTAGAGATGAGACAGTTTAATCACAAATATCGATATTGGTTTTCCAGTATTAAATTATTATTTTTGTTTGTTTTAGATTTCTAGAAGAAGCAGCGCCTCGAGTCGCTTGGGTCCAATATTGTAGGAACAATATAAGTGGGTTCCTAAGCGTACAAGTATCTGACTAGTAGCTTAAAAGACAAAGTTTTCTGTGCTGCCAGCACAGCTACCTCCTCCCTACCCCCGAAGCGGTGGGCAGCTCAGTTTTTAGCAAGTAAACTCGCTCGCCTCTTATTGCTTTATCTAGGATTAGTTAAACTAGATTTATTAGGCTAATTTAAATTGCACAGTTCTTTTTAGTATTTTATTATACCTACTTAAATAAAGACTTTCTGAAATATATTCTGTTGTTTTTTCTTATCTGTACAGATAAAATATCTCTCTAATAAAAATCTACTCATACATTCTCATGTCACCGTCTTGTTACCAGTGGCGTGCATTCCATAAAGGCAGAAAAGCACTGCCTACCTTAATAATTGCCTAAAATCATAATTGTATCAACATAATTAAATACTGTCTACCCTGTCAAAAATCTATACTTAATGCCTATCCTGTCAAAAATCTCTGTGCTTGTTACTATGTAATCAGAACAAAATCCTCCAAATACAAGCTCTGCTTAGTTGGAACGAAATTTAATAGCAATAGACAATTAATTCAAAGTATTATTTGGTTTGAATATACATACATACTTAGGAATAATACACGTAAAATTGACACGTAATAATTAATTACTATCTTTAATCCACACTAGAACAAATTTCAACAGGTGGTGGTTATTGAACCTACATCCTTGTGCGCAGTAGTAAAATAAAATAAAAAAAACAGCTAAATGCCAGTGTAGGACTCGCGCGCCGAGGGTTCTGTACTACAGGGATCGGAAGTATTGAATAAACATTAGTAAACATAGTAGGAGAGCCCGACCGCATAACCAGATTTGTTTGATGAACAATGTTTAACAAATAAATTTAGCTCGACCGTAGGACTTTTTTTAATAATAACAAAAAAGTGTGCTAGTTAGAAACACTTGTTTTATTCTTCCTGTAATATTGATATAAACATGAATTAACAGAATTACTTCTAGTTAATTAATGTTTATGAACTATTACTTTACTTTTATCTATTTCATTTATTTAGTGCTTAAATAAAAAAAACCTCAAAAATTATAATAGATTATTATTACCTAAAACTGTTCTATATAATATAAGATAATGCTCATTTTAATAAGCAAACATAATAATAATGAAAATAATTAAATCTTTCGCGTACTTATATGAAATCCTAAACATCGATACTAAATATCGACAGAGTCAAGCTCTAACTGTTTTACGCTAAGGAAGCGTAAACTGATAGATGTCCCTGTGTGTAAATGTGATTGTGTGTGTTTAGTTTAAACTAGTGTGTAATAATTTTATTGTGTGCATGTATAACGACGCGATTTAAAAATGCATTAGTAGTTAACATTGTAATTAGTGTGCGTTGCTCGCGTTGCCCCGTCCCCCGCCGAAAGTGGCAGACTTTTGCGCAGGGGAAATAGAGCGCGTGTCCACTCCTGTTGGTTTAATGCTCTAAGATCGCAACGAATATTTGATTCACCTTCACCTAGAATTAGGAGTAGGTATTTACGTAGCATATTGGAAAAGTGAAATAACATCTGTCATACTCAACAATGAAACTATATGAACCTAAGTAGGTACTGTACGTTTCTGAGCTAAGCAAATAAAATAAAAACAAGCATCAAAGCATTTCGCCCCCATACGTGTCACATCGTAACGAGCTTGAAACAAAGGTGACCCTTTGAGCTACGACATTATGGCGCAACAAATCTGACTCCTTTGTTGTTAAACTATATGGATAAATGTCACTGCCATACTTCACCCCGCGGGGAACGGATCCATATCATGTCACACGTACGAAACAACATAACATACACAAAACAAACATCTACCTATATCAAACATGCTTGAAAAGCGGTACGCTCACGTGAACATTGTACACATCCTCGTTTGTTTCCGTCTGAAACAACTCAATAATATAATAACGGCCTTAATTAAATAATTATTATTTAATTAGTTATTTGTGATAACAGTCATGTTTAGCAATCCCAACAGCAAAAATATATTTATTTAGTTACATTGGTTTTATAAGATGGCAAGTTTTCAATACAATTCAGTAGCAGATGGTAAGTAAGTTTCCTCCAGGAAGCACAGAGTACTTTATTCTACGTAGATACTGATACTTGCAACCTCAGTAGATTCTCGCACCCGTTCACGTTCTATAAAAAAAGAAAGTTTATGTGCGGGTAGAAGAGACGCTCTCTTGCTTCCTCAATAAACTTTGGATGCTTACTTGTCAGCAGAAACGCATCACTAGGCAAATATTATTTCGTAGACAGATTTTTAAGATCGAAATCCGAAGTTTTAACGTTCTATTAATGTAAAAAATGTTAAGTACCCTATTTACTCGACCTTTTTTCACTATTAAGTATCTAAACCTGTTTTTTATCATCAGCAACGATTTATAGATTGTGCATTTATTTATTTCAAAATAATCGCTTCTAAATCACTCTTTGGCAACAAACTTGTTTTAAAACATAAAATCCTATTGTTGACATTTATCCTATTTCGCCCGATCCTTTGCATGCAAGTTGAATGATCACTTTACAGAGCTAACGAAAATATTTGTAAATAAACGTAGGTAGGTACCTACTCGAATACAAAAGTTACAAAATATATTCCATGTTTCCGAGATTCTCACATCAATGTTTTTGCTAGTCAACAAAACAAGTTGTTTGGAATTCGATTCTATGCCTCATTCATTCGGAACGCGAAAAGGACAGTTTTGTTTTTTATGGGCTACATCTGTGTAATATCGCTGTAGGTACAACTGAGAATTTTGTAACAAAACTAACTATAATATAATATTGTTTGTTATGGACTGGCCTGTTGGTCTAGTGGTTAGTGACCCTGACTGCTAAGCCCGGAGGTCGTGGGTTCGATTCCCACCCAGAACAAATATTTGTGTGATGAGCATGATTGTTTGTTCTGTGTCTGGATGTAATATAAGTAGTATATCAAATAAAAAAATGTATATAAGTAGTATATCAGTTGTTTAGTACCCATAACACAAGCAAATATAATTGCTTAATTTGGGGCTAGATGGCGCTGTGTGAATGTGGTAGAACATTATTATTATATTATGTTTATCTACTCACCGCATTTCAATTCACCGCAAGCATATGTTTGCAGTGTTGAAATTTTATGAAGAAAAGTTGTACCTCTTTCCGTTTTATTTCAACAACTTTTTCAGAATAACACGCAACAATAATTACCTACGCGCCAATACAGGTACAATGTAATATTTGCCGTGCCAGGATGATGCAGCTGATGTCCACATTATTTTTCCTACATAAAAGCTATTATTTTGTAAGCCTCAATGCGCTCACAAAGGCGCCTCTGGTACGTGTTTTTTTACAGCTCCCGTAGTCGCTGCATACCGGGTAACTATTGTGATTTTAACCATGACTACATACCTACTGTAATAAAAAAAGGCTAAAAACAGACGTCATTATAATAATAGTGGTTGCTTTCATTACATAGAGTGAAGTAAGATAAGATAAGCTGCCTACATGGGTGAAAATTATTAACTTGTGTTGGATTGCACTCACGTAAGGCTAAGTGGTTACCTACCTCGGTGATTATTTCGCCACTATAACATCGAGCCCGACAAAGGATAAGTACCTAGTTATTCTGCGTGTTCGCAAATTTTGTTAGCATAAGTTTTCTATCCTTTTGTGAAGGGATAAAAATTAAAAAAAAATTAGTAGGTACCTTAGTCAGTTTTTGTAACGTCATATTTTAAGTCGTCCTCCTTGTCTTTCAACGGCAGAAAATTTATCCTGTTACTTAACAAATTATAATAAATTACTATAATGTTCCTTCACTCAGTATCTAAATTATCTAAGTATCTATATATATTATACATTTTTCTTAATTTTCAAATTAATATACCTACTTGCCGTGTTTAGTTTAAAAAATAGATTAAAGATGGTATCGCGCTAAAGTACCAGAGCAACACACGCAACCATCAGACGCGTAACTTCTGTCTAAGCATCTCTCTATGTGTTGCGATTACTTTAAACATGTAATTTAAAATAAGTTAAAATTGTGCGCGTCATCGCTGCATCAAGCGTGCATGCACATAGACAGTTTCGTATTGCTATTTTGTTTCTCGTTTGCTATAGCTAAATTCAATCCTATATGAAGGGCCCTTAATCTCTCACTCATTGGGTAATAATCTTAAATAACAACCTAGCGTTTATGTAGGTATATGAGGTCTAAATGAACTCTTAAAAAAGTATCCCTGCATACCTATCTAATTAACTATTCCTGGAATGAATTGAGTATAATCAAATATAAACTTAACGTATGCACGTTTTAAAAAAAATGAATAACTATAAAATTAATAATTATAGAAACTAGGGAGTCTATCTACAAATCCCACACATAGGTAATCTCGAGAAAACACCCAAATTATTATTTTATAGTAAAGCACCATGAATGAAATGTTTACTCAGAAGTCTGTTACATGTGCATAAAGTGGACGCGGACGTACCGAGCAAGTACTCGTATGCGAAAGCTCATCTCAACTCACTCATCGCAGACAGCCAGCAAGACACACAGAATTTGTCGCGCTATTACAAAGTATTAAAGGAGCTCGGGAAGGTTTTAGAAAACAAAGGACTAAGCTCCGGGAGGAACAACAAAGTGCTGTGATACTTCTGCGGATTGTAGTCTTCACGGATGACATTTTAGTAGGTATAAATAGAAAACTCTTTGCTGGATGAAACGTTTAGTGGATCTGGAAGGCACATGGCGAAAACGTAGGTACCTATTACTTATTGCTACATAAATAGTATTTCGGTGACGGACTGCTCAGTGCTAGTTGTTAACTCTACCATGACCATGTTATTCATATGATCAAATTATTCCCGTATTTAAACAAACGTCACATACATACAATATACGTTAATGCTCTTATTAGAATGGAAAAAAAGAGTACGAACTGGTAGGTACTACTTACTTCAATAAATTTCAAGTTTAATTATTTTTTTAGACACATATATCATCATTTCAACTGAAAGACGCTCACTGCTGGACGCGTGGGGCCACCCGGATCTTTGACCCGGTAAGCAGCACTAGCTATAATGCATCGGTTACCCCTTAGGTAACCTTTTCAGATTATCGATTCATCTGAGAGGAGTGAGGTCACGTAATTTTCAGTTATAATAATTACAACGACTTCTATTTTAGAATAAATATTTCTCTTTTTTCGTTAATTAATGTTAAACCAAATCGTAAGTAAGTGCCTACCTAATAAATTATATTATTCATATTGTTGTCGTTGATAAAATTTTAATGTCGTTCTAAAGGTGTAGTGATAAAAGCTCGATGAAAGCCTGTTACAGTTAACTTATTACCGTCTGTAAACAGTAACATAATCCCGTTGCTGTAAACTTTTTGAACTTTTGACTAACTTAAGTTATTGTTCATGGCTTTCGTGGTAAGATGGTTACCGCAATACCACCAATGTCGTGTTTGAAAGGAGGCCGGTAAACAAGATATTTTAATGAAAGAGCAATGCTATAGAATTCACGACTTCACTAATGTGTAGACAAAGTAAATAAAAGGAGTAAGTTGGTTTATAAAATTGTGTCATTCAAGTAGTTTGGACAACATCCAATAGCGCCTTGAAGTTTTTGACCATGCGTCAAAACTATAAGGTAGCTGCAGGTAGCACTTTCCATGTAATATGTATGTTGGAGTCTACCGACATCATGATAAAAGATAATTTTTCTTAATGGCTTGTTTGTATCACCTCAGAATTAGCTGTTTAATTAAAATCGATGGTTTTATCGTGCTTTAAAAGCTCATAATTAACGATGCCTAATTCCAGTACATGCACCGTCACCACTATCGGTAGTGCTTTTCCGGACTTGCACCATGATCACTTACATATATTTTTGTCGTAATTGCTTCATTTTCCAACACTTTACAAAATGGTCGTTTCTCACAGGATAGTAATCTCATGTGTAATTTCCATGACCGTGAAAATGTGGATGTAAAGACACGGTTGATAAATTTTTCAATACACTCGTGGTCAAAACTGTGATTAGGTAGGTACCGACTACCGACTAGAGTGCATATTCTGGTTATTCTGCTACAAGTATTTCTGGTTTCGACTTAAGTACATGAATTGCACCTTCTATAGAAAATTTTCAGACTGAAAATAAGTACTTGAAAAAAGTTTACGTTACCGTTACTCACACTGGTCTAAGCAGAACAAATCAAAATTTTATAAGGTTTAATGAATTCACAACTACTTACCTATACCTACCACATGTTTATGCAATAATGTAAATTTCAAAAATTAAAGAAATTATTACAATACATACATTCATAGCCTCACGCCTTTATCCCCGAGCGTGTATATATATGTGTTTACCCACCCACATTTCGCTATTTTTATTTTGGGTCCCAATACTTCGTCCGTATTATGCTAAGCTAATTATGCCAATGAATTAAAATGTTGACTCGTTTGTCCTCGATTCTCGATTTCGTTTTCTATATACAAATCAAAATTTTATAAGGTTTAATGAATTCACAACTACTTACCTATACCTACCACATGTTTATGCAATAATGCAAATTTCAAAAATTAAAGAAATTATTACAATACATACATTCATAGCCTCACGCCTTTATCCCCGAGCGTGTATATATATGTGTTTACCCACCCACATTTCGCTATTTTTATTTTGAGTCCCAATACTTCGTCCGTATTATGCTAAGCTAATTATGCCAATGAATTAAAATGTTGACTCGTTTGTCCTCGATTCTCGATTTCGTTTTCTTTATATCTTATTAACTCACTTATTATAGAAAAATAATAGAATAAAGAATGGCTAAGAGTCGTCTTTCAAAGTGTATCTTTCTAAAAGTAAAACAACATACTTCATAACTAGGTTAGGTAGGAACAGTTGTTGCAGTGATAATGATAATGAAAATGATGATGAAATAGGTACGCGTAGAATAAATTTGTATTTAGTTTTTATTTCGGACTAGAATGTAAGTACCTACCTACGCTGCAGTGTAGATACCTACCAACTATCGCAGCTACTATCTTTAAAAAAGACTGGCACATACACGCAGCGTTTATTCACACGAGCGCGCGTCTTTGAATTGGTCGTATGACGTGTAAAACGCACTTGTAACTGATACCATCTTTAATCTTCGCACCTTTTCGTATGGTCCGTGCTTTTAGCGCTAGCAAGCCGTTTATAAATGGGAAGCCGAGACCGCTTTGTGGCCTGAAATGAGACTAAGATAGGAATCTTGAAACTGCTTCAAGAGTGGGCCGCATCAGTAGCGTGACCGTCAAGGGCACTTGATGACATGATCTACTAGGCTTTACAACACATTTTGTTTTTACATATAAATAAGTAGGTATAGACAGTATTATCTCTTATCATCAGACGCATGGACGATAATAAATTCATAATTATATAAAGCGGAAGAGTTTGTTTGTCTGTTTGAACGCCTTAATCTCTAGAACTACGAGTCGGATTTGAAAATTATTTTTGCGTATAATAGTCCAATTCTCGAGGAGGGTTATAGGCTAAGTGATATCACGTTACAGGCGACAGGAGCAAAGCAGTAACCAAAGACGCGGGACAAACCGCGCCGCGAGAAGCTTGTAAATTCCTAAATAACAAAATTTAGACTATGCTATCACTTCAATTTCCATGAGACCAACTAATTTTTACGGTAGTAGATCCACGCTGATTTGAGCATGAATGGGCCGGATCGTCCAGGGAAGTACTACCCTCTCATAGAAGATCGACTTAAGAGTAGTAGTATCCGTACTACTGCGTTTCGTCCGGTGAGTGAGAGCGCCGGAGGCCCAATTTCTCCCATTTTCTCTTTCCTCAGCTCCCTCATTCCCTTCCCCTAATCCCATTCCCAGCCACCATAGTAGAGGCCACCATACCAGCAGTTTAAGACGATACAGTATATAGTACTTTCCCGGACGATCTGGCCCATTCATGCTGAAACCCGCGTGGATCTATTACCGAAATATAGCGCCAGTAAGCAGTTTAGTTTAGTTTATATCTATATATATCTTTTTAGGCTATTCACGTTAAGAAGATGGCACCCGGTCCGGTCTCAAGTAATTGTTGGAACTGATTTTATAAATGAGGTTGTTCTCTTGATTCCCAGACAGAAATTTAGTTGAATTGTTTTTTGTTATAATCAAATTCACAATCAATATGTGGAGTATCGCACCATATACCTCTAACCAAAGGAAGCATTCTCCGACCAGGCTAGGTGATTGTACCTGACAGGCTCGACAGTTGGTAGTCAGGAGTTGTACTTATAGTAAGTTCGTGTGAGAATGTTGATATCGCGAGTCAGGCTTCCATATGCGACCAATTTCAACTAATTACCTACTAATTTGCAATGTTATCAGATTTTCAGTTCGCGATGGTGGCTGTGCTAAGATGAGCCATACGGGCAAAAGATCAATTTGTCACCGGTTAGAACGAAAACGGTAATACCAACCGCATTGTTTGGTTATGGTCAGGGAGACGGTTGCTGATTAGGTTTATGTTTATCATAACTGTGTCGTCGTAGAAATATCTTACCGTTGTCGTGCTAGCAGTTCCCATTGATTGACAATCTGTCGTCACTGCAAAAAAAAGTCGAGGACGATAGCTAACAGACTAATCGCCATCTGTGTTGTCCCTATTAACCATTTCAGTAAGACAACTCTGCAACATCCAGCTACTTTGGTAACTGTACAAATTCTAAGCATGGTAAACAGTAAACACCATGACTCTAGTGGAGCTAAGGTCAGTACAATAAAACCAAAATATGTGAATTATGATTTATTTGTAAATTAACTATTTAGTTTTTAGTTCAAACTAACACAGCAATAAATGGACTCAGTAATATCTGCCAAACTATCTATCATACAATCTTTGACATGCCATCCCCAACCGTACTGAGTCTAAATCGAAAATACGTAACTTCAAAATAGTTAAAATAATAATAAAACAAGATATCTATACATCCAAACAGTGTTAGAAAACTACAGAGCATTAAACATTGCGATCAGTGTCAATATACTAAAGTTTTCAAAAAATAAAACGAAAATTTCAAACGTAGCAAGTAGGTACCTGTCACGGATAATTAAAATTTTATATTTATTACTACGTACAGAATAGATAAAAACATACATTCTAAACTTTTAAAGAGTCAAGAAAATAGTATGTATGCGTTGGTTTATACAAAGCATTGGATGTTGGTGTTACTCCTTACATTGTGTCGTTTACAACGACGGTAACTATGAGCGAACTAAACCTATGTGTAGGGACCAGAAGGTTGCAAAGCAAAACGACCTCTGTGACTCTCTAATTACATACATTTTATGTACTAAGGTGCAATATACTTCAGAACTGGTGTCCAGTAACAAGTTACATTTCTAACTAATAATATCTCATGTACAATATCGTTAAACGAGTTATTGAAAACTACTGTTATGGTAACAACCGCACTTGCAAGCAAACTGCAACAAACTTACGTGGCGTTACATTACGTTATACAATACGTTGCTTACAAAGTGCGTTTACTGAACCAAATTTTAACATAACGAATGTTACTGTACGTATCCCCGGACTAGTAAAAGGAACGTAAAACCTACAAGCTGTTTACTACAAAACTAATAGTAGCATAAAAAAGAACATATTGTATGTACACAAAAATAATACAACCAGCGTATAGATGCTAATTTGTAAAAATGTACGATCATTTACTGAAATAATTATTACTTCCTAATACGTAACATCTTAACAAGTGGAGACTATGAGACTATGTTAAATATTGCTTCGACAATAAAAATAAATAATGTAGGTACTACAGGATACGTAATCTACATTAAATAAATAAATAATGATTTATCTAACTAGTCTACCTAACTTTGAAAAGAATTACAACAAAATACTGAGAGTAACAACGAAAAAACATTAAATTAATAATAATTACAAAAATATAATTTCGTTCGAACAATAAAGTGATAACATTAATCAAATCACACAAAATCAATTTCTCAGGACAAATTACGTGTTTAGAATTCTATGAAAATTGAATTATATGGCATATTGTTGTTTACTTGAATTTAAAATTCGACTATGGTGATATTTGTTTAATCGAGGGCTTATTATGTGCACGTCACTGATTATGATACAGGGAGACGTGTCCGCCGGCTACCGTTCGACATGTTGACTGTACTAGGGTTCGTTTATAAGGAGCAGAACTCTTCTAGAAGATTCCGCAGCTCCTTGTTGTGCGCCGCCTTCGAGCCTGTAGCGGGGGAAGCAGCTGTCGCGCGACCGTTGTAGCTGCAATAACAACACAATAATGTAATATTGGCACGGAACATAGTTATTAACATACAACATCAAGGGATATAGAGAGACTGCCAGTTGCAAATAACAAATCTGAATATAAGTACTATCAAACCACGAGAAGCATAATCCACCATCAGCTCATTTTGTAAATCCAACTAAATGCCAGTAGTTCGAAATTCGTTTGTAGGTACGCTAAGGAATTTCGTCGTGTGCGTTGTTGCGCCTAGTTTCGTTAGTTTTATTAGAAAATAGCACACACAACATTTCAATCTTTCATTTTGAATATAATTATTACCCTTCTTATAGACATCAAAATAAGTTCATAATATTAGATTATTTCATACTTTACGCACTATTTTAACCCTTTAATGTTTGTTTTACCATGTTCAAAAGAGACGAAAGACAATTTGCTGCTTGAGTTTCATGCACAAAAAATCTGCTTAGTTAATAGGCTAGATTAATTAGACAATGTAGGTCAAGAACTACAAGATTGTTAGTCTGAATTGAAAAATAAAATGACATCATCCGTGTACTATTGATGAGATAAAAGGCCAGACCCATGTAATAAAAACAGGTTTAAACAGAGTACAATTTCAGGCAAAGTCAAAGCTAGATTCTTGCGGGGTCAAAACCAGGCTGTGAGTAATATCATTGTTCTACTAAAGATAGAATAAGATATAACGTTAGAATATAAGGCCTTTCGTCCCTGTCGGACAAAAATCCCCGAAAGGCCTGCGCAAACGAGGTATCGTGTAAAAATGTCCACTGAGTACTGGTCACGGACCCAACGCATACGGTGTGCGGTAATTTGTAGCCCGAAAATTGTGTCATCGTATCGAAGTGCAGACACTATCAATCGCTCAATGCAGACTAAAGTTAGTTTTATTTTTTCGGCGACTTCTCCGTAGCTTTGTCCACTGTCAGGTCTCTTGGTGTCCCCCGTAATTTGTAGGACTTTTTGTAAGGGATATTTTCAGTTCTTCGTGAACGTTATTCGATACAATTTATAAGAGATCTATATTGACGGACAAAAAAGTACCTAGAGGACAGTCCCTCGTTTGTGCAGGCCTATAATGTTATATGTAATAGATACATGCAAAGCAAAACAAAAAGGAAACGTGTATTTTAAAACTTCATTTGCTGCCAGCTACCAGTCAATCATAACGCTTAACGTAGTCAACAACATGATGCATTAGGCAACAATCTATTTAAATCTTTCAAATGAGTTTATACATCTTATTCTGATATTTTCTAGAGCGATTCTTATCTTGAATAATGTTTTTTATATCTTACTTATATCTTGAACCATTTGTGAAGAAAATAATTAATTATTATCTTTCTTCTAAAGTCATATCAGGTGATATTTGTGCAAATGGTTGCCTCTTTTTGTGCCAAGCTGATAGAAATAAAATAAATTCTTTAACAATGCGCATAATTGAGGTTAAAACAATGAAAGGTGAAAAGCGTAAACGTAGATAATACAGTTTGATATTAATTTAGAATTATTAAAAGCAGGTTCGGAAAGGGTATTACGCCATATGCCATGTCTCACCTAATGGTGCGCGGCACAGTGTGAGTGTCATCGACAGATGGCGAAGGCTTGTCGTCCTTCCCGAGAAGTTGACTAAACCAACTACCGCCTTGAGATTGGGACTTTGCCCTGCAACCAATAGCCAATCATGTTATGGCGTATGTTTGTTAGTTCTATGGAAAATAAGTGGTCTATAAACACACGTTAGGAAAAGGATCGGTTGCCAATTTGAGCACGCAAATTGTGAACATCATGCAAAGAAAACCCATGTAAATATAGACAAATCTCAAGCAGCCAATTGTCACATATTTTAAAGATGAATTATGAATATTTATAAATACCCAAAAATGATGATGAAGACAAATGATAACCTTCTACACCATGCTTTATTCAACAGTCAACCATTCTCAACAATTATGAATGATAAATTACTTTGTGAGGATTCGTCGAAAAGTGTAATAATTTAATTTTTTTTTTATAATTCATCTTATCTCAGATAAAACAGCGCATAAAAATAGTGGTACGACATACTGTATTTGTTTCTGGTTCTGCAACAAGGTCCTGAATCTTGGTTCGATGTAACTCCACGAGCCGTTGTTCTTGTGTTCCTCCTGACTCCACACCAGCTGTGCGTTAGGATACTTAGCCACTTCCGCCTTTATCAGATCGTATGGGAACGGAGAGATTTGTTCCACTCTGTACAAAGAGAATAATTTATTATGAACAAATAGTATTACAAAGTTCAAGTATTACTATTAAAATAAATACGTTTTGTATACTAAAAAGTCGCATGCTATTAATACATGTACCAAGACAAAAATAAATCACTTAAACATAACTTCAACCATTAATGATTTTATTAGTGGGTGAAGTTCTACTGCTTTCTTCCGTGCTCGTTGCTTACGTAAAAATCCTTATCATCATACCAGCCCCATTATTACGCCTGCTATCCCACTACAGGAAAAGTCATATATAGAAGCCATGAGCATTGATCGCCGCGCTTGTTCAATACGAATTGGCGATTTATAATAATCAGTAATCGTACATTTTAATTTTAAGTGGCATGTATTAAACAATAATATTTGTTACCAGTATAGCTCTTATACAAAGTACAGCATTTAATACAACTGACCTAGCAATAGCGATGTCCTTTTCGAGTCCTTTGTCGCGTCTGTGTTTCAATAGGTCATAGTACACGCGGCCTGAACAGAACACCAGCTTCCGAACGTTCTGAGCATTGTCAGATGCTGGTCCGTCGTCAGGAATCACTCTGAAACAAGATTAAAAATTCATTAAATATTGTAATCATAGATATCATAAACCATGAATGATTTTGTATATAATAAAATAATGGTTCTTATTACTATATCATTAAAGCTGTAAACAAGTGTATTGGAACTACAGCACCTAATGGTACCGTAGCCTATGCACTCTGAAAAAACAATGGTATTCAGCAAGAAATTTGGATACGTTTGACCTTTCTCGTTATATACATTGGCCTATTTTTAGTAGTCCTATCAAATAGTACTACTGAGATTTTTTGTCCCATTAGAGACTATTACCTTCTGAAGATGGTGCCTTCCTTCATCTCGTCGAAGGAGGACCTGCACTCGGGGTGTCTGAGCAGCGACTTGGGCGTCATGAGGATGAGCGGCTTGCGGAAGGGCAGCGCGATCTGTCGTCGCAGGATGTGGAACAGCGACGCGGGGCTCGAACAGTTCGCCACGATCCAGTTGGCGTCGTGCAGCTGGCGCACTGCGGGGCAAGCGCTCGTGTAGCAGCCACAGACCTACTCTAACTTGACCAGCATTTATGTAAAACGTTCTCTGAATACACACTGGAAGATATTGAACCATCAAAGGCAAGTGTAATTTCTTTCTTATTCCAGATTATAGTTTCTAAGATTATAGTTTAGCTAAACTGTTTGCATGTCTACTATTATTCACAATATAATAAATTAAATATTATATAGCTTCTATAATTTGATAAAAAAGCAGGTTTCAACTGCCTCACTGGCATTATGGTTTACACAAGACAAAGATTTGCGATTAACTATTTATTCTAAATTTGGGTACTATTGCTCATTTGTAATTTGGAAGTAGTTTAAAACAAATAGCATACCTTCATAGTCGGGGCTTTCCGGTGGCATATAGTCTGGATCATCAGCACTCATTTGGAGAAACCTTTCGAGTCTAGCAGACGAGTGTTCAGGTCCCATACCCTCCATTCCATGGGGCTGAAGAAGGACGATGCCGGATTGACGCACCCACTTGGACTGTCCACTGGATATAAACTGATCGATGATACACTGCGCTACGTTGTTGAAGTCA
This sequence comes from Parascotia fuliginaria, assembly GCA_963082885.1. Classification (NCBI taxonomy): domain Eukaryota; kingdom Metazoa; phylum Arthropoda; class Insecta; order Lepidoptera; family Erebidae; genus Parascotia; species Parascotia fuliginaria. The sequence continues at coordinate 13,416,040 of OY720176.1, read as the reverse complement.
CCGAACTGAGCCTCCCATAGTACTAAGGCGTTCGGATTCGTCACGGAGTAGCCCACTTCGAAGCCCAGCACACCTGTATCACAATTATATTGAAATGATTGAATGATGTTTCTGAATGCGACTGGCAGACCCGTCATACTTCGACAACATCATAAGGAAGACAGGTACCCGATGGATAAAAGGCTCAAAACCGGTCAAAATAACAAAACTTGATATGACAAGTATGTATTTATTGTATATTTACCGTATTCAGAGAGTGAGCTGTTACACACTGTGTAGGGAGCTTGATCAGGGTATAGGTGAGCTAGCGGGCAATATGTCGCCTTGTCAACCTTCTGGTGGTGCAGAACGTGATGTCTATAAAAAGAAAAGATAAATATATAAGTACTAACATATTCATATTGTTACTCTCTTATAGATGCCGCATACCGGACAAGAAACACGCATAACTCATGCATTGGTAAGCATAAGAACTACACTACAAGTGATACATTTTTAGTACATTAAAATGTTTGAGTATGAAATATCCAATCAAAACGCAGCTTTTATGTTCCGCACATTCCGCTCGAGTCCTTTATTTTTGTGAGCTCGATTTAGAATAAATGTTAATGCAGTATCTATTAGGTTAACTGTTTAGGAGTAATTTCAATGCAAGATATATTATCATTATTAAAACTAACCTGTGAGAGAAAGTACCGCGTTCAACGTCCTCTCCAGACAGGCGTACATGAATGCCTTCTTTAAGCAATGATCCGAAAGCCATGGCTTCTGCTAATGCCCAGTCAACAGTGCGGTTGTCGACCATTTCCATGCGGGCTTTGAGGATACGAAGTAGACCCTTGTGGATCTCAAACTCAGCTGCATTCGGAGGGGGCGATGAGAAACGTCTGCCAATGTGTACTAGAGTCTCTTCTACTACACCAGTTGTAGACATCTAATTAACCAAATAATAATAATAGTAATAGACAAATAATGGTAATAGACAAATAATTAACCTTTTTTTTTTCATTTTATTTAACTTCGTTGATAAAGATAGCATCGTTGAAAGTATGTTAAGAAATCTCAATCAAGCTATTGTAGACTGTTTAGGGAGTGTATGAGTGAGGAAGAGGGGGGAGTAATTGGGAGACGCGTACTTTAGCATGGAAACCAATACTTTACGTCGATATTCTATGGGAGGGCTGTACTTCTGATCTGACCTATTCAATTATTCATGCTAAAACCAACAAGAATCTACTACCAAAATTAGATCATTACATATTATTTTATGCTATGAATATTTTCTCTAACATTAAAAAAAATATAGAAACATTATCCATGAGTATTACTTTTCCGATCCCTTTCCCAACTCATTCATGCTAGAAGCAACATGGATCTACCATCAAAATTGGATAATTTTGCATCATTTATATTATGAATTCTCTTACAAAAAAAGTGTAATATTACAATTACTTCGTACCTTGAGAGGATCCTTGCCCTCAAAGAAACCAGACCACGGCGAGTCGAGCCAGTCCTTGTATTTAATATGTGTCTCCTGTTTGGCCTGGTTGTAGGCGTCTTCGCAAATTTTATCGTATTTGTCTCTAACGTCTTTGACTTCTTCAGCTGTGACTACGCCTTCAGTGATCAGCTGGTCGGCGTATTTCTCCAAAACTAAAAGAAATAATTTAAATATGTAAGTAATTAAAAGTGATGCGAGATTTGTAATAATAATATAGAAGAAACGATGACAAGTATCAAAAGTATTTAGCAAAGACTAGCAACCTGCTCTTGTTTCGCATAGGCATCAAAAGTTGCGGATTCCTAGCACTGGATAATGTCATCAGTATAGCCTATAACCTTCTTCAAGAATTGAACTATCAGATGCAAAAACAATTATTTCACTGGTAGTTTCAGAGTTAGCGCGTTCAATCAACGAAACAAACTTTGCCGCATTATAGGTATATTAGAATTGATAAATGTACTTACCAGGTTTGGTGTTACGGATCTTCTGGTACATAAGAGGCTGTGTAAACATGGGTTCGTCGACTTCGTTGTGTCCATTACGTCTGTAGCTCACGATGTCGATAACCACGTCTTTATGGAAGGTGGCTCGCCATTCTGCGGCTACGTTGCATACATGCATTACCGCTTCAGGATTGTCACCGTTCACGTGGAAAATTGGAGCGTTTACTACGCGAGCTACGTCTGTGGATAAGCAATTAGTATACAGTTAATGGTTGGTACATCCGAAAGTAAACATTGAGCTTTATAAACATACAAATTGGATCTTTTAACATTAAAGACAAAATACTGCTAGCAAAGAACCTCACATTTCTTAAAAGTATATAAAAATGGTAAAATAATACTGCCAAGATGGTTGTACAAGTTAAGTACTTATTAGACAAGAGTGACCTGAAAACATTAAAGGGGCTCAATTACCTCTCTCTGGACCCTTTTGCTTTTCTTGTTTCACGCCCTTCTCCCTACACGGTCGACAACGTTTTCGCTGTTCGCTTAGCATTGATACTATGGTGCTTAAAGGACACAATCATATCCAGAAGTTACGGTTACTACCAGGTGGAGCAGTATATTTATAAAAAAAAAACTAAAAAAATAAAATAATATACATTAATAATATAAAAAATTTAATAACGAACCTGTGCAGTAAGCCGATGAGCGAGAATGCCTAGGATCGGTAGTGAATCCGATTTGATTGTTGACGACGATGTGGATGGTTCCGTGCGTGGTGTAGGCGGGCAGGTCCGACAAGTGCATAGTCTCGAATACCACGCCCTGGCCAGCGAATGCCGCGTCTCCGTGAAGAAGGATGGACATTACCTATATACAACATTAAGAAATATAATAATCGGTATATTTTTTACGCAATTGAAGAAATAGGGACTAGCGCAAGTGAAAAATTGAAGGCAATTTAACCGCCTTCAGAATGGTGACATAAAGTATATTTTATCATCATCTTCTTATCGTTCGCTCCCTTTATACTATTTAGTCGGCTTCACCCTATCGTAGACATTATCAGCAGAAATCTTGCAGGCTACAAGATCTTTCTAAGAGTCTTTTCTATATATTAGGAAAAAAAACTAAAATAAAGATGTTATGAGTCTTCCTTGGCAGCTTTAACAATAAAAGTACGTAAATTATTCACGAAATAAATACATAAATAACTTACCTTTTTGCCTTCATTATCACCCCTGTAGAACTGTTCGGCCCTAGTCTTGCCCTGCACAACAGGGTCAACAGCCTCTAAGTGAGAAGGATTGGCGCATACAGCCAAACGAATGTTCTTGTTCGTTACGCGGTTCAAACGCTCAATGTATGTACCCAAATGGTATTTCACGTCACCAGAGCCCTGTAGTACGAAAAAAAAAAACAATAATATTATAATTTATTATTAATATATCTAATATAATTTATTATTCTGTTGATTTTAAATTTAATGCTAGTTTTCAGGTACGTTTAAAACTTTACATTATTTTTCTCTTCTTACTACTTACTTGAAACTATCGACGGAAGCTAATATTAAATATAGATGAAGCCATAGTATGGCGTTACATGAGTGCATCTAATAAAATATACCTATTGTTTTGTTTCAATAATCCTAAGTCGTAGTTCAACTCACTAAAGTAATATCTGGACTTCAGACCATTATACGAATCCAAAACGTGTTTACGTCACACGAGATTGTAATGAATAGCGTAGACTGGTTTGATCACTATGACCTCCATAAAGAGCCTATTACGAAACAATTAAATTGTATTTTTTTATTATTCATAGAATCGTAATTACCATTTCCAATCATTCTAGACATAGAAATAGAAATTAGCATAACTGTATACAATTTGTAATTTATATACATTTATAAACAACTATCTATGTTTTGTTTCACAATAGTAATCTTCATTTACTTACAAATGTTCCGAAAAAGATATTTTAAGATCAGACATACTTCTAATATTATAAATGCGAAAGTGTATGGATCTATGGATGTTTGTTAACTCTTTCACGCAAAAAGTACTGAATGGATTTGAATAAAACCTACGCTATAATTTATAAAGATATTATTTTAATTAGTCAAAATCAAATCCTAATTTAACGCGGACAAAGTCGGGAACAGAAACTATTATTTCATAATATTGTTGTATACTCACGTCGTCCTCAGCCTCGAGACCAGCGAACTGAGTGAAGAGTTGGTGAAGTGGTTTACGGCATACATTAGCCAACACGTTCAGACGACCTAAATATAATAAAAATGTAAATATGACCACAAGTCATTTAGTTTTGTACTATACTCACGTGTGATTTCCATAAAACATGCATACAACATGAATAGGTAATAATAGTAACAGTGTTATGCTATCCATTCCAAAATTACTTTTGAACAGTTTAATAATTGATAACCGGAATGGAACCCAAGTTAACAAGAGTTTCTGTCATGCTAATGTTTGTCGCAGCCGTACATGTCCATCATGTGATACTGTAGTACAATTTGATGCGCAGTGCATGGTTTCATAATCAAGGTCAGTTACACGAAAAATGTAATCTGTCGTTCTTTAAAATTCCTGGACCAAACTGACTGCTTACCTTCAAGCAGAGTGAAGTCGCTAACATAAAAAAATAATCAAGTACATTATTACTTGAAAATAAATAAAATATCATGTGAAACAATTACCTCTATGAGGCATGCCCATGATTATGGACTCGACACCAAGTTTTGTAGAAACATCGATAACTTGCTTCATCGCGGGGATCAAAATCTCGCAACCTTCTAAACCGAAACGTTTCTCTGACGACCATTTCTTAGCCAGGAAGTTTTCAAATCTGTAATAAATTTTTCAATTATATAAAAAGCAAAAACACGAAATCATTACATAATCATATGAACAAATATGTCAAAAACAATACTTCTACTAAAACTCTGCACTAGTCTGCACATTTCTAGTCAAACTAACTGGCAACTGCTGTTGTACGTCAAAAACCGTAATATTGGATTCCCATCGGAGACAAATATGAATATGTGGTCCACAAACATTTTATTTTAGAAATTGAATGTCGCTGGTAACTTAATTGTAGGTTTTTTATGAAGACCCCCACGACATAGGCCTTTACGCAAGAGTTGTCCTTTTTAAACAAAAATATATTCAAATTGATTTATTACATAGCACATTGCTCTGTGACGTTGTATTAAATTTTGAAAAATATGGTATTAATTACTGAACTTATATAGTCAAATTAAAGACTATAACAAGGCTATTTATGTCACAGTCAGGGAATACACTTATTGATTAATACTACAAAGACTATTTTACTTTTTACTTATTGGTGTATTACTTCGAATAAAAACAGCACGGTACAAGGACAGTGATTATCCGTTAAAATAGCTTGTCATCATTTTTATAAGCCAATGTCGTGGTATGTTAAAAATGACATGCATTCATGAAATAATCGTCTATGTAAATACATACAAGATGACTACGTATGGTATCTACTTACCGTTTTATTTTCCAGATTCTTTAGCACAGTATTTACTTTATACTAGTAAAGTATTATGTAAACTTATCGTGAGAAGTTTACACCTATTATAATAAATCTAACATTACCTATAAACATTAATGGGAGGAGGATTTAAGTGATATTGGGTTTTGTGTAGAGAAATTCTCAGCATTAACCTAGATTCTGGATTGTGTCTAGTAAATCTGGATTGTGGCGACTAACTCGGATAGCTCGGTCCATGTTTCATGAGAACTATAGCTAGCGAAATGTGAGTGTTGTACCCTATCCTGTCAAAAAAGGTGTGATGCAATGTTATGTGAACAAAATTAATCATAAATATCTATTTATAGGCATGAGCTCTATCATTGATTACGTTATCTTATAGTTCCCACAACTCCTAAATATACATTTATCAGATTATATGCATTGTAAGTTTATGAAAGGGACAAACATTCACTTCTTTTCTTTTTTGTTTTTATTATATCACAGCAAGTTTCATATAGCTTCATAATCACGCCTATCCCTAAACAGTATAAAATAAAGTCGCTGTATTTTCCAATCTGTTTTTCCATTAACAATTGCTATATATAGTAATTTACCAAAGCATTTTTGTTCAAAGCGTCCAGTAGAAATTTTAACGATATTGCAACAATAATTATCACCAAACATTTTTCAAACGGTACCTTTACATATAGTACGAGGAAAGTGATTGATAATCCATACATATCCGTCCATTCAGTACACAGAGGGCATAAATAAAAAAAAGTAAGTAAGCCATTTTTACGCTTATTCTAAATTACAGAAAGTAAATATGATGTTGAAACAATGAGATGGATCCACGGCTACATCGCTTCTCTTATCTGTGTACCACGCGCTGTCATGTGAAGTGAATCATGCGTTAAAACGTAAACATAATGGTATTTTTCTACGTAATAGAGTAACTTTGACGTACTTACATACAGTATGTTTAACTAACAACCGTTGATAACCGACCGTATAATTATCCACTTGCATGGTTATCCACTATACATATATTTAAGTACTAATAGTACATGAGAGATATAACATGAAGGTTTAAAAATAACAGCACTCCTATTTTATGTGAACAATTAATTGTTTTGCCATCTGCCACTGCTGTCAATATTTTTATATTGCCTAAATCAATCAGAAGCGCCAGACATATAGCTATGCCTGTCGCACTGTCCAGTTGGTGGTCCACTGAACTCGTGGTTTCAGCAGAGGACAGTGAAAAACCAACTAAATGTTAAATTTCTTCTCCAATATGTGTACATTTTTGTTGCTCCCTGCGGGCTAGGACTCGTCGTCATCATAGCTCATGAACTTCTGCAATGTGAAAAGCTCAGAGAACCTATCACCTGCGGGGCGGTACATGTGCTGTATAAAGTAGTTCATTCCGGTGCCTAGGTAGAAATAAAGGAAGCGAGACGTCCGTACTGGACGATATCAAGGTAATATGGATGACCTTTGCTACGGTGTCAAGAAATGCGATTTTAAAGAACATTTCTTTTTAACACTCTCTGTGGCAGATAATGATAGAATGTTCATGAAATTGGCATCACCCACCTTTTAAACAATTAACGTAGGGCAGTATTAATCCTCTTGGTATCGGAATAGCCTCTGTTAACAACGACCTTTTTAAGGCAAAGATTTAATACTAATTGCTTGTTTATATTAATAAAGTAATTAATAATTTCTAATAACTTATTTATTTAAGCTAATTGATTATTATTTTTAAATTATGTTCATTTAAAGTTATTAATGAGGTGGCATTATAATAGTCTGTTATAAAATTGTCTTTAAAATTATCACCGTGTATGACTAATAAGAACAGAACACTTCCTCTCTCTCTCTTCCCGGCTATTTATTCCACATGGTGGTGGGGTCAACCTTCCTAATACTCTTCCTGTATTTCACACTATCTACGACATCGTCTTCGCAAACGTAGCATTCTCTCATGACTCTTAGCAGCACATTTTTTTATTATCCAGGTTGTTCATAACTCTGTCTTTTTTAAAGCTCTGCCAAGCTCTGTAGGAGGATCTTGCTCATACAGTTCCTCTCTGTTCTGCCGTTTGTACATGCATACACAATGAGAGTTTAAATTGTAAATTATTTTAACTTGATATCTAAAAGAGAATTCTCGTAAAGATGTGTGCCTAATCTATTTAAGTTTGTACGGGTAATATACTTACGTGGTTTTAGTAACTATCTACCATTTTTTTATTACTATAAATACAAAAATAAGTCACTTCGCTAGGACTTTAAGTCCTAGCAATATGGACTATTTCTGTTAACAAAGAAAATATCTAGGGTCTCGAAACGAAACAACTATTTATAGACCATTGTCTCGGATGGAAATCAAAAAAGTCTACACTACATACAAACCTTTTTGGTATGAGCACAGTATCCTTTTTAAGGTTTTGTCATATTAAAGTTTTGTATGTTGTATAAGTCTTTATCCAAAAAGCACTAGGAGCAAAAGTAATGATAGCCCTATAAACACTTACCCAGTAGATCTGGTAAGACGAGCAAGGATCAATCTCTTCTGGTCGTTGCTCATTTTCGTAACATTGGGCGGCTCCATACGTTGCCTGATCCAGTTACATTGTTCCAAAGAGTTGATGAACATGAACTCAATACCAATGTTGTTACAATACGCTTGCTCTAAACGAGTCAAAATCTCTCTGAAATAGCAACACTTCATTAGATATTTACAGAACATAAAATCAGCGAATGTAACATTATAATTTGTTTGGAATAAAATATACTACTGATACAAATATTGGAAACCTTACACACCTTTATTGACGTTTAAGAAAGTCAAACTTTAAATTCAAAGTTGTTAATAACGGCCGCCATCATCACTGTCTAAATGGTTTTTATTAATTAAAATTTTCAAATATTCAGAAGCAATTTAGGTTTGAATTTCTGAGTGAATTATAATTATCATGCACTTTTCATTAAATTATGTAGGTATTTAACCTATCATCAATATAAAGTTTTATCGAAACAATAATAAACTTGATAGACTATAGGTGTGTCCGGCGGACAAGGTGAAGGCTTAACAACATCGATAACACAAAATTTATCTAACTTGACAATACTCACGCGTAAATGTCACATTTTATGATAACTTTTATTAATATCAATTTTATTATAGATATAATTGAATTATAGATTAGTATCTTATATCCATTCATAATCATTACACATTTAATAGAAGCAAAGAAAGAACAATGCCTGTATACCTCAACGGTAGTGCTTTCTCCTTTTCGCCAATAAATGTTGTAGATGGTAATTTAAATACTCTGTCCATATCAGCTTCATCTAAAACACAATAAAACAATCAGAGTAGGAACGAATGTAAAGCAAATATAACAAGCATTTCTCTTAAATACATCAGGGTGCAACATTATGATAAGAAAATATTGCAGTATAAAGTAGACCCTTTAGAAAAGCACATAGAGAAGCAGATAGTCTTATCATATCCCTTTACTAGTATTAATTATCGACTATGTATTTTGAGAAAGTATTATGTCCCACATATATACTTTTTACTACAATGAAAATGATAACAAATACAGACATTTGAAATACAAAACCGGTAATTCAAAATCTTCTGACGTGCATCCATAATTATCGAAGTAATAACTTCATTGTTGTGTTTGAGAATGATCTCTGCTTTAACATACATATATGTGTACCATACCATAATAAATACAACAAATCACTGGCTACATTCCAACACCGACAGAATAAAGTAAAATATAGGAGCAGTCTACGCAACTGTGCCGAACAAAAATATACCTTGCTATTTTACATAACCATGGTAAATGATAAAAATCTATTAATACAACATTAATGAGATTAGGCATATATACTAATTGTTACGCTCCCGTGCAATCTTCATGCTAAATTTTGAACGGGCTATAAATACAGTGCATGCAAAAACAATATGAAGAAACGTGCAGTCTATGAATACACCAGTACTGATGATGGCTCAAAATCGTGTGAGTCGAAGACCTTGTGCATTACAATCACATTTTATATTATGATCTTGTAGTTATGGCTACCAGCTTCCACGGTGATTTACGAACAGATCTTAAAACAAAACTAAAAAATGCAAATTAAAAAGAAAAAACTGATCTATAGCGTTATCAATTGCAGCCTTGAAATTCTGTTCATAAATATGCCGAACATCCGACTGCAACAACGCAATAAAATTTTTTATTAAAAGTACTTAAAAATTTTTGGCGTACATTCGAATATAGTTGCAGTCCGGCCACTGATAACGGTAAAGTCCTTCTCGGAATGGTTTCAAGCCAAGGAACAAATAGAACGTTGAACGTTTTTAGAAAACGTGTTGCAGATGGAAAGGTAATAGGGAAAGTGCTTTGCCGCCATAACTACTTAGGAATACGATACAACGAGCGGCCATGGTGCTTTCTGTATTTCAGGTTCTCGAGTCTCCTTACCAAACCTGTAGCTGTTGTGAATCACCTCCCGTGGGTTTCTACCGGACAATGGGTAGTTTGCTATTTCCAACGGGTCGAGATTCGCTATGTGGTGTCCTCGGATCTGTTTTTTAGTGCACAACATACTCGTTTAGCGTGTAATAATGCAACGGTCCTTGATATTAGTTTCAAATCAATTAATAAGCGAAAATCAATGTAGTTCTGATGTCATAAGTAAAAGCTTCATTTGCACTATAATCAGAGTATAATATAGCTGCCGAATGTTTCGTTTTAATAATGAGGTATTAGGGAGATTGCAGTGTTAAAATTTAAAATAGTTTATAAAATAGCGGCTGGTTATGATAATAATAGATAAGTATTTAATATATTAGTAGAATTCTCAAAATACGTGTTCAAAAGATTGAAAACATTTGTTTTGTAACAATAAACAAATACGAGAATTTGTTACTTAATGACAGGTCAAATAAGATGTCTCCTAAGACTGCTAAAACTGGTGATTATTAATATTATGTATTATGTATACTGTATGCCACGTTAAAACATGTATTTTGAAAAATTATTACTTATATTAAAATATAAGAGCCTCAGATTGAGGCAGGGCAAACAGGAGTGCCTGCTCTTAGCGTGAAAACAAATGTCATCGGATGCCAAATTGTTTTAAAAGTATATTGCGACGCTGCGCTGGAAAGCGTCAATATTGTAATTTCAATCTATTAAAATTTTATGAGATTAGGGACGTCAACATCCTACTGTTTGCCCCGGTTCAGAAAATTATAGATCCGAGACTGTGTTGAACATACTCAGTGGCACTCTGATTGTCATACATAATGCTCGCCGTGAAGCCAGTGTTGTATCGAACTTAAGCATCATAAATAATCATGTTTAAACTTTCCTACTTAAAACAATCAATCTTATAGCATAAAATTTGCAACTTTATTTACATATGTCTTATTGTACCTATACCTAAACAGACTATATTTATTACTTAATACCTAATAAAATATATCGATAAATAAGCTAGTCATACAAATTGGTAAGCTGTTATACACTTTTATATCTTACTAAAAACCTATGAAACATTCACAGCTCACGTTAGATCAAAAGGGGTTTTTTCTAGTTAATGACAATAATTACAACACAAAATGTTTCGTGCATATTTTAGTACCTACTATACTACAAACAGGGATGCCAGCTAATGCAGCATTTGGTGACGTAACAGTACAATGTTCTCTACACTGGGTTACCAAAGGAAAGTGTTACGTATGTAGGTCAAGGCGGAATAGTCGAAATGCCAATGAACTCTTATTACCTACTCTACCATTGCTAACGCCTCACAGTTTCTTAGTAACTACAAACTAATATTCACACTTGTACCCTAGTGTTTCAACTATACATCTAGTAAAGGAATATGATTATCAAGCGATTAGTCTTATGCAATTCTGCCCACATCCGTAGACCACAACGTCAGACAACCTAAGTCATAACTGGTCGACATATAACATATTATTATTACAAACATCGGCTCAACAACCTAGTACATAACAATTAGTTGAATTTTAGTATATTTGACCGAAAAATACAAAAAGCTAGTCTCAATGATCTTTACAGTTTCATGGCCAATAAGAATTTCTACTAACAAGGAATCCACCTGTAAGATATAAGTATAACATATACAAGACAAACAAATCCGTAATAATCTTACAGACGTGAAAGTGTCTACTTGTAAAACTACAAACCAAGCACCAGAAAGCATCTAACTACAAACGATGCAGGCAAAGGGTAAGTGTGACGCGTGTATCGCAAGGAACAACCGCAAACAGCCGGTGCGAGGAGTGACTCCGAAACTAACCCTTTACGGAACCGCACAGTAAGTTAGATTAATGTATTGCTTCATCATTTTGATTGATATCAACTGGACTTTACACTACTATTACGTTGTAAATAAAATTTCAAGTAACCTTTTGGAATATTACACGATGTAGAATTCTTGTCCAATTGACATCAGCGTTATCCAATAGCAATACGAGGTAGATTTTGGCAACTCATACCGAATCTGACGTGTTCTCTAATGACAGCCTCGCTAGCGAAGGCGCGTAAACCGCCATGCCATTCGCCGCTGGATGCTGGGTCTCCAGTAGTGATCCCCAATGGATCTAAGTGCGCCACTAGGTGACCACGGGACTACATCGAATGTAAAAAACAATCATAGTAACAAAAATAATTGTCATTTACCGCCCCATACAGCTTTTGTTTTTATATAAAGCGATAATATATACATTCGATATGTTATTATGTTTACAAAATATATTAAAGTATTTGTGAGTTATCTGTTTTACATTGAATATAGAAAATTATGAAACTTAAGTCACCATTAATTGTAATGTTTCTATTATGACACTGGAACTCATTGCAATATATCAGGCTTTATCTTACGCAATGAGTCGAAGTTTTAATAAAACAGTAATTATGTCAGATAGTAAGAGTGCCTTGCAACATGTGGCTCGATGTGCCTCTGGTCGCAGAGGTGCAACGATAGCCTATGACATCCTAAAAGCTATTATTATTCTAAATAAAAGCGGTAAAGAGATAATATTGCAATGGGTTCCAGCTCATATTGGTTTAAAAGGCAACGAGGAGGCGGATCGTGTAGCTAGATTGGCAGCGGTAGAGGGTGAAATTATTAATTATGTACCGGATTATTGGGAATGGATTAGTGAATTTAAAACCAAATGCTTTAACGACTGGGTTAAGCATTTTGAAATAAAGAGCAAGGATAAAGGCATTTGGTATAGAACCATACAGAGAGAGCCTCCTCGTGTGCCCTGGTTTGATGATTATGCACTAAGTAGAAATTACATTAAATTAGCTCTAAGAGTCAGATCCGGACACTATCCATCGGCAAAGTTCGCATTCTTAATGAAAAAATCTATTTCGCCTAACTGTCATTTATGCGATAAAATTGAAGATGTGCAACATTTGCTGATGGATTGCGTCAGAAATAAGGATGTAAGGGATTCACTGCTGAAGGAACTAAACTTAAATGCAATGGATGTTGGACTGATCCAGACTGTGTTGGCTAATCCAAAATCAGAAAGTGCCAAGAAGCTGTGCAGCTTGATTCACAGTATTCCGCACTGAACACTATAATAATTTAGGATGTCATTTTTTGTATAAGGTACGATGGGAGTGACATTGTCGTTTGTACAAAACTCCCAAATAATAAATTAAGAATAAAAAAAAAAAAAAAAAAAAAGTCACCATTAAATTTTGTGATGCACTTAAGATAAATAAATAAGATTATAGATTATATGTAGAGATACTATTAATGTTAACACTGTAGGGCACCCATTACGTGCATTATTGAAACATCTAGTAGACAGACAGTAAGAAATAATATACAGAAATATACCTACTTGTTACTATTGCATTAAATAAGTAAAAAAATTTGTTTCATTTTGAGACTAGCATTTTAGGTCGGTCCGGTTAGTGAGCATCAAAATAACGTTAATGTCTTGATGGATAACGATTATTATATTTTTTTATAATGTCATTAATTACGTCATAACGAAATTATACAGTAATTATGTATTATGATGTGGTCATGTTAGATTGTTTAGGGTTTCAAATTTGCTTAAAATCATACACTACAGCAACAAAAACTTTGATATCAATCGACAGCGAGTATTTATCACACACATGCATATGCAAGGAACAGTTTTATAATGTGAATCACTATCTCACAAGCAGTGAACTCCAATACAATGTGTTATCTACAAACAATACACGCATGTTAAATAGTCACACACAATTTCGTAATCCATCTCTTGCTTGTAAACAACTAAGTTGGTATTATTGTGATTGAAAGATGATATATTGTTAACACTACGTATTGAGCATAGTGTAAAAGCTACAGTAACATCGAACTTATAAGTACAAAAGATCTCCTCAACACCTGCACATTCTCTGATAGAAGCATGACTTTGTAAATATGTATGTGTGTTATAAAATCGCTGATTACGAAACACAACAATCAGTGACACGCAATGCAATGTTGAAATAAATAACGAAACGATATACGATTGTGATTGCCTTCAAATACGACAACGACATTTTTCATTAGTCTCCTGCGTACCGAAATTGAAATATTTCCTCATGATGAGCTCGGAGCGCGGCGCGCGCATGCCTAGATCGGGCAGCTTGGATGTGGTGATGCCGAGCGGGTCCACGTCGGCCGCCAGGTGACCGCGAGCCTGTCACGCACCCGCCACCACGTCACATTTTAGCCCAAATTGCAAACACCCACCATCTAGCGACTGTTACTCACTCACACAACATTTTTGACAATTTTACTGTAAATAGAACAGGACACACAAAATACATGTTGTCTCTGTCGCTAGATCGTGTGCTTAATCAAATTTGGACTCGTTCATAAAATTTTCAAGTCTTGAAACCGCTATGCCAATTCCTTCACATGCAGTTACAATGACTAATTTTTCTTGTTTATTATTGGATACTAAGTTGCTATTAATTAAATATAATCATCAAAAAACAAAAAGAACAATGGAGTAATATTATTTTATATTTAACCGTTTTGTCTCTATAAAAAAACGATATACGAACAGTTGTCGTAAGTCAAATGTACCTATACATTAATAAGTTGGCGCGACCTACTCGTATAGTCGTAATTGTTAAAAAAGCGACTAAGTTTGTGGGATAAATGCTAGTGTGGAAAAAAAATGTGTTTAAGATATCTACCTACTACCTAGCGTTATGTTATGAGTAAACAATTCTTATGGAATATTCTGAATAGGGGGTCAAACAATGAATACCACGTTAGCAAATCACGTGTGGGGAAAAAAAGTGCAAACAATAATAAATAACATATAAAATAAAATTAAATATAAATGGAACATTCTTCACCTGATAACTTCTGATGATGGCCTGTACAGCAAGGTGGTCGTCAATGATTTTCTCGTTGATGGGAGAACCTGTCAAATAATCAAAACATAATATGTTACATACGATATTAAAGTACGAGTAGCAGCCAAATTATTTACTCGTCAATAGTTCTAGGTCTAAGGTATCAGAAGTAGTCGTAAATGCACAATAAATGAATGTGATTTTTAAAATTATGCAGTGGCTTTTTATAAAAACCTGAATAAGGCTATATATATAGCTGTTGCCTGCAGCTCCGCCCGCGTGAATGTCGGTTATATCTCTGTTCACATTGACGATTTTTCATACAAATTTTCATCCCCTATTTCCAACCCCTTTAAGCAATTTTTTTACGGTAAAGATAGCCTATGTTGTTCCCGAGGTCTAATCTATTTCAATACCAAATTTCATTAAAATCGGTT
This sequence comes from Parascotia fuliginaria, assembly GCA_963082885.1. Classification (NCBI taxonomy): domain Eukaryota; kingdom Metazoa; phylum Arthropoda; class Insecta; order Lepidoptera; family Erebidae; genus Parascotia; species Parascotia fuliginaria. The sequence continues at coordinate 13,400,697 of OY720176.1, read as the reverse complement.
CAATGGTTTAGGCGTGAAAGCGTAACAGACAGACAGAGTTACTTTCGCATTATTTCGATGTAACATTAGTATGGATTCAATTATGACAAGTATAAGAGTACTGAAATTTCTTCTGACCCTTTTGCACTGGACATATTTATAGACCAAATCATCATTATCATCTATCAGCCGAAAGACGTCCACTGCTGGACATACACCTCCCCCAAATACATAGGTCCAAAGTCAATATTAAAATTTGTCCATAAATAACAGATGCAAGTAAAGTGCGTTTCAAACAAACCTGCAGCGATAGAAGCCATACCGCCACCTGCCGGCACGAGTGATGTGAGAGGAACCTCATTCCTGGAGTAAGGAGCTAGATTCGGTGGAGAGGTGTACGCCGCGCCGGGCTGAGCGCCGTTCGTCGCATTGCGAAAAAATGCATCCCATGACTGCAACAATAATGAGTTATTAATATTTATGTGTAATGTTCTCATTATAAAACAGTTATACTACTTTCATTGTATAACTTTATTGTATTGGATTATAAATTACTATGATAACATTACCTAACAAAATATAAAATGTATCGTTATAGACGAATACGTTACCATAAAAGATAAAACACGCGCTATAGTGACAAACATTAAATAAAACTTTATCGTTTGTCATTCAATTTTATTACATACTAGCTGCGCTCCAAGGCTTCGCCTGCACCTAAAATGTGTTTTATCTCCTCGGGAACCAGATCGATTTTCGGGATGAAAAGTAGTCCATCCTATGTCCATCTCCGGCACCGTATCTATTTACATACCAATTTTTATCGAAATCGGTTCAGCCGTTTAGGCTCTGAGTGGTAACAAACACACACATACACACACACAAACTTTCGCATTTATAATATTAGTAGGATGAAATGTAAAAATAATTTTCCATTTTGCCGCTGGTGTAAATTGTCAGCATGATTTGTCTCGTGCATACATACATAAATGCTTACAAGCATGAAAATAAAAAAGTGTGATGACATTTTGAACAGTATCACCGACAATAAATTTCTGATAATATGACACGTCAGGTTAGCCATAGCCAGTTACCGTACGTTCAGGCAATGAAAAATCGATTCCGGCACAAGTACCTCATATTGCACTAGTTAGTTAGCCAGCATTTTCTGAATCTACTATAGAAGTCATGACTAAAAGCCTTTTTATTACTAGCGTGCAGCTGTACATTTAAGCTACTTTGAACGACAATTTTAGACACTAATTTAGTGTGCAGTTAACAAACTAAAAAGAGTTTAAAAAATAAGTATGCATTGCCGGGTTATGTTAATATTAAAACTGTACTAAATAACTGTTTTAAAATATGCAAATATTATATTCTTAGTCCTTTTGCTCCTTCTATAATATGAGAAGAGCATTTTATTTCGCAGTAGGATCAAACCATCTTCAAAGGATGATGATATGATGACTTTTGCGCCACCTTGTTTAAAACGGGCTAATTTCAGAATGTTGCAAGAATAAATATACGACACTAGTAATAATTTAATCATCCATCTCATGTCACTTTACCCAAATATGTACTAACGTCTCGTCTGGAGACATATCATAGTTTGGACATGACGTCAAAGCATGTATATATCGTAATATTATGTTATAGGAAACACAAAATAAATTTAGAAAGATGGATATGGATGTATATTTTGTGTGTTCTGCGAACTACCTATGTGTCCTGTCCATTGTACCTAACTTCTGAAAAAAAATGTTAATTATGTCACCCTTATGTGCTCAGGCCTTCTATTGTCGACAAATCAAAAGTTAGTGATGTATTCGCTATTTAGCCAGAAACTTGAAAAGTTAATTCCGATGCAACGATAAGAAGTAGAAGATATGATACGAGTATCTCCCTGTGATACGCTTCAATGCGAATGGATTACCATTACTATTAACGCAAGTATTTCTAGTGGAATTGTTTCAGGCATATTGCCAAGCCTTTTTCGTGATGAGGTCAACGTTCGATAAAATGTAAGTATAAAAAAAAAATATCGGATAAAAATATAGGTATGAGCACAAATTTGAACCTCTTGCTTCTTGCTTATAAAAACATTATTTTTTTTTACTATCGTAAATATAAAAGTAAGTACCTAGACTAATACCAAGTACATTTCCATATTAGGTATAGCAATTCATCTATAAATGAATCAACAATAACATTTTCAATAACGGTTTCGGAAAATAAGTTACCGTTGCGTTACAATAAAGGCCACATCGGAGGAATTTAATTTAAAAGTAGTGGGCGTATTATACGTCCATTCAACAACGCGTAGAATTCGTATTTGACGCAGCCAACGTCTCTAAATTAGTTAAGACTAGTTTGAGTTAGTGATCAGTGATCACTCGCAAATTAGCTTTGCACGAATTGTCAGTATACAAACTCGTGATCATCAGCTGTCTGCTTTCATCAATTTATTTACCATCACTCATTTTTGCCGACAACCTTTACTCACTTTCGTAAGTGTTGTGACATTGAAGATAAAATAGCACACAACGATTATCGTTATCGGAGTTTTCAGTAATGTAATTGTAGTCAATAGAATCAATAGATGAAGTCCATACTAGAATAATTAAACTTTGTGCAAGGTTCATTTGTGAACCGCTGAGTTTTATAGTTAACTTGTCGCTTAAAGAACGCCATTTTTCTGAAATTCTTAAGACAACGATTTCGGCTCAAACCAACAAATATTAAAAGAGGTACACTGTGGTTTTTGTCAAAATAGCACAACATCATTAGCTTGTTTTTATCTTATAAAATATGTCACGGAAGCTATTAATGACAAGATACCAGTAACAGCTATATTGCTTGATATGAGCTAAGCTTATGACTTTGTAGATCACACACTGCTCTTCTACCAATAACAAAAATATGGCATTAGAGGAGTAGCTAACGACTGGATAAAGAGTTACCTAACATATCGTTATCAGTGCGTTGAGATAAGTAAAGTGCAAGCAAATAATCTAAAGGTATCGAATCGATCGAATTTTAAAATTAATAAATTTGGTGTACCACAAGGAAGCGTGCTCAGACCATTTTTCTTTTTAATGTATGTAAATGACCACAATGCTACTAATCATAAAACAGTTTAATTTGCAAATGCCACGACAGTAATTATTAAATGTGAAAACAGGGCTACGTACGAACAGAAATAAATATTACACTTAATAAGATAATTGACTGGTTAGAAAATAATAACTTAAGAATAAATAAAACACTAATAATACAATTTCAAAGCTACAATAGATTTAAAAGTAGCACCCCCATCAGAAAAACTGTTTTCGGACAAAATTCACCCAGTTCTCGGATCTCTCGACTATATAATTAATGCAGTGAGTCCACAGACATACACAATGTACGCTTCAAAATTTTAACAGAAATCTCAAGCAGAGTAGCATTATGAAAAAGTTTTAATTTAACAACCACACTTGAAATCAAAAATCAGAATTCACGCTTTTACAAATGTTTGTTTTTATTACTGCAGTAAGACCAGTCCATCTTCTTTTAAATTTTTGTTTTTTTTTCCTTATTTTGTAACTATGTCAAATTTGCATGCGGTGTTTGCCTGTAAAAGGTTATGCATTTAGCTTGTAAGTCGTGCCTTGTATACTTACTATTTGTAAAATGTAATTACTGTTGGCAATCCTAAATAAAAAAATAAAAAAAAGTAAATTATATTAATAATAAAATAGAGAAAGTAGTAACAGCAACGTTTTTGGGCATAATACTTGTTAGACACTGTAACTGGAAAGCTCATAAAGAATATGTTTGCAATAAACTAGATCGATTGCGACAAACCGTGTCTACAGAAGCAGCACTCAATGCATACCATGGGTACGTGTCTTCAGTGCTCTCATATTATGGTCTCTTGTTGTGGGAGGATCGGTTGAGATCGAGAAAGCATTTAGGGTACAGAAAAAGTGTCTTAGAGCTATCACTGGAGCTTGGATTACAGATGTTAAAATTTCGCATTCTCACGCTGGTCTGCATGTATGTTAGTGAACTATGTATATTTGTAAAACTGCATCCACAATACTTTAGTTTAAATTCACTTAATAGACGCAGCGTGGGCAGACCCTTCACAAGGTGGACCGACGACCTTATAAGAGTGGCGGGCAACCTATGATGGATGAGGGCGGCGAACGACCGGCCACGGTGGCGAAAATTGGGGAAGGCCTATGTCCAGAAGAAGACGTCTTTTGGCTGATATGATGATGATGATGATGATGATGAAATTTAAATAAGGTAGCGAGATATGATAGGAACGAATTTACTCTCCACCGTCCGAAATGTCGTTTGGATATAGTGGAGAAAAATGCTTATATCAAGGCTATAGAAGTGTATAATAAAACATTAAATAGGTTCAAAGAATTAACTCTATTGTTGTTCAAGAAAAGATTGTCAATGTGGCTTGCAGATAAATGTTTTTATACATTAAGTGAAGTTATGATATCCAAAGTAAATGGTTTAATTAATTAATGTTAAAATTGATTATTTTAGATTTTAGTATTCTACTTTATAAATCAGATACTTATTACCTATGAAAACTGACATTCTTACATAAAAAAAATATTTTGACATTATTTAAAATTATTGGATTATCTAAAGTTTATGGATTTAATATTATTAATTATAAATTTTAAGATTCACAAGCCATAGATAAGGCAGAATGTAATAGGTACTTGCTATGTTAATTTCTACCAACACTTTTTATCACTACATTCTTGTGAATAAATGATTGATTGATTGTAGTTCTACATGTCAGTCTACGGTAATAAAGGACTTATTCAGAAAAGGCCAGGCAATTTTTTACTTTTATTAGAGCCCATGTAACAGGGGGCGAGCCTGTTGCCATTTATTGGACACAATTCCACACGCCGCGCCGGGCTAATACTGAGAATGCCAGTGATTCAAAGTCACACACATACAAATAAATTGTTTTAGTAGTGTAGATACACATGTTAACACTCCATTTGTGGAGTTGTGAAAATATGATAATTATAATCGTAAGTACCTATAGTTGTCTAGACCTCGTCTAGACATACTTATTATATCAGATTTATAAATTGTAAGTATGGGCACATGTTATCAGTTGAGTAGAAGTGTCAATTTGATTGGCATCATTGCCTATTATTATTTCAAACTTCAATTACATCAAATCGAAGTAAGAATCAACATGTATCATTATTTTCAACTCTACTCAATTTTCCTAATGTTATTGATTAGGTACACCTTTGGCTAGATCGCGTGTCTTATTGATTAAAAAACCTTAATTGCCGCACCTTTCGGCGTATTTGATTAATAATTTCATTGGCATTACTTATCAAGCTTCAAACGAAATATTTTTAATAAAGCAACAAAGGAACATATCTATCAAATTTATATTATTTATTATTTATTTATTATCTGATAAGTATTTGGATTTACAAATTATTTTGATTTTCAGATGTCAGCAAACATGCATTTCGATTTACTGCTAAAATAAGAGAATGAATGAAAGAGGAAACGTATATTCTTATAAGTTAGACTTTGGCTACTTGGACATTGGCTTTGACTTTGTTTTGTCTAACCGAGCTCACGCTCATGTGTAAATAGATAAGTGTGCGAACGAGCACGACAAAAGATGATAATACATGTCTGAAAGATTCGAGAAGTAAACAAACTGATTAATTAGGTACGGGAAAACTAAAGAGCTCTACGATTCCACTGCACAAGACAACGTGAAAATAGTAAATTATGCTTTTGTTATGGTGAGATAGTGTAAAATTATTATCATTAAAAACATTGTCTATAAGTATAGGTAATTTATTCACAGTCATATCTTATCTCATAATCTTCACTTTAATTGTTTATAAATATTAAGCGATTTAAAACAAGTTTATAATTTGGACCAATATTTATTTAGACTTGTTTTGAAAAAAATAGAGTAATAAGTTGTGGCTATTTAAAGTGACCTACTTACATACAACCCGCATTACTTATATAAACGTGTTAAATGTATGTATGCATAAATATTTATAACATAATATACTATAGTTTATAACCAGATGTGAAATAATTCATGAATTTCAAACATTTAAAACATTAAAATGCTAATGCCTAATGTTGAATGACACTATTTAAAAGGCCCAATAAAGATCATTTTGTGATATAGTCAAAAAAAGATACCTACGTAGGCCTATTTTGTTATCCACTAATGTGAAAGTAACAGTTCAACTTAGTAGTTAAAGACCATATTGTGAGCCACTACGCCACATTTGCCATAGTAGCATTATCAAGAATTTCAGTAAAAAAAATAAGTAAGAAATTTACTTACTTAAATTATACATAATTACTTAAAAGAACATTAAATATTACTCCAGTATTATCATAATTAATATTTGCTTAAGTTCCTAATTACAGTACATGTTATTAGAATAAAAGTTACTGAATACTACTGGGTAGGCATGATAGTTAAATTCAGTAATCGAGTCACAGCCGAGGTAACAATGCAGAATAGAAATATTGTTCAATCTTCCATTAATCGATTTCGATGTCAAGGTTACATGTAAATAGTTAACACAATTGTTCAAGTGTCAAGACAGATTCTATTCATTCGCATTTAATTTTACGATTGCTACTTAATTGACTTATTAACCAAATAATTAATACTCCGTCATCTAGTTAGGCGTCATGATGTAGTCCCTTTATAGGCGACAAAAAGTTTTGGGACCCGAGACTAGGAAAGTACAAAAAACTATTGTCCAGCACCGAGTATAATGCCAAAAATCTCAAACGCTAGGTTACTTGAATATCTGTCTGTCGGTAAAACGCATATCAAAGTGACAGAAAGCACTAAGAGGATATTTAAGATTGTGTGGCATTTCAGTATTTAGAGATCATGTTCATTTCATGTATAAATTACGAAATAACAATAATAAATTATGATTTAGGTTTCACCTATTTTGGATTAGGTAATTTGGTATTAACAAGATGTGTAGACAAGTTTAGATCTCATTTTTACCCGACTACGGCGAAGTCAAACGGAGAGTTATGTATTTGACAGAGGTAATAACAAAGGGTAATAATGAGGTATCATACTTCTCTCGGGTCTTGCCCGTCATATTGTTAGAGGACATGTTACGTCTCACTAAATTCAAGATGGCGCCCTCTGGAGGACATAAAGCATTGATTGAAATACATCGTGATGGTTAATAATAGGTTTTAATTCACTGACTTCAATTATATGTAATTATTAGCTTTTACTCATTACTTTGTTTGCATTTTTTTTAATTTTCTCTCGAATTAACAACTCCAAAATAATTCAAATAAAAAAATAACTTTAAAATTAAGACCCAACTTTGGCAAGGAATGTGCTCTTAAAAGAACAAACCAAGAAAATATTCTTCTCTAACGTAGATATTTATTCGTGGTGGTCAGAGGAAAGCCGTAGTCGCATGCCACCTCGTGTACCTACCTTAACTATACATAGCAAAGATTACTGATAGATGGCGAGACTGAAGGACGAGGTAATGCGTGGCAAGGCATGCGACAATGGCTTTCTTCTGACTACCACTAATATAATGTTAGAGAAGAATTTCTTCTTGTTTTGTACTTTTAAGAGCATATTTCTTGCCGAAGTTAGGTTTTAGTTCTTTAACTTATTTTTTTATAGTTACATGGCAACCACTCTCCTTGCGTTCTGCAGAGCGTTTCTAAACAAAAGCTAAAACAAAACTGCATCGAGACCCGAGGCGAGGCTGTAAATCGTTAAAGCGTTTACAGCATAGTGTAGTGATTGAGAGTTGACCTAAACTGTGTAATATAAATGAATAACTTACCGCATGAACAGAATTGGGGTCTGTGAGCCATGAATTGTACATTGTCTCAACATATGCTGAGCTGGAGCCATTGAGGAAGGGTTCAGCCGCTGTCGAACTTTTCAGCCTATTGGCATTTACTGTCACAGCGGCAGCCTGTGTAAAGAAAAGCGAAAGTTTACAAATAAATATATATTTAGTCTAGCGAAAAAACCTTCATGTATTTCAGGTTAATGAATGATTGAGTAAGTTTACGTCATAATAAGATTGTACAGAATATCATAGTTTAGAACACATTTGAAAATAAATCTCTCCTGGCCGGCGAACACACTTCGTTTGGCTCATTTCCAATTGTTTTTAGACTGAGCCAGTACCCTGTTCTGTATTGGATCAAAAGTAAACACCACATTGTAACTACATTTGAAAAGAAATAGTTAAAACTCGAATATGTAAAAAGGTGTTCATCAGTTAGTAGTAATGATAAATTATCTAAAACAATATAATGCGCAATATAAAGAACTTTAGTCTTAAGATAACGATGTGGAACAGAGTTTATCAGAGCGGAGGCTCGTCCGCGGTGTCAAAACTACATTATGTTTAAAAGATAGGTGAAAAATAGGTACATTATCAAATCAATGTCTTTAGATACAAACAATTTTACGATCATGTTTTTGAACATTGGCCAGGGTCAAATGATCTTTAGCACGTGAATATGAACAATAACAAAGCCACCAATGGTCACAAGGTGATTTTCCTCAATATCTACATTTCCTCGAATTGTTTACCATCATTTCATATTCATGTATTATTTGAAATAGCTGCATAGATAAATATCACAGTATTCTACGGTAATCAATATACATATGCGTATTTCGTTTGTTTCTTAATTAACAAAATTAAACCTTAAATGACATACAATAACCGAACATATATTTTTAATTCTGGAGTTGTAGGTTTATGTACATACATATACTATATGCCTGAACAAAGAATGAATAAATTTAAGAACACGTCTTTTAAAAACTTGTTGATTTGAAAATAATTTTAATATGTTTCTCGTCTAAGTCCATAATAAACGAAAACACTAATTTGGGCATAAATGACAACATGACTGTTGTAAATTTACTTTCCTTAGATTTGACTGCCTCTGTGGTTCTGTGTTACTGTGTACTGATTACTACACAGAGGTCTCGAGTTCAATCCGGGTTGGGTGAAGTGATATTGGGTTTTTCTGTCGAGAAATTCTTAGTATTAGCCCGGAGGTTGGAATTGTGCTCGATATATGGCAACAGACTCGCCCCCTGTTACATGGGACCCAAAATGAAAAGTGGGTGGTTAAACACCTTTGCCCAACTCTCCGGGGATAAAAGGCGTAAAGCTATGTATGTATGTATGCGAAACAAAACGCCTAATTTTAAACAGCCCTAACTGTTACAGAAGATACCTAGATAATACCATACCATAGATGAGTCAAATTCATAAGTCGCTTAGTGTAATAACTGTTTTCCTTCTTTCTATTAAACTTGCCCATATGCTGGTAGAAACGGTTAAATACCTACTAAACGCGTAGATATGTGACTCATACGACATGATGACGCGACGAACGTGACGTACGTACGTGCAATCTATCTCAGCCTGACTTAATCTTTATATGTGTATCATGATATCTATCAGGTTTCCTCAATTCTATCGCTTGTATTATATGATCAATATCTAAAGCGACAAAATATGAATGTACAATAACAAGGTTACAATAACAGTGATCATGGTTTACTTCTCAATTGTCAATTCAAACTGTGTCAATTAGATTCTATATTGTTATTAAACCAATAAAATAAAATCTAATTTTTTGCATTTTAACTTTTGCGCGTATGTTGACGAAAACTCTGGACGCAGTGGAGAGATGGGTTGTACTAGGTAAATCCGGTACTAGGTGCGCCTATTCCTAGTCCGTCCGAGTACTAGATCTAAATACCTGTTCCACTTAGTCCACAAGTTCCATTACTTGGTGAATTATGATGATCTACGTAATCCACAACAATAGGTATCAGGTCAATGTAAAGTATGTAGTACCTAGTCCTTGCATTATACTCGACTACGTGTACATGCGAATATCGCCTCTAATATATAGAGATAGTGTCGGAAATCGTGTCATTTACAAAAATACTAGGTGGTGGTGCATGATACTCGATCACGGGTACATACGAATATCACCTCCAATTATATTGACATAGGGTCGGAAATCGTATCATTTACAATAATACTAGGTGGATCAAGTATTTCAAAAATTAGAATAGGCCTAGTCTTAGTCTTAGCCTAGTATAATACTTAATGCGCACCTAATACCTAATCTCTAGTGGAAGCCATATTGCTGTGGTAGGGCTGCCATCTCTTAAATTTGGCAATCAGGACAAGACGCGTAAAAACCACTGATTTTAAAGCCCAGAACCCAGACATGTCAACAGGTTTTTTAAACATACTCTATTTTTGTTTGCAGAAAAGGTATAATTAAGTTCTTTCATAATAACCTGACAACATTGAGTTTGGATCAAAAAGATAGGTACTCAATAAATTTTTTGTATTGGTTTTCTCTCAAAATATTTTACAAGGAAACTGACAAAGTCTGCTCTAAAAAAGTGGGTATTGATAAAAATTGCTGCATAGTAAACATTTAGCACTAGTTTACTACAATTTTCTATCATAATTAACATTCATATTATTATTGTCCAGTGTAACACTAAAACAATCAAGTGGTCAATAAAATATTTCATTATATTTTATGTATGTCTAATAATAATATTAATGGAGGTCACACTTATTATTGAAAGAAGTAAACAGGATGTATAAAATTCACAATCAAGTATATTAGCAGACATCAGACAACTCCAGATAAATAATAATACAACTGCCTGACATAGATGATGAACCTACAGCTTGTACCTACACAAAGATAGTCATAATAAAACCTGCATGTAAAATGGTTATTCTGCCTTGTCTTTTGTCTATAGTTCTTATCAATATTTACTTAATATGTATTACCTGTGGTTTGTTGAGAAGCCATGATGCAAATCTTTCACTGCTCCCAGCCTTATTTGAAATTTGAAAAACTGCCCTTGCACGATGCATGACGGTTATTTACGTGTGTTCAGCCCCCAATTATGTAGTGTCAGATCTGTAAAGAAAATAAAATATCAGTACACAGACACAATAAACTGTCAATTTAAATTAGTTTTTATACATATAGCTTTATACAAATTATGTTAAATTCTATCACAAAATAATTGCCTTTGATTTGACTACCAATTATATCATATCCTACAAGTATTCCATATACTCCTGAAAGACACTTGAAATTTTAACACCTACCTATCAAATAATATAATATCATTATACTTGATGTTTAAATAATTATATACATGGTTTTATAAGTAATATATAGAATGGTTATGAAAGTTGCAGAAATGGTATCAATGCTGTGGTCAAGTCGACAGCATTTTTTTCAATTTAATTATTTAACTATGAGGTACTAGACCTACAAATTTACAGTGCCAAAGTGACAATGTCACCTAAATAAACAATATCAATGTTATCAAAATATAGATTAAAAAATATATATAAGTAGTTGAGTTGATGCCTCCTTTCTACTAAAGATTTTGGCAATGCTTCAATCTAATAGTTGCACTTTTAGATGTTATTCAATTATTTATAGACCAAATAAAATAGTTCAAGGTCTAGAGTGAAATTACAAGTGTTTACCTGCAACTTGTTTAATTACTTTTTTATAAACTATAACATAATAATTATGTACTGTAACTAAATAAAAACAAATTAGATGTATAATATAAATGAAAAAAATTATATTATATAGGTATATATAGTTTGTTTGAACTTGCTAATCTCTGGAATTCGTCGTCGGATTTGAATAATTCTTAATGAATAGCTCAATTCTTGAGGGAAGGTCATAGGCTATGTAACATAAGGCTACTGGCGATGGGAGCAGAGCAGTAAGCAAAGACGCGGCTAAAACCGCGCCGCGAGAAGCTAGTTTTTTAATAATTTGATAGCTAGTTCTAGGTCTTTGGAAATTGGCCTATGAGATAGGTGACTGTGTCATATTGTTGTAAATGTACTACCGTCTGTCTTTGCAATGTTAATTTCACTTGCACTAAATGTTATTACAATAAATCACATGGAAACTTAGACACCTACTGAACATTTACAACACTCCATAGATTATGTACTTTTAGAAGGGATTATCCTTTCAGTATGGTAAGTTTGAAATATCACCATGAAACACAGACAAATTGAACAGATAAATTTAAAGCTATTTAACTTAGTAGGTTCTCTGTAACTCAGTAAGTAATTTTTTTTTATAGGAAATGATCAAGAAATACTCCCTTTCCATAACCTCTTTTTAATACTCGTTGCGTCACATCACGCGCATTCACTTACAGCAAATTGTGTAACATACCTAATGAAATGATTTATCCACGAGAAATTATTTTACATAAAAATAACTGATCAATACTAAAGTCCCGTGATTCAAGGTTATATAACGCACTCCTTTCTAGCAAAGTACCAATTCGTTACAACCAGATGAACCAGATTCGAAGACACTCACTGAGAAAATGTAATTTTATAAAAAGACACAAAATGTAGGATATATTTTCCAGGTTATTTATTTTTATCTTGAACTAGATTTACCTTTGACACTATTCGAATGTGTAAGTGTTATTATCTCTAGCAAGCGCACTCAATTTTGATAGATTAAATTCAAAGAAAATTCATGCTTCACGCTGATTCGCTACCGTGTTCTGCTGTTCTCGAACGAAGGTCCTAGAGTAGGTGGACTGTCAAAGTAAGCCACAGAATAAACAATACAAATTAATTATCTTTAAAATTGGGCTACATCCATCCATCCATCTGTGGCTACATCTTTTCATTTTGTATTCATATTATTTTATATTTGTGTATATTGTCAAGTCTGCGGTATTTGTTAATTTAACACGTGATATTTTTAAGGTACGATAATAGCTTCACAATCATTTTGTTATTTAGCGTTATAGTTTCTTGGAACTATAAAAGGCCTATTACATACACTACACGATTTCCTGGTTTCGATTCACTGTTTCTCGTGTACGGTACCTGTCGAGCACAGCGCGGTGCGGCGCGGCTGCCGTGCGCTACTTATTACAACATTCTAAAAGTCTCTCATACACTTACTTTCAGAACGTTGAAGCATATGCACGATTTGCTATGGCACTGACTATACTCAACAATCAAAAAGTTGATTCAGTAGGTTTTTCGGTACAGTCGGTCAAACAAATATCATGATAGGTACTATTTTACCGATACCAGATTAATATAACTTTGAAATATAGGTACATAACACTACTTATTAATATGACTGAACTACAAGACTGTAGAGAGACGACTGGCAAGCCCTATGGTCGGTTGTGCGAACGTTCCCACATACAATTGCAACATAAGCACAACGTGTCACCAAGCCTCTACGGACCTATAAAATTATTCAGAAGTACTGTTACTGCTATCCTGATACCATCCCACTGCTGGGCAAAAGCCTATCTCCGTCTTCCAACCTGGGAAGAGAGAAGTAGAGAGAACGGAACCACTCTGTCGCCCTGTTTAGAGTCCCTGCCTCTCTATTCATTATTCCACCGCCCGGCCCTGACCCCACCTGACAGGGCTCTGGATATAGTGTAGTGTAATAGGCCTATTACACACATTTTTGAAAAGAGACTCAATTAGATTCCATAGTGCTAAGAACCACTAAAAAATTCACAAAATTTTTATTCAATCGATAAGTGCCGTAAAAATGCATTAAAATTATGCATTTCCAATTCATTTTCGTGTGTCTCTTTCTAATCGGGTGACAATAAGAATTTTACTTAGTGAGACATATTTAAAATAGTCTAGTTTGTATTGGTCTGGGTGTGTCTGTAGATAATATATGTGTATTTTATATTCATACACCACCACAAGCCTAGTACAAAGTGAGTGGTTTAAAATGGAACTTTACTGTAATAATATTAGCTTATACATCGGAATTAAAGAAAATAAAATTAAAATACTCAACCATCCACACAATACTAGAATTTATGGTGAACATAGTTTTTCGACGTAAAATAACAATAATTTCGGCTTACTTCTGCCATGACACTTTAAAAAGTTACCGGTAGAAAATATAGAAATATCAGGCTAATAAAAAATAATGTTTACTGCATTTTAAGAATTTAAAGATTAAATAAAATAATTATAACACACTGGCTTTGAATAGGGTATTTTACTCCATAAAAGTTAAAGTCTAAAAATATATTATTGAGATAGCGTAGGCAAAAAGCAGTCAAAAATCTATACTTTTAGTTAATAGCAAACTAAATTTTTAAATTCAATTCAAAGTTTTCAGCTTTTTTAATCTGTTTCGTAACACCAATAAATACTAGTCGCCATATTATTACGGCTATTTAGGGATGGGCTTAGTAACTCTCGTAAAAGATTAGATAATTATGTAGTCCTTCCAAATTAGGATAAATATTCGATTAACATATTCATATACGCTTAACATATCTATAACTCCGCGAACTCATTGTCGCTTAGTCGCTCTCGGAGCGATCTCAGAGAATGATAAATTGATAACGCCGGGGCTTCTATATCCCATCCACGGAGTGACGTATATCGGTCAATTCTATACAATATAATATTTGTATACAATTCACAGTTCGAATTAAGTAAACAATGTTTGCAAGCATTTTCACAAAAAATGTTATTTAAATATATTATTATGCCAATATGTTTTTGTACATACCCACTTTGTATGCAAATTATGGATAGTATACTATTTGTTATATTTCATAAATGATTTGAAATGAATTAGAGTTTCAGCAGTTTTATCGCTTAAGTTCTCTCTGTTACTTACTACGTTTTTTAAAGCGTTATCAGCGCGCGCGACAGTCATAGGAACACAACAAATACCGGTATCCTTGTTGCACGCGCTCGCTTCCTCTCGCTCTATCCTGCCGGAGTTACCGAGATATATGGATATTTTGGATAAAATAATAATAATATTTTAGATAGGGTAGGAGTGGTGATATATCTGTCGCAGGCAAATTGAATAAATCCGCCGTTTACATACTGCCATAGCATTTGTAAATGCTTGATGTCATCGGCGTTATGTAATATGCCAAACGCAGATTGGGTTAGGTTAGGTTAGAACTGTGACCCCCTGTGTAAGAGCCGAGCAAGCGAAGCGAGCGTCCCATGGCATCGAATTATATTTTAACAAACTGGTTTTAACATCCCAAATTAGGTAAACACATTGCTGGTAACAAATTCGGCGTTATGTAATATGCCGAGGCAGATTGTAAACGGCCGATTAATAAAATTTGCTTGTAACATATCCTTTCCGGGATTATATATCCGGGGATATAGATGTGTCCCTCCCGAGTTACTCATGCCAAACTGACGTCATGACCACAGAGGAATATAGCTCCACTGCGTCCAGCGGTTTCATCAAATTACGCACGAAATTTGTTAATGCAAAATTTAATTGCATTTAAGTCAGTTAAAATTGAATAAAAAATTTCAATGTATAAACAGAGTTAAGTTCATGATTAGTAAAAATATATTATGCGATAACCGACATTCAAGCGGGCAGAGCTGCGGGCAGATTGTACTAGTAACTTAGTTTTTGCGTGAAAAGTAACAAAAATGATAATAACTATTTAAACTCAAACAAGCATAATAACATTAATATAGCTGGTGATATGGGTGCGGATCTTTAAAATACATAAGTTTATACATAGAAAGACCCAGACCAATGCAAATAATAGAAAAGACTTTATTAAATTTGTCTTACTTAGTAAAAATATTATTGTCACCCTATTAGAAAGTGACAAACGGCCTCAGTGCTACATAATAATAATATCTCACTCGGCTCGTTTTTTAGCTGTGAGTACTCAGTCCTGTTTAGTAAACGGTCATGCTTTGCTTGCTGTATCAAACTTAAAAAGTAAGACTGTCAAATTCATAGATTATACACTAACACTAGATGAAATGTTTTTAAAAATATCGATATCGATATAAATCGAATTAAGGCGATATCGTTTAAGTATCGATTTATCGGTCTAAAGTGCCGATAAAACGATATTGCTTTTTTTTAAAGCTTGTATAAGTCCAATGTAGTTTTAGATTTTTGTAGTTGTAAGTATGTAATATGTAGTAAGTATGTAATTTTTATAGTTTGCTATTGAGAATCATAATCATTTTGGGAATCAAAATGAGTGTTTTCATAAATATAGTGAATAATGTTCGAAATTTCAGTATTTTGTACCAATTAAAGAACTTAAAAACAGTAAGTTTTAAGTTAATGTCTGCCAACCAAACAACATAATTTTATTTTGTTTCCTTTTTTTCTCTCAATACGATAAATCGATATCAGTGCGCATGATCGATACTGATATATCGATATCAGCGCAAAGTCGATATCGATAAATATCGATATGTTTAGGTGTCAATATATCGATATTTATCGTTTTCCGGTAGAGCGTGGCATCCCTAACACTGGTCAAATTGCTGTCAATTGTCAAATACAGAAATAACTTTGCTAGTTAATTTTTAATTCTAAGACCCAATTCTGTAAATTTGTTTCCTTCATATAATTTAAATAAAAAAAAAACAATGTATAGTATTCCAACAAGGCTTCTAAAAATACCAGACAGTGTTGTCGCGATACGCAAATTTAAAGCAATTAATTCAACATTCAAAATAATTGCATTATCAAACAAATCTTTTGACTTGCAGCGAAATTATAGAACAGAAACAAACCACGATAACGATGCTCGACAATATTCGTGTAAATATCTGTGTTACAGTCTTCTATTCGGTGCTGCGGCCTTCACGTCGTATAAACTCTGGTAAGTCAAATTTTAAATAAGTACTAAATCATATTTAAAATACTGATTAGTTTTAACGTTTGAGGTTGATGCTCGATAATCAGTTTTTGCACCATCTACTTAATATATGATTTGTTTAATCAGTATAACTAAAACCGTAAACCTGCAATATAATAATTCAGAATGGAGAATGGTATGAATGGTCCTTCCATACAGTTTTTATTAAATAAACTAAAATAATCTGAGTAAGGCCAGAACTGAAGGAAGGTGCTATAATGTTTTTTTAAGGCTCTTGAGTATACAGCAGGGAATGCATGTATGCCTTTAATAAAAATGTTCCGGCTGGACTGTATGAAATGGGGCACTGAGGAAAGAGACTTCAAAAAAGATATCAATATTTTTTTCATTTTGTTTTCTTTTTTATTATTATTGAATCGTATAATGTGGTCAAAAAAAACATTTTTATTTTGGAGACTTTTATGCTCAGATGCACCATTTCACAGATATAGCAATCCGATTTGGATAGCCTTCGTGTTTTTTTTTAGAAGCGAGTCTATGTCATAAAGTCTTATAATTCCTGAAGTAATTTGATTCAGGATACGCAAGTTGTAACCTACTCTATTTCACAGAAATCATATTTTTACAATCCATAGGTAAGCTCCAAGAAAAATATTTGAACTAGTATTGCAGTTTTAATTTTTAATGTTTTTTTTTAATTTATAGGATCCAAAAAAACCTTTTACCCTCTATAAATGCTGCTGAAGAAATAGCTGAATCAGATTCTGATAATGAGGTTGACACCAAGAAGAAAAGATATAGTAGAGAAAAGATAGGATTTCGAGACAGGAAGGTAGGTTCCTAAGTATTAATAAAAGAAATCCAAAATAGATAAAATGCTCATTCTTTTGTATGAAAAACATTTTTTTTAAAGTTCATATAAAAATAATTGCTATTAAGTTACAACATATATAATTAATTTCCCTTGTAAGAAAAAACAAAAAGCGACCTCCACCTCCCACCTTTAAGTACAAACTTAAACAAAATCTAAAAGTAGAATTCCTCAATATAACTTGAACAAACCAAAACATCAGCTACATATATTTTGTTTTTGTTAAAATTTTCTAAGAGCGCTAAACCAAATGTCTTAAAATTTTTATGGAATCACGTCAAAACATGACCTACCTTGCAAAGAAAGAATCATTAAAATCTATTCACAATTGGCGGAGAAATCGAGTAACACACATACAAAAAAAACATACAACCTGAACCGAAAACCTCCTTTTTAAAGTTGTTTAAAAATAAAAACCTTGAGTTATCGTCTATTCCCACCTATTATTGTTTTCTTATATACAATTTATTTTGTAAATTTTTTAATTTTGATTTACCGCAGATAATAGAATATGAAAATCGTATGAGATCATATTCAACTCCTGACAAAATATTTAGGTATTTTGCTACGGTTAAATTAACCTATGGTGATACTACAGAGATTTATATGACCCCTGATGACTTTTTGCGAGCAATCACCCCTGGCATGAAACAGCCTGATGGTATATGTTTTGTTTTTATTATTTATTTTAATATTATAGTGCAACCTCGATATAACAAATCGGATGGGAACACATAAATATTCGTTCTATCAAGTAATTTGTTAATCTTGGGTTGGTTATATTGAGGTTTAGTTGGTCTAAAATTTCTTATAATGAGGTAAAACCTTGTCGCGACATGAATCACATACTATGGGATTAAAGTCCAATTGGCTGGAACGTTATATAAATATTTTGGGTTGAAAATTCGTTAATTAGATAGTTGAGAATTGAAAATTCGTTATATAGCGGTAGTTCGCAAAAATGTTCGCAATGTAAAGGTATATCGTTGACTCTTATGGACAATTCAAGGGAATTACGAAAAATTTGTTAAATCGAGGAAGTTGTTGTATTGAGGTGCGCTGTATCAAGGTTGCACTGTATTATATGATTTAATTTTTCTTTATTCTTATTTATTAGATTACAGTATTAAAATTATGTTTCTAATGTGTTTGCATTTTAATTTATTTATATGTATATTATTATTAATAGCATAACAAATAAATCAATGGTAATTCAGATCTTGATATGCTCTAAACATGTTTTCATTATATGTGTGTTACATTCACAACTATAATAATAATTTTGCATTGTTAATCATTATAATTTTGCACTAACTAAACAAAGCTCTTTCTGTCTGGGACGCTGCTGGATAGATTATTGAATATGAGAACCGTATGCGTCAGTATTCCACACCAGATAAGGTATTTCGCTACTTCTCCACTCTGCAAGCTCAACATCATGACCAGCATGAGATATTTATGACACCTGATGATTTTTTGCGCTCCATGACACCTGGAGTCAAACAGCCTGATGGTAGTATTGTGTGTTACTCCTGTTTTATTAGGCTAACTTGATAAATAATAATAATAATAATAATAATAATAAAAATCTATTTATTTCAGAAATTTATCCATATTTGTTAGTATATAATATGCAAATTGTGTTCTTTATTTCTGTGATTATGCGAATACTGTTTGGTGTTCCTTGATAGATATATTTAATTTGTTTACATTATGCGTAATCTGTGTTGGCTTCAGTTTGAAAGGGTTTGAAGTTCATTTATTTTAAAACAAAATGGTGACACAAGAGAGTAACACGTAAGAATTATTGTGTATGTATGGCCTTCTTAGAATGCGCGTATTGTATTAAAATGACAGTCATGTATTCAGTCATCCTGTCCATTCTGCATGGATGTCTTGTGCGTTCCCATTGAGGGACCACATCTGAATTTTAAGCTTTTAAATGCGTCAGCCTTTAGTAAAAGTTCTCAAACGATTGTAAATTCAGTCTTTCATTTGTAAAAGTAGGCACTCAAAAGTTACAAGCGGTCAAATGTGGTCCCTCAATCGTGGCTGACAGGCATCCATATCTCAAAACCTTGTTTAAATTTACAACTGCTATTAATGACAACTCTAAGTAAAAGATTTGTTACACTACTTTATGCTAACGGTCATTCGTTTTTATTTATCCAAAAAAAAAACCTGCTGTGTGGTAACCCCGATGCTAGATTTCTTAGCAGGAATTTCATTGTTGTTTAAAACAAAATTTGTAGGTTTTTTTCATATTGTTTAGTAAAGTAATCGTTAGTAAAAAACATTTACTAAAGGATAGGCAGTAGCAATGGGCTATTTGACTTCCGAATGCTACGTAAATTGATAGTTTCTTAAGGAAAGCGTTTCGACTGAGGGACCACCTTTCACCTGTTGTAACTTTTAAAGGGCTTCTTTTACAAACTAGAGATTGAGTTTACAACCGTTTAAATACTTTTACTAACGCCAGAGCAATACGAAATTTCCAAATTCCACTGTGGTCGCCACTTATGTGAACTTATGGTGATCGATTGAGGAACCACCTTCTGCATGCTAGTTCTTTTTATATAATGAACCGACAAGGCTGATATTTAATAAAGTAGTGTACAAATCTCTTACCAAGAGTAGTCATTAATAGCAGTTGTAAATTTCAGCAAGGTTTTGAGCTAAGGATGCCTGTCAGCCACGATTGAGCGACCACCTTTGACCGCTTGTAACTTTTGAGCGCCTACTTTTACAAATGAAAGACTGAATTTACAATCGTTTGAGAACTTTTACTAAAGGCTGACGTATTTCAAAGCTTAAAATGTAGATGTGGTCCCTCAATGGGAACGCACACTGGATGTCTTCTATTTCTTACTGTATGAAAAATACAAGACTAAGTAGGTATATTAACTCTATCTGTGTATTGCATCACCATTTTATAATAACGATTACTTACATTTTATTAGTTTTGCTAAGCAAGTCTTTATCATTTTATTTTAATGATGTTATTAGTTCTTATTTAATTAACTCTGAGAAAAAATGAGCTACATAAAAAAAAACTACTACAACTCTTTCCCAACATTATGAAGCTCTAACACTGATTATGAAACTTGCTTTACAAACTTGTTATGTCAGCCTGTATTATTTCTGTTGTTGAGGGTTTACGCGTTATATTAGCAACGTCGCAATTAAGTGCAAATAAAGCTTACAGTAATTGTACTATGAAAATAACGAAACTTAAGTTTCAAATGTATTATTTGCATACAAATAGAACTGTAAACGCAATGATGTCTTACTTTTTTACAGCTTTCACTTTCACTAGCATTTTAACACAAATTTTTAATTATAGCTCCGACTACATGATAAAAATTGAAAACTACTAAATATGACACTAAGTTGCGACGTTGCCACTCATGACGCGTAAACGCAAATAAAATATAAAAAAATCCTTTTGTTATTCAGGTTTGGGGTTAGACCAATACAGAAGATATGATCCAAAGGTAAGGTTTATTTTGATAAATAACTATTAAATGTGATTAATGTTTAGTTTTAATGTTGACAAAATGCAATAATTTTATGCTAAATGCTATTATCATATTTTTAAATAGAAATGATTGATTAGTGTATTTTTAAAAACACTGATTTGGTATTAATGTACCTACGTAATAAAAAAAAAGTTTTAATGTAATTCCCCAAAGGATCCATATTATATGAACATGTACCTACATATTTCTACTTAGGCAATGTACCTAATCATAACAAATGTCTTTAACGTTTTATTACTATATTTATGAATGACAGTAAAACAACGGCAAAACTGCACGTTAATACAACGTTTCTTTACATTATAGAGGGAGGAGATTATCTTCAAGAAGAATAAAGAAAGTTTACAAAAAGTATTTAACTTCTTATTTTCCACAGTTACGTCTTACACATCCAACCTAGCCAATCGCAGTTGTTGTTAGATGTATACCTCTTGCTTTATAGCAACCTAAATTGTCATTGAACACTTGCACAGTCAGCACCATCTTCTCAGTCACTCACATCACTTTCTTGTCTTTTCAGAACATCGATGAGGTACTGTCTTTCTCCTCTTCTTATCTCTCTTCTGCTCTCCACTTTGTAATATTATATATTATAATTTAATACCTATTATATTTTTTTAATTTCATGTGCACTTAATTGACTTGGTTCCTCCCCTGTCAATGTTCATGTCATCACCGTTGGCCACTTCGTGCCTAATTCTAGATTAGATCACCTCTATAGATTTTAGGTTAATACACATTTTTTCTGCAGTGTAGTAATTCTGCTAAGGACGCTCGCTACTTTTAAGCTGTCTACTGTCTACTTTAAGCATAAAGGGTTTTAGATCCAGCAGAAAATTTGCGTTTTTCGAGCATTTTAATTTGTCGATGGCATGCCGAGTTTTATATATTTCCTTTATCGCATTTATAGACTTTTCTTTTTACCAGTAGTATTTAGCTGTTTTATCTTGTTCACCTGTTTATTTTTCAGTAGTACTCGGATTAATTACCACACCCTTAGAGCCCATACCTCATTTTTGAATCGTTTTTTCTAATAGAATCCAAGGAATCAATAACTAAGTACTTGGTCCTAATTACTTCGTCATTAGTTTACCTACACGTTTACGTCATTAGTTTTACGTTTGGGTGCCTGAATATAAACCGCTTTTATGATGCTGTGATATAAGGAGTACAGTGCTAATTTAATGTCTTTTCACACAGAGTATCAGTCAACGTTTGAACCTCGACCTTGACGAAGACTCAATATTCTATAAACTTGGTTCATCAGGGCTTATCACGTTTAGTGACTACATCTTCCTACTAACTGTATTATCAAGTAAGTTCCTACGTTACCTTCTATCACGGATGAAATAATATATAAACTGCAATTAAATTCAATAAACTCTTTATTTCCTTACATAACGTTTATAAATATTCGCATCATATCCGAACATTTCAAAATCTATACCGTAAATTTGTAACAGTTCATTAAGCATATCTTTATCAAGTTGTCTAAAATAAGAACGCAGTAAGGCTGTTGTGTTCTTCCCATCTCGTGATCTGTTCATAACAGTACGAATTCGCACCCTTCGGTCGCGTACTTTCCTACCCAACACATTTCCAAGACCTAATTGTTGTATAACGTACGATGAATCTCTTGACAATGTTTCCACTTTAGCAATCACTGTAAAATTGAGTGCACAAGGCGAACAAAATCGGTAATACGGCGCCCAGTGTTCATCAAAAGTAAAAGATTGATCATTGTCCTTATACTTTTGAATTAAATATGCCACAAACTCATAGAAAGTGGGTCCAACGTTCTTAATCGGGCCCAATACTTGAGTCGCTTTTTCTCTATGTCCTGCGACTATACACTTTGCTAATTTTCTATAGTAGTGTGGTATGAGGTTTTCAAGTTTGTCGCGATAAGCTGACAGTAGCCTTACGAAGGGTTCTCGAACTACCAAAAGTGATATAACCCCTGGTGTAGTAACAGCGTCTTTTAATTCTTCTTCACTAGGCCGAGGAAACTTTTTTCTAGCTAACATCAACGGGGTTTGTCTGGTAAGCTCCAAAAACTTCTTTTCGTATCCACCTGAAAATCAAATAATCAATTTTCAACTTACAATTGATTGACATGTTATTGAAATGTAGCGTCAGCAAAATTATTTGATCTAATTAATTGAAAATTTAAATAATGTTAAAATGTGTTTAAAAACTTCAAGTTCCAAAAGGTTTTATGTATTCTAATTGAGCCTATTTAAAACACCATTTAAATGTTATGTGTAAGGTAGTGCTTATCATTAGAATCTAACACAAAACAAAAATAAACATATAAATCCTTACCTAGTAAATTGAAATTATATAGCCAAGAAGAACTCGCTGCCTTAAATATATTGCACCAGACTAGACTATGTACGTGGTCAACAAAGAACTCTTTGTTGTTAATGTGACGAGTCGAAAGCTTTCGTTTGTAGCACACGTCACGAACTCTAGCAGCCCGCTTCTCCAACTCAAATATAGTTACATTATTCGGCTCCATCCACTCCACAATATTATTATCTGTATCTGGCTCATCCTCGCCTATCACAGGTCCCTGCAACTATATACATTGACACGTCAAATTCATACGCTTTTGTTTTAAATAACTAGTTAGTAATACCGGTGTAAAGCTCTCGACCACAATTAATACAAAACGTACCAGCCACTTAGTATAATTGTCAGGTACCATCGACCAGTCTTTCACCGAAGTTGTCACATTGCTTTTGAATATTGTCATTTTCATGACAACCATATAAAGAGTCGCCCAAAACAGAAAAGTTATAGTCTTTGCACCACATCGTAAATATTGAAAAGCTTTTGTTTTTAATCTCGCCCGAATTCGTTTCACTGAGAGTAACATTGTGCTGCGTCATGTGGTACAAGTGAAGTGGAGTTTTATTAGAAAGAAAGGCTTTTTGATTATTTAATATCGGCAATATTGTCACTTGAACATGGTTCAGATAACTGTACTATTTTCATGTACCTATGTATACGGCGCCACTAGATATTTACGCAGCATCCAAGGGGATGGGAGATCGCACTGAGCATGAGCGAAAGTAATGATTTTCTGTTCCAATCCGCGCGAGATATATTATCTCGATACTGATACATCATAAAATATTAAATGTTTTAATAAAATAATTTCCTTTCATTAATAATTATTTTTATATTTGGTGGAATTAGTTCACTAAAGTGTTGATAGTGGTCCATGTATAGGTATTATAGCAATAAGAACATAGATTACGCGATCCATCAATCAAAGAAACTTAAATTGTCAGGCAACCAATATAATCTGCCTTAATGTATGAATCTTTTATTTCTCCTCCATGTTTAAAATAGATACCAAGTCCTTCCTAAATATGGTTTTAATCGATAAGACGCGTCGCAAAATTATGCAACTTAAACGTGATGTGCTTTAAAACAAAGCCGTCATAGTTAAACCACTATAAGTAACATATTTATTCTTGTCTTATCGGCAAAAAGCTTTTTTACATTAGGACTATGATTTCTCTACCTAAAAAAAGGTACAAATTACGTCTATTATACGTAGGTGAGCTATGATTGTAATTACTTTATTCTTATGTCTAGCCTATACTTTCTTTAATCCGGGATGTTCAACGCGAATATCTGCCTGCTAATTCATGCCGTGAACCGAACTGTGTGGTCTTTAATCTAGAACAGCCAACCCATCTTTGCTCTTGCTGTCGTAAGAGGTGATTAAGAGATTACCACGTAATGGACAGCAACGTTATCAGCATAGGTACTCAATATCTCCTTACTGCGGGTACCAATCATGGTGACTACGGCAAACCCCTTTCTTTGGTAGAGGCTTGTGTGCGGCAATGGACGTCTTCAAGCGGATCGAGGGTGGGATTTAATAAAAATTATAACATTTATAGATTTATGTAATGATTTAGGAATAATAACAATAAAATTACAATAAAAATGTACATCGATAGGTCGTTTTTTGGTAGCAGTACCTCCCTTATATAGTTATTGTTTCATGAATAATATTTTCAACGTTATGTCATTTTATCCGCTTGTATCTTTTAGTTATTAAAATATATTATTTTCTTCTTAAATTTATATTTCGAATAAAATAAGCGTAATCTCAGCACTAAAATATATCCCATAAAATAATAGAATTATAATCAAAATATGAGCCATAAGTCGAGCGGGCTATATAGTATGAAACTGTTTACGCACTAAGATGATAGTTGAAAGCATTAGAATTACTTGTAACAAGCAAAATATATTATTAAAAAAACAAAAAGCCCGCCTGCCTAAAATAAACCAAATAAAATAAACCCATTTATTTGGCAGTCCGGCAAAAGTAACATGAGCCTCGATCTAGTAGGATTATTTAGTTTTCTAACTTCTGTGAGTTCTAAAGTTTGTCGAGGTGAATCTCAAAATCATAACATGCATGACAACGAGCTTGATTCTTTTACTTGATTGGTTGCTGACCGCTCGCTCCCCTATTACCATAGGGAATAATCAACCAATTTAAATAAAATTGAATAATTTCAGCGTCTCGTCGTCATTTCGAGATCGCGTTCCGTATGTTTGACTTGAACGGTGATGGTGACGTGGATTGCGAGGAATTTGAGAAGGTGGCCGCACTCATCCGTCAGCAAAGCAGCATTGGATCTAGGCACAGAGACCATGCTAATACTGGCAACACTTTTAAGGTAAGTTGGTAGTAATAATGTACCAGGTTAGGTATTATGTTAATGTATCAGGTGCTTTTGTTGTTTTCCCGCATATTATGTGATGTGTACGTACAAAGAATTTTTTGGTATGGTGCCAAGAGCCACTTCTTATAATCGCATTTTTACTCACGGTTCTTCGACCGATAAGTTTACGTGTGGTACTCTTGGAGTTGCAGGCCATCGGCTACTACGAGTAAGTGCTTACCATCAGGGACGGGCCGAAAAAAATCAATATCTATTATGTTGATGTTTAAATTATTCTCTTTAATAACTATTTTCAGGGTATCAACTCTGCACTGACCACATACTTCTTTGGACCTAAGCTTAACGAAAAATTGACAATCGAAAAGTTCTTGGACTTTCAACAACAACTACAGAAAGAAATTTTATCACTTGAGTTCCAGAGAAAACAGCCAGGTACTTATTATGTAAAGGCAGGCAAAACACTATGCAAGCCGATTCAAACCTATAAACCAAGCTCTATTTTCATGAACAGCTAAGATGATGTTAATAAATAAAACGTTATTAGTCAAAATAAAACTTCTTTGGTAATTTAGCGTAGGCATATATGATACTTATAAACGCCATGGCTTTGTGTCCGTCACTTGAATTTTATTGGAATATAAAAGGTAAGTACTCTGCTTACGCACTCCCCGTGCATGCGTCTGCTACGCAAAAGGTTGGGTTCGATTTCCATGCGGGACAGGAAACTGTAATTTGTGTCTAAAAATTTTATGTTTTCAAATTTATTCGCTAGAGCCATTCTCCATGTGGTAAAACTTTATTCTATAAGAATGAACCTGTAAATACATATTGCAAGAAGATTTAGCATTTGCATTCTATAAATAACAATAAAATCAATACACAATTTCAGATGAAAATGGTCGTATTACTGAAGCGGATTTCGCGGAACTATTGCTTGCTTATGCCGGCTACCCTGCTAAGAAGAAGGCTAGGATGCTCAAACGTGTTAAGAAAACGTAAGTTACTGATTCATCATATTTTCCACTGCTGAACATAAGCCTCCCCCAATTTTCGCCACCTTGGTATGTCGTTAGCCGCTTTCGGTTCGTGGTCGCCATAGTAGAACCTTTCTGCCCCAAGGGCCACTTTAATAAAGCAACTTGGCGAGCTATATTAATTTTTGATTACTCTTCAGTAATTGATTAAGACTTCATAACGAAAAAAATCTACTAAAGTATTGTGTTATTAATATGAACAATGCTGGCATCCGAATAATTTAGATTCAAAGCCAAGGATTAGAATGAAAGCCAATAGTATGAATTGTGTTGTGCAATTTTAGATAGGTAACTGGTTCATTTATGAAAAAAATATGAGTGTCTGGTTATAAACTCGTGCATTTTTGTGGACTACAATACTATTAAATTGCTTTTATATGTACGCCTTTAGTGTTTAACCAAACGAATGCGTAGATTACTGCCTAATAGATACCAAATTAACATTTATTTGTCTGAATCGAGCTAACAAAAATAAGAGGCATGACCGAGATGCGCGAAACGTAAAAGCTGCGCTCCGATTGGCTATTTCAAGATCAAGCATCGAATGCACTGAAATGCACCAATCGTCGTGTTTGTAGTGAGTTCTTATGCTTGCGAATGCTAATAAGCTATCGAATAATTGCCCTGTATGCGACTTTTATTATTGAGTTATCTGAGCCTCGTTTATAAAAGAGTTAGAGCATTAATTAGGGAGATGCCTTCTAATATACGACGCAAAAACAAAATGGTATGCCGCTTTTGGTGTGGTACGGGATACATATGCAAAGAGCACACAATAAAAATGTCTTGAGCCGTCACACGCACACTTAAACAAAATTATCTTACTGACATAAACTTGTACTAACTAAGACCGTTATGGTCAAAATTGTCATGTTTCTTGTCGAGAGGGCAATACGCGCGAAGGCATTCTCTTAACTTAAGCTTTGAGGTACAAGACAATGTATTTTAGCCTTCGGCCACGTTGGAAACCAGTTTGGCAACCAGTTTCCAAAACAGAAGAATTGTTTAAAAACCAGGTTTCCTAAATAGAACAATTCTTCTGTTTTGGAAACTGGTTTCCAACGTGGGCGAAGGGATATTTTCAGCTTTTATCATGTCACGTTTTTATGTGCAGTTTCCGCGACCATGGCGTGGGTATCACCAAGGACGACTACCTGAAGTTCTTCCACTTTCTAAACAACATCAATGATGTAGACACCGCGTTAACATTCTATCACATCGCGGGCGCGTCTATAGACCAGCCGACATTACGTCACGTGGCCCGGACCGTGGCCCACGTGGACCTAGACCCGCATGTTATCAACGTTGTGTTCACTATCTTTGATGAGAACAGTATGTATAACTTTCTTACTATTTTTTTATCTGACTACGGCGAAGCCAAACTATTACTGCTACTGCTAGCGTTGCCATCCTACTGCTCCAAAGGCCTTTCAGCGTGGCTTCCGTACTTCTCGGTCCTTCTAAGCCAAGCGGAGGATTATTAAATAACTCGAGGCATGCACGTAATTCTGCTAATTTCTCGCAAAATAAAATTTTATGCTAATTGTATCCAAACATCATCATTCTTAAAAACAAAAATTGCTGATTGTCTGATTTATATTCATAAATAATCAAATATTTTAATTATTTGAGAATACTTTTTTTGAAATTGTCTGATATACTTACTCTCTTTATCATCTTTATCTTATTATATCTTCCGCAGTGGATGGTCAACTAAGCAATCGCGAGTTCGTAGCAGTTATGAAGAACAGACTATTGCGGGGCCTAGAAAAACCAAAGGACACAGGTTTTGTCAAACTAATGTATTCTTTGATCAAATGCGCGAGGGACACTAAACCGGCCATATTAGACTTCTAAAACTTAATTTATTCTATTATATCAGTTTATAACCAGCGCTAAGGCTACATTTTGAGTCTAAATGAGGCTATATTTTGTATTGAGTTTTGTAGAGACGCATACGAAATAAGTCATTGTTTACCTATAGAAATTTACTTCGGTTATTAAATTGACAATTATGCAATATGATATTATCACAATTTAAATAGTATAAGATTAACTATACAAATTCTTACACTATGCGTTGAACGATACATAAATAATTATGGCCAAGGCAAGTACAGTATGTGTGTTTAACGAGCCGTCATTACTACTTTTTTTTAATTTTTTGTAATAACTGAGGGAAGCATTAAAAACTCAATTAATGGCCTAATAGCTAAAATCTCATAGACAATATTATATATTATAGCCTACCAATGTGACTCCACCCCGCCTGACGGTAAGCAGTCAGTGGAATCCAGAAGTGGCGGCCATTATACCAAAAGCCATCGTCTTAAACTGCTGGTCCACTATGGCGGCTGGGAATGGGGTTAGGGGAAGGGAATGAGGGAGGTGAGGAAAGAGGAAATTGGGCCTCCGGCGCTCTCACTCACCGAACTAAACGCAGTAGTACGGATACTACTACTCTTAAGTCGATCTTCTATGAGAGGGTGGTACTTTCCCGGACGATCCGGCCCATTCATGCTGAAATCAGCGTGGATCTACTACCGTAAATATTGTAACTCATTAAAAGTGGATGCGAGTTGTATCGTGATAGCGTAAAGATCTGTAGCAAGGGAGGGAGGAGAAACGCTAAAAGATTAAAGCCCTCCCCGCACAAATGCATTGTAATAATTATCTGGCAATTTAAAAGAGTGGCCCGAGTTTCTTGCCAGTTCTTCTCACGTCTACCTCGTTAGCGAACTGGCTGTAGGTTAACTGGCATATAATTTCACTTTTGTTTATGATCCAAATGAAATAAATGCTTTGAGTTTAAGTCATTTGCTTGCTCAAAGACAATTTTATGTTTGTAGTGTTTACCTTGATAAAACTTACTCCGGCAGGGTCAAGCAGCTCCCAAACTCAACTCCTAGACTCGCTACAGGTAAAGATTATGGCATTCGTCTATTAACATGGGTTGCTGAAACGAAATAGGAAAATTTATATGACTCTTAGAGTCATACTATCCTAAATTATTTCGAATGTGGTTAAGGAAAATGTCTTCAAGATTTATGTTTATTTAAATGTAATTTTTTAAAATGCTTATTTAAACTAATGTGATAGTTCACTTTAGTATTATTGTTAATTAGTACAACGGTATTGTCACCTTCAAAATATCAGGTTTCGTCTTGCTAGATAAAAAATAAGGCTCCATTTGAATACCTTTAGTTTAAATACATGCATTTATTTACTTTCTACAATGAGCATACATTTTCTACGGAAAGATGTCTATGTGAAATGTCTGCGATCTATTTGTAATGACACTTAGCATTGGTCTCCTTTGATCAGACGTCAATAAAATCTTGTCAACATTTGACCACACACTTTGAAACGATATTTATAAACTTGTTGATCGATAAAACTAATTAAGGAACTGTTTTTCCTCTGCCCAGAAAACATGTATATTAATTATTCATTTATTTGTATTCATTATTATATTTATGTACTAAAACACTACTCCGTCTTCAGGAGTCAGCAGCATAATTCCTGTCATAGCAAATGTTATAATAGTGTTAGTTATAAGTTAGCTATGTTATGTTAGTTATGAGTTGATATTTCCACAGCCCATTTGCAATAGAAAGCGTCCCAAGTTTTAATCGATCGACTTAAGTGTAGTGAAGTATTAAAAAGTTTGTAAATTCTTTTAAATTACATTAGAATCTTAATGGATTTTGAACTTTATTCTTGCCTTAAAATTGTTTAACAATATATTCTTGAAATGATTTAATCAGTGACGAGATAAATTTATGTACTAATATAAAATTAGCTTTTGTTTGTAAGTTTTCTATTCTGGTCATAGTTAGTTCCTTATAAAATGTCTGACTGAAATTAATATACTATTGTAGTGTTGTTGACTCATTAATGTTAAATGCGTTTTGTGAGCGCCTATGCCTGCTTTTAAAATGAAATCTTTATGCATCTAAATTAGGTAATACATTAAAGTTAATATAATTTTATTATTGTTTATTGATCTGATATTATGATATCTAACATATAATTAACGAATTTATGTAGTTATTATATATTATGTATGCAGGAAAGATCTCATAGAATCGAAATGCTCAGGCCTACAAGCTCTAACAATAAAATATGAATTATGTTGCAGTCATGTATAAATATGTAGACAGAAAACAATCTTAAGCATTGTAAGATAATACTGAAAAATAAAAGAAACACAATAAGTATATCAAACAAAAACAATACCAAAAGACACTATACACAATAAATTCACCCAAATATAATTAGCATAAACACTTTTGAATATTAAAATGATGATAACACTAATGGCTTGTAACGTCACTAACTGCATAGTAATATTTATATACTTAATTCGTGTTTTTATCTATTTCCAAATTCATATGTAAATAACTATGCAACAGCTTTATAATTTTGTTTAAAAAATATTGAAGGCAGCTTTAGCTTCTCCGTGGGCACACCCATGACTTGAATAAACAGTGTTTATTATTATTTGCTGTAAATTATTTATACAAGTTTGTTTTTCTTTAAACAGGTTTAAAAATTGTATATCCTGTCTAAATATTTTTATCAATATTGTATATTTATAAAATGTTTTCTCTATAACGTACCCGTACGTATAACGTACCCTCAATATTTCGGCTAGTGGTATCTTACATACACACAGAGATACACACATATACACACCAACATACGCACATGCACACAAAAACATTGCGGCTCCAACGACTATATCTATCACTATTTAAATTAAACTAACAGTTTTTTTAATGTTTCTTTATTTATTTTATCAGTTTTATTCAGTAAATCAGAATATTGATCCCATTACCGCTTAATATAAATAAAATGGTTTAGGTCTTATTAAATAAATATACAACCTCTCACATAATCTCACAATTTTATATTAACTATGTATTATTTATTTAAGTAAAGCCAAGTTAATTACACAATTAGGAAGTAAGCCACAAATAGATATTTATTGTTATATAGTTACTAAGATTTAAAATGTTTTGCTTCTAAGTGTTTGATAAATTTTTTTACAAAGGTTATATTTGTAACTATATTTTTGTGTTTTCTGCAAAAAATTTACTACTGATATTCATAAATATGTAGTACTAATATCTATACTTATGAATATATAACAGTAGTTCATAAAATTTATATCTTTATATATTTTATTTGTATTATGTGAATGGCGTTTACCTATTTAAATTTTATATACTTCCTAGATTTATGTTTTGTTTGTATATATTATTAAATTATTAAACATGAATTTAAATAAATTTTCTGATTCCGATATATTATTTTGATTCAATATAATAATATGTAGTGTGTGTATCACCTCCACCGTTATTTAAAAAAAGGTGATACACACTCTACAATAGATGTTTTAGCCTTATTAAAAAAATACTAAGTCTAGTTACCGACATATTATACAGAATTCGGGAGCAATGAACAACCGTTGATTCGCGAGCCACAAGACCTGCGAGTGATATCGCGGGCTGTAATGGCTGTAGTGTAATGTACTGGCCCAGAAACAGCTCGTATAGTCCGGCTCTCCTTGTAAATCATTCGAAGCACGATCCGTGATACTGACGCTCGCCGCTATCCCTGACGCGACGCGAAAAATAGAATATTGATGTAGTGAGCATTATTCGAAATAATAGAAATCGGCACTGGTCAAGCGACGCTGACCAAGTAACGACGCGGCGCGCCCTCTGGTGAGTGAGCCCTATTGCAGACGTCCCCCACTACGAGCTCCACGTGGCGTCTAACGTGCAATTTTTACCGTTGCTCAACTATCCTTGTCCATACAACAGGTGATTTATTACATGAAAATGTTGCCAAACACCTACGTGTATGTATTATGATATTAAATTGACGGCCGATTACAAAGAGATTGTAATAGCATTCACTCTCGCTGCACCCGTCATACTTTCGTTACAGTTATAAGAACAATTTCGTATTAGTTATAATAAGGACGTTTTTGTGCTAGTTTCGGCTGCGAAAGGATATAAGAATTGGTGAAGATGCCCCGGTACGAGAGGCCACCCTTCTGGCGAGTGCCGCATCACCGAGCAGTCGACCCTGGAAGCGAACCTAGAGACTTCGGACAGAGAAACAAAGTAAGATATATGTGTGAATATTGTAGATTGTAACAGTAGTTTATAGAAATTGTAGAATTAAAATGTACGTATTGGTTGTATACACTAAATCTACTAGGCGTTGTATGATAATGGCACATTCATATAATGCCGTTTGCTTTATACATTACTGTAAATTTATTTGGATCGTAATTATGATGATACGTGGCTTGGGATATAAAATAATGTGCAACGTATATACTGCTCTAAATTTTAGAATTTGGAAGAGGACTTATCTAATAATAGGATGACATAGGTTACAAACAGTAGGTACTTACACAACTTAGATGGCTGAATATAACATTTGTTTACCGTGGTACCATTAAATAGTACCTAATTATAAATGTATTTTAAACAATAGATTGATCATTTTAATGAATGAGAAGATGCAAACAGGTATGTTACTCACGACGTTTCATAGTAAAATACATTTTATTGACGTGTCATGCTAATCTTGATGCAGCATGCCAATTCCTTATGTGTTTTTATTATTACTATTACATGATCAATGATCTAAATATAGGTACCCCAACAACATCATATCATGC
This sequence comes from Parascotia fuliginaria, assembly GCA_963082885.1. NCBI lineage: Eukaryota > Metazoa > Arthropoda > Insecta > Lepidoptera > Erebidae > Parascotia > Parascotia fuliginaria. The sequence goes on along the minus strand of OY720176.1, from coordinate 13,367,076 downwards.
CAATCAAAATGATTATTGTGATATGAAAATTTGCCTAACGATAAGTGATCGGTAATGATCCGTACCACTCAATGGTTTACCCTTCAAGATTACTAAAATTACAACTTAATCATAAATTTCAAATCTGCGGCTTATACTTGTAGACTACTAGCCAAATATGTGTACTTATCTACTATGAAATAAAAAAAACCGATATGGTTATAAAATTTCAATAAAAAACTGGTATGGTTCTTAATGTAATTTTGTTCGCACAGTTTTAGATGATGTTTCAACTACTGTTTCTAATTACTCTTATAATACATACATCATAAGAAATAATCACTCAAATCAATTTATGTAGGTCATGTCTAGTGTGTGTCCAGAAATTATAATATGGATAAGATAAACGTGGAGTGGCCCTGGTACCGAAGCGGCTGGATAATCAGGCATCGATATATGTTAGAGCTTCCGTAAATCGAATTAGGTCGATTGCGAAGCCAGGGTTAGATGCAACGATCAGGGGGGCAGGGGCGGAGCGGATTCGCGGTGTGGCTAATTTAGCGCACACAACGTCGCGTGTTGCCGGCGCGCTCGCACTTCGCGCCCCGAGCTCGCGCCATGGGCCGCCTGCACACGTTCGTGGTGACGCTGCGCCGCGACAGCCGCGAGGTCAACTGGGGCCTGCGCCTCGTGGGCGGCGCGGACCTCGCCACGCCGCTTATCGTCACCAGGGTATTGCTTCCTTCGCTTGTTCTCCTAGCCCGCCCGACGACCGGCGCCGGGGTAAACACACCGGCCGCTCCAGTCGCACCGGTCTGTTTGTAAATAAAACGCTATCTAGGTTGACGATGGACGCAACCTTACCGCATCTCATATCTAAATTATACCCTACGTTACGCACTGTCATCTCACTGCGACATTATACGAGAACAGTCTTTGAATTCGAAGATAATACGGCTATTTTATTCATATATTTTATTTATCCGGGACACAATAATATTTATAGATATGTCAATCTGGGACTTAACCGGTAAAGCGATAATGTAAAGCACTTTGGCTATATTTATATTTTTTAGTATCTAGTGAGCTGTTTTAAAATATCGGGAAACGACCATTGTGTAAAGATTATCTAGAACATCATCAAAATATATCTAGAGCGTCGGCGAACTCTCTTTATAACAGATATATTCTTGGATGTATCGGTCTCAGTCGTTCGACAGCTGCCGACGAGGATGCGACTTGACCCCAATATGTTAATATCTTGCCTTTTCAATTTCTTAACTGCACAAAAATATATAAAATACTTTTGCAATTACATAAATTCAAGACTTTTAAATTGATTGCATTTTTTTTTATGCTTTCCTATATAAATGACTTTATGTAGGCAAGTGCATCCAAACTACATGGTTGGATCCACAGAACACTATAAGGAGGTTAGAAGTGCTATCGAACAACATTTGTACCGAAACCACTGTTGCCAGTTACACACACTTAGATGATACGTCGTATTTGCAATACATACATGACTTAACGGTAATTGGTCAGGTTTGGATGACACATAACGGACATTGGTCAAGTTTGCAGGATAATTCCAACATTTAAAAAAAAAGCTTATCGTCATATTCTTGGGGTTGTTTTTTAAACGCGCAATCTTTGACATCTTAGTAATTATTGCCAGTTAATACTCATTGTGCAAACATCATCGGTTCGTGAACTGCTAAGATCAGTAAAATAGAAGACATTGTATAATATGAAACTTTAATATAATAACTTAAAGTTGTGTGCAAAATATATAATTTTAGTTTTTTACATAAAAACACCCAGATCAATGCAAATCGTCATGTTCTTGCACATAAATATTTACACCTAGACGGAATCGAGACCACGACCTCTGTGAGGTCGGAACCTGTGTTACGCTCGGTATGACTTAAATGTGGCAAATACTCATGGATATTTTAAAAATAATGGAATATATCACTACATAGTATAAAACAAAATCGCTTCCCTCTGTCTGTCTGTCTGTCCCTATGCATGCTTCGATCTTTAAAACTACGCAACGGATTTTGATGCGGGTTTTTTTAAATAGATAGTGATTCAAAAGGACGGTTTATATGTATATAAAATGCATAATAATTATTATAGTAGAGAATCACTAATAATTTTAGAGGTTTTAATGTGATGTGGTAAATAACCACATTTTTTTGTGTTTACATTGCAAACGCTGGCTGAACCCTACAAGATAGATCAAAATAATGTACTACAGTATTGTACACCTTAAAAGTTCCACATTAAGTCCGCGATGATATATATATATATACATATATATCCATTTCTTAGGAATAACCCACAATAACCATTTTTATCCTTTACTTTTTACGAGAAATAATGGCTTATTTACGAAACGATTTTAAGCAATACAGAATTATTCCTTATTTAATTAAGTATTATTTAATTCTTTAAGTATTATTTAAATCTTATTTAATTAATTTTGACTGCACCGTTGGTCTAGTGGTTAGTGTAACTGACTGTAACGTGCGGTGTCGGTGGTTCGATTCCCACGGAAGTGTGATGAACATTTGTATTTGTCTTCAGTCTGGGTGTTTCCTATGTATTCTAAGTACGTATTTACAAAAAAAAGTATGTATATGTATTATATTTCAGTTATCTAGTACCCATAACACAAGCTCTGCTTAGCTTGGGACTAGTTGACGGTGTGTGATAGTGTCCACATACACTGACGGACTCATAAACTGCATCAAAGACTCTTGTGCGACCATCTGCACCATATAAACATGTCCTACACTCGTCCGTGAACAATACGGAGGCCCATTGCTTTTCTGTCCAATTTAGGTGATCACGCGCAAATCTTAAGCGAGCTTGTCTGTGAGCTACAGACAACTTTGGACCATTTGCTGGTCTAAAAGGGGTGATATCCCCTTCCTTTAACTTTCTTCTTATTGTTCGTGCACTCATATTTACTCCACGCACTTCATTAAGCTCTGTTTTGATGTTAACTGACGTGAAGAAACGATTTCGCAGAGAAGTTATAACAATAAATCGGTCATCACGACCGGTGGTTGCTCGAGTCCTGCCTGTACCACGTCTCCTTCTGTAAGAACCTGTCTCCACAAACCTTCTGTATATTCTAGAAACCGTAGACTGGTTTAAATTTAAATTTCTACCAATCGTTCGTTGATCCAAGTCCTCCCGCACCAGTGCTACAATTTGAGCCGCTTGTTCGGACGAAGTATCCATATTATGGTTCAAAAACTCTCGATGAGTTAAAAAACTAACCCAACAATTCTGCTGGTAACAATAATTCAATTGACAAAAGAATAAAAAAATCAATGCGAATCAATTTAAAACTTTGCTTTAAATAACACGCAAATCTGATACTACGAGTAAATTTTCTTTTCCTGGCTATATTCATTTGTTTTACTGCAGTTCTATTTTTAAATCTTGCTTTTTTTTAAGATTAAGAGCCAGTCTCTCCATATTTATATAGTTTAATCTAAAAAGTTTGCATACATAACTATAATTATAAAACGGGTCTACTCGTGTTAGAAAATTATTATAAGGTGTCATACCTCTTTACCCGACGTTTCGGTCGAATTACACCGACCATGGTCACGGGCTGACTGATGTAGCCAGGTGTCGTCTTCGCCTTGAAGCTCGGGATTCGGCAACTACCCTCACTTTGTCTTTTGTTACACTGTTTTGTAAAAAGTCAGTACTACGACACACAACACTCACGATGTCTTCACCTACTTTGTCATAACTGCGACGATGGAGATAAGCGGTATCCGTCTTCTCGGTTGAAATTTCGGTACTTTTTAATTTCAACCGCTTCTCGAGCTATCCTGGAGTAGTAATGCCGATCAGTGTAAAGCACTTGCGGCTTATGTAGCTCAATCCAGTGGTTGGTTCCTGACTCTAACAGATGTTCAGCAATCGCAGACTTATTTGTTTGACGGTTCTTGACAGCTGTGATATGTTCTTTGACCCTTTCCGCTATTGTGCGCTTGGTTTGTCCAATGTAGGAACTTCCACAGCTGCAATCCACCTTGTAAACACCAGGCTTTTGTAGAGGGATGACATCTTTCGGAGTACGCAGGTGATGAGATATTTTGGAGTGCGGACTGTATACAGTCTTTATGGAGTATTTCTGTAGTACTGTTCCAACTTTGTCCGTCACTCCTTTTATATAGGGCATACAAGCTGGTGCTCTGCTTACTTCTGCCATCTTTTCCCTCTTCTTTGGACGTCGCATGCTTGGCCGGTATCCATTCCGCTTTAGTACCTCCTGAACATGTGTAAGCTCACTGTTCAAGTGTTCAGGGTCACATAGGTCATATGCTCGATTGGTCAGTGAGGTTACGACTGACTGTAATTGCCGCGGATGGTGGTGCGAATCGGCGTGAAGGTACCTGTCTGTGTGTGTCGGTTTCCTGTAGACCGTGTGTGCCAAGCACCCATTTTCTCGAACCATTACTTTCACATCGAGAAAGGCTAACGATCTATCCGTCTCCGTTTCATATGTAAACCGAATATTCGGATGTATGGAGTCAGGTATTCAGCCAGTTGTTCCACTGCTTGTCTACCCCCCTTCATAATACAGAAGACGTCATCGACGTACCTCTTCCATAACTTTACGTGAAACGCTTTATGGTCTATACCTTCTTCAAAATGCTCCATCCAGATATTAGCCATCACCGGTGCGATTGGGCTGCCCATGGCTACTCCATCGATCTGGAGGTAATATTGTCCACGGTAAAGGAAGTAATTGCCGTCTAGACAATTTCTCAGCAGAACAATGTACTCATTGGACAGACCGTTTTTCCTCAACTTCTTCTCGATTACGTCAAGACAATCGTGTACAGGAACATTTGTGAATAGTGACTCCACATCAAAACTCACCATCACTTCATCTGGTTCCATTTTCACAGTCCTGAGGATGTCCACGAAATGGCGAGAGTCCTTTACGAACGACAAGGTCTTACCAACTATTGGTTGCAGTACCGAGCTTACGTGTTTCGCTAAGTCGTAAGTAGGTGAAGCGATTTGACTTACAATTGGGCGTAAGGGCACGTTTTTCTTATGTACTTTTGGTAAGCCATATATTTTCGGTGGTTGAACGGTCGTAGGTCTGTGTAGACGTTCAAACTCGTCATCCATAAATAGGTCTTTATGGTCTTTGATAAGTGCTCGTATACGTTTTGTGACTCTGGCCGTTGGATTATAAGACACCGGCTTATAAACCGACGTATCACATAACAAACTCCGCATTTTATTGTCATAGTCGCAGTCATTCATCACTACGGTGGCGTTTCCCTTATCGGCCTTAAGCACTAAAATATCCGCATTATCCCGCAATCCTTTTAGTGCTTGACGCTCTTCCATAGAAATATTAGGCTTGGGTGGCTTTGACTTTCGTAATATAATGGCAACATCCTATCTAAGCGTATCCGCTTCGGTAGACGGCAACTTGTTACGCATTATAACCTCTTCAATGCCACTTATGATGTTTTCATACGGAATCCGTCTGGGTGTCACAGCATAGTTTAACCCTTTAGCCAGGACGTTCTGTGTATTGCTATCCATATACGTATTAGATAAATTAATAACCGTGTCTTTTTCTATTGAGTGGCCATTTTGTATGACACATCCCGACACATGACAACACGAGTAGACCCGTTTTATAATTATAGTTATGTGTACAAATCGTGTGAGTTTAAAATATTTAAGTTTGCATACTTATTAAAAAAAATCATTTCAAAGTAATCCTGAACTTTGATGCAGTTTATGAGTCCGTCAGTTTATTATTATTATTATTATTTTTATTTAATTAAGTACCTTAACTACACTGTGCGTATAATTGAGATCAAAATGGCTCTTTACAGCATGTAATTAAAATGAAAATTTTCGTAGATATAACAGATTTAAAATTCAGGAACACACCGTTTCCGGCGCGGCAGTACCGGCATTCTGTAGTAAATATACTACCTACATAATTTCTAATACAACGTTCACAGTTTTCTTCGCACGGGCGCAAAGCTGATTTTAAGTAAATATAGTATCGGGGCGGGTCGCTGGTACAGATATAAATTGCACAATTATGTACTTACCTAAATATAATATAACTGGTAATCCAGCTAGTGGCTAGATATCATGCCAATATCACGCATGACCAACTTTACATGAGGTAAGAATATGATATGTTGAATAAAAGTAGCCTAAATAAAGCTATATAAATAATATGTCATAATTATTAATATCAAAGAAACAATGATGTTTGCACACTTTTTGCACACAAAAATTATGGTTTCGTACTACCAAGATCAGCAAAATATTATATTACTGGCAATAATTTCAATGTTAAGGATGGCATGACTGACAAATTGTCGTAATATTATAACTGCCTGCATATCTCTGTGAACGCAATACATTACGCAGTCACTCATATAAAATGAGATTCTATTTACGGCATTGTCAGCAATGTATGATGTTACAATATGTTGCGATTGTATCATTTTCGTTTGTAAATTACATAATACTATTAAATATTTCCAAATATTTCTAGTATTTAAAGCTTTTCGGACATATCGGTGAAAAGAAATCCCTCCTCGCTCACACTACATCCTTTACTTCTATTGCTACAAGGTTAGGACAGCGCAAGACAGCATAATTTGTTTTTTTTTTCGGAACTTTGCACGAAAGCACACTACAAGAGCGACTATTTGACGTTAAAGTGAGTTTCTATCAACTTATGAGCATTTGCTCGTATCAGTAGCGCGCGTGCCCCGCCCACAAGGCACTTCTACCTACTTCACTGTTCTGAGGTTGGATCACACATAAAAGCTTATATAAAGTCCTGGTACTTTTTAAATCCAAAAATGCAATCCGAATAACAAGTTTTGAATTCAGTATAATATATGAAGAGAGGTATAAACAAAGTACCATTCAACAAAATAAACTATCCTTTATAAACAATGCAATAATGCATGGTGCATGAAGAATAAATATATAGTTCCCTTTAGGTATTATATCGTTAATTCAAATTTTCAAGCTTATTAAGTTTACGTTACGGTTCAACCCAAAAAATTCCACTGCTAAACGTCATCATCATCATCATCCACAGCCGGCCTCCCTTTGCGAATCCTACTGATCTCCACCGGTCTTATGCTGTACCAAGCTAGGAGTTACCCGTGACCTGTCGAATGTCGTCGTACCACCGCGCCATCGGTCATATGCGTCTCCAAAGGTTATAGCTTTTTGCCATAAACGTCCTGCTCGACAGGGAGTTGGGTAAAGCACTGCCGGCTTATCACAGAATGGTGCTGCGCATCTTTTTCCTGCGACTTTTTTTATGTGATCGCCAGCATTTGGGAGACGATTGCGCTAATGGACGTATATTCGAGGTAGGTTTTATAGGTTTTCTTAATGGTCAGTAGTGTCGTCACTTACCGACGCGACGTCGGAATTTCACTCCCTCTCACTTTAAAATGACCTAAACCTAAATCACAAACCAACATCGCTACTAATTGCTTTGGCAACTCTGAAAGCGGGCTAATGATCACAATAATTTATCCTTACCTATTTCATAATACCGTTCCGTCGAAAACTTAATTAAGAACAAAATGCATTTTTAAATAAAAAAATGAGGATAGTTTTTATAGGTTTAGTAACCGGTGCGATCTCGGCTGCAAATAGAACTTTTTATCGCACATGGGTTTTTTGGAAAGCAAATAAAATTTATTAGAAACTAGCTTCTGTTTGCAATTTTGCGCGCGTGTAGTCGATAATAATTGGAAATAGATTTGGATCAGTAAATAAATTATATCGATGTTAGTAGTATTCATTATCATCATTATATCAGCCGAAAGTAGTCCACAGCTAGACATAGGCCTTCCCCATGTTTCACTATCTTGACCAGTCGTAAGCCGCAGTTATTATTAAGTTCGTGTAATATTATGGCAATGAAATAAGGGTTACTACATTATTGTAACCGTCAGTCTGGGATGTGAGACTTTCTTTTTTTATGTGTTCAAACCTCTTTGAACTAAACAATGAACATGTGCCAAGTACGAGTATTTTATTCATTACATCCAACACGATTTTTTTTATATCGTATATATAATAGGCATAATAATATAATATCTATTATGAAAGGCTTTGTCCTGACTGACTGATTGACTAACTGACAGACAACGCACAGCCTAAACCACTGGTCATAACGACTTAAAATTTGGAGGGTGTGTTTGTCTTCATGTCTAGAGTTGTACTAAGATTTAAGAAAGGGTTTTTAAAATTCAATCCCTAAGTGTGTGAAAAGGAATGGAAACGATTGTATAAAACTTCTTCATTTTCTAACTTACTGTTTTAAATTTTTGTTTTGGAATTCTTTTATTAACCTCATTTTTTTTTTTAACAGGGGTGGATTTACAGAGGTGAAATTAAGGATGAAATATTATATGGAAACATTTTTGCTTTTGAAGTAAGCGACTTCAAATTTGGAGATAGGGGGAAGGGAGGGAGAGCGAGAGGGAAGTGAGGGGAGAGAGGGAGATGTGAGGGGAAGTGAGGGGGGAGCTAGGTGAAAGTGAGGGTGTAGCGACGGGTATGTGAGGGGGAAGTGAGAGGGAAGTGAGGGAGAAGGCAGGGCAAGGGAGGGGGAAGAGACGGGGAAGAAGGAGAAGGGACAGAGAAGGTAGAGGGAATGGAGGGTAAAGGGAGGGGGACGGACGGGAAAGGGAAAGATAAAACAGAGAGAGGAGAGAAGCGGAAAATGAGGAGTGGGGAAGGAGGGGAGGAGAAAGGAGGGCAGGGGAAGTTATTGTAGTGAAAATTTGCTATTTGTGTACTGTAGTATTTTGTTACGGGGGATATCTTTAGGTAGGAGAATGAGGTTTTGTATGAATGGGAGATTAGAAATACTACGGAAATCAGTATGAAATAATATAAAAAATGTCTATTGGAAAAAATATTTATGCGAGTGAAACCGCGGGCAAAAGCTAGTATATAATATGACGCGAGCGCTGCGTACGCTCAAGATTGTGGCTGGGCAAATATATTTGTTTTCGTGTACATTGAACGGATTTACAAAGGTCACTTATAGTGTAGTTAGTAAGTTAAATTAAATTTTATGTTATTGTTTGTTCAAGTTCAATAATATTTAACAGTTCTTCAGATCCCCATGAAAGAGATGACAATGCCCAAGAAGCACACATTGAGATCCAAATCTGTCCGTTTCTCCAACAGTTGCAGATTGACAAGTGAAACAGCTTAATTTTCATCATAGTCTAGTTGTTTAATCTGTGTAGTTATACCTACTACATACAAAATAACAGACACACTAATCATATAATATTGTAGAGATATTCCAGAACGATATCAATGTTTGATGCATTAAGAAAACAATTAGGTAGAGCATAATGTTTTTAAATTACTCATGGATAAATCACGTACATACCTACCTACATAAAAAGCAGGTGTGTCAGCCACATCTGTATAATCTTAGCTCTCACTGTCATCTGTGTCCGTTGTAAACAGATAAATAGATTTAGTACCAAATATCTATTTAAAATAAAAACAAGACATCCACTTGGCAAAAAATAGGTCGTGTAATATTTTAAAGTCTTCTCGTTAACGATTGAAAAGGCTCTCATAATCATTTCCAAATGAAAGAAATGCACTGCTGAATATATTGCCCACTTTGACCGGTCCATAATTAAATTGTGGAAAAATTAGAAAGAGGGCAAGAACCGAACAAACTACTGTTTCACACCCTGTTTCATGTGTATGTATAGTAGGTAGTGACTACATGAGTGCACGTATGCTATCTGACCACATTAATAAGCGCCACCAGTAGATAAAGATAGGTAATTGGATAGTAGTACCCGAATATGGTTCTAAATCATCATCTACCATTCCAAAGTCAAAAGGCGTCTACTGGTTTGTAAGAATGGGGTCTTATAACGACAATCTTCATAATATCAGCCTCCTATAAAAATATTACTTTAGATACTTGTGCTATTTGGTTGCAACAGTAAATTTTAATGGATTGAATGTTTAAGTAATACCTAATGAAATTCATTAATTAGGTACTTGCTATTTTACAACATTATTGGCTTTTTCAATAGGAACACAGTTTAAGTAATGTAGGTACATTACTAGGTCAATTTAGGCATGTTTTTAATAGAAGCACTATGTTTGTTTACCTTTTCACCCACACTCCAACACCTGGTGTAGATCTGCACTGCACTTCAAACAATCTTGCCGTTGACCTTGGCTACCATAAATCTTTCGATTCGTAAACACAGCCTTGAGCCGATTTTTTTTACGTTACCATTAAAATGCTTTCATTACTTCCTCTTCAAATGGCAAAGATGAGTCAATCGACGTCTTAATAGAAACCACATGTGGCATCATAACATATAATTAGGTAGGTATATAAAATTATTTGAAATGTTTATCATAGATTATCTATAAGTATTTTAGAAATATTTTTATAGTTTTTAAACATTTTGTTGTCATTTAAGTTTGACCTAAAGTATTAGACCCTTTAAACACAAACGAAAAGGAACTTTTTACTTAGTCTGTCTTGAGTGTACCTACCTACTGAGTCTATGCAGATTCTGTCGATACTGGTTCCTAATGTCTATTGCTTGTTCTTTAATCTTAATCGCCGAAAACGGCTCTTTCCAAATTCCGGATCCGATGGTCTATAAATCGTAACTCTAAAATCTAAAACTTTTATAGACCATTTAAAATAAAGACCGGGTGAAATTTTGATAATTACAATCTATAAAAGTGTCAAGTCTTTTGTAAGGCATCTGAGTTATTAGCAAATTCATAATTCATGTCATTCCCTTGGCAACGACGGCGACGGCGACGCCCGACCACCTGTGAATTTGCGTCAATTTAAGAATATAAAATGAATGGCCTCTAACAACACCGAAGGGAATTCCCTAAGTGTTGGGTTGCCCAATTTATTAACCTTACGCGATTGATAATAGCAGTTTTCAGCTTTTAGCTCTTCGGTCGTGGTTCACCTACTTGATGCATCTGAGAGGTACCAACCACGGGCACTATTTTGTCCGAGGTATGTACATATCTCTCTCTCTCTTCCCGACTATTTATCCCACATAGTGATGGAGTCAACCTTCCTAACGTTCTTCTTCCAGTTAACCCTATCCACGACATCGTCTTCGACGCAAGAAAACGTATTTGCTGTAAGTAGCCATAGCCCAACTTTTCACCAGAGTCAAAAATCTTTAAAAAAAGTTAAACAAAAATCATATCTATTGAATTATCAGGTAATCAGGGACAAAAAAATGAATTTTCGTTTTGTTTAAATAATACTCGTGAACAGCAATAAAAATATTTTTGTAGTTAGATATTAGCAGTAGGCTTTCACTACTTACTTACAGCAAAATTTACTTTTCATTTTAAAGACCTGAAGAACGGCGTAAGTAGTTAAGTGACTTTTATGGAGATAGGTTCCGTATATTTCCAAACATTTAAAATGCTGTACCTACTTGAAATATTTTATTATTTTTTTAGTGACTTTACTGTAAGACACTAAAAAATACTCTGTTGTACACGTAAACTTGTAAAAATTATACATTCCCTTATTTTCAAAATTTTTGTCGTCGTAGCGATATGAGACCTAGATCATTCGGCGCAGATGTTTTCCTGAATCTAGCTGTGTATGTGTAGTCTACTCACGCTATGCTACTTACAGCAAAGGGTTTGGTTTATTACTTTCATGAGACGTTTTATATTATTATTGAAAATTGTTTAAGTTTAGGTAAGTGTGTACCTACTTGAAAGGTGTTTGTCGATTGTATTTTTAAGAAAATTACCTGCGCATAACCAAAGATTCTTTCATTTTTAGTCAATTTTCTAAATCTCCACTTATCTTAAAAAGTGCTCCTTTTGCGAAGTGCACCAATTAAGAAGTGCACCAGTTGCGAAGTGTACCATATGAGAAGTGCACCAGTTGTTAAGTTCACCATTTCAGCATGGTGTACAAGTTGAGATGTGCACCAAATGCGTCAAACCTACAGCAAATACGTTTTCTTACGTCAATATTTCGTATTAACTTTCTGAAATCTCATCTGTTTTAACATAAGTTTTATGTTAAAATCTCAACTGCGTTGCTAAACTCATCAATCGTAGTCAGAAAGAAAAAGAGACTACACACTCTAATTAACACGAGCAGTGATGGTCAGACTTTAACACCTCATACAAATTAGGTTAGGCTTTGCAATATTGCATATCGATCGCAAATAAAGAGAAGCCAAAAGCTAAAAAGTTAGGAAATTTTGCGCCAATTTGAGCGATACCGTGTGAGAAATAACACTCACCATACATACCTGTGTAGTGTAATATTGCTGCTAGTGAATAGAATCTCTAGAACCTATTGCAAAATCTATTCCTGTTAGTTTGTCGTCTTATTGTTAAAACAAATCATTATTAATTCCGAGTTCAATAGAAAGTAGACAGAATGGTTGTGTACCTACCACTTACCTAATGTTAAAGTAAACAAATGCCACTACATCATTCTGGATTCATTGTGACGTAAGATCGTACGCATCGCTTGCCTATGACTGTAATGCGGATGGACACTTGCCAGCTGTAACGTCTCAAGAAAATTCATCAAGCAACGAATTAGGATTGACGTCTCCCGAAAAATTTCACCACACGCCTAGTTGATGGATAAGAGTAAATATAGACGAATGTCCTCGCCATTGACTCGAGGAAGTGTGTGATGAATTTGCGCAGGTTAAGCCGTCGATCCGACTCGGCCTCCATCGGATCCGTCGGTTGTTTTCAATAAAAAATGTCAGGTTGGCTCAGAGTCGCCGACGGACGCATTTAGCCTGGCCACTGGCCAAACTTATTGCACGCGCCCCGCGTCTCTCCCGTCTACCCTATTGACAAGGTCATCCTAGTAAATGCAGCTCTTTACACCCCTTAGGAAGCTCTACAAATTGTACTCTAGTTGAATCTTGAAATGACGATCAAGGCTTCACAAAGTTTTTAGAATTTCTTTTATGAACCATAATATTCATAATAGTTCCCATTACAAAATTTTCTTCAAAAGTTCATTAATAACTACCTCTTGGCTAATTCATTGAAAATATGTTGTTTATGATTCTAATTATGTACCCTTGAAGTTGATCGCGTCAATTGAACGTTTGGTTTAAATTTCAGAATGTCACGGCCCTAGCTTTCTAGGCACCTACCCATATGTAGCGTACACCTCGAATGTGCATGTTCTAGATACCTATTTATATTGTAACACGTACTATTCTAAAAACTAGGTCTTTACTATGTGCACAAACATTGTTCTGCACATTCCACATTCAATAAACTGTTGGATATGAACTCATAAATCCAAATTTACGCACGAACTCGTAATAATAGTATGCCTACCTATACTACTTAGTTACAAAATAAAAAGCTGCTTTAAAGAATACAGACTCAGAACGCTAATCGTTCTTCTGATCTTTAGCTGTTGAACTTCAAACACATTCGTAATGCCTGTTTTTATAAATATTGATTGTTGAGATTACCATAGTTGTTATTTAAGTATTATTTACTTTATTTTATAGAAGGCTTACGGACTAATATAACATTACAAAATAATAAGTAACACATAAATATTAAATATTGCCAATTACCTACAAGCCTCCACATATAGGTAGGTGATCATATTATATCGATTTTGCATGCTAGATATTTTAAAAATTCACAAAACAAAAAGAAAAGAAAAACTGTAGCCCATGGGCACAGGCAAAAGTATTTACAATTCATTAACTTCCAATCTTGATCAGATCTGTGTTAATCGCTATTGAAGTAAGAATCAGCCAAAAGCCGTCTCAAAGTCGACACACTATATAGTGCAGAACAAGTCAATATCATGGTCCCGTAGCAGCCTATTAAAACTAAGTGCACTTCCTATGGAAAAGGCATTACATCTGTTGGTTTGAGTAGAATAGTGTCGAGGATAATATTTGGATATTACCTTTAACTTTGTATTTTGGTCTAAAACAATTATCTTAAAAACCTGACAACTATATGCCTGTTTCTCTTAGCCAATACTATTTACTAAGAGTAACGAATGAATTTCAGGTGACTCCTGGTACTCCTGCCGGGCGGGAGCTGGTCCGCGGTGACATCATCGCGAAGATCGACGACTACGATGCACGCGACCTGCGACATGAGGACGCACAGAATCTCTTCAAGAATGCACAGAGGCAAATCAAAATTGTTGTTCAGAGGTAATCATTCATCTTGCAATTTATGTTTATCGCAATTATTACTAAAGCTTTAAAAATTTATTAACAGTGACGGTCAAGTTGCTCGTTATTGAAGATGAAGAATATCAAAACTCCTGCAACTTCTTCAGTATAAAGGAATCGTGGCCAACATTACTCTATCTCCTAATTACTGCTTACCAATAGTCTTCCATAGTCATTCCACTATGCCTGCCATCAGGCAGAGAAGAGTCACTATAGTAGACTAAAATGAAAAAATACCATAAAATAATATAATATGCATAAATTTCACGCAATTCGGTATATACCTAATCTACGAAATTGGTAATAATGGTGTCAGAAATATTTTTTAATCCGAAATCGTGCACCAAATATCTTGTGTGTTATAATTTGAAACAGAGGTGAATATTACAAGTGTATACACAGGGGCGGTTCTAGTGCTCACCTGTATTCGGTGCCACGCACTCCAGGCAGCTTTGTAGGCCGAGTGCCAACGCCTACCTTCTATCACGAGTTTGCCGAGTAAGATGCACGCTAGGTGTCTGTTGCCCTTCACCTAGCCCGCTATTCGTGTCTTGTGATATTGAGTTTACTCTGAATTATAAATATAATTTTTGGTTAGGTATTTCAGAATTTCATTATGCCAACAACCATTATGGTTTCAGACACCAAAAGTGAAATCAATCATTTCTGAGATGTGTTCAGTTCTGACTATTTTTAAGTTTTCAGGTAATGGTCTGAAAACTAATTAATTAATTATTAGAAAACCTACATTATTATGATTCAATATCACATTGCACATCAAGTACCCACCCCTATCTTATACGTCACTTATTAGAAGCTCTTAAGAATTTGCTTGTTATAATTTAGCCTACTTATATCTATTAGCTATAACTTACTATTCGAGAGCACGTGTAATTTATCGATGTTGTAGTAGGTATACAAATAATATATGAATGTTGAGATATAAATGAATAATACCTATTTGTTCACTTTTAAAATATTTTTTGTTGAAACAGTTGTCCCCAAGTCAATATAAAACATAAATATCTTGTTTGTCACAGTCTGTACTTCAAGCATGTGGCTCAATATTGGTAGAAGTATTTACTCTTCTAAAGTTCTTTTGTTTCTAATCTAGAATATTCTATGTCGTCGTTCATGTATGCACCTATGTTACCTTAGTTACCTTTGTTCATAAATAATATGTGTAGATTATTGTGATATTCTGAAACGAATGCATTGCATCGACCCTTATTATGTTTAAAAGCGTCAATTCTGGGGTAATTAAAACTGTAGCAAATTTTAATTGTGATATAATCACTATTAAATTATTCCAGAATTTATCTCCATAGTCCTCCAATGCACTTATTTAAAACCTGTGCAATGTTCATGAAATACGTCGGATCGAAAATATGCCTATGTTGTTGCCTTACCAATAAGATTAATGTGACTTTGTTTATAATTATCATTGGTCAAGCAATGGTGTTAGAACAACAATTTAATAGTTGAACATTTGAAAACTCAAGATTCAATTATAAATGTGTCATTAAAATATTTTCGACTGGCTGTAGAGCATTTTGTTAACAACACTATTATGCTACTCTAAGAAAGAAAAGCGTAACTATAACACACGAGACACGGAAAAGGCATATTTCAGAGCCTATACATCAAATTTTTCTACTACTATTACTTAGTTGCGCTTTTCTTTCTTATCAGACATTATTCCCTACATGTCATATTCATATCGTGCCATGTGTAGGGATGTGGATCGTGAGGGCCTGCGTAGATCTGGTACGCCACTAGCGCCACGGTCGCCCGTGCCAAATGCCGCTGCAGCACCGTACAGGTATCATTGCCATTGTCATTAATTTGCTTATGTCTAAGTCTAGAGCAATTATTGCTAATGATCTTCACAAAATCAGTACAATAGTAACTCAGAAATATCAGATTTTTTTTTATATTGCTAAATATATATTGCATTTGTAAGAAATGTAATGTTTGGTACTATGTCCAAATGCTGGATAAACGAGAATGTCTTCAAAGGCATCTGCAAAATGGGGATATTTAGAAATCTTCCTACCTATATGTTGCAGAAAGTAAGAGTAAGAAGTTAATAAATGAACTACTTGTCCATAGCATGAATGATCACCCATATTTTAATCCCAAACAGTTGTGAATGTCTTGGCATAGCAATCTCAGATTATAGTTCATTATTTTCCCTTTCGTTTTATTTTAGACTATTTACTTTATTTTATCAATTGATACTTTAATTTATCTTCTTTGCTTATAAAGACAAGTTGTTAATCTTTAATTTTAATTTCTCCATCTTACTTTTAGTTAAATTCGTTATAGGGCTTCAGACATTACAATTAGTTTTCTAGAAATTCCCGAGTATTATTACCTACTCGGAGTTTAGCAGGTTTTTTATCTATTAATCCTGGTATACAGAAGTCAAAGTGTTGGGTGATTTTAAACATCTAACAAAGTGTAACTAGTAATTTAAAAAATTCGTTAAGAAAACTTTTAATAAGGCCAATGTTATTTACAAGCATGTCTGTAACAATTTTATACAATTTACATCTAAAAATAATTGTAGATACGTAAGATACAAGAAAATACATACCACTTGTCAGAATGTCCCAATGCCTAAAGAATTTAAACGCGGCATAGCTGAGAGATTGAGCCAAAGGTCGACACTCGCATTGATGCTATTATAAGAAAGTATACAAAACATTGAACATGCAATCTACTACAGAACTCCACTCTTACTATTTTAATATTTACCCTTACCTAGTAGAATTTACCTATTCGGTTTTTAAATATTTTTATTTAGTTCTGTTTGCATTGAAACTAAGACCTTATTGCTAGAGCGTTTACAGTTCCAAAGAGATCGTTTACAATTTGAGGATTTCCAGTCAGTTGACTAATAACACTTGAACATCAAGCATGGAAAATATAAAAAAATTTGCAAAACTTGGTTGGGACTGATTTTAACCTGACTATGTGGCTAGATTATTTATGTATTGTTCCTAAGACGTCCTCTTAGGAACAATGCCCGTCATCTTGATTTATCAGATCATTTGAAAAAGGTGACTCAAAACTGTTCAAACTGGAGATGCTTGACCTACAGCTAATCCAGCAGTAGACATCTTTTGTTTTCTAAGACAATAATAACAATAAATATTGTTTGTTCAGGACACCAAGTCCGCTACCGGCTTCAGCGTGGCGAAGTCCCGAATCCTTACCTCGCACACCAGTACCCGCCCGTGATCACGGACCGCCACCAGCACCTATCTACACCTACCCTCTGCAAATTGAAGGGGATTACAGAACGCTCATGCTGTCGCCCTCGTCCACACGCACCGATGAAACCGTCGACGAATCTATTGGAAGCCAGGTTAGTGTAACTATGTACTAGGCGTTTTATTTGGCAGCTATATAGGTGAACTGCAGAAGGATAAAGCATGATTTTAACGTAGATTAGTACTGATATGATACATTTCATAATACACTCCTCATCATTGAGCTTTCAGAGCTTTTACCGAAATCAGTGAATGTCAAAGTCAAAGTATTTATTTCATTTTGATCATAAAGTATGATACTTATGAAAAGTCAAAATTACATAAAGTCAGCTAATTTACCTACAGCCAGTTCGCTGACGAGGTAGAGCTGTGAGAAGAACTGGCAAGAAACTCACGCCACTCTTTTCAATCGCCAGATAATTACATCTTTTTTGTACGAGTTAACAATTTTAACACATCAATGCAACCAAAGAACCATACAAAGTAATTGTTACAAAACAACCAATTAATTTAATAACATTTAAAAAAAAGAAAAGAAACGAAAATAGAGGTTTTCAATTATTTAGTTTCATCTAGTATGATAATTTGACTACGAATTTTAATTAAAATTAAAAAAAAAGTATATGCATTTCCCAGTCATATTGAACTACAAGGTAATACTGAATTAAGTATTAAATGTATGCCATGCCAAGATTGACCAGTCATCCCAGGCAGCACCCGTTCACAAGCATGTTCTCATATCATACAGAAACTGGAGTCATAGTAATTACGAAAAACATTACCTACTTGTTAGTGATGTGTTTCTGCCACTAAGTAACAGTTTCCAGAGCAAAAGTGAGCTATGCTTAGACAAAAGAAATAGTTGTCTTCATCTGCAATGAATGTCTCACATACTCGTACCTTGGTATGCGACGTTTTATCGTATAAAATTCCTAATAAGTAGATAACACTGGCAAATAAGGATTAGCTAAAAACGTCGTACTACGAAAAGTGGTTCAGACATACTTTTTTTTGCAACTGACAATAAGTGTCTAATCTTACACTATGTATAATATTTAAGATAATATCAAAAAAATTATTGAGGTTATGCTACTAAGAATCCAGTCGCGGATCTAGGACTTGAGTTAGGAGGAGGGTTTGAAAAACGATTTTGGATTTGGGGGAGCTTGACGCTACCCGGGGTGGGATTTTACCACGGTAAACACTATAATCACATACATTTGCGAATGTGTTTGGAGGGGCTTCAACTCTTTAGCCTTCCCCTGAATCCGCCAGTATATGGACCCAAATCAGCAACAGTTACGCAGTAATTGATGTTATAAGCTTAAGGGTAAGATTCACAGACCGCACTTTGACTTTACTTTGATGCAAAGATCTACTTTGTACCAAAAATATGTTTCTTAGGCCCAGATTCACAATCGTGACTTTACTTTACAGCAAAGGCACCTTCGAAAAGTAAGCTTTGTATTGCCGAAGATTACTTTCAACTTCATATTCAAACATATTTTTGGTACAAAGTAGATCTTTGCATCAAAGTAAAGTCAAAGTGCGGTCTGTGAATCTTGCCCTAAGACATTAAAAAAATTAACGACGATTTTGCTGACGATTTTTCATTGACTTAACAACTTTCGGCAGACAGCGATTTGGCTAAGCCCGCACTGCAGAAATATTTGTCGAAACCAAGGGTACCTATAATTAATTTTAATATGAGGGCGTGTTATAATTTTATTCTAAGTGTGCTTATAATCATATGCAATTATATAGTTTGGTTTGGTTCTTTGCCAAAACAGAGCCGCTCTTAATATTAATTTCCTCTTTAACTTCTAAATCACCCACGTTTGATCTGATTGTTGTACGTTACTAAGTAGTCATTAAAATATTCCGGCATTTATCAATAATTATGTAAATTACATCACGATCACGTTAGCCTGTGAAACAATTATGAAAATCGTAAGTAATGGTTTGTGCCAGAACTGTAATAGTAGATTAGTAGCCAAGGGCTGTAAGGCATCAATTGCAGCCCGAGATATTAAAAAAAAATTTAGGCGCACGAGCGCAGCGAGGGCGCCTATAGTTCGAGGGTGCAATTGATGCTTACACCCGAGCTAACCATTCTGCTTTACATCTCGATTGTGAGGTAAGTAGAAAAAAACGTAGAAAATTACAAGAATAAAAGTATTCTATTCCCGCCTTTTTTCATCTTTTTTTTTTTTTTTTAAGAACTAAATTGAGCTTCGCCGTTCGATATTTAAAATTGATGACTATTATACTCATACGAAGACAAGGCTGAATAGCGAAGCGACCTCTTTTGTCATTGGACTGAATGCATGATGTGTAATGCCAGTATGATGGTTAGATGTACGCGAACTTTTTGAAAGAGTGCAGTGTTTTTTTTTTAATTACTTACCGCTAGGGCTTTTCTAGCTACATTATTACCCTAGAGCGCTAATTGGTCACCTACAAGCCCCATTTGGGGGTAATAAGGACCTACTTACCAAATATGAGAGATGTAAAAGTCATTACTGGTCTCACTATCAAATATGCCTTGTAATGTGGTTGTGGAGGTATGAAGATTGTCGCGTCATATAACATAAAGTTACTTTTTACAACATGCCAGACTGTAAACAAAGTGCATAATTGCAAACACCATACTAACGTCGATGCGCAAGTGATACTCCTGTAAAGTGTTGCAAGTGTCCATAGGCTACGGTAACTGCTTACCATCAGGCGAGCTGTATGCTTGTTTGTCACATTAATAGTATCAGTTTCAAACGTGTTACTGGTTTCTTTTTTAATGCTTTTTCTATACTTCTCTACCGGATGGTCAGCTATAAGTAAATGTAAACTATGTGTAAACAGATGAAGCTGCTGCAAAAGTATAACTTTTCTTACAAACAAATTATAATTAGATATACTTGGCTATAAAAATCATCAAAAATCAATCAAAAAACATTGTGAAAGTGCAATTCTTTTCCCTTCGTTTTAATGTTCTTCCACTAGAAAGTTATTAAATTACAAGTTTTAACGTAAACTGCATGTTTTGTACACGAGCATCACACACTGGTTGTAATTTTATTGTAATTGTGTAAATTTTATTATAAATCGGAGCAAAGTTCTGCTCATATGCAAAGAATTCAATTTAAACTTGGTCTGCAAATGTTACTTGAACGAGTAAAGGCAAATACTTTATTTCTTTAATAGTCTCAAAGTGTTCCTTTTTCTTTCTTTTTTTTGTTGACATTACATTAAGGAACAAGGCCTGTATCCCTTACATACCTACAGCCAGTAGACATAAAGTAGGTACATCCGGAGTCGGCACAAATGTTTACGAATCACTAAGATTTGTCTTGTGTCAGAATCAAACCCAAAATCTCGGGCGAAGCAGTCGCACGTACGGCGACTGCGACAGACATCAAGGCAGTAAATCTGTATTTATCTGTTTGCATAGTACATATAAAAGGAAGTCGCAGAAAAGCATCTGCCTGTATGAAGTCCCTAATCTCGAGAATCCTATGACATAAATATTGCCATGATATATAAATTTATTTGATATAGATCGATGCAAGCAAGACGGGCGGGTCCACTATATATTATATACTAGCAGCTCCGCCCGCGCGGATGTCGGGTATATCGCATTTTCCATACTACAGGTAAAAATTTCATCCCATTTTTTTTTCGTTGGAAACGCATTACCCGTACACACCCGCGCGGGCAAGCAGCGGGTGGTTATGTCGAACTCTCTGGTCGCACATAATAAGCGACCAACATACTGACTAAGGGTCATCCCTGAAAAATCTGTTGCGTGGTTTAGAAGTTAGCGGCGAATCCGACTCAGCGACTTCGCTTTTATACTTACTATTTAGAGATTTTCTCTTTCTTTTTAATTCGATAGAGTTAACCATTCTCTTATTCCTATGAATGGGTCTTCACACATAAGTTAATAAATTATATATAGAGGTTTTGGCTTTGATCCTTTATTTATAAGTTAGGTTGTACATATCATCTGCGTAACTAATATTATTTTAACTTATGATCCTGCTTTCTGTCGGCAAAGAGCTTCTTTTACTAGAAAAGTACCCAAGGTTTTTAAACCAATGGCCATAAGTACGGCAATATAGGTATTGCTACCAATTTATAAATTTTAGGAGTAAATTGTTATTTACTGATGCCAGTAGACTTTTATTAGGTACCTTGAAACGCTTAATAGATCTAAGCAATGTTAAAATAACGTTATTTGCTCGTAATTATGTTACATGCGCTGATGACTTCACATATTATTTTATCCTTGATTTAATATATAGGTTAACTGTGTTTAGCTAAACTGACATGACGAATTTTGGAGAAATTCCAAATTTATAATATCGTCTAATCACGTCAAGTTATTAATTAGGACCTTTGTTTGGGAGATCAATGTGATCGTGACTTTACGATAATGAATTTTAGAACACCATAACTATTCGGGACCTAATAAAACAAAATTGTAGCAAAATTTCATTAGAGTTTTAGAATGTTCCCGAGCCAGGCTAAATTCGTTTTCTGAATCATGAACCTTAATAATAGATGATTGCTGTGCGGCCGTAATTCATAAACGTACTTATATTATTTGCAAATGAAAACGTTAGGTAAGTACTATTAACTTCATCATTCTACAACTTTTCTAAATCGACAAGATAAGTTATTTAATAGTTTCCAAAATAACATCAACTAAGATAATGATAACCATCCAATTTGTTTTATTTAGTGTTGTTGCTACGGACTTGTAGGCGAATATAGTTCGTGTTATTATAGCTTATAAAAATCTTTAGGAAAACAAATAAATAATTTATGTTTTATATAGCGCAAGGCTCTGAGGGCGTGTGGTAAAATTTCGCCCACGCGACGCCTATTTTTTCCGCCATATTTCCAAAATAGAATGCATTGAAATCGCGTTGTTTACTCGGGAGAGAACCGCTGGAGCGACCAGTTCGCGATCATACTTTGCACGACGCACGTTCGCGCAACTAAGTGCTAACAAAATGGCTGTCAACCCTAATTTCTTTCCTAATGGATATCAGGATCCCATGCATCCTGAGGACGAGGTGGTCACAAACTGGGTGCGTGCGACAATCACTTATCTACACTAAAACATTTTAAGTGTCCTTACTCATCTCCACGTACCTAAAAATTAATATAATATTAATTAATTAATAAATAATTCTGTGTAGTGCTTATATTGGTATTAAATTGTAATCACAACGTCATCGGCTGAAGCGATACAGAGGATGTTAAAGCACAATCTATATTTGGAGCACTTGAGACACGCGCGTAGTGTTACAAAATATGTGATGTAATATCTCACGCGTACACTTCATCATGTAATTTTCCGGAAAATCGTAAGTGACTTTACTACAGGAAACTTAATTGTCTTTGTACGAGTCTTTGGAAGCATCAAGCCATAAGTTTAATTTTAACATAAGGTGTATTTTGAAGCATTTTTAAAGCATTGGTTTTAATTTACCATAGCAGAGATATTTATATACGTGTCCTAAATAAAAAGTTTTGATAATTGAAGACAGTTTTGTAGACAACATTTTTATAAATAGGTCAGTTGATTCCAGACGGTTATCTTTCAGAAGAAATATTTTAGCGTTTAACAATAAATATCTTAATCTACTACGGATATACGAACATATATTAAGCAAATGAATGAACTACACGTGTTACTGTGACTAATAAATCAACACAAAAATAAACAATATTATCGAATTTTAATACAATCATACCTAACATTTAGTGATTCTATAATATGTATGAGTATTCCGTATATGTGTACAGT
Organism: Parascotia fuliginaria; assembly: GCA_963082885.1. Taxonomy (NCBI): domain Eukaryota; kingdom Metazoa; phylum Arthropoda; class Insecta; order Lepidoptera; family Erebidae; genus Parascotia; species Parascotia fuliginaria. The sequence goes on along the minus strand of OY720176.1, from coordinate 13,343,695 downwards.
ACGCTCAAAGACAGAAAACTCTTATTGGGCCAAAAAACAGCTTACAACGCGTTATGGTCTCAGTAAAATATTTTAATCGTGAAATTCGTGTGAAGAAGACGTAGTAACAAATAGCTAACCAGTGCATGTAGGTACAATAATCAGGTACTCATATAGGTAGTAGGTACCAGTCCCAAGATAAATACCCACCGCGTATATTTTCAGTAAAAACATCCGTCAACTCATGCCTCGATCCTGATAAATTCTAAGAAAATCTCTATTTTTTTATATATATATATATATATATATATATATTAGCCTACCAAAGTGACTCCACCCCGCCAGATGGTAAGCAGTCAGTGGAATCCAGAAGTGGTGTGCCACCATACCAAAAGCTATCGTCTTAAACTGCTGGTATGGTGGCCTCCACTATGGCGGCTGGGAATGGGGTTAGAGGAAGGGAATGAGGGAGGTGAGGAAAGAGGAAAGGGGAGAAATTAGGCCTCCGGCACTCTCACTCACCGAACGAAACGCAGTAGTAAGGATACTACTACACTTAAGTCGATCTTCTATGAGAGGGTAGTACTTCCCCGGACGATCCGGCCCATTCATGCTGAAACCAGCGTGGATCTACTACCGTCCAAAACTGCAGCAAATCTTCCTAAAATTTATTTCTATTCAAGCAGGTTTGCCAGTCCAAAGTATTATATTAGACCAAAGAAGAACTACGTTGACAGTGCAAGTCTATTAGAAAGACTTTTTCGAATACTAATTGAAAAAATATTTCTAGCTGAAGACTCAAAATCATTAAATGAAATGGAATGTATATCCTACGGCCTCCTTTTGATATTAAATCGCCAGCTGTACAGTTATTTTGGCATCAATGTCATGTCACTAAATTTTTACACCCACTTGATCTTTCAACACGAATATGTGACGCGAATATGTACATAGGCAATGCTAATTAATGATTATTAGTTTAACAATTTACTCATTACGGATATTTAAAAACTACAAAATTTTCAATCTAGTTAAAATTTGATAATTAAATATATTAAAGAGCGACATATTTTTGATTGAGGCGATATGTGTATTGCTACTTCCACTACTTAATTTAAATAGCAAATAAGCATACATACCATCAGATACTAAACGGATAGAAAGATGCCAAAAGTATCTAATATTATAACGTTTTAATATGGGGACACCTACGTGTACCTACTAGGGAATTTCCAATTATTAGGATATGAATCGATAAATAATATGCTATCAATGGATGAAAGCATCGGCTTTCATCCATTAAAAAATTGTGCTGCATCTAAAGCTATTAAAAAATTGTGCTTATGTACTGTATTCCAACCAAACGTAGGTGTTTAAGACTAACATAGAGCATTGCGTCAGGGCGAAAGCTCCCGCTTTTGTAAACATCGACGCAAATAAACGAACTGTGTTGTTTGCTCGTTGGCACATATACGATTCCAAACGAATATTGCTAGTGTTCTTCACTACACTAAAGACAAATTGCAATCCATACTTGTATTAATTTCAACATAAAGAAGTAACGATTTGATTCTTTGAAACTCGACCGCGACCTGAATATCTCATAACTGTATAAATATCTATAACGAAGTCGTGTTAGAAGTCATATCATACATGGAACAACCTCGCGATATAATTAGACGCGAGGCGAAGTACGAACAGTGAAGTTTATCGGCTAAACTTTGCGTTCGATATTCGAGATTTTTAGAGAAGACGGCATCCGATGATGTCAACTATCTGACTGATATACTTAGCTACGTGCCGTTTGAAGGAAAGCGTTGGTATTTTAATTGCTGTGTCTGCGACCTTCGGAAAGGTCACAACACAAAGTTTGACACACGTACCCACTGTGTTTTATCTGAATGTAGCTAGATACAGTAGTAGAAGCAGTATTTAAAACAAACCAAAACTTTATCGTTCGTTTTACGCTCATGTGTCAGTTTATGTGCCTATCTCGGATACTATATTTAAAGTGAGATGTGAGCCAACTATTCTAGATCATGGTTGTATATTTGATACAAACAACATTAGCCATTCACAAAATCTTATCATGAACCAAAAGTACCAAACCTATATTATATATTTTTCTTTAGACTATCATTACGTACAAAAAATAGTCATGTAAAGTCCAGGGGACGAAGACAATATGAAATGACCATAATTCTGAAGAAATTAAATTGAAATAAAGAAGGAATTATATATTCCAAAATAGGTTAGTAGTTCCATTTGGTGCCTCTCGTGCCTACTTGTTACATAAGAGCGCGCAGAGGTCCAAAAGTATCTACCAGCAACTAGATTCTCGAAATAGCTAGGTAAATATTTGTGGAAAGTTTGCGGTAATAGTGGTGAAAATACCTTTTTTTTATTGCCTACATAGTGGCAGACGAGCCAACAGCCTACCTGATGGTAAGTGGCAACTGTCGCTCATGGACTTCTGCAATGGTCTCTACGAAGCCGCTGTCTACCGTAATATTATGCTCTCTTTAAACCTCGTTCGAAGAAGGACATATCATAGCGCTCGGGAAACATCGCAGCTAGTAGTTCATTCCAGAGCCTGCACGTACCTACGTGGGTGAAATCAACGCTGGAAACGAACCGTGCTAGACGAGATCGTGTCCAGTTAGGTTGTATGGATGAACTTTGCTGACGAGTGTACCAAGTCAAACAGTTCCTCAAAGCACTCTTAGTGAAATATACGATAGAGCACTCATAGACAACCATGTTAATCACCATAATCGCGACATGTTTGCATGCCGTCCTGAAGTGAGAGAGCACACAATCACTTTAATTATTTAAACGGCATATTTTCTCCAAATCCATATCTGTACCACAGATCCACTTCCACACTAATATTGATCGTATTAACCAAATTTGAATATATTCCAGCCATACCGCACGACGCCCTTAGTCCTGCCGGGCGCGAAGGTTCGCCGCGAGCCGGGCCCCACCGAGAGCTACCTGCGCCACCACCCCAACCCCGCCATGCGTGCGCCCCCCAGCCACGACTACCGCGACACCCTTATGAGGCAAAAGGTACTACCATACCACTTATTATTTCTATCCACACTGCCCTAAGACAAACGAATTTATAGATTTATTTATTAGGTATTTGATTTATTAATTACGGGTAGGTACTTGTTGAATCGTTGCCAAGGACTCGCCTTGCGAGTTCAGTAGAATCACTTACGAGAACCTGCCACGCGAGTCTAAAATGTGCCTAGGTAGGAAAATATAGGCCTGGCCATACGCATGACGTTAAAGAATGATAGCTTGCAACTATTTTACCCAAAGTAATTTTGATAAAATAGCTTATAGATATATGTTCCCTCAGGATTAAAAGTAACCCCTAGGCCGTAGTCATCTTACCACCACCTAAGTTTCCTAAATTAAGAATTAATTAAAGGTATACTCATGTTCGTACTTTAGGTATTGTACCTAGGTACATTTCATTTCAAAATATCGGTGTCTATCTATATTATTTTTATATATAAATGTAAATTAGATTATATCATAATCAGCTAAAAATAAGTCTCACATTACACGCTTATTTTTATTTCAATCAATCACCAAAAAAATATCTTACATCCGCCTGTTGGTTTAAATGAATTTCTGATAGTCTAAATAAAATCAAAGTGATTTTGTTTAAGTAAATCCATTAGGACACTCGGCTATAATAATTTTTGCGTTGTACATATACTTATATATTTATGACGTTGAGTGCCACTTGCGTATAGCATTAGGCTGGCTGAATCAAACATTTATTTTTACACGACGCAGTTGCTAAAAAATATTACATACTAGCCATTTTGATATCTAATCTTAGACACGCAATGCGTAAGTACAAAGTAATTTGTGCACCGTTCTTACGTAATAAGTAAACTGTAATACAAGCATAAAACATGTCGCTTGTATTGTAGCTTGTAACACATATATGAAATAATTACTTATTTTCGTTAGAAGGAAATATTTTCTACTAGTAATTTATATTGCATATATATGTACATAATATCATATACTTACCTCTGTATTTAGTTTGTTACTCGAGCATATAGCGATCAGGGAATCTTATTAATATATCTCAATATATTTTTCTCCTCTATTTGTGTAAATTGTTCTATTTAAATATTCGTAGCTTTGTTCGTAGATGTTGCACGTTATATGACGTATAATCACGCACTTTGCACGCACATACACATTACTTAATCACACACACTAAAACTGTACAGACATGTGCTTAGAATTAAGTACTATAGCAATCAAATCTATATCATTAAAATTTTGCAATAAGAAGGATGAATAGAATATTTCTGTATTAATAGTTTGAGTTTATTTTGACAAGGTAACACATGTTGTATTACATTGGTCCTTCTTGTTTACTTTGTATACATTTCAACTTATTAACGGTACTGACGTAGCACGGAATGACTAGTACAATAGTGTTTTTGATACAAATCAGGTGGCCGAGTCGGTGTTGCAGCGAGTGGTCGGCGAAGATGGCAATAAGGTGGTGCAAATTGTGTGACAATATCAGCTTCACGCATGAGCGACAAACTTCTGTTACGAAGCCGATCGTCTTCATACGATATATTGCAATAGTACATAGCATTAGTTTACCAACTGTAATGCCGAAATCAATCGAGTCTTAAATGAAAGACATAATATTTCATATAATTTTTCACGGTAGTAGATCCACGCTGGTTTCAGCATAAAAGAGCCGGATCAACCCGCGGGAAGTAGGTATTACCCTCTCATAGAAGATCGACGTAAGAGTATTAGTACTCGTACTATTGCGTTTCGTTCGGTGAGTGAGAGTTGCGGGGCCCGATTTCCCTCCTTTTTTTTTTCCTTACCTCCCTCTAACCTTTCATCTACCCCACTCCCTTCACGGTAGGCAGCGGCTTCGCAGAGTCAATGGCATTGCAGGAGCAATGGTAGGGACTCTGAGCGACAGTTACCACCATCACGTGGGCTGTTTGCTCGTCTGCCACTGTCGGTAATAAAAAAATAATAATCAAATACATACTTACTGGATATATACTGTGATGCATTCAGGCTCAGAATGTTGAATTCCAGTATTCTTGAATTATTTATTATTATATGTATTATATTAGTTCGCAATTTAATACTGAATTTAGTTATCCGTCCAAATATCAGTGCATAGTCGATTCTTGCATCCGAAATCAAAAATAACAAGCAACCGTATTCGTTATCTTTCATCGCGTCTAAAATGCTTTAACACTAGGATTCTATTGATTTAAATCTTGTGATTCTGTGTTTATTATTGCAATGTACCGTTAATTTCATACATTTCATATGTCTATACGCCATCTTGTTTGAGCTTTTATAACTTGAAACAGTTTATTCACTGTCTTACAAAATACCGTCTTATTCATGAGAGTAACTATTTACACCTCGATGTTATTATTTGTAGACCAAACTCAAATTTTGACAAAATAGGGACATGTCAAAATGTATTGGGACATTTATGTGATGTATTTGAATTTTTATGAAAAAATAAATAAATAGACACCTATTATTTGAATTTGGTCTGCATTACTTAAAATTAAAAAATAGCTCAATTGTTTTCCGTAAAATTGTTATTGTTATGACATCAGTGTTTTTAACATTAAAAAAAAGTGCGGAGATGATCTCCTGTGTTTTCATTGTTTAGTTTATGTGCAATTAAAGACAAGTGTTACAACTTGAGTACGTATCTCTTCAGGTGGTTCACAAGCAGTTCAATTCTCCGATCAATCTATACTCCGACCAAAACATCGCCAACTCGTACAGGCAACAGACCTCGCCGTTGCCGTGAGTATCTTCGATACACATTCGTTTAATTTATTTATTTCATAAATATAAATTACATTTTTTATTACTAATAGGTAGTTTCCCTTTGGTTCCAAACTAAGCTAGTGCTTTTATCTTGGCTACCGTCGGGATTACAATTTTTCAATATAATATATATCTTACAGACTATCATACATACATAATTAAAATTAATTAGGAATTATAGTACAGCTGTGATAAGCAGTAAATATTTAAATACATTAGCAACATACAAAGTTCGCTGCGTCAAGTAAATGTACCTAATTCCAGTCATCTTGACTACGCATATGTTGGCAATGAATTTGAACAACATGGACGATTGCCAAACCTAGCGTTATGTAAGAACATCCACTCGACACTGTAATATACAAATTCTGTAAATATGTTTTCTTTGGATTGGACAAGATTTTCCCATGCTTTTCGCAACATAATAGGTACTAGGAACCTGCACCTATAAAAACAAGTTTCTAAAATGATTCTAATATTTAGTTGTAAACGAAATATGCAAGGAATAGGTTTATTGGAGGATAAGCATATTATATAATTCACATAATAATTGAGTATTTCTCTACTTATTAGCTCTTACGGCCATTACGCGCGGCCGCACGTAGTCAAGAGGCAAGTGTTTTACTAGACAGCCGCCAAACAACAGTCGACGCCCATCCTCATGATGCATTAATGCTTTATTTTACTTTATTTGCTATTTTTCGATTCTTGCGTACTTGTCTCTCACTCCACGCTCAGTCTCTCGTCAAGCATGGTGCCGTCGACATGTCGCACAGCGCCCCACAGTCACGCGACTACATTGTACGATCACGGTGTGGCGATCACTACACGACTTAGCTATAAATAATTTATACCTATTTATATAATCGAACTAAATAATATTTAAGGTAGAGAACTTATTCTACATAATTAATGTTAGTATTTTTATCGACCTGTCCTTCCTGAAACACAAACAAAACTAAACCCACACACACGTACTAACCGCTTCCTATAACGTCCCGCCGGGTATCTAATGTGTTCTTCTCTCTATTATTGCGCCCGCTAACCGACTAAACACTAACGCCCCGCCCCGCGCCCCTCGCTCCGCCGGTCCGCCGCAGCCACAAGCCCACTCTGCTGTACGACCCCGCCAAGTCGGAGACGTTCCGCGCGCTGCAGGAGGAGGGGCTGGGCGACGTCGTCCACGAGGTGCCCACGCCCGTGCACACCAAGGTGTTCACCGCGCCGCCCGCCAAGGTAACTACCACCACATAGGGCCGATCCACACCGGAATGGCAGCGGCGCAGCGAACACTTTCAGTGTCAAATCATTTTTAACTATATCTACATGATTAAAAGACCCGTATCGCTTGTAAAGCTAGAAAAGTGCGTGCGGCCGCCAGCGGCGTCTTGCGCAAACTCGCTTCTTCTCAACGGCGCTAGCCGCGCTTGTCGAGCTTTACTAGCGATACTGGCAAAGAGTAGACTAAGCGCGTAATGTCGGGAGACCGTTGGCGGCGCCGCCAGGCTGCTCCGACGGCCTCGACGCGTCGCTGCCATTCCGGTCTACAAAAATACAAAAGCATCAAATCATTTCAATTATTTATTTTATAGAGGTCACGAATAAAGAATAAAGAAACAAAAATACCAGGTCTACGAAACTCCTTCATTAATTTAGAGGCTCACTAGGAATTACTTCAATCGACGAATTTATTTCTATGTTTTCACGACCAAACTTGGCCAAAGTTTGGTAAACAGGGCGTACCAAAAATTGTTGGTCAAGAAAATTTGCAGTAGCCGTTCCATAGTAGACATAGGCGATACCACGTTTTTTATATTAGCCTACCAAAGTAACTCCACTCTGCCTGGTGGTAAGCAATCAGTGGAATCCAGAAGAGGTAGTCACCATTCCAAAACAGTCTGAAACTGCTGGCATGGTAGCCTCCACTATGGCTACTTTGTGAGATGCTTTTTCACGCCCCGCTTAAAAGACCCAGGATCAAAATTAGATGGGAACACATACTCTGGTAAAGAGTTGCAGGCTTTAATTATAAGCGACAAAAGTATGTAGTGCTGAACTGTTCTGTTCGAGACCCTTTAGGTTCCACTGTGAAAGAGTGGCACTTCAGTCCCGCACGTGTTGTTCTGAATAAAAAGGGAGAGGATGGGATAAATTCAAAGAGCTCTTCAGAACACCCTTCGTTGGTAATAGTGATAGAAGACGGCCATAGAGGCGGTGTCTTTACGCAGCTGTAGTGGCTCAAGCTCACGCTTGTTCTTTCTTCGACTCTGTCTGATTGCCGACTATAAAAAAAAGTAAAAAGAGGTATGTTGGTACACACATTTGAACACTAAATACAATACTACCCTGAAATGTAGGTACTCAAAACTCGACTAAAAGCAATATAAAGTTGTTATAACAAACAAAAATGCAATAAAAGTGTTTATTGCAGAAGCAAGCGCCGACTCCGAAACCACCGAAACCTGAGCCGACAGGAAAACAAACGACCTTCGTAAGTATCTTTATCACTTTCTGACAGACTTTTCTAGGTTACAATAATATCAAATCTTTTCTAAATTTGAGTAGGTATAACGTTTAATTTCCATTTCATCATTATCAGCCGAATGACGACCACTGCTCGGAATAAGCCACCCTCAATTTTCGTCACTATTGGCTGTTCGTGAACCGCCCTCATCCTACGGCTGCCGGCCACCTTATCAGGTCGTCGTAAGAGAAACAAATCGGCACCAACTGTTGATGAAATACTTGTGAGACTTAAAAGCAAATCTGGTTATTTAAACGTGGCGGTAATGCAAATAAACAGGTTACATTGACACTGTTTACTAAAAAAAAATAATGTATTGCTTACTGACGTGACTAGATTAATTATGGACTGAGAACGTCATAACTGCATCTTGCGTCCGATTTTATGTTCTTCGTATTCAGTTACCACTCTAGTTACATTACGTTAGCTGCCATGTGAACCCGACTCCTACTCTAGAACTTCGTTATCGGTATGTATTGTTGCAGGTAAATTCTCTACACGAAGAGCACATCCAACAGTCGAACTCATTCAAGCGCCTCATGTTCAACGTGCTCGGCGATACCGAGTTCTAGCAACATTACCTGCCGTCATAGTGCTTGTTGCGAACGTTATGGCCAATTCATAATATCACTCAACATCTAGTCATAAAAACAAGTACTGTTGCCGTTGATACTATTCAGTATTGCCATAACAATACAATGGACTGATTTTTTTAGATGGTTTTACGGCGGTTAGTAGCAGGCGCCAATTTTAGACGTAATAACTTGTTGGGTTAGCAAACAATAAGACTAACAAAATTAATTTTAGGAAGCTATTATAATAATGCTCCTGGCAGTGTGTAATATTATTTTTCGGTGGATTTAATTATTCTAATACTCGAGTATTAGTGATATAATTTATATTTACATTAAGTAGAAATGTAACGTTTATTTACTAAGTGTTGATTTTCTGTTTTACAGAAATATATTGTTTATGAATACATATGAGAAATGTTGAGTGTACAGTCTAGTCACTGCGGTCAGAGCTCTGGTCGTAACCATGTATGAAATTCGATCAACCTTGAATAAATTATTTATTTTTATTTAATCAATTGGTTTTAATTTTAACAAAACACCTGTCATAAATGAAACCACATTTAATTTCAAAATAACTATATTCATAACCCGAAGTTTACTAGCGATGTTACACAACGAAATAAAATACAGTCTTACAAATTTCATGAACGATAAGTACACAGATCGAAAAGAGAAAAATAATTTTGAGCAAACAAAATATACTAATAACTTATATCACAAATCACATCATATTAGTAGACGGGGTGACGTCTCGTGCACTCACTACTATTTACATCTTTACAATCATTTGTCTTCACATACTCGGGCTTACACAGCGGCACGTAACGTCCACATTGTACGCGCTTGTACAACAAGATTAATGTATTCTGATGTTATCTGAGGGTTTGTTTCTTACATAAGCATCACTTTATCGGAAACTTATGCCATTTATGCCCTGTTTCACCACTTGCTGATAAAGTGCGTGACAACCTATTCGAAACTTAACTGACAGATAGTACTCAAAAATCAGTTCCACAATTGCTTGATAACCTTAACTTTTTTTTTTATATATTATAGCCTACCAAAGTGACTCCACCCCGCCTGATGTTAAGCAGTCGGTGGAATCCAGAAGTGGCGGCCACTGTACCAAAAGCCATCGTCTTAAACTGCTGGTATGGTGGCCTCCACCATGGCGGCTGGGAATGGGGTTAGGGGAAGGGAATGAGGGAGGTGAGGAATGAAGAAAGGGGGGAAATTGGGCCTCCGGCGCTCTCACTGACCGAACGAAACGCAGCAGTTCGGATACTACTACTCTTAAGTCGATCTTCTATGAGAGGGAAGTACTTCCCCGGACGATCCGGCCCATTCATGCTGAAATCAGCGTGGATCTACTTCCGTAAAAACTAACTAACTAACTAACGTAACTGACAAATAAACTCTTTAAAATTATAAAACAGATTTAACTAGAAAATGTTTTATCTGTTTGATATATATCAGACACTTTAGCAGCTAGTGGTGAAACAGGCCCTTAATAATTTATAAATAATTCTAAGACTTTAACTAAATACATTTTTAAATAACCAAATAAGGCACTACTTATTTCCTTTTGAAAAAAATCTTTGGATAAAAATTCATAGCACGTGAGACTCATGGAGATGAATACATGTTACAAGCATTCGAGATCGTATATTTTTAATTTCAAAGCGATTATTTACATTAAGCGCTTATAGGTTTTTATATTTCAATTTATAATTTGTGGCATGTAAACACAATGTAAGTACACAAAATTAAGTTCATATTATGCATGTAACATCACAAAACATCTCCAAGCACCCAAATAACCTCACTTATTATAACGTATACCACAGACTGACCGGCCATAATTATAATCAATATTATCAATATACAATAAATTTACAACATTTATTATAAAGTAAAAAAGGTCATCAATATTGACACTAAAGAACATTGTAACGTTAACAAAAAACTTACTTACATAAAATGCCAGCATTACATACATATTTATATGGAAACGACTAGTTTTGTCTATTTATACAGAACAAATTATTATTATAACATATCAAGAGTACCAGTTCTATCGAGGTTTTCTTCAGTTTTATTAGGTCAATACAGCTATGGCACATCGTTATACCGTATTTAAAGCTGGACCCACGGTGAGCCGGTACTTTAAAGAAGCGGTGACAATTATAAATGTAAATCAATAATATTTGTCATGGTTAAAAACATAAAATAGGATTATATTATTCCACCAACTATTTTCGCCGTACTAAAATATATGTTACCTAATTTTGGACTGATATTCACTTTTTATTTAGCACCAAAGTCCGACATATTTTATTTAAACACTATCTATCTAAAATTTAATTAGCAATGTTACTAATGGATTCACTAGAGCTCGATTTAACATAATAAAATAAACATATTATTGGATACTCAGCTAATATAACATTATTACTAATCGCTACTCGCAACAACATCAAACAAATTAAATAATAATTAAATAATTACATTATACAACTATGTTTGATAAAGACGTCAAGCTAAACAATCATATAACTGGATAAATACACTAGTTGTGTTAGAATATACAATGATAAAGGACGAATATTATGAATTAATGTAGGTACCTATCCTTCAAAATGCAATAACGGCCGATTGCCGACGCAGAATGGAATAATTAAGCGAGTATACTTACTTGGCGGAGGTAAAGCGAAATATTTTTATGTTATTATTAAAATCGTATATATTAAACTAATATATATGATTTCATACAAAAGGCCCGATTTTAAAGTCTAACATTTGTTCTACGAGAGAACATATACAGGACTACCATGAATTCATATTGATTTCGACACACTAAACAAAAATGCGTAGACAAGTTTGCACAAAAGAGATTGGACAGTAGCATTTTCTAGCGCTCATCTTACTGTCTCGGTCTAATGTACAACGACGCGTGAATGCATTTTTAACAAAAAAAAATCGCTTCTAATCATCTCAGGAACATTATTCGCAATGGCCACGTCAAACAACTTCCTAGCAAAGTATTTGCAGCTTTTTACAAGTAAATTGGCACCAACAGAATATTACTTATATATTACTAAGTCACAGTAATGTCCCACGTCAAATTCATTATACTATGGAACTATACATAATCTTAGCCCAAAGTAATGTAAATTGAGCCTTAAAGTTATAACTCCTATTGGTGTCTTATTTTTAAGAAAAATCAGATTGATGATTAACAAGCCAATAATTTAATATTCTAAAAAATGGTTTATACTTCCTTCCATCTTCAATTTCATACAATGTAAACAATCCGCCACATTGCCATTGTCTATGGTTTTATGAATTTACTAGTGATTGAGACAAGGACGAAAAGAAAATTATTTACATCAATATTATTATTGTTAAATAGTAAGAGGAAGAAAGAAAAGAAAATTTATCGTTCTTATAGCACACGTTTTAAACAAACAAAATTTCAAATTTAGTACACAATTAGTGTTTAGTGTATAAATCAAGAAAAATTAAATATTTTACAATTTTATAGTCAGTCAACGAATGGCTAAAAAGGGGGTGTATCCCAGAACGACCATTCCCAAAATGACCACTTTCCATAGGTGAGCTAATTACGTAATGAATGAGTAATTACTTAGGACAAAAGGTACTTTGGTTAAGTGACAAAATATTGTTACGACGAATACCTACGCTAGAACATTCGCAAGTACCGGCCTACACGTATAACAATAGCTCCTATGCGGTAGGCATACCTACGCGTCGCAGCTAAGTACCTACATTCATTGTTTTGTTATCGAGATAAAAAGGATTCGCACGTCGGCAATTGATTCAGTTGTGAATATCTAAGTCATACGGAACTTTACGAAGAGCGAACCGATATCTACGAAGCGTTATAGTGCAGTATATGTGTTTATTGCTTTCTTTTGGTACTGTAGTGTATTTTGTATTGAATAAACTCATCATCGCGTAACTGGCATTTTTCATCGAGCCCCATCCTGACACGTAACAATATTATGCAAACTGTTAAACTTATTTCTTCTAAAATATTACAACATTGGTGTTTATAGAAAAATAAAACTGTTAAGCAATTGTCGATGTTGTGTGCGCGGACGCTCACGCACGTCACGATTTAAATCTCTGATTTGACGTCTTTATTCGACCGCAAAAAGTAATAATCTTGTTTTAATTATTAATCACTAGTGAAAATAGTTGCAAAATAAACTTTAAAGCGCACATAGTGTGTATAAATCCATGTGTCAGCAGTTATGAAATTTTTTAGAGAAAAATATTGAAGACTGCATTTTTTTTTTAATTGTAATTTGTGAAATAGTATAATTAATTTGATGGTTCGGATGGATGGATTTAATCCTATTATTAAATGGAATTAAAAACTTTTTCAAGTACCAAAGTTATTTTTCAAATCATAATAATATATGTTCTTTTTTAGTATATCTTGGACATTTCTGAATGACGGTGAAGGAAAACATCGTGAGGAAACCTGGACTTGCCAATTCGTCTTGAGCAAGTGTTGTAATTAATGCTTATGCCTTCTCTTTATGAGAAAAGGCCTTTGCCTGAAGTGGGACACTAAACAGGCAGGTATTATTATTTATTATTTAAAATTTTGTTTGTGATGTCAATATATTACTCTTTACTTTATAGGCGATATTTTTAAGCAGCAGTGGGGATACCATTGGCTTAAAAGATTATAATCGACATCTTTTATGGAATTATACCATAGGTTTTTGGAAACAGCCTATAAAGCAACAGTGCTGGAGATTGCGCGGCGTTACTAATATTATAGCAGGCCATCGCACTTGTTCAATACTAGCGGCCTTAAACCATGACAGCTAGGCAAGTGATTTGTAACGATTGAGTGAAGAATGTAAGAGTGTTTGTGCATTATATTTTGCGAATAATTTAATGTTATTGTCAATAACACACAAATTTTGTGCAATTATGCTTATATACACATTGGCAGGGATAGGCGGAATGAAAGATTTAAAGCATTACAATAGCCGAAGTTCAAAATCCACACAACAAACAAGTATGTCAATATATATGAGAGAGTGTCGAAAATGTTTGAATTGCTGAGATTCTGTTTGTAAAAAACGAATATCATATGACGCTTTGTACATCAGAGTGGAGTAAAGCGCTCCTGGATAATGTCCTGGTAGTAATTCCTAATTGAAGTAAGACGTTGCTCGCCATAGTACGTATGTATACCTATACCCAGGACGTAACGCGATGAGCTAGGTCATTAGTCATCTTTGTTAGTGAAGGATTCATAAAAAAGGTGTACGGGCACCGGAATGTATAAAGGTATGATGCCGAACTCCGTTGCACATAGCATGCCGCTGCAGCACCACGGGTCACCATGAATTCTATAGGCTTTTTTGCACTATCAATTTTTTCCAGGAACGGAATTTTACGCGACATGGATGTTAATCAAAGTACCAAAAAACCCGAATTGTGCACATGCGCTTTCAGAGATTACATTCCGAGCTCCGCGGCAATGCCGCGGCAGCAATGCAGTGAGAGCACTGCTGCGCGGCAATGTCGTCCTGCTGTCGCGACAGACCAGTCGTGACGCGATCTTCACATGGATAATACGTGAACATAGACAATTGGCAACAAATTGAGTTCGACATCATGTCAACTGAGTCAGTACACAACAGCGCAACACCACAAACCGAGCGACACTGCCTCCTTGCTCGGGGTCAGCGCGGCCAGCACTGTGGTGGCGACGACACTGCCGCGTGCTGCGGAGTTCATACCTTATAGGTCGCCTAGGTCGGTACAGACAGCAAGCGAGGCGAGATGGCGATGTGAAGTAGTTGTACTGTACTAGCTAATATAGAAGTCGTCGTAAAGTTTTTTTTGTCAACTAGTACACTTACAACCGCTCATTTGGTGCAAAAATTGTCGTGAACGCGTATTGTAGTAAGGTTTGTGCTGCTATGTCTAACACATTTACCAGTCCTCGATTCCGTGAGAATTTAAATGCATCATGATAATAAACATATTGACAAATACATCACAACTACGCAACCGCCTTAATCATACGCCATGACGTAATATTCAATTACTATATAGCTATCTACATTATGTACATAATCAGTGACGGATACGTAGTGAAAATTGTGACAGTTGTTCTCTCAAAGTAGATGAAAGATCAAAAGCCGCGTCCACACCAGGTGCGGCTTGCGAGATCGGTGTCATGAGGCAGAGTCGTAAAGTAACCCGAAAACACATAGGCGAGCCTCGCGAGGCAAACCATGTCATCAGAACGTAGAAGGCAACCACCGTCCATATCAAACGAACTGCACACTTTGAGGCACCTTTGAGTAAGTCCCGTTTTGACCCCGGCTCGACCTCGAGCTGTGCTCTGTCGACAGCGTGCTCTCAGGCGAGCCTGGGGCACGTGCACACTCACCGAGTATTCGGCTAGCGAAGATGTGCTCGGTGTGGAAGCAACTGAAGAAATACCCTTGTTAAAAATTAAACATTTCGTACAAATATTTACTTTTAAACTTTCGCGTTGCATGATATAAATTTATAATCATACGGGAATTAACGCGATCATGCATTAGGTATTTATGAAACGTCAAGCAAAATAAGGTATGTAAATACCTAATGCATGATCGCGTTAATTCCCGTATGATTATAAATTTATTTCGTACAAAGTCAAAAAGCCTACAAAAATTAAAAATTTAAAACGGTAAGCAGCTAACGGACCATCACGAATATTCGCACTTCCAATTTAGTCTAGATGATAATGAAACGCAGTGGACTATATTACATATGTATGTATGTAGTGTGAAACGCGGATTATCTAGGTACGGGCTCTAGAGGTAAGAGGAGAATGAAGATTTGGCCATTAAAACAAGCAAAACATGCAAGTTTGTATCATCGAACGACGGCACTCTTTTAACATCTAATATTATTCAATGTCAATAACAGCGGTGGAAGGAGTCCCACTTTGGATAGCATAATTACGTCTGGCAGTATTATTCCTATTAATTACGTTTTACAATGCAAGCGTCCTACCGTCAAATCTTAGTTCACTACATTCCTATACAAAAAGAAAATGGCGACGAAAACGTCTATTTACACAATCGATGGACGTCAGAGCAGAAGACGACTCGGCGTTCGCGAACTGTTATTACTAGTAGACGGTGTCGTCCCGGTACAGCAGGTAGCGCGGCAGGTCTCAGGAGGCGGGCGGCGCGGCGGCGGGCGCCAGCAGCGACTCGCGCGAGGCGCGCAGGTTGGGCAGCGAGCGGGCCGCGCGCGCCACGCGCCGCGCCTCCAGCGCCAGCAGCGAGCGGATGTCGGCCTCCAGCGGGTCCACGCTGATGTGGTACACGCCGCCCGCCTCGCGCGCCTCGCTGGCGGCGGGCGGCGCGAGGCGCGTGTCGGAGAAGCGCCGCGAGTCGTCGTGCGCGTCGACGCGCAGGCGCTCGTCGGCGAGCGCGGACAGGCGGCGGTGCGGGTTGCCGCGGTACGTCTCGAAGCCGCCGCTCTCGTCCTCCTCGTGGTAGGCGGCGGGCGGCGGCGGCGGCTCGATGTTCGCTATCACTTGGCCGCGGGCGCTTCGCTCGCGCCTCTTCACCCGCACCGGGGGCGAGCCGCCGCCGATGGGCATCTTCTCAGGTGCATTTTGTATTAACAGTATTCTGAAATTGCACAAATATTGTTAAATGTGGCAAACGTGAGAATTATCAATTTAAAAAAAAAAAAACAACCTCACATGTTGGTGAAAGTTAGGCTAATTAGGTAGGTACTTAAACATTATGTTCAATTTGCATAATATGATATGAGTAAAGCTTCGTTCTTCAGATCGCTTTCTTTATTCCAGACAAGTAACAGATATAATAATTCAATAATATAATTAACGATCGTTGCAAAGCAGTTGAGAAATTCGAAACGAATTGACTTGGAATGAAACAGTATCGCGAATTCATAATATATTATACCAAATTTTTCTAAGAAGTTAACAACTTGCATGTCCATAATATTACCTGTTGTGAGCTCTCCAACGATTACAGAGATGCAGATATTGACGACATTGTATATACATAAAAACCGCACCGCCTGTGAACCCCACTGCTACCACTACCAACTTCGTCCAAAACGGCCACGCTGAAATATATCGCTACAATTAGTAAACATTTAAATAGTCCATTCCAATTCCAATTTCGTACAATGTAAACAATCCGCCATATTGCCATTGTCTATGGTTTCATTAATTTACTAATGATGGGAACAAGGATGATAAAATAAAATTAATGACATCAATACATTGTTATATAGTCATTTTATGTTAGGTTTAAAAAAATATTTCTCATAATATGAACATACAAAGTTCACTTAAACTCCAATGGTGATGAGGTGGGCATACCGTTTGTGTCAAGTGCGGTATCAGCTTGGTCGGCCCGCAACCCAGGTGCAACTATCCCCATTGCAGTCCACGTTCAGCGGGCGTGGGATGACGAGGGAGCGAGGAGAATCCAGGGGAGATTCTTAGATGAGGCTTCGGGGGCTGATATGGCCATACTACGAGCTGTGTCGGAATCCGAATCGGGAGCGTGGCTGCACACACTGCCGTCACCTCACCTGGGCACCTTACTTGACGATGACTCTTTGCGGGTGGCGGTGGCCTTCCGCCTAGGCTGCAGAGTGTGTGAACCCCATGTATGCACCTGCGGTTTCATGGTGGAGGCCGATGGCCATCATGCTCTGAGTTCTCTGGTTTCCACGGCATCACGCACACACATAGTTCGTAGAGCCCTCGTATCGGCCAACGTCCTGTGCATGCTCGAGCCTCCAGGTCTGAGCAGATCTGACAGGAAGAGGCCGGACGGGCTGACTCTGGTATCTTAGAAAAATGGCAAGTGCCTTATTTGGGACGCTACATGTGTCAGCACCGTTGCCGTCAGCAACCTGAGTCGGATCGTCCGCTTCCCGTCAGCCGTTGCGGAAGATGCCTCTTTAAAAAGAAGCTTAAGTATTCGGCATTAGAACCTATATACAATTTTATACCCATAGCAGTAGAGACCATGGGCAGTTGGGGCACAGACTCAATAATGTGTGTGATGACTCCCGCTCCGGGTCGTTCCTGGTGCAAAGTGGCCATTGCCATACAGCGCGGGAACGCAGCAAGTGTTATGGGCACCTTTGGGCACCGGGAGCAACCAAAGGCGGGTTATTTGATTAAAATTAGATTTAAGCTATTTTGATGTTATTAATCATAAAATAGTTATATTTTGAAAATAAATGATTCCGATTAAAAAAAAAGACTTAAATGAGATACAAAATACTTAAAATTAACTTAGATAATATTTTGTCTGTGGGGAATCTTATTTTATTTTTTATAAATTCTCGTAGTTTATTTTTAAATTTACTGATAGTGTCGCACTCTTTCACTTATTTTGGCAAACTGTTATACATCTGTGCTACCTCGAACAATATCGTTTTCTTACCATAATTGGGGTAATTAACTCAAGTTTATCTTTGTTCTTTATTCTTACATTTTCAATAATATTACGTTTACTAATACTCTATTTGCGTAATCGATTAATTCTATTTAATTTGTTATTACTCCAAATATTTGTATTTATGTTAAATATGTTATTTCTATTTTATTGTAGCCATTGATTTATAAACATTAAGATAATGAAACAATCAATGTACCTAATCTAATAAATAAATGTAATTTAAGTAACCATATTGCTTACAATTATTTTACTATGAAAATAACGCAATCGAAATTTCCAATGTAATATTTGCATATAAATAGTTGCATATTTTTATGCAGCTTTCATGTAAGTGTTCTGAAAACATTTTTAAAATATAGCTTCGATTAAATGATAAAAAAGAATACCACGAAAATGTGACACTAACAGCCAGTTGCAGGAAAGGGCATTAATTACTAATGACATCATTAAAGTGTTAATGTTCCTTTAAACTGTTGCAAGATCAGACATTAACGAAAGATAGTTAATGATCCATTAACTTTAATTGACAATCTGTGAAAACATCCCCTTGCAAGGAATATCTGTTGCACGAAACGTCATTAGGGTCTAATGCGGCATTAGATTTGACATTTGGTTCTTTAAATTTTAATTGGTCGCCGGTGTGGCATTAGTGGTACACAATATGTATTTTTTTGAGGTTTATTTGTTAACTAACTTGTGTTTATTTGTTAATTAACTAACTGTTACTAGGGAATAAAGAACCGGTGCTCTTCTTGCGTCCCGGGATATTCGGGATTAGTTGTTGAAGGAACTTGTACTTTCGGGACTTTTGGGTATTTTTTCACCCACTGCTGGTATGATTATTTTAATAGGTCTTTCTAAAGACAAAATCAACGTACAACTTTATAAAATATTCTTCGCGGGCGAATGCTCAGTTGAATCGCGCGCACGTATTTTGATTTTTTATTACTTAAAGACATTAATGGTTTGCCGGTAGATAATTACTATTATTTTAATGAGGAAAGTATGTTTGTATGTGAATGTTGGTTTCTAAATAGTCAAACATCTGTGGTTTATCTGCGTAAACGCGGGACTTCTAATATCTCCAAAGAAAGTAGGTAATACAATATCACGCCATCGTAGAAGTCAGCTCACAGGTCCACCCCTAAACAGGCAACCGTCCATTTTCGGGACGATTGTCATCACAGAACAAGTACTAAAGCACGACACACATTTAAACAAATGAGGGTGAATGTGTTAAATATATACTTATCTTACTCGAACCTATTTTAATCTGTTCGGGACAGAATGAGCTAGCAAATAAGCCAAAAAAAATTGTTTATCAAAAATTTAATCTAAACAAGTTGACTTATGCTTGACAGCTATAGATGAGTTTCGTTTCGTTGCTTATCTACATATTTACATTTCGGTTAAATACTACAGTATCGACCAAATCCATTTTCGGACAATGTAAACAAACAGTTTTTTCAATATTTTTCTATCAAAATCTCCATATACGACGACACATGGGTTTATACACATTCTGTTCACTATATACTTCATTTTGCAACTATTTCTACTAATGATTAATAATCAAATCTAGTTTAACTTAATAAAATTACGAATTACTTTTTGCGGTCGAATAAAGACGTCAAAATGATTGACAGTTTTATTTTTTCTGTACTCTATATTGTCTTTGAAAACCAATGTTGTAATTTATCAGAAGAAATAAGTTTAACCAATACATAACATAGGTACATAATATTTTGTCATTTGCCCTCGCAAGTCTGAGTTCATTTGTTTTATTGTAATATAGTATAATAAAATCGTAACATACATACAAATTCCATTTAATCAATATTTAACAATTTTTTATCAGGCGGGAAAATATTCAAAAGTATCCCAGTATTCCATTTCAGTCCGTGGTCAAATGGTTGTAATTAGAGGTCAATGCTTAATTTAAATTACATTTATTTATACATTAGGTAAATTGTTTGTCTTATTATCTTATAGCTTATAAGTCAACGGTTACAATAAAATACAATACCATATTTAACATAAATACAAGTATTTGGAGTAATAAAAATAACAAATCAAATAGAATTAATCGATTACGCAAATAGAGTATTAGTAAACGTAATATTATTTAAAAATGTTAGAAAAAAAGAATGAGGAATTATTATTTAATTATGTATGATGAGTTGATGACATTAATTTTATTATTATCATCCTTTTCCCCATCACTAGTAAATTCATGAAACCATAGACAATGGCAATATGGAGGATTGTTTACATTGTCCGAAATTAGAATTGGAATGGACTGTAGACGAATTACAACATTTTTTAATATGTGTATACAAAATATTACACACAATAAAAAAATAATTAATTTTATGAGTTTCTTTATAGAATATTTAGTTATAATATTAGTATATTTTTAAAATATTTAAGAAATATTAAACGAAACTTGCAAATACGAAACGCACTCGATCATTCAGTCACTTCTCATTCATTGTTCATTTAAAGACGTCATTACTTAATTAATGATACTAGCACATTTAATGGATGTTCTTGCAACGGATTAAATTTAATGATGTCATCAGTTTTAATGTTCGATTAACTAATTCGTCATTAAATATGATATTCTTGCAACTGGGTGTAAGTTGCGCCGTAGCCACTCTTTTGTGTGAACGCTCTTAACTTTAGGTTGACACAGTTATCAAGTTAAAGTGTGTTACGCTATGGTGTTTCAGAGGCTCGCGATGGCATTAAATAACAGTCACGCAGATGCGGCAAGCGCACTGGTTACGATCAGGGCTTCGATGCCTGATTTCTAAGATACGTCGAAGATCGCCGTATCTCGACGACCCGGTCGCTACAGCAGCATCCGTCGCTGCTTGCTCAAGACCAGCTTAAAAACACTATTTAAACAAAAAAAAATTTGTTTAAAAGTCACTAAAATTTTATTCACTTTAGCATCTAAAATTCTAAAACTATAGGTTACCTTGTTGCATATGCTCAACAGGTAAAATTTAAAATATGACTGACTAAAGCTTACTACTCGTACCTACAATGGAAAAATAGTTGGTGCTTTAGAGCATTAAACTGTATAATTTTAGTAGGGCCCTACATTGTGATCAATTGACTTATGAACTTTTTATTAAGAATGAGATATATTATGTTATGTTAAGATTGTGTTTTAAATATTATGTAGACTTTGGACAAACACTATAGAATACGATATATCTAGATTCCTACATTCATTTCAAATTCATATAATTTTGTAAGAATACACATAATGGGTATATTATTATTACCGACGCCCTTAACGGGCAACCAATGTATGAGGACGGCGAACGACCGGGCATTGTGGCGAAAATTGGGAAAGATCCAGCAGTGGACGTCTTTTGGCTGAAATGATGGTGATGATATTGGCTTAAATCTCAGTTTAGTATCCGTTCATAAGCTTTAAACAATTACATCTCAGGGTTTGGGCAATGTTCCACACAAAACATATACCAAGGTGTCTACAATTTACAAACAAAAAAACCTGTAAGATAAGGACGGCAGTTTGACATTAGAGTTGCGTTTTATTCTTTGAGGACTGCATATACCCTTAAAACTGTATTATTTATCAAGATGGTGCAATCATCTCACCTGCCTGCTTTGGCAAAACATATTTTAGTAGATTTTAGATTCACCGCCAAAAATAATAAATAAATCCCATCTTTTTATTTTCTTGTCGTTTATTCTCATACTTTGATGTGATAATTGAAGTATTCCTGGTTATAAAAAGTAAGATGCCATAATTATAATCACTTATATCGGCGTAAAATATTCACATTACAATACAATAGGTAGAGCAACCAATTTACATTAAACAAGTTTGCATGAACAACAGTTAATGTGTGAATGTGTATATTTATTTATTCTTACCAATCATGCCTCGATTGACCTCCTCGACAGCACGTTCGATAAGTACGAACAGCGACCACATGACGCATAGAGCGGCAACGCAGTGAAACAGCACAGCACAGCATAGCCGCCTACGCTCTACGCCAGACATCTCTAACAATCGCCACTGGAAACAATAAAAGATATCACATGTATTATTATTTGTTCATTTATCAGGCAATGTTTACCACGGCTAGTGTATTGATAAATTTGTAGAATAAAATGACCTCGGACTTACACATTTGCTTTTCTGAGTAAACAAGATTCGTAGAATGGGATTTCAACAATATTTCTATTCTATGTACACAATAATAAATGGGTAAAAGAGGCTCGCATTAGGTGGATGGGTCAAGAGCCAGATCTAGAAAGCAGTGCTGCTCGATACGGCACGTATATTGTGAGGAGGTTCCTATCTCTGGAGCCCTTACCGCCGGTAGCTTGGTCCCTGTACTCGACACCGTTTAATAAAAATAAAGGAAATAACAATAGGTATTATGAGTACCTATTAATAAATAGATATGTAAACTATCAAATTACAATGTCACACGAAAGTTAAACTAAATAAATCTATACTATTTATATGTATAAAGCGGAAGAGTTTGTTTGTTCGAGTGCACTAATCTCCGGAACTATCAGTCTGATTCGAATAGGAGCGGAGCAGTAACCAATGATGTAACTTAACGCAGATGAAACCGCGCCTCGGTAGGCTAGTAATTTATTTAATGCTAGCTGTTATCCGCAGCTGCGCCCGTGTGAATGTCGATTATATATCTGTTTACATTGACGTTTATTAAACTTAATCCTCTATTTCAAACTCTTTAAGCCATTTTTCGTCGCAAAGATCCCCGAGATCTAATCTATCTCAATATTAAATTTCATCAAAATCGGTTCAGTAGTTTAGGCGTGAAAGCGTAACAGATAGGCAGACAGAGTTACTTTCGCATTCATAATATTAGTAAGATAGTATAGAAGTATGATAACATGCGGAATTGTGTATAACATGTGTATAACATGTATAAACATTTTTTAAGAGTCTAGCATGTCCCTTTGTTATTTAAGGGTAGGTGCCTATCTAATCTATGCTTATAAAGTTCTTCAGCACAGGCTTGTCCCTTGTGCAAATTCACCTCGGGACTCTTTTGCGATAAAGTCCAAAGGAGGCTGGGGCATCCAAAGAAATAAATTAGGATTTATTTCCGTGGGAGCATACCCCCGCCGCTCTACGATATACAGGGATAAGTTTAAGATACAAAGAAGAGAGCTAATTAAGTATATGATTGCCTAGTCTAGAGCAAAAGTGATCCTATTAGAAAGCAGCATTTTTGTTTTCTACTACTATTTTCATAGGTTAGCACCCAAAAACAATTTGATAGCATTTAGTTTACCTAGCTTCAACTCTGAAAACGACGTGACCTACTATTTATTATCTACTTACATGCTATGTGCCAAGCAGAATGTGATAGCTAGTATTTGTAATTAAATTATGTAAATTTATATCATGTTTATAACAGGTTTTTCAACAAAATAATGAACAACTTGTATAAACAACTATAAATACATATCTGGTTTAGTTATGTTCATAAATTATATTATACTAGCTGTTGCCCGCAGCTCTGCCTGCGTGAATGTCGGTTATATCGCATTATATAATTAAGTATATTATTAATTACTAAACATGAACATATCTTTGTTTATACATTGATGATTTTGCATACTAACTTTCATCCCCTATTTCAAGCCCTTTAAGCCATGTTTTCGCGGTAAAAGGTAAGGTAAGCTAAGGTTTCGTAGTAGCCTATATTGTTCCCCAAGGTCTCATCTATCTCTATTCAACAAGATTGGTTCAGAAGTTAAGGCGTAAAAGTGTACCAGACAGACAGACAGACATAGTTACTTTTACATTTATAATATTAGTATGGATTACTTACAGCTTTATTAAGTGAGTATTAGTCATACTGGCTAATATTTAATTAAGCTGTAGTTATGAATTGTATATACTTACAATAAAAACACATTTCACTTACCTCATTGAATGGTTTAATTTTAGTGTGCATTATAAAGTTAAATTTGCAGAGTTCACATGATCTTGTTTCTGAGGCTGTTAACCATTGTTGTAGGCAGCTCTGATGCACAAATTTTAAACTTCCTGCAACAAACAAATTCATAACAATAAAACAAATAAAATTTATTCTCTAAAATTTCAAATTTTTTTGCAACAGGAAAGAGTTACCTAACTATGCTTTCATCAATAGGCAAATCTAAATACTTATAGATAAAATTTATTCCAGGTTCAGTACTGTATAACAAATTAGTACTATTTAGACAAAACTACTGCTGGAATCAGCCACGGCCACAGCTGAAGGGTTAACAACAAATACTTATTGCAAATTAAAACACATTAAGTGCTAACATAATATATGCCTTACAACTACTGCATGTTATATACAATAAGTGCCTTTATTATAGTGTAATTGATTGTTTTCTGAATTAAATGGTACTTAGGTACTTTTTTTATCTACTCCATAGTAACAGTAAGTACCTAACATATATTTTCCACATACATAACTTGCATTGTCTCTGCTTATTCTATTAATAGGATAAGCAGAGACTATAAATTGTTTTTGACTGCAAATCAAACATAACTTCTATGTAAACAAAACACTAGGTTACAATTTTAAATTTTGTTGTCCTTTGCTGTAGGTATACTTACATGTTATAAGTTTATGGTACAAAAGTACACAATTTTGCAAGGTAATGTTATTAAGAGACCGCGTTAATGTCATCATGTAGCTTACTTTACTTAAAAGTGTTTAAATAACAAATTAGATGTCTTATGATGAATGTTTGACTAAATTGATTATGGTAGCCATGCAAAGAAAGGTACTACCTACTGGTAAAGTATATTTTGCAATACAGTAACCTGGAGTTCACATTTATAAATTTATAAATATGTTCACCTATGATAAAACATTTCTATAATAAGTAACCACATGTATACAATTTTATCAACAGGATAATGCAGTATAATATTATGTTGTAAACTAGCTTTAATAGTAAACATAGGACATAACAATGACTAAAAATTTTAATAATCACAGAAATTTATGTTAATTATGAATTATGATACATTATCTAAGAACAATAATATTAAAGAGAATTATGAAAAATATTTGTTTACTTAATAAGTATAAATTAATATTGACACTAATAATTATTACATTAAGTAATTACTTATTTTTGTATTAAAATCTCTAGCTAAATAACTTAAAGAGTTGTCAGTTTAAGTGAAATATATATAAATAAACATAAATTATTATAATTTTAAATTAGGTACTTACAATTAAATCTTACCGACTTACATAAAATGTTGTATCTAATTATCTAAGTAGATACAATAGAATTTAAAATAATATATAAATAATAATAATAATAATATCACAACAACTACACACAACGCCATCTAGACCCAAAGTAAGCATATTTATATAGCTAGTGTTATGGGTTCTAGAATACGAATATACTGGGTGGCGCAAAAGTAAAGACCCTATTTGGTTCAGCTATAACATTTTTTCTAAATTAGAAAACTAGATTTAGATTTTTTTAAATGTATATTTGTGCCATTAAATTTCGTACCATTAGGATTTAAAGATGATGTCTTTTAAATGGTGACCTCCAGAGTTGATACACATTTGAGCATACATATTATACATAGAAACACCCAGACCAATGCAAATAGTCATGTTCATGCACACAAATATTTGCACTGAGCGGGAATCGAACCCGCGACCTTTGTGTGGCAGTCCATACACACCGAACCACAGAGGCCGTCATATTTAATAAAGCAAATTTTGTTTGTTGAACATGCATTTTCTGGAACCAATAGTCTGATTTGAATACTGATAGCTCTTGAGCAAGGTTATAGTATGTATCTATGTAACATCACGCTACTGGCGACGAGAGCAGAGAAGTAACCAAAGACAAGCTTCGGGAATCATTACCACTATCTAGTAAATAACTGAATTAAAATAAAAATAAAATAATAAAAATACTTTTTGCAAAAACAAATTAACAAAAAGAATTGCATTACCAGCCATACATGCCTTACACTTTAAAGTCCATTCCAACTCCAATTTTGTACAATGTAAACAATCCGCATTATTGCCATTGTCTATGGTTTCATGAATTTACTAATGATGGGGACAAGGATAATAAAAATAATATTAATGACATCAATACATTGTTAAATAATTATTTTTCATCCTTTTTCTTACATTTTTAAATAATATTACGTTTACGAATACTCTATTTGCGTAATACATTAATTCTATTTAATTTATCACTCCAAATATTTGTATTTATGTTAAATATGGCATTGTATTTTATTGTAACCGTTTATTTATAAACATTAAGATAATAAGACAAACAATATAGTACCTAATCTAATAAATAAATGTAAGTTAAATTAAGCGTTGACCTCTAAATGCAACTATTTGACCACGGACTAAAATGGAATACTGACAGAGATATTTTTGAATATTTTCCCCGCCCGATGAAAATTTGTGAAATATGGACTAAATGGAATTTGTATGTATGTTACGATTTTATTATAGGTACTATATTACAATAAAACAAATGAACAGACCTGCGAGGGCAAACCCAAAATGAATGATGAATTACAAAATATTATGTACTATGGCGATGCTTGGCGGTAGACCACTTTGCAAACGAAATCGTTTGAACTAGCTTGCAAAAATAAACCCCGCCCGTATTTAGCCTCAGCCAATCAAAACATTTCTTATACGAGCGCTTGCGCCGGGAGAGAATATTGCTCAGTTGCAATTTGGTTTTTGCCAAAGTCAACGCGCGTTCATTTTTTTATTGTGTGCTCTACGACGAGTGACGACCATTGTTTTCTGTACGGACTCCAACTGATCCTGCTTGAAGTTTGACAGTGCTTGCTAAATGGACTTGAAACATGCCTACAATAGTGACAGACGAGAGGAACTAAACTTTGGTTTTACACGGCGAAACATATCACAGGAATTAGGTTAATTCCGGTAAGTAGAAATATTTTTTAGTCCAAGGATTTTATTTGTTATTTTATTTTTTAGATTAAACTAAAATTCATGTTTGCTCTTCTACTACTTCAATTTATATTTAAAATTCATTTCCCCTTACTTTACTAGAATTGTATGCAATCTCTGAAAACTATTAATTACATTACATATTATATGCACAAAATTGCATGGAGGTATTAGATTCAAACCAAAACATGAAAATAAATAGTACTTATTTTGTCTGAAGTCCAGGCAGACCGTGAAGTGCTATTAATTTGTGAATTGTGATTATATGACAGTATGATGGTGATGTTAATATGAATATTATGATTCAATTTATGAAATACTTACTCTCATAACATGTCATATCAAAGCATTATTAGATTATTAAATTAGTCAATCATTTATCTACTATGTCTACATGCCCTTCATTATCGTGTATTATTAATCCATACTAATATTATAATGCGGCGCTCTATCTGTTACACTTTCACGCCTAAGCCACTAAACCGATTTTGATGAAATTTGGTATAGAGATAGATTATACCTCGAGGAATAACATCTTTTATCGCGAAAAATTGCTTAAAGGGGTTGAATACTTGATGGAACGACGTGATTATATTGATAAGGCCAAAGGAGTTATAGCGAGCCGAAGAACAAACGAAAGCATTGGAAATTAAAAAAGGAAACAACTTGACGATTTTTGCTTTATTAATTTGCGCGTTGTAGTCAATACTAGTTGAAACTGCGAAAATCATTGTTGTGTGGAACACACTACTTTAAAAAAATGTTAACCATACCTGGCATTGGCTGGCCTGTTGGTCTAGTGGTTAGTGACCCTGACTGCTAAGCCGGAGGTCGTGGGTTCGATTCCCACCCAGGACAAACCTTTGTGTGATGAGCATGATTGTTTGTTCTGTGTCTGGGTGTAATTTATCTATAATATGTATGTATTTACAAAAAAAAAATGTATATAAGTAGTATATCAGTTGTTTAGTACCCATAACACAAGCAAATATAATTGCTTAATTTGGGACTAGATGGCGCTGTGTGAATGTGGTAGAATATTATTATTATTATTATTATTATTATTATTATTATACCTAATAATTTGTAACAAGAAAGTAACAGCATTGTTGGGGCATCATTACTAATGTCGCCATTCCGAATTTGCAGAAACATTTTAGAACAAGAGTCATAAATGTAGGAATTTGTAGGAACACAACAACGGCTCCCGTTCGCGTACCGTAATACTTAATTAACAAAGGAAATTTACAAACAATACCTACCATAAAGCACGTGCGTACTTCAAAACAAAAAAGCGTATAAAAAAGCTACTCTAAAACCTCTACAGTCCATTCCAACTCTAATTTCGGACAATGTAAACAATCCTCCACATTGCCATTGTCTATGGTTTCATGAATTTACTAGTGATGGGGAAAAGGATGATAAAAATAAAATTAATGTCAACTCATCATACATAATTAAATAATAATTTCTCATTCTTTTTTTCTAACATTTTTAAATAATATTACGTTTACTAATACTCTATTTGCGTAACCGATTAATTCTATTTGATTTGTTATTTTTATTACTCCAAATACTTGTATTTATGTTAAATATGGTATTGTATTTTATTGTAACCGTTGACTTATAAACTATAAGATAATAAGACAAACAATATACATACCTAATTAATTAATAAATAAATGTAATTTTAATTAAGCATTGACCTCTAATTACAACTATTTGACCACGGACTGAAATGGAATACTGGGATACTTTTGAATATTTTCCCGCCTGATAAAAATAGTGAAATATTGATTATATGGAATTTGTATGTATGTTACGATTTTATTATACTATATTACAATAAAACAGATGAACTCAGACTTGCGAGGGCAAATGACAAAATATTATGTACCTATGATATGTACTGGTTAAACTTATTTCTTCTGATAAATTACAACATTGGTTTTCAAAGACAATATAGAGTACAGAAAAAATAAAACTGTCAATCATTTTGACGTCTTAATTCGACCGCAAAAAGTAATTCGTAATTTTATTAAATAAACTAGATTTGATTATTAATCATTAGTAGAAATAGTTGCAAAATGAAGTATATAGTGAACAGAATGTGTATAAACCCATGTGTCATCGTACATGGAGTTTTTGATAGAAAAATATTGAAAAAACTGTTTGTTTACATTGTCCGAAAATGGATTACGTCGATACTGTAATGAACGCCGCTCGGGTGATGCCGAAATATTTTAGGTTTAGTTAAAGTTTAGGTATGTATATTAAGTTTGAACAAAAGGGCCATAAATATAGGCATTGGTTGAAACGCAACGACGGCTCCACTTTCCAAATTATATCTACCTAGGATTAGAAAAACATGTCGTTGACAAAGCCTCCTTTTGCCCTTTAAAATATACCTTTTTGGGTACATTGGAAAAATAAACAATACTTACCAAAAGTAATAGTAACTAATACCTAATTATAAAAATGTTTAAGTATATTTAATACTTTGTTTATAGAGAGCTACTGTGCACCGCTGGATGCAAAGGGATGCTGCTGAACCCTCTATTGCGGACCGACCTCGAGCTCATCCTCGCATTCTGACAGGAATGGAGCACCCATTCACCAGGATGTAGATGTCTTAACCTATCGATGTTGAAACAATTCGTTTTTGCGATAGTCGATGTAGTGGACTGTCAATGTAACGACCCATCGATGCAGCGTTTTCTATGTAGCGATAAATAATCGATCTAGTGACTTTCCTTATGTCGTAGGAGACGCAAAAAATCCTAAATTGTATTTTTATATTATTGTATTGATTTAATTGGAATTGTAATATTTAGAATTGAATTGTATTTCTACTTTGATAATAATAGATAGTACGTTATAGATTTGGGCTTGTAAGTGCTTAGGATAAATTCTGTTAGCATAAAGGTATTTACTAAATAAATAAATAAAGCTAACTCTAATAGTTTGATTATTTAGATTAGGTAGGTTAAATTTTACATTGATTTATTTACATTTGTTGATTTTATTAAGTTATTAACTGTTCCCCGCGTGGTGGCCGGGGAAGAATGGTCCCAACCCTCTCTGTCCGTGGGTGTCGTACAAGGCGACTAAGGACAAAAATTATGACAGTACAACAGTCTACCGAATAACGGCGGTTAAACCGTTACGAAAACGGGTGGTAGAAAATAAGCATAACACAGGACGGGCAGCAGCGTCCTGTGATAAAGCTACCACCACTGCGATCGCCAACCCGCCTGCCAAGCGTGGCGATTATGGTAATATCCCCCCAATGGAGCAACAAAAAAAGAAATGGCCCTTAGTCCCCGGTCATCCCGCTATTCCTGGCTACGGTAGCGGCCATGGTAACGGCGGGGTAAGGGGTGCGAAGAATCCCCGGGTGCGGCCAGGCTACCCAAACCGACGACCTTTGGCCCTGGCAACATACAACGTGCGCACACTGCGGAATGACGAGAAGATAGTTGAACTGGAGGAAGAATTGAGCAGGCTATGATGGGACATAGTGGGACTGTCAGAAGTCCGAAGACAGGGGGAGGACACGATAACCCTTAAGTCCGGTAACCTGCTCTATTTCCGGGAGGGCGACCAACTGTCCCAAGGTGGAGTCGGGTTTATCGTCCACAAGTCCCTCGTGAACAACGTGGTGAAAATCGAGAGTGTGTCGACGAGGGTAGCATACCTTATACTCAGAATCACCAAACGGTATTCGCTGAAGGTCATACAGGTTTATGCTCCCACTTCGACATACCCCGACGATGAGGTCGAGGCTATGTATGAGGACATTTCCAGAGTTATACATGCCTCTAGGACCCAATACACTGTTGTCATGGGGGACTTCAACGCGAAGCTGGGTAGACGAGGCGGTAACGAGTTGAGAGTGGGGCAGTTTGGATTTGGATCCAGAAATCCTCGGGGCCAAATGCTGGCTGACTTCATGGAGAGGGAGGGCCTCTTTATGATGAACTCCTTCTTCAAGAAGCGCGATAGCCGCAAATGGACCTGGATTAGTCCTGATGGTGTCACAAAAAATGAGATTGACTTCATCATGTCGACTAGGCGGCAAATATTTAATAATGTCTCAGTGATTAATGCGGTGAAAACCGGAAGCGATCACCGGATGGTACGAGGCACATTAATATCATTAAAAAGACACACATTATGTACCTACCTACTAGTAAGTAAAATTATTTTATAGTTTTACCTTTCATTTATTGAAGACATTAAATCAATTGTAAAGATAAATGCAAATAAAATATTTTTTTATTTATTATACTCATCAATTATGAATAACTTTTATAAATTCTACAATAAACCATTTACATACAAAAAATACCTATAATGTAAATTTATTAGTAAGACATAATAACCTCTTTCTATATTGTTTTCATATTGTTAAAATAATTCTGACATCCATGTATTCGGACATAGAATAAAAATTACTTTATCGATAACGATTTATTTTGGCACAATTATGTGGTACAACACTATGGGGCGGTGCAATATGATTGACATTGATGCATTAACCAATCACTGCCGCGATAATTTCTTCGTCCCCCGACCCGCAGTGGTGAGTCCGCGTGTGTACTAGAAATCATATCATCGTCACTCAAGTGGTTATATACTCATTGGGCAAGAGCTATAAATGTTTGTTCATTGGTTGTTAGCGAACGAAAAATATAATATTTGTATTTGTTAAATTTGAAAGTAATAAAATATAGACCTGAAAATTTTTATGTTTGTTTTTCATCCACGCAAATACTCTCAATACATTAGTATACTTTTTATCGACAACCAGGCGGGAAAAGCCGCGAAGATGCTAGTAATCACTAGAATAAAACTTTTATTGGCTATTTTAGACGAAAATTGTTTTATTTTTTAACATCTTTATCTTTATTTATAAATAAGTAGGAATAAATAGATTTTTAACTAGAAGTAAGTTGTATGAACTAGGGGGTAATATTTTCTATCAAAATGATTTGATGCAATAAATAATAATAGTAACTAAGTTTATTTGTTATGCTATCATGGCTAAATCACTGAAACAATTACCTATGTAGAATGAAATAAGATACAGATTAATTATATCATTTTGATCCTGGAGAACTGGGAACATAGATAAATTTTTACCAACTTAGTTGGTTTATAAAATCGATTAAAGAGAGCGATACAAAGTAGATGTAAAAAACAAAATCTAATGAATCTTTTTGCAAATATTATAGAGGTAGGTAGATAACTATCAACCTCTAAATCTCTAAAAAACAGAGCATATGATTGTTAAGCATTTATTTATTATTTCAAATTTCTCGCAGTCAAAGCAATGACATTATTATATTTCATTTAGAGTCGACGCTACGCCTTCGTTATATTCACGTGGAATCATGCTAACAACGAAAATATGCATAAATAGAAACGATTACACTTAGCTATGGTTATGTGTTGTTGTAAGTGAGAAGAGTGCGATATCACTGCTCTACTCTAGGGCGGAGCTTGCTGAGCCCATGCGCAACGCGTGCAAGCGATTCACGACCGATGACTGATGAGTGATAAACCGGACCTTTTGCCGATAGTACCTATGATATGTTAAACTTATTTCTTCTAATAAATTACAACATTGGTTTTCAAAGACAATAGAGAGTACAGAAAAAATAAAACTGTTAATCAATTTGACGTCTTTATTCGACTGCAAAAAGTAATTCGTAATTTTATTAAATAATCTAGATTTGGTTATTAACCATTAGTAAAAATAGTTGAAAAATGAAGTATATGGTGAACAGAATGTGTATAAATTCATGTGTCATCGGTTATAGTTTTTGATAGAAAAAATTGAAAAGACTGTTTGTTTACATTGCCCGAAAATGGATTTGGACAAGACTATAATATATGTTTAACATTGTTAGGTGTGTGCATTTGGATGTGTGTTCAAGGACATCTTGAAGAATGTTTCATTAGTATGTGTCATGAGTTCATGACATGTAACATCCTTGTGATAAGTACATACCTAAATAAATTCATTGTATAAACATACCTATAGATAATAGCAATAAAGTAAAGTATTTTGTTGTACAAACATGTATTATAAATAGGTCACAGGTAGTAATAAAACCTTATTTAAGATACAAAACATTTTCTAATACTACATACATAGTTGTAGATATATGTATCCTGATTTGTTTAGGTACCTATTCACTTTAAACAATGTAGTCTAAAAAGTAATGAGAAAATAATTGTAAGCC
The DNA here is from genome assembly GCA_963082885.1 of Parascotia fuliginaria. Classification (NCBI taxonomy): domain Eukaryota; kingdom Metazoa; phylum Arthropoda; class Insecta; order Lepidoptera; family Erebidae; genus Parascotia; species Parascotia fuliginaria. The sequence continues at coordinate 13,309,963 of OY720176.1, read as the reverse complement.
AAGTCTGCACCAAAGTAATGCAAACATGAAATAAAATGCAGTTTTTAATATCATAACATGTAGCAAGTAAATGAAATGACAATAATCTTACATACCAATCAAACTTGGGTTCGGTTCCCACTCAGTGCAAATAATTGCATGCATTAACATGTCTATTTGCATTCATCTGGGTGTTTCTATATTTAAAATACTGACTTTCCTCAGCGTGGTTCCACCCGCACGTAAAATATGGTTTGTAGTATCCCTCGGGAACCAGACTCATTTTCGTGATATAGCCTATGTCCGTCTTTGGCACCAAATCTATCTACATACCAATTTTCATCGAAATCGGTTCAGCCGTTTAGGCATTGAGTGGTAACAAATACGCACGCACATACACACATACAAACTTTCGCATTTATAATAGGGTCATTTCGCCAGTTCACCGACCACTACCAATTTGCGACCATTTCTTCATTTTCCTTACGTAGTAGAATTAGTAACGCATCTCAGTTTCAAATTTTAGCGCCAATTTTTTATTCTGACGTTGCCCGATGCGCGAGTGGCGTCCATTACTAATTGCTATTTCTAAACTGACGTCAGTCACGATTCGAAAATTCACAGTGCAGACGTTTGTTAAATTTTACAAAAAAAATAGTGCGAGTTAACACTTTAAAAGGTGAGTTCCAGCTTATTTACTTACTATTTATTAATGCCACTAATTATGGATTTTGCGTGTGAGTGTGTTTAACAAATATTTAAGTAAAATAATACAATTATTTTATTTTTCACGCTTTAATTAGCTGGTCGGCAAAATGGTTTACAGTTTTTGGCATAACCTAAAAGCCGGCCATGTGGTCGCAATTTAGTTTATTTTCGGTAATAAATAATGAGGATTTATGGTTTATATGTAAGGCTGACAATATTTATTGCATGTTATTCTGGTAAAACATTCAGATTAGAAACTTGTATCTAAATTCCGGCCCCCAGAATTGTTGATATTACTAAAAATACAGCTATATAAAATCCTTATGTTGGAAGCGGCCGGAAACTAGATGATTCGCTACCTAATTCACGACCACTTATTAAATAAGACGGCCGGAATTTAGATGTTTGGTATCCAATTGGCGGCCACTAACTACAACAGGCCGCAAACTGGATTTAATAATCGAAAATGCGACCACTTATTTAAGACTACCAAAAACTAGCTTTTTCTAACCCAGTAAGTAAGCTATCGCTGTTAGGGCATCACTACATAAGTAAATTTTAATTAAACTCTTATCATGGAATCGGTTTCTATCATATTCTCAAAGAGCTAAAAGATTTTCAACGCTAGCTTGTTTTGCTTGCTTGGTGAAAGGGCGCTTTTTGTTTCAGATGCCACCAAAAAGAATAATTAACCAAAAAAATATTAAACAAAAAAAGAAAACTAAAACAAGAACCAATATGGAGTATTCTGAGGAGGCCTTAATAAATGCTCTAAAAGATATAAGAGACGGCAAAAGAATTAGAGAAACATGCCGTTTCTACGGGATTCCGAGAACTACTGTACAGGATAGACTTAGCGGAAGAACAGCAGAAAAACCAAGAAAAGTGGGACCTGATCCAATTCTTGGGTTCAGTGGAGAAGAAAAAATCGTGAAGTGGATCATACAGTCTGCAAAATGTGGCATTCCTATAAAAAAAGACGATCTAATAGACACAGTCGCAGCTATTGCTAAAGACTTAAAGAAGGAGCACTGCTTTGCTGAAGGTAGGCCAGGTCAAAAATGGTACCAAGGCTTTCTTAAACGACATCCGCAGATAAGTATACGGGAACCAGAATCAATAAATAAAGCTAGAGAAGCTGTAAAAGAAGCTAACATTAGAAAATGGTTTTCTGATTTGGAGGCATTTTTGACAGAGAGAGGATTTATTGACATTATGAGCGACTCGGAGCGTATCCTAAATGGAGATGAGACTGGAGTATCTTTATGTCCAAAAACTGGAAAAGTTTTGGCTCCAAAAGGATTCAAAAACTTATATGTAGTGAAAAAAGGAAACGAGAAAGAAACGATTACCGTGTTGATTATGATGACAGCTTCAGGTTTAATTTGTCCTCCATTGGTAGTATATCCATACGTACGACCACCAAAGGCAGTCGTCGAAGGCACTCCTTCTGAATGGGTGATTGGAAAGAGCGAAACCGGATGGATGAGAAGTGACGTTTTTTACGAGTACATTGCTAACGATTTCAATAAATGGTTGATAGAAAAAAATATAAAGAAACCAGTCATCCTGTTCGTGGACGGACATAAATCACATATGTCTATGCCTTTAAGTAAATTTTGTGAAGAGAATGGCATCATTTTGTATGCGCTGCCACCAAATACAACTCACATACTTCAACCTGCAGATGTGAGCGTGTTTCGACCTCTCAAGCAACAATGGAAGACAACAGTAAGAAATTGGCAGTGCAAACCAGAAAATATTAATAAAACCATCACTAAAACTAACTTCTGCAGTGTATTTAAAGAAACTCTAGACGTGGACATGGCGGAAACCATTAGAAACGGTTTCCGTAAATGCGGATTATACCCATTTAACGTGGAAGCGGTCGATTTTACAAAATGTGTACGGGATGTCCAAATTCAAACTGCTCTTCAATCTAAAAAGCTTGAACGAAATATAACTGACAGGCATTATCAAATAGCAAAAGATGTTATTTTATCAATAAGCAACAATCTTGCGAAGCGAGGAATAGACGCCAAGATTATTGATTGTGAAATAGAAAAGGCGAGAACAACTCATAAGCGCCCATCTAAATCCAAAACGCCCCGAAACTCTTCTTCCAAAACGCCTCGCAGCTCTTTATCTAAAACACCTCGCTATTCCTCATCTGAGACGCCTCGCAATTCTTTAACTGAAACGTCCATAGACCAAATAAAAATACCTTCCAATACACCAAATATTAATTTACTTCACAATCGTATTATTGAAGTGGTTGACAGTTCTGTGCCGGATATTGGGTCGATAGTTTCATTGGATGATATATCGATTATACGTCTTGATGGAACTTATTCGGACATGAATTTAGAGGTGTTCTCAGGGGACATTTCAGAAATGGAGAATAATTTAAATATAACAGTTGCTGCTGACATCCATTGTACACCTACGCTTTCAGCCAAAATACCTACATCCATAGTTTCTTCCGAAATGGAAAGCAATTCATCCCACACTCCAGAAGCCTCTTCATCTGTGTCTGCGAACATTCTTTCTAGTCGTGAGCGTTCGATTAAAAGACCTGAGTGTTCCTCAAAAGAAATAAAATGCTCTGTCCCGGAAGTAAATCCATCATATAATGATTTGCGAATGCTTCAAAGAGATTTGGACGAAATAACCATTTTAGATGATATTCAGTTTAATAGTATAAATCTACAAACATCGGAAATTTCAGAGTCTGCCAATGAGGATGAAAACCAATCACATATTTTAAATTTGTCACCTATAAACCTGCCACCTCTCAACACCATTTCCGAAGATCAGATATCCAGAGATGCTGCAACAGTTTGTAGTAATTCACCAGCTTTGATTATTGATCCTGTGATTGAAGACACTGTTACTAAAGATTTGGAAGAAATAAAATCACAGCCCTTGCCCTCAACGTTTGCAGACAAAGTAAATATACAAACTGATATTGATCTATTTGATAAACATTTAAAATACCCTGTACTACAACCAAAAGAAATAAACAAAAAACGGACTTCCAGCTATACTCCTAGTGCTATATCATCTAAAATTTGGAGAGAGTACCATGAAAAGAAAGATCAAGCGAAACTAGATAAAGAAAATAATATAAAGAAAAGAAAAATGGAGAGAGAAGCAAAGAAAGCTGAGCAAGTAATGAAAAAGAGGAAAGTGGAAAGAAAAAAGAAGAAGCCAAAAACAGAAATGCGAAATAAAATAAAATGCGGTGCCTGTCAAGAAGAACTTATTAGCGATACTGAAGATAATGCTGACAAAAATATAGGATGCGATGATTGCATTAGATGGTATCATTTGAAATGCACAAAATTTAACGGATTATCTTATAATATTGTTGCTCAATCTGATTATAAATGTGAATTTTGTGAGAGTGCAGATGAAGCAAGGCAAACTGTTTTGAAAGAACTTCAATAATAATTCAGATGATTATTTGTTTAAAATAATAAAGATTTATAAAACCTAAGAAAGTAAAATTGTATTTATTTAGTTTTTTTCGTAGCTACTGACTGCTACAACATTTGTTAAGTTCAAAATGTTTCTTGATATACTGTTCTTATTAATAAATAATTATTAATTAAAACCTCTTTTTAATGTTTTCCAAATCCAAAAGTAATAGGTACTTTATTAACAGGCACTAAAGTTTATTTTTCCATATCAATTATGACGGCCGTAAATTGGCTAGCTAGTGGCCGTTAATGAGATGAATTGGCCGGAAATTGGCAATATTGACTCATTTTTGGTTTTATACTTGTAAATATTAATTATAATCCTTTAACATATAGAAAGTGAGGAATAATCAAACTTGAATATATTTTTAACTGGCCAAAAATAAAAAACAATATAATGCATTAAAGTGAAAGAAGATATCAAGTCATGAACTAAAGAGTTGCGTTAACTGGTCGCAAAGTGGCGAAGTGACCCTATTAATAGGATGTACCTACATATTTACAAAAAAAAGGATTTAATATGTAAATCCACATTCTAGAACCAATAACACAAGCTATTAAATATGCTTACTTTGGGTCTAGATGGCGTTGTGTGTAGTTGTTGTGATATTATAAAAGAAAAGTAAAGTAAAGTTATAATACCAACAATGCCACAACTCCTATTGACCACAGTACAAGTAATAAATTAATAATATATTAATTTGACAAATAATGTATGATTATGAAAGTAATCATAATTTTTGTATGTGTGTATGTAAATAAACCTTTTTTTCACTTCAGATAACGTAGTAGAACAATATTATTTTTATTTTTACTAAACACTTATAAAGTACTTGATGTAAAGAGCAATAATATTATTAATGATTTACCAAAAATGTTGTGTCACAAAACATTGCTCTATCAGAAAACAGCTGTGTGCTTCGTGTTGTAAATACAATAGAATCGCTAGATTCAAAATATATGCGTAAAAACAAAGTACCTTTAATAAGTATCAAAATTTTGACCAACCTGAACAATAGCATGGTGCCAGCAATGGGTTGTGTGGTTCGCTCTCGCAATGGCAAATACGGCAAATATCTCCGCTTGAGTTGCTACATGACGTCCGGCTGCTTCCAGACCCCGTCCGCATCACATCTCTACCACATCCTCCACCCCATTCCCAACTCTCAATATCAGAAGAGTTTTTTACATTAATTTGCTGAACAGGCATTGTGATTTATTTCAATTTTAGTGCTCAATTCAGCTTAATCGAGCATACATAACATTCACTAATTTTCTTTTCGATCACATTGAACATCGACAAAGCAAATATCTAAAACATGTCACTTCACATTGTTTCTGCTTGTGTTACGTACAATATTCTTATTATTTACGCAATATACGATGATTTGATTACTGACACATAAACACCACAAAACGCTGCAAACAAATCAGGAGAAGAAGAAATAAAATTTATAAATTAAAATATTTTGAAGCCAAAGTTAAATTATCGCATCGGTCACAGAAGGTAAAGGCCACAGACTAAGTAGAGTGGTAAATAGCGATGTGTAACTCATGAGGGAATTGAAAAAAAGATGTACATCTTTCAAAAAGATTTACTGATTCACTAAATCACCCTTGTTTAAAATACATCTTTAAATCTTTTGATTTAGTTTTACTTTTACTATTTGAAGGATGTGAAGGATGTAGATTGAGACGACTGTATCAGAGTTATATTGAACAAAAATATAGAGAGAATGATTAGAATAGTTGCGCACGCATGTACTGATTCCTTTAGCCGCGCATAGAAAACTATTTCTTATGCCTTTATTACTAAGTGCATAATCAAATGAAATAAAATTCGTTATTATTTTATTAAATTGTTACTTTTTCAATGAGTGGAACATAATTCTAAGCTACTAATATTGCTTGCATTACGTTGGTTATTTTGATGTGCAATTTTTAAAAAGTATATATTTTACCGAATAGTGGAATAAGTGGACATCAATATTAGTTATCTAGTTATTTAAATTTTCAGACTTATTTTTAAATACAGGCAGTACAAAAAAAGAAAATTATCTCCATAGCAACGCAATCCAAACTATTAAAAGAAATGAAACAAACTAAATATGCTGTATCTACCTAACCTACTTAGACGATACGATATCATACCAACCGTATCAGTAAAATAATTTTTAGATTTTCGTTCAAATACATCATCAGAGACCAAATTGTAATTCAAAGATGTAAAAGAGTTAATAAAGATTTAAAAGAGGGATTTAAATCTTCAAAAGTAAAGGCTGTATAAATCACAAATCTGTTAGATGATTTAGTTTGCGCATGGCTAGTGGTAAATACCTTGTTCTTGTTCTGTGCTTGTTTAGCTTAGAGTTTAGTTTACTAAAGCTGAGCAGTGGTCTCCCTCAAACGTCAAAATGTAAAATCGGTAGAGCTGCCTACAAATATCGGTAGAATTGCATTCAAAATCGGTATATGAACAAAAAAAAATAATATTCTAAGAAATATCTACGTTTATTTTATAATGTACACGAAATATACTGCAATTCAATACAATATTAATACGATATCTGAACTAAACTTACATTAGTGTATTTATAAAGATATAAAATATAAACCATGTTAAATCTATTTTTTGCTATCCTTAGGATCATACCAGTATTCCTTGGCCAAAACCGCACGCAGTCATCTTTGAAGTAACTGATAGATTCAGTGGACAGCCTATTTCGCTGTTTTGTTTTCATAAGATTAATATGCGAGAATTAGTATAAGCTCAACATTAGCTGAGGAATGGGGCAGTGATTATATGGTAAAGACAAAAGTAGACAAAAACGGAAACATTTGACTATCATCGCCACATTTAAGTAAGCTAACATTATCTCAAAATAGTTCTATGTCATCAGGAAATCTTTCTTTGTATTCTCGGAAATCGTGTAAAAATCTTTATATTTTAGTATTTCGGTAGAAGAGGCCCCATATCGGTAGAAATATCGAAAAATCGGTAGGTTCGAGAACACTGGAGCTGAGAAGTATCAGTGATGTTCATAGATTATACACTAAAAACTAAACTAACTAAAAACTATTGTATGTCATCACTATCAGCATAGATATGCAACGGTATATCGAAAAACAGTTAAATATCGATATTTATCGATATCAACTATCCGCCGATATCGATATATCAATATCCACCATACGCGCCGTTATTGATATATTATACCGAAAACACTAGATACCAATGACATTTTAATAGTAGTAGATCCACGCTGGTATCAGCATGAATGGGTCGGATCGACCGGGGAAGTACTACCCTTGTAGCGGCTCAACTGATGCAATGATGGCAATCCTCGCAGCATGTGTGGGACCAGCTGAGTATCCGCGGAGTCATTGTGTGGGTGGTGTGGGTCGACCTGCCGGCCAGGGAGACCGGTAGAAACGGTGGTACCGCTGGCCACCCGCGGCATAGTACAGGGGTCCAACTAGGCTTAACCACCTTAGGAGGCTGCCCTACCAGGTCGCGCATAATCCCGGAGTGGATAGCCTTGCTGCGAGGGCAATCATATTTTCCACGTCCATCCCTTCACCCTCCAACATGGTAGCACGCAAAAAAGCAGCAGGTCAAACAGCGGCATCTTTCTCCCCCACCAACCCGCTATTCGAGGTGGAGTTCACTAACATCCGTGGTCTCCATTCAAACCTCAACGCCGTCCACCAACACCTCGTGACGGCATGGCCGGCTTTGCTTTTCCTAACGGAGACACAAATACGCCGCCCTGATGACACGGCATACCTGCACTACCCCAGCTACGTGCTCGAGAAGCGCTTTCGCACTAAGGCCGGAGTATGCCCATTCGTCAGGGCGGATGTTTGCGTTCGCCGTCTGCGCTGTCTGAGGACCTATCCTACACCATCCTTTGGCTTCACGTTGATCTTGGTTCTGAGCCAGGTCTACGCGTGCCTTTACCATTCCCACTCCGCAAATTTGGAGATAACTCGACTCTTTGACCATCTGAGTCAGGTGGCAAACATAGCGCAGGAGCGGTTTCCGAACGCGGAACTGGTGTTTCTGGACGATTTTAACCGCTCACCACGAGACGCATGACCTGACGCAACTGGTAATCCATACTACCAGGATACCAGATATTCCAGGTCAAGCGCCCTCTTTGCTAGACCTACTTCTGACAAGTCACCCAGACCAATACAGCGTTTCGGTCCACGCACCACTGGGTAATTCCGACCACTGTTTGGTCTGCGCCTCAGTGCCCCTTGTTGCTCCCCCACGACGTGTGGAGGTAAAACGACGACTATGGCACTACTCGTCAGCAAACTGGGAGGATATGCGGGATTACTTTGCTTCCGTCCCATAGGAATCACGCTGCTTTAAAGACAGGGATACGTAGCAAATTGCTACTGCTGTCACTAGTGAAATCTTGTTAGTTATGGAATATTACATTCCATCCTTAGATGTCACCAGTGCCGGCAAAACGCCTGGTTCAATCGTGAGTGCGCCGATACTGTTAAACAGAAAGAATCGGCGTACTGCGCTTGGATCAGGGCTCGAGCACGGCGCGACCCTAGCTTGGATCGCCTAAAAGCAGCGTACAACAAAGCCATTAGGGAATGCAAGCGGGCTAAGTTTTCAACAGATCAGAAGCGAGATAAATCTATAGTTCTCAACAAAATATTGTTTTTAAGAACTCACTTCTGCCACCGAGCAAGATGGACATAAATAGCTGCTAGCCACAGAAAAGCGAACCTGCATATTTATATGATAGAGAAGTTTATATTTAAATTTAATTTTTAATCTACTCTTAGAAGTTTATTGTCTTGATATTTTGCGTTGAAATGTGTTGTTTTGAACAATAAATTCAAAATAGATGGTCCATCTTTTGTTTTCACGGAAGATGGTTGTCATTTAATTTCATCCTTAATTTTTTTATTTTATCATTGTATTATACCATTAGGTACCTAAAATGCTCAAATGTTAAACTGTATAGTTAATGATGTAATAATGAATGTATATCAACTAACTACACTATTAGAAGATTTACAAAAATGAATTTGTTTCTGTAATATGAAACTGACAGCCATCCTGTAGCGAGATGGGCAGATGATATCCCAGCCGTCACAGGTCGAACATGGATGAACCTGCCACAAGAGTCACGAGCGTGGAGCTTGGCACTAACGAAAAGAAGCCTAGATCTATCAGTGGGTAGATATGGGTTGTGGACACTTGTGGATGATGATGATGATGAACGATACATTCTAATGTTTTAGAGTTTGCTAGCTAAGTATAACATTTTAATAGTAAAAAGCTAAAATGTATCTCTGTACATTTTCTATCATTCATTAGTTACACTCACTTACTAGTTACCACCAGACATGATAAAGTGACCTGAAGGTCTACTTCTGTAACTGTTACTTGAACAATTAATTAGAACTTCAAGTCACTCTATTGCCCGAAAGACATTTGCGCGAATGAATACTTGTGCGAAAGACTTTGGCGCGAATGAACATTTGCGCGAAAGACACTTGCAAGAAAATCTTTTGCGCGAAACTTTAGCTGTTTTTGAACCAATTTCTTCCAAAATCGACATCTGAAGGTCCAAGCGATGACCAAACAAGAAACTTATGTTCAATTTAATTAAAGCAACCGCTATTTTGAACTTTGCTGTTTTTGAACAGTTTGTTTTTAAAATCGATATCTGAGTGACCCAGCGATGACCAAAGACGAATCTTTAGTCAAATTTGCAGCCGCCATTTTAATTTTTGCTTTTATTTAACCGATTGCGTTAAAAATTGATATCTATGTGTGTCAGCGTTAACCGAACACAAATTTTAAGTCAAATATAATAGAAGCAGCCGCCATTTTGAACTTTGCTATTTTTGAACCGATTTCTTTTAAAATCGATATTTATGTGTCCCAGCGATGACCAAACACGAATATTTAGTAAAATTTTATAAAAGCAGCTACCATATAAAATTTTGCTTTTATTGAACCAATTGCTTTCAAAATCGATATCTGAGTGTCCGAGCGTTGACCGAACACGAATCTTAAGCGTCCGGTCCAGCCATTTCAGAGATTAGCCGGAACAAACAGACAGAAAGACAAAAATTTAAAAAATATAATTTGGTGTATGTACCGTATATATATATTCATATACATGTAGTAAAAAAAGGTTATTTCAATACTACAAACAGACACTTTAATTTTATTATATCTATAGATACATGTAGTAAAAGACGGTTATTTCAATATTACAAACTGACACTCCAATTTTATTATATGTATAGATACCATAATCAATACTATCGAAAAATAAACAACTATCGATACTATCTATATATTATATTAATAATATCATATTTCGTGCTAACGCTAGTATCGATACTATCGATAGCTCTATCAATATTCTCGCACTATCGATAGCTCTATCGATATTCTCGCACTATCGATAGTCTATCGATAGTTGCCTATCGATCGGTATCACTACTTTACAGTTTACAGTCTGTGGTTGGCTTGTTCTCCGTTCTCTTCTCTAGTTCTCTGCGTCTGTGGTAACAAACGGCGCCGCACTGCGAGCTTTGCCGTACTTTTGTAAAAATAAAAAAATTATCATGGGGGATTCAGATATTAAAGCCGTGACTATTTCTTTAGTCCACCAATTTTTGCTAAATGTTGACAAACCACTGGGTCAAAAGTTTTTGGAGATAACCAAAGCGGTGAGTGCCTCTAACCATATTCCAAAACCACGTGTGGCCGGTCACTACACGTGTTTAAAATATTTTATGTGGTGATTGCCAATTTGGTTGTTTTACGTTAAAAAAGATATTAAACCATAAAACTTACTAAACTATTAAGCCGCATAATTATTTTAAAATCACTTTTTAATGTATATTATACTCATCGTCACTCATTTTTGTATCCCTTTTACAATAGTTTTACTTGAATCAAGTCTTTAATTGTTCTTTGTTCTATAAATGTCTATTACTCATTTTAGAAACCTCGTGTTAGAGGACTCCCAACACTCACAGATATCGTTCGAGAGCATGTTAAACAAAAGGAACCTCAAAAACCTGCAGCAGCAGAAAGGTAAATAAATTATCTATTTTGTAAATATCTGTTTGCAGAAGCCAGAACATAATTAACCTTTTTTCGTCTGTATGTTTTAGTTGAAAAAGGCGTAACCATCTAATCAAAGTGATAATATTTTAATATTACACTGACGTAAGATTCTGCCAATAGTCTAAGTTAACCACAATGTAATGAACATTTGTAACAAGCTATTTTATATTGCAGTTCAGATGATGATTCTAGTGAAGAGGAAACCCAACCTAAAACACCTGTTGTTGCACAAGTTAATGGCAAAGGGCCTGCTTCTAAGAAAGCACAAGACTCATCTGACTCTGATAGTTCTGAAGACAAAAAACCAGCTGTAAGATTTTTAATTATTTAATTACATTTTCATTCTACTTTAATTTTAATGATGAGAAACTAATATTGAATCTCTGTGATATTATAACTAAAACATTCGTCACTACCTCTGAACTAAATTTGTCATAATTATTTTCATGAAGATTATTTGAATACTTTATAACAAACAGAAACAATTTCAGGCTAAACCAAAATCTGCGGTAACTCCAGCTAAGAAAGCAGAATCTTCAGATGATAGTGATAGCAGTGACGACAATGCCACATCAAAACCAAAGAAACAGCCTGTTAAACCAACTATTGCTGCTCCAAAAGTTGTCAAAAAACAAGAATCGTCCTCAGAAGATAGCAGTGATGAAGATGAAAAAATTGTTGTGAAGAAACAACCAGTCCCAGTAACAAAACCCATCCTTACAAAGAAAGCTGAGTCTTCTGATGATAGTGATAGTAGTGAGGAAGAAAAGCCCAAAGTACAACAAAAATCTCAAAATAAACCAGCACCACCAAAAACTGCAGCTAAAAAAGCTAAATCTTCATCTGATAGTGACGATAATAGTGACAATGAAAAAGCTAAGAAACCAGCTATCAAGCTGGCTACTCCTAAAGTTGCTCCTAAACCTGTTAAGAAACAAGAGTCTTCTTCAGATGACAGTGATGATAGTGAGGATGAGAAACCTAAGGCTACTCCAGCAAAGTCACAACCAATAAAACCTGTTTCTAAAGCAACACCAGTTAAAAAGCAGGCATCATCCTCAGATGATAGCAGTGATGAAGATGCTAAACCCCAGACCAAACCTCAGATTGCATCTGCTAAAACTAAACCAGTAGCTGCTAAGAAACAAGAGTCATCAGAAGACAGTGATGACAGTAGTGATGAGGAGGACAAGAAAATACCCCAAAAAGCTTTTCAAAAACCGACACCCACTCCAGCAAAACTAGCAACTAAAGCTGCAGTTAAGAAAGAATCATCCTCTGACAGTGAGGACAGTTCTGATGATGAAAAACCAAAATCAGTACAGAAGACTCCAGCCAAAGTAGTGCCTAAGGTGGCAAAGAAAGCATCATCTTCTGATGATGATAGTGATGAGCCAACAAAACCTATAACAAAGACGCCTGTCACTACACCTAAACCAAAACCTGTAGCTAAGAAACAGGAATCATCTGATGATGATTCTAGTGAGGATGAGGCACCAAAGAAGGCACCTCAGAAACATACTCCAGCTAAAAAAGCAGAATCTTCAGATGATAGTGATGACAGTGATGCACCACCTGCAAAAGTTGTGAAAAAGGAAGTAAATGAGGTAAATGTTTGTAATACATATATATATATATACCTTTTTTCATTTTTAACTAATTCATAAAAAGCTTTGCTAATTACTTTTAAAATTTCAGGAAAATGTATTCCAATCTGGTAAAAAAAGAAAAGCTTCAGGAGGAGATTCTGGTGCACCTGCTAAGAAACCATACAATAATTTCGTAAAGGTAGGTAATATCTATCAATCTAAACTATAGACTAAACAAACTAAAAACTCTGCATATTATGTGCTGGGGTAAAGGTGGCTCTAGTCCGAGTCTGAACATGTTTGGCCTATTCTTGTTTGACTACATTGACTGCTTCACAAACTTTAATCAAAATTTTTTACTCATATTTATTGTATTATTTAATCATGGGGGTTAAAACTATATATAGTAGGGAAGGCAGTGTTGTAAATGAACAAGTCATTTCATACCCACTAAAAATCATAACATAGCTTTCCCCTATATACTTAAGAGCTCTGGATGTCAGGTGCTCAGCTACAGGTGGAGTCAATAAAAGTTGTAGCATGTTAAATAAAATTAGCAAAAAAAAAAGATTATTACATTTTTTTTTATTTAACATAAAAATGGAATACCCAGTCAAGAGAGAGTCAATTTTACTGGAGGACATAAATGCAAAATGAGCAAGCAAGAATAACGTCTGAAATTGCAAATAGTCTGTATGATAGAAAACCTTTTAGCTAAAAGTCAAATTAGTCGGAAACCACCAGAATGATATAGTAGTGAAAACATGAATAAATAGTCTGAATGGTCTTTTGGTTGGTTCATCACTCTCGCAGGTAGTTCGCGCTTATTTTGGCCGTCATTGTGCCTTACTTTGGTGGTGAGTTGACTGGCACTCATAGTTTTCCAAATAAAGACGAATTGTGAGAGTTAGTGTTGTATATTTTTACATTAAATATAATTATTATTAATTGTTTTTATTTATACATTTGATAAGACTACAAAATGAATTTATGATAGATAGAGCATGTGAGTGTCTATCTACCTAGGCATTTAGCATTAATGTCAATAAAGTAACGTATGACATTTTTACATCCATATGATTGATACTATATTAACGCTCATGTCTAAGTGACTGTGGATTTTTTTTTTTATTTCTTTATTTGGTTTGGGGTTTTTATTCATTTGAATACGTCAACGCTATCGTGCCTTATACAATATAAACACAAAATAAAATTACATCTAAATACATTTAGAGAAAAGTGTTAATCAACGAAGTTCAACAGCTCACATAATCTTATTGCGACATCTGATGTTGGTTGCGCTAAAATTGATTGGACTAATCCTACATCTACTATATTTAATTGGAAATCGTTGAGTAACACTTTTCTCTCCTTATGGTTCCGAACACAATCCATCAGCAAATGATATACATCTTCTATCACATTACAGGCGTTACAATTAGGTGAAACTGCTTTTTTCATTAGAAATGCAAACTTTGCCCATGGATAGTGTCCGGAACGCAATCTTAAAGCTAACTTAACATATTTTCTACTTAATCTACTACCATCAAACCAGGGAAACCGAGAGAGTTCTTGCTGAATTGTCTTGTACCATATTCCTTTATCTTTAGATTTACTGTCAAAATATTGCTGCCAATTGTTGTGACATTTAATTTTTAATTTAGAAATATATTCTATGGAGTCTGGTACAAAATTGTACTCAATACCTTCCTTGGCTGACCATCTAGAAAAGGTATCCACTTCTTCGTTACCCCGCAAACCGACATGCGCTGGAACCCATTGCAATTTAACCTGTAACCTCCTTTTAATAAACATTGAAATAATGTTTAAAATATCGTAAGCTATCGACCACATGTTGCAATGCACTTTACTATCAGAGAAAACCACAACCTTATTGTATTTCTTTTCCATTGCATAGGATAGGGCTTGTGAAATTGCAATCAGTTCCAGCGTCATGACTGATACGTTTGTGATTATTTTGAAACCTGTTCTAAAATTACAACTTGGATCATAAAACGCAGCTCCTGATCCATGGGGGCCCTTGGATCCATCTGAGGTGCATTTTTAAATTAAACTATTTGCTAATGGAATATTTTGAATTAAGACAATTTACGATACAGATGTTTTGCTTGTAGAACATTTAGCGTTTATGTCTATTGCCTAACTTAACGTTCAAATATCACGACGTTATCGGCGTACAGACTTACGATATTAACATGAAACGCACTGTGACATGAAACGAGTATTTCATAAGTGTAGTGACGCACGACCTGAGCAAATAAGTACTCGCATATGAAGAAAAAAAATATCAAGAGTAGCCTCTACCGTAGCTGTGGTTTCTTCCATGGCCATGGTTCGCGCGTTTTACAGTACAGACACACAACCCATCCACACAGCACACAGCGCGCCCTTTTGTGTTGGGCGAAAAACCGGCAAATGACTCGGGGTGATTTGAAATGCTGTGTTCGTGCGCGCAAGGCGTCTACACTATGGGAATTCTTTAATTGCGTGTTACATTGCATGTTGCATTTCGTAAGTCTGTATGTTGCATTAGAGCGACATCAACATTTTGCAAAGTGAACGTTATGCTCGTTACCCACTATATGTGTATATATTTTAACAAAGTCATAATTTTTAGGGAACCAATTCAGTTTCAACACCCAAAGATAAAGATATTGGAACTGATGGTAAGCCAACTCCATTCCGTCGAGTGGCATCACAAAGTGTAGAAGTGGACCCTAGACTTAAGGATAACTCATTTGATGCTAAGGTAAATGCCCTAAAGTTTGAGAAGCTAAGGCAACTCTATGTAATACCAAATTTGGCATATTTTGCCTTGCCCAAGGCTTCATCCTCCAGTAGCCATTGGGTGCTGTAAACATTTTGGGCATTTACTTTAAAGAATATTATGAGCAGATCACATAGGGTTGTCTTGGTGTTTATAATATATAGTGCTTCTCTCTACCAGGAGGGTGAAACCCAAGGTGGTGAAGAAAATGAGGAGGGTGAAGGCAATAAATCTGGAAATTGGAATAATCGCGGCGGACGTGGCGGCTTCAACCGCGGTCGGGGATTTAATGACAGGGGTAGAGGAGGGTTTAGAGGGCGAGGAGGGTTCGGTGATAGAGGAGGCCGTGGAGGTTTCAACGACAGAGGTGGTCGTGGGGGCAGAGGTGGCCGAGGTGGCTTCGATAGAGGAGGTCGAGGTGGCTTCGATAGAGGAGATCGAGGCGGATTTGATCGGAGGGGCCGCGGTGGAGACCGCGGAGGGCGGGGAGGTAGTCGCGGTGATCGTCATTCATGGGGTGGTGATAGGGGAGGATTTAACAAAGGAGGTTTCAATGATAGAAAAAGTTTTGAAGGAGGGGACAATTCACAAAACAAGAAAATAGTATTTGATTAATAGGTGAGAATAAATTATAAGTATTGTATTAAAGGTCATAAACAAAATTATAGCAATTATATAAATGACATTTTATATAATAATTTACCTTTATAAAAAATACAATATTTTACATGTTGTATGAAAGGTAAATTATAAATAAATTTGCTAATAATTTATCATTTAAAGATATAAGACAATTTGCTAAATGAAACAAAGGTAAATAATATAAATATGTTTGCTAATAATTACCATTTTATCACGCAGAGTGGTGCACGTGGTTCATGGGGTGAGCGTGCTAATCAAGACTTAAGACACACACGTGGTAAGTCATTCAAGCATGAGAAGACAAAGAAGAAACGTGGTTCATATCGCGGAGGTGCGATTGATATGGGTGTTCATTCAATTAAATTTGAAGATTAAAATGTGGGTCAGAGATTTCTTCTTACATGACAGTTTAAAATCTAACATCAGCAAGTTTTATTTATAAGCCTGAGTTACAGTATTGACTCACTATTTTGCATTTCTACTTTGTTATTGTTTGTACTACAGGTACTTTTTTACTAACAGTGTATTCTTTGTTACAACTATCCAGTTAAGTATATCAATATTGACAATCTGTTCATTGCTGATATAGGTACTTAATTTTAGCTAGAAGAATTCTGACGCATTTGTAATCATCAAGTCTGATTGTTCAAATAATAACTAAGACCCATACCTACTACAGTCAGACAATCACCCGTAGTGTCGCTACCATAATTAAGCTACCATGACGTTCGTAATATTTGTCACACGGTTACATAAACTGGTCGACGAATTGACGGTGATTTTACTGATATGACGATATGACTTGCGTGAGCAAGCCCTTTAAAATAAATAAAAATTTCATATTTTTGAAGTTCATCATAATCTGAGAAATAGTGAGTTGGTAAAGTAAAAGTTATAATAACAGATTACTCGATAATTTTAATAAATATTGAGTCTTGAATATGCACTGCAAAATCTTGCTTTAAGTAAAGGTATAATTATTTTTTTTATGTAATTTCTAGTAAAAATGTTAGTAAGTAAACAATTTTATATAATAGATTTATGGTTTACTGCGTTATTAACTTTTTTTTATATTGTTGGTTTAAAATTTCTGTAATTGCAGCAAGGGCGCATTATTTTAGCTTTGACATGGTACCTAAATTTTACAGTTGTAATACCTAAGGTATTATAGATTAGTTTTATGTAATTGTCGGCTAATGCTCGTGAGAAAAATATGCACAATTTAAATTTTAAATACGTGATTCTTTAGTTTTCGGAATAGGTTATATGAAGTTTTAAATAACCGTAAATGGTTGCATTTTAGTTTTTGAAAACTTATAACCCCACAATAGAGTTGATGCTTACTTGTCTATTGTATGTTTAAAAAATGTAAATAAACGTATAATGCGGACTTCACTGTGTAAATAATATAAGATAGTTTTAGGTAAATTTATAATTTGATGATTAAATATAGATATAAGTACTTAATGAGTAAGAAACTTTACTATGATTATAATATTGTCCTAGATATAAGTACGACACACAGTAGTTAACTTGAAACCTGACATTAAATGAATAAATAGCAATTCGAAAAATATTATTTCATAGAAATGATATAAATTAATTATCATTGTTACGATTTGTCTTGTTCCTGTATATTCAAATGGTGTCCAGTTAACTTCTGCGTTTATAAATGTCATTTGACATTTTTGTTTTCTATAGTTGAATGCCCGCCTTCGAATATAAAGTTGGACTACAAAATTTTTTACGTTTTATTTAAGACTAGCTGTGCCCGCGACTTCGTCCGCGTGGAATAGTGATTTTGGGCAGCATTTTTTGGATATATCTTTTGGTTTGTTTTGAATTATAAACATCTTCGTTTAGGTGAATAAGAAAAATCTTTACAGTAAATGCTTCTCTATCTACGATATTAGAAGTATAGCCATCGCGGATCAAAGCCATACAGGCTGCTAGGATTACTTACACGTGGCAAATCCACATAAAGCTGACCATGCGAAAAACAGTTAATATTTAGATCCACACTCATTAATTGTCATCGCGAAACATAGGCTCACTGGAAACTGAACTCGTTTAATACTAAACGGGAAATTGTTTGGAATGAAAGGAATCCGAGGAATAAAAACGCTATAAGTTTTTTTTTATATTAGCCTGCCAAACTGCCGTGGAATAACTAAAATGCCGTTAACTGCCAAAGCCGGCTTTGGCAGTTAACGGCATTTTAGTTATACCACGGCAGCAAAGTGCCTCTACTCTGGCTGATGGTAAGCAGTCAGTGGAATTCAGAAGTAGTGGACACCATTCCAAAAGCCAAACTACTGGTATGGTGGCCTCCCTCCACTATGGCGGCTTAGTGAGATGCTTCTTCACGCCTCGCTTAAAAGTCCCAGGATGAAAGTTAGGTGGGCACACATGCGCTGGTAAAGAGTTCCAGGCTTTAATTGAGCGACAAAAGTATAAAGTGCTGAACCGTTTGGTTCGAGACCCTTTAGATTGCACTGTGAAAGGGTAGCACTTCAGTCCCGCACGTGTCGTTCTGGATAAAAAGGGAGAGGGTAGAATTAATTTAAAGAGCTGTTGAGAAGACTCTCCGTGGTAAAGGCGATAGAAGACGGCCGTTGAGGAGGCGTTGTCTCTTCGCAGCTGTAAAGGCTCAAGGGTCTTAGGCCTCCGGGCTTCCATGATACGGACTGCTCGCAAAAGGCCGCCGTACCGTCTCGAAAATGGTCGCCGGGTCCCACTATCCGGTCACCAACCTGCACGACGAACCACTCCGAGATTATGCGCAACCTGGTGGGGCAGTCTCTTTTTTTTTGGTTAGGTCTAATTGGGCCCTTGTACAGTGCCGCGGGCGGCCAGCGGCACCACCGTTTATACGGGTCTCCCTGGCCGGCGGGTTGACCCACACCACCCACACAATGACTCCGCGGATACTCAGCTGGTCCCACACATGCTGCGAGGTCAACGCCATCTAGACCCAAAGTAAGCATATTATATGCTTGTATTATGGGTTCTTGAATACGGATAAACATACTTAAATACTTTTATTTTTGTAAATAGATACATATTATACATAATAAACACCCAGACCAATGCAAATAGACATGTTCATGCTACAAATATTTGCACTGAGCGGGAATCGAACCCGCGACCTCACAGTCCATACACAGTACCACCGAAATACAGAGGCAGTCGATTTCCCCCTGACTTTCCCCTACCTTTCCCCTGACTTCTCCCTAACTACCCCCGCACTTTCCCCTCACTTCTCCCTTCCTTTCCTCTTCCTCCCCCTCCCTTTCCCCTCCCTCCAAATTTCAAGTCGCCATCTTCAAAAGCAAAGATCTTTCCATACAATATTTCATCCCTTATTTCACTCCTATAAATCCACCCCAGTAAAAAAAAAATTATGAGCGTATTTTTCATTTAAATAAAAGTATTCCAAAACAAAATTTCAAAGCTGTAACTTAAAAAATTAAGACGTTTCATACAATCGATTTCATCCCTTTTCATACACTTAAGGGTTGAATTTTTAATAACCCTTTCTTTGTACACTTCTAGACATTAAGACAAACACACCCTCCAAATTTCAAGTCGCTACGACCAGCGGTTTAGGCTTTACGTTGTCTGTCAGTCAGTCAGTCAGTCAGGACAAAGCCTTTTATAATATGTATGGATTTAGTTTTTTATTACGGATTAGACGTATAGCCATCAGGGATCAAAGCATACAGGCTGCTAGTAATGCTAACACGTGATAGAGCCACATAAAGCTGACCGAAAAATAGCTAATACTTAGATCCACACCCACAACTTTTAGTGTCTTACCTTTACTTTAATTACTTAATTAATTAATTACTTTAATTAGTCATCGCAAAACATAGGCTCACTGGAAACTGGACTCGTTTAAAACTAAATGAAAGACTGTTTAGAATGACAGGAATCCGAGAAATAAAAACACTATCAGCTATTCCGCAACCTGTTAAAATATCTGCTTCTATAAGATTTCGTAGTAAATTAACGAATGTTCGATGTGATTCTTTAAATTGGCATAACTTTTGAAAAGTGAAAACCATATTTAAATCGGATAAGCCGTTTCTGAGATTAGCGTGCACAAACGCACAGACAAACAGACAAAAATATTATAAATCATTGTTTTGGGTTCTATTTGCGTTGTTAAAGGTCCCAATAGTATTTTTTCTCATATATCTTCCATGTACAGACAGCGATCGGTTACATTTTTATTATATGTATAGATAAACCATCACCAGTATTATGTAACTGTATTTATAAGTATAACTAGACATTCACAGATAAAACATTAAGTTAATCTTTCCAAACCCAGTATAACATTAGCGGTCAAACTGAGTTTCGGTTTAATAATGGCAATACAATAATTATGATAGCCATTATCCAGTTGTTGGGTATATCAAATATCCGGGGTTACTAACACCCGTGGTTGGAAGTACCAAAGTGACTCCACCCCGCCTGATGGTAAGCAGCCAGTGAAATCCAGAAGTGGTGGCCACCATACTAAAAGCCATCGTCTTAAACTGCTGATATGGTGGCCTCTACTATGGCGGCTGGGAATGGTGTGCGTTACGATTGCTCCGCCAAGTTATCCAATCAGAAAAAAACTGCAGATTATTAAATCTCATACAATGTTCTAGTAGGGTAACCATAATTTCGATGTGAATTAAGATAATATAATTTTTGAGCTATCACGTAATGTATGTAATGTAAACTATTTTGAGGGTAAAACGATATGTCATTCTTCTGATGTTGATATGTCAAACAAATTGATGTTCACACCGAAATCCTAGCAATTACAGATTAAGGACGCGTTTACAATTCTATCAAAAATAACCTCTTTTTCGGTTCATTTTGCGGCAAAACGATAAACAATTTTATATATCTAGCAGATACTACAAATAGAATGGTTCTTTATCTTGTGATGGGACGTGTTTTTTTCTAATAATATTTATTTTCAATGTAGTAAAAACCGTTGTTCTTTGACTCTCAATGCAGAATTTACGAAATCGTGTTGATTTCGAGACCTGTTTTTTTCTTATTATATTCAAAATATTCTAAATTTAAAAGTACCAAAAGTTAGCAAATATCTTCAATTCTTAAAATATCGGTGTATTTTTTTCATATTTAACAAATTAACACGAAAAACAATGAAAAATAATATCGTCGTTTTCCATATATTTTGCTATGCAGCGTGAATCTTGATGCATTGTAATAAGACTTATTTTGTTTGGTAGTTGTTTTCATCGCATTGAACAGAGCTTTGTGAACAAGAATCAGTCCGCGCCACAGAGTACTTTATTAATATACTGAAAGTCCGCGCTCGGCGCCCGTCGTGAGTGGACCTGTGTCGCATGGAAGCTGCTCTGCCCACCAGAGACTAAAGAGCAGTAACAGCCCTTTTGTGATTTTTCGTTTTATTAGTGATTCTGAAAGCGGGTTTCTTAAGCTTTCTATTGAATTAACTTACTTATTTCTAAGACTATTAGAATGGTTTTTATTTAACAGTTTTCACTTACTGCAAACGAAAAAAATTAACAATTTGGCGTGATTTCCCAACTAAAATACAGTATAAATTATACTGCAGATTAAATTTTAAGGTTTCATAACTAAAATGCAGTAAGCAATATAATTTTACAGTTCTTTAGATAGTTTTATATTTCTGGAAAAAAATTAAAAAAAAAATTAATACGCAGTAAAATTTACCGCCATACAAGCTATTTTTACTGCAAATTAAGAAAATACAATTTATTGTCACGAACTCCCAACTAAAATGCAGTAAAATCAAAGCTTGTCGCATTTTAGTTGTGAATACTTAACATTCTTTTATCATTATAAACTGACTAACACGCAGTAAAATACAGCATTACTGCAGATTAGTTTGGATAGCATAATTACACAGATATGATTATTCCTAGCTAAAGTGCAGTTAATGTTTTATGTAAAATAAAATGTGAACTAGCTATTTTTCTTACTGCACTAGTAAATTGAACACTTTTTTCTTAAAAAACTAACTAAAATGCAGTATTTTTTTGACCTTACTGCATGTTAGTTGGGTTTCTTGACAAAATAACTGATCCAAACGCAGTAATAGGGCTTTTTGCTGCATTTTACTAAGTTTAAAATGGTATTTTTTACAAAAAAGGCTATGCAGTAATAGGCACCAAAAAGAATAAATGGCCATAATAAATTCAGTTATTAAGATATATTTTTTTTTATTGCTTTAACGTGTGAACCTATGCCTTTACAACCTTTCTGCATTCAAATTTTTTTGCTTATACATTCTGTTGATTTTTTAAAATCAATTCTTAACTTTAAATGCGTTTTACTCGAAATCGTAATTTTGCTGTTACTGCACTTTAGTGTATGGTGGGCAGTGCTCGACTCGTAAATTTCGTTGTATGAACACAATGTAGTTGACAATACTAGATTTGATACATTACAAGAGTTGCAAGCATTTTATACGAAATATTTGTCAAGGTATTATTGTTTTTGCTATAAGTACCTAAGTAGCTATTATTATTAGTTGCGTTTCGGACATGCTGAGAAATCTGAATGTCTACTTCGGTGACTGCTATTGGGGCTAGCTAACGAGTAGAGCTAGGTGTACCGAGTATGAGCTCGTTTTGTTAGGTATGATGAGACCTTACCACCGAACATGATCAAGTGACCTGAAGGTCTACTTCGGTGACTGCTACTGGAACTAGCTAACGAGTTGAGCTGGGTGTACCGAGTATGGGCTCGTTTTGTTAGTTATGATGAGACCTTACCACCGGACAAGGTGGAGTGACCTATAAGTCTACTTTGGTAACTGCTACTGGAACTAGCTGATTAGTAAAGCTGGGTGTACTAAGTATGGGCTCGTTTTGTTAGTTATGATGAGACCTTACCACCGGACAAGGTGGATTGACCTGAAGGTCTACTTTGGTGACTGCTACTGGAACTAGCTAACAAGTAGAGCTAGGCGTACCGAGTATGGGCTCGTTTTGTTAGTTATGATGAGACCTTACCATCGGACAAGATGGAGTAACCTGAAGGTCTACTTCAGTGACTGCTACTGGAACTAGCTGATTAGTAGAGCTGAATGTGCCTTCTGGTCACTCCACCAAGTCCGGTGGTAAGGTCTCATCATAATTAACCTAACGAGCCCATAATCGTTATACCCAGCTCTTCTAATCAGTGGTATCAGGACACTTACGCGAATCCACTTGCGCAAAAAACATTTGCGCATTGCGCGAAAGACTTTTGCGTGAATGCACATTTGCGAGAAAGAAACTGGCGCGAAAACTTTTGCGTGAAATATGATAAAACAAGATTTTTAAGTCAAATTTTATTAAAGCAGCTGCCATTGTGAACGTTGCTGTTTTTGTATCTATTGCTTTCAAAATCAATACCTGAGTGTTCCAGTGATGACGAAATACGAATCGTAAGTCAAATTTGATAAAAGCAGCCGCCATTTTGAACTATGCTGTTCTTGTACCTATTGCTTTCAAAAACGATACCTGAGTGTCCCAGCGATGACCGAACATGAATCTTATGTCAAATTTAATAAAAGCAGCCGCCATTTTGAACTTTGCTGTTTTTGAACAGATTGCTTACAAAATCGATATCTGACTGTCCCAGCGATGACCAAACAAGAATCTTAGGTCAAATTTTGTTGAAGCAGCCGCCATTTTTAACTTTTGCTGTTTTTGAACCGATTGCTTTCAAAATCGTCAAATCTGAGTGTCTCAGCGATGCAAAGTAGCGTTTCGACTGCGCGGCCACGTACTTTCTGTTATGGGCTGATTTTGTCAGTTTGACTAAACTGATACAGTAGTATTTATTGCATTTATCAGTTTCGACAAATTAAGATCATTCTTCTTGTAAAAGTCTTAATGTATAAAGTCTTAAGTTTTAAAGAAAAATCAACAATAAATAATAAACAACGTTACGATTGCGCGGCCATAACTTTCAATCCTGAATATTTCGTAACATATTTATCTAGAACTTCTAATTCTTTTTTCGACAATTTTCGACAAATTCAGTATTCAATAGACAAAAAGAATTAGATCTCTAAACCAAGCAGTTGCTGAGATCTCCATGGCCGCGCAATCGTACACGTTACGTTGGCGCGGCCAACTTAAAAACTTCTTTATCTCTACTTGACTTGAAGTTCTGAGAGAGCACTAAGCCTTGTAGATTGCCAGCGTTAATGGTGTAGTGTCTGAGCATGCACCGTTAACGACGACTTTAATGCTCCAACGATCCAAAAAGGTGGCGATCCATCTGCAGAGTCCCTCGGATATTCCATAAGCTGCGATAGAAAAGCCTTATGCCAGACCCTGTGAAATGCCTTGACAATGTCAAGGCTGGTGGCAAAAGCCTCACCCTTCCCATCCAAGGCTTCAACTTAGTGGCATGTGAGGTACGCGAGCAGATATCGAATCAGCTAGCGATCCTCAAGGTACCTTAGGAGTCTATCGTTGATAACTCGCTCCATGACCTTGGATAGCAAGGATGCTACTGCTGTAGACCGGTACTAACCTAACCTAAACCTCAAACCTGTCACCCTTTTGAAGATTGGGTGGACGTAGGTTACCTTCCACGCAGATGGAACCCTATTCGTTTCATAGAAGAGACGGTTAATGCACGTTAGGACTGGGTTTATTTCAGGGGTGCACGTCTTGAAATGCTGTCTGGCCCACTCGACTCATGGACGCCCAGGAGCGTGAACTCCCACACTTTGCGTGATGCGGATTTTACGCAAAAAGCTTTCACACCGGGAGATGGTAGGTAGAATGATTTACCCATCGTCCAAAGTCGAGTTCGAGGCAAAGAGTTGGTACAGGAGGTCGTCCTTATCTTTGGCCCATAGTGTCACGTATGCGGATTGCGGACTGCTTTAGATGTACAATCTTCCTCCAGGCATCATTAAACCATTATAATACCCTGAATAATACCATCCCCTGAAGCACCGTTTTCGCACTATAGCCCGCACAAGCATCGATATCCGTAGAGGAGAAGCAAAGCCGCTTCCATGGGTAAGACGCAAAAATTCGCGAAGTCCGTCCCAATCTGCTGACCTGTATGCCAGACTCTGCGGGACCTGTAAGCTGGGGAGCGAACAGGTCGCGCAACGGGGGCTGTATTACTTACAAGGAAGTTGTGGGATGACCCAAGTAGGGAATCGCCCACCACCATGTAACCGGGTGAATGTGTAGTCATCAGAAGAGCCACCATCAAGGGTTTATGGATCTCAATGTGTGAAATACGTGTAGGACGTATAACCAAGTGAGAAACACTATAGGCCGAGGCCATATAGTAAACAGGTTTAGTGGTCCAGGATTCCAGCCACTGTGACCACCTCCGCAGACGGGTACTTTTACATTATTACCCCAATCCTCTCTTGGACATTCTCTAAACACTTTAACCCCGTTTATACGACACAAAATTCATCTATCCTATGAAAGATTTATTTGAAGTTAGGAAAACAAGTGAATTATTATAATCGGAGTACTATCTTGAATAGTCTTGAATAAATATTTTTATCAAGAAGTTTATTATATAACACAGATTCATGTCCTTTAAATCTATGTTGTGTAACAAACTTCATTTATAGAGTTAAATCAACAAGGAACCAAGTAATGTGAGTCTCAAAAAAGAGCTATATGAATAAGTATGCCATTTTTAAAATGCAAACAAGAACCAACCCGCATGGTTCTACATAACGGATAAAAAATATATTTTACAAGGGACCATGTGGTATGAGTCTTTAAAAAAAAAAGCAATTTCAAATTTTTTTTAGATTTTCAAGTTATCATAAGGGCATGCATCTTTTTAGTTCATTGAACAATTGTTAATATGTGGGTTGCGGTTGGTAACTTTGTCCCAGAAATGTTTTGTTCTGGCACAATTTTATTGTCAAATCATTTTGATCTTTACATAGTAGATAGAAGGTGCATTTTATGCTTTTTGTATACTTATCTCGATTTTGGCATAATATGTGGATTGGTTCCTTTTGCGGTCCAATTGTTTTTTATGCTTATTAGTTTAAAGTGTAAGTTAAACTTACTTGTGATTTTTATTATTAGTATCTACATTTGGTTTTTATTATAAAGTGGTTTGTAAGTCAATTTAAATTTTATAAAAACTATGTTTTAAATTTATAATAATTGATGTAATAGGTACCTATTTGTTTAGTAAAGAACTAAAATTTCGTAAGAAATCTTGTTTTAAGGGAAGTTTTGTGTTAGTTGTAAGTTTAAATAATTACTGTATTTTAATAACTTAAACTTCAGTTTGATCGATAATGATCCAATACTTTATAATTCTGTTGCGTTAAAATGCCTTTTAAGGTAATAAGGTTTTAAGTTTAACCGCGTTTAAGCGTAACAATAAATCAAGTTTTGTACTCTTATTTAAACAGATTTATAGACTACCAGACTTAAAAGCAGTGAACGGACGTTAACCACACTAAAGTTTAACATGAGGTAGTTCCACAAGTATTAATGTTAAGCTAAATTGACATTATGTGCTATACCGACATTTTAGTTACAATTAAGTTCTTTTGTTTTTTAGGTTTTTAACAAACAATATTTTTTTATGAAATAGAGACACTAAAATGCCGTTACGCTAAGCGTAGTGGCATTTTAGCCGCTGATCTATTAGATTTTTGCAACACCAATGGTATACTAAAACGCAATAAACGTTTTAGTATAAAATTTAATTATATTTACAAACTGACAGGAGAATAAATTGAAAGTATTTCATTTGATCTATAATTTGGTACCTTCAAATCTCAAATAGTTGTTGTCATTGATAAGTGACAACGGTTTCAATTTTTGCCGCGTTTTTTGAGTGTTTACTCAAAACTCGATTTTGGCAGATATCGGCATTTTAGTTATACCACGGCAGCGTAGCATTCGGAAGTCAAATAGCCCATTGCTACTGCCTATCCTTTTTTACTAACGATTACTTTACTAAACAATATCAAAAAACCTACAAATTTTGCTTTAAACAACAATCACATTATATAAATTTAAATCATATTTTACATTACTTGGTTATTTTTAGTTAGCTAAGTAATGTAAAATAAGATTTTACATTACTTAGCATGTTTTTGTTACTTAATAAAAAGATGAAAAGTCTGCCACTTTCGGCGGGGGACGGGGCAACGCGAGCAACGCACACTAATTACAATGTTAACTAATAATGCATTTTTAAATCGCGTCGTTATACACGCACACAATAAAATTATTACACACTAGCTTAAACTAAACACACACAATCACATTCACACACAGGGCATCTATCAGTTTACGCTTCCTTAGCGTAAAACAGTTAGAGCTTGACTCTGTCGATATTTAGTATCGATGTTTAGGATTTCATATAAGTACGCGGAAGATTTAATTATTTTCATTATTATTATGTTTGCTTATTAAAATGAGCATTATCTTATATTAGAAACAGTTTTAGGTAATAATAATCTATTATAATTTTTGAGGTTTTTTTTTATTTAAGCACTTTGAAATAGATAAAAGTAAAGTTTAGAATTAACTAGAAGTAATTCTGTTAAATCATGTTTATATCAATATTCCAGGAAGAATAAAACAAGTGTTTCTAACTAGCACACTTTTTTGTTATTATTAAAAAAAGTCCGTCATACGGTCGGGCTGAATTTATTTGTTAAACATTTTTCATCAAACAAATCTGGTTATGCGGTCGGGCTCTCCTACTATGTTTACTAATGTTTATTCAATACTTCCGATCCCTGATAGTACAGAACCCTCGGCGCGCGAGTCCTACTGGCATTTAGCCGTTTTTTTTATTTTATTTTACTACTGCGCACAAGGATGTAGGTTCAATAACCACCACCTGTTGAAATTTGTTCTAGTGTGGATTAAAGATAGTAATTAATTATTACGTGTCAATTTTACGTGTATTATTCCTAAGTATGTATGTATATTCAAACCAAATAATACTTTGAATTAATTGTCTATTGCTATTAAATTTCGTTCTAACTAAGCAGAGCTTGTATTTGGAGGATTTTGTTCTGATTACATAGTAACAAGCAGTGGCGTGCAAAGAGATTTTTGACAGGATAGGCATTAAGTATAGATTTTTGACAGGGTAGGCAGTATTTAATTATGTCGATACAATTATGATTTTAGGCAATTATTAAGGTAGGCAGTGCTTTTCTGCCTATATAGAATGCACGCCACTGGTAACAAGACGGTGACATGAGAATGTATGAGTAGATTTTTATTAGAGAGATATTTTATGTGTACAGATAAGAGCACTCTATTACGGATAATCCAAAGTCATTTTGGACGTTTGTAAAGAGCAAGCGAAACACTGGTACGTTTTCAAACGTTATGTACTTTAACGAAACGTTTGCCGATACAGGTAAAGGTATTAGCGACCTTTTCTCAACATACTTTCAAACCACGTTTTTGGAACCAGAATCACAAAGTGGAACTGAACTCACTCCAGGGGTGCAGTGCAGTAATACCATAATGTCCGTTAGTACAGTTGACATAAATCAGGCGAGGGTTTTAGAGTTGCTTAAGAGACTGGACCTCACCAAGTCTGGTGGACCGGACCTAATACCTCCGCTGTTTATAGTCGGCTGTGCTGACGGTCTTACTGAGCCCATTTGTATCCTTTTCAATCGTTCTCTATCTAAAGGCATGGTTCCCAAAATCTGGAAGTCTGCATTCGTCACTCCGGTTTATAAGAAGGGAGATAAAGCCAATATATAAAACTATAGACCAATATCTAAAATTTGCCTTTTTTCTAAAATTATGGAACGTATAGTACATACCGATGTCTACATGGCGTACAAGTGTAGTTTAAGTGATGAACAGCACGGCTTTATACGGAACCGTTCCACTACATCTAACCTACTTCTTTCACATGAGTTCATTATAAAAGGTATGGAACAACGTCAAGTGGACGTGATTTACACTGACTACACCAAATGTTTCGACCGCATTGATCACCGTATTCTGTTGCAAAAGCTATTGTCCGCTGGTATACACGGAGACTTGTATCGGTGGTTTTCCTCTTACATAGAAAACCGAACACAGGCCGTCGTTCTCCAAGGCTACACCTCCAGCTGGTGCAACGTGCCATCAGGCGTGCCGCAAGGCTCAATATTGGGTCCCTTATTGTTTAATATATTTGTCAATGACATCAAAAATTGCTTTCATCATTCATATATTTTACTTTATGCTGACGACATGAAGATCCACAAAGTTGTAAAAACCATATCTGACGCATACCAATTACAAGATGACCTACATAAGTTTGAGACATACTGTAGACTTAACAAACTTCAACTGAATGTATCAAAATGCTTCCACATAACGTTCTCTCGTCGCAAAACGTTAATACATCACAGCTATGTTATGAATGATGAAACAATTAACAAAGTGGACAGTATTCGTGATTTAGGGATCTTGCAAGATAGTAAACTACTCTATGATTTACATATTGATAGTATAGTAAAAAAAGCATCAAAAGCCTTAGGGTTCATAATGCGAGCGACGGCCTGTTTTCGATCTTTGAAGCCAGTCAAAGTACTGTATTGTGCATTCGTGCGCAGTCATTTGGAATACGCATCCCAGGTTTGGAACCCTCGATATGAGGTTTATAAGTCTCGTATTGAGGGTATCCAAAGAAAATTCTTACAGTATTTAGACTTTAAGGCGCAGCAGTACTCCGTGAACTATGACCACCGATGCAAAAGGTACCACTTCTTGCCTCTTGAAACGAGACGTCATATTGGTGACATTGGCTTTCTTATGAATATAGCTAATGGTAAAATTGATTGCCCGGAGCTGGTAGCTAACGTCTCCTTACGCACAAATTTGTTAGGTTTCCGCCAACGACCATTGTTAGATATATACCTTTTTCTAGCACAAATTATAAGCAGAACATCTTCTCCATAAGAAGCGCACAATTTTTCAATGGACTTCCTCGGGATCTCAACATTGACCTGTACTGCACTAGTGTAGCTACCGTGAGACGAATGTTGGCTGACACACACTTTGATCAGTATACAATAAAATAAATGTATAAACTTATTTCACTTTACTGTTTTTTGTTATATTTGTGTACAATTTCGATCTTATCTTGTTGTTAACATCGATACTTCTTTTTACTTTTTTCTGAAACATATGTGGGAGCCTTTAATTGGCAATTTGTTAATTTACACTGCATGTTAGTTTTAATATTAGTCCGTAGGCTCTCTGGAAAATAGAATAAAAAAAAAAAAAAACAAAAAACAACAATATATTTCAGAAAGTCTTTATTTAAGTTGGTATAATAAAATACTAAAAAGAACTGTGCAATTTAAATTAGCCTAATAAATCTAGTTTAACTGATCCTAGGTAATGCAATAAGAGGAGGTAGCGCACAGCGAGTTTACTTGCTAAAAACTGAGCTGCCCACCGCTTCGGGGGTAAGGAGGAGGTAGCTGTACTGGCAGCACAGAAAACTTTGTCTTTTAAGCTACTAGTCAGATACTTGTACGCTTAGGAACCCCCTTATATTGTTCCTACAATATTGGACCCAAGCGACTCGAGGCGCTGCTTCTTTTGGAAATCTAAAACAAACAAAAAAAAAATTTTATACTGGAAAACCAATATCGATATTTGTGATTAAACTGTCTCATCTCTAATTATGTTAGTGTGACCAGTTTCTTAAAAATAAATACGCTTATTTTTGTAAGAAATGAGCAACTATCTTTCGGAATAAAGTGCACTAATCTTGTATATTTGGATTTATAGTCTCATTTTACTTGTTCGTTTAATATTATTTTGTGCATTACTTGGTAAAAAAATATTGGGTATAATTAAAAATAAATAAATATGGGAACGGTGACACAACAATTTACATCCAAAATGAAACATAGTAGATGTCAACAAGGCGAGATAAAAAAAATATTTATGGTTAGTTTATAAGTACATTCAACCTAAAATATTACCCCAGATTAGAGTATTGATGATAAATCTGGCAACACTTGTTGATTAGTATTTTATTTGGTTAAATTGCTAATTTATTGCATTATTCAATAATATTCGAGCAAAATAATACTTACAGATGGAATGTAATGTTATCCTTTTGTAGATTTAATGTTTCTGATCGCTTTAACACCAAAATACATTGCAATTCGGCATTTTTATTGAGACGATAATACGCTACGCACGCACTGATAAGTGACGTATGATGCAGAACCGGAACGCGTGTCAACTAGTTTTATAAATCGGCTATGACCGGTGGGCTGGTACCTTTGGCAGAGGGGTGTAGGTAGGGTTGCCAACTTTTTTTGACAAAAAAAACGTATAAACTGGTTTGGATAGGAAAAAAATAAAGTATTAGGAACAAAAAAAAGTATTTTTCAAATTTTATGTTTTTATTGCTTTAAAAACGTATTTTTGTGTACTTTTAGCACATGCTAACAATTTTTTTTTACCTTTAAATGTTACAAAGCTTGTTTGACAACCAACATTTAATTTTAAATAATTAAATAATTCGTTTTTAATTAAATTTATTGATGCTCTATTTCTCTCTTCTCGCCGTATTTTGTTTTACGCATCACAGTAAAGGTTGAAAATAAAGTATTTTTGCATACTTTATTTGTATGTAAAAGTATAAAGTATAATTACCAAAAATGAAGTAGGATACGTTATTATAAAGTATGGTTGGCAACCCTAGGTGTAGGTGGCCTCTCCGGTTGGTTTAATGCTCTAAGGTACTAACGCTAATAACTAAACTAAAATGGCGTTACACTGCCTTTTATACACTTTTACATCAAAACTTAAATAGGTGGCGTGTCAGGCTATTTTCGCATTTCAAATATTTTTAAATCAAATGTGCCAGTTACTCACTCCTGCTATCAAACTATAAATTATAACTTATCTCTGGCAGTAAAAGACTTCCCTTTAAATTAAAATAAAAACGATAACCCAAGTAATTTGCAAAAATAAACCAACGTCCATCCACTACTTGACTACTTATTATTGAAGTATTCATCATTACAATTACAAAGCTAACACATCTAACTATTGCTACATTTGTGGAACGTTTAGTCATGTGAACAACCATGACCCGGATAAGCGTTTACAGTTCTACATATTTGTATGCAAATAATACTTCGCCCGCGTGTCAAATATATTTTTTTGTATCCCTCGGGAACCAGACTGATTTTCAGGATAGAAATAGCTTATGTCCGTCTCCGGCACCGAATCTATCTACATAACAATTTTCATCGAAATTCGTCCAGCCGTTTAAGCGCTAAGTGGTAAGTGTGGTAAAACTTAAACCATGGAAAAAATTGAAAAGCAAACAATTATAAACCTATATTTCAATGATCATAAATATCTAAGTTCTACAACTAATGTTAACTCTTAGCTCTACACTATTTATTATACTACATATTGCTCAGAACAAGGACACTTAGACAAATACACTTACACTTCGATGAGCACTTGTTTATTACAGGTCAGTGTGTATAATGTTGTTCTTTAAATTGTCTATGGTACTAATTGTGTCGGATGTACAGTAGTTTGTGGTTTTTTTCACCTGAAATTGGCACAAGTCACACTGTCAGACGACTGTCAAATCCGTCAAAACCAGTTTTGATCAAAGAGATAAATTTACATTGACTTTTTGGTAGCAAAGTGCGTAAATTCAGCTACTTTACGCGTATAATAAAATGTTTCGAAATTGCCGGACATCTATTGTAATTGGTCAACGAACTATGTATAATTTTGGTATTGGTCACCGAACTATGAAAAATTTTGGTCATAAACCGCAACCCGTCCCTGTATTCACAACAATTTGGCATGGATTTTTAACTTTCAGTTTTATATCATGTGTGATAGAATGGAATAAGTAATAACTTTGTTATTTAAATATTTGTAGTTAAATAGCCTTTAGAGTATCCTACGTAGTAAGTACATAAAGTCATTAGTGGAAAATGGCTTTATCTTAACTGTTGCTTTATGCTTTAAGAGTCAATTAAATCCGAAACAAACGTTTCGTCCAGTAGCGTATCCAGGATTTGAGTTTGAAAGGGGGCGTCACGCTACTCGGAGTAGGATTTTAGTATGGTAAACACTATAAGCATATACCTACTTAGGTACATTTGCGAATATGTTTGGGGGGCTTGAGCCCCCTAACCTCCCCGGAGCTGCCAATGGTTTCGTCATCATCATGGCAGACAAAAGACGTCTGCCCAACCTAGACCTTCTTTTTAGTGTGGTTTAAGCTTGTAGGACTTGTTTTCAGTTTGGTTGAAGGCTTGCAAACAAATTTAATGTTTGTTTACAAATCTTTAGTATAATCCACACTTATTTTCACATCTTAGGACTTTATAAATTAGTAATACTTTATTTTAAGACTAAAAATGAATCTTCTATTAACCTTTAACCCTTCTTGTGCTTAGGAGCAGATCTGCACGAGACACAATGTTATTTCTATTGTGTCTGATATTGTAGCATACGAGTAGTTAAAATGTCTACAACTACTGATATACTCACAAATAACATTTTCATTGCCAAGCTTTGAACTGTGCAAAGATGAAATTACACTTTGCCCATCCAGAATCCTTACTAAGGACATGATAATACTTGACAGGTATATACACTTGCCTATGAAGCATAATACAAATGCTCCATGAACTTGTCTCATAGATAAAACATAGGTATGATATTTTGGTCATTGTATTAATTTTATAAATATTTTATTGTTTTTATTCCAGGATCAAAAAATTTATCTTTGGTGAAAATGAAACAATGATCGAAAACACTGCAGACCAACTAGAGCAACTTAGATAACTCATATGTAAATATTAAATTAAATTAATATATTATTATTATTAATTTTTAAATTAGAAGTAGTAGTAAATATGTACAAGTTGAATTTTTGAGAAAATTAATAAATTTATTTTATCATTTACCTAAGTAGTACCTGTTGCTAATTTTTATGTAAGTATTTAAATGATTTACAAAAAAAAAATTGAAAACCCATTCCTTATTTTATTGAAAAATAGAACAACTGCAGATTACTTTTTTAATTTATTATAAGCCTTTATATCAAAATTTTCATTCAATCTCGCAACCAACGCCTACAGAAAATATCATTGCAATAGGGTCGTATTGCATTATTCAGATTTTCAAAGGCCCTTAAAAATTACTAAAAAAATATGTAAAAGTACTACTATTATAAAGAGGAAAGATTTGTATTTTTGTATGCAACAAATAAACTCAAAAACTACTGATCCGATTTACTACTATTTTTATACGACTACTTTTTGAATTATTGAAATGGGACATTCCATTGAAAAGATATTACGATATTAAAAATGTCCATATTAACAAAAAATACACGCCGCCGAGCGCAGTGAGCAACGCGGCGTGGGAGAGGGCACCGAAAGTGCGAGGCAGAGGCGTGAGTGCGCATCTGAGAATGTAATGAAAGTTTTAATTAGCATACTTATGAGTTAAATTATCTTTATTTATCCCAAAATGTTTGAAAAATGTCCACCCGTGCGAAGCCGGGGCGGGCCGCTATCTTGAATGTTTTTCTTCTTATCGTGTCGACACGGGCGAGTTAAATCTGTGTTGACCTGTACGCCGCCACTAACAGTAAAAATTTGAACTTATGATACCGAAGCGAAGCGAGGGCAGGCCGCTATGTTAAATATAATAAAATATAGCCTTTATGTAACTTGCTTCATTTATTGATTTTTAAGAGTTTTTCAAATCGGTAATGATAATGTAGATTTTTAGTTAAATTGTTGCAAACAAACAAACATACAAAAAAACTAGTCTAATTCTCTTTATAATATTAGTTTAGGTAAAAGCGAAAGGTCACTCACTCATTTATTCATCACGAAATCTCATCAAGTCCTGCGTGCAGGTGTAAGTGCACGCAGTGCACAATGTAAGGTGGGACATCATTAGGGTACACCACACAGACATTCTGGGTTGGGACCGTCCATAAAGCCCCACCTGAACATATTGCCAATACTTCGTCTGACTTGTGTTCGCATTCTGTATAAGGATTTCCAGATCGGCCACGGTAATTTATCTCGAGAGGACAATTTCTCTTTGGGGGTGAAAAAAGAGTCGGGTAGAGATGTCCTTTCCTTCCAAAGCTTGCATTTCGCTCTATGTGGCTCCGTGGTCAATGGGTCAGTACATTTAATCAATCTGCTGCGGCTCTGGAGTCTTTGCTATAGGAACGTAGTCATGCAAGGATTGCAAGGGATGGCGAGAGGGTCTATCAGTGGCGCCTTTACAGATTTGCCGCCCGTAGGCCATTTAAATTTTGCTGCCCCTAACTGGCCTCTACAATTCGATACCCCATCGTACCTACCCAATAATATTACTATAATTTTTTTATCAATGATATTACAACTTTATAATAAATAATAATAAATTATTTACAATTCAATTTTTTTATGAGTATATTGATAATTGTTAAGTACTATTTGTTTTTAGTTTGAAATTCTGAGTTGTAAAACTTGCTCTATGAACAGTGATTTTACAAATAAGTAATATTTTAAATTATTATGGAAATATATTTTATATGTTGATTAAAAAAAAATTCACTAGCAAAGCTTCAAATTGAATTCAATTTTATTTGCATTTTTTGTTACTACGATGTACCTACTTAACAATCTTTCCAATTAATAAATACAATGAAATAGATAACAATGTTATTATAAATAGATATGTAAGTGAAAACTAAGAGGTACGTTAAGGTATGCCTGAAAATTGTTTTTGTGTGATTTTGATTTAATTTGTCTTAAAAATTTCACGTAACTGTCCAAGTATATACGGCAAAATTCAATAGCCGGGTTTTCAGTGTAAGAACTACGCATTACATGCTCTTTTTATATTAGTCGCATAATACAAGTGACCCTGTTCATATTCAATGGAGTTGATTTTTTATTATAGTGTTAATTTGTTTATTTAATAAGCTTATTCATTTTTATTTAGTTTATAACTAATATTTTTATATTATTATAATCATATCATGTATATTATAAGTTATAACAACATAGTTTTGAACCAGCTTCGAAAAGGAGATGAGGTCGTCAATACGACGACAAAAATGTATGTAATGTGTGACACTGACAGCCTCGACTCCTAAATAATACCTAGGTAGGTACTTAGTTTCTACAACACGGTTAATATGTGTTTTATTGAATTATAGATTTTCTACTCAAATCATATTCACGGTCAGTTAAAAGTATAATTGTATGTTTAGATCACACTATAACAAACTCTTAAAATAATAACTCAATATCGTAAGAAATCGTATCGTATACAAAAGGTATTTGTTAAAAAACAGTAATCCTTCGACGACGACTGTTACAATTCACATTTTCCAAATAAACGTAAGCTTAAATCCTACTAATACATTGATTTAGTTTTTTATAATTCAATGTACTAATATTATAAATGCGAAATTTTGTGTGTGTGTGTGTGTATGTATGTGTGTGTGTTTGTTGCCACTCAGCGCACAAACGGCTGAATCTTCGATTTCGATGAATATTCGTAAGTAGATAGAATAGGAATAAAAAGAACCTTTTTCCTTCTTCGAGAAGGACATAAGCTACTATTTATTCCGAAGTTTGGTCTAGTTCCCGAGAGAGACAAAACACATTTTAGGCGCGAGTGAAGCCGTGGGATGCAGCTAGTAACTAATAAAAATCTACGTTTCAGGTACTCTGCGACTATAGAAATACAACAAATTTTACTAAGTAATTAAAATAAAAGTTTAAAATAAATTTGAAAGTAAACAAAACTACCTACTTAATTAAATAAGTTTATTTAATATTTATTTGGTGTCAGAATTTCTAAAAGTAAAATCAAATGAATATTTAAATGCACAGAAATAAAATGATCAGAGAAACTGAACTTCAATCAAATAGTATAAAGCAGAAAAAATCCGTATATTCTATACATGCGACAACGACGCCTGCCCTCGCGTTACTGCTCAGTGCGCGTTCGGGTGAACCTAGTGACAACGGCGCGTCCTTTGCGTTCCAAGCTTCAATTTTCAAATTCAAATTCTTTTGTAACAAATAGTAATTCGACGGTGGAAAAGAAAAACTTCATAAGCGCCAAATGGCAAAGTGAGGGCAATGAGGTTTACTTTTTTATTATTGATTGGCAGTTATTGGTGTTTTTGGAGAATAATATGTTTAAAATTTTATCTAAATTATCAAACACAAAGCAAGTACCTAACTTTACTCTATCGCAAGAAAGTTGGCGTTTAAGAAAAATAAACTAAAAAGTAAGTCAGCAAAAAATTCTTATCTCCTGTAAATCATGTAAAATAATAAATGGAATACTCTTATTAGAAACTATAGCTCATATTTGAAAAGTAAAAAATGTTAAACAGATCTTAATATAAAAAATGAAAAGAAATTTTTTTTTAAAATATCGTAATGTTCACAATGCTGTTCAAAGTAATACTTGTAATTCGTCTGTCTCAAGTTTCTTAAAAATAGTTAAGCCTTAATAAAAAAAATATCCTTAGGATATTTTTATAAAAATCTATAAACAAAAACTTCTTATGTCTAAAATAACATCCGAATGAAGAAAAGAAAAAAAGCTTATATATTTACTTGAAAACAATTGGTTTAAAGAAAAATTTCTTCCAAAATGCCAGACTCAGACTTCTATCACAAAATCACCAGAAACACGTCATTTAAGAGGCTGAAAATTAGATGCTGCTCGTACTGGCGATGGTAAGGGAAAACTTTTAAAACGTCAAAAATATGATCCGATCGCTACGAAAGTTATATCAGTCGACGCAGAAAAAAAAACTATCTAAAGATCTAGTTAGCTCATTTTGGCCAAAATAGTGCGTTAGAAGTTATTCCTTTCCACCGTTGGTATCTTTTTTCGTGTTTGTTCACACGCTTGCCAAAAAAACACGCGTGGATATTGTTTTTATTGTAAGTATACCTGTCGAAGTCATATTAATAGAGTTTAGGTATACCTACGTATACTATTTCAGTTAATAAAAATGAGTATCATAAAAAAACATACCTTGTAAGGTTTCTATAAATTTGAATGATCCACCATCTTCTTTGCCGAATTTTCCGTTTCCTTTTATTTTCTCTCTTTTCGTTTTGTTTTTTTTTGAAGTTATACTTCTTTTGGCGCGATTGGGAAAAATGATGAGAGTGAATTTTTTTGAATATTAGTGATAAAAGTGGTTTTAATATACTGTTTTAAGTGCATTTATAGATTTGAGGTTAACTGTCGGTATGTATAATTTATTTACATTGCAAATTATAAATTATTACATTATTATCTAATATTTTTTTTTTTTGTTTTCTTTTATTTTAATTATATTTTATGATTTTTAATTATTGTTGCATGCTATTTGTGTATATTTATGTATGTATGCGTTGTGTTATTATTTGGTATTTTTGGATTGTTACGCCAAAGAAGTATAACTTCTTACGTGCGTACATGAGTACACACACTCTTTTTTTTATAATAAAAGTAAGCTAAACAAAATGTTTTAGCTGACAACAGCTGGACTTCCGACATGTGTGCACGAACCCTCCCGGTCCTTCGCAGAGGAGAGTAGCGGCACACTTCTTGTGCTGGGATTGGGGATGTCTCTAGGCGCTGTCGGCGTGAGGTATACTCGTGGAGTATGGCGGGTCGAGAGGGTGATACTGTCGTGAGGACCAAGATAGAAACAACAATTAATGTCTCTCAACTGTGTATTGCCGTATATACTCGCTCGGTACTTGCAGAGCTTCAGGGCTTCAGTGATACTTGCGGGCTTCAGTGGTACTTGCAGAGCTTCTAGACTTCCTGCAGTACTTGCAATGCTTCAGGGCTTCAGTTGGTACTAGCAGAGCTTCCAGGCTTCCTGTAGTACTTTCTTCAGAGCTTCTTTCTTCTTTCTTCTTTCTTGAGAGTTTCTTCTTTCTTGATTGCTCCGTTGCTCGCCGTGAAGTGACGATCCGTGCAAATGTTCCGCCTTTTATACACGTATCGTAGGTACCTATCGAACGTTCTACAAGGTTCCGACCAATCAGCGTAGTAGGTACCAAT
Source organism: Parascotia fuliginaria (assembly GCA_963082885.1). Lineage (NCBI taxonomy): Eukaryota > Metazoa > Arthropoda > Insecta > Lepidoptera > Erebidae > Parascotia > Parascotia fuliginaria. Next base: position 13,270,547 of record OY720176.1, on the reverse strand, counting down.
TGTTCTACAATATTCCCGCCAATCAGCGTTGAGTGCCCTGTTTCGCGGCCTTATTTGGTAATGTTTTGGTTCTACCTATACGTGACTATACAAAGCAAGAATATTCTGGAATATCGTCTAAATATTATTAAAATGTTGTGAAACTAAATTGTAACAATAATTATTGTTATTCTAACAGGAAATTGACATATTCTAATACAATCTTAATTAGAATCTATACGAAAGCATACCTAAACACAAGTATTAACAATAAAATATCGTGATTAACATTGTTAGTACATAAATCAACACTATCTATCATAAAACACTATTAAAACATCATTAATTATATAACTACGCCCCTATCTATATAAAACTACTATGACTTAGTACATACGACAACAGAACATAAACATATCTAAGTAAATTACATCTTTATAACGACATATCACCCCTATCTGCCTTTGAGAAACCTATTCTAATAAGATTATATCATAATTTCGTATATAAACTAACACTATTCTGTTATATAAAGCTAATATATAAGGTGACCCTATCCTAACTATATTATTTACATGTTCAACATATCTCTATTTAGACGTCGTCGTGCACATCTCTCCCGCCGTACGACTTGTCGTATCTTGTTCCGGTGCTAAGGCGACGTCTTCTATCGGCAGGATCACCATCTTTCTTACTGGTCTCCGTAGTATTCCAGTCTTCGTCTTCACGTCCACGGTGCGCACGATGCCGTCGGGTCCAGGGTACGTAGCTACCACCTTGCCGCGTAGCCACACGTTGCGAGGGAGATTGGTGTCGATGAGTTGCACTAGGTCACCAATCTTGATTTCATGCCCCTTGCCTTGGGGCTCCCGCCGGTGTTGAAGCTCGGGGAGGTATTCCCGGAACCATCTTGTCCAGAAGATGTCTGCCAGGCGTTGTGATGCACGCCAGGTAGACCTGCTCGCGGCGTCTTGCTCGGAGAATGTTCCTGGAGCTGGAACTCTTCCTGGTGAGCCGAGCAAGAAGTGGTTCGGCGTCAGTGCTTCTGGGTCTTCTTCCGAGGTGGACACGTGGGTGAGCGAACGGCTGTTGACTGAGAATTCAGCCTCCGCTAGCAGGGTAGCCAGTACTTCTTCATTGGGGTGACGCTCGTGGAGAGTCGCTGTCAGGGCAGTCTTGACAGATCGCACCATTCGCTCCCATGCACCACCCATGAACGGTGCACCAGGAGGGATGAATCGCCACACGATGGTTTTCTTGGCCGCTTCTTCTTTTGTTGCCTCGTCGATTGCTTGTCGTAGTTCTCGATCTGCGCCCTTCAGGTTGGTCCCGTTATCTGACCATATCTCTGATGGACATCCTCGGCGTGCGATGAGGCGTCTGAGTGCCATTATTGCGGAGTCTGTGCTGAGTGTTGTTGCTATCTCTAGGTGGATAGCTCTGGTGGTCAAGCAGGTGAATATCGCCACGTATCTCTTCTGGTGACTGCGTCCAACTGTTACTGATAGCGGGCCGAAGTAGTCTACCCCCGTGAACGTGAAGGGTCGCTTGTGATGTGCGACACGGCATTGAGGTAGATTTCCTGTTCGCGGGTACGGCGGCGCTTCTGTCTTCATTCTGCAGTGGAGGCAGCGCTTCAGCAGGGTCTTCGTAATGGGGCGGAGTCGCAGGATCCAGTATTGTTGCCGACACTCGTTGATGGTGGCTTCGACGCCGGCGTGATGCAACTCCACGTGTACCTTCTTGATCCACAGCTGTACGACGTGATGTCCTCCGTCCAGTATCATTGGCCTCTTGAATTCTTCTGTCAGCTGTTCGGGTGCGGCGATGCGGCTTCTTAGTCTTAACGTGTCTTCTGTGTACTCGATGATTAGCTGACGCAGACGGCTGTTCTTGCTGAGAGGCTTCTTCCTTTGTATGTCTTTGATCTTTTGTTCGAAGCTGTCTTCTTGTGTGGAGCGCATGAGTAGTTCTTCTGCACGGCGTAGGAGTTTTGCAGGGACTGGTACATACTTTTGCTGTGGCGTAGCGCAGTCTGTCCCAACTTGAGAATCTAGTCGCGTCGGGAAGGGCTTCGGAGATCTTCTGCGTCTTCTGTTTGACGGTGCTGACATGGTTGACCTCTTCTTCGCCTGTAGGTCCTTCTGCAGGTGACGACGATGCTTCTTTTGGCCAGGAATCTTGATTTTCATACAGGAACTGTGGTCCTTGGTACCAACAATGTTCTGTGTTAAAGTTGGCTGGTACGTGTCTGGTCGCGTCGTCAGCTACGTTCAATTTTGTTGGTACCCATCTCCACTCCTTGACAGCTGTTGCCTCTTCTATGGCTGCCAAGCGATGAGCTACGTAAGGCTTGTATGACCTAGATCCTGTCCTTATCCAAGTCAGCACGGTCCTGCTGTCTGTCCAGAACGTCTTAGTTATTGGCTTCCTCTCGTGCTCTTCTGTCACAGCCTCCGCCATTCTTGTGCCGAGTACTGCTGCCTGCAGCTCGAGCCTCGGGATCGATGTCAGTTTCAGCGGGGTGACTCTTGCTTTGGCCAGCACGAGGGAGACTCGCACTTCTCCGTTGGGCAGGACCGCTCTCCAGTACAGGACTGCGGCGTAGCTACTCTCGCTGGCGTCTGTGAACACATGTAACTGTAAGGAGGTTGCGTCACTATAGTTCAAATACCTTCTTGGGATTGCCACTTCTTTAAGGCTCTTCAGATGACCAATCCAGTCCTGCCACTGCTCTGCGAGGTCTTGATCCAGGTCTTCATCCCACGCGGTTCCTCTTCTCCATACCTCCTGGAGTATTTGCTTTGCTCTTATTGTTACCGGTGAGGCGAAACCTAGTAGGTCGAACAGTGACATGACAATTCGAAGAGCTTCCCGTTTGGTGGGTGTCTTCCCGGAGATGAGTGCTTCAGGTACCCGTACGAGGTTTAGGTTGAACGTCAGCTTGTCTGTAGTCGGCTTCCAAATAAGGCCTAGCACACGTTCAATGTTCTCTTCGGTCTTGAACTGCAGGTCTTCTGTTCCTTCATTACTCTCCCCTATCGCTTGAAGGAGTTCTTTCGAGTTGGACCTCCATTGTCGCAACTCGAAGCCTGCTGCCTGGTGTATGTTCTTCACTGCTGTCACTACTTGCACTGCGTCTTCGAGCGTCGCGAAACTGTCTAGATAGTCGTCGACGTAGTGTTTCTTAATTATGGCGTTCACGGCTTCCGGGTACTTGTCCATGTGTCTTCTAGCGTTCTCATCCTTCACGTAGATCGCTGTTGAAGGTGAACTCGATGCACCGAAGATTAGTGATGTCATTCTGTACTCTTCGGGCGGCTCGTTGTTCCTGCGATCGCCGCGCCACAAGTACCGGAGGGCGTCCCGGTCTTCTTTCTTGAGTTTCACCTGCATAAACATCTCCCTGATGTCTCCTGTGACGGCTATGGCGTGCTCCCTGAAGCGCATGATCACTCCAGGCAGCGACTGTAGGAGATCCGGGCCTTTCAGCAACACGTCGTTCAGGGAAACTCCTTTTGTCTTGGCGGCGGCGTCGTGGACCACTCGTAGTTTCCCGGGTTTGGCGGGGTTCATTACTGCAAAATGAGGCAAGTACCAGGTGTTATCCTTTGTTTAAGTAGAAGGTGCAGGTTCGGCATACCCTTTGCTGACGAGTGCTTCCATCTGTTCTGTATACTTTTCTTTTAGCTGCGGGTTGCGATCTAATTTCTTCTCTATTCCTGCCAACCTTCACAGCGAGTCGCCGTAGTTGTCTGGTAGCGCGATATCTTCACTTTTCCAGAGCAGCCCTGTCTCGTATCTTCCTTCTGGCATCTTATTTGTCTTCTGCTGTAGTTGTTGGAGTGCCTGTTCCTCGAGGTCAGACTTCGGTTTCTTGGGGGCGATGCACAGTGACTCCAGCGCGAAGTATTCTTTCATCATGTGGTGCATCTCCTCTTCTGCCGCGTCTGTCATGTGGTGCACTCTTGCCTTTTGTATTCCCTTACCGAGAGTCCTTGTATAGCTCCCGTGTAGTACCCAACCTAGAGGGGTCAATGAGGCAACAGGTTGATCCTTATTACCCTTTCTCACCTTAGTTGCCAGAAGAAGATGCCAGCTGTCCTGCCCTATCAGGATACCCGGGCGTGCTTCTTCATATGCCAGGATGCTGCTCATGTCCCGGAGATGCTTACAGTTCTCTATGCAATCTTTAGGCACCTGCTGCGTAGACACCATCAGCCGCTTGATTGTTCTAGCTTGCACTCTGTGTTGCCTTTTGTTCGGTCCGGTCATAGTGATGGAGACCCTCCTTGACTGGTCCTCAGACGATCTTGTTGATCGCTTCGATCTTGAGAGGATTGACAGGTCCGCGGGCGCCGATGTTGTCGGCTATCCTCTCATCGATCAGGGTCACCGTCGATCCATCGTCGAGGAGCGCATAGGTGTTCGCTTTTCCCTTTGGGCCAGCCCTTGTACAGGTATCAGCTTCAGGTACGACTGCTTGGCGGCTGTCCATGCGGAGTTGATGGCCTCGGTCTTCTCGCTGTCATCCTTTTCTTCTGTTGGGAGCTTCTTCCCTTTGTGCAGCGTTCTGTGATGCAGATGCGGACAGTTATTTATACCACATTTTCAAATTTGACAGCGATGTACCTTACCCCGGTATCGCAGACACCTAAAGCACAGGCGTCTGGCCTTGGCGAGGTCCCATCTGGCGTCGATGTCCGCTTTCCTGTATTCCCGTCATTTCGCATACTGGACACTTCGGCGTGTACGGCTTCTGCTCGGTCGCGCTGTTAACTCGCAGCGACCTTCTCGGCTGGCTCGATGACGTCGGGCCTGGTGCGTGCACGTTCTCCGGCAGTGCGTATGGGGCGCACAGTTCAGCTTCTGTTCTCAGGAACCTTTCCATCTTCAGGAGGTCCGGGTCTTCTTTGGGCTGACCAGCTGCGAATCGATAAAAATTACTCTTTTGAGTCGGTGTCAGCTTCTCTATAATCGCTTTGGTTACCTCCGGGTGATGTAAGTAGTGCACGCAGTTCAATGTCTTCAAAGTCGATACAGCGTTGGTCACCCTTGATGCGAAGATGCAGACTTCTCGCGGTGACTCGGTGAGGCGTGGCAGTGTCTTCAAGTTTTCCATTTCCGCCATGGCCATCGATTCTGGTCTTCCGAACCTGGTCTCCAGGGTCCTCATGATCTCCGTCGGGTCGGTGGTGCTGAATAGGAGACTGTTCACTGCTTCCCTGGCCCTGGACTTAAGGTTCCTGCGAAGACGGTTCAGATTTTCTACATTAGAAAACATACTTGCAGTTTCAAAGTAAGCGGCGCGGAAAGGTAGCCATTCTTGATGTGATCCACTGAACTCTGGCAGGTCGATGATCTTTGGTCGTTGTCCCGCTTTTAAAGCTGCGGTAATTGCTTCCGCGAGCTTCATTATGTCCGTTGGCCCCTTGTCCCCTCCCGCCGGTGTTGGCTTCTGTTCCAGAAGTCCCTGGCTACGGCAGCGAGCTTCAGGTTCTTCTGTCTTCTGTACTGCAGGGCGGTTGCGCAACTCCGGCTGGGGGTCTTCTGGCGGCGGTAGCGGCGGATCCTGGTTGTCCAACCAGGTGTCGACGCGGGCCACGGCTTCTCTCTCGGTGCAGGCTGACCTATCTTCTGAGTGTTCTCCCCTATCTTCTTCTTCTTCTTCTTGTGCTGCTTCCGCTTCTATTGTTGCTATGCGGGCGGCGGCGAGTTCGACCTGTAACCTAATCAACTCTTCTTTTGCTTTGGCTAACCTTATTTGTGTAGCCAGCGATCCTCCACCCCGTGAGGAGGGCGCGCGCTTGTTCTCCATATCCGCACTCCCCCGATGCATCGAGGTTGGGTGCGGCGTGTGACTTCCGGCGGCGCGTTCGGTAGCGTTCCCTTCCACCTCCCTGTCGGCGGCGGGCGCTGTTGTCCTTGTAGCGGCGGTTGTGCCCGTAGTACCCGTGGCGGCGGTGGTACCTGTAGTGGTGCCCGATGTGGCGGTGACCTCCGTTCCTGTGCTGTCCGAGGCTTCGGCAGACGTTGACTGTCCCTTTCCTACCGAGCGAGTTATCGGCGGCATGGTGACAGTGCCTTACCCTCAACTCCACAAGCTACCTTCCCAGAGACTCCCTTGATCCGGCTCGAAGGACCATAAAATGTGCACGAACCCTCCCGGTCCTTCGCAGAGGAGAGTAGCGGCACACTTCTTGTGCTGGGATTGGGGATGTCTCTAGGCGCTGTCGGCGTGAGGTATACTCGTGGAGTATGGCGGCTCGAGAGGGTGACACTGTCGTGAGGACCAAGATAGAAACAACAATTAATGTCTCTCAACTGTGTATTGCCGTATATACTCGCTCGGTACTTGCAGAGCTTCAGGGCTTCAGTGATACTTGCGGGCTTCAGTGGTACTTGCAGAGCTTCTAGGCTTCCTGCAGTACTTGCAATGCTTCAGGGCTTCAGTTGGTACTAGCAGAGCTTCCAGGCTTCCTGTAGTACTTGCAATGCTTCAGGGCTTCAGTTGGTACTAGCAGAGCTTCCAGGCTTCCTGTAGTACTTTCTTCAGAGCTTCTTTCTTCTTTCTTCTTTCTTGAGAGTTTCTTCTTTCTTGATTGCTCCGTTGCTCGCCGTGAAGTGACGATCCGTGCAAATGTTCCGCCTTTTATACACGTATCGTAGGTACCTATCGAACGTTCTACAAGGTTCCGACCAATCAGCGTAGTAGGTACCAATTGTTCTACAATATTCCCGCCAATCAGCGTTGAGTGCCCTGTTTCGCGGCCTTATTTGGTAATGTTTTGGTTCTACCTATACGTGACTATACAAAGCAAGAATATTCTCGAATATCGTCTAAATATTATTAAAATGTTGTGAAACTAAATTGTAACAATAATTATTGTTATTCTAACAGGAAATTGACATATTCTAATACAATCTTAATTAGAATCTATACGAAAGCATACCTAAACACAAGTATTAACAATAAAATATCGTGATTAACATTGTTAGTACATAAATCAACCCTATCTATCATAAAACACTATTAAAACATCATTAATTATATAACTACGCCCCTATCTATATAAAACTACTATGACTTAGTACATACGACAACAGAACATAAACATATCTAAGTAAATTACATCTTTATAACGACATATCACCCCTATCTGCCTTTGAGAAACCTATTCTAATAAGATTATATCATAATTTCGTATATAAACTAACACTATTCTGTTATATAAAGCTAATATATAAGGTGACCCTATCCTAACTATATTATTTAGGCTGCCGGTGCACAGCCCAGACGCACAAGCTTGCCGTGCGATGTCCATTTGTGCATACTGTACAGACCGCACTCTACATTCACCAGCACCGCACCACGGCGCAGTCCAGGACCTGCACGGCTCTTTCTCTTGGACTACATTATGATAAATGCAAGCCAGAGAAAGGTGCCGTTAGCAGTCTCCCTCCGTTTTGAGGGAGAAAATGGCAAAGCGCCGTGGTCGGCCCCCAGTGTCGGTCTGTGCAGTGTGCACAGTGGAGGGGTACTTGTTGTTGTGATTCATTATGTGTTGGCCTCTTATTTGTGTTGTCCTTTCGCTGTAAGTTCCGTCTTAAGGTCTTTATGTAGGGTATCTTCAAGCTCTGCACTACAGTGCAGCAGCGGCTTCTGAACTTGCAATATAAGCCTGCACTTTCGCAATCACGCTCTGCACTGTAGTGCAGACTCATAGTAAAATAAATAAGTGCTTTATCTAAGTAAGTAAACTGTTGTTATGTTGTCCGTAAAATATAAATTATTCAGTAGTTAAATTTTGTAAATAAATAATTAAAATTAATAAAATAAACTGTAAATGTTAAAATATTGAAAATAATATAACTTAGAACTAGAAATAAGGTAAACTGTAATAAATAAAAGACGTAAGTAAAATAAGCACATTCCCAACCTTAATTATTAAAACCATTTAATAAAGCAAATCAATACCACTGGCAAATCAGGTCTCTGATAATGTCAGAGGATCCTTTGGCCGGCCGCACTTTAAGTGCGGTCATTTAAAAAAAAAAAAAAAAAACTATATTATTTACATGTTCAACTTATCTCTATTTAGACGTCGTCGTGCACAGACATGCTTGTTTCTTCAAAACACACAAAACATTACAATTGCAAACGTGTAACGCTGCTTAGACCACCTAATTATATTCCAGCGTTTGTTTATGTTTATAGTTTGTGCCAAGTGGCAAGTTTGTGGATCCGGCATTAAATCTGAGATGTCATTTATTTTATTCTTTAAAAATATAGCATTCTATAGAAGTTTCATGCAAACTCTGCCACCCCTTTTTACACCCTTAGGGGATGAATTTCGCAAAATCCCGTCTTAGTGAGCACCTACGTTCTAAAAGAAATCCCCATGCAAAATTTGAGACCCGTAGTACTTGTAGTTTATGAGATATCGTGATAGGTGAGTCAGTGAGTGACCTTTCGCTTTTATATATTATTATATAGATTATACCCCACAATCAATACGAATCTAATGACAGCTCATACGTTAAAATCTATTGAGTCATTTAGCCAACCAGATCCTCAAACTCATGGACGGAAGGCGTAGTATGGTACTGCGGTCCCCAGAGGATGCTAGCGACTGTCGGCGGCTCAACAGACGGATCTCCAAGTGTTTGAATCGCGACCTTTGCCAATTTAACACGCAACGTGTTAAAGAGGTTATAGAGCGCAAAAAGGGCTTGAAGGTGTTCGCACGAGATCTGTCTGTCGTGCAGACTTGTCAAGCGAAAGACTGGGGACGGCAGGATCATCTCGTCTAAACCAGAGGTTGTAGAGGAGGTCGAGAGGTTCTATGGACAGTTTTATACACGACACAACAGGCACCTGTTAGCTCCCTAGCATCAGATCTAAGAGGTTCTGCTAGTTCGAGAAGCTAGGCTAACTCGACATTCCACTGAAGACATCCCGGACGTCAGCCTGTGCGAGATTGGTAAGGCACTTAGACAGCTCAAAAACAACAAGGCGCCGGGTGAGGACGGAATCACAGTTGAGCTACTGAAGTAGGGCGGAAATCCCGTCCTGAAAGCCCTTCAGAGACTCTTTAGTGCCGTCATCCTCGAGGGCAAAACACCACAGGCATGGCACAGGGGTGTGGTGGATTTGGCCTTCAAGAAAGGTGACGAAACCCTTCTGAAGAATTACAGACCTATTCCACTCCTGAGTCACGTCTAGAAGCTGTTCTCGAGAGTCATAACTAATCGTCTCGCATACAGGTTTGACGACTTCCAGCTTCCCGAACAAGCCTATAAAGCCTATATAGCCGTGTATATAACAAGAAGTTATAAACACGATTACACATGGCTTTTTCAAAAAATTTTGAGGCGGTTGGTAACAGAGCAATTAGACGGTAATTACTGGGGCCTGTGTTTGTGTTTTTTTTGTAGATCGGTTTTATTATGGCTTGCTTTAAGTAATCTGGAAATGTGCCTTCTTCGAAGGATTGGTTGATCAATAGATAAAATGGTAAAGTTAATTCGTCTGCGCACTGTCTTATTAAGATAGATGGTAATTCGTCTATTCCATGGCTTTGTTTGTTTTTTAAATTTCTGATGATCGTAATATAACTTTCATAGGGTTCTACGGGACTAAGAAACATAGTGTTTTCGATAGGTGATAGCACACAGGGACCACATTGCTTATCTTTAGGTATTTGAGCAACATTTTCTCCAATATTGATGCAAAGAAATCGTTAAATGTATCGGCTATGAGATGAGGGTCAGATATGGTACCTACTGTTATTTATTTCTAATTTTATGTTTGATTTTTCTTTTTTTCTTTTCTTGTTGGTACGTTCATTTATTACGTTCCACATTGTTTTTACTTTATTGTCTAATTTTTTAAATTTTTTTAAGTAATGAAATTTTTTTGCCGTCGCTACTACATTTTTTAACATCCTTTCATATTTTTTGTAATTCTGTTTTAAGATTGGATTATTAGTTTTTATGTAATTATTTTTAAAAGAGACGTTTATTTTTACAAGAAGTTTTTATACCCGTAGTTAACCAGTGTTTTGTAAAGTTTTGTTTTAGTTTTATTTTTTGTTGTGGTATATTTTGATTTAATATATTTTTTATAGTACTATTGAACGCTTCATAGTTTTCATTAATATTTCTGTATTTATTTATTATAATGCTGCACTTTATTTCTTTTAATGAGGCCTTAAATAGTTGTATGTTTGTATTGTTTAAAAATCTTTTTTTAGTATGTGGCGAGCCTTAACATTTCTCTCCACAATTTATTTATATATATATCATTACCTATTTTAAACAAGTATGCTACATACACATAAACATAATAACATACATTACATAATTAATACTATATTTACACTTTCATAATTATGCATATAATATATTGTCCACATAAATTCACCACCGTCATACACACCAAAACCGTACTGTGGAAACGCACCACAACTACGTCACGCGGTAGATGCGCATGAGTGGGGTCGCACGGCGACTCGCTTGTCCGCCAACCTTAGCTGACCTTCAGTCCGATCTCGCTATCGCGACGCGAAGCCTACGCAACCTTGTGCCTCTAACGGTCCTAAGGATACCCGCCGTAATCCTTCAGGATCGGCGTGCTAATCAGTGCCATTCTGTGTACAAATTGTCGAACGTCTTTATATATGTTTTTCCTCTCTGTGTATAATTATATTAATTATAAAGAACGCTTAACGTGTGTGTCGAACCTATAAGGATTCTATTCTTCTTCGCACGTATTTGTGTATGGACTATCATTATACAACCGTGAGTAGCAAGTAAATTCTTTCATTTACCTAAGCACTCCCACACAACACAACAATTCTTAGTGTACCTACATAATCACACTAAACTGGTGACCCCGTACAGAATACGCCAGAAAGGCTTGATAACCACGTGTGCTCAGAAAAGGAGAAGACTCACAGTAACACGATGAGTGATACCAGTGACTCCGCAAAATCGTTCGGAAGTACCCGCTCTCGTCAAAAAGCTCGTCGTGCAAAGTGCGTGTCCATTGACGAGCCATCCGACATTTGCCGTATAGCGGTACGAATTCCACCGTTTTGGCCGGACGACCCAGAGGTATGGTTCGCACAGGTGGAGGCTCAATTCGCGAACTCAAACATCACCAATGATGCCACGAAATTCAACTACGTCATTGGCAACCTTGAGCACCAGTACTCCAAACAAGTGAGAGATATCTTTCTCAATCCGCCGGAGAACAACAAATACGATAAGCTGAAACGCGAGCTCATCAAAAGGCTGACTGCGTCACACGAGAAGAAGGTGAAACAGCTTCTCATACACGAGGAGCTCGGAGATCGCAAGCCCTCACAGTTTCTTCGACACCTCCAAAGTTTAGCCGGACCGAATGTCCCAGACGACTTTCTTCGGACAATATGGAGCAGCCGTCTACCAAGCAACGTACAGACCCTGCTGGCTTCACAGCCACATACTTCCCTGGAGGGGCTAGCAGACCTGGCAGACAGGGTCCAGGACATCGTGACCCCATGTCAAGTCGCCGCAGCAACGGCACCGGGGCCTAGCATGCACGAGATGGCAAACGAGATTGCTGAACTAAAGAAGGCCGTGAAGAACCTGACGATGCAGCTGAGTAGGAGACCTCGTTCGCAATCCCGCTCAAACCGCCAACACCGTCAAAGATCCAGACAGCGGTCCGAGTCCAGCCACCAGAAGCATCCATTCTGCTTTTACCACTCCAAGTTTGGAGCCAACGCTCGCGCGTGTGTTAAGCCATGCGATTACGAGAAGTCGGGAAACTCCAAGGGCAGTCGGTAATGGCGGCTAACGACTGTCTGACGACCACAGGTCGCCTTTTCGTCACGGACCGAACATCGAAGACACAGTTTTTAGTGGACACTGGCAGTGACTTGTGTGTGTTTCCGCGTCATGTTCTACGTGAACAACGTGTCAAGTCTAATTATCAATTATCGGCCGCTAACGAGTCTATAATTGATACTTATGGCTATCTACAGCTAAATTTAGATTTTGGTTTGCGCCGTAACTTCCCATGGCGCTTCATTGTAGCTGATGTCACCAAGCCGATCATCGGTGTTGATTTTTTAAGTTTTTACAATTTGCTTGTTGACATCAGAAGTAAACGTTTGGTGGACAAAACCACCACAATGTTTGTAACAGCTTCCGTTGCAAAGGCTTCAGCGACGTGTTCAGTGAAGGTCTCATTTGGTGATTCCAGGTATCACTTGATACTTAATAAGTACCCTGACATCACGCGACCCGCTGGTATACACCGACAAACCACACACCAAACAGTACACCACATACGCACCACGCCCGGCCCGCCCATCTCTTGTTCCCCTCGCAGGCTCGCTCCTGACAAACTACAGACCGCTAAGCAGGAATTTGAGATTATGCTCAGCAACGGCACTGCACGACCTTCAGAGAGTCCTTGGTCTTCACCCCTTCATTTAGCGCCGAAGAAGGACAATAGCTGGCGACCCTGCGGTGACTACAGACTGCTGAACGCGAGGACTATACCTGACAGGTACCCAATTAAACATGTCCACGACCTTACTCACAGCATAGCAGGTTCCAAGGTCTTCTCAACCATCGATCTGGTTAAGGCCTATAATCAAATACCAGTCAGTGAGGACGACATCCAGAAGACCGCGATAACAACCCCATTTGGCCTGTATGAGTTTCCTTACATGACCTTCGGTCTAAGGAACGCAGGTCAAACTTTCCAAAGGTTCGTCGACGAAATGACGCGCGGGCTCGACTTCTGCTACTGCTATTTAGACGATTTCCTGGTCTTCTCAAAAGACCATGAGCAGCATGAGGACCACCTCCACCAGCTCTTCACCAGGATGCAGAAATACGGCATCGTCATCAACAATTCGAAGTGTATATTCGGAGCGGACGAAGTCACATTCTTGGGTTATCGCATCTCGGCAGCTGGAACCAAACCCCTGGAGTCTAAGGTGGAAGCCATCAAGGACTTCCCTACACCCAAAACTGTCAGAGAGCTGAGGCGTTTCTTAGGGATGTTGAACTTTTACAGGCGGTTTATACCCAAAGCCGCAGAATTTCAAGGTCCACTTAACGCCCTGCTAACTGGCTCAGTAAAAGGTCAACATCCTGTGGAAATAACAGGCGAGGCGCTCATCGCGTTTAATACGTGCAAAGACAGCCTCTGCAGAGCTGTATTGCTTGCACACCCCGACTATAAAGCGAAACTTGCCCTAGTTACAGACGCGTCCGATCTGGCAATGGGGGCAGTTTTGCAACAGTTCAGGGACGAACAGTGGCAACCACTTGCCTTCTTCTCGCGAAAGCTGAGCCCCGCCCAACAAAAGTACTCGCCATATGATCGTGAGCTTCTCGCGATCTACGAAGGCATAAAATACTTCCGACACATGTTGGAAGCGAGACACTTCACTGTCTATACTGACCACAAACCGCTGGTATACGCTTTTCATGAGCGAAAGCACAACTGTGCTCCTCGTCAGTATAGGCACCTCGACTTCATCTCGCAGTTCACAACGGATATTCAACATATTTCCGGCAAGGACAATATCGTCGCCGATACATTGTCCCGCATTAGTGAACTGCAAACTCCAGTTGATTTTGAAGTCCTCGCTAAATCCCAAGCCTCAGATCCGGAGCTGTCGCAGCTACTTACGGCAGACACATCTCTGAAACTACAGAGACTCAAAATTGATGGCAGCCCCGTCGAGCTATTTTGCGATGTGAGTACAGGCACCCCAAGACCATTTGTGACCAAACTTTTACGACGGCAAATATTTGAGAGCCTTCATAGCCTCAGCCACCCAGGAGCAAACACGTCCGCGAAATTAGTCGCGCAGCGCTACGTTTGGCCTGGAGTCCGCAAGGACTGTCGAGAATGGTCACGTACCTGTCTCAGCTGTCAACGTACAAAGGTAAATCGACATGTGTCATCACCATTAGGCACATTCGAATTACCCCGTGCTAGATTTGCTTTCGTGCACATTGACCTAATAGGTCCCCTTCCTCCCTCACAGGGGTACCGGTACTGTCTGACGGCTGTGGATCGTTTTACTAGGTGGCCAGAGGTGGTACCAATTGTAGATATCACCGCTGAGACAGTTGGTAAAGCATTGCTGAACAACTGGATCTCTCGTTTCGGTTGCCCAACGGATATTGTCACAGACAGAGGACGGCAATTTGAATCCACACTGTTCCAATATCTAGCCAAAATAGTCGGCTTCAAACACCGAAAGACCACAGCCTACCATCCAACATGCAACGGCCTAGTGGAACGATTCCACAGGCAACTTAAGACGGCAATAATGTGCCATGCTGACCATAATTGGACAGAATCCCTGCCTTTGGTCCTACTAGGCGTCCGAAGCGCGGTTAAAGAAGACCTGCAAACTCCTTCTGCAGAACTTCTGTACGGTGAGCCCTTACGACTCCCAGGAGAATTTTTCGTGCCTGTTGACAGCGGCACCACCGACATCTCGGAGTTTACCACTCGTCTACGCTCGTTTGTCGCAAAATTGCAGCCCATTCCAGCTGCACGGCATTCCAGACACAAAATATTTGTCCATAGGGACCTAGCTACCTCAAGTCACATATTCCTCAGGGAAGATGCGCTTCGAGGTTCGTTGCAACCAGCATATTCCGGTCCTTACGAAGTCTTAGCGAAAGGCGACAAAACCTTTACAATACTAGTAAAGGGTAAAAAGGTAAAAGTTTCCGTAGACCGCCTTAAACCCGCTTACACATTGGCTGACACTTTACCAACCGACCAACATGTCCAAGAAGAGGAAAATCAGCCTAAGGACACTCCCGTCAGAACGACCAAGTCTGGTCGTAGGGTTCGATTCCCAAATTATTATCGCCCGTAGGACGGTCTCTGGGGGGGAGTGATGTGGCGAGCCTTAACATTTCTCTCCACAATTTATTTATATATATATCATTACCTATTTTAAACAAGTATGCTACATACACATAAACATAATAACATACATTACATAATTAATACTATATTTACACTTTCATAATTATGCATATAATATATTGTCCACATAAATTCACCACCGTCATACACACCGAAACCGTACTGTGGAAACGCGCCACAACTACGTCACGCGGTAGATGCGCATGAGTGGGGTCGCACGGCGACTCGCTTGTCCGCCAACCTTAGCTGACCTTCAGTCCGATCTCGCTATCGCGACGCGAAGCCTACGCAACCTTGTGCCTCTAACGGTCCTAAGGATACCCGCCGTAATCCTTCAGGATCGGCGTGCTAATCAGTGCCATTCTGTGTACAAATTGTCGAACGTCTTTATATATGTTTTTCCTCTCTGTGTATAATTATATTAATTATAAAGAACGCTTAACGTGTGTGTCGAACCTATAAGGATTCTATTCTTCTTCGCACGTATTTGTGTATGGACTATCATTATACAACCGTGAGTAGCAAGTAAATTCTTTCATTTACCTAAGCACTCCCACACAACTCAACAATTCTTAGTGTACCTACATAATCACACTAAAAGTATACCAAATTATTTGTTTACTTTGATTAGCTAAAGTCGTTTGTATTAAAGTAGCACAATGGTCTGAGAAACCTAACTCCTCAACTGTTGTGGATAGATAATTGTTATTGAAGTTCGTAAATATTAGATCAAGGCACGTGGATGTGTTACGAGTAATTCTTGTTGGTTTTTTTTATTTGTTGTACGTTTATATTCCAACATGAATTCTAAAAAAATATTGGGTTTCGGATTGTTATCAAAAACATTTATATTAAAGTCACCACCCAAGATTATGTCAAATTTGTAATATTTGCTATTTATGTATTTTAAAATTAGTTTTAATTGACTATAAAATACTTCTTCCTCTCTTCTATTCCAGTACATGCTAATTAATACTATATTTTCTCTAGGTAACTCTATTGCACACACTTCTATTAAATATTATTTTGACATATTAGTAATATCACATAATTCTTTAAATTCAATATGTTCTTGTAAAATGATGCAGACGCCGCCTCCCGTTCTCTCTTGTCGGCAGTAAGATGTTGCAACTCTGTAGCCGCTTATCTGCAGTAACTCTATTTTCTCTTGTGTTAGCCAAGTTTCCGACAAACAAATAGCTTTAAAGTGTGGATTCTGTTGTAGAAAAGCATCTAATATGTGTTGCTTGTTATTAAGGCTTTGGATGTTTTGAAATAAAACTTTAAATTGTTGGTCTTTGGTTTCGAAAAAAGTTTATCTCGTTTAGTGGTCTGTCTCTTGTGTCATGTTGATTGGTTTGAGGTATGATTTCGGAGTGTAATTGGTATCTATTTTCTTCATGTTTTGTTGTGTAGGTCTTGTCTAGAATGTTTATTTTCTTGCCTTCTATTAATAAGTGGTTGTTACGGATTACTGCGTATAGTCCTTTTTGTCGTGCTTTAATCATCTCGTCTCGCAATAATTGCCTTATTTTTTGTGCTGTTTCGTCTAAAAATTCAGATACAGATAATCCAGTGCCTTTGAAACAAAGTTTATTTTCTTTTATATATTTGGCCATTCTCTTGCTCATGAGTTCAATCACCAGTGGTCTGTTTCTCGTAGTATTTCTGCCCATTCAGTATGTTTCTTCAATATAACCGGTTAAGTCAACATTCATAACTTCGCGAAAGATTTCTATTAATCGATAATGTAAGTCAACTTCCGATTCTTTGTGTTATTCAGAAAGACCATAGAGTACAATTTTCTTTGAGTAGTTTTTTGTAGATTTTTGTCCTGTAGCATCTATCTTATTTTTTAGATTCTTAATTTCAATCGTTAATTTTTCTTTTTCCTTTTTCAGTTCTTCAATATTTTGGTTTGTTTGTTCTATGTATCGTCTTCTTTGTTCATTTTCTTTTGATAACATAATATTATTTCCTTGCTCTACTTCTTGTTTCAGTTTATAGATAGCTTTTTTAATTTCACTTTGAATTGTATTGTATTTTTTAACTCAGATATGCTGGACTTGTTATTTTCTTTTAAGCGCATCATTACAATTGCACTTAAACGCTGTAGTGTTATTTCTGTATGTTTGTTTGTTTGCAATATAGGAGCTTCATCTTGGGTGCAAATTGTGTCGCCTAGAATGCTTAGATCTTCAGAACAAGTTGTAATATTTGCAGTTCTCTTTCTGAGAGTTACATTGTTTATCTCAGGGGATGGCGTTGGCGCCAGGGATTGCTCACGTCCACGCGGGCGTATTGGAGTGTCTGAGTTGCCTTTTTAGGTAATTTACATTATCAGGCTTGGCACTTCCATGATTTTTTACACTCTAATGTCATTGAATTTTTAAATTGGTCATAGGAAACATTGGCGCAGTCAAGATCATATTTGCATGTGCATAATACGCAAGTGAGGTGTTTATTATTTATTATTTCTTGCAGACAACCTGCGCAAGTTGGTGCCATATTTTATTAGTATAAAGTTTGCACTGTTTGATAATACAAGTAGCGGCCTCTAGCGGCGTATAGCTGTGTTACTATAATCTAAATGACTTCTACTTTTCAACTGTAGATGGCGCTGTTCTCAGTTTTGTAGCATAATGATTAGCATAAATATTTTGAATAAATTCCAATGAGTTTTTGGCTATTAATATGTTTTTTTTTGGACTTTATCACTATGTAAGCACTTGATGGCGATTCTTTACGCTTGGAAGTCTTTTCATGTAATTTCCGAATAACAAGTTTGTTTTGTTTTGACAGATTTGAACGTAAGTTAACGTTATTTTGCACAAATCAGTTTTTCTTCGTTAATCATGTTAAAAATTTATGAACTGCATCTTTTTTCACTGAATGTCTTTAAACACTTAAATTTTATTCACTTACCTTGGCTTAATATCCACTTTGTCTATTTTTACGCAATTAAAATACACGCTGGTGATCTTTGTTTACGCTCAGTGGCGCCCTCCTCATACATACATAAGTACATACATAAGTCTGCAGAGTATAACCGACCCCTATGCTTAGCAGAAAGCCTTTGATTCGATGGGGACCTGGGCCGTGCTGCAGTCTCTCCAATCGTGCCATATTGACTATTTATATATCGAAGTGCTGAAGTGTTTGAATGAAAACGCCATCACGTCAGTACGAATTAATGGTCAGACCTCAAAACCTATCCAGTTGCAGCGAGGAGTACGACAGGGAGACGTTATATCACCGAAACTGTTTACCACTGCACTGGAGGACGTGTTCAAGCTCCTGACCTGGAATGGACTTGGCATCAAGATAAACGGCGAGTACACCAATCACCTTCGATTTGCTAATAATATTGTGGTCATGGCTGAGACCGTCGAGGACCTCAGTGCAAAGCTCATGACAAGTGGGGCCAAAAAATTAACATGGACAAGACTAAAGTCATGACCAACATCCATGTTACGCCCACTCCTATTACGGTCGGAGGCTCGATGCTCGAATTCGTTGACGAGTACATTATATCTAGGACAAACAGTCCGATTAGGTAAGTCCGATTTCGAGAAAGAGGGCACTCGTCAATTCCAACTCGGCTGGGCAACGTTCCGGAAGCTACAACATATCTTCTCGTCCGCACTACCACAGGACCTCAAGACCAAGGTCTTTGACTAGCGTGTGTTGACAGTGATGACATATGGAGCAGAGACGTGGTCGCTAATTATGGGTCGACTATGATATAGCTAAATTAACGACAGGACAATCTACGGAGTTACGATCTACTAGCCGAGCCCAGTGTGGACGTTGGTCTATGTACTGTAACGCATCTTAGTCACGTGTTACGACGAGCCGATCCATCGAAAGTTACTTTTTTCAAGAGATGTTCACTAACGTCCACACTTGCATTTATGACATGCGTCGTAGTATGCCAGATGACACAGATACAGTCACTGAGTAGGAATAGATCACTTTGTGACGTGTCCCGGTCGGTACGTCCCTCGACCGCACCTCGCCGCCTCCCAACGACTGGCCGACTCCTTTAGCGATGCCATGCCACGTAGTCTAGTTCGACACCATGCGTCTATACTTGTAACACTAAGACTTCATCGTACATAGTTTGAGACCGTGTCAGCACAACCTAGATCGTCAACAATACGCATATCTTGTCCTGTACGATGCCACGTAGTCTGGTCCGTCGTCATGTCACAAATGTGGTTTGTAATAATGTAAAATATAGCAGACGCATAACTTCTCGCTCTCTTCATTATACAGTAAGAATAAAAACTTGCAGCAGATACTATTTTTAAGCAGTCTTAGGATTGCACTGGGGTATAGAAATGAAGTATCCATCCTCGCCGTAGCAATACAAAAGTGGGTACTGTAATGCATCCTATAAGCGATAGCTTTCACTTATTTGATGAATTATTGATAGTTACCTGATTCGTTACCCTTGTTACAATCAGTCTTACTACCAGTACTAACAGAGGTTATTGTTTTGCCCGTGTTATCACTAACTACAGTAATTACAATATAATATCCCGCTTAGAAAACTTTAGGACCTGTCCGCTCAGCAGTATTTTACCTCGAGGTTTTATTACATCTAGTACGCACTGCGAATAAAATTTTGTACGATTTTTGACGGTTTATAGCAATTCCCGACTGAGACGCACGTCTAAAATGGACAATGGAACACAAATTTTAATTCAGCGCTGTTGCACGACTAAGCAAAACTCGCGAATTCTATTTCGCAGTGCGGTTATAGCCATGACGACGCCTAGCCTAGAAAACATCCTCGCGGAAATAAACCGCACCGCATGGTGTTCAATCTGCATAAAATCACATGTTTGAGCTAGTAAATTTTTTTATCGCCTATGCTGCGGCTACTTCCTTAGGACTCAATGTGTTACAGAATTGCGAAAAAAAGACCTCGCGATGAAATACTGCTGTGCGGTCCTAACTACAGCAACTTCATTTGACATAGGTTAATTAAGTTTTCAAACGTGTCAAAATAAAATGTTTTTAATTCAAAAGCATTATGGAGTATTGATATCAACTTAAAAGCAAATCACCTTCAAAATAACTTTCTATCCCTTTTACCCTGTTAGGGGATAAATTTCAATAAAATTCGAAACACATCTTCCATCTATTCTGTTAAAGAATGTTAATGCAATATTTGAAGTAGATTGGAACAAGGAATCACATTGTCCCATACAAACTTTGTCCCCCTTTTTCGCCTCCTTAGAGTTCTAGTTTCGAACAATCCTTTCTCATGGGATGCCTACGTCATACAAAGAACGCACCCTCCAAGTTTAAGGTCTTTACGATCAGCGGTTTAGGCTGTGCGTTGATCCGTCAGTCAGTTATTCAGAACAAACCATTATTATATATATACATAGACAACAAAACCAATGATGTCACAGAATACGAAGAATCGGTACCTACTTCATTTGTCAACCACATGGAAAATCTAGGTAAAACACGGAGTTTCAGGCTCTTAATATTATTTTTCACAGTTATAATAAAGGGAGTGCCTCAAGGCAATATAGTTGGCTACTTTTCATACTAATTTAATCCATTGTACAATAAGTTTCTGTACCCTTAGAAATTGCGTCTAATGGTTTACTTTTTAATAAATTAATGTTACTTACCTTTTCAATAAAATAATGTTTTAAAATAAAATACTTTATTAAGCCCACATAATATTTATGTGTTTATGCTAACTGCAATAAAGTAAGACTAAATAAATAGTTCTTAAAATTAAGATTATTACCAACAGTAAATAAGAATTTCATAAAAGTCATAGATAGATAGTAGATAGTCTTCTATCTAGTTCATAAAAGTATTATTACATAAGGTATAAAGTAATTAAATAGTCAATTTAATGCTTAATAATTAATTTCGTAAGACTTCTAAGATTACACATAGTTCCATTAAATATTATTCTAATTACGCTGTATTGTTGGTGCACCAATCTATGCCAAGTTAATCTTGGCTCGAATAATATCTCAGAGCTGTTTTTCTTAGACGATTTTAATATTAAGGACTACTGTTAATATTAGTAACAGTTTACTGCAACATTCCGGAAGCTGTATACAAAGCCTTATTTTAAATGTGAAATATCACAATACTGCCAGCAATTTAAAGTACTACTTATTAGTAGTGAAAAGCACTAAATTGTTAATTATAAAAATTATTGATTAAGGATACACAAAAAACGAAAGAAGATTTGTTAACTGAGACTATTTACAACTTAATTTATCAAATTGGTAGTTAAAGAAACATTTATGTCCCTGAACTCAATGACTAGTAGTATTTATAAAAATTCTATAACATTTCATATCATTTCATTTATTTTTAGTACCATAACAATTTTGTTTTATATACTGATAGATGAGATTGTATATAATTAAAAAGAAACACAGAATCGCTGCGTGATAATGTATCGGCATATTATAAATAGCATTCACTACTCCCGGATATTTTTCTCTAACACTGTTTAATTTTGACGTGTTGTTATAAGTATCTCTATCGAATGAGGGTTGCGTTTCTATAACATGCTTTTGTGATTTTTTCTCGACGACTATTTCATGATTGCTTAATGTCTCGTGACCAGATAAAATTTCGCAAGTTGTTTCACGTTGTTCCTGTTCATCTGTGTTTTGTAATTCTGTCGCGGCTTGTGTTATTATTTTTTCATATTTTTCTCTATTCCTTTCAATTGCGATATCACCCATCTTAGACTCATTTTCAAACTCCACTGGTGTAGGAGTGAATCTATCTTTGACCCCTGAACATATTTCTAAACTCTCTTGCAAATAACTATCTATTTTAGTTAATTGCTCTGAAATTAGTAGATTTGCCAATGGGCTACAAGACCTTTCAACTGGCTCATCAATTTTAATATTTTTTAAGAGTCTACTCTGGACATGCAATTCTGGTACAAAACTATCAGTTTCAAATAACTTCTCCTTACACAGTGACTTTACCATTTTGTAACTTTGTAAATCTTTAAAATTGTCTTTTATGTACTCCACCGGAGTAGCACTCTTTTGTTGCATTTGGTACATTTGGGATGGCGTCAGCAGTCGAGGCGAATCTAGTTCTCGTGGTACTGGAGTAAATTTGACAGTAATAACGTCTTCATTTGTTATCGTTTCTGTTTTAACGATATCATCTACGTAATTCTTTTCCTTGTGATCGAGTTCTAACGTCGAGTTAGGCGAATCGGTAATATCATGGCGTGTTGATCTTTGCACACGATCCACGGTCACCTTGCTTAATAACTTGCCATCTGTACTTCTTATGTCGGAAAACAGTCCTCCATCGAAGTGGAGGGGCGTTTCCAACTTTCTTGTTCTTTGCGGTGAGGATGTGTTCAGGGATAATGTGATGGGAGAGGGAGAGACAGGTCGAAAAGTGGTAGTTGTGTAAACAGTGTCAGAGTTATATATTATTTGCTGAGGACTTCTAGCGGGCGTGTGTCTTGCAGAAAGGTCGACCTCCCTTGGCGAAGAAGCTCTGTCCTTCGAGGTTCTTTTTGCACACCTGTAAATGAAAAAAGCCATATAGAATATTAATGAACTAAATAATTTAATTTACTTAATTAGGCACCTATTCATTGTCTAGGATTAAATATATGTATTTCAGATTTGTACAAATTCTGTGATATATAAAATAATAAGAAATTAATAAAGGTCTACTAACAAACAACAAAACTAGTAACATACTTTCAATAAAAAAACATTATTAAAAATAGTAGATAATACATAATAATTAAATACATAGAATAGCCATAACTACTCAAACTGTATCATGGAAGCATTTCTACAAGCAATTATGTAAAGTAACTACATATGGGTCAAAACATTATGAACTTCCTGAACTTTGGGAAGTTGAAAATATATACATAGGTATACATCTCAGTTAATAATTATAACATACAAGAATGATAGATACATTGGAACGCACACACACGATCACTGTTATTTGGTAAAGGTAGCAAAGTGGCAGCGTATGACGAGCTTTATACGTGGGTAGATTGATATTATCCGCTAATTTGCATTTGTGTTTAATAATTTACATTTTAAAAAGAAGAATTTGATAATAAAATTAATAGCGGGGGAAAAATCTATCTTACCCGCAGATGTAAATGTAATTATATATAAGTAGGTACCTTTAGATGGACTTCAAGTTAAGTTAAGTAGCTTCTATGTAATTGGTTACAGGGTAAATGCTAGAATATAATGTAATAGGTAACGCGTTTGAAATGTACAGGTTTATTTAAACAAGGATCAATAGCACCTACTGCAACTTATAAATCGGTAATGAATATTTTGAAATGTACCTAGTGCATGAGATGTGATGACCTTTCTTGTCATGTACTAGGACAATTTTTTTAAGAGATGTTTTGACTATTTTATGTAAGCACCTAATTAACATGTAATATATTTTTTTTTTGCGTTATATTTTATTTTTAAGTTAAACATTGTTCTAGCGAGGTTTTATTTATGCAATAACTGTACAATGCTAACGAACAGTAAGACAATAAAGTTCCTATTGAATGTAACGTGTGTGTAGGTATGTGTATATTAGTAGGAGTCTCATCATACGCACCGTGCAGTTGAAGCACTGACTGTGGTAGTTATTGTTGAGCGCCTCGACCCACCTGTCGCCTGCCTCCACCGGGAAGCCGCAAGCGAAACATTTTGTCGTAAACAGATCATTCCAATCTGTAAAATAATCGTCATCCTGGTATGAAATTACTATAAGGGGCCTAGTATCCAGTATCATTATGCACATCTATTTATTTATTAATACTAGGTTCAATGAATGTTTATTTATAATTTGATATAATTACCAGCTTCACAATATGGCAGCCCATCTTCTAGGAAGAATGGATTATTGCCGAACAGTTTCCCACAGTAGACGCAATTGAAGCACTCTGGATGGTAATGCTTGCCAATTGCGTTTAAGCAATCCTAAAAAATTGGAATTAATTAGTATTTTATTATTTCATTATTAAGTATACAATCATGTTTGTTGTCTATTGTACTTACGCCCTTAATTTTGGCGTGGCATTTATCGCAAGCAGGAGCGATGTACTGCTCAAAACAGAATTCACAGTAAAGTTGTCCATTTTCTTCTACGAAACCGATGTCCTGGAGCGGGCGTCTACAAGTAGCGTTCACGCAAATGAAGTGCTCAGGACACCAGATGCGACCCAAAGCCGTTATGAACGGGCCTCTGTACAAAACAAGTTAATGTTAAATTCTTTATTTGAGAGGTTACTTATTAAAATTTATTTTATTTTGGTATAAAAGGTTAATAATGTTAAAATAAAATCAAACAACACGCGTGCGTTTAAAATTTAAATTGACATCTTTGAACTTACGTAAAAGGTGTGAAATTTGCTTGATATTTGTTCATAATAAAATCACTTTACCTGGTTATAGCTTTGTCACACTTGTGGCATACAGGATATAGCCCATCTGCGACGTCTGTACATTGAATTGTGCTCAAAGGACGTGCAATAATGTGCGAGTCTCTTCTACCGTCGTCGTTCCTTGAGTTCTTTTTTTGTCTTCGTCTAACTACGGCTTCCTCGTCTATATTTCGCTCATAAGATTTTTCATCATTATCAGATATTTTCTTTATTTCTTCTACGCAAATGTTTGTATTTTTATTTTCTTCGAGATCATTTATTTTGGTGTCAGTTGAAGTTTTGAAAGTGTACAGTGAATTGTTGATTAAGTTGTTAGAAAGTTCTTTCTTTATCACAAGTTCTTCGTCGTGACGTGTGGATACATCTTTACCACTCTTAGACTTATTTTGATCGAATGCATTAGCTTTGTTCCATGTATTTATTTCGCTTATATTATTAGCTTTATCAGTTGATTTATATCCATTATTTAAAAGCATATTGGGTAAAGGATTATTTTTTTCAAACATTTTCCTTTTGTTTAACGTATTGGAATAACACCCGTCCAATTTTACATCTGATTTAACTTCCGTTTTTCCATTTGATATATTTGTACTGTTCATACTATTAAAAAAAGATTTATCTAATCCAGGCTTCTTAAATGTTCCAGTAAGGTTGCATTCAACTTTTTCCTTGTAAGAGTCTTCACTGCTTGAATAACCACTACCGTTGTGAGACTTTTCTGCACTGTGTACTGAGCGTTCATCGGAGATGATATTAGTAGTATTAATTTTTTTAGGTACAGTTTCAAGTGTCTTTTTATCACTATTAGTATTGAGTAAATAACCTATTGTTGTGCTGTGAGCATTAAATGTAGGTATTGGAGAGTTTGGTAATGGCGGCGGTATGAGAATATTAGGTTTAGGCAGACATTCAGTAGAGTTATTCTTAAGAGTCTCCTTAATTTTGTCACTGATATATTGAGTGTTGTCATGTGTCTTAAATCCTCGTTCTAGAGTTTTAAGCAATGTATTTTCTTCAGAAGGTACATTGTCAGAATTGAGGGGGTGTTTAGTTACAACAGTATCTTGTATCTTATCTGCCATTGATTGAATGTGATCAGCTGGTTTAATTTTTCGTTGTATACCAATCTCATAGCCATTCAAAGCCATTTTAGCCATTTTTCTAATAAGTCTTTCTTCAGCGAGACTTTTGAATTCTGTTTTGTGTGGATGCGGACTGCTTGTAGCCAGCGGTTCGTTAACTGTTAGAGAAAGTCAAAACAAACACGTAAACAAACATGTTATATTAAAAGCACATCATAGATATTAACTAAGTTAGTGCATAGACACAATAAAATAAATTTATAAACACATACAGATATTATTAATATAAAAAAATAAAAATCAGATTAAATAGATGTTAAAATCATTCTTGTTTTCACATTCTCATGCAATACTGCAGACAAAACACTTTTTTTTTGCAATTCAGTCACCTAATATTCCCATTACAAGACGCACAGAGTGGCACACGGGAGCCGGGCACTGCTGCTTTATTCAAAACTCCCCGTCCTCGTTTCGGGGCGGATGATATACCGAAAGTTTTGCCACGAGCAGCAGCTCCTACACTCGAACCTGTCGATGGGGTAGGATCACACACTGGACCTAGGTTAGCACCAGAAATCGAAGGCTTTGATGGTTCATAATTCTCTATTGCTCTACTGGCGGGCGTAACATTTTTATTAGTTATGTTAAGAGATGAATTTTGTTGTGTTGGTGGCATGGTCATTAGAGGAGGTGGAAAAGTTTGCTTCGAGTTAATGTTTGAAAGTCGAATATTAGAATCAACTTGTTCATATGCTCCAGACAATGATGAACCTTTTCGAATTTCTACTACTTTTGCCGATTGCGTTCTTTCGAATTCTTCAAACGTTTTTCGTGTAGTGTGGACAGTTGTATTGCCTTGCTCGGTAACATTTTGAGATTGCATTTGTCTTTGTCCATAGTTCTCCTGAATTAAGGAATCTTCTTTAAATCTCGTGTCTCCTTTTGTATAGTTTTCAGACTTATTATAACCCATAGTTGAATGTCGCTCTTCTCTAACGACTGTAGGTTGATTTGAACCCCAGTTCTTTAAATTGTGGTTATTATATAACTCAACGCCGCTGTGGAAACCTTTCTGTTCTATTTCATGTTTTCTAAAATTTGAATCTTGTGTCGTAATTGAATCGGAGGAAAAGTCTTGTGAGATATTCATGTATTCTTTAATCCGTGGTGCCTGTGCTTTAAGTGGATTGGGAGGAGGTCCTTGTGCAGGCGAGCGCGATCTTCGTTTAGGTGTAGGTGACCTGCTAGCTTCGCGACTAGACGGCTCATACAAATGACTCTCTGGAGCTAGATGTTCTACTGTCATTAAATTCATTTGGTAGTGAGGAATAATAGGTGCGGGTTTATTAATTAAACTTGGTGAGGTCGTGCGACTACGTGACGGCGAAACTCTTAGTAAATTTTCGTCAGTTACTGGTTGAAATGTCATAGTAATAGGAGTATCTTTCTGAAATTGTATTGGCTGTGGTTGTGGAATAGGGGTTTTAAGTTGTGGAATCTTTGGAGCAGACATTTCAGGTGGCCTGTAATTTGGAGGCGGTTCGAGGGATCTTTCTTTTGATTTACTAGGTGGGTGAGTTGTAGGGGTAACTGGTATTTGCAATACTGCTGGAGCATTATAAATTTCGGGAGTTATTCCTCTTTGTGATAGTAGTTGTTCAAAGTTTCGCTGGTAAGTAGGGATATTATCAGGCTTTTGTAGCCCAGATTTCGATCTAGTTGCGGTTGACGATAATGCTTCCTTTTTGTCGAGTTGTTCAAAATAATTTTGAGCATTCTTTACAGATGAAAAACCTTGAGTAGCCATGCTAGTCGAAATTGAAGAATGTTGCATCGTCATTGATTCTGAGAAAGTGGTTTCTTGTTTTGTTTTAGTGGCTTGTGTGAAGGTAGTTTTTAGTTCATTGCTAATAGGAGGAAATTGTGATAATTTACAAAATTCTTCAGGTTGCGGTGGTGGGAACACTTGTTTAGCTACTGGTCGAAACGCGGATATGTCTGACGATGATTGCAATTGGCACGTGTTTTGCATTGCTGATAATTCGGAATGAATTTTATCAGTATTTTGAGTAGATGTTTGTGTAGCTATCGGTCTAATAATTTCAGATAAATTTGTTTCTGTGACATGTGAAACAGAACTTTTCATGTATTGACTAGTTTTAGTAGTACTTGAACTCCCAAAAGGACTATCTGGAGCGATAGTTAAAGCGTCTCTGAGTGATCCTCTTTCTACAAGTGTATTTTGCGCTGTCGTTGGCGTGAATGGCCTACTCGGTGCTGTCGTTAAAGCATCAACCATAGGCGAGGCAGTATCCTCACGACGTCTTTTGGGTTCGACAATTATTTTGAAGTCCGGTGGAATATACGGTTTCGTCTCTTCCGGCATTGGTATAATAGATGGTGCACTTTTTTCTGGCGGGTTATAGGTTTTTATAGGGGGTATAGGAGTAATTTCCCTCTTCTGGTCTTGCAAAAACATCGGAGATGGTTGCGCTGGTAACTGCGTATTGTTTCTTGCCGTAGTTTCTTTAACTTCAGATTTTTCTTCCGTATAAGATTGAACGGGTTTTTCGTATTGTTCAATATTATATTGTCTGATATTAGTATTAGCAGGCAGAGGAGAGTATGGACGGTCTGAAGCAGTTGTAAGGGCATCGATCATAGCTCCGATATCACCGCGATAATATGTATTCAAATTATCGCTGATTTCTAAATCATGCTCTTGTCTTAATGTTTGAATATTATTATCACAATCCTCAATATTATTTTTAATTTCAGTTTTGTATTCTGTACTAAATTGTTCATTTTGTTTAGTCAATGTCAAGTTATCTGTCTCACACTGTGAAACATCATCACCTTCTTGATTAACAGGTACCGGTGTTTCAGTTGTACTCAACTTTTGATTTTCATTAATGTTTCTATTTTCGGATTCAGCGTTCGTGTTGATTTGTTGAATTATTTGAGTGCTATCGCCATCTTGGGGTCTTTCTGTTACAGAGACAGATTGCGCTTCCGTAGCAAGTTCGGATTGCATATTAGATTTTTTGTCAACTATTTGTACTTTCTTTACGATTTCATTGTTAGTTATTGGCATTTGAAAAGAATTTTGCTCAGTAAGATTGGTTTGTGTCTGATATACAGCTGAACTTTGATTTTTGGAAGTTTCTTGCGAGATAGATTGAATTGTCCGATTAGATGTTTCTTGCAAGTTTTGTTTACTTTGAACAATTGATTCTGATTTAGATGTCGCTGTCATGGATGACATAGCAGCGGAAGAATATGAAACGCTGGACGAAATTTCTTCTCTTTGTTTTGTAGATGTCACAAAGTTGTCCATTGACTGGTGTTTGGCTACTTTACAATCAGATTTAGAATTGACTTTGCCCACAGAACGCAATGACGACTCTGTGGCATGAGCCACATGGCCTGAAGTTATTACGCTAGCATCGAATATTGGCGGTTCATCATCAGAGTGGTTCGCGGGTGGAGGCCACACAACGCTTTTTACATTTTGTGCTGTTAGTAAGTTAGAGTATTAGAAAGGTTACGGAAGGGGAGAAAATGGATGAAAGTAAATATTAGTATATTTGAAGAAGCACTTAACGTAGATTGATGTGAGCTAGCTATTTAATATAAACTGTGTAAAAAGCTAAAAAATAAAAAATTGCTTAGATTGTATTAGGTACTATTATTTTATTAAAGTGACTCATTACACGACAGTGCCAGGACAGATGTTATATTAATGCTGTGACTTATATCCATAGGCTGCATATTATGCTTAGCGCATTCACTTTACGACTGAATATTATATACATAATTATTATAAACAAAAAAATAGCTAAAAGAAGCTCAACTGCGCCTATTCATAAATTACCTTTAAAAAGGGAAACTGGGATCTCTGTCAAAATAAATAATTACTTTAAATCACTACGTTTTAATAAATATTAGCCATATATAATATCATAATTTACACATAAATAAAATAGTGTAGGTCGTTGTTGTAACTTGCATAAACTTCATAAAACTGGCTGCATACCTACATTGTAAAATTACATAAATATGAAAATGGATCCACATTGTATGCATGCAATGCGTAGGCATATAATCCTTCTAAATCTACTAGTTATTTTAATGTGCTATGTAATAGAGTTTCCATGAATATATTAGTGTAGGCATATTTTATTCATCCTGGATACTTTGTCATGTAAGGTTACGCACTATATGGGGCAATAAATCTAAATATATATGTTTTTTATCATACAATACGCTATCTTTGTCAACAGTTATTGTTTATATATACTTGTTTATACAAAAGTGCTAAATAATACTCATCAGTATTTGTATCACATCTAAACCTTTCACAGTTAGCGATAAATTTTACAATACAATTACAATTAAGTTATAACTAGTCTCTTAGCGTTTGTTCACTGTAATGGATTTAGATGTCGTGTTCATAACTAAATGGCAAAAGTAACTTTCTTACTGGGGGCAAATGGTGCTGCTGGTGGAGGCACAGAGACGGGCGCGGGTGCGGGCGGCGCCGGTGCTGAGACCGGCCTCGCCGGTGACAGTGGTGCCGACCTCGGCGACAACGACGGAGAATACGCTGAGCCAATCGAAGAACCGAAAGGTTTCGGTCCTGATAAGTTGCTTGACGGCTGTATGGACATATTATTATATTAAAATTAAAGGGATATCTAAAAATTTCAATTCCTATTTAAACTGAAATAGTTACGGACTAAAACAGTTAAAAAAATTAAGAGAATATTTGGTATATATAGTAAGTAATATAGAGCCAAGCGTTTTAATACATGTAGTGTATGCGGGCGGAAAGGGGATATGTACTCTCCTTCCGGTGCGCACATAGAACAGGAGTCGCTCTCTGACCGTTGACCGAGTAACACATATTGGTGCGCGGTCGCACCAATACGTAGCTAACTATATCGTGTAGTGTCAAGCGAGTGAACGGTAAAGTGTTATATACCGAACACCACACATAGCACAGATACTACAATACTCATTTAGTTAACGATATGCGTTAACTTTGTAATCTAAAATTTTAATGTATAAAATTCAATTCAATTAACTTACGCTAAAGAGTGATGACGAGCCATTTGTGTAGTTGTTTGTTGCAAGCGGCGGCAGCGGAGTCGAGTATGTATTAGTAGGTATGCGACCGCCTCTGTATATACAAATACTTGGTAAAAAATGTAAAAGACCTTAATAAGATGTTCTAGCTGTTTGCGTTATGTTAATATAAGAACTGCAATTGTTTATTCTTCAAAGCTAATATTAGATGACGAATAAATAAATTCATAATTTTGTCAAGGGTTCTTGGATCAAAATGTTACAGACATTGCTTTCAGAAGGCTTGTGAATGACAAAACGAACTCACGGAGGCACGGTAACAGGATCGAGGTTCGGCGCAGGTGGGTTCTGGCGTGCGACGAGTTTAGCGTGGATGTCGCAGTAAAGCTTCCCATTCAGGTTGTAGTAGCCCTGGTTTTTGAGTGAAGAACCGCACGTCGAACACTTGAAGCATTCCACGTGCAAATTCTTGTCCTTGATGCGCACGAACACACCGCTATCATATACAAACACTGGTTAATCGGCGGAAGTGGTGGAAAGAACATTAGAAGCATGATTTAAAATAGTCTTAAATATTTGTTGGAAGCATTTGTATTTAAATTAAAGTTTATTAGGTATACACAATATGTCCATAACTTGAATAAATATACTACTTACTACAAACATGCTCACCTAGGTGCTTGTGCTAATCCACCAATTCTGCCACGCAACTAATTTACAATGGTGCTCATATAGTGTAGGTACAAATAGTGTTCATGAATAGTGAAGTGAGGACATGCTGAGTAAAGATTAACAGTGACGCTGACACAATAATTTCATTCTGCCTAGCTACGAAGTATGAAAGTAGAGATGAAGACTACATATTAATATTAATGAGCAATGAATTCAGCATTTTAGCACAAGTATCGTGACGAGAACACATCGCTTGTGAAATGAAGAAGATACGTTTCGACGAACACGATATGTGTGCTAACTTACATGTCACGTCTCCCTGAGGTTCCGTCAAATATTTACAACATAAACAACACTAAGTACAAGTACAAAAGGAAGGAGTCGCAACAAGAAGGAATCACATCGAATTACTTCAATCTACACGATAGAACTAGTGCACAGGTCGACACGGTCGCAAACACGTCAAGACATTCCGTGGGGCGTCGCTTACATAATGTAGCGATTACAGTCGGAGCAATAGGGGGTGTCGTTGACGACGGGCAGCATGTCACGCGGCTGCGGCAGCGCCGGCGCGCCCAGTGCGATGCGCCCGTCCGGCAGCACCTCGTGGCAGCCCATAGGGATGCTGGGCCGATGCGTCGGCGCCGGTGTCAGCTGCTCGTTCGGCGTCTGCGTGCCGGCGCAAGCGAGCGCCGGCACCGGTGACGGCGCTGCCACTGGCACAGGTGTGGTGCTGGCCACGCGCGGTGTGCGCGAGCGCGAACGGTGCGTGCGGTGCAGGCTGCATGGTGTGCCCGCGCGCGCCACGCTCGCGCGTGAGTAAAAGTGAGAAGGCTCTGCTGGCCCGTAACATCCAGTTATTATTTACTAGTTTCCTTTTATTTGTATACACGTTGCTAAGACGACATAAATTTTATCATAACCATTTAACGCGAGAGTAAGCCCAAGACTTGCCCAGAAACGTTATGAAAATTTATCGCGTTTTAAATACGCAGAACCTAGGCTCAAAACCGAAAGGAAATTTTGCTTGCGAATGTGCTACCGTGTCGGCCGGCGCGTGTCGTCCGACTTACGTGATAAGTCGTTCGCACTCCTCGCAAATGTTCTGTCCCGGGGGCAAGCCTCCAGTATTGTTGATGGGAGCGTCAGGCCGCGTGATGGGCGCTTGGACGTGACGGAGTCCGGTCACTGGTGTCGCGGGCGCCTGAGGTGCCACATGTCCTTGATGGCCCACTTCTACTATTGTGCCAATTTCAGTTTTATTAATTTTGATTAGGTTTATTCAATGCGAAGTTTTTATTTTATTTATAGTAAAGTGTGTACCTAAATACCATATGTAGGAATATTTATTATAATTGGCATTTTAAAACATTTTCAGGGCTAATTATGTTACTGGCTCTATATAGTACTAGTCATGTACCAATTTAGATATTATTTTTTTAAACGGGATTTGAATTTGAAGTGCTCTGGAACAGTATCCCGAGAGCGCTTCTCGGGATACTGTTCTAGGGCACTTTTAACTATGCTCTCAAATGATTAATTTGTATATTCCTATTCCTATTTCACCAATATGTCTTGGTAAATACTTTGTTAAGTCGTTGATATTATTATCTATTAATTTCAATAGTAAGTTTCTGTAATATGGTTAAAACGATTCCCTATATATACGACTACTATACAGGGTGGAATTTTGTAATGCCATCTGAAGGGAAAGTACTCTTAGTACTACCGTAGATAGAAAATTTTACTCAACAATAATATTCCTTTATTTTTGAATAGAAAGAAATTAGCCAGCCGGGAATCGAACTAACTCAAATCTGTAAAAATTACAACCTGTACTTTTATTGCAAACATCGTTAGGTCAAGTAAGTATAAGGATGAAACTCTTGAAACATGATAAATTAAATGAAAGGAAAACTATGAAATCTGGACTTATAAATTCAATGAGTCAAGTTAAAGCTCTTTAACTATGCTTTTATCTTACACACGCAGTTATGTCGCATCTAAGAAAGGAGTCTGCATTACAAACACGTGCAAATTGCAACCGTCTTATTTTAATAGTAATTCGTCATTTTAATGGATAAATGATGTCAATGATACTTATTAATTACTAATTTAAGTAAACAGATGGATCTTTGAGTTAAAGAGCTTTAACTTGACTCATTGAATTTATAAGTCCAGATTTCATAGTTTTCCTATCATTTAATTTATATTTGTTAAAGAGAGTTCATGCTTATAGTTATTCTAACGATCAATGCAATAAAAGTACAGGTTGTAATTTTCACAGATTTTAGTCGGTTCGATTCCCGGGTATGGCAAGCGAATTTTCGAAAATCTTTAAATGCAGTTTTGTTTCTATTCAAAAATAAAGGAAGGTTTTCTTTGAGTAATTTTTTGGTATCTACAGTATTAATTCCTTTCAGGTGGCATTACAAAATTCCATCCTGTCTATACCTGGCTCGGGATCGTTCTGTTCCTCTTGCAAAACCTTGAAGACAGCACTTTTTTCAGCGTCGTAGGTCTTCTCGTTTTTCTTAAAGTTCACTCTGTTATATATAACCAAATTTTATTAGGTTATTTACTGGCTTGTATAAATAGGATCAAAAGTTTATCGTTAACCCTTTTTTGCCATTATCTAGTGTCATGCTTATGGCCAGCGCTATATTTCCTATAAGTACATATAATTTGGACTGACGTGGCCACGCGATAAATATAGCATAAGCGATTCTAATGAACTCGCGAGGCAAGTCCTTGGCAACGAAAAATTCTATTTGATGGTAGATAAGTACACATTCCATGACAGGCAAGACCAAAGTTACCAATGTTATCACAGTTTCTACAAACTATGTCTTTCACATTAAAGATCGTAGGTACTATTTTTGATGCCATTCGAGCAAACGTCCAACTTTAGAAATTCAGACTGATAAAATATAAAAGTCTTACCCGAGTACTCCACCAGCGAGTACTTCAGTTTGTGCCGAGAGTGTTTCGGCAATAGTCTTATCACTGTACATGTTAACTGGTGTGTTGTACTGTTTGTTTACTATGCTCTTTACTGAGTCGTTGCCGTTCATCTGTAATGTAATTTAAACATATTAGGTATATCATATTCTGTGGTAGTAAAATCATTGGCTTTAAACCTATTTACAAAAATGCAGGTTCAGGTTGTTTTTTTTTTGATTACAGGTAATGTGACTCTTTATTCTTTATTGATTCTTTCGTTGTTTTCAATAAAATAAGGAAACAAATAATGCAAAGTATTTCGTCAAAGGTTGGTACGATCATGTGCCGACTGGTACAATAATAATAATAATAATAATAATATTCTACCACATTCACACAGCGCCATCTAGCCCCAAATTAAGCAATTATATTTGCTTGCGTTATGGGTACTAAACAACTAATAAACTAATAATATAATATTATAATAATATAATATAATAATATATTTATATTAATAATATAATAATATTTCAACAACTACACACAACGCCATCTAGACCCAAAGTAAGCATATTATATGCTTGTGTTATGGGTTCTAGAATGCGGATATACATACTTAAATACTTTTTTTTTTTAAATACATACATATTATACATAGAAACACCCAGACCAATGCAAATAAACATGTTCATGCACACAAATATTTGCACTGAGCGGGAATCGAACCCTCGACCTCTGCGTGGCAGTCCATACACAGTACCACCGAACCACAGAAGCAGTCAGACTACTAGAAACTACTTATATACATTTTTTTTTTTGTAAATAAATACATATTATAGATAAATTACACCCAGACACAGAACAAACAATCATGCTCATCACACAAAGGTTTGTTCTAGGTGGGAATCGAACCCACGACCTCCGGCTTAGCAGTCAGGGTCACTGAGCACTAGACCAACAGGCCAGTCAAATAATAACAATCGTTACCAATAGTACGTATCTAAATAGATATGATAGTTATTATGCTCTTCTTAATATAACAAGCAGAGATTCGATAAGATCGATGAAAATTGGGGAGTTGAAAGAGAAAAAAGATATTGCTTTAGTTGTACCATCTTAAATAAAATCAAATTGTAGAAGTAGCAAAGTGTCGTTTTACTAAACCTATATCTATATAGTTTATTGGGTACATTATAGATATATTGTTAATATTTTCCAACTCTTAGTCTGTAGAAATTGTCTGATTTTGGCGGGAAAGCATTTGGCCAAAATATGAATAGGTAGGGTAGGTATACTACAGTGGTGCTTTCCTACATATTTTGCTGCAATAATTTCATAAGCCCGACGTATCAGCTTATCTTGATGATGTTTATCAAAAATTTAGATCATAAAGTTGCCTAGCCATTCCAACAGTGCAATCATGGTGCAAATAACGCTGGTACTTACATATCCGAAAGGTTTAGCGACATTGTTGTGTCCAGTGCCAAAGGCACGCGAAGGCTGAGGCGTTGCCTTAAGGGAGGTGGTAGTAACAAGGGCAGGAGAACCTCCAATAGACCTCGAGCCTGGCCTTGGTAGACTGCCGGTTGGAGTGACTGAAGGACGCCAAGTGCCGCCGCCACTGTTATTGATAACAAACATATGAGATGCATGATGAATCTTACGTCCATACATATAACATAACGTAAGTAACTAAGCTATGCTATATCTAAAGATAAAAGCCCTGACTAATGCTCTCATATTTCATAATGTATCTAACTCTCCTTCAGTTACTACGTCAGCAATAAATGGCACACATTATCTCAGAACGTGCCGTAAGTAAAATAAAACTGCAAAGTCTGACAACAATGAACCGACCCTGCTCTCGTCTTACTTCAGAGAAAAATTGTGGAATAAAACAAATCTTGGCTACTTGTGTTAAAGAGAATTTTCGGATTTAGGTATATCCCGGAATGGATATGCCATCACTCCTTACATTTTTTTTATTTATGCGAAAGTTTGTATGTGTGTCCGTGTTAGTGTGTGTGTGTTTGTTACCACTCACGGCTGAACGGATTTTGATGAAAATTGGTAAGTAGATAGATCCGGTGCCGAAGACGCACATAGGCTATTTTTTATCCCAAAAATCGGTCTGGTTCCCGGGATACAACAAACCATAATTTGCTCGCGGGTGAAACCGTGCCGCTAGCTAGTATTAACATATATCCGACATAAATCCGTCGAGTAATGAAGTAGCAATGTCCACATTGTCCGTCTCTAGAATTGACTTGACAGATATACGTCGCTCCATGGATATACAAGCCGGAGTTGTCATTCTCAGAGATTCATTCTTCGCTCAGTCGCTCCCGGAGCGATTGAGCGAGAATATGTTAAGCGGATATGGATATGTTAATTGGAGATAACCAAGCAATCCTTATAAGGCCACAACGCTATCAGTTCTATGATAAAGGATCCTCCTTTTTATCCATTGGTCTTGAACAGAAATGACGTAATGAACCCTTAAACATATTGCAACACTGGTACTGGTAGTAAGAATGGTTAAAAAACTACTTGGTACATGAAACTTTGAAGTGCTTACCGCTGTACTGTGAGTTCGAGGTTAACACCAGCGGCGCGGATGGCGTCCTGCGCTTCCTGGTGTCGCAGTGTATATACGTCGGTGGTGTTGACGCGGATCAGCGCATCTCCTGCCTGAAGACCAGCGCGTTCCGCCGCACTACCACCGTTCACCTGCAGGGGGCAAAACAAGGGATTGTTAATACCGCAAGAAGGATACTAACGTACTAACGTAGTGCTTACAAATATCACAGTGGATGAATAAAGCAATAGCGCTTGTAACTTGGAAGGACCACCAAAGATATCTGGCAATTCCAGAATACCTACTTAAAAGGAAAGTGCGCCCCAAAGTTGGTGAAGTGCCGGTTTGGTTGAAATCGCAATCTTCCGACATTATTTAAGTACCTATTACACTATTAAGCTCTTAACCTCTTCAAATTCCTATCCTAATTTGAAAAGATATAATTGTAATTAGACGGTAGTAGATCCACGCTGGTTTCAGCATGAATGGGCCGGATCGTCCGGGGAAGTACTACCCTCTCATGGAAGATCGACGCAAGAGTAGTAGTATCCTTACTACTGCGTTTCGTTCGGTGAGTGAGAGTGCCGGAGGCCCAATTTCCCCCCTTTCCTCTTTCCTCACCTTCCTCATTCCCTTCCTCTAACCCCATTCCCAGCCGCCATAGTGGAGGCCACCATACCAGTAGTTTAAGACGATAGCTTTTGGTATGGTGGCCACCACTTCTGGATTCCACTGACTGCTTACCATCAGGCGGAGTGGAGTCACTTTGGTAGGCTAATATAAAAAAAAATATATATATATTTTGATTATTATAAACTGATATGATAATATATTATTATTCGATGTAAAATACTTTGCATTATGCTGCTAGGAGAGAAGGAAATCGCGATGACATCACTATGAGATCACTGGCTCAGCTCGTCTGGATGCCTTCGTAAATAAAACGCCAACCTTCTATACCCTCTAGCCACATTGGCAACGAAAATGCGATATTAAGACTTATTGAAACTTAAATGTAGTAGTAAGTAGTAGGAGAGCTGGTGAACCATCTGAATAGCCCGTTTCCAACAAGTCTTGAAATTATATAAAAGATGTTTTAGTATCAGTCGGTTAAGAAAATACAGCTTTGGCAGGCATCTCGCGGTTACGTCTGCATCTTTTGAACCTTTGAAAATGCACTAGGCTACTATTTTAATATATTATGTTGTATTAAGTGTAAAAAAAATTAACAACATTTTGAGGGTTGCAAGTATGTGCCAGAAGATAATAAAGCTGTCATTGGGTTAGTATTTACTGCTCCCACAAGGCTCAAATTTTGAGAGTACATTCCTTCAACTGTTTAAAAAGTATGTGTAACTTAACTTAACAAAAAAAAAAATTACTTTGAAAAAAGCGTATGTCTTTGCAGTAACTGAGACTGATGTGCTAGAGACCTTAATAAATAGTTAACTAATAAACACTATTGATTGAAAAAACTTGCCTAATTCTAAATATACCTGAAGTAAGTAAGTTTGGTAAAACTAGGCAACACTGCTACCTTTGATTATATAATACTGCTACCAAATAATATTTTAAACGTTTAAAACACTTTAATTTTATTATTAACGGCGTATACCTACGTGTTTCAAAAGCTCTCGTATTCGCATACGTTCAACCTTCATTCAATATTTACAGTGATTTATTACTTGCTATTAGTTAAAATGTTTAGTTTTCGACTCGTATACTCATGACACGGTTAGTTCAATGTTAAACGCATAGAAATAAATATAATACTAGCTACAATTCCAGACCTTGCGGCTGAATTCCAGGCTAATATCTTTAAATAAATGCCAGACCGCCCTTAGAATTTGCATACCTAGCCCGAGAAAGACTTTCTGGTAATATGTATCAATAAGACCTAATATTGCACCAAATATTCACGTAAGTAGACAAGGTACATGGACATGTTTATCTCCTTTATATAGGGAATATTTATCTGACTAGCCGCCATACAAGTATCTACCTGCGTATCTATGGTATTTGTTAAATTAACATTTCAAAATTACAAATGTATGGATCACGTTCCACACAGCTCAAATTTGCCG
Source organism: Parascotia fuliginaria (assembly GCA_963082885.1). Classification (NCBI taxonomy): domain Eukaryota; kingdom Metazoa; phylum Arthropoda; class Insecta; order Lepidoptera; family Erebidae; genus Parascotia; species Parascotia fuliginaria. The sequence continues at coordinate 13,231,711 of OY720176.1, read as the reverse complement.
ATCCCGCTGCTGCTTCTGTCGCGCTATTATTTGGACATGTCTCTCAGGGAACTCAAACAACTACTTAAAATTTAAAAGAGATATTATTCATTAATCGTATTTATATCTCGTAACGACAACACATCTAATGACCATTGCGCCAAAGGCTATCCTAAAATGAGGCAATAAGTACCGTATATTGCCCAATTAGTTACCTACCTATAGCAAACTGTACGCTTGTCAAGCGATGACGCAAAATATTTAAAAACATTAAAAACGACACACTGATTTATGTGGTGGCTTTTTTGATTAGAGTAAATAGGAATTTAGGTACTGTGTTGAGAAAGACGTTAAAGCGTGTCTACTTAAATTTATTTGTACACACTTCTTTAAAAAAAGTCATGGAAATGTACCTACGAGGATACCTACCTACTTACCACCATCTTGATAAATAGGCACGTTACCGGACTCGCTTGTATACACACAAATTTTAATTTACAATGTTTTACATACGAGTGCTTACCTCAATAAAGCACAGGTTAATAAAATTGATCAAATAAATTATTAACTGCAACAATACACAGTTGATTGCACAGAAACCACAAACATAACTGGTTAAAGTCTCACATCAAGAGGCATAGTATATTTATGTTTCCTATATAGTCAACCCTACCCTCTCTACCTCGTCGAACGTGGCAAGTTTTCTTCCTGTTCGTGCACTACCGGTAATTGGCAAGTTGACCCTAGTTACAACTTGAAATAATTGTATACAATAACACTACATACTCTGTATTCCTTAAACACAAGCCGCATACCGTAGGATAATTTATTTGCGTGCGCAAAAAGCTGCATTCTTTTAAAAAGGGTCGCTAGTCAGGTGGAACTACATCCACCTTGCCACCTTGGCTGCTGTTTGCAATTCCATAACGTGTATTATCTTAATTGTGTCATCAAGATATGTAATTAATTGCATGTATATAGGTAACCGTAACTGAGCAAACTAGTTTCTTATTGTGTCTGAAGAAAGTTAAAATAATAATAATCTACGATACATTGCTATGGCTATCGGTTATGTTTAATTTTTCAAAATGATAATGGAAGGTATTACAAAATCAAAACCAGGTGTTTGTGTAATACGTAATAGCTACTGTTTTTGCCTACATACATACCTACATGCTACTTAAAAGAAACTTTACCTACCTACCTTTAGGGACTTTGACAAGAGAGTATCTTTAATAATGATGAGCCAACTTTGAACTATGGGCAAGATTCACAGACCGCACTTTGACCTTACTTTGATGCAAAGATCTACTTTGTACCAAAAATATGTTTGATTATGAAGTTGAAAGTAATCTTCGGCAATACAAAGCTTACTTTGCGAAGGTGCCTTTGCTGTAAAGTAAAGTCACGATTGTGAATTTGGGCCTAAGAAACATATTTTTGGTACAAAGTAGATCTTTGCATCAAAGTAAAGTCAAAGTGCGGTATGTGAATCTTGCCCTTAGAACCGCCCGACATGTAAATACAACTGCACCGCAAAGTGGTTTGACATTACTTATTTAGTATTGGCTTGGCCCACAAGTGGCGCTACGAACATTGCCTATCGGTCGTTATTGTCTTCAAAGCTATAATTATATCATTTTTAGCTATATTTATATCACTTACATATGTAAGTATATGTGGCGTCTTTATTCAGCTATTTTGATAAGTAACGTATTTATATGGTACAAAAACCTACACACGTGCATCTATGAATGTACTCAGAGCGGCGCCGCACGCGCTACGGCTACGTCCATATACGGCCAGAGAAGTACAAGAACAAGAAATTAAAGTGCAACGCCGCCGCCGCGCTCGGCCGTGAGGCCAAGCATTATTATGTTTTCTTTATTGTCGTCAATTCTTCTCTTAAAAATACGCAACCGAACTTCGCAACTTATTATTTCAAAGGTTTAAGGTACAGATCTACTTCTAACCGTTTGTTCTATTATTTGCTGAATTGAGGTCTGTAAGATTAAAATGCAACATGTCTTGAAATTGTTTTCCCAGATAATGAGTATGACATTTTTAGTACCTACGCAGGCACTAACTCCCATGTTTATAGCATCATAAAACTGCGTATAAATAGATGTTTATATTACGATTTTTATTTGTAATAGAAACATATTCACATGATATGTGCAACACTTATTATGTACCTAATATCTAGGTATAATTTATAAGAAGACTGAACGAAAAATTGCGTCTCGCGAGTCGTGGCTCTCCGCCCAGATTTAATTTAATCACCTTCATGTTATCCTGTCCGTCACCTCTAATCATAACGCTTGACACTTCAATTTTACCTACCTACCATACAGTGTCACGACTTCTACCGTTAATAAAATACGCTTGTGTTAAGATAAATAATATTTTACTGCTTATATTACGATGGTACGGTACGAGTCAACGGCCAATCATAAAATGAAGACAAGAGAAATACTAAAAGGATAAATGAGTGTTAATATCACAGACTAGGTACAGAAAACCTATTTTACGTAATACCTATCCATTATCGGTAAGTACCTTAACTGTGGCATATGTAATTAGAATAGACAAATAGCGATAATCCACAGTAGGCGTTGTTGTCGCAGCTCGCCGTTCAAATTTCAAAACAAATCCCTGCCAGTACGTGACTCAGATTGTGTTCCATATAAACGACAGAACCCGAATAGTTACGCAACTACCAATGCCCGGCAAGCTCTGCGCGATTCCGATTAATATGAGTGAAACTGGTACGCGGCCATGGACATAAACACAGCTGCAAAAAAATCGGGAATGCTGGTTCAGAAATAGTATCGAAATAAACAGATAGGTAGTGCCTATAGAATCAGTGTCAAGAATACATATAGAATTTTACTAACTAGGTACAAATATGTACTTTTTAGTTAGTAGAGCTATCATTATAAAGGTTTCATAATGTAGTAGGTACCTACGTTCGTTCCCAATTAGGATTGATACCTATACATTAAATTAAAGATAACGTTTTACGAGCTTTTGTTATACACAAATTAGGCTAAATTCAGCGTTGTTACAAAATAAAACCGGTCAAGAACGAGTCAGACTCGAGCACGAAGGGTTCATAAAAAGGGCAAAAAAGAATCATGTTTTGTTGTATGGGAGCCCCCTTGTAATATTTATTCTAACTTTATTATTTATTTTTAAAGTGATTATAACTAAATATTCTGTGAATATTTCAAGCGTCTACCTATTGCCGTTATCAATATCGAGCAAAAACGACGAAAAATCACGTTTGTTGTATGGGAGCCCCCTTGAATATTTAATTTATTTTATTTTTTAGTATTTTGTTTTTATAGCGGCAACATAAATAGGTACCTCACCTGTGATAGTTTTTAACTGTCTAACTATCACGGTTCTTGAGATACAGCCTGGTGACGGACAGACAGGCAGACGGACAGCGGAGTCTTAGTAATAGAATTTTATCCTTTGGTTACCTAAAAACGGGACAAAAATTAAGCGTAAAAACGTCATATCTTGAGTATAAGCGGTAACCGATCTGTGTGATCGGTAGACATTTTGAGCTACCTAAACACTTGTCTAATAAGAGGATAATGTTTCTTATTCCCTTATTTATAGATTTGCCCGAAGAAACCTCATGCTAATTGCTATGATATTACGCTATGAATTAGGTAGATACGGTTTTACTTACTCGTACGTGCAATAACATATATTGCCTGTACTTACCTACCTAAATACCTAGTAGGTATACAAACATCTTTACTTATTCGTACTACAGTTAAGTTATTATGTAGTTGAAAATGTATGTTAAAATGTCGAAGGCCGCGGTGACACCCGTATAACATTTCTCTGTTTGTATTGATTCGAAACAAAAGACAGGAAAATAAATACCTACTACCTACCCACTCGAAATTGTATTAGTAAGTACCTACCTAAGTACTTATTACTCATGCATAAAACTGATATAGGTTATAGGACCAGTTTTGCATGATGGAGGTTAAAGCTTATTTTTAACAGGAACTAAAAATTAACAATAACTCTTTCAACTGAAATTATTTTAGTGCCTACACTTCTGCTTATAAGTAGATAGGTAAGTACCTACTTATGTTGGTACATTACAAAAGTTCGAACCGTGAAACAAAGTCGTTAACTACGAGTATAACTTTGTAAGTATAGATATTTCATTACCGAGATGGTTACTAAATAAAAAGTAAATAAACTATTCCTACTAATATTATAAATGCGAAAGTGTGTGTGTGTGTGAGTGTTGGAATATACAAAAATATATCCGTCCCACTTAAGTGGTTTACAGTCCCTTCATAAGAACCTTTTTACACAAATAACAGCTCGGTTACTAGTTAGTCTCCAGTAGTATCCCGCCTGTATTGAGCGAGAGTGAACACACACCTCTCCTATTAAATAATAACTAATAATATACAAATTAGTTTATGAACTCACGTCTTTCATTGGTCCTAATACCCAATAGGTTATGGGCCCAGTGAATTAGACTAAATAAATAGTGTTTAGTTTTAAATAAGAAGAACACTTATGTGCGTAGTGTATAAAATACTTGTGTTATTTAATTAAAGTATTTTGATATCAATTTTAATATCAAGTGAGATTTAGTAATTTAATACAATGGACAAATTAAATATGAAAAGAAATATTAAACCGTTGGACGGGGAGAAATATAGCATATGGAAACTTAGAATGCGTAATTTACTAAATGAACTTGATGTGCTAAGTGTAATCGATGAAGGACTTCCTGAAAAACCGGACAGCGAGTGGAGCAAACGGCAGAGGATCGCTAAGAATACGATAATAGAGTATCTTTCGGATTCTTTAATAGGACTTACAAATGAAGAAAATACTGCGAGAGACATTTTCAAGAAGCTAGACTCTATCTACGAAAGAAAAAGCATAGCAACTCAATTAGCTTTGAGGAAAAAGTTATTGAATTTTAAGTTAAAAGAAGAAATCTCATTAATAAATCATTTCCGAGAATTTGACGATTTGTTAACCGAATTAATTGCTGCAGGTGCCAAATTAGAGGAAGTAGATAAGGTAACACACCTATTTATGACTCTACCTAACAGTTATAATGGTGTCGTTACAGCCATTGAGACTTTGGCAGAAGATAACATAACTTTAACATTTGTTAAAACCCGGCTTCTTGATCACGAAATAAAATTGACAAATGAGAGACGTGACACTAGCATGAAAATTCTACAAGCAACATCAAATTCGGCTAGTATTAGCCATAATGGATATTCAAAAGGGAAGTTAAATCGAAGAAAATTTTATAAGAACAAATTCAATTCCAAAAACAAATCAAATAACAACATAAACTGTCAGCATTGCGGACGAAAAGGCCACTTTAGAAGGGACTGTTTCTATAACAAAAAGGCAAAACAGTATTATGATAACAGGCCTAGAACCGTTCAATCTATAAATATCACTGATTCTAAGGATCCAAATACTTCAGGATTCGCTTTTATGGTCGGAGATTATGAATACAACAAGAGGTATGAGCGTCGTTTTTGACAATGATGGTGGTGTAAAATAATCAACATGGGTAAGATGGTAACAAAAAGGGTAAGTCTTGAACAATTTAATAGGAATTAATTTTATGCTTGAAAATGTGCTTTGAATACTAAAAGCTCAATAAATGGAGTCGTAAACTATAATTATAAATTATGGCATTATAGACTTGATCGTATCGATAAATCTAAGTTTGTGCAAATAAAAAAAACAAACAAATTTATTCTGATAGCGATCTGATATCACACCAAATGTCAATACGTTAAGCTTGTATAAATGGAAAACAAGCATGTCTGCCATTTAATCAATTAAAAAAAAAATTAATATTATAAAACGACCTCTATTTAATGTGCATACAGATGTATGTGGTTATCTCCTACAACACTTGACGGCAAAAAGTATTTTGTAATTTTTTGTTCACGAATACACACACTACTGCGCTACATATTCAGTGTCTCATAAAAGTCATAAATCAGACAGTTTTATAAAGTTAAAAGATTATGTAGCAATAAATGTGAAGCTCATTTTAATTCGAGAATTGTCAATCTATATTGAGATAATGGTGGTGATTTTTTGTGAAATGAAAAAGTATTATGTGCAAAAAGGTATAAGTTACCACATAACAGTGCTGCATACCCCTGCATTAAAAGGGATTGCTGAAAGAATAATTAGAACATAAAACAGAACGAAGTCGTGGCATGGTATCTGGTGCTAAACAAGATAAAACGTTCTGGTGGGAGGCTGTGTTGACAGCTACAATATTTAATAAATATGAGCCCCACGAAAGCACTGAAAACGTTTAACACACCATTTGAATTGTGGCATAATAAAAAAAGTCACAAGTAAAATATTTAAAGATTTTCGGTTCGCCTGTTTATTTTCAAATATACTAGAAAATCCAAGTTCGATGAAAAATCCTTAAAAGGGATATTAATTGGTTATGAACCGAATTGTTATAAGGTGTGGGATGTGGATAACGAGCAGTTTGTAAAAGTTAGAGATGTGATAGTAGACGAGATTAATTTCTTGTCAAGTAGGCCATTGAAGCCTGTTCGAGTGAAGCTTAAAAATTGTATTAACTCGAATAAGTCTAACAGGTTTGTCTAAGACAAACCGTGTAAACAAACTGAGGAAATACCTGTATCATTAGGTCCACCACCTAATAAGTCTGTTAGTGAAACAGATAGCACTTCATTTCAAAATATAAATCTGTAAGTGAAACAGATATGGCTCAAAATATTAGTCTGTAAGTAAAACAGATGACTCTTCATTTCAAAATATAAATCTGTAAGTGAAACAGATATGGCTCAAAATATAAGTCTGTAAGTAAAACAGATGACTCTTCATTTCAAAATATAAATCTGTAAGTGAAACAGATATGGCTCAAAATATAAGTCTGTAAGTAAAACAGATGACTCTTCATTTCAAAATATAAATCTGTAAGTAAAACAGATATGGCTCAAATATAAATCTGTAAGTAAAACAGATGGCTCTTGATTGCAAAATAAGATGACTTTATCTCGAAATAAAATGACTTTATAGACAAAATGAGCGAGTTAAAAACTTACCTGCTGTATCTTATAATAAAAAGCAGATGATAGTTCTAATGAACTATTTGCTGTACGCATACTCTTTACTATGCAAAATATCTACACCATAGAAAGAAATTAAATCCAGGAATGATAAAGTATTTTTGAAAAATGCTATCAATGAGGAAATTAAATCATTAATTAATAATAAAACCTGAACATGAGTTCAAAAACCGGAACATAGAAATTTTATCTATTTTCAATATAAATGAGTTTTAAAATCCGTTGAGATAAATATAAAGCTCGTTTAGTAGCCAGTGGTTTCAGTCAACAATAGGTATATGAAACTTTTGCACCAGTTGCAAGAATTCCTAGTTGCCGATTTTTTTATAGCTTTTGAAAATCAGTTTAATTTATTACTCCACCATATGGATGTAATAACAGCATTTTTAAATGAAAATTAAAGGAAGGATAAGTATATACATATATACATATTATGATAATTAAAGGTATCGTAAATTCAATTAATAGTTCAATTTGCAAATTATAAAATATGATATAAATCGTTGTATGGATTAAAACAGTTTGCCCGTTGTTGGTTTCAAATTTCTTAACAGTCTTTAATTAAAAAGTTTTTTTTTAATACCTACTCATCATCAGCTATATTTATAATTTAGATGCGGTGATATTCTTAAAAACATTTATGTTGTACTTTAAGTTGATGATCTATAATATCGACAGCTAATATAAATACCATAAATAGTTTTGAAAAATTATTAAGTGAACAAATTTAAAATGGTACATAAAAGAAACTCGTTCGTCGTTGTTTCTGGGTTTCTTGGAAATCAAAGTGCTAAAGTATAAAAACAAAATCACTTTAGACCAAGAAATATACATAAGTAAAAACAGTTTTTAGAAAAGTTCAACATGAGTGACTATAAAACTGTCAAAACGTCTTTAGAAACCAAAATAGATTATACATCTTTGAATTCAAGTGAGACCATAAATGCCCCTTGTAAAAACCTAAAAGGGTGCTTGACGTATAATAAGGTATGCACTCGTCCTGATTTAAGTTTTAGCATCAACATCTTGAGTAGATTTGCTAACAAAAACAATCCCACACTTTGGTTATATATTTAAAAGGATATTTATTACCTACGATACTTGAAATGGACTATGAATTTTAACTTATCATAATTCTGTGCGAAGTGATATTGATAGTGACATTCTTAGTGACTTTGTTGACTCGGATTGGGGAAGCAATGAATTACGCCGTAAAAGTACAAGTGGCTATTTGTTTAAATTATTTGAACAAAGTAAAATATGCTGGAACATAAAGAGGCAACTCACAGTGGCCGCTCTATTTACTGAAGCAGAGTATATGGCTTTTTATGAAGCTATTAGAGAAGTATTATGGTTCAAATCCTTAGTGACTAGTATTAATATAAAAATACCAAATGCGATTCCTATATAATTAGGACAATAATTGGTATCTAAACATTGCAAATAATCCTACGAGTCACAAAAGATCAAAACACATTGATAAGTATCACTTTTCCAGAGAATTGGTGAAAATAATGTTATTAAAATTATTTATGTTTCCACAGGTAATCAATAAGCTGACATCCTAACCAAGCCTTTACCGACGTTTCGTTTTACTGAGATGAGAGAAAATCTCGGTGTAATGTAAGGATACAATACATAAAGGAACTAAGGATTACACAGTTTATAAAAATGTGTAAATAGTTATGAATTATGTAGAACTTAATTTTAATTAAGAAAATAATTATTAATGATTTGGTCTGATTAGGTTTTTCTGGGTTTTCCCTAATCCTGCGCACCGAATGGTGAACCAAATATGATTATACTCCCAGAGAAGGAAGGTGTGTGATATTATTATTGTGTAATTCTTTTATAAGATAATTTATTTTAGAAAAAGGATTTATTTTTGAGGGGGCGTGTTGGAATATACAAAAATATATCCGTCCCACTTAAGTGGTTTACAGTCCCTTCATAAGAACCTTTTTACACAAATAACAGCTCGGTTACTAGTTAGTCTCCAGTAGTATCCCGCCTGTATTGAGCGAGAGTGAACACACACCTCTCCTATTAAATAATAACTAATAATATACAAATTAGTTTATGAACTCACGTCTTTCATTGGTCCTAATACCCAATAGTGAGTGCGTGCGTGCGTGCGTGCACGCGTGTGTTTGCGCGCGCGCGCGCGCGTGTGTGTGTGTGTGTGTGTGTGTGTGTGTGTGAATGTGGGTGTGTGTGTGTGTGTGTGTGTGTTTGTTACCACTCAGTAAACTGAACCGATTTTGATGAAAATTGGTACCTATGTGGATAAATTCAGTGCCGGATAAGCTACTTTTTGTCTCGAAAATCAGTCTGGTTCCCGAGGGATACAAAACATACCTACTATATTCCCGGGCGAAGCCGTGGGGCGTAGTTTAACAATTCCTTCAGAAACATGTTTACGGTAATCAGGGAGTAAACATACTTAAGTCTCCTCCCCTGTGAGGTGAGCCAGATAGGGGAAGGCGTTTAAAGTTCTCAATTTTGAGGTTTTCACTAATATTTCCAAAAAGGTACATCCTAGAGAATAGTGTTCTTCTATCAAATGGAAGCTTAAAGGTAAAATTCTCTACAACTTTCATTCTGTGCACTTTTTTCACTTTTCCATTAGAAATGAAGAAAAGAAAACATCGCATACTTGTGGCATAATATCATACGAGATTACTTTTAAGTTCGCGGAAAAGCGGGAAGGAGTTAAAATATTATAGATAGGTAACAATTTTTTATATTTTATTATTCATCTACAATTCAATACATTTATCAGAATGATTAATTAATTTGTGTATACTTTCATAAACAAAATTGTCTTTGCGTAAAAAAATACACTAAAACGGTTTCTTCACTACTTCTTCGTAAGTCAAAAATTTCTTCTATCTACCTTTTTTTTTGGTATCTGATAAAAGTAGCTTGGAGTTTGGTCCAAACTATGGAGTGGATAAATTAAAAAATTAAGTCCAATTTATGCAGGGCAGCCAATGAAACGAGACTCTTAAAAACTTGAAAACTACTCGCTTACGCACTCTTTAATTAAATATAAACTGGAGTACATGATTCGTTTGACATCTATTTAGTTGAATACAATCACGAAACAAAGTAACTTATCATTTAACAAGTACTGTTACATTTGGCCCAGCTAATATACCATTGCTATCTTCTATTGATATTGCCAACCGTCATACCTGATATATATGTATGTATTCGCCCGATCGGTTCATGACCAAGATATAAAGATCATCTGGAAATACATTTTTACCACGGTTCCGTATTATATTACATCAAAAAATTTACTTTTTTCATATCTACACCGTTTGACCTTTGATATTTAGATAACAGCGCCTCACATACCTACAGTAAACTAAAGCTTCCTTTGTTGTTTTTTTTGTTTGTTTATCGACTGATCTTTATTTAAAGATTCATATATTTAAAGAAAAGACAACACCGTCTCTCTAGGTAACATTTATTAACGGACAACACAACTAAAACCTAGGTAGGTAGTCTACACCTAGTCACCTAGACTCGGAACAAATATTTATGGCTCACAAGTTTTGCCGTAAGTATGTCCGAATCGAATTTACAAGCTCTTCGGAATCGAAGAAGACTTCCACTACGTTATTGAAGCAGTACCTAAGGAACTTTAATGCAAAAGTTATTAGGTGCTCAAGACTTTCTTTAACCGTAGGTCCGATGAACGTTGGAACAAACGGCTCCTCAAGTGGAGATAAAGACTTTGAAAACGTTAAGTAGAGCGAATTCGGTCAAATGGATCGACGCACGATCTGAAGAAGATAGGGCAAGGCGTAAATTAGGCGAAGACTTAGTCCAACAGTGTATGTACTGATTTTGAGTTGACTGACCTGAGCCTATTATTGCCCCTACGAGATAAGTTTAAAGATGCTTCAAAAACTACATTTTAATAAAAAAAATTCACTGAGCCATAACATAGTTCGTAATGGATTCACAGTACGTACGAAACATCTCCGACAGTATTTAAAAATAATTTCATACGTAGGTATATAAATATCCACTTGCTAGTTGCTACAGGGTACAAATAAGAGTTCATTAACATTACATTTCTAAGTAGGCAAATTTTTATCTCGTTTCTTTCTATTGGTTGATTCATGCAATACCTACTGGAGGTAGGTACAACCGGCTATTGTTCTACGAAAGAACAAACTCAAAATAGTTATTCTAAAGAATCAAATACTTATTTATACATTTAATAATAGTATCATGTTAGTTTAGCCGTAAATCATTACATCATTATTATATTCTACAAAACAAGCATTAAACATACCTAACTTCACTGAATAAACCGGCGGAGATATGTCATTATCCGATACCGCGTTGTAAACTTTTAATTCTTTATGTATCTACCATAACCAGATAAATACTTTCGACTCAAAGTCCATAATTTGTGCCTACAAAGTAGAATAATAAACTTAAGTGTTTAACCAATATTTTTTGTTTTTGTTACTTACGAGTGTCAAATCAAAAGCTATAACAGGGTCAGGTAACAGTAAAAGCTCCTTCGTATATCTAATCATGTCTGACAGAGTTACTTGTACTGATACATACTTAAGTAGACCTACTAGCTTCACAATATCATTTCATAAGCAATAATTCAAATATTTTATACTTACTTACCTATTCAAGCTAAGACACAAAACTCATTTACCTAATCATTGGCTCAGGCACAAAATACCAGAATCTCTAAATACCAGATTCGCAAATTACCAGACTCGCAATACACCAGAAACGCAGAATAACAAAAGTACAGTCAAGTTCTGTTTCTGTTGCCCGCAGCTTCGCCCGCGTAAATGTCGGTTATATATCTTTGTTTACATTGACGGTTTTTCTTACTAGCTTTCATCTCCTATATCAACCCCATTATGCCATTTTTTCGCAATAAAAGATAGTCTATGTTGTTCCCCGAGGTCTAATCTATCTTTTTTTAAATTTCATCAAAATCGGTTCTGTGGTTTAAGTGTGAAAGTGTAACAGACTGACAAACAGACACAGTTACTTTCGCATTTATCATATTACACAATATGAAAGAGAGGCTATGGACAGGGCATAGCTGTTCAAAACCTTCAGTCCTTTGTAAACGATATTTTTGTGTTTTATCCGAGGCAGCTAAAATAATTACTGAAGATTATCACTCACCTGTATAGCCATCGCTCTCAAAAATATATAAAACCCCATTATTCATTTTGCTTAAAGCATTGAAATATAACTTTTCTCAACTATACCTTCAAAAACAAAGAACTGTCTATTTATTATTTCATATCCTAAACCCACCCCTATCAAAAATATTAGAAACAACATTTTAAGTATCCCAATAATAATTTGCACAACCGTAACTTCAAAAACAAAGATTTTTCCATACATTGTTTCATCCCTCATTTCACCCTTCTATAGCCGCCCCTGTCAAAATCAATGTAAGAGTATTTTTTATTATTTTGATAGAATTACCCGAAAACAAATTTTCAAAACTCTAAATTAAAAAATAAAGAAGTTGCATACAACCGTTTTCATCCCTTTTTACTTACTTAGAAGTTGAATTAAAAAAAAACCTTCTTAATACATCTCAATAAGACAAACACACCCTCCAAATTTCAAGTCGCTAGACCAGGTGTTTAGGCTGTACGCTGTCTGTCAGTCAGTCAGTCACGACAAAGCCTGTATGGATAACACAACAACTACACAACGCTAATTAGACCCAAAGTAAGCTTAATAATGATAGAGCTGTGGTATGGATTCTAGAAATTACAATAATTACATTAAGTACTATAAACCTCGATACTTTTTTGTAAATCGGTACAAATTATAGATAGGAACACCCAGACCAATGCAAACAGTCGTTTTAAATCTAATAGTTTACATTTTAATCATATTTTATACTGACAAATAAATTGACCCAAAATTGAATTAGTTTGTTACGTTTGCAGTATTATGTCGAAAGTATTTTTTTGTCGAAATAATTATCTGCCGAATATGCAGGGCATGTCGAAGCCTGTGTCTATGTCGAAGTACTGATCTGTCGAAGATATGTGTTTTCGAATTAAGTGCGGTCGAAATAATGTGGGTCAAATACAGGTATGTTCTGTCGAAACAATGACTGTCAAACTACGTATTTTCGAAGATGAGTAGGTATGTGTCGAAATAAAGAACTGTCGAAATTCAGAGGTACACCCATCTGCAAGCTTGATGATAATGATGATAGATGTAGGGTACATAACTATCTACTATAACTATTTTTCTGTTGCGTTTTAAATGTCATTATAGGATAGGTATTCGTAGTTTTAAGAGTTATCATTGTTACCAACTTACCACCAGTTTTCACCGCTGAAAGAAGCGACATTGAGATCTTTCATAAAATTATAAACGAATAGATGTGCTAAAAACCAAAATAACTTTGTTAATAGGAAATTAGCATTAAAATTTGTTGCGTCCTGTTGTTATAAAAATTTGGCTATTCAAGTTAATTACAAACTGACACATTTAAAACGTTTCCTTTTCGGTTTATTCCTAACCTGACCCGAAATTCGAACCTGGTAAGAAATATTTAACGACTTGATATACTTACCTACAGTTGATTCATAATAGTTTGAATAAATCTATTAACTGTTTTCACGCTTACGTTTACAAGAGTGCATGCTTGTAAAAAACCGTTCGATGTCGGCTGGTTATCGTCGTGTGAACTCGTGTGCCGCAGACGCGAGTGTGGGTGGACAAGCAAAAATATCTTACTTGTTTGTTACATTGTAGACATTATGGTTATACCTTATTATTATTGCCTATATTAAAACGAGATTACTAATAACAGCAGTATTTTCTTTCTTATGTATGGCTTAGCAACTGCTTATATTTATCTATTGTTGTTAGAATGACTAAAAAACTGCCTCATAAGTGACCATCTGTTTGAACACTTACCGGTACATTTTTCTAAAAGGCCGTGTATGGCTGCTACACAAACACAAGACCTCTAAACTAACCGTATCTAAATATTCACTTACTTACTGAATTTCAACTACAATTTATTTCTGTCGTATCTACGTGTATGTCGCAATGCTGCTGGTATCAGAGTACTGTGTTGCTCTCAGAAAAGCTTTGGCTTAAACCGCTTTGTAAAATATCTGCGTAATTTGTGATTTATTGCATCTCTAGCTAATTCATACACCGATTTTGCCATTTTGATGGAATAACTTCTTCTGGTTGCCATTAAAGACTGTGATTTGATTTCACACTCATAAAATTTAATTATACCTACATCTACACAAGCGGATAACTTTGACACATTCCGTTTACTGACCTTTTGAACGACGAGAGGTGTACCGAAGTCTTTGCCGCCCTGCAGACGAAAGCCCAGCGGCTGATGGTCGGCTTTGTTTAACCGCACAGTTATTAACTGTGCCATCTGTTGAGAATAATACAACATATAAGTATTAGTATTTAGAAATTGTATAATTTAAACACGCGTATTAAATTCAATGTTTCCCTAAACTAAACCTAGCCTAAAGAGTAGGTGGTTACAACTTTAGACATAGAAGGTTCATACTTATTGCCTTAGCAACAACATTCGTTTCTATTTTAAAGTCATACATATTCTTCTACCATGTAAAAAATATTATCATTCCCTAAAGAAAGAAATTGGAAAGTGAATATAAAAATAATGATGAAGTAATACGCCGCACCATTAGGCTGGCATTTGATTGACCCAATTGAAGATTTATTTTCTCTCATGCCTAGCCTCACTGACCGTGTACTGATGCCTAACTATCTACACAGACATCTTACGATCTATTTTATCTTTGATCAACATCTACCTAAGTGCAAACCAAAAGACATCAGTGAAAGGAGGCTGAGAGCGAAACTTGTTTATACAAGGAATAAACAATAATCAAATCATTTATCCATTTTCAGAGGTCTTAAGATTTCTCTCCGTGGTATTTTAAATTTGATTAAAAATGCTGCGATAACATCGCCGCGCGCTGTAGGTTGGCACAGTAGTACACTCTACATTCGACGAGCATATTTTGTCGGAGATGTTATCCATATATCTATTCTTTGAAATTTATTGTATAATTTAATTAAAACCTAAGTTTTGCTAACCAGCTTAGAGTTTGTATTATATTTGGGTACATTCGTTGTTTTTTCAGCTAGATATTACTTGCCTCTTGCAACATATAGCACTAATAAGTAAGAGCCAATACGAGTAGGTACCTATTTATATATTTATTTTATTAGCTATATACCTACCTATAAACCGGAAGAGTTTTACTAATAAATATCTTCATCAGAGAACTTTCACCTAAGTATTACTAAGGTCAATATTTAATCATAAATAATGCGATGGATGTAATCATCTGGCCGCATCGCTTTGCTATCTAATTACCTTTGCCCTTGACTTGTAATCTAACTTAAGTAATTATTATAAACTGACGGCATCTTTGTGATATTTTATTGCTTATTTATTGGCACAAAGATGCCGCAAATCACGTTGTATTTACAATTTTATGAGTAAATGTTAAGATCACTCCGTATCCAAGGTTTTATGAGGGAGCTGAACATTGGCCGAAACAAATTGCAGACAGTCACGTTTTAACAAAGGCGAGGCGATAAACAAGTACCTATATGC
The DNA here is from genome assembly GCA_963082885.1 of Parascotia fuliginaria. Classification (NCBI taxonomy): domain Eukaryota; kingdom Metazoa; phylum Arthropoda; class Insecta; order Lepidoptera; family Erebidae; genus Parascotia; species Parascotia fuliginaria. The sequence continues at coordinate 13,215,931 of OY720176.1, read as the reverse complement.
TTTAAAAATGTTAATATTTCTTGTTATAGAGATAAACCTGAGGATAAACCATCTGATTACTTTACATATTGAGTCTCGGTTTAGCGGTCGCATACACTTTCGCTGCACCACTAAGAAATCAATCTTACAACAAGTTGTTGAAACAACTTACAAGTACAAAGGCAATAAAATACGTTTGCAATTGTATTTACTCGTTTTTATTTCAATTTAATTGCTCTTTACATTCCTCTGCCTCGTGTTATGCATCGACGGCAATCAAAAGGTCGCGACACTCTTCAGCTGACAATTTATGTCTTCATCAATTCACTTCAATGTTTACAATAAAAGAGCACCTAACGATCTAAACAAGTCGTTTTTTGTTAATGAGGCGACATTCAGAAAACTGTTTCACAATAGAATCCTATTACTTAATATATATAATATACTACCTGCGGCTAGCGTCTCCGCCCGCGCGGATACAGGCTAATGTAACTCGGGAACCAGACCGATTTTCGAAATAAAAAGTATGCGTGCGTGCTTGCGTGCGTGCGTGCGTGCGTGTTTTTGTTTCTCCGATTTCGGTGAAAATTTATATGTAGATAGATTAGGTGCCGGAGACGGACTAGGCTACTTATAGATACGGCTATCCGTGGAGGCAGCTAGTAGAATTTATAGAATAGAACTATTACATAATTCAAATTTTTTTTATCATAAGAGTAAATGTAGGTAATATCTACATACTATGTTTAAGAATAGCGCAAAAATATGTAAACAAAATTAGTTTGGTGTCATCATCACTGTTATCTTATAAGTATAACTATCAATGAGCATCGTCTATTGTTGAATATTAATTTATTTTACTAAAGGACTAAAGTATGTAAGCTACAATATAAATAAAAACTACGTAACTGGGTACATATCTATATAATGATTATAATGAACTATGATATTTTCATACACCTTATAATAATTTTCTAACACGAGTAGACCCGTTTCACAAATATAGTTATGGGTACAAATCGTGTGAGTTTAAAATATTTAATATGATTTTTCATATCTCTAACATTATAAATACATATGACTAATTGTAATAATTATATTATTCAATGCACGTCGTTTATAGAAAGATTATGTCTAGTTAGTTAGATATGTTAATATAACTATTACGAACCGCAACGCTCATTATAATTTCAAATATCTTGTAATTTGTATTGATTTTCCACCATGAATCTCACGATCATCTCCATCTTCCTTACTATTGTCGCCGACTACAATGTCATCTCTAAAGCCTTTGTTCGTGATTGAACGTAGTTTACAAGGGAATGCCTTATCTCAAGAATGCCGTGCATGATAATTATTATAGCTTCTTTACGACTCGCCTTAATGTGTTTTAGCATTTGAATTTTATTTTACATAACTACCAAATAAATACCAATAGCTCGGGAAAATGTCGATAAGTAATATTTGGCTGAAGAATCAGGCATTTCACACAATTAACTAGGTAAATCTTAATTGCCTATAGAAAACCGTATAATAAAACGAGTAATTAAGGAATCTATCTGCCTGACCTACTTAACAATATTTAATTAGTCTAATTTAATAATTAGGTAAATGGTTTTATAAATCAAGTTCAATCAATATAGGTAAATAAAGATATAAAAAATTAAAGACATGTATTAGTAGAGGTTACAGACATAGGTAGGTATTACCTCACAGAAATAAATAAATTTCCGTGTATTACTTACCTATTTCATCAATTTTACTACATGGGTAGGTACTAGGTACTTTGTAAGATTTGCAGCTGAATTTAACTATTAGTCATAGTTTACAAAATTTCTAATTAGATGGTAAAGCATTCTTCTGTAAATAAATAAAATATAGATAGATGATTATTGTAAGTAACAAACGGTTTTAAGATAGAATTTATTGGAGAGTATGTGTGACGGATACGATTTCCTCTAATTCCGCGATAGTTCTCGGAAGTAGGTATCGCCGCGCCGCCGCCGCGCCGCGCCGTACGCGCTTTGTTCAATAAACTTACTTAACACATTCGATTTTTCGATTGTTAGTCATGCATGAGTTATAATGAATGACGTCATCGAGTGAGTAACTACAGCACAGCGCATTCGTTGCCGCTGACGGTCAACAGCGGTTAACCCGGTATTTAGGTGAAATGAATTTTTATGACATGTTAGTATATTTTTATCTCTTACGACCATAGGTGGGTAATTGGAGCCATAGAATTTCTATTAGGTACATAAATAAGTTATTTTACGAACAATCCACATAAAAAACAGATTGTTTTTTTTTGTGTTTAAGTAAAACGAGCCAAAAGCATGATAGATGGAATATAGAAAGCAGTGTATCTGGTAATATTGTAAATCATTTTCTTCACCGAATGGACAGAACCAGTTCTTTATTTATTTTTTATGAACATGGCGAAGGTTTAAAACCGGTCACTTGGATTTATTAACATCTATTCGCTCGAGCACAAACAAATATACTTAATTTTAAGTGCACATTTAAATGGCAAACTAATTACCATAAGAATGTTTACATTTGCCTGTAAATATAAAAGGAACTTTTATAAATAGTCTTTCTAATTGAAATAATATAGGTACAAAGTACAATCGAATACAACAGTAGAGCGCCTAGTCTTTAAAAACACCTTACCGTATTTCATATAACATCTAACCTTCGCGTACAACTTTTTTAGTCTAATTAAATATTTTAAACACACGATTTATACACATATTTTTTTAGTCTAGCTTATCTGTTACAAATAGTGTAACGTATCTACGTACCTACCGACAATTTAACAGCTAGATGATACCAAATAGATATTAGTTATGTGTTCTCACACCTGCACAAGTAGGATAGCGGGAACTATTGCGGGATGCGTGGGAGTCCCATTCCACAATATAAATAGAGTATAAATCTACCGTTACCTACTTTATACATCCATTAATCGCAGATTTAAAAGGAGTTTACTAGATTTAACTATATTACTGTACTATTATTTTTTTAAACTATTTATTTAAATATGTCATTTCTGTGTTGTAATTACAAAATACATAGGTACGTGTGTTTAGCGTTATTTATTCAGCTGTGGCCTTGTGAGGTCGTGCTGTCGACGACGCTTCAAAAGTCGATCGATACCTACTCGATAATAATATACATAATATAGTAGGTATATACGCGAATCGATATTATGAAGCAATATGGTGGTGATAGGTGTTGTGCATCGAACGAGACTGTTGGGTTGCATTATTATGTAGAGACAAACGCATGTTGCATGCCGGAGCAGAGTCCGGTCGGCCCAGAGAAGGTGTCGCAAGCATTGGCGTCTGCTGAACTATTCCAACCAGCTGACGGCGCCATGGCGCCACCACTTCTTTGTTTGCTGCTCGACTATTCAATCAATGATGTTGCACATTCTAAAAACAACATTATTTTGTAGGTACGTTCTATTTTTACTCGTTAATTTGGCTTTCAGCCTTTGCTCTTATACTCGTATTATATATATTTTGAACTGCCAACGTCCATTATCTCTAAATAACGATTGATCTTCTGATTAAATATATTACAACAAATTGAAAATAAAAGAAAAACATAATTATAATATAATAATAGAGAATAGAGAGGTAATTTACTCGAACACCTTAGAAACGGCCACCGTTTTTATCTTAAACAAGTTGGTGTCTATTTATTTATTATTTATCTATTATGCGGGGTGAACAAAGCAGCAAACATGCAGTAAAACAGCAAGGTTTCATATAGGTAATTTCGCGAGCTCTTTATTTAATATTTTGTTAACATTTTAACATACATTTTGCATTTGGAAGGCTTTTAGCAAATATTGACAAGCTCACACGGGTCAGAGAGGGCGGTCACTAACTCTGCCATTATGATACCATACCGGCTCCAATACAGGCTTTTATATGTTTAGAGAAATCCTTCTACACGTTATAGATACCTGTATAATAAATGTGGGAAGTATTTTTCAGTTAGTGTTTATTTAGCCTCGTGTTATTTCTGTGAGCGTAGAGTAGGTTGCGTCTGCGTCTGCGCCTTGGCGTAAACTTGGCACTAACACTGTCCGTTCGCTGTCAACGTGTTGGTCGACTCATCACGAGGTAAGATTTTACATATTCCAGCTAAACGTGAGGTAATCTGTTGTATAAACCCGTATTAATGTCAATAACCCCCAAACTGCAATGTAAGAACCTTGGTGTGTAAATATAGAGCAGTGCCGAAAGAGTTGGCGACCAGCCATCTCGACGCTCGGACGGACACCTCGGTGATAACGTACCTACTTCACAAACAACTAATGGTTTAACTTTTCTTTTTAATTGCATAGATTTGTGTAATCTTTGAAAGTGTTTGAAACTGGTAGTATAAGAACACACATTCAGTAGATACGTACATAGCAGTAGGTAGCTAATCAATCAGGTAACTTGTATACCTAAATTAAGTCTTATTACTTATCTACAGAGTAAGAAGTACTTTGATAAACACACAACACTACGCATTTCTGCAGGAATCTTTAGGTATGATCCCAATAATTACACTATACGACAAAGTAAGTAGGTGTCCATAAGTCATATTTTGTTTTGAAAATTAAAAATCTAAAATTATACTTGGCATACCTACGTCTTCAGCGATGAATAGTGGGTATACAACGGGAGCTGTATAATACATAATCTATAATTTATGAAAATTTTATTTAAACTGTGAACGATTATAACGTAAAATTTCTCATTCATTTCATTTTTTTTTATATCACACGACAACTACACACGACGCCATTTAGACCCAAAGTAAGCATATTATAGCTACGTTATCAAACAATCTAATGTTACTCGTCAATTGTAATTGGGTCATAAAGTTATGAGTTCTTATAATAATAATAATAATAATATTCTACCACATGCACACAGTGCCATTTAGCCCCAAATTAAGCAATTATATTTGCTTGTGTTATGGGTAGGTACTAAACAACTGATATACCACTTATATACATTTTTTTTGTAAATACATACATATTATATTATAGATAAATTACACCCAGACACAGAACAAAGAATCATGCTCATCACACAAAGGTTTGTCCTGGGTGGGAATCGAACCCACGACCTTAATTTTTCCATTAATTTGGATGCATTAATGGCAAAACAATTTCACAAAGGTTCTTAAAATTAAAAGCAAAGCATTTGTAAAATTATAAATACTGCAAATGTTAACATTAGACGGGAAGGTGAAAAAGCTTAAATTTCTAAACCATAATAAACGTAAAGGAAGGTTAAATAAATTATAATCGTAAGATACTACATCAGACAGCAAATGATAGAAAGACCTTCACACAACAGAAGAATAGTGCAGATTAAAAAAGTATTATAGTGAGACAAAACGAACACCCAATATTAATTTTATACTAACTGATAATGAAAACAAAGTTAAGCCTTTAGTGATATAACCACTCCGGAATGTGTTCGAGTCAACCTTCAAAGTTTCTTCAATTCTTGTTCAACGTATCTTTGACTCGAACATAAACATCACACAATAAAAAAATATTTAACGGGTCTGTGACGTATAAATATTCCACTTAGGTAAGGTATATTTTCAAAGTAAAAATAACTTTCATTGATGCGAAGACCAAGTTCAATGTTGTCATGCTAAAAATACTTTACACACAACATTGATACGAAATTATTTTTCAAGTGTCATTGAAAGTAGGTATCTACATAGTGACCATAAAACCAGATCGAATTTTTCGAATAACATCGTCTGTTATGAATAGCATAGTACATAATATGTGTCGCATAGAACAAAATTTTGGCAAACAACCAATAATATTCGGCTATCTCTATTCAAAAACCTCACGAAATTAGACGATAACACTGTCGTCTAACTTTGTGAGCCATGAAATTAATTTTAGACAAGAAATAATATACGTAACATACTATATTACGTATATTATTTCTTATAAATATTAGTCTCACAATATTAGGCTCTTTAACGAAGCTCTACAACTTCCTATTTTTCTAGCTCATGGACACACGATCTTGACATGCCGTCAGTGATACGATGCATCGTGTTTGCAGACATCACTCCTTACGCACGTTTTGTGGTCATTCTAAGTAGTTACGTATATGTATAGGTCGATAGTGACGTCAACTTGTTCGAACTACATGAGTAATAACGAAATAAATAGTAGCGACGTTATTGTTCTGAACTATATATATTATCATCAAATGTATGTATAAGTTCAGAACAACGGACGTGCATCACTGATCCCGCTGCCATATTGTCATCTTTATGAATGGCACTATTCACAATTTATGTCAGTTCAACCGACAACAATAATTTTATAACTACTTCTTCAGTTAGAACTGCATAATATATCAGATATATCAAACATTGCTATCGTTCTATTTCCTATTTAGCAGCATAAACACCTACTTTATCATAGCGCTTATATATAGCAACGTAATTGGAATAATATAGAAATTGATGCTAAATTTTATTGCCTTTAATTACCGACATTGTTAAATCTGGCTGGTTCTTTTCACGATTGTTCTTGATGTCTAAATATGTATAAACAAAAATTATGGTAAGACCTAAGCCTAGAATATATTTATAAATATTCTTTCTGTCTTATCTCTCAGTGAAAGTTTCACCGAATTTACCATACAATCAGTCTAATCAACGAAGAGAGAAAACTATTTATTTAAGTTCATAAGGTTAATTGTAGCTAATTGTGCCTTGATACTCAAAACAGGTTTTATTTTAACCTAAATACTTAAATAAGAGAGACGCATCTTGCAGTGACGCGTGTAATCGACGTTGACGCATTAAAACTGATATTTTATTGTTGTGTAGCGTCGTCCCCATTGTGGTTAGCTGCCAATATAAACTGGTTGTGTTATTTACACGAAGATTTAACTTTCGATAAGCAAGCCTTCAAGTATTTACATATTTATTTACTTATTATCACATATAGTTAACGATAATATTAACTAAGACATTGTAGCAGAGGATGGATACAGAGACGATAAACATGATTTTGTACAGGTAGGTGGCGGTCAATGTAGGTGGAGCATCATCTGAGTAAAACCATTTAATATTTTTGGACTTTACCAAACAACTACAACTAACAATAAATGAAGCACAACTAATAACGAATGAAACTTCATTAAATACCTTCATGCGTAACTAATAAAACAACACATGTTTCTAATATTATTTTGATATACTTACTTAGGTATACGCGCATAATTTTGATATTATATCGTCGGCATCTAATGGTAACAGAATATTAGTGTACCTTAGTAAAAAGAATATAGCGCGACGGAGTAGACGACGGCGACGATGCATGAGTAATCAAATTGTGCCCAGACAAGCGATCCTTATGAATTTATGATTCATCGCACAAGACCCAAGGATTAAAGAAAAATGAAAATAAAAGTCGATGTTGGACGGAGTGTCAGTCATACCTACAAAAATATATAATTAAGTAGGAAGATATGCGGATGTGCATATTTCATTAAATAATTTATACTAGCTGCGCCCCACGACTTCACCCGTGCGTTAAATTTAAGTTAAATTTTATTGTATCCCTCGGAAACCAGACCGGTTTACGGTATGAAAAGTGTTCGTCTCCGGCACCGAATATCAATTTTTATCGAAATTGGTTCAGGCGCTTAGGCGCTGAGTGGTAACAAATAAACAAACACACACATACACACAAACTATCGCATTTATAATATTATTAGGATTACGATGAAAAGTGTAACTCATAAGTACCTACTATCCCCTTTTAGTTGAGATTTAATCGTCTGGCAGAGAATAAACATCTTTGAACGACGAACGACTAAAGGTCCTTGAAAAGATTAACTATTATGAGTAGTCATTAATTAACCATGTCGTTTTCTATATCATTCACAACAGGCAAGATTAAATTAAAAAGACCTATTTATCTACGTACATTGTGACAACCGGGTATCGTTCCCAAAACCCTAGGAACAGTCGCAATTATGTAGGTAATAATGTATCTAGATACTGAGTGCAAAATATGACAAACCTAGCACACATCCATTAACATTCCGTATCGGACAAAACTAACATTTTCCTAATGGAACAAATTAATTACATAATTACTTAATACAAACGAGTATGTCAGTCTTCGTGTCCTTAGACTAAACATCTTTGTTTGTGATAACAACTAAACAAGTCTTTAAATAGAAGTTTAATAAGTCGATGTGTGAACTTGACAATGCTTACAAAACTCTTTAAGTGCGATATTTGCTAACAAGGTAGTTACGTAGCTATCTAAGTAGGTAGTTAGATAGAACACTATTAAGGAAACTGACGATAACAACAGCCATGAAACAAAACAATACAAAACGCAGTGTACATTAGTGGATAGCTAATTGGTGTCTAAATACTGTTACATCGTTACGATAAGTGTAGGGCAGGGGCACTGGATTACGGCTTAATGGAGCGCGCGCCGGCTCATGGAGCCCCAAAATCTACTTCAGTAATACCTAGACATTCCTATCCTATGATGTAAATACCGTACGTACCTACCTTATAGGTAAATTTATACAGTTTGGTGCCTGTAAATATCGGTATAACTGATCTTAAAAAAGGGATACTGATTTCAAAAAAGGGCTATCTTTGCACAATGCCAGATTAGACGACTCGGGCCCGAAGGTGTAGTGGTATGATAAATTCACAAAAATAAATACCTAGGACTTTTGACAAGTAAAATTTAGTTTACAGAGCGAACTATAGGAGCGCTGATCTTTTTTATAAATTTTGTTGTTGTAACAGTTTCTTGTCGTTTATAATTTAAAATTATATTAATAATTTTACTTCGCACTTCTCCTGCATAATATGAAAGAAACTGTATGCCAAATCCCACAAAACACAATTAAAACAATTTTAAATACGAAAATTTAGTTTTCAAAGTAAATACCCTAAGCGTCTTTTTCGTAAATTTTATTGTTACCTACTTTATATTATTGTTATTAAAATTTTAACTTCTTCTTCATGTAAGAGAAAGTTAACTATGTCACGCTCCGGTCCATTTAAAAAAAATGTAATTCAATCTGACATGTATAAATTTAGTTCACAAAGTAAATACCTAAAGCGCTGATCATTTTCAGAAATTTTATTGTTACAGTATTATTATAATAATTTAAATTTTCTGGCCTAGTCTATATAGAAGAATCTATACTATTAGGTATATAAAGCGGCGGAGTTTGTCTGTTTGTTTGTTTAAACGTGCTAACCTCTGGATTAAATCTTTTGCATATATCATACGCAGTCCAGTTCTTGAGGAAGGTTATAAGTTATGTAACATCACGCTACTAGTGACGGGAGCAGAGCAGTAACCAAAGTATTAAATATGTCTGATCTCACACACATCATGTCCATAAATAGAAAATACCTACGACTTAATGTCATATAAAAATTTAGTTGCCAGAGTAAATACCAGGAACGCTGATAATTTTCATAAATTTTATTATTAAATTAAGTATGCTACTTGGTATCAACCTGCAAATATTCCACTTTCTCTGTGAAAAGTACCTTTCTACGTCTGCCGAAGTATCCCTACATAGGTACTCTAAAATGATCCTGGGATAAGTACGTACCTAAGAATTTAAGTAAATAATTTTGCTGACGTCCGTTTTTTCATGTATAGCTACCTATATAGTATGATAAACCTAATAAGTACCTTCACAGTGCTACAACACAGCAGGCAACATGTCTTATTAAATAATAACACACATTATAAAATGTGGGTAGTACTAGTAAATAGGCACTGTAACATAGTGTTCAACTACATGAGACATAACAAACCATAACCGTTTCTTAGTAAACCTTGCAGACTGCGCATCATACTTAGATAAGCTACTGTAAACAGAAAGAATGTAACCTTACATTCCTTTCCCAATATCTAAAGTCAACATTTACTGCAAAAAATTACGACTTGCCACATACGTTCATATTTTGCGGAACATCGAATACTAATAATTCACGGCTTTTGCCTTAACATATTTATTCAAAATAACGATTCTATTTTAATTAGCTGCTTGATAAATAATTTAATTTAGTTAAATTATGTAGAAGGATATAAGAAGTATAGGTGAAGGTAGATCTTTCTCTACCTTGTGTTGTATTTAGTTAACATTAACATCATTTATATACTGGTCGCATAAATACTGAGATAACAACTGAAACGTGCATTTTCCTTCAAAATAATGACTCAACAGCTAAGTACGCAAATTAACTAGAACCTGGTTTATTCGTAAAAGTTGGTCAAGTAAAACGGGTACCTAGGTATCCTACCGACTAGACATGTGGTAAACTACATAATATTTTGTATTACATATAGAGGTAGGTACTTAGGGATATGTTTTTAATATTTATTATTATTTATTGTTATTTTCAAGAAGCTTTGATAATTTAATAAGGACTCTTTATTGGTTAGTTTTGTTATTTCATATTAGCTGGGATCAGACGACCGCACAAAAATCTCGGGTTCGATTCAAAAGTCTAGCAAAAACGTTTAGATTTCAGCCCGGTGTCTGAAATGATAGTCGACAAATAACAAAAAGCGTGTGCTAGGTATATTGAGGACGTATGTGATGTTCTGTGTTGGTTGATGATTTCATAAGGTAGGTAGGTAGGTACAAATTATCATGAAGGAAAACATTATCATTCCAGTTACATGTTTTCAAAGGCTCGTTGTACATTACATAGAATACAGACAATTTACAGAACAGGTTATGCAACGCAATTCCTAAGTACCTATTGATTTCTATGGTGGACGCTATATTTAATCACCCGTCTGAATACTAACATATTATTAATTATACAAACAATCATGTCATCTCTATTTACATGTAACATGAATAACAACCGATTACGTTCAGATATTAGGAATCTGATTTGACAGTGAATATTCCTTATCAGATATATATGTATGTGATATAAAATAAGTATCTAAACATTAACTGTATTGACAGTAGATAAGAGAAACAAGAGGAAGGAAACTCCAGCAAATCTGTGGGTACGACGCATTATGTATTATTAGCTCTAAAATTATTTTATTGGTTTAAAAAGAAGGGAGTATGTACCTATATAAGTAGATTGGCTTGCAGCATAAAATCAAAGGGCTTGCAAGTATAAACGTTTTAAAATTCCCTTCAGTTTGGGCCGTTGCACTCGGCTGCGGGACTCGTCTAACCGGCCCGCTATCAGTTCGCGGTTCGATTCATCGCGCGCACGCCTGTGCCCAATGTGCGGGGATATCACCAATCGTAACTGCAGGCCATATTCAAACTTACTACCATGGAAATTGCTCTACTGGTGCTTATAATATCCTCTAGGCCGATAACGACCAAGTAACAATGTACTCGTAGGTACCTACTATAAGTCTGGTAAAGTATGCAATTCTAGATAGGTACGTGAAGAAAATTTTTGTAATAAATTTGAACATTTACGCATGGAGAAGTGAGCTTTGGGATTTATAGTAGGTTCCGAAATTTAATAACAATTAGAAGTACCTATACTTAGTTTAAAGAATTTAAAATTTTATATACAATAATAAAAAAATAATAGATCATATCAAGAACCATAACTAAAGGGCTATGCAGTGATTAAAGAGGTGATAATGACAACAATTTTAATAACGATTCAACATAAAACAAATCAAAATTCTACCTTTAGGCGTCAATCTAGTAATTTTTGGCTATGGTAATATTTAAAGCTAGTAATTTAATGGCGACACTAATGAGATTAATATTCGACAGATGACACAAAATATATTAATGGTTATCTACTCTTAATTGTTCGCATACTTAAATGCGCAATAGTAGGTAGGTATCACTTATAAGTACAAGTACCTATGGCGTATCTATTCAAAACAATGTTCTAGGGATTTATTGTAATTATTTAAACCAATACGAGTAGATGTTTTGCGCAGTATGTCTAAAGCTTACGAAATTTTCTCAGATTTTCATTACGAACTACCCACATTTTTATATATCATTGCATGAAACTAAAATGTTCAAGGCTCATGATCACATTACGAGCGAAACTGTGCTCCTTTATAAATAGATCAATATTATTCACCTATTTTTCACGAGTATGTTTATCTTATCATGGTATATCAATTTAAACTACCACGTATAATATCCTCCAGCAAAATTAATATATGTATGAAGACGAAACCAGCTGCTTTATAAAAGATGCATAGAACTTCACGATTGTTCTATAAAATCATACAGGAAATTTAACGATGTTATTGCAGCGATGTAAGCTAATTAGTCTGACAATAAAGTTTAAGGTCTCATGCGCACTACAGCAGTGACAGAATTTTTTTCGCTTCTTTCTTTTCTGTATAATTGCCAATTAGTTTTACATTAGTTGCCAACAACTGTTTAGTAAGTTTTTATCGACAATCACTCGTAGGTCAGAATCGACTGACTAGCTGCGACACCCGGGCAACAATTGGCGCTTATGCAATTGACCAGCTTCCAAGACTAGATGCTTCATCTTGGATCTAGACTTTCGCAAGAATTGCTTATATGAAAAAGATGTGTGTGATCATTATTACTAACAAAAATAATATGATTTAATGAAGATTTTTATACCGTTTACATAAACGACGCATGCAAATAGTATCCATCAAAACAAAAGCAAGAATTGGGTAAGTAGGTAAGCCCTATAAAAAACCTAAGCTCAAGTAAGTTTGCCTAAAACGATAAAGTTCAACAGAATTTCTTTGGTGTTGCCCTAAACATGTTGATCTCAAAATATTCAGGCAATTAGTGCCTGAATATTTTGAGGTCAACATGTGGCCGATTTATTTTGTCGTAGTAATACTTTACTTGCAACTTATGACAGAAATCATTCAATGCACCTTTCATCAGCGACATCACGCAATATTTATATAGATACTGGCCAAGGTAAAATTTTCTTTTTAATTTATTCGAGGACATCCGTCTCTACTCGCTAAATCTCGGTTTCCCCAAAACCACTGCTGAGAGCCGCTCCCAATTTAGCACAGTTACCAACGTTATATAGGTTCCGAGAACAGCTGTTTATTTTAAAACCGCGATGCCGTAATATAATAAAGACAGGATCGTTCGCATTAGATCACTCGTCGAGGATACTCACATCGGTGGCCGATAGCTCGACGAACGGGGTAGTATTCTTCACTTAGCACTGTCAATCACTGGTTCAAAACACGGCGCGCGACCGTTTCTAAATTGGCAATAGCGCTCGTAAGTTATATTTAGAGCGGTAATACGACACCGGGCGCGGGCGGCGAGCGATCGATCGTGGGGCCGAGGCGAGCTGTGGCGCGCGAGTGTCGAGCGCGCAGTATCAGCACCCGCGCCTGCGACCGCCCCGCGCCCGCCCGCGCCCGCCGCGCGCAGCCTGCGAGGACGATACCCTCGGCCCAGCATCCCTTTGTGTGGCTCGTGCCTCCGACCGACCACACTCCTACATATTACACTCCCATAAGCCGGCTTAGCCGAAGATGCCCTTAAGTCGCCACACTGCTTGACAATTTAAGAAGTTTAGCTTTTTATGATGACGAAGCATTGAACCTAAGAAGACCTTAGAAGCGGAATCTTTCTTTTGTGATTAAACCAAACATCTTAACTCTATTTGGCCCGTTTCACGGCCCAGAAGTGTATAAATATATATATGTATACATATACTTAATTATTTAGCATGTAAAAAATATAAAAGATTTAAAAAGTAAAGAAAATAAAACAAAAGTTGGATATAAAACATTATATTCACTCGCTCTCAAATCATACAACAAACAATCTGCAAACACCTCATAATAAACTCTATAAAAATAACTTAGGTAATTTTCGACTACTCCTCTTCCACCTCGTCGTCTGTTGTAAATTCACTTTCATTGCCTCCCTGTAAACAAATTTACATATTAGTACGAATTCAAGAAGGCAAAGGACAATAAGGCCGGTATTACATTATCATATAAATATGATTTCATATCTGTCAAATTCTATGATCATAGTTCGACGACCCTCAAACTATAGTCATAGATAATGACATGTAGATATTATACCGTCATATGTTCTTCATATTCATGATTGCCAATCCGCCTTGAGCAAGCGTGGTGATTAATGCTCATTCTTTCCCTATATGAGAAGAAGCCTTTGCTCTGCATTGGGACAGTAAAATAGGCTGGTATTATTATGTTCTTCATATAAAAATGACTTACACATCTTTGACCATATTTCTATGATAGTCTAATAGCGGCCTAACACAATTTAACTTAAGACATCGGCATTTGACTGATTTTATAGTGCAGTGTAAGTGCATAGAACTACTATGCCAGAATTTGTAGGAAAGATCCCCACACAACGAAAAAGAATTTCGATGTCCCATAAAAAAGAGTTGCCATGTCGCCACGATTTGATGACCGTTACCACGGTAATACTATCTATACAGTAATCCATCCACTCGGCGCGCTCGGCATGCAGACAGTCGCGACTGTGCCGCAGTGACGAACAGACGGTGTGTTGTTTTTTTAACAATAAGAGCGCGATTTTTTTACTAAAAATAAGTTTAAGTACATATTTAATATGAAGAGTAGGATATATTGTGCTGTTTTTGGTTGCATGAATTCGTCAATAACGCATCCAGAGATAACTTTTTTTAGATTACCTGGAAACTCTGAAAGGTAAGCCTATAAAGAATTTTAGGTAGGTACATAATGTATGTCTTTTTAATGGATAAGTATTTCCTTTTATCTCCCGAAAAAAAGATGTCTGGATTAATAAATAAAGGAAAGTGATTGACACGAGTGAAATAGGTAGTTATAGGCGATTCATGAATCATGATACGGTAGGTACGCTTATGTTAAAACCTCGGGGCATGTTTTTTTTGTTTGTTTGTATAATTCAAAGTAAAGACGTGGTATTTTATTATTAATAATAGTTGTTTATTGTACTGAGTGTATGAATAATACAAGAAAAAATAAATTTCCAATCAAAAAACAACACGCATTTTTATTGAACACTTCCCTATTAAATTCACAAAGTATTTTATTTGTTTATATAAAAATAATCACAAAACTAAATGGAAACACAAAGTAGACAAATGTAATTAAAGTGCTGGAGGCGGGCAGCCCTATCGCATGTTTACGTAACGCGCGGCTGTAGGCATTTATTTATAAAATACGGCCGAGTCACAATACTGTATAGATATTATTACCGTGCCGCTACCATTTACCTAGTATTTTCTATTATATTCCTTTTGCATCTTATAGCCACAGAAAGAGTCTGGAGGTAGTTTGCATGGTATCCACTCCAATATTAAAATTAGGTAAAGGCTTAAATTACTAACTTTCTAAAAACAATAATTAATAATAAGCAAAGGAAATACAACCATTATTGATCGTACTAAATAATTATGAGAATGAGTTCGTGCTCATTACATGGGACATAAAAATATATGGCGAGGAATATCATTTATTAAAATTAAATTTAATATTTAAATGATATTAATAAACATTTAATAATCTGCATTTTAAATGAAAATGGATTTCATCTGGACGGTGGCAGTAATGATAGCAGTTGAGAAAGAAAAGCAGGTCATTAGATTCAACATGAAAAATTACTGATGTTTGTTTTTTTTTTATATAATATTTTTTTGAATCCCATATCGTGAGAGTTGTGACTAAATTATTGACCAGGTGCCGTTGAGGAGGCTGCAATGTAATAATCAACGAAATATTTTAATAGTCGTTTTGTTTTATTTACATGACTTGAATATTCCTATATATATATTACTTATATATTATTATTATATTTATTCTTAAATAATTATAGACTATTAAAATAAATTATGTTTTTTTTTTATTATTATCTAATAAAAACATGAATTGTATCTGCAACATCGTTTGGTAACAAAATCACTTTTAATGGTAAGTTAATTGAATAGGCAGCTTTATGCCGAAATGCTCATACTTTAAGTAAACACTATCTAGTGCCAAAATTTATAATAAAGTGCCAGAGATAGAATAAGACTTACGGGCCTCCTAAAATTGAATGATAAAAAATTAGCAGTAAGGAACAAGCCCTGTATCACAGGGACTTTACAAACATACAATTGATGGACACAAAGTACACCCAGACTCGGAACAATTATTTATGGATCCCACAAAGTTATGTTCTGTGTGAGGATCAAACCTACAACCTCGCGCAGAGCAGTCGCTTACACTTCCACTACGCTACGGAAGCAGTCATCATGGAATTCTACTTAATATAGTATATAAATATCAGTTGTGTTGAACTAAAGGGGATAAAAAGTGTAATTGTCAATGCTGAATCAATATCTTTAATTCCGTTAGTGAAAAGAGTTGCTGAAAGTGGTAAAAAACAACAATATGTCTATTATCTGTGCTACAACAACTAGATACTGACCTGATCATTGTTGTCCGTATCAGAGTCACTGAGGTCCCATTGTGGGTGCACTGCGGGCACGGCGGCCGCCTCTTTCACGTCTAGCTTCATGTCCTGTTGCTGATCCATACCGATGTACGAATCTGGTACAAAATTATTACTCATGTTTATGAATCATACCTTTTCTATAAAAAAAACTTACATAACATTATACTGACATCAATCTCGGTAGTTCCTGTTCGGATGACTATTTGATTCGATGTGAAAACCAATATGCTGATAACCAAGCTAGAAATACTGCTAGATATACGTCATTAGAGCAAAAAACCATAGATTGATAACATTATTATACAAAACTTCGGTTTATTTATGTATTTTACTAGCTGCGCCCCACGGCTTCGCCCGTGCCTAAAATGTGGTCTGTCTTCCTCAGGAACTTGACCGATTTTCGGGATAAAAAGTAGCCATGTCCATCTCCGGCACCGAATCTATCTACATACCAATTTTTATCGAAATCGGGTATAGCCGGTTAGGCGCTCAGTGGTAACAAACACACAAAGTTTCGCATTTATAACATTAATTAATAATAGGATTTGCTTAACAAATGAAGCAATTACTAAAATCCAAAAAAAGTGTCCATCAACCAAATCAATTGTTGTTTGGCAGTATGACTGGTGTATAAAATAATAATAATATAATACTTAATTTCTCGATTGTGGTATTGGTTAGATGCCTGGCTATATTCTTGATAACATCTAATTTAACCAAGATATTTTTTATAATTAATTCTAATTGTAATTGTATTATACTTGTTAATATAATTGTTTAAGGTGAGGCATTATCATGCAAATATCTAGGACAGTTGGTACTTGAGATCGCCAGCCTGTGAACTTATTGTACTCGCTCTCACTCGAGCCGTATTTTTTTTCTATTTTTATGCTGTATTGTGAAGACATATTTTTGCCTACCAAAATGATTTCACTCAGCCTGATGCTAAGCAGTTGTCCATGAAATGAAAAAAAATAAAAGATGGGACAGATATATGGGTGGTAATCACTATCGGCTGCCAAAGGACAGATTTACCATAGCACCCTCGAAGGGTTTCCGCCTTATCATGGCGTGAGGGCTTAGTAACCGTGGAATGTTCCACGTCGGACCCACCATACCGGTCTTACCCCTCGTGGTAAGTTGGGTCCCAACCGGGCTTTGATGGTTACTCACCCTATGTAAAATCTCACCAATGGGTGAGTTTGCCCTTTTTAGATCGTTAGTGGTATATTCACCCACGGGGTGGGTGAGTTTACTACTTACTACTACTATTACTACTTCAAAATTTAGAGGTGGTTAAAATGAACCTATTAATAGTTTAACGTGGTTTTCGAATATTTTTTTGCTATAATGTGCCTCTAAATTTTACCAGTGCATCTGCTCGATTATAAAGACAAATAAAATCATAATCAAAAATTTCCTTTTGTTTTAAGTGATTACTAAAATTTCAGTTATTACATATATTTTTTCTTTAGGCGCGATTGGTCCAATTCGTGATTGGCCTCATTCTCCTTATTTGCGATTAGTCCAATTCGCGATTGGTCTAATTCGAGATTGGGCAAATTCGCGTTTTGTCCAATTCGCAATTGGTCCAATTCGCGTTTAGTCCAATTTGCAATTTGTGCAATGTTATGTAAATCCAAGATTAAACAAAATATCTTATATTTTTTATGTATATATTACTATCTTTATTCATAATCAAATCATAGCTTGTGTTATACAAGTTGTGGTGTTACATAAATATTTGTTACACAAGTTGTTGTGTTACATAAATATTTATTATTAAATTCTTACCAGTAATTATATTATAAGTAACTCCTACCAAAAATACAAATATTACAAAAAACGGTTTTTGTCTTACTTATCTCAAAGATAAGGTAGAAAGAACTATGACCATATACATATATATGTGATCAAAGGTATGATAATATAATGACCGTAAAAGATGTAAATATACGTCATAAACAAAAAATAAAAATAACATATTTTTTACAATTTCGAACTGTTATGTATTTGTTTTTTCCATTTTAAACTGAATTAAAAACTTTTAAGTACAGAACTTAAATGCCACAATCTCAAAATCAAACAACATGACAGATTTGTTTAAAACTATTTTTTTATTACCTTCCCTCAATGCTGGTGAGTTTCCTATGCTATGAAATTAGATTGCATTCAAATATATACAAATAACGTTATACCTACATATAAATAATAATAACGTTATACCTAAAATAACGTTTGGACACTTGCACACAGCGCCATTTAGTCCCAAAGTAAGCAACTTAATGCTTGTAATATGGAGTATTCATAGACAACTTAAGTATTTAAGTATTATATCAATACTTAAATACCTTTTTTAAATACATACATATCACAGATATTATTAATATGATTTTTTTTAATTAAAAATATATTATTATTAATATATTTTTAATATGTGAGTTTTTTGTATTAACATAAATTTATTATAATATTATCATAGAGAGAATTTTATAACACACACACACACACATCCTATTTATATTGTATATATTGTATAATTTAGGAAACATTGTCCAATTAGGACCAACCGCGTACTAGACGAACTGTCAATTGGACCAACTGCGAATTGGACCAACCGCGAATTGGATCAACTACGAATTGAAGCAACCGCGAATTGGGCATTTTTTTGAACATTGGACCTAATCGCGAATCAGACCAATCGGGCCTTAAGGATATTTTTGTTAAAAATAATGATATAGACATACAAAAGAAATGTGGGTAGCTTTATAATTCATACTTCTTGACAGTAATTACTTAATTAGAAGAACGTTGACTTAAGCGGCCTAGAGAAGTGTGCAAGTTCAAAATAAAATAACAATTCATGATCTACAGTTCTAATTATACAGTACATAATATATACATATTATATAAATCAATTATAATTATCAATATACTTGTGAGTTTATGTGACATATCCAACAAGGTAAGGGATACAGATTTTAATAACGTTTAAATTTGATAGGTTTGATGCTCTAATGATTAAAACGATTTTATTTGGCATTTTAGTTCACAAATTGCGACGAATACTGAAGCTCCAATTAGCAAAAACTCCGATTTTACGGTTATAAGTTCACAAAAGGGAGGCAAAACTCTTTTGTTGAACGGTAATAGATATAATTTGAGGCGCGTTAACAGGACAGTAACGCACATTCTGTATGGCGTTGCGTCAAAATAAAAGCAAATGCACTGGGAGCTTGGTAACTAATAGTACTGTTATAATAAAAAAGCAAATATATATATATATATAAAGCGTTTGTTTGTGTTTATTGCTTTTAAAGTAAAGCCAAGAGGGATCCAGTCGGGATCTCGCCGTATGGCCCTCTGATCAGCAGAGGTCATAGTGGAGAGTCCGTGTGGAGCGGGACTATGTCGGAGTCTGACTTATGTCAGTGCACCTGGTACTACCCTGCCATCTCGTAAACCTGAACTTCCTATCCTAGGAGGGTCGGGAACGAAGGTCGTCACCTTTCGAGGTGGGAGCCGCGAGGAAGAAAACTTCTGCAATATTTATGTGAAGGTAAGGTTATCGCTTGGTTGCTAGATCCTTTAATTCGTAAATCCCACTCACTTCGTGGACGAGAGTCGCCACCTCTCAAGGCCGGGGCCACGAGTAAGAAAGCCTCTATAAAAGATTACACAAGGCCTGCGCCCAGGGGCAAAAGCACGCTAGGCCCAGGTCTGCCGGCGGCCACTGGGCAGTCGTCGCCCGAACATACAGGCCCAAGACGGTGGCGCGCACGTGTTCCTACTTTAGTGTGGTGGAGAGGTGCACGTACCAGATCTAAGACAGCAGGCGAGCGTGTAGAGGCCGGGCCAGCGCGGCGCCGTGAAGCGCAGCTGCAGCTCGTGCGTGTCCACGAGCGCGGTCACGTGCGCCGGCGCCGTCAGCAGCGTGTGCGACTTGCGGTCGCAGATGTAGCACCACCAGTACTCTTGCTTCTCCTTTTAACAAACAGTATGTATTCGTTAAAACCATCGAATAAATAGAGAGCTCATTGAACAATTGGTTTTGAAATACGGATCACTCGGTTAGTCGATTTCAAACGCACCCTTACAGCAGTGTCTTAACACAATATTTGACTCTATCGAGATGAACGCGCGTAAAGCGAACATTGGCGAACACAAGGAAAAGAAAAAAAAGAAAAGAGAAAGGCGTATGCGCAGTCAAGTGGTTTATTTGTCTGTGGTTAAAACTAAGCACACATAGAACCTATAAGGTAGGTATAAACTACAACTGCCATCTGTTGGAGTAATAGTAAATAAATTATAAAATCTAACTGATTATTTTATTATTGGAGCCACCTAACCTAGTTTTACGATTTTAGGAATAGCATCACAAATATTGAAAAAATTCTTCGGATTAACAAGCAAAATAGATTTTCCTGTAATCGACTATTTTTTAAGTCATAGCTTTTAGAATCTCTTGTAGGTTTTTTTTTTTTGCTTTTCAAGTGCTTTAGTTCATACTTGTTTTGTACAATAAGAGGCGGGTACTTTATTCACTTAGGCCATCACAACAAATTTTTCTTTTTCCACCAATGCAAGCCGAAAGTTTTAATGAAAAATCTTAGTTAGAAACATACTAATTAACAGTACCATAAATTTAAATACATAACATAATGTTTCTTTAAAATAACTTTGTGCATTTAACCCGGAACTAAAAGCTATACGTGACATTGACCGCTATCAGAGGGTCTTGTCTATGCGTCATGCAATTACATAAACTTTCTTCTACTGACACCTGACGTATTGCGGCTAACTGAACAGCGGAAACAAAATATCATCTACTGTAAAACAAGATCAGGGCAAGGTCAAAGCCTCACGCCACCTATTGAATTTTCTACGTAAATTTTCATTTGTACGCCTGTATGAAACTGTGTACACTATGTGTGTCAAGAATAGTAATGAAATGTAAAACTTACAACAGATTGTAAGTACAAAACGTTTGAATATTATATAAATTTTTCTAGCACATTATATTTATTATTTTTTTAAACTTTATACACATACATGTAAAGGCGGACTTAATGCCTGAGGCATTATCTACCAGTCTACCATTGGGTGATGGGTTATTTACTTAAATGAAAAGAATATTCTTTCAATAATCCATAAAATTTTGGGTAAATAAGTAAAAAGTTTTTATCACATCATTTTTATTCTACTAAATTTGTAATGTAGCTTACGATACGAGCTTTGACTGGGCAATTGTGACCGACAAAAGTCGCGTCACCGGCACAGATGCAACTTAGTAAGTAATTAAAATTACGGCTCCTGTTCTAGCACATAAGCCATGCATGTTTACTACCACTACGTTATCTCGTTGTTTCCTAAAAATTGAGCTGATTTCAAAAACAAATTTTGAGATTTAGATTTATAGTCTGTCAGTGATTTAATCGTCTAATTAGCAATAAAATAAATCAAATGTTTACTTATTGTCTGATATAAGGTAATAAGAGATAAGATAAAATTCCACACACACACGTGATTATTACCATCGATATTATATAATTTAGCAACATCCTTATCACGTACGATTACTCAAAGTCTAGTCATGTATTTTACACGATTGCGTAGAAAAAACGCATCGCACAATTAGTCAGCGAGCCAATACATGTTATGCAACGGTCTTGTATCACATCCGATTTTATTTAGCATTTACAACATATGGTATGACTCCATAATCGCCTTATCAGTGCCATCATCAATGGTCGTGTACTGCAAGCGCAATAACATTGATAGTTAGATTGCTAGAGCATTACAGGCTTAAGGTACGTTTACACAGAAACTGTCTGGAGTAGACGCGTGTAATTAATAAAAGGATTTCACAATGGTGAACAATAAGAAATTGTCATTATTACTACAAAAATATGTTTTCTATCTATACATAGTTTAAAGGAAGTTGCTGGAAAGCGTCTGTTTGTTTAATCTCAAGAACCCAATGGATTTGTATGCGGGTTTCACTACTATACACTAGGTATATAATACATTAACCTAACACTATAGGAGTAGTGATAATAGTAAACCAAACTGGCAAACGGGCAACACGGTAGCAAATTTAGTTATTTATCTACTACTAGCTTCCCGCAGCGCGGTTTCACCCGCGTCTTTGGTTATTCCTCTGCTGCCGTCTCCAGCTGTAGCGTGATGTTACATAGCCTTTCTCAAGAACTAGGCTATCATACCCAAAAATATTTATTCAAATCCGACTGGTAGTTCAAGAGATTAGTGCGTTAAAACAAACATTAAGAAATCAACATAATAGTATTATATAATTAGTATATATATAAATGCTGATCAACGAAAATTTAACTAATCACCTGTTAAATCTCATGCGAAGTGCCTAAGAGCATGCTAAAAACATGGATAATTAGTTTAATTTGGTCTAATTAGTTACTAATTAGATCAAATTAAACTATTATTCATGCTTTTAGCAACTCAATTGGTACTTCACATGCGATTTAACAGACGATTAGTTAATTTTTCGTTGATCAGCCTTTCAGAAACTACGAGTATATATATATATGTATTCAAGCATCAATCAAATAAATAAATATGGAGCGTAAAACATTAAAATAGCATTTATTTTACGAAATCTTAAGCGTCATTTATTAGACTTTATAATATATGAATAGTCTAACAGAATATACGTTATGGCATCATAATCCATCTTGCTTGTGTTTACATCAACTTTTTTTTTATACCCGTTTCAATAACAAATAACATGGTAGTTATTATTGGCATATACAAGGCCAGAGAAAATATTTTCGCTTCCGCAAATAAACTTAAAAGTTTTTATTTGTACGTATTGCAGCACATTTCTGGTCTACACAGTGTTATAAAAATTAAACAGTAGTGATGTTAGAATCCATTATTTAAGGATTTTGTTTTTCATTCTTACTTATTAATATTTTAAATTGTGATATAAAACAATTCCGCTACTCTGTTAACTTTTCACGTATCAATCGCTTACCTACCTAATATAAATTAAATCTATTGGGCTTACGTCTATACAAGCGAAATGAAAGCTTAAATATTTGATAGATTTATAACTGTTAATAAGGATTCTATTACAATAATTGCTATGATAAAATGACCATTACATATTTGACCAATACGAAAATAAAATAATGGCCGGCTTAAATCAATTGAACAATTTGTGACATACCTGTGGGAAATACGGACAGTGCACAGGATGTGAACTCTTGGAGCGTCCCTCTAGCCGCTCCCTCTTCTGTATTCTCTTCTGGAACTTCTCCCACTGGTCGTCGTCATCTTCCGCGGCGGACGACTTGTCGCGAGACTCGTCTTCTGATCCTGAACTGTGCTGGGATGGGGACTCGTCTGAACTACCTACCTCTGAATCTTCACCTACACAAAAAAAAAAAACATATTTTTGGGACATGACTTGGTATTTCTTGCTTCATTAACTGCAGAAAATTAAGTCCATAAACTTGCAAACAGTACTTTGATTAATTGCATAACTATAGTTTCAATTAATTATTACGATATAAATGTACCTATGTTGTCAATTTCATTATAATAATGGGACGTCTTTTAAACGTTAACAAATACGCCGACAGTTATTAATTTAATACAAATTGTAAATAATTAGTCTAAACGATTAACCTCTAAGCTATTCTTATAAGTTATAGATATAACATAATTAGTTGTTATGCTCTTGACCAGTTTTAGTGATTTATACCTCGGTTTAAATAAATGATTAAGAGAGCAACAACGTCATTACCATAATTCTACACCCACATAACGAACGGAGCAACGGCCGACATCTAAATCTAGAAAGTTTACTACTCTTTCATAGAATTTGCTATTACCAAAGTATCTTTAAATGTTTTGCACTCGTTTCTGTTCATGGCATAAACACTAGGTAAAACAATATGAAGTATTTTATTAGCAACTGAGACTTTAGACTGAGACGTTGCAAAACCGAAACACCAAGAACTTTATTATGTATGAGAACATAAAGTTCTTCTGTGTTTTAAATGCGTTAATAAATTGTAACACGACTAAAATTAACTATAGGTACTCCAGCTAATTAAGAGTCATTTAGTAATGTTATCATTATGTTTATTGATATACTTGTGGACCTCACACAACGTTAGCAGATTATAAGTCTTAGATAGGCTCAAGCACTCGATTTAGCCTTAGCATCTACAAAGCATTACATATCATTTAGCACAAAAATCGTTAATAGTAAATACTATAACTTGGCATTCCTGGCGGAGTTTGTATAGAGACAGATCGCCAGCGTGCCTGATGACATCTGAATCACCAGAACAGTTCAGTATATCGTCAATAACATAATCATTGTCAAAAATAAAGAACGACCTACGACTCGATAAAGGTGGCGGACAACCGATGGATGAGGGCGGCTCACGATGAAGAAGCTTTGTCCGGCAGTGCACGTCTTTCGGCTGATAAAATGCCCGATGATATCCTTGTCTCTTAAGAATAACAGCACCGATAATGTATGACTATAGCTTAGGGGTTTCTAAAACGCCCCGGCCACAAATGACTGTGCCCTTTGCGAAACAACTTTTTCTGCGGATGCTTACCATTTAAATAAAATAAAACGTTGTTCTTATTGCTGTAGCGTGTGTTTATAATACTAGTTGGATACATACATCCGTGCAAGCGAAGTAGTCTCTATAACCCTATCCTACCTCTAAGTAACGTAAAGTTTTTACTTCACTATTTTTTATTATTAAGTCAGTTACTCTGCAGTGCCTACATAAACGTTAACTGGTGCATTTTTGTAGTGAATCTAAAGTGTAATCAATTATTTATATCGAGGTTGGTAATTGGACTCAATACAACACGCTGATACATAAATTACACTGCTCAGCCAAGGGCAGCTCATAAAAATCGATTGTCATATCTAGATATGACAATAGTATGTATATTAGTAAAAATAGGTATTATACCTCCATACTGATTAAAAAGAAAAACAACATTAGGTAAGAGCGGTATTCTTCTTCTTCTCCTTTTTTCTGGCAACAGAGCCGACGATTGTGTCCGCTATTTCTGCCAGCGTCAAGTGTAGAATAATATTATTGTTGATGATATTAATGGTATATTACAATGATA
Source organism: Parascotia fuliginaria (assembly GCA_963082885.1). Lineage (NCBI taxonomy): Eukaryota > Metazoa > Arthropoda > Insecta > Lepidoptera > Erebidae > Parascotia > Parascotia fuliginaria. The sequence continues at coordinate 13,190,297 of OY720176.1, read as the reverse complement.
AAAAATAAAAAAAATGTGGATGAAATTAAATGACAACCATCTTCCGTGAAACAAAAGATGGAGCTAAGAGCGGTAGGTATTACATTATCATATAAATATGATTTCATATCTGTCAAATTCTATGATCATAGTTCGACGACCCTCAAACTATGATCATAGATAATCACATGTAGTTATTATACCGTCATAAGTTCTTCATTTAAAAATGACTTACACATCTTTAATCATATTTCTATGATAGTGTAACAGCGGCCTAGGAGCATATCTATTTAGTAGTCATATTTATTTAAATTCGAACATTGGCAGACATTTCAAACCTTTTTAGGGTTCCATACCTCAAGAAACAAAACGGACTGAAATTTATATTGAATACTCTTGTTTGCCACCTCTTGAAACTATAAAAAATCAAAGTTCTATGTCAACGCAATCAAAAAATATATGACCATTCATGTTGTTTATATTAACTAAAAGTTTGTACGAAGCCCTCGGTGCGCAAGTCTGACATGCACTTGATTGATTTTTAATTAGTTAAGTTTTACGATATTTTTATCCAACGTAAATCAAGGTCAAGATTAAGTTAATGTCCAATTTCTATCTAATCATATTTATGCTTGCAACGAATCCACAACCGCATTCACATAAAGAAAGTAACTACTAGTAAATACTAGTTGAGTTGCTTCAATTTAAAGAAAAGTCCACCAAAAGAATTCACACATTTGCACAATTTTAAAATCCTACTCATGTTATAAATGCGAAAGTTTGTGTGTTTGTTACCACTCAACGCCTAAACGGCTAAACCGATTTCGATGAAAATTGGTATGTAGATAGATTCGGTGCCGCAGACGGACATAGGCTATTTTTTCTTGTCTGGTTTCCGAGAGAGACAAAACACATTAGCGAAGGCGTGGGGCGCAGCTACTAATTATTTATATCTATAGAGTAGTAATGATAGTGATTTTGTAAGTTTAAAATAAGTAATCCATCTAAATATTTATAAAGATTATACACCGTACTGATACAAGTTTTATCAACTTTTGTCTTTATGTGTATAGATATTTACCTTCATCATCTTTTTTCTTAGATTCTTTAACTTTCTTGACATCATTACTTGGTGGGGGTGTGGGGGTGGCCGGCGCGGGCTTGACCTGAGCTTTAGGTGCTACAGGTTTCTTAGCCTTTTTGGACGCAGCGTGTTTTTTCGTTTGTTGTTTCATCCACACTGGCCTTTTAAATGTTTCTTTTTTATCATTCTTATCGTTTTTGTCATTCTCAGTTTTCTCTCCGTTCTCACCAGCGCCCTCTTCATCTTCCCTAAGAAAGTCGAAAATATTACTCAAGAATTAAATTAATGCAACATTACAAGATAATATAGGCTAAAAATCTGAATACTCTGGATAATATGTATTGACAGTGTACATATGTATGAGTATACTTTTGTTAATTATAAAGTTCAGTTTAAAAATAAAACACCTTTGTGTTCTAATAACATTTACAACAAATGCAACACAAAAGATATAGCCGCTCAAATATTTACCTATTATGAATATTTGTTACTCCCAATTTTTTCAGCCCACGGCGCACTTATAAATTCAAATTTTTGTCAAGACGCCCTACTCTAGCTAGTGATTTGAAATAAATGCAGTAGAAAGAAAATATAGGTTTTCAAGTGCGTAGGTATAGTCGACCACATATTTGTTTTACCACTTTTAGGAAAAATTCCATCCTAATTAAAATTGATTATAATCATTATGGCAGTGACAACTGTCACTGTAATGAGGGCACTTGCAAGCAAAAATAGACATCATTGTTTTATGATAATGCAAACGACATTTACTTTAAGAGTGGTAAAGCAATTTTATGGTCGACTATACTTATCTGCAAGTGAGTGACGGCGACGACGTTATGTGAGTACATACGCTGCGAGCGCTCAAACTATTGTTAATTGATTGGAACCCGCGAATACTTAAGATATCAGATAATGATACGAGGAACGACTCACGGCGCCCCTACTCTTTACTTTCTAAGGCGCAACAGGGCGCCGCGGCGCACAGTTTGGGAACCCCCGACCTTACCTGAATTTATAATGAGTCAAATAGCGAATGAAATTACCAATTAAACTACCTACTTCATTGCTTTATTAAATTAATAAAAAGGCGATAGAGATTAATTAGTTACTTTAAACAGAAATGACCCTTTAAAAGTACCTATGTGATAAAACTGAATTTGGAATTAAAGTAGTGGAATGCATGTTTATATTAGCATGTAGCATGTTGTTTCCGTTGATAATAGACCATATTATAGTTTATTGATTCGCAATTAGGGGTGATGTTCACTATGTTTTATTTATGTGCTTTAGCAAGAAGTTCTAGTTCAAAATTCTTTCAGCTTAAGAATTTGCTGCTTATTTTTATTTCTTATCTGATTATCACTGCAATGAGGCAAGAGACTGAACTTTATTTTACACTAGCTACCCACAGCGCGGTTTCACCCTCATTAAGTTACATCTTTGGTTACTATTCTGCTTCTGTCGCCAGTAGCGTGATGTTACAGCCTATAACCTTCCTCAAAACTAGAATATCATGCGCGTTCAAACAAATAAATAAACAATCAAACAAACTCTTCCACTTTATATAATAGTAGAGATGAAAGACAACTATTATGTAACACATAATGGATGGTGGTTCTACACAAGATTTAGATTAGGGACTTTTGTTCATATTTAATTCAATATGTAAACTATATCAGTTCCGATTTAAAAAAAAAAGAAGTTTATCTAACATATATAAAGAACAAAGATATATCCGTAACTTACTTAATTTCCTTTTCTTTAATAGTGGTGTCCCCAAACAATTCTTTCATGTTAGTTCTTCGTAGGAACACTGTAACTGTCACTATAGCCCCAGCTGTCACTACAGTAGAATTTTCATCATCAATCACTGCAAATAAACATTCATACTTAAAATTTGTAATTTATTGCAGACAAGAGTTGATAGTGTAATTAAATACACTGTCATGCTATGATTATTCATCATTACAATGCTTAGTGATGGTGGTAAAAACGTTAATATTATGCACTTTGCTTGTAAATTCAAAACAAGATATTAATTGAAAACATTACATTACCTTCTGTATTAACTTGGAAATGTATATACGGCATGTTGCCTAGAACCTTCACAAGGTCTTCATATTGCTTGTCATTCAAAAACCTAAGCACTTGCCGCCTTTCTTCACCGGGTAATTGAGCTAATTGTAACAACGACTTAATGTGCTTTTTGCGGTTCGCAAAATACTTCAAATGGTCCTCAGTAATGTATGGCAGCTGGAGCAGCGGTGATTTGAACTCCCATAGCCCTTGAACTATCATTGGTGACAGTTTCATACAATTTTCTATTGTTTCAATAGTTGGGAGACGAGGTACTGAAATAGTATTGTACATTTAATATTGCAAACTCCGATTATATTGTGTATATGTGTGTGTATGTGTGTGTGTGTGTATGTATGTATGTATGTATGTATGTATGTATGTATGTATGTGTGTGTATGTATGTATGTATATGTGTGTGTGTATGTGTGTGTGTGTGTGTGTGTGTGTGTGTGTATATGTGTGTGTGTGTATGTGTGTGTATGTGTGTGTATGTGTGTGTATCTGTGTGTATGTGTGTATGTGTATGTATGTGTGTATGTGTATGTATGTGTGTGTACGTGTGTGTATGTGTGTGTATGTGTGTGTGTGTGTGTGTATGTGTATGTGTGTGTATGTGTGTGTATGTGTGTGTATGTGTGTGTGTGTGTGTGTGTGTGTGTGTGTGTGTGTGTGTGTGTGTGTGTGTGTGTGTGTATGTGTGTGTGTGTGTGTGTGTGTGTATATAATTGTCGTTTATAGCTTAGAAGTGCTCGCACGAAGCAGGGTGAGACGTTTGTCCTACTAATATTATAAATGCAAAAGTGTGTGTGTGTTTTTTACCACTCAGCGCCTAAACGGCTGAACCGATTACGATGAAAATTGGTATGTAGATAGATTCGGTGCCGGAGACGGACATAGGTTACGTTTTATACCGAAAATCGGTCTGGTTCCCGAGGGATACAACAAACCATATTTTACGCGCGGGTGAAACCGCGCCGCGGAAAGCTAGTAATTTTATATAATGAACTCAGTTTATGTGATTATTATAGTCAAGCATTAAATAAATTATCTTTAGAATAGTCAATGAACTATGTCTTACTTCTCCTAGCATAAGCTAATGCAATCAGCTGATGAACACAGTTGACCATTTCAACAATGAGGTCAGGGCATCTTCCCACAATATATCGTCTGTCACACTCAAGCGTGTCTTGAGGCAATCGCATACGCGACAAATGTGCGTGAAGTAACGCACGCGCCTTTATACTGTACGGCCGACACAATGGTTGTTCCTTATTTTTTTCTCCCAAATTTGGCAGCTCCCGTAATAACTGCAAGATAAAAATAAAATAGATGTGTTCATTTAATACTGCTGTAGAAAATACTACCTATCTTGTTAGAATTATATTTTTAATTTTATTATTATGTGTTATGCTCAAAGACTGTAACCATTAATTGAGCCTAAAACTGCTCACACAGCGTTGCAGTCACTAAAATATCCAAATCACGAAATACGGATTATGGCTCTTAAGAAAACGCTTACGACGCATTGTGGCAATCACAGGAAGACCACATAGGGAAAATCGTATTGTGGCTATCATGCTATATACTGCCAATTCTAATTTATTTTATTACATTAGAATATTTAATTATACCCTTGTATAATACGCAGGTACTCCAGCGCATAGGCAAGAAACGCGAAATCTTGCAAACCATCAAGAGAAGAATAGTCGCCTATCTGGGTCATGTCTTGAGACACAATAAGTACGAGCTTCTTCAACTAATAATGATATAGGCAAAATCGAAGGAAAGCGTTTCGCTGCACGGAGAAAAAGTCGTGGTTGCGAAACATGCGATAACGGACCAGTATTCCAAGCATAGAAGAACTATTTCCTTGGCACAAGACAGAAATAAATTCGCTGAGCTGGCGGTCGACCTCCAGTAATGGAGAGGCACTAGAAGAAGAAGAATGCTATACTTATGACCACAATGTATTGTGGTAGATGTCTTTCATGTCAGTCAATCAGTTTTCTACCAGCAAACACCATAAAAGTTTAATAACTATAATATATTAAATATGTGAAGAAAAACTAAGGAGTATGAAATTTTGCACCTCATCTTTACATATAAAAATTACGTGTCACGTTGTTTGTCCGCGATAGACTCCTAAACTACTGAACCAATTTTAAATTTGATTTGCACACCATTGCAATTTGATCCAAATTTAATGATAGGATATCTTACACCGCAATATTATTTAATTGCAAATTATTTGTCTATTATTTAACAATCACAATTATCTGTTCGCTCCAAACGATTCTAACAGATGGCCATATCTGTTAACTAGATTGAGTAAATATTCAATAGATAGAGCTCTATGTTAAAAATACAAACATTTCATAATAAGCTACAATTTATTAGCATAACCACCACGTGTTGCTGAGGCTAAGGTATAACCTAAATTTATTTTGTAAATAAACGAAGTACAGTGAAATTCAATTGTTCTTACTTTTTCAATTTTAGGTGTTAGTATAGCCGGCCACGTGTTACTTAGACTGAAGTATAAATTAAATTCATATTATAGTGAAGATAATACAGTGAAATTATTCCTGCTTTTTAATTATTAGTGCTTCATTGTTAAAAACTCTTTAATTAAAATATACATGTAAGTATTATCACATGATTATATTATTACATTTGCTATGCATCAAATCACATTCTTGTTTTGGGGATATCTTTAGGTAGTTATTTGAAAGAGGGTTTGAATGAATGGGAGATTAGAAATAGTAGGTACTAGCGGCGCGCCCTCGCTTCGCTTCGGTATTATAACTTGAAATTTTTAGAAGTCCTTTCTTCTAACACAGCCCGCTCTGTCGCTTTCTAAGTGACTATTTTGAAAAAAAAACATCATCACATAGCTTTTTCCGCTGTGTGACAAAAAAAAAACATCATCACATAGCTTTTGCCGCTGTGTGACATTATGCCCTCGAGCAAATTCGTACTAAATGAATTAAAATAATGTTCTGCCTGTGCGTTTTCAGAAAAAGAAAATGACAAATTTATTGCGTTATTACATTTTCGATATATTTTAAGGTAAGTACGTATACGTCAGATTTATATTCATCATTTTTATCTATGTGAAACGGTTGTAATAATTAACGATTTTACTTTCATTAGGATTAAATTTTTGTATTGGGTTAAAAATACTTTGAACTTAATCTACATTAGTACAAGATACAGCGAGAGCTTTCTAGCGACTTGCGTTTATACTATGAATAGATGATGCCCGCACTAATTTCAGTAAAGAATATTTATATGAGTTTGGAGTCGATAACTTAAAAAATAAAAGATTTTCCATACACACTTATACCCCTTATTTCAACCCTTCGTAAGGGTTAGTTAGAAAATTAATTAACTTAATTAAATAATTAGTATTTTCTAGTAAATTGGTAACCCTACTATACTATAAGGGTGGCAAACTAAACTTTGTCACCCCTGTTTACCCCCTTAAAGAATGAGATATGCAAAATCCCGTCTTAGTGAGCACCTACGTCCTAAAAGGAACCCCTATGCATAATTTGATACTCCTAGCACTTGTAGTTTCTCAGCTTAAAGAAGTATAATCTCTGACAATAGAACTTTAATGAATGTTAAAAATTATAATTTAAATTAATCAGGGTTGAATTTCGACCAGGGGTGACCACTAGTATGTCTAAATATATTATGTGGCACATTTAAATGACATTCTTACTTTCTATTGGAAAATAAACCGATAAGGTAATTTAATACTGCTTATAGATAATCACTGTTTTACTGCTAAAAATAACTGTCCTGGGTGTTATTTAAATTCACTACACTCAGGATAATACTAGTGACCACATAACCACCACAACTGCTACACAAGATGTGCAATTGTGTATATTAATAATCTTGTAGGTTTTCACACCTACACTGAGAATTCCCATATAGCTTGATGATCACACTCCACAGTACAGTAATGTCTTAAATGTTAAGTCAATTAACTTTCATTATACTACTAACAAATGAAAAATAGTTACCATGGGTACTTCCTCATTATCAGTAATTCTTTCCACAATTTCAGAGTTGTGCCTCTTGTCAAATTCACAGGAAGCAGCGAGTATCATGAGAGCCCGTTTCAAAGGCATAGAGGGTGTTTTGTGACAGAAATAAAAGTACATCTGTGTTGTATCTAATAATACTTGCTCTCCAGAAAACCGTATAGAACGATACCACCAGGTACCAACCTGAAAATTGAAATATCATACAGTTACCAAAACAAAATCTCAGCACATTGTTTAAAATAATTAATGCACACAATTCTTAAAGATATTTTCAAAATAAAATCAGCAATAATTTTGAAAAACAGTTTTATATTATTGTTCAATTTAAAATAATTATGTCACAGGCACATTGTATTATTGGGCTGTTTACAATCTGCCTCGGCATATTATATAACACTGGATATGTTAGGTCAGTAATGTGTATACCTAATTTGGCATTAAACTAGTTTGACTACTAATAAAATTCTATTATAACATCGAAGGGGTCAGTTCTATAACCTAACCTAACCCAATCTGCCTTCGGCATATTACATATCGCCAAAGACAGCAAGCGTTTAAAAAAGTTATACAATTTGCCTGCGACAATTACACTACATTAATATTGCCGAAATATTATTTATTAGTTAAAATAATACAAAAACAATATTGATGTTTGAATTTACTAAAACGCACCAAGAACACTGCTTCTGTAATGACGCCACAGGACAGTAAAATTTTATTTTATCAGTGCAGTTGAAGTGTATGTTACTCGCATCTGATATCACCAGAGTTGTAACCACGTAACAAACCAAAAATATACATTTTTCACATCAAATTAAAGTACAAAGAAACATGCAAGTAAAGTACTTATATTTTTCTACGCTATTTTCTTTGAGGATGACCACAATTTGTGTTAATATTTTGAATATTGTCAAATAGCCTATTGTATTGTAAACTAAGATAGGAAGTTATATTATTAGTTATTGATCAAGGCTGACCTCAGGCCCTAGGTGGCTTGCTTAAGTTTGTAAGCTCCTGTCATGCAATACAAAAATGCCAAGTGGTTCACACAATCAAATTAGCAATAGCATTATTCATAAGACATTGTTTCTTTCTTTTCTTTAATAATAATACTTATAATAATAATAAATATTAATACTGAATTTTAAATTAATTTTATAGTTGAACTATTTGATACAGGTTTTACTTACAGCTGTTGGCAAAGCAACCATAAACACAAGAGCATATAGACCAAGCACCCACACACTGTTTTCTTTCTCAACAATCCAGCTGGGCAAAGCAATTCCAAAGCTCATTGCACCTGGACCGTCAGGGTTGCCATACTTCTCCCAGTTCCGCCGAGCCTCGTCATCTGTAAGTGCCTGAAATATTCAAATAAGTGAATTAAGTTCAATGTAAATTGCTTACATGAATGAAAATAATATAAATTACTCTATCAATTATTTCACAATGTGCAATAGTAAGATATAAAATTCATCAAGTTTACCTGATAGGCTTTAGTAAGTTTCATAAAGGCCTTTTCATCACCAGTTTCCTTGTCGGGATGCAGAATGAGTGACTGTTTGCGGTATGATTTCTTAATTTCAGCTTGTGTTGCACCAGGTGGTAAGCCTAATATCTCATAAGGATCAAAATTGGACATCTCATAGTCAAATTGTGACACTTTGTAAGCCAGGAATCCAAGTAACACCCATCCTGATATTATAGCTAACTTGATGAAGAAATTTTTTACACTTTTGTAAGGTTGTGATTGTTCTAATATAATCTGTTTGCTTATACAATTTGGACACTGACATAGTTCCGCCCGTTTTGCTGGATCTGAAAGTAAGCATAGCTCATAATTTGTATTCCTTTCCTACAGCATGTTTACGTAGGGTTTTACCGTACACAGTATACCGCATCGTCATCGTTAATTCTCTGACAGAACGGTAACATAGTTTAGTAAACATACAAACGTGGTGTATGTTTAATAAATTATAGCAGCAAGAGATACATACGACTACTTTTCAATGAAACATTGAAAAAAGGAGATTTGTGAAACGAGTGATTTTTACCTTCTTTCCTTTTCCTCGGCCAATAGTAAAACGTTGCAGGTACAAGTATTAGAGCAAGGAAAGATAGAACAAAATAAAAGAACGTAGATCCACTTTCATCATATTCAAATTTTTGACCACCCATGGTTAATTTTTAATACATTTGAGGATGAAAAATCATTACACGCTACACAACACAAGTAGTAATATGTACGATGGGATTACTAGAAGACGTGTCATCAAAGAGTAAAGTATATGTGTCATTTAGTGATGGGGTGGAGTGCCACTCACAGAACAAGTACTGTGCCACTGGTGCCAGCGCACAGATAATATAAATTTAAAGGGTTATAGCGAGTAATGAGTGGCATGGACACACGTCCGGTGTCCTCATTAGGTCATTAGGAATTCCTTTGAGGAATTCACAACACAAGCTATATAATATATGCAAATTGCTTACTTTGGGCCCCGATTATTATTAATTCAGATTCGTGATTCCTTTCACTTAGCGCACACAACAGGTTCGGATTTGCCGTAAGTGTGCGGTGTTCAGCAAATTAAGATAGCATTCGGTTCTCTCTCATCGACCGTGACACGAAATTAATTACCAATGTACTACCTCATTGTTCTTTGGAGGCACCTACTAGCTTCCTAAGAACCGAACGCTACTTTTATTTGCTGAGATTTGCTTGTTTAATTTGGAATTTCTTAGTATGAAATGCGTGCATTTGGGTACCCCCATTAGTATTCCTGATTCCTTTTCTTTTCGGGAAACCTAAAGGATTCCGGCCTTGTGTGGCCATTCTAATAAAGGGTGAATTTCAGTTCCTACAGATTACCGAATTCTCTTCGACCTACGGCAGTCCACTGCTGGACATAGACCTCCCCAAGGCGCGCCATCTTGCCCCATTTACGGCTCTTTGCATCCAGTTTCTGCCAGCCACCAACGACCGTTTTAAATCGTCGCTCTATCTAGCGGTAGGGCGTCCCACTCTATGTTTCCCTGTACGCGGTCTCCACTCCAGAACTTTTCGGCTCCAGCGATTGTCAGATCTGCGACAAATATGATCAGCCCATTGTCACTTTAAAGTGCTAATTCGGAGAGCTCTACCAGTAACTTTGGTTCGCTGTCGAATCTCCTCGTTACGGATTTTGTCGATCCGACGAACGCCAAGCATAGCTCTTTCCATAGCCCTCTGAGCGACTTTCAATTTATGGACCAGTCCATTTGTGAGTGTCCACATTTCAGCACCATGGGTCGTTGTAGATAGGATGCATTGGTAAAACCTTGGTCTTTAGGGTTTGCAGTATGGGCGACGTAAAGACTTGATGGAGTTGAAGTCAATTTCATTTTTAGTGATGTTGTCGAGACTTTACGCAACCCTCGTCGACACACTGAAGATCACCTCAATGTTATTAGTGAGGACTATATTGACAAGGAAACCTACGCTGCCTTGGAAAGGCCTATCTCCTTCTCGATAGTAAAACACGTGGCCCGATTGGAGTGTGTTTCTTCTCCCTCTCTTCGGACCTCACTAAGACCCAAAACATGCCACCGGATCTTTCCTATTCCTACTCGAGCTCCGCCGTACTCGTCCTGCCGTAGACTGCTTCCATTATCATAACGTGAGACAGCTGTTTGTGTTACGTACTGTTCTGAGAAAGCATAACTCTATCACATATGATAAGTCTACATCAAAAAAACGACGACACTATCGGGTTTGTAAAATTGAAATCATACTCAGAGACCTAAGATCTTTATAACTTATCCATTCTGTAGTCACAAAACACGCACACACACACACACACACACACACACACACACACACACACACACGCACACACACACACACACACACACACACACACACACGCACACACACGCACGCACGCACATGTACACACACACACACACACACACGCACGCACGCACACGCACACGCACACGCAACCGCACACGCACACGCACACGCACACACACAAACTTTTATTTTTATTTCTTATATTATAAGTTGCACTTTCACTATTGGCTAAGTTAATAATTATTATAACATTTAAGTTTACAACTATGTCCCAAAACGTGTGGGGGAGCCCTGGTACCCAAAACACAAGTTAAATCTTACCTTGGGTGCCAGAGCCCAACTTAACATTTGTGTGAATCGTACTGTTGTATTATCTAAATGTATTTATTTGTGTGAACTTTTAAGGTAATAAACGAATTATTATTATTATTATTATAATTTATAATTTTCTTTTCTCGTTGATTCTTAGCACCACTCACCCACTAGATTTGGTAGAGTGGCTGGGAGCTCAGGCCCATGTTACTGTTTACGCGCTCATAGAAGGTTGTTGTTTACCTGTCGACGTGCTTGACATGCATGTTAGCGATCGCAGTAGCTGGATAGTCGCTATTTTTTTTCTTACGGTATACGAAATTAAAACAGTAATAATGTAATAATATTCAAATATGCTCATACTAAATCAGTATTGACTTGGAATATCTGCCACGTAAGAATCTAATTGCCTTGTATGTATGGACTTAGAATAAATTAAACTTTCTTTAAAGAATTTTGATTTTGTCAAAAAAAAAATATAATTGACAAAAATGGTCCATCTTTTGTTTTCACGGAAGATGGTTGTCATTTAATTTCATCAACATTTTTCTATTTTATCATTGTATTAAACCATTATTATCTCAACAAGAATAATAATCTACTTGACGCTGGCAGAAATAGCTGAAACAGAAGAATTGACAAAAATCTTGTTTTGATGTTTGATGTCAGTCATGTCAATGTCAAAAGGTTTGAGTTTGATTTTGACGTTTGTTGTTTTGATTTGGCAAGTAAAATTTGGCATTGTAACAGTTACGAAATATTAAAAATCTAATGAAAAATTGAAAAATAACATCTACGCCTAAGTGTATTTACGGTGCGGTCGACGTTTCTTTCAGTCATTCTGATCACGTACAATTGAAATCGTTAACATATTTATTAATAAAATTTCAGATGGCTACAAAAACGATTGCAAGTGCAACTGTAAGGGCTGTAAAGAAGCGAATGCTGCCTTTTCGAGCTGCCCTAGTTTTAACACCTTCAGCTGTGAATAAAGTTAAAGAAATTATGTCCAAAGACGAAGCAAAAGGTTTCGTAGGACTAAAAGTAGGTGTTCGGCAAAGGGGCTGTAATGGTTTATCATACACACTGGATTATGCAAAGACTAAGGAAAAATTAGACGAAGAAGTGAAGCAAGACGGAGTAACAATAATAATAGACAAAAAAGCACAGTTAACACTACTAGGTAGGTACAACAAAATTTTGTATGTGTTTAATATAATCCCTAATTCTAATCTTTCATTGCATGACAAGTACAAACAAATAAACAAATTAATGAAACTTGATTACCATGTACTACATTAACTGAAATGGTATTAATTTAAATAATTTTATTTTTAGGAACAGAAATGGATTTTGTAGAAAGCAAACTATCAGCTGAATTTGTATTTAATAATCCAAATATTAAAGGAACATGTGGTTGTGGAGAATCTTTTAGCATATAGTTTGAATTGTTGTTGTTAATAGTGTATTTTATAGATTTGTTAGTACTTCTTTCAGGGTTATACCAACCATTATAAATCAGGAATTTAGCATGTGATCTCTTAACACATTCAGGTTTAATATTCGTTACTATTATGTTTAATATGCATCTGTTTAAATTTCTATATTTAAACACCAAAATTAATAAAAATTACATTTTATTATAATTTTACTAGTAGATGTACATGCTGATGATAAAAAATGTAATCTTGAATATTTTTAATGCTGATGTAGTTAATAATATATTACATAGTACTTTTGTGATGTAGATTAGAAAATTTAAATAGCTTAATGTATATTTGTTAACTATTATGCCAGTTATAAAGTAGGTACAAGAATAAAAAAAAAACATAAACAGTGTGTTTATAGTTTATTGTAAATTTTATAATAATGTATAAAAAAATGTGTATAGTTATACATATAGTTAATCTCCACATGGATTTAAATAAGAATGATTAAAGCTATTATTCTATATATAACTTATAATATTATAACAATGCTGAAGCAGCCAGTCTTCCGCCTTTCACACCCATACCTAAAATACTATACAATAATCCACTCAGCATATACCCTATCGAGACTGCAATAGTCTTATCAAGCTTTGACATAATGTAAAGATTGTTTAGGATCTTAATGTCCACTTCCTCAAATGACCATATCCTAGAATGACCATTACCAAAACGACTACTTCCTAGATTGCCCACTTCCCAAAACGACCACTTATCATAATGACTACTTTCTAGGTTTTTTTTTTGTATAATGTATTAGCCCACCAAAGTGACTCCACTCGCCTGATGGTAAGCAGTCAGTGGAATCTAGAAGTGGTGGCCACCATACCAAAAGCCATCGTCTTAAACTGCTGGTATGGTGGTCTCTACTACGGCGGTTGGGAATGGGGTTAGGGGAAAGGAATAAGGGAGGTGAGGAAAGAGGAAAGGGGAGACATTGGGCCTCCGGCGCTCTCACTCACAAACGAAACGCAGTAGTACGAATACATACGTCGTAGAAGTCGTCTCTCATAGAAGATCGACGTAATTACGTCGATCTTCTATGAGAGGGTAGTACTTCTCCGGACGATCCGTCCCATTCATGCTGAAACAGTGTGGATCTACTACCGATAAATATATTGACTACTTTCCAAAAATCAAACAAATCAAGGACATCGCACCACAAACAGACATTTCGACTGCGAAATTAGGCACAGTCTATTTCGTTAAGGACCATAATGTCCACTTCCCACAATGACTACTTTCCTAGATTGACTACATCTCAGATCGTCCACTTCTCAAAACGTCTACTTCACGTAATGACTACTTTTCAGATTGACTACTTCCCAGATCGGTGCACTGCCCAATATTGACCGCTTTTGTTGCGTTAATTTCACAGAGTAAATGAAATAACATAAATTCCTGCGTTCAAAATTCATATTAAAAATAATTACTAAACTAAGGTATTCCAAGTTTTAATTTTAAAAATATATACATTTTCGCAAAAGATTTAAACCGTCCGGTTTCAATCTTTTGCGAATCTTTTTTTATTGCAGCGATGATAGTACATTTTGAGAAGTGGTCATTGTGTGCTGGAGTAAATCGTTAATAGCATGACCCGTTTACGCCTGTTCTTAGAGCAGCTATGAAATAGACCCCTCCGGGCGACCTTGTCCACTTCCTAACTTGACCACTTCCAAAGTTGTCCAGTTCCTAAATTGTCCACTCCTACATTGTCCTTTTCCCGAATAGTCATTTCTCACATCCTAATTCGTCTCGACAGTCCTTATTTCCTATTCAGTCTCTTCCTAACTTAAAAAAACCGAAAGAATGTGCAACAAAATCAACAGGAGCGGTCTGTTTGTGCAGATATCGCGCCTGCATGGTATCTGCGCCATATCTGCACCTTACTTTCGCCTCGCCGCTTTTTGTTTGCGTTGGGTCTGAGTAAGGCTGCCATTCGTCCGTGTTTACCCGGATTTGTCCAAGTTTAGAGGGCATTGTACTTCATTTGTAGTTCGGACTTAAAAATTTTACATCTTAGGCCGCCCGCCACACATGTACTGTGCCCGCACGCCGCTCGCGATCAACCGACGAACAGACTCTTATGTTTAAAAAAACCTGTTGACATGTCCGGGTTCTGGGCTCTAAAATCCGGAATTTTCACGCGTCTTCTGGTTGCCAAACTTTAGAGATGGCAAAGCTGGGCCTAAGAATTGTGTTATTTGTCTTTACTTAAGTAGGTATATTCCATTTTTTTTTACCCTACTGCAAAACTCGCTAGCCTAAACCTACACCTATTTAGCCCTAAATTATATAGGAATGGGAAAATTTGCGACTGGAAAAAGAAGGCATTCCATTAAATGATTTAATCAGCCCTTAAAAAGTAGTCACTCGAGCTTTTTGTGTTTTCTTGTGTGAAATATACATGTTGAGATAAGGAGAGGATAAATTGGGAAGTAGTCTAGTTAGAAAATGACGACTTTTGAAATAGTCAAGTTAGGATGAAGACAAATAAGGAAGTAGGTAGACAACTTTGGAAGTGGACAAGGTCGCCGGTCCCAGTAACCAATTATCTGATTAAATTGAAAATTTGTTTCCTTTTTCTTCGCCCTAATATGGTCAGCCTAGGTTAGCCTTCTATCTAGATGTAATCCTAAGTATTTTACAGTGTTCTGATTTGGTAAAGCCGTATTCTGCCTATAAACTGGTGGGCATTCTTCTTTTCGAAGTATGAATGTTACATGCGTTGGTTCAGTAAAATTGAGCTTCATTCATTCTCCACTTCTGTAGCCATTCATCTATATCACTTGCAATTTGGATGATGCTCTCGAGGGGTCCTTGGCACTTGCTAAGCATGCCGTATCATCTGCGTACGTCGCGGTTAAGACGCCTTCAGTTTCAGGCAGATCTGCTGTATAGATAGAGTACAGCACCGGACCAAGGACAGATTCTTGAGGCACTGACACAGCAATGTCGTACAATCTAGAATGGTCTGCTCCATATTTAACTTGAAATTGTCTTTGCTGTAATTAAGATTTCAATATCTTAAAGGATGAGTTTGCAGGAGGCTTTTTATTTTGTACAATAGTCCTTTAAGCCAGACTATCGCAGTCGCGCAGGTGTGCACGTTAAGTTTCGCGTTGCAGACGCTCCCGCGTCCCGCGTCGCGGTCGCGCAGGTTTGGCCGAAGCTTAGAGAATCAAGTACAGATACGACTTCGAAATAAATATTTTGCATTCTTCCATTATTGAAGAAGTCAAAGAGGTCAGGTTGTCATCCATTGGCCAATTAGTTCGCGTGTTGCTAAAGCAAAATTAAGTACCTAAATTTTTTTTGTCGACACTTTTTTTTAATTCACGCACCTTTGTGGTTGTCAATAGTGATCCCCAGTGATTATTCTTGCAGTTCCAGTCAAAACCACAAATTTTTTCCGAGAGTATGAAATTAGCAGTTAAACATTTCTTACTGTTTTTGTAGATATTGGTACAGAACCCATTTGGCCTCTTTTTAATAACATTTTAGCTCCATTAGTTAGCGCTAAACCTACAGCTAAACTATTCAAATACTAGGTTAATAAAGTACTTAAAGTAGTGTAGGTGAATGTTGGTAACCCCAACACTTAATCTACTCTACTCTGTATATATTATTTATCTGGGATATAGACTAAATACCTTTGCTTCAAACTTTTTCTGTAGAATAATGCTTCAATTTCTATCTCCTTCTTACAAATAACATGGTGGTTTTGCCGTGAAATTATTAGCGAAGTAAAATTTTTCTTTGTTTACGTGTCGAATTCTTCGAGCGATTAAAAAGAGCACGAAAATAAGAGTAACATTTTTCATGATTTATGGATGATTGTCAGGAAATACAACATATAGAGTCAATTTTGTTTACTAAGTGTTAAAATGAATAACGGTGAGATTGGGGGCCTTAGAGGCAGGGGCCGCGGATGGCAGCAACCGGATAATCAACCACGGGAGCTTCGGAAACCGAAGATCGTTACTGAGGAATCAAAAGGTAGGTAGTAAATATTTTCGTTCATTAAGATTTAATTTTGTTCTACACTTTCTCGAACCGAACATAACGGTGTGACGTCGTCATACTTGGCCAACTAAACTGCGTTCTTCGTAATTATAATACTTCAGGTGAAAGTAAGGATTTTCATTTCTAATGACGTCGGTGTGGTTTGACAAACTCAACCCGCCGTATTGTGAATCGATTAAGATGCAATAATTGTATGTGGGTCAACTAGCTACAGTATCCATTTTTTATGGTTTTAAAATAGGTACTCACTTGTCACATTGTTGCAGTTGAACCACCCAAATCCAATCTGTCGGCTGAAGCCAAAGAATGGTATCCACCCAACTACACCCATGCAGCGCCCACTTATACACCGGACCCTGCACCATATAGACCTCCAAGGTTTTCAGTGCAAGATCGACTTCGTCAAGCGCAAGAGCAAGATCCGTACAGCCTAGACAATATGTCATATTCGCTGGAAGAAGCTGAAAACATGGACCTGAGGGTTTGTATATAACTTAGCTCTAGTTTGAGTATAACTAGGTACTTTCTATGATAAATGTAATAAATATTGCAATTTAATGTGTAATTTTACAGGAGAACATAGTCAACTTGATAGCAGTGATGTGTGAGATAACATTTGATCCTGGCAAGTTTGACACACTGTGTGGCCCATTGGTTGATGCATTTGCCTCAACGCTGCATGATGCTAGCTACACTAGGCCTCTGGTTGAAGCTATTGTCAATCAGGTATATATTTTTATATTTTATTTATAAAGTATCTAATTTTTACACTAAAAATATACCAAGTAAGGCATCAAGGATACATTATGTGTAGCGTACATATAATGTATTCTTGTTGAATCTACATGTGTAAAACTATTTTTAGATAAGATGGGATTGAATGAAGAGCTACTATTTTTTTTAGTGTACCATACCTCACAAGATATTAACAGAATCTTTATAATCCATATAATATGTCTATCTGTCATAAATCCTTTCCTCAAAAAATTCATGAAGTGTCAAGCTAAAATTAATATTAAACATTATGTAGAGATTAAATATAACAGGTATTTGTCCATACAAATACTATATTAAACTATAATAATATTATATTAAACACACTGTTATATTATTATTGGTTTAGAAGCTTGATATAAGAACCATTTCTTATATCAAGCTTCTAAACCAATAATAATATAACAGTGTGTTTTATCAAATATGCAGATAATAGTATACTTAGCTAGATTATCAATAATGCCTACATTAAAAACAAACAGTTACATAATATTTATATGTACTAGAAAGTAAACTCTGGAACTTGTTCCCTACTGAAAACTTTTACAAAATTTCTACAGTCCAACTCATTTATTCATTTACTAGCTGGACCCGGCATGAGGTCTAAAGCCACGTAATTAAAAAAAAATCTTTTGGGCTAAGAACTGTCTCGCGCATCCCCAGAACATCCTCACAAAGTTTTATTACAATCTGATTGTTAATAATGGCATGCATAGAGAACAAACATACAAACATTTATTGTTTATTTATTTATTTTTTTTCTTCTTTATTTAGAGACAAACAGTCACAATACATCTATTACAGTTTGAGTTTTTAGAAGACCTAAACCTATAGTCTCCTAAATTACATGATATGGTTCACAAATTATAACAATTACATACTAAGTATAAATCACAGCTCACATATGCACATATTATATGTTATGTGCATTGTGCAAGTGTCAGCTGTCTGAAATCAATATGCCACCTGATCATCAGCATCAAGAATTGTCTGCATGTAATCTAAAGCAGGTATAGTGGAGATAACCATGACAGCAGTGACACACTGGGTTGGATGGTGCCCACCACTCCTAGCGACATTATGGGATACTTTTTTAATATCTGTCTAAAGCAGGCTGCAACACATGCACAAAACCGAACTTCCTATGCTTCTATCCTTTTTTGTCAATAAGGCATAAACTTTACAAGTGTAAAGTTTCTCACTCTAGTAATAGTTAAAGTTAACTATTACTAGAGTGAGAAAGCCAGTGAATGCTACAGCAAATGTAGTTCTGGTTTAACTCTATACCTACAGATTGGCACAGTGGAGTCATTTTTGTAGGATGGTATAAAAAAGATGAAAATTGGAACAATAATTTATTTATTTTTGGAAAAAAGCTCTATTCAATTGACCCATAAGATTGATGCAAAGATGTTCAGTACATTGAAAACATTGATGGACATCTCAATATTTCTACAAAACTATTTTAAAAGATCATTCTCTTTTATCAGTTGTCATATATAATCATCCATGCAACATTTCTTTGGCTTCAGTCTCGTGTCTCCCCTGATGGCTCCCCTAGGGAAGAAATTTATAAATGTAGACATGTATACTCATTTCTTAATTTATCCTATAATTTATTATGTACCTCAAAAGGGAAAAACGGAATCTTTATAAGTATCACTTTGTTGTTCGTCCGTCTGTCTGTCTAGACCCTTTATCTCGGGAACGCGTGGTTGTATTGAGTTGAAATTAAAACAATGTACTCAGGTCTACAGTCTCTTGAAGCTGTGAAAAAATCAAACCCTTAAGTTACCGTAAAAAATAAAAATACGGCCGTTTATGCCGCATAATATATAAAATATATGTCGACACTCAAGGGCATCAAAATTTATAGCGTATTTTCCGTGTACCTAGAACTATGAAATCATTCATTATTTGGTCTTTATGCCAGTAACGGCGCGGCGCGGCGGTCCAAATTTTGAATTGAGTTAACCGTGTCATGTGGGGTATCGTATGAAAGAGCTTTATTGGCACAAGCTTAAGGTAAGGACATACTGAGCCCATGGACGCAACGTAGGAGAGTTTGTGTACACGCTTGTCTCGCGTATGCAACGCATATTGGCATTAGTCGCTGTTGTCATTTCTTTAGGTGTACAATGTTTTCCGATTCTGAGAGTGAATTTTAAACGCTACGACCGTAAGTTACAGAAACACTAGTCTTATGCGTATTATTATCCCCTCCACCTTCCTACGCCGCCGCGTCGCGTCGCGTCGATCGTTATATTACAATAACAACAAACTTTAATACAGCCCTAGGTTCAATTAATTTGTATGTTAACAATAAATTATAAATTAGCGCATAGATAGGTAAGGTACTTATTATACATTAGCAGCGTGAATATTCAAAATCGGTTGTGTAAATCAAATCTGTTGTGTTATACTTACATAATTATAACTATTTATTTATTTATTTTCTAGTTTAGCAGTACTACAGTAGGTTAATAACACTAACTAAACTAATATACACTTAAACAGTAAGCCTAGCACACACAAGAACATTGTAACCATAGAATATTAATGTGATACAAATAAAAACAAAGATAAAGACAAAACTAAGAACCTATTAAAGATCTCTCTCACAAAACTTCAAACATGCTAACAATATCTGCGCCCATCCATCTACAAACAAATCGATAGTTGGGTCTGAATCCAGGAAATTGTTAAGAGCAGTAAGTTTTCGTGGAATAGGAGATTTGCCTCTGGCAACAGTACGGCAAGTAGGCACAGCAAACAGTTTGTTTTCTACCGCGACAGTAGTTGTCAGAGGTAACTATAATATAGAATCACATAGATAAATAATATTAAATATACTAAGTAGGTAAATGTAAATAAAAAACTATTTTTGATAGTATGTATGTACCTTCATATTTTTTATAATACTATTTATTAGCCCCTACAAATTTGTACGGAACCCTCGGTGGGCGAGTCCGGCTTGCACTTGTTCGGTTTTTTTTGGTACTCCACATATCCATTTTAACATTCTCATCTCTGCTAGTGTAGTCTTTGCTTTCCATCTTCTCCACAGTCCGACATTCCGACGCATACAACTCGACAGATCTATATAAATTTGTGCCTGTAACCTGCTGCCATTTCGTACATTTAAGCGTTAAGTCATAAAGTTTAAACACCTATATCATAAACCCGGGCAAAGTAAAGACGGTAACTATATGCGAGCCTTTATAAAACATTGAATAGATTGTTAGTGTCAGATGTTCGAGTTCCAATGAGCAAATATACATTCCAGAAGTGCATATTGGATGATTTGAAGACAATATAATAATTATAATTATAATATCACAACAACTAGACACAACGCCATCTAGACCCAAAGTAAGCATATTACTTATAGTCTGTCATTTGTATTATCTTTTATTTGTGCCACTTTACGAGCAATTTCTGTAATACCGTTTTTGTACTAAAATAAAATTCTACATTACACCAATTTTCTGTACAGCTGGCTGATAACACACATTCGCATTTGGCAGGATGTTGTTCTCTCATGTGTCTTTTTCCTCATCTCTCTGTTTAATAGCATTAGTGTAAAATAAACTTTTAGTTGCGTTCTAATAATCTGTCGGCAACAGGATCTGCATGTGGCAACAAAATTTAAATAATGTCTTTTAAGAATAAAAACTTTTTTTAAATAAAAGTCTGCTTTGACTTACTGAATACTTCTACTGTACACATGGAATAACTCCTCAAAACGTGTTTGGGATATTGGGAAACAACTGACGAATTCATAGTCTGCAAAACACATTAAACAGAACCCACCTTAGCTGGATACACGTCAAAGCTATGACGACCTAGGCATAAGTTCAGTTATATGCATTTTCAACAATAATGTATTTAACAATCATCATATTTCGTCTTTTTGCCTAACTATATTGAGCTTGGAATCCAATCTAAGCCACTGAATACTGGTTGAATACCATCTGATCTCCATAACTATGTACCGTATGGCCATATTCCAAGACCAGTAATAAGAAAAATGACGATCCGTAGCGATTGTCATAATATCATGATCTTAAGCAACTGCTATCGTCACCATTAAGTAATCTCCATCCAATGTTGTAGTGTTTTGACTACGTTCAAATCATTTTATTACCCATAAGCCACTTTTAAAAAAAAAACATTATATACCTAGATCATCTCTCATACTCAGAATTTTTTTATTATATCTGCAGTCAATAGGAGAGCCAAACTTCCGTTACAACGGCGCACGCCTGTGTTCAATGTACGATTCCGTGTCGCCGCCCGACGAATCAACCTTCCGTGCATGCTTGCTGGAACGCTGTTCTACTGAAGAGAATAAGATCATTAGCGGACTGGAGTCTTCGGAAGAAAACATGCGTGGGTTTGCTATGTTCCTTGCAGAGATTTACACCCAGCTTGAGGACAGTCAGGTAATGACCATTTACTGACAATAATTCTATTTCAATTTATTAAACTGTCTTGTTGATTTTATAATATCTATCTTGTCTATATCTTTTTAGGGAGGTAGAGTTAAATCTCTGGGTGACAGCCTTTGTAAGGTGTTACTTCATTTACTGGACACAGACAAAGAAGTAAACATCAAAGCAGTCTGTCAACTGTTGAAGGTAATTTTTTATAAAATAAATGCCATTACATAGCTTGGTTACGAGTATTAGGTGGACAAAAATGTTTGGTGGCTTCGGCACTTGCCAATGGTGCACTTTATATGGTAATTACTTATAAATAAGCCTTATAATAATTAATTGTTTCATAATTGTACTATTAAATAAAAGTTTCAAAATTATTTTTTTTATCATTTTAAAGTCAAACATTCGAATGCACAGAGATGAACCAATCGTAATGTAGTGAGTTGTTATGCTAGCGAATGCTGGTATGAGTCGTGCGCGCCTGTCGCTCTGTATGCGGAGTCCATTAGAGAATTATTATGGAGTGTGTATAGTACCCGGTAAACAACTTGAACAATAGTAGTATCATTTTGCACATGTGAAAGAAAACAAAGAAGAAAAAATTTTCATTATCAACAACATAGTTCATGTGTTTTACGAGCCAATAGAAAAATCGGTAGGATGCGTCACTGCGTCCTCCCAAAAAGATTCAAAGATGAGTTATGCACATTGAAGGTGATCGTTGAAGTGGTTCGCCGGGTAGTATAACTTGGTCGCGTTCAGTTGTCAGGCATCGCGCTGGACGCGGACTGTCCGTCGGGCATGCACGTGGCGTTCGAGCGGCTGAAGCGCCGCGCGGGGCTGGCGTGCGTGCGCGGCGTGGTGGCGCTGCGCGGCGCGCGCTGGGGGCTGGCCGAGCCCGAGGCGCCGCCCGCGCCCGCCGCCGCGCCCGCGCCCGCCGCCGCGCCCGCGCGCCGCGCCGTCTACGGTAAGATATCCCCAGTAGTGTCTAATATCTTTGTATACTGTCAAACCACGGGGCTGCTATGGTAATTATGATGATTCTCCGTGACACCACCATATTTTGGAGGTGTCACGAAGCAGGAACATGTAGACGATATCTCCACACCGCAGATGAATTTACAACGCTGTACAACTAAGAATTAAAGAACTAAGAAGAAAAAAGTAGTATTTTATTATGTAACCGTGTTACTCAACGAGATAAAAGTGTCGTTTTGACACAGTGTAATTGAGAGGTAATATTTTTTCATGTTCAGTCACACTGTTACACATTTTGGTGTGACCTGATAGAAACAAAAAGTAGCAATATGTCACAGTGTTACTCAACAGAAATTTTGCTCCTAATGAGTCATACTGTTACATATCGGGATGTGACTGAACGGGAATAAACCTGTGTATTGCATGTTAAACACGCTGCCGTTAAATTTTCATAAAATTGCGTTTGTTTTCTCACGATTATGCCCTCTAGAATTCGGCTTTTGTTCTTATTTTTATTTTTTTTACATCTTTGGTGGCAAACAAACATACGGTCCTACCTGATGGTAAGTGGTAACTGTAACCTTTAGAGATGGCTGTAAGCATTGCGGAAGTAATAATGCATAGAAAATAGAACCAAGCCGTTGCCGACCACGAATAAGTGGATGAGAAAGGAAAAGGGTAAAGGTAGAGGACCAAGGGGATATTTGGGCTTCTTATTTCTTGCCTATCTTTTATTTTATCTCAAGTTGGTAACGCTTTAAATGTGTGACGAGCGAAATGTTTTTTTCGCCTAATGGCAATTTAGTTAGATTGACATGAAAGCATGGTACCCAGATAGCCGAACGACAAATCAGCTAAATGACACAAAAACAGAACACCTAGTCAGCTGAGAGTCAACTTTACTGGAAGACATAAACTCAGAAGGAGCAAGTAGAAAAACGTCTGGAATTGCAAATAGTCTGTATGATTATAAAACCTTATTAGCTAGAAGGCAAATTAGTCGGATTACATAAACGCAAATTGAGATAGTAGTGAAATCATCTGGAAAAATAAAGTCTGAATGGACTTTTGCTTTTTTGATTTTTCATCACTCTCGTAAATAAATAAAATATTTTTTCATAAAATATAATTTATTTATAAATTTGATAAGACTACAAAATGAAGTTGTTATGATAGATAGAGCATGTGGGTGTCTATCTACCTAGGCATTCAGCGTTAATGTCAATAAAGTTATAGGTATAGGTATAGGTATAAACGGGCTGTTTTCCGCAACTCCACGACTGTGCGCGTATTTTTGTGGGTGGGCGGCGATCACTCGATCCATCCCAACTCCTCGAGGTAGGCCAGCAGACTTCTGATGTCCCCAACGATCTCGTGAAGTGAATCCGGGTCGCCAAAGTATCTTGCCCTGTATGTGGCGACCTCAGGGCAGTGTAGCAATATGTGTGCTGTTGTTTCGTCTGCCCGCATGCAAGCTCTGCACAGCGGGCTGTCTGTAATTCCCATGACAAATAGGTGTTTATTGAAAGAACCATGACCGGTGATGGCGGCTGTGACTGTGCGAAGTTGTTGTTTTGACAGTCGGAGCACCTGTTTCGTGAAGCGAGCATTCAGCTCTGGCAGTGCTTCCTTAGCCTGCCTGCACTCGGTATGGTTCTTCCATTTGTTATTGTGTTGATCTATGGTGTGATTTCTTACCAGGGTGCGTAGGTGACCAAAGGGAATGGCAACAGTGGGTTCTGGTCCCACGGCATTCATAGCTGAGCCTTCCCTCGCAAGCACGTCGGCTGCGTCGTTACCTCGGGAGCCGCTATGCCCTTTGATCCATTGTATAGTGATGTTGTTGT
This sequence comes from Parascotia fuliginaria, assembly GCA_963082885.1. Taxonomy (NCBI): domain Eukaryota; kingdom Metazoa; phylum Arthropoda; class Insecta; order Lepidoptera; family Erebidae; genus Parascotia; species Parascotia fuliginaria. The sequence goes on along the minus strand of OY720176.1, from coordinate 13,165,396 downwards.
AAGTACCTACCTGACATAATTTTTAGTGGCAGTCCTATATCAGTTTGGAATTTATTGTATGGCTTCCTAGCGCTTGAAGGACAGACATGCTGTCCGAGAGTATGCGGATGGAATGATCCCTGACCTCTCTTGCTAGGATCGCCGAGGCTGCCAGGGAGATACCCATACACTCAGCCTGGAAGACAGTGTTTTCGGCCCCCAACGGTGCTGATATGTGCATGTTTAAATCTTCAGAGAAGATCTCGGTTCCGGTCCCCGTGCCTGTTTTTGATCCGTCTGTGAATATCCTGAGTTCTCCTAGTCGCAATCCCTCGCAACTCTGGTCCTCATGCAGTTGTATTTTGTATTTCTTCTCAAAGACAAATTGTTTCGGTATGCGGTCGTTTGCCGCATCTATTATAGGGAATTCATTTGTTTTACCTTTGTACCACAAGTTTAGTGTTTTGAGGCGAAGGGCCGTCATTGCTGCCTCCTGTTGGATGTAGAGGGGGAGCGGTGGGAGGCCCAACATAGCTAGCGCCGCCGTCGGTGTGGTTCTGAAGCAGCCTGTAATAGCCATGCATGCTAACCTTTGTATCCGGTTGGAGTTAGTTTGCCGCAGTGTCTAGTTTAGTTCTCGGCCACTAGACGACTGCCCCATAAGAGAGTATGGGTTTAATGACGGTGTTGTAGAGCCATAGTATTATTTTGGGTTGTAGTCCCCACGTCTTACCAATCATCCTCTTACATTGGTAGAATATAATCGTTGCCTTGTTTATTGTGTTGTCCATATGGTTGCTCCATGTTAGTTTACTGTCAAGGGTGACGCCAAGGTACTTGACATCGTTTGACAGTTTTAGTTCGGTGTTGAAAATCCTGGGTAATGTATAGTGGCCCAGGTGTGTCAATAAAGTTACTATGGCATTTTTACAGCCAGACGATTTGCTAATATGTCATTTAACGCTCATGTCTATTTAGTGACTATGGCATTTTATGATCCAGACGTTTTGCTTGTAGAATATTTAGCGTTCATGTCTATTACCTAACTATGGCGTTCAAATATCAAGACGTTAGAGCGACATGGACATTTTGCAAAGAGGACATTTCGCTCGTCACCCCTTTAAATGGTTGGTACTAACCGTCAACTATGTTCACTGAAAGCCTCTACGATGACAGTGAACGGCTCAGAGAGCGGTCCGAGCGACGGCGGGTACCTGGCGGACGGACACATGCTCACGGCCGAGGAGCGCGCCTTCCTGCAGAGCAACCTGCCGCCCAGCAAGAATGTTGCACTCGATGAGGATATACTGTGAGTGTTTCATATATTATTTAACTAGCTGTTCTAGCCAGCAGCTTCGTTTCCCTAGATGTACCACAAATAACTAAAATATAGCCTAGCCCGCGTAGGTGTACCACAAAAATATAGCCTAAGTACGTTACTTGCTGATAATGTAGCTTTCTATATGTGTTGGTAAAAAAAAATCTAATTGGGTACATAGATTTTGAGTTTATCCATGACAAACAAACATCCAAAAAATCAAATCTTTTCTCTGTTTAATATTAGTTAAGGTTTTCAAACAATAGTAATCAACAAAACACTTTTTTTAATAATAGATTTTTTCCCGTTGTATATAAATTCTACTATATAAATCTATTTATCTATACCATTATATAAAGTAGAAGAGTTTGTTTGTTTGTTAGAACGCGCTAATCTCTAGAACTACCAGTCGGATTTGAATAATTCTTTATTCAAATCCGACTGGTAGTAGTTCTCTTTTTGCGTATGATAGCCCAGTTCTTGAGGAAGGTTATAGACTATGTAACATCACGCTACTAGCGACGAGGGCAGCGCAGTAACCAAAGACGCGGGTGAAACCGCGCTGCGGGAAGCTAGTTTAAGTATAATTCAATTTATATAATTCTCATTTTCATTGCTATGATTTTAATAAAAATTATCTAATTAATGGCATAACTATTATACAAATATTTAAGTTCGATTTGATGACCTTTCCCTCCACGATAACCTTGTACGACGTCGCTGCATAGAATTATACATAACAGAAATCATACAGAAAATGATTGCGTATGAAATCTGGCGTTTAAAGGTCATAGCTCATGAGACCCACCCGGCACCCGATCAGAGGCCCTAGACAAGTGCCATAGATTTCTATTCTATTCATAGAATCGATAAAAAATGTATGGGATTGACATTAAGCGTTGGCGTTAGCTTATGTCAATCCTATACATTTTTGAATCTATTCTATAAATAGAATAAAAATCTATGCCACTTGTCTAGGGCCTCAGGACTGCCTCGTCGCTCGGTGTCTACTCGTTGACGACCGGTGGTCCACTGTTGGACGCCGCGTGTCTACCAGTGAACGTGAAGTGGTCCACAGATTGACGCCGCGTAGGCAACGAGTGGACGTCGCGTGGTCAACGAGCGGACATAGCGTTTTCCGCGAATATTTAAGCAGTTTATCAGAGATCGTCATTTGGTCCGCATCGTCTGCGGTTAAACCACCCGTGAACAGCGGATGGACCGCTCGCGAACGGCGCGCTATCCATTCGGGAACTGCGCGTGAATAACGCAGGCAACAAGTGGCCCACTCGCCGTCCGCGCGCGGTCAGCCCGCAGACGAGGCGCTGCTGGAGTTTGATGTAGTGAGCGTATACCCAAAGCATTCCATACAAAGAAAACTAACCGCTCGAGGCGAGCTGGTGCTGGTCGGGTGCCGGGTGGGCCTAGTCAGCTATGACCTTAAGTTGGTTTCTCAATTTGTGCTCATAAAATGTAGTTAGGAAACCACGCCTAGTTCTTTATTAGAAGATATGTCCTGTCTTAATCACTTTTAAATAGATACTTTTGCGGACTTTTATTCCACCTGAACAAGATTGACTGTCGAACACGTATCAGTACATAAGTTGGTCTGCTTGTTTCAGCGAGGAGCTGGAGAACGATGCGTGGGATACGGGCATGGATGCTGAGATGCAGGCCGGTTTCCTTGAGTTCCTCAAGATGTCCAATCAAATAAAGCGATAACCGCGCCTACACCCGCGCCCCTTACCTCGCGGGGCACAGACCAAACTGCGTCTAATATGCTAGGACAATGGTGAAAAACTATAAAAAAAATATAAAATATTATAAAATTATAAAAAGATTTAAGTGGAGCGATCGACCTCGTAGCCATCCTAACAAGATATAATCATGAGTTTGATCTAAGTAATATCGCGTATCATTTGCATCGAGTTGCTGTGACTATTGATTAGTAAACCAGCGTCGTCGATGTTGACATAACGAAAGAAATACGCCGACTGTTAATAGCAGCAATGTGTTAACAGTTTGTCACCTACCTACCAGGACGACATCAACTTTACTTTTAGGTGCTCCATCCTAGTGATCTAAGGCATCCGAATATAGTACGACATAAGCTTTTAATTTTATATTTCATATTATGCTTTTATGTATGACCAAAATAGGATATGTATGAAAATAAACTTTACTTTTAATGGCATTTAATATTTTGGTCTGTTGTTCCGGAGGTTCTCGATTGTGTTTACGTTTAATCAAAATCTTTCATTTAATATTACTTCAACCCAGTTTGAAATTGTCCAGTTTTATATTCTTATCACATGGACTAAATGTAAACAAGTGTTAGGTTAACTACTAAATTATTTGCTTGCATTAAAAGTTCTATTGTTTTCTCATAAATTGTTAGCTATATTACTATTAGCTCCCACCACTGAATTTGAAGGCCATAATTTAGAGCCATTTTCTTGTTTACATTTCGTCTATAATTTTTAATGTTTAGTGATCTCACAATTTCTCCATTTATTTTTTCTATTTCATGATATAGAAAAAACATTGCATTAATTTTGGGGTTTCTTCACATTTCATCAGAAAATACAGAAAATGTTGAAATAAACCTTTATAGGTATACCTTTTGTATGCAAACAACAACTCTCACTTCCATTCCATTGTGAACAATGCCCACTGGAAAATGTTACATAATATTATTGCATAAGTTAGAACCCTAAATTTTTTTTATTTAGTTAAATGACGTTTTGTTCATATTACTGATGAAATAATTATTTTGTTACTATCTCACATACTTCGGTGACGCAGAAATAATTTCAATCAAATGACATTTAGTAATTTGCATTATAAATAACTATAAACTTGCACAAATCTCTTAATTTTAGAACATTATTAATCACGACGTAATACAAACTTCATCATAGGACGCCACTTGCGTACATGCAATATCATGTTACATCGTAATTTCAATATAGAAAAACTGAATAAAATATAAGTATAATATAAAAGGGAACAGTTTGCAAGGCACAGTTGTTCTGCAGAGACTTCCAGTTGCATTTCTCAACAAACAAAGTTATACAATGTTTTTTTAGTATGAAGTCGAACAATATATTTTGCCAGTTATATGTTACGTGATTATGTTTGCCTATTAGATGAGTGAGACGGCGTGATAGTTGCCTTGTGTGTGAAATGGATTTTAGCTAATGACCTAATTGCTGATCAATTAGACTACAGTGTTCTTTTAATAATGCTACAAACGATTCACAAGCAATAAATAAGCTACCTGTTGAACTAAGCCATTTGTGCTGTTTATTGAAATAATAATAATAAATTCTTTTCGAATATATTTATGAAATAATACATTTATTTATTTGAAGCAATTAGGGAAATGTTTATAATATTCCATTGTATTTTTGTTGCAGTGATATTATGAATGTTATAAGAATAAATGGATATTTTAATAAAAGTCATTTAAATATTATTGTTTCATTCATTAGTAAAACCAATTTATACAAGTTACTTATTTGTACAAAACCTTATTAATCTTGTTGTTCGTTGTTAATCTCGATTATATACAAGCAAGAGGTAATTCACTGATTAAACAAAACTTCAAGAATTACTTTATCTTTTGGTAAACAAACGTCTGGAGCTGGTTTTTTTGGGTATCCCCTCGTCTGTGGGGACACCCTCTCGGGGTGTCTGTCAAAACACCCGCATCTGTGGCGACACCCTCTCGGGGTCGATTCAAAATGGCCGCCGTCGAATTATCGAATTAACTCTAAAATCGCTATTACTCCTTATATTCTCGTCCGAATATAACCGAATTTTTTACGGTAATAGTCGACTAAATTCAGATTATAACGATACCCAACACTACTACATTCATAGACTTTGACGTTTTAAGTAAAAAAGTCAGGCAGTTATGTTTACGCGCGCGAGAGATTTCTTTCGTTCTCCATTGTTGTTGACTTCTTAAGTTTTTTATATAGTAGCCAGTATTGTTTTTAACCCAACATGTTGGAAATCTTATCTTATTGTGAAGTGTTATGTTTTATTTGAAAACAACGCTATCGTAATAAAGTCATGGAACCTTTTTTTTGTCAAGGACCCTTGTTTTTTTTTAAGTGGTTCAAGTGTTTTGTTATTTCGTCGAACTAATAAAGTAAGCACTTATAACAGCTGCTAACTATGTGTGTGAAAAGTGTGTGAACCAAACTACACAATGGATGTTGATGATGCCGGATGCCAGATGTTGTAAGTATTCTTAGAATTTATAAACAACGGACCCTATTGTTTACGTTAGCGATCGGATTACGCTCGGGTGTCGGGTTACGGCTTTGATAAGGTCTCATTGTGAAATAATTGATGTCAAGGAATGTTATTGTTTATTGAATATGAGATTAATGTATGTTTATGTATTTAAAACATTAACTTTTTCGATTACGGGTATTTTTTTTAAATAATAAATATTTATGTAATTTGAGACGTCATAAAATACCTACTTTTTAAAAAAAAATAAACAAAAAAAAATTTTCTTGTAGACCAAAAGGGACTATAGTCCCTTTTATTCATCTGTTGGTAGAAGGCGTAACGGGACTTGACTCCCTTTTTAGCTCCTCTTTGAAAATTAAGAGATATCGCGAAATTAAAATTGCTGCGTTGCGAAATTTGAATTTTCGCAATTCGCGGTAATTAGCGCCACATATGTGCGCAATTGACATTTATAGGCTCCACAGCTGAAAGGGTATGCAGTTATATCGTATAGTAAACTCAGTGGTGGTGGTTGTTTTCACAAGAATGGCTCTTGACCTACAATGACGCTATAAAAGAACACTTAATCTTTTCTGTTTTTTCCTGGACCGTTAAGGCCTGCGCAAAACGAGGGACTTGAAAAAAATGTCCACCAAGTACTTGTCACGGACTCAATGCGTACGGTGTGCGATCATTTGTTGCCCAGGAATTGAGTGAAGCGTACGCTATGGAAGTTCGTCGTGTGCGTTGTTGCACCTAGTTCTATTTTTTTCGGGGACTACCTCGTACTTTTGCCCAATCCGGTTTCTCGGTGTGCGCCGTAATTTGGGGGACATTTTGTAGGATGTGCTTTAGATCTATATCGATGGACAAAAAGTACCAGGGGACAGCACATCGTCTACGCAGGCCTTTACCAATGTACCAAGCTTTAAATCTTCAGGAAAGGAAAGTTACCATTGATTAAACTTATTAAAAGTCTTAATTTATTTGTATATCATAATACCTATATATTCACTTGAAAACAATATTTCTATTTGAAAATATGCAGACACGATAAATATTCAAATGTGCTTTAATGTTGCCTGACTCAAAAGAATGAAGTAAGTACTTCATTCTTTTGAGTGGGGCTACATTAAACAACATTGATAACCACCTTCTCGAAACGCTTGAATGTATTTTGTTTGCGATGGCCCATCACGCTTCAGGTATCACTTTGTACGGGTTAAGTATTCCATTGGGATCCATCAAATGCTTGAGCTCCCTCATGAGTCCTAGCGCCGACTTATCCTTGCTATAGTGAATGTACTTCGGTTTTCTGAACCCTATGCCGTGTTCAGCACTTATAGAACCATTTAATTTGTTAACTTCTTCAAAAATATATGGCTCTAGAAGAGATGCTACTTCTTTGTTATACTTTGGTACTGTAACATTGATATGAATGTTGCCGTCTCCTGAAATATGATTTAATTATGAGAATATTGTACCTAAAACGTGGGCGTAGCGAAGTAAAGCAGCGGGAGGCAGCTGCCCCCCTCAAAAAGGCTCGTTGTGCTCTAAACAAAATCATATCTTACGCCCTTGCATAAAGGCAGAAACCTACCTATAGGTACTCATGTACCTATACAATAATGCATCGCCGGCACTGACACGAATTTGTTTCCATTTTATAGTGATTGATTATCATTGTATAGATATCATTGTGATAGATATTAGTTACGTTTGTATTTGGTAACTGATATTAAGATGTTAGTGTGTTTCTTAGGTGTGAGGATGAACTCTGACCGGTGGCGGAAGTGCGATGCTACAGTATGGTGGTGAGCCTCACAGACCTCACATCTTATACCAAATGAAGGAAAACGCTCTCGAAAACAAAAAATGATGGTAGGATGTTATTGACATGCGGAAGAAACAAGATGGGCGATAGGAGGCAACCCTGAGGCACACCAGCAGCAACCAGCCCAAAAGTTTAAATCCGATTTAAATAACATAATGCGTTTATACGGGAAGGCGGCTATCCAATTCAAAATTTAAGGGCGCATACTGAATGTAATATAGCTTTGATAAAAAAAGGATTCCAAACATTATCGAAAACTTTGAGCATGTCAAAGATAATGTACAGTTGTCATGTTAATTCTGAACTAACATTCTGAAATACTGATGGTAGTTCTCTAGATATTTCAAGAGCTAATTATTACCTACATACTTACTGGATCTTATTACTATGAAGCAGCGGCTGCCATCTTGCGAACCATGTCCATGTTGCGAACAAGTACAAATTTGTTAGTATCAGTTGAACAGCGTCCACTACTGGACATAGGCCTTTCCAAATCGTCGCCACCTTTCTTATTTATTTTAAAAAAGACAACTCCCGCACTAGGGAATAGGCCCTGCTTGGAGACTTTACAAACATACATTTAACGGACACACTACACCCAGACATGGAACAAATATTTATGGACCATACAAAGTTTTGTCCCGTGCGGGGATCGGACCCACAACCACGTGTACAGCAGTCGCTTGCGCTCTCACTGCAACACGGAGGCAGTCAATGATTATAATAACAATTGTAACTTACCAACATGTCCATAGCCGTAAACAAGAATAGCTTTGTCGCCCATCTTTGCCCTCAATTTCGGTACAAGTTCGTAATAATTCTTTTGCGGAATAGACACGTCATATTTAAATACATATCCCGCGTTCAAACCAGCACCCGCTATGCTTTCTCGAAGATTCCAGATCGTCTGTAAAATCGAAATATGTGATAGCTGCTAAATTTGATATACAAACCTATTATAAAAGAATTACTCGTACCAATTTACAGTCAAGGGTCAATCGGCTAGTAATAGAGTCTGATGTCTCTAAGCGTTTACCTGCATTTTGGCTGGTTCAGATGTAACAGTTCCATCCAGGATAAGACCTTTTTCCATTTCACTATCGAGAAACTTCATTAGCTTTTCATTGTCGTGTGTCTCATTGCTACCATGAGTCTCCACCAAAACATAAAAGGGATAATCTGCAATCGGATTTCTGTAAGAAAACAAGGGTGCTACAGTAGATAGGAAAACACGGCACTTGTAGCTGCTGCTGGAGTACAATATTTATTTTATTTATATTCTCTTCACGATAGTCTGTACCATAGATTATACACTTGTCTTTACGGTATTAGGTACACTTACAACACATTAAGAGACTAACATACCTGTATATAATAGGTACCATGGATTCATTGATATCAAATAAGTAGGTATCTGCAATTTTGGCGTCACTAATTGAGTGCAAAACGTAAGCTCACTAAGTAGGTACCTACTACTTACGGAAGGTTCAGATTCTTCGATGTAGAATTGATCGCATCGAAGTCGGCCATCTCAAACGCTGATAGAATCTCGCCCAAACTTGACTTAGCATTTTTGTACAACTTTAAAATAGTTTCAAAATCTTTAACACCTACAAAAAATAAACAATTACACAAGTAAGTAGCTATTGAATTATCTGTTTTTTCACTGTATCTGACGAGATTCCACAACTGCTTTTCCGTCAATCGGAATTATTTTTAAGTCAAGGCAAATACCTACGTGTCATTGTGTCCAGTAAGGTAATATTTAATGTCCTTACCGAAAAATCCTAAATTCACAGCATTTGGTAACACTGGGCAATGTATGGCGACTTTGGTGACTAATCCTAAAGTTCCTTCAGATCCAATAAACAAATGCTTTAAATGATAGCCAGTGTTGTCTTTCTTCAGTGATCTAAGGCAGTCTATTATTGTGCCGTCGGCCTTCACCTAAGGACAAAATATGAGAGTAGATAACAAAAATGAGTGCAGGTACGACTTACTTACCCGAAATAGAGGAGAATTTTTATGTTTAAGAAAAGAGAAAATCTTCGATTTCGGCAACTAATGATAAGCCTACTCTGCTTGAGAAGAGATCTTTATCCTCCAGTGGGCTTAACCTATGTAGACTACAGATGGTTGATATTCATAACTAGGTACCTACAATTTAAGGATGTCAAAATAAAACTTACAGCCTCAACCCCAAGTAAAGAGCCGTGTAAATTTCCGTAACGCAATAGCCTCAGTCCTCCTGCATTGGTGCTGACATTACCACCTATGTGACAAGTGCCTTTAGCGCCCAAATCCAAAGGCATAATAAGACCTTGCTCGCGAACATGGTTATCTAAATTTTCAAGAATACATCCAGCTTCACAGATTAGTGACCCTGCGAAAATTTGATGAAGCATTAAGGAATACAGAACATGTAAGTAGGTCCTGCAGTTTGTTTTTAAGGATACCATATTTGGTCAATAATTCGTTACTTTCAAAAGGTAATGGTGAATGCTGTTGTATTTCTTATCTACGCAATGCACGCCTAACCTTTACCCGTCTCTAGGTTTAAGCCAAAGCTATTTAAAACGGGCATTGGTCCTAGTCGTTCCAATTACAGGAATTAGTTAGAAAACGGTCTACGTTCAAGGGCTCTCCACGAATAAGCACTTGCCTAGATAAGTAGATACCAACATTGAATAAGTTTGTGGAAGACCATCTTTTACTGTCCTTTAATTTCAGCTCATCTCTATCTAAATATCTGTTTCTCTATCGATAGCTATCTACCTACCTTTGCCTCGCCATAGTCCGTATTACTTACAATACCTCGTTATCTATTATGTATAAAACTTCTTATCGCTAGGATACCTACGTATTATATTTTGTTTTTAAATAACAAAAAACATAAGATAATGATGTGCTATAGATATTCATTAAGTAGGTACATAAGGTTTAGTCGACCACTTATTGGCTTTAAGTAGGTACCTACTTCTTCTTCTCCTTTTTTTTGGCAACAGAGCCGACGATTTTGTCAGCTATTTCTGCCAGTGTCAAGTTTAGAATAATATTTTTTTTATGATATTATATTACAATGATAAAACATAGAAAAAATGTGGATGAAATTAAATGACCAAAGTACCTACTTACCACTTTACAAAAATTGCCATCAAATCAAAAAGACTCATCATTATGACAATGACAACTGCCACTGTACTTGACTGTACTGAGGTAAGTTGCAAGCAAAAATAGACGGCATGTAGATATTGTAGGTACATTCCATGCACTAGGTAGGTAGTTAGGTATAAACTTAAACATATACCTTATACCTACCTCAGTATATTGTCTCCTAGTAGGCAGGTATCTAGGTAAGTACCTAAGCAGAATTAAATTCTTTAGAAATTTCACGCAAACTGCATCTTTTAGAACCAACCTGACAAAACATCCAAGCTAATGATTTTGTTCATCAAGGCGAAACTCAAAACAATTTCATCAAATACGGGAACAGAACCACCAACCAATCCCGTATTGCCACCCTGAGGGCAAACCGCTAACCTTCTATTGTTACAATGCTTGAGGATCTTCGACACTTCTTCCGTATTTCTTGGCTTAAGCACCACTTTAGATTGCCCTGCAAATATAAGAAAACATTTCATAAATTGACAGAAAACGTGACCGAAAGACAGCATAGGAGAATATGTCTTAAAAGATTTGACTACTTAGTTATGTAAATAGTAGAGCCTATGTGTTTATGTAGGTACCTATTGCAGCCATTCTGAGTTAGTCGCAAAACGGATATTAATGGGAGATATCTACCATTAGGTAGATCCTAAACTTATGTGCTTATCAGACTCAGATCTATGAACTGTAAAACATTAGGTAGGTAATAAGTATCGGGTATGTAAATATTTTTCTATCCAAATAGTTGAATTTTGGCGCCCAGTTGAACTGAATTCCAGCATTGTGTTCCACTTTGCCCTGCCTCTATCTAGATTCACGTCACGTCTGTTGCAAATTACCTACTTAATACCTAAAATCTAGGTCTTGCTATCTATAACCACTAGTTATTAGCTATTACGCACCTCGACAGTTCTTTATCCAGTCAATGTTATATGGCAAAATGTCACTTTCGTCCGTTAAAACTCGATCTTCACTCAGTAAAGATTTGAAGTAGCCAATATCTGAAGATTCTATTAAGCCGAAATTCTTTCTTTTTATATTGTACTTGTCCTAAAAATTAAAGAAATTTATTTTTATGCAAATCCTATAGGTAGACCAGGTAGGTACAGAATAAATTTATCTTTCGCTGTAACGGAGAAAAGTGGATACTTTACAATCCAATTCCTCCATTTCACTTTTGATTAAGTTAGCTGTTACCTAATTCTGGTTTACCTACAAGAGAATAACCTAATTTTCACCAAAAATATTTAAATAGGCAAGTAAGTACCTACAAAAGATAAAAATAATAATGATTTAATTTCCATAGTACGTACAGATATTATAATATTGTTATGTAAGTATTTAACAGTGTACACGTCTGTACCAAACTCATAAGACGTAGGTGAACTGAACATTTTAAAAGATAGCTTTGTACTACACGATCGCTTTTTTGCTACCAACTAAACATGGTCGGATTACCCCGGTCTTGCACTTCCTAATGAGTTTATTGAATTTTATTTTATTATCTCGTTAAAATTATTGTTTGTACCTACTATGCGGAAATTTTACAGGTATTATAAACCTGAACTAGCCAACTAATTATTGATATCGACGGTTAAAAGGCTAATTGGTCTAAGCGACATTTTTTAAAAGTTACAGGAGAGCGATTTAAGGTTTCGTTTTTCGGAAAAAAATCATTAAAAAAAAACTACTGCGTGGATGTTGATCTAATCCATACAGTATTTCCGTAAATACATATTGCACCTTCCTAAATAGTTTTCATGAATATATAGGCTTTTTTGAATGAAATAAATGTCGCTTGACTCAAAATGCATCGTATTATTTTTTTAATAGAACAAGGAAAAATGGTCTAACTGCCAGTGATTTATATTCTATATATAAATTCTATAGAAAAATAACATAAACTACACGCGTCCCTATGCATTTAGCATGTCAAAAGAGTTTAAAAATACAAATACTCATAAGTATAACTAAGATTAGGTTGATACTTTTTTAAAAAGAAGATTGTTCAATTTTAAGTTTAACACTGCCTAATTTCGTTTATTGTTAATTTCAATTCATTTATTCTTAATAGTAAAAAATTAAAACTCGCACTATTCCATACTCTATGCCCTATCATAAACCAGATTATGATGTAATGTATATTGCACTAGTGGTATTATTGCAATCTGTAATCTTAATAATTAGTTATCTTGTTTTAAGCTTTTCAGCTAATTTTGTTAATTTCATTCATTTTTGTTAAAGGATTTGGATAGTCCAAATATTTTTTTTTCTATTTCAAACATTGCTTGCTTACGTCTAGCGGGTGACTGATGCGCCCGCAGGGGAAAATTTCACAGTAAAGTACCTTAATTCATAATCGTACGTCAATTTTTTGTTTGTTTCAAACGACGTAAGTATAATTTTATTACTATTTTCTGATTACTTAACATTTTTCAATTTCAATTTAAGTAAAATTGTGTAATTACTGAAACTATAAAAGTTTGAACGTATCTCAGAAGGATTATGTAACATTAAACATCAATACCAATATAAGCAAAAATGGTTCAAACGTCATTACAAAATAAAACTGGGCCAAGTTGAAATGGTTCAACCGACCAGGCCTCTTATTAAAATGGAAGCAAAATGATTCAACCGACACAGCCTATCTTTATTACGTAATGCTAAAATGTCTCAAGCGACAAAACCATGTAGTCGAAGCAAAAGGTCAAATGTCTTAACGCGCATTGGTCATTCAAAATAGTTGTAGGAAAAATTAATCAACCGACGTATGAAAAATTCTGGGTCTAGTCTAAGTTACCAACTACAAAATATTGCTCAAATTTTGTGGCGGTTAGACCATAGACGTCCAAAATGAGAGCAAAGTTAGTGTGGGGTTCAAGCGCCAAAAATATGCTCATAAAAATTTAAAAATCTAATTCAAAAGACGCAGAAAAATTCGCTGAATCCAAATATGTATATAATTCAATATCGCAAAAAATGTCGCTTAGACCATTATGCCTTATAACAACCGTCGATATATCATTTAGTTTATATAAACACATACAGGTTTATCAGTGGCCAAATAACTCCGCGCGTATTGTGACTGTCAACGTGGAGAATTTAATTTCATCATAACTTGTTAATTACTAATAGGATAAGTACTAATGAAACTTCACAAACATTTGAAGGCAGTTACAAGCTACAAAATAACGTTTAAAATAAGTCTTTAGAGCTCTTATTCAAAGTGTTAGGACGTAGGTATTATAGTGTTTTTATATTTAGATAAATAACTTTTGAACGGTGCATTATTTTTGTTGTTTTATTGCACACACACACAAAGTAATTTACAAAAAATGATATGAATCCGCTTTTACCGTTTTAGAAATCCAGCAAAACCACAAACGTTACTGCAGCAGATTCTCTCGAAGACAGAACAAATGTACCTATATAATAAGTTGCAACATTTATCTCGTCTAGAGAACTAATTATAAAGCTAACATTTATTTCAATATTTCCATTAAAAAAGAAAATGTCTGGCTGCAGTAACGTTACCCCAGCAGAAACTGTTTTTGTGAAATAACTAAAAAAACTATAAGTGCAACAAATTTAAAAATGTACGCAACAATTATAGAAGCTGGCCAACTAAAAATCTATAACATTTACTTACATGACTATTTTCGACAATATTCTGCTGGGATAACGCACACCACTATCTACACTGCGATGCAGAGCTCGTTTGCACCGAGATTGACAACATGTTGCTCTGAGAAGCACTCACTCCGAATTGACCGGAACCATGTGTATCAATAGTATTGGTCAATCATCGCAAACGCAGGATTAAATAAATAACATCGTCTTTATTTTCTATGCAAAAAAGATTATTTTTACTTGACTACTAAAATAAAGGACGATAAAGTTTTTGAATCGTTCTAATCAACGCGCAGTCCGGATAAATTTAATATACTCGTACATTGGGTATAGTCAGTGACAGATTATCCAAGGCAATCTGCCACTGACTATAATGTATATAAAATTTATTTATACCTAAATAATGTAGAATAAATAAACCAATGGGGTGTCTGCCTAGGGCGCTCTCGACATTTAACTTGTTCTGTCAAAGCAGATTTTGCTATCCTTGTTAGTAGAATTTAAATACCTAACTTCATACTAAAAATATCCGAGCGAAATCCGCGCGATATGTACCATAGCTCTATATTAAGCCTTTTTATTAAGGTACTTACCTACCAACCAACCTACAAGTAATGTTAGTATCCTGGAAGATTACGGAATTCTCTCCCTAGGTATACGCTACCTAATGGATGTAGGGTTGGCAACCGAATACTCATAGATTACCGAATACTTTCCTACCTATTTACTAAGTACTTACTTCTTTATCGTATAAATTTACTATTTACCTATGTAAGTAAGTAGGTACCTATCTAATTTTAAGCAGTTGTTTTGTATGGGACATACCTACGTAATTATTATTATCAAAAGAAAGCGTTTAAGCGTCATGTCATGAGTGGCAACGTCGCAATTTAGTGTCATATTATTTTGTAGTTTTAAATTTTTATCATAAAATCGAAGCTATATTTTAAAAATATTTTCCTGTCTATATAAGTACTAGAATTAGGTATAAAGTGTATAAAAAGTAAGAAATCATTGCGTTTACAGTTCTATTTATATGCAAATACAAATGAAAACTTGAAATTTAGTTTGCGTTATTTTCATAGAAAAAAACTGTAAGCATTATGGTTAGGTACTTACTTTTTATACAGCTGTTACCTAATTTTAGCATAGTAACAAAACATAATTTTTAAAATATAGCTCAAAAGCATCAAATGATAAAAATTTTACGGCACGAATTACGTATGACACTAAATTGCGACGTTGCCACTCATGACGCGTAAACCCTCCCAAAAATGCCCAAAATATCAATGTGTAGTGTCGATCGAAGGTAATATTAAGATTACGACTACGACCACTAAATTACGTTTTGAATAATAATTAAATATGATCATTAAATCTTACCGATGAAAACTCTGGCAGAGCTTGTGACGCATATCTAATTTGCTTAAAAACATGTTTTCTATTAGCTTGTTGCACAAAAGATTTGAATACTTTTAACATTTTAAATGTTTTATTTAAAATAAAATCTCGATTTGATTTATCGAGTGTTTGACAATCGTTTATTTATACTGACATCTATGTTTACAATGATGATTGTTGAAATGTAGATAATGTGAAGGTCGCGTCGCTGTAGTGCTCGGCACCTTTTTCATTTAAAGGCCGCAATACACATTAGGCCAACGTGCTGGGCCAGCATGTTGGTTCAACGTGTATAGCTTTACTTAGCGTTATGTTGGTGATTCTTAGAGCATTAAACCAACAGGAGTGGACACGCGCTCTATTTCCCTTGCGCAAAAGTCTGGCACTTTCGGCGGGGGACGGGGTAACGCGAGCAACGCACACTAATTACAATGTTAACTACTAATGCATTTTTAAATCGCGTCGTTATACACGCACACAATAAAATTATTACACACTAGCTTAAACTAAACACACACAATCACATTCACACACAGGGACATCTATCAAATTACGCTTCCTTAGCGTAAAACAGTTAGAGCTTGACTCTGTCGATATTTAGTATCGATGTTTAGGATTTCATATAAGTACGCGAAAGATTTAATTATTTTCATGATTATTATGTTTGCTTATTAAAATGAGCATTATCTTATATTAAATAGAACAGTTTTAGGTAATAATAATCTATTATAATTTTAAGGTTTTTTTTTATTTAAGCACTTTGAAATAGATGAAAGTAAAGTAAATACCTAGTTCATAAACATGAATTAACTAGAAGTAATTCTGTTAATTCATGTTTATGTCAATATTACAGGAAGAATAAAACAGTGTTTCTAACTAGCACACTTTTTTGTAATTATTATCAAAAAAGCCCGTCATACGGGCTAAATTTATTTGTTAAACATTGTTCGACAAACAAATCTGGTTATGCGGTCGGGCTCTCCTACTATGTTTACTAATGTTTATTCAATACTTCCGATCCCTGATAGTACGGAACCCTCGGCGCGCGAGTCCTACTGGCATTTAGCCGTTTTTTTTGAAGTTATACTTTTTTTGGCGCGATTGGGAAAAATGATGAGAGTGAATTTTTACGATGCGCGCGCACACCGACAGAAAAAAGCAACACCCTGAAGTTAGTTGCGAACCTTTTACACACTGAAGTTAGTTGCGGATCTTTGTGTGTCTTATCAGTACAAATAATCTGTGTGAATAAATAATAAATATATTGGCGTTTATATCAATTCAAATATTTATGTATGTATGCGTTGTATTATTATTTGGTATTTTTGGATTGTTATGCCAAAGAAGTATAACTTCTTACGTGCGTACATGGGTACCCACTCTTTTTTTTTATTTTACTACTGCGCACAAGGATGTATGTTCAATAACCACCACCTGTTGAAATTTGTTCTAGTGTGGATTAAAGATTGTAATTAATTATTACGTGTCAATTTTACGTGTATTATTCCTAAGTATGTATGTATATTCAAACCAAATAATACTTTGAATTAATTGTCTGTTGCTATTAAATTTCGTTCCAACTAAGCAGAGCTTGTAATTGGAGGATTGTGTTCTGATTACATAGTAACAAGACACTGACATGAGAATGTATGAGTAGATTTTTATTAGAGAGATATTTTATCTGTTCAGATAACAAAAAAACAACAGAATATATTTCAGAAAGTCTTTATTTAAGTAGGTATAATAAAATACTGAAAAACTGTGCAATTTAAATTAACCTTATAAATCTAGTTTAACTAATCCTAGGTAATGCAATAAGAGGAGGTAGCGCACAGCGAGTTTACTTGCTAAAAACTGAGCTCTCCGCCGCTTGGGGGGTAGGGAGGAGGTAGCAGTGCTGGCAGCACAGAAGGCTTTGTCTTTTAAGCTGTTAGTCAGATACTTGTACGCTTAGGAACCCACTTATATGGTTCCTACAATATTGGACCCAAGCGACTCGAGGCGCTGCTTCTTTTGAAAATCTAAAACAAACAAAAAAAAATTAAATTAATACTGGAAAACCAATATCGATATTTGTGATTAAACTGTCTCATCTCTAATTATGTTAAAGTGTGACCAGTTTCTTAAAAATAAATACGCTTATTTTTGTAAGAAATGAGCAGTTATCGTTCGGAATAAAGTGCACTAATCTTGTATATTTGGATTTATAATCTCATTTTACTTGTTCATTTAATATTATTTTGTGCATTACTTGGTAAAAAAAACATTGGTTTTAATTAAAAATAAATAAACATGGGAACGGTGACACAATAATGTACATCCAAAATGAAACTTATTAGATATGTCAACAAGGCGAGATATAAAAAAGGAAAGGTTAATTTTTATGTTAATTCAACTTAAAATATTACCCCAGATTGGAGTATTGATGATAAGCCTGGCAACACTTGTTGATTAGCATTTTATTTGGTTAAATTGCTAATTTAATGCCTTATTTAATAATATTAGAACAAAATAATACTTAGAGGTGGAATGTAATATTATCCTTTTGTAGACTTGATGTCGCTGAACGCTTTTTACACCAAAATACACTGCAATTCGGCATTTCTATTAAGACGCTATTACGCATGCACTGATAGGTGACTTATGATGCGGAACGCGCGTCAACTAGTTTTATATCGGGTATGACCGGTGGGCTGGTACCTTTGGCAGAGGGGTACGCCTGTCAGTGGCCTCTCCGGTAGACATGCGCAAAACATTACTTCCGAAAGTAATGTTATGTGGTATTACATTTCGTGCCGAGTAATATGACATTACATCATTACTTTAAACATTACCCGTGATGGCCGTCATGATGCCATGATGCGCGATTTGTAACAAAGTTCAACTTTGTTTGACACTGCAAAATCTCTCACTCACTCGCACTTATGTGTTCGTCTCTCTCTATTTCGTTCGTACACATGACAGTCATGATACCAAACCAAAGTTGAAACAAGTAGGTAACATTACATTACGCCGGGCACCTCGCATCACATCACAGTTCGCAGTACTTTGCGCTCGTACTATTGTATCTCATCTCTTAAGTTATGACGCGCGCGTCATGTTTAGTGTAATATGTAATGGTATTACCGGTCGAGTGATGTGTAATTATACAATACAGTCATATGTAATATGACGCGTAATGCATCTCTCGCATTACTTACACATGTCTACTCTCCGGTTGGTTTAATGCTATAAGTGGTGATTGGTGTCAACCAAGATTTAGCGAAAAAAATTTTAAATCTATGTTGTCAACGCTGGAGAGCCATGAGCCATTCAGTTTGTTGTTATTCTTCAGCAAAGAAAGTAATGTTGCATGTGGGTGATATTTACGTTCCTGACTTACAATAAAATTAGTAATAGTCATAATCATTTATTAAACAACAACTTACATTGTATTTAAACATTAAATAGAATAGAAACATTAAAGTAGTAGGTACCTAATTAAATTATTAAATTAAATTACTTTAACCCGTAATACCTGTAATAAAAATAATTATTAAATAATCAATAAAATTATAAGATAGTCTGAACAATAACAAATTTATAATCCTAATGTCGAACAGGTACATATTTGCAACAAAATTGTACTAAACAATGGTATTTTATAAACTCTGTTATCAAGACATTGATTTATTTATTTAGTTAACAGCAATAGATTTATTTTTGAAAAAGTACAATGTTCAAACTTTATGTGTACACAATTGAAAGGTGAAACAATTATTATTATTTAACTAGCTGTTGCCCGCAGCTCCGCCCGCGTAAATGTCGGTTACATCGCATATTATTATTATTTATAATAATAATATGCGATTTTTTCTAAAATAAACGTAGCCTAAGTTACTCCTTATTACATCAGCTACCTGGCAATAAAAGTCCCGTCAAAATCGGGCCAGCCATTTCAGAGTTTAGCCGGAACAAACAGACAGACACATTTGGTGTATATACCGAAAATATATTCATAAACATGTAGTAAAAAACGGTTATTTCAATATTACAAACAAACACTCCAATTTTATTATATGTATAAATAATGAATATTTTTCTGTGAATATCTGATTTCAATGGAATCGATTTTTTATAATTGTGTTTAATTTATTAATTAATAAGTTTATATGTACTTGTATTTAATTTTTGACTAATATTTACTTCCCCGGCTTTGCACGGGCAATCTGATACTAAAAATACCACATAACATAATATAAGCACGCGCCGCCGGCCCCCCCGGCCGATACCGCCGCAACCGCTATTTCCCTGCATTTTAAATCTGTAATGTCTTCGAAAATATTCATTTAAATTACATGCTGTACGGGGATTTTAGATGTATATTAAATGCACAATGTATTTAATGTACTTAATTGGATAAGGAAGGAAGCTCCCTTCATAAATAAGCCATTATTTGTTGTAAAAAGTAAAGGATAAAAAATAGGTTTTGTTGTTGTTTATCCCTAAGAGATAGACATATACCATTGTGGACTTTTTTGTAGGCCTTTTTAAGATGTACAATACTGTAGTACGAGGGGTGATCAAAAAGTAATGAGAATGGGTATATTAAAATAACTATATACCTACTTAAAAATAAAATTTATTTTTCTACATAGTTTCATAATAGGTCAATACATTTAGTCAATCTCTATTCTAAACCAACGATACCCTTCAAAAAAAAATCTTTATCTAGACTCTCCCAAAATGCCTCTACAACATTAGCAACGATAAGACCTTTAGTTAGGGGATTTCCCATTTCGCTTATAATTGAATTTTTAGTTCATTGTGATGTGAACCGTATAGTGCTGAACAAAATATTCATTTAGTTGTCAGTTGTTTTTCTAATTAGTCGGACAAGAAAACTGTCGGTGACGCAATTTTCACTTGCAGATATTCATGGTTTATCAATTATCAATGATAATTGATAAACCATGAATATTATCATGAAACGTGGGAGCAGGATCCATCACTTTTGGCCTGAATGCCTGATTAGCAAAAGCGAAAGATGAAGGAAGATATTTCATGGTGTAAAGCATGTAACACTAAGTTGGTGCCTAGGTTGTCTTATTTATATGAACATGCAACCACTACCTACTAAGCATAAGAAGAACATGGTCGGATACAGTGGGCAGTCAGCGGTGAGTATACATTTTTAACAATAAAACAGGAAAATTGTAGGAAATATTAGTAAGTAGGTATTAAAATTTCATTATAATCTTAGGTGCAAAAGTTTTTTAAAATGTCTTTACTAGAAAGGCTAAAAGATTTTTTTTAAATTTTATCGGCATTATTTTGGCATTTCGTGCATACGATTTTGGCAGGATTTGTCAGTTTTCTGGCTTAGGCTGGGCAGAAGGCAGAATCTCTATTTTAATGTTGGTCACCATAGATTATACACTTATACTGGTATAGATAGGCAACTCGAAGTTCAAATTAACCTTCTAGTATAGTACCCTGCTCAGTAGATGGCGTGATAGTACATTGTTTCCATATGGACCGTATAGATGGCGCTCGAATGCATACATTTAAAAAGATAAAGAAATTAAAAATATTTGTCACTAGTTCTAATTTTAAGTGAAAGTATTTTTAATAATTTTACTTATAATATAATATATAACATAAAGTAAAATAATTATTATAAATACTTTCACTTAAAATTAGACTTAAAATTAGAACTAGTGACAAATATTTTTAATTTCTTTGTTAGTTTATCGGAATTCAGGATTGTAAATAAAACACAAAATCACAATAAGTAAGTATTGTAATTAACGTCTTCTTTTATTATAATAATCAAATGCTTGCAATTTAACATGGTCATTCCTATCGAAATTAGAAAGTTTTCCGTTTAATAATTTATTTACCCCTAAACACCAACTGTGTACAATCAACTTAATCGACAAATTACAGAAAAAAGCAATCAACTGATCTTTATGTTTCTCACACCTTATAATATTGAAGTCACATGCACAATCAATATAAAATTTAATTTGATTAATTAAAGCTTTAGATGCTGGATTATCCCTTAAACATGCAACAATCACATAATATAAATTATTCATCAATTGTATAAATTCATCATTTGGGTGAAATAGCGACTTTTTAGAATAATCAACTTCATATATAAACGAATCACAATCAACATTAGGTCTACATAAATTATTTAAACAAACAGTACAATTTTTAAAAACTTTTGATTTTGATTTCTTAATCACATATCCCGTTACATATTTTTTTGATTCAGCATGCAATAAAGAATCATTATTTTTTATTTGAATTATTACATTTAACAGGGAATCAATGTTACATGCATAATCAACATTGGCAGAATCATTATGATTATTATGAACAAAAAATGATAATGATTGCATAATCGTATTATTATCTTGTTCGCAATTAGCACCTGCAGAATGAGGCGAATTAAAATTATTAAAAATCAACGTCTTAAATGCATTCATAAATTGATTACAATTAGGATTTACATTTCTAACACCATTGCTTCTAATACAACTAAAAAAATTCTCTAAAGGATCCTGATTAAAATTTCTAGCTACTAAATTTTTTATTTTATAATCAGTTGATAAATGTGTCCACAATTCCTTAAATGTTTTAATGTTTATAATCCAATTTTTTATAGAAGGAACTGATTCAAGCTTTATTTGATCAACATTATTTTTCCTTTTTACAGATTCAAATTTGATTGATTCTAAAATCGGAAGCAAATCATCCCACAGTTGGAAGTGAGGGGAATTCTTTTTTATTGGGTTTTTATATATTTTTGAGTTACCTGTATAGGAATGACCATTAAAAGAATCAAATAATTTGTCAAAAACCAATAAAAAATCTGCTGTTCCTTCTGCTTCTGCAGGTAATATCCCATGTCCTAGAAAAAAAATAAAGCGCAATTTTAGCTAAAATTTTACATGATTAGCCGGCTTCACCGACTTTAAGTTTGATTCTTGCATGGTACATAACTTTTACACTAATGGCTGTAAATTTTGGCGGGTGTTTTTGTGTACATTTTTTAAGTGCTTGTAAAATTTCCTGCCGTACCGAATTTCCTTTATAGAGAGTATTCTATTTTATTTTTACATTTAAAGTACATAATATTAAATCAACACTAAAATGATAAATGTTCTCTTTCTCCTTCCTCATTGTCTCCTTCTAGGCCTGCTGCTGTTCAGCATCCCAACCGAATTGTTATTTTGTGGAAGGAAGGGATGGCTTGTCTTCATTAAAATATTAACCCTCAATTCTCATCCAAATCAAAGTTTTACTTAAATAAGTGTGACTAAACATTCGAAAAGAAACAGTAAATTTGGCATTTTTGGGAGATTTGACAATGTTAATATGAAATTTAATGAAATAGCATTTCACAACACCATAAAAACATGTCATCATCATCATCATATAAGCCGAAAGACTGATACTGCTGAACCTTCCCCAGTTTTCGCCACCTTGGCGGATCATGAGCTGCCTTTATCCATCGGTTGCCCGCCACCCTTATAAGGTCATTGTCGTTTTTGTTTTAAAAACATTACCAATGACCACTATTATAACGCCAAAAAACTTTGTAAGTTTATTTACTGTCACTAAATTTAAGCACTTACTTACTTGCTAAAAACCGAATGGCAGATAAAACTCGTTGGCTAAATACCTGTGCAGCTAATTTAACTTTCATTTTCTTTAATTTTTCTATATTTACATGATTTTCAGTCAACTTATTTACCAAGCGAATTTCATCATCACCTTTGTCCATAGCCAGTAACATTTTTAGATGCTCCCACTTTGCATATTTTTCTTGGCCATTTTGTGTGAATTGAACGTTTTTCATAATTAAATTGTTTCTGACCCCTTTTAATAAATGGGGCGTATCAAATAAAGGGAACACTTTTATGTTGTCTTGTACCTCAAAATGCATTATTTGACTATCGTTTATGGCATATTTCATTCGAGTTTCGTTTCTTAATTCACTAATTACTGCGACATTAGTGGGACACTGATCGCAAATTGTTGTTACAACTCTTAGCCCAGTATTATTTATTTCATTAATAATATTAAGTAAGAGGGCTTTTAATTCTGCGCGTTTTGTCCTACTTTTTACAAATGTAAAACAAACTGGTTGTTTAGTTTTGCTTTTGATTCCCTTTATCATAAAGACAAGGGCGTGATCTGCAAGGTCATCAGTCTTTGTTATGCCATCATCTTTAAATCCAACAATTTGTTTTAAAAATTCGTTGTATATAAGACCAGGCGCTATAGCTATTTCATCAAATAAAAGATTTACAAGTCTTTTTTCAGGTGGCATACGAACAACAATATTTTCTAAATTTTCAAAAATTTCTTTATTTACGCCTGGTCTAATTGAAAATGCACTTAAAATTTTTTGTAAACAGCGCTTTGAGGGCAAGACAAACATTTTTTCGAGGAGTTTATATGCTTTAGGGCTTTGCTTTAATATAGACAAGGCCATTATTTTTTCGTCAAAGGTGTAACGTCTGCCTCTTGGTTTGTTTTTATTTTTTAATTGCAATTTAATGAAAGTTTGAGCTGCATCAGGTAATTTTTCTATAGTCGACAGAAATGATTTAGACATGGCCAAATTTTTCGCTGCAAGTATTTTCTTTGATTGTGTTTTACACTTTTGACGTAGCTTCAGTAAAGAAGTTTTCAACTTATTAATATATTTATCCGAAGACTGTTGTTTCAGGCAACGTCTCTTCGGAGCTGAAAATATAAACATAAATTAAATTTCTAATTATTTAACTGTTTATCTATATGTAGAAAAACTATTCTAGATGAAACAAATAATAGTACCTATAATAATTTACAATATTAGTAAAGTAATATAGATTAATTATTGAATAAGAAACTTTTGCATAATATTTGATTCTTAAATGCCCTAGATGGCATACATTGCGGTGTCAACTACCTACAACCCAATATTAGATAAACAACTAGACTTCAATCAACATTTAAAAACATTGCTATGGACTTCTATAGGACTATGCTATGAATGAAATATAAAAAAAGTAGTGAATACAATACATGTATTCATATTAAAAATACTCACGGCTAGGTAATGACTTAAATTCTGACTGCACTTCTAATTGTTGTGATAAGCTTGATGTTGAAGGCACCACTTGAGCTAACTGGTTTATTGACTTATTTGAATTTGTCTGGCAGCTTATATGTGCACTTTGAGGCAAGGCTGAAAATAGAATTCAATAGATGCAATTATTGTTACTTAAACTTTAAGAAATGTAGTAATGATGCTTGAATGCCAGATAACTTAGGAATTATATGAGCCTATGGTGCAAAGCTTGCCAACCTTTCTATGCCACTATCAAAGATACTAACAAGAAGAATAAAAATAATATTGGTCTTTCCGAATGACTTCATGTTTCAGAATGAATGTGTCAGCAGACTGAGGCTTTTGGAATGGTGGCCGTGGTGGCCACTGTATTCCACCGACTGCTTATCATCATACCGAGAGAGTCATCTTGGTAGGATAATATAAAAAAAGCTGAGCTTATTGTTCATTTCCTTTTAAAAGAAGGACATTACAAAATCTTACATTGTAAAAATTGATGTAAATACTGATATCATTTATTGTATACCTTACTAGAAAAATATATAGGGATACATGATTACTCACTGCTTGGAAGTAATATGGGTTGTGATTCTAAATCCATTTGTTGTAATGGACCAGATGTTGATGGCACTACTACAGCTATTTGTTTAGTTAGCGGCATGTCTGAAAATAAATTATTATTATTGTGTACCTATTTAATACAATAACTTTATTGGGATCCTTAAGATAAATCTATACAATTATAAATCATATAAAGTAATAATAAATAATAACATTAAAACTCAAAATCAAAGTCTATGAAAATGAATTACATGTCCTTTACTTTAAATTAAAAGATTATATGTCTCTAATTTGAATATTTATGATCCAAAGTAGGTCCAGATAACATGAAAAATATAAGGGATGTAAATAATAAAAATTAACTTACTTAAATTCAACGTAGGGATTGCGTTTCCAGTCAAACGTTTGCTTGGCAATTGATAATAATCTTCAAAATGCTTATGGCAAATGCGAATATTATTATGTATAAAATCATTTCTCTTTTCTTGAGTTTTACTGTCCAGTATAGACTTCCATTTCTCAAACTTCTCCGTATGAGGATATTCCCAGGTAGGGAAATGGTGGAGAGGTCCTATAAATTTTAAATAAACATAATTATTACAACAACACAAACAATGTATACATGCTTTATACATTTAATGTAGAAGCTACAACATCATGTAAGTATTTTTCCGCCAACCTAAATTGCTTACTGTACTGTCAATGTACGATAATTGAATGTTTTGTAATTGTCAAAAAGCATTTACTTATATTGTTTAATACTTATGTAAACATCTGATTATTTGACATTAACACTAGGCATCCAAAAGTACATGGTTTTTAAATTATCAGACTTAGTATAAAATACTAATATAACACTAAAGCATTCTAAAATTGACAATAATATTATAAAGGTAGTAACAACATTATTTTATTTTGTTTAATTATTATAGTTTTAACTGCTAATTTAATTCGTTTAACTGACATATTTCTTATTATCTGTTAATGTTAGCATAATATGTTTGCTGTTAATAAAATATTATATTAAATTATGATTTTGTTAAGCAGGTAACAACATCATTGAAAAATATGCATGTTTTACCAAGGCGAAATAATATTAGATACTTAATAGGTATGTACTGTAAATCTGAAACTATAACATCAAAACCATATTTCTTGCAAATAAATTTTATTTCAACTTTATTTATTATAAATTCTGTAGGTATCTACCTAAAATCTATAATTTAATATTATAATAATAATACCTAGTTTCTTTTACATAATATTGACGTGATAATAATGTTATTATTTATATTTCATTATGATTATGTACTTACCATCAATTTTACATCCGAAATAACATTTTAATTGCGACTTTTTCGGCATTTTTCCAAATTCACAAAGTCGAGCCAAAGTCCATGAAATAAAAGCGCCAAATGGTTGTCAGTTATGCAATCGGTCCAGGAGCCAAAAAACAAGCCAGGTTAGTCGTTTAATGTAGGAGATCAGTAAATCCGTAAACAAGCCAAGTCGTATAAAATATCACAATAAAACAGAAAACACGCACCGAACTCAAAAGAAGCAAGCAAGCAAAGTATTTCAAATATGGCAGATTTCAAATTCGAGATTTCCCCAGAAGTACCTAAAAATGTTGCAGTAGTAAAAATATTACTTACTGACAAAAATTTTAAACAATTTATGATTAAATATTTTTATTTTACATGAATTCTAAAGTCAAATAAACATTATTATGTTTAAAGGTATAATATTTATAATTCTAGTTTCGTGTAATTTAGATCTAATAGAAGCTGATGCCATCTATTGACATCTTAAGTAATTTAAAAGTCTAACATTCCATTCCCCGAGGAAAAGATGGCGTTAGTTTCTTTGGATTTTTTTACATTGCCAATATGTAGGCGAGTTTCATACCCCTGTTGGTCACGCTGAAACAAATTGTCATTATTGTCAAAATGTCAATTCATTGACATTTGACTAATGTAAAAGAGAAGTGTTTCTGAGTCGGTCCTATGTTTTACAACACGTGGTTTAAGATTTGAAAATGGTTAAACTCAAGTCTAATAACACGAAGAAAAAAGAAAGCGTGTTACAACAAACTAAAAAAGAAGAAGAAAATGTAGCCCTGCCACCAGTCCGCATGTCAGACGACCCGGCACCAAAACAGGTTAATACTCCCAAATTGAAAATAAATTACTGCTAAATTATTAAATTCTTTCAATAATAGAACTCTTCTCTAACTATGACAAAACATTTGTAATATTGCATTGTAAAAAGCTTAGTAATTTTTTTTATAACCCTTTCAGGTGCGATGGATAAACAGACAGAGGGTTTTAGTTTTCGCTGCACGTGGTATTAATCACCGTCATCGTCACCTAATGGACGATATAAAGAAATTAATGCCACATCACAAAACAGAGTCCAAGATGGAGAGAAGCAAAAACTTGTATGTTGTCAATGAAATAAGTGAAATGAAAAATTGCAACAAATGTTTACTCTTTGAAGGCAGAAAGATGAGGGATCTTTATTTATGGATGGCCAATATCCCAAATGGACCAAGTGTAAAATTTCTTGTTGAAAACAGTATGTGTACTCTTAGAATTTTTATGAATTTTACATAATTCATGTCGCCTGTTGCATACTTCTATAATCTATGCTTTTTATTTTCAGTTTACACAATGGGTGAGCTGAAGATGACAGGCAATTGCTTGAGAGGATCAAGACCACTTCTATCATTTGATCCACAATTCACTAAAGATCCCCATTATGGTATACTGAAAGAGTTGCTTGTACAAATATTTGGTGTTCCAAATCACCATCCAAAGAGCCAACCATTTTTTGATCATGTGTATACCTTTATGATCCTTGACAACAGAATTTGGTTTAGAAACTATCAGATTTTGTCTGAAGATGGAGCCTTGGCTGAAATAGGACCTCGATTTGTCTTGAATCCAGTGAGTGTAACTTTTTTAACTTGTTTAGTTCACAAGGTGTACCTCCTGTCTTCCACCAATAATAGATGTCTGCGTGTCAGCATTTGGCATTCAAAATGATAATACTATACCTTACTAATGAGAAAAGTAAAAACATTGTGTTAACAAAGTATACACTACTTGCAAGTCAAAAACCTGATAATTATGACTACTGGACGAAGTACTATTGTCAATTAGCAGTCATCTCTTTTAAAATACTGATATTTAATTGCTACCAATTAGACTGCAAATTCTAATATTGTTTAAATAATGGCATAGCAGATAGCTTTATATGACAAACAACTATGTAAATAATATTGTATAATTTTCTTCACTTGTTAAAACAAATTGTATACCACAGGTAAAAATATTTTCTGGTTCATTTGGTGGTGCCACATTATGGGAGAATGCTAAATATATTAGCCCAGCAAAACTTAGACAAGCAGCATCTAAGAAGGCTGGCAACAAATATGAAAGGAGAATTGAAAAGAAGGCTGTTTATGAAGCAACTAAACCAGAAACAGGTTATCCTGATATAGAAGGTGCTGATTTCTTCAAGGGAGATGCTATGGAGAAAGCCCATGAAGTTATTGTTAAAGGTATATTGAGAACTTCTATGCTCTATAAAATAATTCTCTAGGACATCATAGAATTAAATTGTGTAAAATTATGTATAATGTTAGGAATAGACAATAAAATCAGTGGTAGTATGACAAAGATAAAGTTTTGAATGAAATTTAATTTCTGTGCATAGTAAGCATGCAGAAAATTATTTTACACTCAAATCATGGAATAGATTCTATTTTTACATTCATTTGCATTTAATGTTATTAATTATTACAAAGATTTGTTTCAAAAAGTTTGTTAAAAAAACATTATTTTCCGATAATGACTTATAAAAAAGACTATTGTCATTTTTACACATTCATGTCATTTTCAGAAGAGGAAGAAAATGTTCAATCTGTAGAGGAAGAAGAGAGTGAAGTTAAACCTAAACAAAAGAAACAAAACAAACCATTGCCTCAGTTTAGTATGAAATTAAACTCCAAACCGGACAAAACTATCAGACGCAAACAACTAAAAGCTAAAAGTAAAGCAATATCAGAACAAATAAAAAAGAGGAAACAGTTCAAAAAGAAAAAACCTGGTAAATCGTAGTAATAAATTTACTTTCACACATGTGATTTTTACTCAATAAAGCATTATATTATTATAATAAAATGGACTTTCATTACTGAATGTTACAATGGAAGAACTAATTCGAGGTAATACATTATAACTCTAAAAATAATTACGAAATATTTGCAAATTAAACTGACATTCCTACTTATACTGTAGCAACCACTGTTAGGCAAACCAGTATTACAAATTCATTGTGTGCACAAGAGAATTACACTATCACAACAGCAAATAAACTAATAGGTACATAATTAGAATTCAAAATTCCGTCAATTTGTGTAATAAGATCTAAATATGAATAGAAATGTCACCTCTGTCAAGTATGACTTTTTAAATATTCGGTTGAATATTAGCCCGAGTCCATCTTTTGTTTTCACGGAAGATGGTTGTTATTTAATTTCATCCACATTTTTTCTATTTTTTATCATTGTAATATACCATTAATATCATCAACAAGAATAATATTATTCTAAACTTGACGCTGGCAGAAATAGCTGACACAATCGTCAGCTCTGTTGCCAAAAAAAAAAAAAAAGAAGTAGAAGAATATTAGCCCACCAAAGTGACTCCACTCTGTCTGATAGTAGTAAGTATCCATTCAAGATTGTCCTTTGCCAGTATTATTTTTTTGGGTTAAAGTAAATGTAAAATAATAATTTTTAAATGACACATTACTGAGGTTATTGTAATTTCCATTCTTATTCTCATAGCACACACAATGTCTTAAAAGTTTACTTTCTTGTGTTCATTTAACAACTTCAGCCATTTATTATAAATTTATCTTGAAACACTAATCAATAAATAAAATCTAAGACGAAATTAGTAGGTATAAAATAATCTTATTAAAATTTACGGACGGTTACAACTTTTAAAATACAACAGTTTATGTATGACAGTATATTGATTGATTGTTAAAAATTACCACTTATTTCATTAGCAACAGCATTACTGCATATGTATATGATACGACATTTATCTCGTAGTAAGAAAACTAACATTTTATTTAGCAAATTTATATGAGCCCTAATTAAAGAAATTGAGCACCATAACTTATGTTAATTTATAAAAAACTAGCTTCGCCCGAATGTGTTTTGGCTCCCTCAGGAACCAAATCGATTTTCGTGGTAAAAAGTCATGTGTTCGTCTGCGACACCGAATCTATCCACATACCAATTTTTATCGAAATCGGTTCAGTCATTTAGGCGCTGAGCGGTAACAAACACAAACTTTCGCATTTATAATATTAGTAGGATAATGAGTAAAGTTCGTGCGTTAAATTGTAAAAACGATATTAAAACTAAATGAAAGTAAATAAAAAGAAAAATACATCACAAATATAAAATTGTACTTTTAGATCTTCGACTTCGTCTAATATCTTTATTAATTTCTTTTTTAAATTAGGTGTATATAATATTGAGGTTCAAAATATGAAATTCATTATGAGATTAGATTCTTATTATTAATCATAATAATATAAATTAATTATGACACACATTTGGTTTACGTTATGATTTCTAAACATTCAAGTACCATAAAGAAAACCTAATGATTATAATGATTATTTAAAATAATATTGAGTAAAATTGTGCGTCAAACTAGTAAAAATATAAATTAACGCCTTGTTCTAAAAAACGTAATTGTATAAAAGTAAAAATAGGAAATACAAAATTGTACTCTTAAATAGCCTTAAATATAATATTACGCCGCCGCGCCGTCAACAAACGTAAATCTAGTAAAATTATAAATAACATATTAAGTTTACAATATAAGTTGTTTCGGCCGCTGCCCACCCGTGGTCTAACAGCTATGTCCAACTGGTTGTACCACGCGTAAATACAGTTGTCCATGGTTCAAATAACTGAGAATATATTTTTCTGCAATTTATTTTAAGACCCGTGGCACAACGTAGGGGATATTGTCCAACTGCTATATTAATATGAACAAATGCTTTGTCCAACTGGTTGTATCACAGGTAACTAAAACTATCTGTGGTCCGACTAAAAACAAATGCATATCGGTAAAAACAAATGAAAGATCGTTAAAAAGAAAAACAAGAAAAAGAGGAAATTCATAAGGGCGAAAATTGCTTGCACTTATTTTTTGTTACCTGTATATGTTGACCACTATAAAATAGACGCAATATATATAAATTTTTCAAAACAATAATAGTTAACCTTTTTGCCTTTGTCAGTTGGACCACAGGTAAATTTGCTTCTCAGGTGTACAGTTGGACCATGGGTAAATATATTTTCTAATGTTGGACTACTGATAAATTTACTTACCTGTAGTCCTAGCGCTTGTACTACGGGTAAGTAAGTTTATCTGTGGCCCAACCGGTTGGACCACGGATAAACTTTACTTACCCGTGGTACAACCGGTTGGACATAATTGTTGGACCACGGGTCGGAAGCGGTTTCGGCGTTATTTAAAGTGTCAATTTAGAAATACCTAATGTTACCAATGCTTGCAATATACTGCATAATATATAATAATCGAATACGTTATAAATATATAGATCTTTTCACATTTAAAGATCACAAAATCTTCCAAAAAGACCAAAACTAAACACTAAATAGTAAATACACAGTGATACACACAATATGGAACTTCATTAAAAATAACACTTACGTGCTTATTTATAAACATTTCTAAAATGTATGTAAAATTCGACAAAATGTACATTACTTTGATACTTTATGTAAGATGAGATTTATGATTAAAAAAATATCATTGTACGTCATAGCACGAAAAACCATGGCTTAAATACTAAAAATAAAGTACCATCTTTTGATTTTAAGCTATAAAAGTTGGTTTCAAGATGGCTTAAATATTATGCTTACACAAGCTTTTCGCGGCACGGTATCACTTGCGTCTGCTTACTGCTCTACCAAAACAAATTCTTCCGCTTTATATATAATTAATGCTTACATTTATAAAATTTAAACTAAAAATGCATTTATGATTAAAAACGCTTTAAATTCTGCTTATTATAAGACCGCCAACCTCATCTGTAAACAAAAAAAAAAATTAATATTGCCGTCGGAAACATAATGAAATAGATTATGTACCTATATCCTATGAATATACATTTTATGCGCAAAATTACTCAAAGAATGCAAACGCAAGATAAAAATATCGACATTTATTGTTTTGTATGTTAGTATTTAGGGCATTTGCAGTTATAAGAGGACTTTTCTCGCAATAGAGCTGTCTGCTATATTTGAAAAGGAATGTCAGAAAATTAAAGATAAGTACTGCAATAGATACCTAAATACCAAAACCATCATCAATATTTTAAATAGGTACAGATTATACAATTATAAAGTTTACGCGTCATGAGTGGCAACGGCGCAATTTAATATTTCGTAGTTTTTATTCGGGGCTATATTTTAAAAATATGTTCTGCCTATTTATATGTTAGAGTTAGGTGAAAGCTGTATAAAAAGTAAGAAATCATTGCGTTTACAGTTCTATTTTTATGCAAATAATACATTTAAAAGTTAAGTTGCTTTATTTTCATAGTAAAATAACTGTAAGCATTATGGTTACTTACTTTTTATACAGCTTTCACCTAATTTTAGCAGACAAAACATATTTTTGAAATATAGCCCCGATTAAATGATAAAAATTGAAAACCCCGAAAAATGACACTAAATTGCGACGTTTCCACTCATGACGCGTAAACCCTCGAAATTGCGTTGCCAAAAAATAAAATTTTGATTATTTTTACAATCTACACTAGAGACATCCTACCTACCCAATACCATATCACTAACGCACGCAATTGACCCACAACCGTACCACGGTAATACTATCTACAGTATTGTGACTCGGCCGTATTTTATAAATAAATGCCTACAGCCGCGCGGTACGTAAACATGCGATAGGGCTGCCCGCCTCCAGCACTTTAATTACATTACATAAATATACTTTTTTATATAAACAAATAAAATACTTTGTCAATTTAACAGGAAGTGTTTAATATAAATGCGTGTTGGTTTTTTATTGGAAATTTATTTTTTCTTGTATTATTCATACACACAGTACAATAAAGAACTATTATTAATAATAAAATACCACGTCTTTACTTTGAATTATACAAACTAACAAAAAAAACCAAACATGCCCCGAGGTTTTAACACAAGCGTACCTACCGCATCATGATTCATGAACCGCCTATAACTACCTATTTCACTCGTGTCAATTACTTTCCTTTACTCTATTAACTTTATTTATTAATCCAGACATCTTTTTTTTTCGGTAGATAAAAGGAAATACTTATCCATTAAAAAGGCACACATTATGTACCTACCTACTAGTAAGTAAAATTATTTTACTTTTACTTACCTTTCAGTTTCCAGGTAATCTAAAAAAGTTATCTCTGGATGCGTTATTGACAAATTCATGCAACCAAAAACAGCATAATATATCTGTTGTGTATGTACCTACATAAGTATAGCTATATACGCGCGGCTGCGACCCCGCAGTGTTCCTAGCAATAAATCAGTGTGAATTTAACTAGCAGTTGTTTCACTTGTCTCTGCCGCGCTCCGATATAACATTGGCGACGAGTACTTACCTACGAAGGAAAAAATAAATATGTCTTCTCATCAATTCGGCATTTTGTCCACGTTTGACCACAGTTTGGACTCGTGGCAAACGTACAAAAATAGGCTGACACAGTGGTTCATAGCGAACGATATTACTACAATCAGCGACGCGACAGGAATTAGGAGACGTGCCATACTGCTGAGCGCACTCACGAATGGTACCTACAAGCTGGCCTCGGATCTGGCCTTGCCAAAGGAGTTGCAAGAGGTGCCATATGAAGATATTTTACTGTTGTTAGACAACCATTTTACGCCGAAACGTTGCGGATTCGGTGAACGTGCTAAATTTTATGCAGCTTCGCAGCACGTGGACGAGACGCCGACACAGTGGACAGCGAGACTTCGCGGGCTTACCGCACACTGCAGTTTTCGCAACGTGGAGGAAGCGCTGCGGGATCGATTCGTGATGGCGATGTTGCCGGGACGGGTGCGAGATAAGTTATTCTCGCAAGACTTAACAGAGCTGACATTGGCAAAGGCTATCGAGGTAGCAGAGACGCTACGAAGCGCCAGCGCCGGTGCCGCTGCTACCGTGCATCACGCGGGGCAGCCTGAGCAGCAGCTGTTCAAGATTGATCAGGCAACAATGAAAAACACGGTATCGAAAGAAAATTGTTCGGTGTGCGGTCGTTCGAATCACGCGTCATCAAAATGTCGTTTCGCGAAATATAAGTGTAAAAAATGTAACTTAACGGGTCATCTTAAAAAAATGTGCAAAAAAGTGAACCATATAGCCACAAGTGACGCGGATGAAGATGATGATGGTAAGCTTTTTAAAATTTATTGTAAAAATGGGGAACCAATGGTGGAGACGGTGACTATTCTGGGTGTGGCCTTACAATTTGAAATCGATAGCGGGTCAGCAGTCACAGTTATTTCTAGCGATACTTATAATAAATTTTTCAACAGCGTGTCATTGTCACCAACTAGTAAACAGTTGTATACATATACCGGTAATAAAATAAAATGTGTTGGGGTAATACAGTTACCTATCACATATAGTGGACAGACTCATATGTTAAACGTTTATGTAGTAAGCAGTGGCACAGGTCCGCCGCTACTTGGTCGGGATTTTATATCAAGTTTTAAATTGGAACTGTTACCATGTAAATTTATAAACAATATGGATAACGTGGTTGAACAATTACAATCACAGTTTCCAGCGGTGTTTTCTGACACATTAGGAAAGTTTAACAAGTACAAAGTTAAATTACAGGTAAAACCCGGCTCACAACCAGTTTTTTTTAAAGCGCGCCCTATTGCTTTTGCTTTAAAAGATAAAATTAATAGTGAGATCGATCGTTTAATTGCGTTGGGGGTATTAGTGCCGGTCGAACATGCAGAGTATGCGTCACCGATCGTTCCTGTGTTAAAACGTAACGGTACAGTTAGGTTATGTGTAGATTACTCGGTCAGTATAAACAAACAGCTGATCGTGGAACAATATCCATTGCCCACTATAATGAGTTGTTTAGTAAATTACCTACACGGGGGACAGCAATTTTCTAAAATTGATTTAAGTATGGCTTACAACCAATTTGTATTAGATGAAAACTCTCAGAAGTTAACGTGTATTAATACACACCGTGGGTTATTTAAATATACCCGTATGGTGTTTGGGTTGTCTAGCGCGCCTTAAATTTTTCAAAAAGCGATGGAATGCGTTCTGTCGAATATGGAAGGGGTACTTTGTCTGCTTGACGATGTTTTGGTTACGGGCCCAACAGTGGGCATCCATTTGCAAAGACTTAAAGCTGTATTAGGCCGTTTACAAGACGCGGGATTAGTTTTGCAAAAGGAAAAATGTGTTTTTTTTAAAG
The DNA here is from genome assembly GCA_963082885.1 of Parascotia fuliginaria. Taxonomy (NCBI): domain Eukaryota; kingdom Metazoa; phylum Arthropoda; class Insecta; order Lepidoptera; family Erebidae; genus Parascotia; species Parascotia fuliginaria. The sequence continues at coordinate 13,129,573 of OY720176.1, read as the reverse complement.
ATGAGATTGAGTATTTAGGGTATAAGATAGATAAATATGGTCTTAAGAAAACGCCGGAAAAGGTAAAAGCAATCACTCAGGCGCCTGTGCCCACAAATGTAAATAAACTCAAAAAATTGTTAGCATCGGACCAAGTTCTAACACATTTTAATCACAATGCAAAACTGATTCTCACGGTTGACGCTTCTCCTAGCGGTTTAGGAGCGGTGTTGTCACAAATAGAAGCTGACGGGTCCGAGCGTCCCATATCTTTCGCGTCCCGTACACTTAATTCGGCTGAAAAAAACTATGCTCAAATACAAAAGGAGGCCACGGCTATAATTTTTGGTATTCGCCGTTTTCATCAGTATTTATACGCTAGATCTGATCCCTTCGTGTTAAGGACAGACCATAAACCTTTAATATCAATTTTTGGGCCGTATAAGGGCATTCCAGAAATATCAGCAAATCGGCTTCAAAGATACGCTTTATTTCTCAGTGGATACAACTATACGATCGAATATGTGCGTAGTGACAATAATTGTGCTGATTATTTATCCCGAGCTAGTCTGCCAGAGTCTCAGTCTCAGATGAGCCAGTGTGGGCCGAGTAGTCGGGGTTCGCGCACGGGGCTGCCTGCCAGCGCTAACGGCGACGGCGGCGGCGAGCGCATTAGTGACAATGATGACTCATTAGAATTACTGCCGTCGATCGAGCGCGCTTCATATGTTAACTTCGTAGTTGACGGAAGTTTACCTGTAACACTCTCTGAATTACGCGAAGAAACCCGTAAAGACGGAGTTTTAGGAACTGTAATTAATTATGTTATAAATGGCTGGCCTAAAAAAGTTACAGATATAAATTTAAAACCGTTTTTTAGTTGTAGGCTACAACTTTCTTTTGAGGACGGGTGCCTTATGCGTGGACATAAGGTAATTTTGCCAGCTAAGTTGAGACGCAGAGTTACATCAGAACTACATAATTCGCATCTAGGTATAGTTAAAACTAAAGCCGCGGCGAGGGCTCGCTTTTGGTATCCAGGCATAGATGAGGCGTTGGAGAAATTGATAGGTTCGTGTAACGTTTGCACACAATTACGGCCATCCCCTCCTCGTGCACCACTTTCCCCCTGGGCTTACCCGCCGTGTCCCTTTTACAGGTTGCATGTAGACTTTTTAGGGCCTATTCAGGGACACTCGTATTTAGTAGTGGTAGATGCATACTCTAAATGGGTCGAGCTGTACGATATGATAAATACAACTACCTCTACAGCAGTGATAGACAAGATGTATGATTTTATGTCAAGATTTGGAGTACCGCAAACTTTAGTTAGTGACAATGGCACTGCTTTCGTATCACAAGAGTTTAAAAACTTTTGTAGTTCTAATGGTATATCACATGTTACATCGCCTAGTTACCATCCAGCTAGTAATGGTCAAGCCGAAAGCTACGTGAAAATTGTAAAAAAAGGCATTAAATCGTGTATTTTAGCAAATGGCAATGCACGACAAAACAAATTAAATTTATTAAAGTACCTTTTTGACTACAGAAACTCTGTTCATAGCACTACAGGATTGTCACCGGCTCAGTTGGTATATGGTAGAAATCTTAGGACACGGTTAGACATATTTAATCCAAAAATACTTACTTCATTGTCATCGTCATCTTCATCCATCGTTTCTAATGTGGTGAAAAATAAACAGTGTTCGCAGATTGATTCATATGATGGTAAAAACAAACAAACATTTTCTGTTTGTGATAATGTTTTATATAAGAATAATGTTATAAATAAACCTAAGTGGAGCAGGGGTACGATTGAAAAACGAATAGGTAAAGTAATGTATCTAGTAAAAGATAATACTTCCTTATTACTCGTTAGGAAACATAAAAATCAATTAGTTCTATATAAAGGTACAACAGTAGATGATGAATCGTTTTGGGATTGCGAAAGCCTTTTAGGGCAAGGATTGCCACAACAGGACAACAGTACATCAGAGAGTTCAAATGGATCTATTGTACCAGTGACGGAGGAGGGCGACAGGTTGGCAGAACCCGACCGGACCACGCCAGACCCAAATAACGACAGTCGCGGCGTGGCGGCAGAATTGCCTACATCTTCTGTAAAGAGCAACAACGGAGAGGAAAACCAAGATACTGCGGTAAATGAAAATCAAAATGTAGAAAGAGGCAATCCGCTCACCCACAAGATGTTTCGCAAAATACCTAAAGTTCATTATAAACGTTTCTTTTAAATGATCAAAATTAAATGTAGTGTGTAAATATGGGGAGGAGATGTTGTGTATGTACCTACATAAGTATAGCTATATACGCGCGGCTGCGACCGCGCAGTGTTCCTAGCAATGATATTCTATTTAAATAGAATATCATTGGTTCCTAGCAATAAATCAGTGTGAATTTAACTAGCAGTTGTTTCACTTGTCTCTGCCGCGCTCCGATATAACAATATCCTACTCTTCATATTAAATATGTACCTGAACTTATTTTAATTAACAAATCGCGCGCTTATTGTTACAAAAACAACACACCGTCCGTTCGTCACTGCGGCACAGTCGCGACTGTCTACATGCCGAGCCCATGCCGAGTTCGAGGCGCGTAGGCATGGCTCGCGCTTCGTCCGTTTGTATGAAGATGGATTACTGATAGATAGTATTACCGTGACCGTACCAACTGCCAAATACTCAGTCTTATGTATTACTAGCTGCGCCTCGCGGCTTAGCTCGCGCGTAAAATAAGTTTCTCTCCCTCGGGAACCAGACAGATAGAAAGTAGTCTATGTCCGTCTCCGGCCTCGAATCTATCTACATACTAATTTTCATCGAAATCAGTTCAGCCGTTAAGGCGCTGAGTGGTAACAAACAAACAAACAAACAAACAAACAAACAAACAAACAAACCAACACACTCACACTAACTTTTATATTTATAATATTAGTAAGATTTTTGCGACATCCTAACGAAATGTTAGGCTACTATAAATCTAGATACATACCCACAGATAACCCCCTAATCAATTCCACATACAGGGCAACAGACACTGAAAACTCATTGGCATTTGCTAGTATAAGAACTGACGACTATTAGTGGATTCAGTGCATTCAAATGCTTGTCCAATCGCAGTTTTTACGTTCTGCGCATCCCACATCTGCCCGTCATTTTAATGAGTTTGATGCAGAACAAACAAATGTTAATGCGGTATCTATTAGGGTTAGCTATGCATAATAGGTATTACTGTATATATAAATAAAGCAACAAGGAATTACATAATCTGCGGCAACTTCAGCACATTGAACGGACATGCATAAGCACCAAGTTCGATAGATTCTCAATACTTGTCTTGTAGATCTTGTAACTCGGCGCCATCTTGTTCGTCTCCTCTCTCTATCTTGTGGCCGCCCAGTTCCGCTAGTCGGGAGTTTTTCCATTTACCTTCAGCACCATTCATGTTTCGGTCCTCGCATACACAAAGGAACAGAGAATCAACTACCATCTGTGAAAAAAAGTTATTTTAGTAAAAATCATGTTGCAGAAACACAACAAAAGGAATGTTACCTTATAATAAAAATATAATAGTCATAAGTATAGTATTTTTTAAACTGTAGCTATATAAAATAAAATTGTACACAAACCTCATAAAGGGAAAGAATACAGTGAGCAATAAAAAACGAATAAATGCAGATGACTAATGTAGGGACTGCAAAGAAGTGCAGATCGGCGTTACGCTTCAACAGTAGAAGGCCGATAATGCCGGTCACTGCGGTGACTATGCACTTGCCCAAGAACAAAATAAAGTCTCCAACACTGTTTATAGTCGCAACTTGCAATGCGTTGTTAACAATTGTGCTGAAAGCCTGCAAATTAAAAGTTAAATAATTTTTATAGATATCGGATCAAGGTATCCATCGCAAATGCTACGTTCGTACTTGTATCATTTATTTAAAACATATAAGAACGCAGTACCTATATCTACAAAGCGTGCTTTCAAAAATGGCACACATGAAATTAAAAAAATAGAACCTACCTTAGCAGCAGCTTTGCAGAAGTTACATCTTTCAATAGTAATAATGGTATATGCATTGTGATTCAGATAACGAATGAACTTTTCAAGACAATAAAAACAACAGATGCCACATTTAAGCCCACATTTAGCGCAATCTGAACCTTTGTCAGCCCTGGCAGATAATCTGTAAAATATAATTAAATTAAGGAAATATTCCTAACTAACAATCAAGTTAACAATTTTATTATTAAGTCTTCTTAGATAAAACGTTCTTACAGCAACTGCTTATTTATTACCATAGGTCTAAAAACATGCTATTTATAATATTAATATAAAGCCAATCTTTATAAGTGGGTAATCCTTGACGAGAAAGACAATAGACACCAACGATACAACTTTAATATACGGGTGGAAATTGACTCGATACAAAAATACATTATTGTATGTGATTAATTAATTATACGCGTTCACATTTATTTATAAACATATTATCTAAAGGGGGTCACACGCATGGCTCCACCCACCTTCCGTCTGAGACCCACCTTATAAATCGTTAATAAAGTCGGTCAACAAAATAATGCTTTTGATGAGCATTATTTTGTTGACCGACTTTATTAACGACTAGACGTCCGCCCTCGCTTCGCTTCAGATATCAAGTTTCATTCGGTCTCACAACAAACGCGTAAGAAAATAGCATAGCTTTAAGTAGTGACGTACTGCATCATTCAGATTTACAAAGATGTTTAGAATATTTAAATTTTGAAAATGACCAAAAAAATTATGTTAAACATAACAAAATATAGCCTATGTTACCCGTCCTATTTGTAGCTTTATAATAATAGAAGAATTTTTTAAATCGGTTACTTAGATCTTGAGTTAAATCGGAACAAAGAAACAAACATACAAAAAACCTTTTTAATATTAGTTTATACTTCGTCAACAAGGTCAACAAGGTCGTTCTAAAAGTCTATGAAACGATTATGTATCACTGAAGACCTTCAGAAGACCAACTTAATGAATTGATACACATAGCGCGCATTTCTAAAATATTGATAATAATTAAGATGAGGTGTCGTAGTCAATAATAAATTACATTGCCTACTGTCTGATTGCTTTACCAGACACGATATAATGACTTAGACTTAGACGCAAACAATAGGTAGGTATAATCAAGCTGGGGTAAACAAAAATACCTATTATATTTTCAAATGGTACAACATAATTATAAGACCTATTTATTATTAAAATACTTACTTGGCGTGTAAATAAGTTAGGATTAGCCGAGGTATCTTAAATAACGTAATCAAGAATGATCCTTTTGCGACTGAACCTAAATGGTATTTCACGAGTTTGCCGATGGAGTATAATACAGGAGAGGGATGAGCATTGGGACCTCTGAAAACAATAATATGTTAAATGAAAAACCCACGTTAATGTCTCTTTAATATGGTTGAGATGTTATTTAAGTATAAGTAGGTACTTAAAACATTTTCCAATAGGTACATCATCAATAGGCGAAAATCGCATGTGCCCGTGGTTTAAAAGTTTGTGTGCATTAGTTAGATATCGCGTATCGCAATATTTAATACGTATGTAATAATGTATATTTAAGACGCGTTTACAATAGGTCAATAGGACGACTTCCAACGGCTGAGTGGAAATGTTTTCGACGACGACTGCCGCAATCGAAGAAGTTCGACGACGAGCAACAAGAGAAGGTTGCATCGATCAAATCGAACAAGTTGCTAAGCTACTTGTTACCTAAATAGATACAACATCTTGATTACGCCCGTATTGTAAGATTTGCTATTTTTAAACCTCCTCCGACGCAAAAACGACGAGGTGTTATAAGTTTTACATGTGTCTGTGTGTCTGTGTGTACGATTTAATGACGATTTCTGATCGTCAACGGACTGCGCGAAAACTTACTGTTGAAGTCAAAGCCAGTACATCTTACAGTCAAGACAAGGAAAACATACATCCTAATTTAATATCTCCTGGAACATTTTTATTAATTAAAGTACCTACACAAAAAAATGTCAATTACAGATTATGTTGCCACCTGTCAGACAGGTGTCGATGACGATGACGGAGAAATCTTAGTAACTTTCTTGAGTTCGGTACGTAATAATGCCAAAAAATTTAAATTAGAGCCACAAGATGTATCTCACGTTGAATTTGAGCAAATAATTTCTATTCTTTCAATGCCATTACTGAAAAAAGAAAACAATCGAGAGTATTATTACTTTGACACTGATATCGATGTTTTCGAAAAATTCTAATTATTTCGTTTTTTAAGTATATTGTTTATTTTTTTATAAGAAGGTATTTCTACCTAAATTAATAATGATTAAGAAAGATTGTTTTTGTTTAAAAGTTTAATTAAGATATGATTAAGAAAGATTGGTTTTGTTTAAAAGTTTAAATAAGATTTTAGTAAAGAACTATATTTATTTGTTTAGATGGTTTGATCATCTCCAGCAATATCCAAAGTTTAATATGATTGTTAAGAGTTTTACTTGGCTGTGTGTCATCAATTATAAGACTAAAAAAGTGATTTAATTTAGTTAAGATTAAGTTTTTGTTAAGATAAACCTTATAGCAAATAAATAAATAACAATAACTTCCTATAATTTGGCTTAAAATTTAATTTAACCCTAATTGTCTGCATATCGTCATTTGGAGAACACACGCATCATTTGATGAACGCCCTCATCATTTCGGGGAACACCACTAAAATCAAAGAAATGCCATTATAACATAAGGTATTTAGGAATAAAGCCTGATAATATTGGAAACAGGCGGAATACCTATAGCTACCGCAGATTTATTTATATGCAAGTGAGCGATATTCACTTATTTAGTTAATTTAAGAACATGAAATAGTCATATAGCTTAATTTACAGCGACATTGTTCTTAAAAACATTTTAATTTCAAATTTTGTCAAAGTTTTTTAATTTTGTACTATTGGCGACATATCTCCGCTATCGTAAAGGGTAAAAATGAAATATATAATTATTTTTTTTATTTAATTATAAACCTCCGAGTAACGTTCCCCGAATGATTAATTTTAGTGATAGCACACTTAAAAATTGAAATTTCAAGAAAAGTACTTAATTCTATGCTCTGCCAAGGTAAATATAGTTTAAACAAAAGTTTAGTTATGATTTAGAGTAATTATCAATATATTTAGCTTCTACTCTATAGCATCATAAAACAGAATTCAGAATTTCCCACCTTGGTGATTTTGAGCCATATAACCCTAAATTTTCACCCCTCTAAGATCAACCCCTATTTTTTATTTATTACTCCTAAGTGTGTGAAAAGGGATGAAAACGATTGTGTGAAACTTCTTAATTTTTTAACTTAGATTTGAAATTTTGTTTCGGAATACATCTATTAAAATAAAAAAACCTCATATTTTTTTTCATTGGGGTGGATTTAGAGGGATGAAATTAGGGATAAAATATTATATGGAAAGATTTTGAAAGAGCTTTTGAAGTTAGCGACTTGAAAATTTAAGAGGAAGGGTGGGTAAGGTGAGGGGGAATTGAGGGGGAAGTATGGGAGACGGGAGGGTAAGAAAGAGGGGGTGAGGGGGTAGTGAGAGGAAAGTGAGGGAAAGGTGAGGAGGTGACTGGGAAGTGTGGGGCAAATATGGGAAGAGGGAAAGGGAGAGGGAAGCGCGGGGGAAATGAGGGGGTAGTGAAGGGGAAGCGAGGGAGAAATGAGGAAGAAGCCAGGAAAAGGGAGAGTGAAATGACGGGGAAAGGAGAGGGGAGGGAGGGGAGAAGCGGATTGGGAGGAGTGGGGAAGAAGGGGGAGGGGAAAGAGGAAAGTTATTGTATTGAAAATTTGCTTTTGTATACTGTATTTTATTTTTTACGGGGGATATCTGTAGAAAGGTGAAAGAGGGTTTATAGAATGGGAGATTAGAAATAGTACGGTAAACAGAATAAAATAATATAAAAAATGTGTATTGGAAAAAAAGATATTCAGGCGAGCGATGCCGCGGGCAAAACGTAGTACTTTTATAAAAAAAATTATCTGCAGAAAATAGACACTTCAACATGACATTAGGAGGTCTTAGCTATGCATTTTCACATCCGGTGCACGCGATTATCGATTTAAAATGTTACATTACTTTATGAAATTAAGCTTATAAAAAGTTAGTACCGAAAATACCAATGTGACACGGCACCGGCGATGGTCATCTGCTGACATCCGAGTATAAACTCACTTCCCCAAATCAAACAGATGAGACATATCCACCACATGCTTTTAACCCACATAGGATCGAATTCTATTGGCTCCAAAGTGTATGCTGAAAAATTATTTAAGTATAAAATATAAATGTCATTAGCGTAAATTATAGGACACATTAAATGATAAAAACAACTTACTTTTTAAACTGGCACTTTTATTAATGTTTTGCGCTTCAATAGAAGCTTTGTCAATTTGGTCTGGCGTCGCTGTACCATTTAAAAAGAAATTGGTTTTATATGGAATGCCAGGGTAATTGGCTGTGGCCAAACACACCTGAAATAAAAAAGAGGATGTTTGTGAAAAGTTCACCAATCAAAAGACTTATTCTTTACAGAAGATCTCTAAAAAAATTACTTACCACTACTATTGACCAGAATGCGAGAAACAGTACTAAAAAGAAGAACGTTATTATAGGTTGTAAGAACAGGGCTGGAATTGAGCCTAGGCAGTGAGCTGTTTCCTTAAACAAAGCCGCCAAAAATGACACGCGGGAGCGCATCACGAATACCAGCAGAAGTAGAATTACCTAAAATATAAAATCTATTAAGACATCATTTAGGAAGGAAAGGATTATATAACAATGATTTACACCATTCATTTTTATCAGACCATTTTTATGTTATTTAGTAAGTATGTATGTATATTACACTCATTGAGTACAGATAACAGACATTACTTCTAGATGCATGTCTTTGCCATCTTCTTCGTAGTGTCGATAGTTAAGACTTTGTCAGTTCGGCTATACATTAAACTGTATGAAGTTTTCATAAATAGATAAACTCAGATACAAATATTGACATGTGACCTTGTTACAAATCATCATTAGCATCACCCAAGTTTCGCAACCTTGGTCGGTCGTGGTCCGCCGTCATTCATAGGTTGCTCGCCACCCTTATCAGTTCAGTATCAGGGTTTCATCATGTAACATGCAAAACACTTATTATGAACTCTACTATAAAACAAACACATTGACAAAAGTAATGGCTTCGTAGCAAATTAAGCTCGGATAATTTCATTACTGTAATGTAAGTAACTGTAACATGCGTTATTAATTAAGTAATTACATTAGGGAAATGCTCAGTAAATGTTTTGAACATGAATACTTATTATATATCATTATCAGAAATACTCACAGTAATTATAGTAGCAATAATAGAATACCATAAAAATGCACTTTCATTTTTCAAAGATTCCTGTAAAGAATACTTGTTTAGTTATATCATAATAATTTTATTAATATTATAAATGCAAAAGTTTGTGTGTGTGTGTGTTTGTTACCACTCAGCGCCTAAACGGCTGAACCGATATGGATGAAAATTGGTATGTAGATAGATTCGGTGCCGGAGACGGACCTACACTCTTTATCCCAAAAATCACTCTGGTTCTTGAGTTATACTAATTTCTGCGCGAGCGAAGCCGCAGAGCGCAGCTAGTAATTTAAAAAAAACTGTAATTTGATCATTTAAACAAGTTAAAATATTTGTGTGCTAAAACGTTTACATTGATTAAAAAATAAATTTATTATTTAAAAAATAAACAGCATAGAAATCGATTCAGTCGTTTTGTCGATATCCTACTAACTTATGTGTGTGTGTGTGTTTGTTACCACTCAGCGCCTAAACGGCTGAACCGATTTCGATGAAAACTGTTATGTAGATAGATTCGGTGCCGTAGACGGACATAGGCTACTTTTTATTTCGAAAATCGGTCTGGTTCCCGAAGGATACAACAAACCATATTATGCGCGGGTGAAACCGCGCCGCGGCAAGCTAGTAATGTCATAAACACATGTAAGTATAGACTTAATGACTGTTAAAATAAACTTACGGCCAAAAATGTATGGTTCTCGAAATTCTTTTTATTTGTCCTCAATTCATAATATGTGTACCACAATAGTGCTGTGCCAGCTATACTAGCTATTGACACCAATATCATAAATATCCACGACACAAGAGTGGCTAACAAGTGAAGTATTGAGACCATTATAAGTGAGCAAACTGAAAATTAAAATAATATTAACAGGATTTAAATAATGCTGACAAATTATTTTACTTCTAATTTTAGTTACTTACTAGTTTATTTTAAATACAGTTACAAACATACAATACAATAAACCTATTTATGTACGCAATGTGGGGTGTGAACGCAATTTAACATCATGATTGTTGCAGCCAAAAGACATTGAGTGTTGCATCTCGAACATAGAGTCATAGGTCATTAAGGAACGGTTTTTTAAAATGTTTAATATGAATATTAAAAATTTATATTCTGGTGATTAGTAGACAATTTAACTGCCCCAATTTCTATAAAAGAAGAATGGAAATTAACTAATTGATTGCATGGTCTGGGATGCATAGTCTACTTATGCATCCCAGAGCATGTTTTTCTTTTTTGTAGAGGGAAAATGCATTTACGCGGCTATGTCGGACTTGCTGGCCTGATATGGTAGGTGGCCGAAATACCGTTTAAAACCCCTCTGTGCACCTGCTTTCGCTTTAACGGATAGGCCGCCGGAACTTGATACTACATCAACGGCCCACCCAGCGTCAGCCTGCACCGCGCGGGCACCAACACCTGTGACAGCGTCCGGGTGCACAGGGAACGGTGTCCCTACGCCGTAGGCGCGCGTATGCGCGCCGACGGCGCCCAGTTCGCCGGCGGCGGATTGGATCAGAGAGGAGACTTTCCTCCCTGAGCCACTCCGCCACCTCCTTTTGCGAGATGACATTCTCACAGAAGGATGCAATCGCACTCCAACATATATATCGCTACCGGCCATGGAGCGAAGCACGGCCGGAGCGAGAGATCGACGCCGATGACTGCGACGAGTCACCCTGCATCTTCTGCATGTTAATGACATGTTGTCCCTAGGCAACATTCTATGCAGATAATAGTGTATGGGCGATATCTCGGACATCCTGCGGCTAAACAGACTGACATCGAGGTAAAACGCCTACAACTTGTCGCTGAGCTCGAACAGGAGACCTACCACCACCTCTTATAGCAGTATATTTTAACAACCTCTGTGGTTCGGTGGTACTGTGTATAGACTGCCACGCAAAGGTCGCGAGTTCGATTCCCGCTCAGTGCAAATATTTGTGTGCATGAACATGCGTGGCTATTTGCATTGGTCCGAGTGTTTCTATGTATAATATGTATGTATTTACGAAAAAAAAAAAGGATAGGTATAAGTATGTTTATCCGCATTCTAAAACCCATATCACAAGCTATTAATACATACTTACTTGGATCTAGATGGCGTCTTACTTCGTGTTAGTCTTTTACTTTTGTACCATTAAAAACAAGGATAAAGACAAATGAAGGTTATAATAAGATTGCTATAAAAGGTTGTGGTTCCCCTGGTCTTATATCGCATTTCTTAATGAGGTTGTGAGAACTTCGTCAAGTTCTCAATGCCACCCCTCCCTCCCCCCCCCCCCAATCAAGTGCGTCAATAAAACCGCCTTCTGTAAACTCGGAGTCCTAAACAGAGTGAGGCAATCTTCTTTATAAGCCGCAGGTTCATTCCTGCGTGGAGTACTGCTCTCATCTTTGGGATGGCTCCGCACAGTACTTACTGGATGCACTCGATAGGCTGCAGCGGCGAGCAGTTCGTATCAGAAGGTCAGAGGCTACTAAGACCCTTGAGCCTTTACAGCTGCGTAGAGACTTCGCCTCATTGGCCGTCTTTTATCGCCTTTACCACGAAGAGTGTTCTGGAGAGCTCTTTGAATCAGTCCTAGCCTCTCCATTTTTATTGAGAACGACACGTGCGGGACTGAAGTGCCACCCTTTACAGTGGAATCTAAAGAGTCTGGAACCAAACGGTTCAGCACTTCATACTTTTGTCACTCAATAAAAGCCTAGAATTCTTTACCAGTGCATGTGTTCTAATTATGGGAACACAAGGGTCTTTTAAGTGGGGCGTGAAAAAGCATCTCACTGAGCCGTCATAGTGGAAGCCACCATACCAGTAGTTTGGCTTTTTGGCGATTCCACTAACTGCTTTCAGGCAATGGAGTCACTTTGGTAGGCTAATATTAAAAAAATATTTATTGTAGGCGCTTGAGTTATTCATGGATTTTAAGCATTATTATTATTATTATTATTATATATTATTATTTAAAACACCAGTACTGAAATACTCTAAGTACAAAACTACACGGTTTTACCGTTCTACCTGAATACCAAATAATAACTTTGCATACAATAGTTATAAAATAAAAGTCCTGCTTACATTGGTACAAAAGTATCCATATTGGATTCTATTTTTATGGATTGTAGATCTAGAACGAAAGTGAAAAGTTAATGTCAATAAGCATAAAATTATTTTCGTTTTATAAATAGATCGAAATTTGCGCGATGTCTGTACTTGCATGACTCAAAAGACCTTTAAAAAATATTTACCCATCAAAACTAGCACTCAGCTGATTTAAAAATAAATGTTGTATTGAACATTTAAAACTTTATTTTTATATTGAAATGCTTTCAATTATTAACTGTTACAAATCTCCCCAATATGTTATAATTTAATTACAAACATCTTTTTAAAACATGAGGATACAGCCCAATTGCCGTGTTTATCTAATACTAGCTGCCCGCAGCGCGGTTTCACCCGCGTCATTAATTAATGCTCTGCTCCTGTCGCAGGTAGTGTGATATTACATAGCCTTCCTCAAAAACTGGGCAATACAAAAATAATTATTCAAATCCTGGTAGTTCCAGAAATTAACGCGTTCAAACAAACTAACAACTCTTTCGCTTTATTAACCGACTTCAAAAAAAGGAGGAGGTTCCACAATTCGACCGTATATTATAGACTAATAGGATGATTTACAAAACAGTTGAGGTACCTAGTTTTGATCTCAAAACAATTATTTATACATTTTGTTTCATTCCTAGTGGAATAATAGGAAATATTCAAAACAGTCAATTGTATATTGAGTAGTTTCCAACTCTCTGACTTTTTTCGAATGTATAGTCTACATTTTTAAATTATTAATCTATTTTAAATTTGGTTTATCCCTCTACACGTTAGCCAACATTGTGGCGAATGGTGTGGTAAAAATATTGGCCAACAGTTTGTGATAGCGTCCATACGTTGGAAGGTTGTTCGGTTTGCTTCGGTTCAGACCAATGTGCAGACGTTTATATGGACATTCAGCAGTAACAACTGCTGCAGTATATTAAATTACAGCATACCGCTAATGTGTAAGTGTGTACTACAAGTCTGATTTTTGTTCCTTGGATTCCACAAATATATTTTCTGCTTGGTAAAGCTCTATGAAACAAAATGTTTCTTATTGTTATAAGAATTATGGTCATCCAATCTCAGCAAACAGATACGCGTACGTATGAGAAAATACAGAAGAATAAAGAAAACGAAAAACTAAAAGACCTAATACTGAAAACAGGAGGAACAAAAAAGGCATTCAAAGAACTGAGGGAATATGGTAAAGAATGGATCTCCAGTTTAAAAAATAACCAAAAACAAGCAAGCAACATCACATCCGGAAATTAGAAGATTAGCTTCAGAATATTATAAAACTCTGAATGAATGACTGCCTCCGTGGTGCAGTGAGAGCGCTAGTGACTGCTGTGCACGAGGTTGTGGTTTCGATCCCCACACGGGACAAAACTTTGTGTGATCCATAAATATTTGTTCTAAGTCTGGGTTTTGTTACCACAATTGCAAGAGTTGTCTCTTTTATTAAGGACAATAGTAAAAAAAGCTAACAAAACTGTTTAACAACATCTTAAACACAGGTATTATTCCAAGACAATGGGGAGTATCACACATTATTCTGCTGCACAAAAAAGGAGCAAAAGATGACATGGAAAATTACAGATCAATCAGCCTTATATCGAATATTTACAAAGTTTTCACAAAAGTGATTTTAGAAAGAATAACAAATGGTTTAAAAGAAACCCAACCTATCGAACAAGCAGGTTTCAGAAAGAACTAAGCACAATCAACCATATCCATACCATCAAACGGATCTTAGAAAAGTACAATGAGTACCAAAAGCCTGTTTAGTTAGCGTTATTAGACTACTCTAAAGCATTACACAGTTTAAATCATGATTATATTTGGACAAGCTTAAGTCAACAAGGAGTGCAAAATAAGGACATTAGCAAGAGACGGCACCAGAGGACAGAGGCTTCCTGTCATGTTATTATCTATAAGTACTATTTTACTTTATGGGTCTAGACAAAATAACTTATTTCAATAGATGTATGAATATGGATCTACCCTCACTTCAGTATTTGAGCTACCTAGCTGCAATACATTCTTACATAAGAATAATGTGTTTTATTGTTTAATCCGGACATAATAGTGGCGACGTTTGGTTAAAAGTGTTAAAAATGACTTCTAAAGCAGTGAAATTCGAACAGTTTAATCCGCAAACAGATAATTGGGATAATTATCTCGATAGACAAAATTTTTGTTTTGAGGCGAATGGCGTCAGTGAAGATTGTGTTAAACGTGCTAATTTCTTGTCGTTATGCGGTGCGCGAGTGTTTGAGACGTTACTTGCGTTGATTACTCCAAAGAAAGCTAGTGATGTGACATTTAAAGAAATACAATCAATCCTTACGAAACATTACAGTCCAAAACCGAACGAGATTTCAATGTCGTTCAAGTTCTATAAATGTAATCAAAGACGCGACGAATCCGCGGCGGATTACATCGCTACTCTCAGAAGACTTAGTGCGGGTTGCAATTTTGTGGATTTAGAGCGAATGTTACGTGACAGACTAGTGTGCGGTATGCATGACTCTAAGCTACAATACGAGTTATTGAAGAAAGACAATGTTTGTTACCAAGACATAGTAGACGCTATGCTTTCTGCTAGGAAAGGACGTTTGTATGATTCAAGACGCAGCCACCACCGGTACTACATCATCATCGATCTCGCCATTCTCGTCGTCGTCGATGCCGCAATCTACAACGCCCGACGTCGAGCCGATGGACGTTAACACGGTCCGATCAAAGTCAACTATCAGGTTGTGTTATCGATGCGGAGACAAACACTCAGGAGAGTGTCGTCATGTGAATACCGTATGCCGATACTGTAAGAAAACCGGTCACTTAGAAAAGATTTGCCTTGAAAAGAAAAACGACAAACGAAACGTAAACTTTGCCGACGAACAAGGAGATAGTTTGAATGGAGTGTACTGCGTACAGTCAGCGACGACGAGCAGCAGCCGCATACCGCCGTACGAAATACAAGTGCGTTTGGCGGGCGTGCAAGTGCGCATGCAGCTGGACACAGGCGCCAGTTTCTCCATTGTCAACGAGGTCACGTGGCGTTCACTGCGCGCGCACCTGCCGCATGACGCGCTGCGCCCCGTGCGCCTCACACTTCGAACGTGGACCGAGACACCGGTTAGCCTTCTCGGGAAAGTAACGCTGCCTGTACTATACAAACAAATACGTTGTGATTTAAGCGTTATTATCGCTAAGGGTAAAGGTCCTAATCTGTTGGGTCGGGATTGGTTAGCCCCACTGAATATAACTATGAACATCAATGTCATTTCGAATGCGGCCGATACAGAGATGACTCATGTCATGGCGAAACATGTAGACGTTTTCAAGGAAGGATTAGGTATCTACCGAGGACATCCTGTAGCTATACATTTAAAAAAGGAGCTACGCCGAAATTTCTTAAGGCTAGACCTGTTCCTTATGCCATCAAGGACAGAGTTGAAAAGGAGATAGATAGACTAGAACGAGCAGGAGTATTACGCCCGACATCCTACTCAGAATGGGCAACGCCGGTCGTACCTATAATAAAACGATCAGGTGAAGTGAGATTATGCGGTGGTTACCGTAGTACAGTAAATGAAGCGACTGAATCGGATACCTATCCGATGCCTACAGCTAATGAAGTTTTCGCAACTGTCGCCGGAGGAAAGTTTTTCACGACTTTAGATTTGGAACGAGCTTACACACAGGTAGTTGTTAATGAAGAGGCAGCAAAACTACTCACTCTGAACACGTGTAAGAGTTTGTACACTATGCATCGATTGGCTTTTGGAGTAAAAGCTAGTCCTGGAATTTTTCAACGACTAATGAGCTCATTACTGGCGGGCATTAGCGGTGTAGCTGTACTGATTGATGACATAATTATTTGTGGACGTACAATGTTAGAAATGCAGGAAAGACTGGACGCAGTTTTAAGCAGAATAGAGCAGGCAGGACTCCGCCTTAATAAAGGCAAATGCAAATTTGCAAAGGAAAAGGTTGAATTCCTAGGTTTCATCATTGACGCTGTAGGTATTCATCCAGCGCCAAGTAAAGTGGAATCTATTGTAAAAACTCCAGAACCAAAAAACAAATCAGAACTGCAAGCTTTTCTGGGCCTCTACAACTTCTACGAGAGATTTGTGCCAGACAAAGCGACTTTGCTAGAACCACTTCATAGGTTGTTGGAGACAACACGGACGTGGAAGTGGACTAAGTGTGAACAGGACGCGTTCGAGAAAGCAAAAGGACTTATCACATTTGACCTAACCTTAGTACATTATGATTTAACAAAACCATTAATATTTACATGCGACAGTTCGGAATATGGAGTTAGGGCAGTATTGTCGCATGACATGGGAAACGGACAAGAACGCCCAATTGCAATGGCGTCCAGGACACTGCATACTCATGAACGGCGTTACTCGCAGCTCGACAAGGAGGCTTCAGCTATCATGTTCGGTATTACAAAGTTTCATAACTATTTAATGGGAAGACACTTTCTGATTGTAACAGATCACAAACCACTGTTAGGAATTTTTGATCCAAAGAAACCTATGCCCAACATGTTGTCTCCAAGACTGACAAGGATTGCTATTGCGTTGACTTCACATAGTTATGATATAACTTATAATAATAATAATAATAATAATAATAAAATATAAGCCAGGAGCAGAACTCGGGAACGCTGACAGTCTAAGTCGCTGGCCACAACCAGTTCCAGATCAACCAGAACTACAGATTAGTGAAGTTTTGTTAATGGCGGAGACACCACAAGATTTCCCGTATACAGCTGAACATGTTGCCTCAGAAACGAAACGCGACAAGTTGTTATCCCAAGTCATATCACTACGTACAACGCGGCTGGCCAGCCAGAGTAACGGAAGCTGATCTGCGTCCTTTTTGGCTAAATCTTTTAGAACTTTCTTTACATGAAGACTGTTTGTTATTGGGTTGCCGTGTAGTAGTACCAGGAACATTGCGCGGAGCTATACTAAAAATGTTACACAAAACACATACAGGAATTGTACAAACTAAAGCTTTGGCTAGAAGCTTTGTGTGGTGGCCACACCTCAATGATGAGATAGAGTCTATGGTAAGCGGCTGCATCAAATGCTTAGAACACAGACATATGCCTGCGAAGACTTATCACGAGTGGATAACACCCACAAGACCATGGTCAAGAATTCATGTGGATTTCGCTGGACCTTTCTATAACAAATATTTTTTGATTATGGTAGATGCGTTTCCCGGTGGCCTGATTTATTCATTGTAAACAATACAACATCCGCCACAGTTATAAGACTACTAAGAACAGTTTTTGCTACACACGGACTGTGTGAGGTAATAGTGTCCGATAATGGCACATCTTTTGTATCAACTGAAATGAAACAATTTCTGCAGGCTAACAATATACAACAGATCACCACAGCACCTTATCATCCAGCTACTAATGGTTTAGCCGAACGAATGGTGCAAACCATAAAGGATAAACTCCGGAAGATGGAAGATTTGGCCTGGGATATAAAAGTTCCAAATCTGTTGCTAGGTCTTTGAAGTACACCTTGCACCACAACAAATAAAACCCCAGCAGAATTATTAATGAAAAGGCAATTACGCACACTGTTGGATACAATACATCCAGACAATCTGATACATAAAAAGACAGACAATCAGATTTGCGATAATAGTAAGAAAAAAGGTAGACAGACTAATAAGGGTCAAAATATAATGTATCGAAATTACAGTAGTATTGGTCCAAGATGGTTACCAGGCAAAGTAATTGACAAAAATGGACCCTCAAGTTACAGAATAGAATCTGCGGACGGCTCTTTTGTTAATCGACATATAGATCAATTAATTCAGACGTCTTCTAGAGAACACAAAGATAAAGAGAAAGAGAGAAACGGGACAGTGCCAACTTCTGAAGAAGCGGCACACTTGGAAAATACAAATGAAGATATTGACTTGGAGGTGGAGCACAGACAGGAAGTTGATAGAATTATACAAATTCCAGATGCTGATCAATGGGCTGAGATGTTGGGAATTCCAACCACTGAAACACCTCATGAGGCATCCGGAAAAATGAAAACTAAGATAAGCGAACATATCAGAACTGCAAGCTTCTGCGAACATTCAGACACCATATCACAGGCCTCGTAATTCAAAAGACAATTTATACTTGAACTAAATTATTGTATGTTAATAGAATTTAGAGTTTGGTTTACATATAATGTAGAAGTTTCTTTAGTTTATGTTAAATGTGTATTATTATACTTTATATTAACTTGGAGGGGAGGTATGTCATGTTATTATCTATAAGTACTATTTTACTTTGTGGGTCTAGACAAAATAACTTATGTCAATAGATGTATGAATATGGATCTACCCTCACTTCAGTATTTGAGCTACCTAGCTGCAATACATTCTTACACAAGAATAATGTGTTTTATTGTTTAATCCGGACATAATACTTCCTTTTTCAGAAGATGGAATGATGACCTTCGTCAGACCTTAGTGCCGTGTTGGAAAAGATGCACAATGAAGTCAAAGACATTCTATAAAAAAGAAAAGTAGAAAACATATCGGAACTTTGGATCAAAAGACTATAATAGTAATAATAAATAATTATGATAGGGCACATGCTTAGGCACAGTGAAAAAAGGAAAATGCAAAAATGACTGAATGTATACCAAGGTATAACACTAAACGAAAGCAAGGTCACCTCGGAAACAATGGGTAGCATATTAGCACATGCAGGTCCACTATAGACTAGACTACCAGATAATAGACCATGTGGAAAATGATGGAGGAGGCCTATGCGTCCACAAATGCACAAAGTGTGAAAATTAAACTATAGCAAAAATTTCACTAGTAATAGCATAATATCACCCATAAGACTTAATAAATAAATAGGTATTGGCCATAAGCATTCGCCACAAAGTTAACTAACGTGTAGAGGAAACAATAAACAAAAAACATTATTCAAGTAACTGTGAGCAGTTTGTTACTTCTTGTAGCAGTATTAAGTAATATATAGGTGACATCACCCATGCATGTGAGTCAGTGTCTTTATTGCTTCTTACATATAAGATATTTTTATCCTAGTGACAGAACCAGTGCAATGATCTAATCAAAGTAGGTACATTTATTTTTATTATGTGAACAGCATTTAGAAATAAACTTAATTAATTAATTATTAATTGAGAAATGTTTATGTAAATAATATTTATTAAATAATGAATACTTACTAAATGCAACAATGACACATATTATCATTTCCTTCCATGATGAGTAAAGGTCTGAAAGCATCTGTTCAATAGTATCCCAACTGTTCAGTAGTTCATAAAAATCTGTGAACACCTTTGTGGCTAGCTCGTGTGCAGACTTAGGGAAACATCTGTTTAACAGCGGGAATGTTTCATACACTGGGAGTGTTGGGCATGGTCCAATAAAGTGGTGCAAATCCTTTGTATTTGTAACGTTGTTTGGATTTATGTCATATCTACAAAGATTAGACCCAGTATTTCTATAAAATTGTTGAATATCTGCAAGTGACGCCATCTTCTTGTTAGGACATTGCTTAACACATATTTTAAGAGATCGCTGCAATTCCTTTACGTCCATGAAGAAGAGATATTTTTTATCAAGTGTACTAATGCCTGCTAATGGAAAGTTTATCAGCTTCTGATTATTTTTTACTCCACAAGTATTTCCAAAAGAATCAAATCCATTAATTACTCTAAGAGGATTTCCATAAACGAAAGATATAGCAGCAACGATTATCTAAAAATAATAAACAAAATAAGCGGTATTTTTATAATTATTATTATGTTGATCTCAGAGATTTAAAATCTCTGGTTGATCTACAAATAATATTTTTTAAAATAAAAGAATGAGAAGTATTTCTAAATCTTTGTCTTTGGTTACTGCTCTGCTCCGGTCGCCAGTAGCGTGATGATATATATAATGTTAATTATAGCCATAAGACGTTCCTCAAGAACTGGGCTATCATACGCAAAAAAAAATCATATTTAAATCCGGCTGGTAGTTCCTGAGATTAGCGCGTTCCGTTCAAACAAACAAACAAACTCTTCCGCTTTAGATGAGAATAAGTCTTACCATTAATATCCAAAACAAAATATAAATAATAAGCCACAACACATCGGTGCAGCCTTTCCTGGGAGTTTCATTTTGTGGAGATATTTCACTTTGCGCACAGCCCATGATTTTAAATAACACGGTAAACACTTTTCATTCGAAACTATTTTGCATTATATTTTGCAACATATTTATTACCGACTTAGTAAATAAAACTCTGCCTAACGCGACGCTTCTTGCGTGCAAAAAATCAACGAAGTTTACCAACCAACACAAAAATACAATACAAATACAAACAATACAATACAAGCAAGCGACGCGACCAAATTTTAATGTACTCTATAACTCTACCACAGACTAAGTAGTAGAGAACAAGTTGTACTCTCATAGACTAATAGATAGAATATATAGAACAAGTTTGTACTCTGTAGACGCGACTGACCCACCACAGACTAAGTTATATGACCCACAGAGTACATTTGGACTGACCACAGGGTAGTGTAATTGTATAATCTATGCCACAGAGTACATTTTAATATGTGCTCAATAAGATCTATGATTATTTTTAAAGTAAAATTAAATCATTATTTTACTAAAAGTTCGTTTTACATTGTGTTTGTACTGTGAAGATCGTGTTTTGAGTCACATCATGTTCTAGACGATCTTCACCACACTGACTTGTAATATTTAAAGGTCAGTGATCTTCACAGTCACAAGTCACTGTCAGTCACAATGACAAGAAAATTTCTGTCACTGTCATCAAAGCAGAGAAGAGACTTTCCAAAATTCTATCAGGGCGTTGTACAAGTACGTAAAAATACGAAGGTCGAAAACCAGGTTTTAAAATACTTGAAAGTATTGTCGTTCCACCCGCTAAAGGTCGGTTTCGAATATGCCAACCCGCTCCCGTCCCACATAACACGCTGGACGCGAGCGCCTTACCTAAAATACTTGCATAGGAATTCAACCTGTATTCTCAGTATAGTAAGGAACAAATTCATATGAATAAAAAAATTGATTAAAGATAAAAGTATTTATTATTAACAAAGTACGAGTGTGTTTCATATCTACATTGAAATATAAATCATTTTTCTATGCTATGTTATCGTTCGCCTTAAAGCACTTACTTTCATCCTTGCAAATATTGGACGCAAGTGTCTTATCTAAAATACTTGCATAGAAATTCAACCTGTAGGTATTCCTAGTAAAATAAGGAGCAAATTCATATAAATAAAAAAATACTTTGAAGATCAAAGTATTTATTATTCACAAAACACGAGTGTGTTTTTTATCTACATTGAAATATGAATCGTTTTCTATGCTATGCTAACGCGCGTTCGCCATAAAGCACATACTTTCATACTTGCAAGTATTGTCTGCTCGTACCAGGGCACCGTACTTCGAAGCGAAACCCTGGTTTTAAAACCTGGTAGCGTAAATACGTCTCATCTCTACATCAAACATCAAAGTTATCAAGTGAAATAATGAACTTGTTCTCTACTTTTAGCAGTTTTAGCTCTGTCTGTGACTTTTAGTCTGTGATGTGATCAAGTGTGAGAGTGTTCGACTTGAATAAACGAAAGACATTATTTTTACAAACTTACCACGTAAGAAATCCTACACGGAAGACTAGGCAGTATGGTCGAAAGACTATAGCCTGCCCATTGGGCAAATTAAAAAAAAAAAAAAAAGTGTTCGACTTGAGCATAAGCATTATTTTCTTAAGTTCTTTAGTACTATTATATAACCATGAATACAACTATCTTATTAAATTTAAAGTCTATTTTCCTAAATGTCTCTGCCAAAAGATATTTGAATAATAGTATCTCAAGTATTACTAAGATACATCGAGATATTTATGCAAGAATGTATCCTACAATAGTGGTTTTACCGGATGGAGCCACAATAAACACTAAATACCACGAACCTCGAAAAATTATTAAGGTTAGTACAATAATATGATAGCCTATTTAGAACATTAGTGTCGTATTTAATAGAGACTAACTCTTACAAGATAACCTCTATGTAGGTATGTACTGCTAACGAACAATTTTACACAGGAGTTAACAAATATTTTTTTAAATAGCTAATTGTAATTTTTTTTCAAGGTGTGCCAAATCAATCAATATCAGCTGTCGCACATAGGTCGCCGGAGCCCCACTTCGCGGGGCTTCTTCTGAGTATAAATAAAACCTTTCCCTAACCAGTCAATTCCCATCTAAACTGATTCAAAATTATTTTAAGTTGAAGCTCCATATAAATTTGATCGATATTTTTCTAAGATCCAAAAGATTTTTCACAATTTTTTGTTATAAACTTTAAGTCTTGTCTTAAAACCATGTTTTTCGTTATTTTGAGAAAAACCTTTTAGTTACCCCCTTTGCTACACCCTGACCAAGTATAATTTATAGATATGGTATTTTTGTGTAAGTATAGCACCTAAATTTAAAAAGAAGATGGAGTGCAAGACTCATACATAATTAATAAAAAACTGTTAATTAAGGCAAATTAATAAAAAACTGTTAAAGGCATTTCAAAACCAGTTAAAATGGACATGCTTTGAGATGCCTCTAATTGACTGCACAAATTTTGATTAAGATCACCAATAAACATAATAGGTACTAATAAAACATAAAAATATTATTTGTTTTGTAAATAATATTTTATTATTTTGTAATCAATATAAAACTTTGTGCTTTTCAGTTACCACTAGATTTATCACAGCTGTCTGAAGAGGACAGGAAAATGAGATTAGAGAAGAGAAAGCCCAAGAAAAAGGTTAAAATTATTGAGGATATTGAAGATGACTTCAATGCCAAAAAATATTTAAAATTTATAAAGAAGAAAAAATGATGCAAATAATTATTTAGTACCCATTATTATTGTTAGTATCTCCACCAACCTGTGACGTAGTTAATCATTCACAAGATATCACATCCTTTCACTGACTTTTACAATTGTGATATTTTATAAGCATTTATAATCATCCAACTGCCGAACTGCCCAATGAGCAACAGATTTCTGATAAAAGATAGATGGAGTTGTATTATATAAGAACTCACATGAAACTAACAATTTCATTACAATAAATCAGATCCTTTTTTATTTTTATTAATTTACTAGCTGTTGCCCGCGACTTCGTTCGCGTGAAAATTCTGATGTGTGCCTCGAGAATATTTCTTATCTAATCTTACGGCATTCGTGCATTGTATTAATAAATGTAATAAAAATCAGTATAATCTGTCTCTAAGGCGAATCCGATTTAAATCTATTCACCCGCTATCCCTAAAACAGACGAAAATTTTGCGATATTTAACGAAACTTGCCACTTTTTCCCACTTAATAAGAATAGTTCCTAGTTTGGAAACCGTATTATCAAAACTCCCGTTTAAAAACTTCATACAAATTTTGTTGCCCTTTATACTCCAGGGAAATAAATTTCGCAAAATCCCATCTTAAAGAGCACCTATTTCCAAAATTTGAAACTCCTAGCACTTGTAGTTACTGAGATTTCGTGATGAGTGAGTGAGTGAGTGACCTTTTGTTTTTATATATGTATAGCTTCTGCCCGCGGCTTCGCCCGCATGAATATTGTTTTTCCAATAGACATTTTTATATTGTTTAAATACTGTTTTGCATACTATTTCTAATCTCATCATCATCACCATTCGTACAAACCCTCTTTTACCTACCGAAAGATATCCTCCGTAAAACAATATCTATACAATACACAAAGGCAAAATTTCACTACAATAACTTTCCCCTTTCCCTCATTTCCTCTCCCCCTTTTCCCCTTCCCCTCCCGTCTCCCTCCCATCTCCCTCACTTTCCCCACACTTCCCCTTCACTTTCCCTCACTTTCCCTCACTTTACACTCACTCACCAATCACTTACTACTCACTGACTCCTCACTTCCCTCACTTTCCCTTACGTCCCCCTCACTTACCTCTCACTTGCCCTTCACTTGCCGCTCACTTGCCCTTCACTGCCTCCTCACATCCCCCTAAGTTCCCTTTTTCTTTTTTTTTTTTACGCAAAGCCATCTAGACCCAAAGTAAGCATAATAAATGCTTGTATTATGGGTTCTAGAAACGGATAAACATACTTAAATACTTTTTTTTTTTGTAAATACATACATATTATACATAGAAACACCCAGACCAATGCAAATAGACATGTACATGCTACAAATATTTGCACTGAGCGAGAATCGAACCCGCGACCTCTGCGTGGCAGTCCATACACAGTACCACCGAAATACAGAGGCAGTCGATTTCCCCCTGACTTTCCCCTCCCTTTCCCCTGACTTCCCCTCACTACCCCCGCACTTTCCCCTCACTTCTCCCTTCCTTTTCTCGTTCTCTCCCTCCCTTCCCCCTCCCTCCAAATTTCAAGTCGCCAATTTCAAAAGCAAAGATCTTTATGAGGGTATTTTTTATTTAAATAAAAGTATTCCAGAACAAAATTTCAAAGCTGTAAGTTAAAAAATGAAAACTTTTCATACAATCGTTTTCATTCCTTTTCATACACTTAAGGGTTGAGTTTTAAAAACCCTTTCTTAGTACACTTCTAGACATTAAGACAAACACACCCTGCAATATTCAAGTCGCTACGACCAGCGGTTTAGGCTGCACGTTGTCTGTCAGTCAGTCGGGACAAAGCCTTTTATAATATGTATGGATGTATGGATTAGACGTATAGCCATCAGGGATCAAAGCATACAGGCTGCTAGGAATGCTAACACATGATAGAGCCACATAAAGCTGACCGTGCGAAAAACAGCTATACTTAGATCCACACCCACAACTTTAAGTGTCTTACCTTGGGCTTTATTAATTAATTAGTCATCGCAAAACATAGGCTCACTGGAAACTGGACTCGTTTAAAACTTAACGGAAGATTTTTTAGAATGACAGGAATCCGAAGAATAAAAAAACTCAGCTATTCCGCAACCTGTTAAAATCACTGCTTCTATAAGATTTCGTAGTATTAACGAACGTTCGATGTGATTCTTTAAATTGGCATAACTTTTTTATTTATGAACCGATTGACATGAAACAAACACTAAATGTTAAGTGAAGCTTACCACAATGTATTAGTGAAAACCATATCTAAATCGGATAAGCCGTTTCTGAGATTAGCGTGAACAAACGCACAGACAAACAGACAAAAATTGTAACAATCATTGTTTTGGGTTCTATTTGCGTTGATAAAGGCCCCAGTAATTTTTTCTCATATATCTTCCATGTACAGACAGCGATCGGTTACATTTATATTAGATAGGTAATTGATTCATAATTACATTTATTAATTTACTTAATTAATAACTCTAATTAGCATATCGAAATCCACACGGTATGTTCCGTTAACCAAACCGCACACCGCTAGAAACGCGGCGGTGCGCATTTCCTTGGCACGCGTGGGCGGATTCAGGCGTCAAGAACCCTTGAGAGCTCTCGAGTGGAGAGACGCGCAAGCAGCGGCCCGTATCTACTCCGAGCGCGCCCTATGTCAATTAGTGCTTGCCGCTTGGGCGCGGGGTAGCGCGGCCAGGTGCAGCGCAGCGCGGCGGGACGCAGAGCAGCGCGGCGGCACATAGAGCAGCGCCAGCGCGAGCGAAGTAGTCGCGCGCATGTTCTTATATTAGCTTGAGGGCGGTCCGAGCGCCGAGGTCGAAAACATTCTTGCTACACAATCATTCAAACCAAAGGTGCAGCGAATACCGCTATGTTTGAATAAGCCTTAGGTCTGAGGTAGAAGTGGCTTTTTCCTCGTGGCCAAACTATTTCGCCAAACTGATTTGGCTACGCAGGGTAGTACTTGGTTCTCTAAGTCTGTGAGTAGTAGGTACTTCCTCAGACGATCCGACGATCCCCGATGGCTATACGTTTAATATCGTATATAAATAGAGAAGCATTATTGTAAAGTAACTTTTTTTAAATACTCAAACGACGATGTTTATAATCCAAAATATACCAAAAGATTTTTTTTTATTGCCGACCGTGGGAGACGAGCAAACAGCCCACGTGATGGTAAGTGGTAACTGTCGCTCATGGACGACCCCGAGTATCTGGCATTGCTCCCGCGATGCTAAAGTTTAAACACAATGTAGGTAAGTATATTGTTAATGAATAATAAAATTATTTTTAGAAAAAAAAAACGAAAACCGACTTCAAAATTTTCTTTGATTATGATCTTTAATCTGCCTTTGCTACCAACTTCCGAAATGCACGGGGCGGTAATGGCACGCGCGGGGAATATGCTTGAGTGGACTACACACTACACATTCATTATATTAATAGATAAATCAAGTAGGTTATTTTTGGTCACGATCCTTCTTGGCTGGCGCTGACTCCAAAATAACTGATTATAAATTTTAAATAGTAAATTATTAAAGGTATCAATGATTGCGTTGATTATATATATAGGTATATATATATATAATGTTCTTAGCTACAAAGTAATTAAAATATTATTTTCTACTTTTTAGTTAAGGATTACGTAGGTACTGTTTTGAAGTCGGTTTTCGTTTTTTTTTCTAAAAATAATTTTATTTTGAAACTTTTAGTGTTAAGTTATCGTGCATTGTTAATATATTTGATATAGGTAGGCTTATTAAAAGTGCTGCGCAAATGAGACAGCGCCGTTTAGAAAAAAAGTAGTGACGAAAGGGAAGATTGTAAATATAGAGATATAAAGTCCTCATCAACACTTTTGCTGATCGCTGAACCCTGAATCCCGGAAACCATAAACCAAAACAAAAAAAGTGATGACTTGCGAACAATAAAGAATCAATAAAAATCATGAAAATCATAATTTAACTGACGGAGCAACCGTAACAGATATACAAAAAAAAACCGTTGAAGCTGTACAGGCAGGTTTATGGCCGTCCCCCCAAACGGGGTTCTCGCCTTGTCGCGGCGGGGGGGGGGCTTAGTAACCGTGGTTACCCAGAACCACGGTAAACCAAGAGGAACCCCGAGGAGGCGCCGCTGCTCTGGGCTTTGGTGGTAAGCCCACGATGGGAGCGGCTCAGGTGGGTTGCGGTGCTGTATGGGCGGCACCGCAACTGGGTCGGGCTGCGGTGTTGCTTCGGCGACACTGCGGCTGAGGAGTAGCTGGACCGCGGCGGGAGAGTATCACGGTGCGCCGCTCTTCCTACCTTCCGCGGCCTCGGCGGGGCCGCAACCGCCAGATTGCGGACGCGGTGGGGCCACAGGGGAAGAGGAGTGTCGGTATTGCGACGCGCCGTTCTCCCTATCCTCTGCGGCTGAGTTAGGAGGTGGCCTGCGGGCGGCGAACGGGCAGTCGCCGCCCGAACAGCACGGGCCCGAGATGGCAGTGCGCGTGTTCCGCACGCGTCTCTCGAGGGAGAGGGGGCTAGCAATTTCAAAGTATACCCTGTCAAATAAAAAAAGAATTTTTCAAATCGGTTCATCACGAGACATGAGGCAACAAACGGACCAAAATAAACGATCCGAAATGATAACCTCCTTCTTTTTGAAGTCGGTTAATTTGTTCATTAATGACCGAGTTCTGTTGTAACAAACATACAACTACTGAACCATTTTTTATGATAAAAATATGGGACCAACTTTAAAGTATACTTACCCTTTCAAATAAAAAAAGAATTTTTCAAATCGTTTCATAAATGACCGAGATATGAGGTAACATACACAAAGAAAAAAAACATACCTACGACCCGAATTGATAATCTCCTACTTTTTGAAGTTGGTTAAAAATCAAATCAAAGCCAGGGACTCTGTGAAGCCGCTGCCTACCTTGAACGGAGGGGGTAGGTGAAGGGATTAAGGGAAGTGAAGAAAAGGGAAAGTAGGGAAATTGGGCCTCCGGCGCTCTCACTCACAAAACGAAACGCAATAGAACGCATACTACTACTCTTACGTCGTTCTTCTATGAGAGGGTATCTAGCAGGTAGGTACTTCCCCAGGCAGGGCCCATTCTTGCTGAAACCAGCGTGGATCTACTACCGTACAATATCTAACAAATGCTGTCCAAAGACACTATTTCATGCGGACGAAGTCGCGGTCACAGCTATAAACAATACATACACCCTCCCCTCCTCCCCGTTTGACTCAACGCAGCGCAGAGAGTGCGCAGAGCGAGAGAGAATGTTTAAAAAAATGTCCACCCGTGCGAAGCCGGGGCGGGCCGCTAGTAAAAAATAAAATAGCGTGGATCTACTTTTTATCTATTACATTTTCTCGTCTTTATTAGTTCTAGTTATTATTAGGGGCCCCGTAGACGATCAAATATGTTTATAAAACGACTTCACGTTTTCATTAAACAGGACTGTCCAAAGCACGGCCAGCGAGCCGCCGCGGCGGCTCGCTGGCGCGCCGCCACCGCCCGCGGTTCATCTTAGTGTGGCCCGCAGTGTGTTTTAATTTTATAACGAAAGAATCAATTCTTAATTTTTCAATATTTATTTATTGATACCTAGATAAAAATCCGTACAGGCTAAAAAAAAGTTTATTAGTGCGGCCCTCCAACCTATTTAGTAATTAATTTGATATTGGCCAAAGAGATATTGGCCCGGGATCATATCCGGTCTAGAGAGCCCTGCGAAGACAATAGACATCATTGTTCATTGTGTTCTGAAACGGAGTATGTTTATGTGATGTTTATTGTACTCTATGCATAGACTTAAATACACTACTTATTCTCTTCTACCGAAATACCAAATATAAAGATTTTCACGATTTCTAAAAATACAAAGATAGATTTCTTAATGACATATACAGTTTGGCAAGAAAGTCGTGAAAAGAATAAAATCGGAACTAATATTTTTCTTAATTAGGCAACCCAGTATTTAACATGTCTATGGTGGTAGTTTAAATGTCAACCTCTGATAATTTTATTGTGTATTAACAACAAAATTGATTCCATCTTTTGTTTTCACGGAAGATGGATGTGATTTAATTTCATCTACATTTTTTTCTATTTTATCAGTGTAATATACCATTATTATCATCAACAATAATATTATTCTACACTTGACACTGGCAGAAATAGCTGACACAAATCGTCGGCTCTGTTGCCAAAAAAAAGGAGAAGAAGAAGAAGAACAACAAAATTATTTTTAAAGTTACAAATTAGTAGGGTTTGTACTATGAATTAACAGAAATACTGTCATCATGAGTAAATCTATTCGAAGTGCTGGTAGAGAAATCATTTTCCATGTATACAAACAATGTTTTACTGAATACACCAAAACGGTCGAGTTTTATGGGATTTAGATGATGTGTACGCACGTACAGATAAAATGACTGGTATGTAATAGTGTTTTACTTATATCTACACATATTGTAATTAGAGATGCTAAATAAAATCGTTGTTTAAGATAATTACATATAATGTTTACAATGCGATATTTTGAGGTTAAGTATTACATAATCTACAACAGTTTATAGATCAATTTGATGGTTTTGATACTTTTATTACACTTGTGTATAAGTATATAATTATAGTATATAGTATGAAATATTCTTTTCTGAACGATGATAAAATGATGATTTCAGGCAAATCAGAAAGTCCGTCGTATTGTAAATTAAAGTTTCAACAACAATGGCAAATTCACCACACCTGGAAAACATCGCAGTGGGCGACCCAAAAAAATGCTGAATGCTGAAAAGATACAATTCTTTCATACGGTACGAAAGAAAGTTCCTTCATTAAGAAAATTGCTTGCCGTTGTCAAGAAGACTTGGGTTATGATGGCAGTCTTGAGCATTTTAGGCAGATTATTACATCTATTGGCATTTCTTACAAAAAATAAAAATCTGAACAAAAAAATTGTTTTATTTTCATTAAATCTGTTTATTTTATACTTTCAACTAAATTTTCTTTCTAATGTTGATATCATTAATGCATCATTATTATTTCAAAGTGGCTGAAATTTACTGTTGCATATAGTTTTTAACTTTTGAATTAGAATCAGTCTTTTAATAATATTTATACGGGTTTCACCTTATAAATAATCACACAGCCTAATGCGGGTTGGTGAATCTGACATGCCCATAGAATTTCTTTTAGGACATGCGGTTTCCCTCAAGATGTTTTCCTTCACCGCTAGCAGATGGTATATCGTTTGACTAGTACTTATAAATTCCACAAAGTGAAATTCACATTGCTTCTGCCGGCGGGGATCGAACTCACAGCTCCACTGCCGTTTTTACATTTAAGGCACATAAACACAATTTGTTATGATGTACTTAATTTTAAGCTCAATTATGATTATAATATCTACATAATATATATGATTGATAAATTATGTGCTTATGTTAAATTTAACAATAACATTACAAATATCTTAATTATTCTAGTCCTAGAACAAATGATACCAGTTAAATAACAGTAGCGCCCTCATTTATTGTCACGACTTTCTTGACAGACTATACGTCATTTATAATCTATAGTTGAATTTGTAGTTCATTCCATTGTGAATCCTAAAGTGCTGAACAAAATATTTATAATAATTTTATTGTACCTTTAGTAAAGTTTTCAGCTGTTTTTCTAATTAGTCGGACTAGAAAAAATTGTAGGAGACACAAAATTTTCATTAGGATTTCGTGCGGTGTGATTGTTTCAATTCCTGATTTATCATGAAACGTAAATATGAACGATCATATCGCCTAGAGCCTAGAGTGTGAGCAGGATCCAACACATTGGTCCGGTCCTGATTAGCAAAAGTGAAAGAAACAGATTGAACATGTTTCATGGTGTAAAAGCACATTAAGTTTGTGCTTAGGTTGTACTAAATAATAAGCATAAGTAGAACATAATCGGATACAGAGGGCAGTCATCGGTGACTATATCTTTTTAACATTTTAACAGGAAAATTGTAGAAAGTATTAGTAAGTAGGTATTAATTTTTTTTTATAATTTTAGGTGCAAAAATTATATAAAACGTCTTCACTAGAAGATTACTAGAAAGGCTAAAAGATTTTTAAAATTATATTTATTTAAGGCATTTTGTGTATGGCTAGGCTGGGCAGATTCTCTAATTTAAAGTTGGTCACACTACTACTACTTAATCTGTGTTGAGTAGCCATGCGCAAACTAAATCATCTAACAGATTTGTGATTTATTATACATCCTTTACCTCTGAAGATTTAAATCACTCTTTTAACTCTTTAACTCTTTTACATCTTTGAATTACAATTGGTCTCATGATGTATTTGAACGAAAATCTAATAATTATTTTAATGATAAGGTTGGTATGATATCGTATCGTCTAAGTAGGTTAGGTAGATACAGCATATCTAGTTTGTTTCAATTCTTTTATTAGTTTGGATTGCGTTGCTATGGAGATAATTTTTTTTTTATACTGACTGTATTTAAAAATAAGTCTGAAAATTGAAATAACTAGATAACTAATATTGATGTCCACTTATTCCAATATTCGGTAAAATATATACTTTTTAAAAATTGCACATCAAAATATCCAACGTAATGCAAGCAATATTAGTAGCTTAAAATTATGTTCCACTCATTTAAAAAGTAACAATTTAATAAATAGTTTTCTATGCGCGGCTAAAGGAATCAGTACATGCGTGCGCAACTATTCTAATCATTCTCTCTATTTTTCTTCAATATAACTCTGATACAGTCGTCTCAATCTACATCCTTCACACTTGAAATAGTAAAAGTAAAACTAAATCAAAAGATTTAAAGATGTATTTTAAACAAGGGTGCTTTAGTGAATTAGTAAATCTTTTTGAAAGATGTACATCTTTTTGTCGATTCACTCATGAGTTACACATCGCTAGTGTTGAGGTCTGAGTTGATGGCTGTGGCTGGTAGCATGGTGGTGGTGCACTTGAAAATACATACCCGTAAAATTAATTGAAAAATAACTTAGATTCATTCACGACTGGAGTGCTACTAAATTTTAATTGCTGTGTTTAAATAACGATAATTAATATGTATATAATTTAAAATAACCTTGAAATAAAATCTTACGTAAGTCGACGTAAAAATGGGCAATTCGGTGTCAGCTGATGCTGGGGTTAACATCCCAAAGGTAGTGAATGATTCGAGTCCTCCACCAGAATGTCCCATGCATAAAAAGGGGGCACAAAATACTGAGATGCCTAAATCTAAAGTATCAGAGTGCCCTGTTCAGCATGGCAATGATGTCAACCCTTACAACATGGTAAGTTAATCTCACTTCTTGTTCTCAGCAGTTAGATAATAATATAATGATTGCTCGAATATAATAATAATAATAACCATTTATTTTAGGCATTTAGAGCCCATAAATAACAAAAAAACTATAAACTAATACATATTTGGTAATTTAAAATTAAAAATACTGTACCTACACGAGAGGTCGGCGTCGTGTTACGCTGCGGGGTGTCAAGTAGCCGGCAGCGGAAACGGCGATATAAAACACCCTTCGGCCAGAACTTGTCCTTGAGGAAGGTCTCGTGACTGTGGAGTTAGAGCCTTCACCACGAACGATGTAGAATGGGTTTTGTGGCGCGCCTCTAACTTCTCCACCCTCAAGGTCAGGTTTGTCTTCACCTTGATGTACTCCATGATCTCCTCGGTTTCCGTAGAGTGGTGGTGTTTTAGGCGGGATACATACAGCTACGTCGTTGGTGTTGCAGTACGTAGCAGCATTCTGGGTCCTGTCAGACCTGTACCACACAGGTTGTGACGAGTAGGCTTTCTTTTCCACCTTAATGTAACCTTTCTCGTCACACTTCGTGTTTTTCGCACCTATAGTCGTGGTAGGTACAGAGCGACTCTGCTTACCCCCTTTTACAAAAACTACCTACTTGTCGTGATGGTTGTGACAGTAGTATTGTTTGCAGCGACAATAAAATTGCAGAGTAGGCACGTTTGGGGGTCGACGTACCTACTACACGCGTCGTAGCCTTGGTAGGTACGGCGCGGACGGCAGAGCACGATGCAACGCATGCATTCTTGGCGACCGGTGACGTAGGTGAACTCGGCGACTCAAAACTGCCGATGGATGCGTTCTATGCCCCGCGGCGTGTGTTTACGTTCGAGGCGTCAGGTGACCTACTTTTAAAATAGCTTGTTGAAATAGCGCTGCGTAGCTACACTACTTCGGCACGTAACTCACTTATGGTGGTGCCTGACGCCTCCAGCTTTGACTACTACAGCCAGGCTCGCTTTCAGAGATGTTATGTTCTTAAGCAGCCTGGTGACGTCAACGTGGTCGAACGTGACGGAAGGCAACTAAACTTACCCATCTCCTTCGCGACGAAAGCAGGCACGTCGTCTAGATCGGTCACCTTTAGCAAGGTTATGATGTCTTGAACGCTCTTGGTGCCATTTCTTCAGCGTGAAGGCATCTCGTTGAGCTTGTCCAAAGTTTCAAATAGCAGCCTCTTGCCACTACTTACTTCATCTTCAGTGAAACTTGCAGATCTGCATAATGCTGACCTCATCCATAGTGTCTATAGCATGCTGTATAAATGCCAACAGCTTGTTGGCTATGAGTTGTTTTGAACTCATAGCAGCGGTTTCGCGCAGCAGCTAGAGCCGCTCAATACGTGAATTAATAAAATAATTCGCTCTGTGCAATGTAAGCACGTCTACACACTAGCGCGCATTATATATAGCTCCTTCCCTGTGTGAATTAGACATTCCCAGTCATCTTTTTATTTTATATGCGTCATAATAAGAAAAATATTTCTAAACATTGTCTTGTGATCGAACCAGCCTATCCTTAAGCCTTAGCTTTTAACAAAAGAACAGAGCAACCCATTTATCCAAAACAATATTGTGAAACGTTATTTTTTTCTAGATGCCACCTGCAAACCAACAACCAGCTCCAGACCAACCCTTTGAACTGCCTACCCAGCGTCAAGTATCTAGCATTCCTCGTGCAATGCCTGATGGATCCACAGAGTTCTGGGTGTATCCCAGCCAACAGATGTTCTGGAACGCTATGCTGCGTAAAGGATGGCGCTGGAAGGATGAAGATATCAAACAAAAAGATATGGATGATATAATCAGAATACACAATGCTAATAATGAGCAGGTAACTTAAATTAATGTAATAAAATTTTCAGTTTCAGTTCAATCAGTTTTTTTTTGTATCTCTGTTTACACTTGCTTTTTATTTATAGATGCTATTTTATAATCTTGACATCATCATGAGTTTTGTTTAAAGAATATAAACTATTTCTGATATTTTGATTGTCAGAACCAACAGAATAGTTTACTGAGGCATGATGATTCTAGACTTCAAAATCTTGCCAACCTTACTTGTTGACAAAGTATTGTATTTTTTTTTTAAATTTTACACTGAAAAGTTTATACTAATTGTGTTATGTAGTCCTTCATTATGTTTTCCCAGACAGTAATTTGAAACTTATTGCCTTGATTTTTAACTATACATATTATAATTATGTTGTCATAATAACTTCTATTTCCTTACAGGCCTGGCAAGAGGTATTGAAATGGGAAGCTCTACATGCTAAAGAGTGTGGACACCCAAGGCTTAAAAGTTTTGGAGGAAAGGCATCTGACTACAGTCCCAGAGCACGCATGAGATCCTGGCTTGGGTATGTTGTTAATTCTTAAATTT
This sequence comes from Parascotia fuliginaria, assembly GCA_963082885.1. NCBI lineage: Eukaryota > Metazoa > Arthropoda > Insecta > Lepidoptera > Erebidae > Parascotia > Parascotia fuliginaria. The sequence goes on along the minus strand of OY720176.1, from coordinate 13,094,371 downwards.
CTTAGACTTCTTAGGGCATATACATACATAATTTCATGCTTGTCTTCCATTAACGGGGTAAGCAGAGACTATACAACGCCATTTGCTGCTATCCAAACATACCTTTTTGGCCTTTTTAACATTCATTAATCTTTCCATACATGTCTCTTTAGGGCATGAAGAACTAAATACATATTAAATGTCGTAGGAGACAGACGTGTGCGTTCGCGCAGCGGAATGTTGTTGAATTTAAAGATTTTAATTATGCAGATATTTAGTGTATGACGTCGTATAATTGTGTATGGTAAAAAAAAAATTGTGCACGCAGCCATTGTGGAGAAATTCACCAAAAACTGATTCCGCTGGGCGAACGTTGTTCTGGCGGAACTTTTTTTAATCCATAGACTTTAGAAGAAAAGAGATGTGTTCAAAAATTAGTGTGTATTTGTGTGTAATTGTGTATGAATGCATAAAATTAGTGCATGCATAAACTTCGGAGAAATTCAAGTTTCCGATACGCGAACGTTTGGCCATTAGCTAGTTTTCATATAAAGCGCTTACATAGAGAGCTGTAGATTTTTACATACATTGTTTAGAATTTGTTTATATTTGTTTAACCTTTTAACCGCCTGAGTCGGATTTATCCGACTAAAAAATTCGGGCTCATTCCGCCTGAGTCGGATTTATACGACACAAAATCCTGTGTATAATATATTCAATATCCAAACGTATTACGACATTCTTACCTGAAATACATTTTTTTTTCGAAAGTTTATATATTCAACCTTTTATTTCGTGTTATAATTCAAATTTACTATGTCAAGAAACAAAATAAATACCATTTCAATTAAGGTGAATTTAGTAAATAATATCCCTGAAAAGTGTATTGACTTCCAACGCCTATGTCGTATTTTTCCGACGGTAGTGATGAGACAATGTTAAAAGTTATACGATATGGAATATGCATAAACAACCATATATTATATTAAATACCAAGTTATTAAATTTAAAAAGAACATGAAATAATTGTTATAGAATATCGTGTTGTTTTTGCCTTGTATTAAATTTATTTTTGAACAAAATCAGCCGTTTAGTAATGAAATGAAAAAAATGGAAAAAAATGAAAAAAAAAATGACAGATATTTCCATAGAGTAATCAGTAGTAGGTAAGTATGTACAAAGGTGTTAGTTATCAAGCTCGTAAATACAAATATTATTATAGTGAAATATCGATGTCGATAAATTTATTTACCTACTTACATCCCTATTTGTTGTAGGTATTTATTGATCGATTTTATGTGTCGGGCGCTGGGGGCACGCTAACTGATAAAAAGCCGGGCGGTTAAAAGGTTAAAAAAAATTAAAATCTTTAAATTCAACAACATTCCGCTGCGCGAACGCACACGAGACAGACAATAGCCTGCCAGGCATGATCACCTAGCCTGGTTGGAGCTATATGGTCTTCTTGTGATACACACAATAAAATTTTTACCCAAATTTCAATGCTAGGCATATTTACTTTTAATCATTTTCTTTATTTATGGTTCTATTTCAGATATGAGTTGCCGTTTGACAGACATGATTGGATTGTCGACCGATGTGGCAAAGATGTGCGATATGTCATTGACTACTATGATGGAGGAGAAGTTGACAACAAGTATCAATTTGCACTTCTTGACGTTAGGCCTGCTATAGACTCCTTAGAAAATGTATGGGATAGAATGAAAGTCATGTATATGAGATATCGTTACCAGGTTATAGGCTCCAACGAAAATACGAAACTGACTAATTAAATACCTATATAAGTAGATTGTTTGTTGCATATAACAACAACAGCAAATAAAGTAAGTATTTATTTTTCGTGGGGTTCTTCTGTCGACAAGAGTTTGTCACTGTGGAAACTCTTTGTGATTAAATTTTCTTCAATTTATTATTCAGAAAGTTACAGTACCTGTTCACCTGCAATAGTTATAACTTGTTTTAAATTAATTAGTTTAGGCCTAGTATTATCTTAAGGCATCAAAATTTACAATATGATTTACACCTGTTATTGTTCATGCCAAAGTTCTAAAGATAATTATTGTATATATGTATTTTATCTGTTCTGTGAAATAGAAAACATTGAATTCTTATCTTTCACAGTAATAAATCCTTGTTTGAGGATAAAATATACTAAAATTAATGTAACTTAAAAGTTAGTAAAAGAACTTAATAGTTTATCATAGTGTTTTTATTTACAACTTATGATCATACTACTAGTACCTACTTATTGAATTCAGTGTTAAGAATTTGTTGACCTTTTGACAGTAAATTTAACTTTAGTGTCACAATCATGAAATTACTGCTGAAACTTATTGAAGTCACTTAATTTCTATTAACAAATTTGTCACAAGATGCAAATGGTTTTTCACCAGACACTGCTTGAACGAATATTTTTAAATGCAGTTTACTAAGGGAACTATGGTGGTTTTGGTTTGGGCAATCGAGATCGTCTGCAAATTGGACCAACTGCTAATATTAAAGTGCAGACCTTTTGTAAATAGGAGCTGCATCTTTTGGCGTATTGAAGACAACCCAATCAGGCTGAGTTATTAAAAGAGGATTCTTGATCTGTTGAAATTTGCCTTTAAAAATCATTATAATTTTTTATGCCTGCTTTAATCATTTATCTCAATTATCCAGGTTGACAAGTGGAGTGCTAGGTATACCCATGCAATCATTTTTGAAAATTTCAACTTGCTGTTCTATGTACCCTTCAAAATTGTGGTATGGGCAGTTTGGGAGTACTTTGAATATAGGTTTGCCTTTGTTGCAGTGATAAATAGATCTTAATGTTAATACAGGGGGCTTGTCTGGAAACTTCACACCTGCAAACATGTAAAGAATACATTATAGAAAAACCACAATATAAGCATTGAAAATGCAGTTGTGCAGTGATCCATTCAATGTCCACCCTTATAGATATACTATAATGGTGGACATTTAATGCAGCAAACTCAAATGAAACAACAAATTACTTTACTGACCTATATCTATCTGTAGAATCCAGTGAAAATTATACATTTCAAATAAGAAAGATGCATTATTAGCATCATGTTCTAAAATGGCACCTTCATATTTTACAATCAGCTGTGCCAGCAAGTCTCTCTTTAGTTTTTCATTGTTCAATAAATCTTGTATCTAGAAAAAAATGACACATGTAAAAATTAACTTAATCTATACTAGTATTATACTCGTAAATTCGAGAGTAACTCTGTCTGTCTGTCTGTTACGCTTTCACACCTAAACCACTGAACCGATTTTGATGAAATTTGGTATATAGATAGATTAGACCTCGAGAGTCTTTTATCGTGAAAAATGGCTAAAAGGGGTTGAAATGTGGGATGAAAGTTTGTATGAAAAATCAATCAATGTATAAACAGAGATATAACCAACATTTTATAAGTTTAGCTCTTTCATCATGACATGCCACTTGTCATGTAAAATCATAGGTAAATAATATTGCAGCTCAAAATGCTTCTAAGGCACACTAGAAGCATTTGCAATCATGACTTTAGTGACCAACAGGGACACAACAATAATCAGAAAAGATATCTTCTTTTAGATCAGACTGTATCTAGTTAGAAAACTTTGATTTTTGCAAGTTTATAATGAAAACTTTGATTTCTGCAAGTTTATGATCTCACTGAACCCAATTTTTATTGAATATTTTCATTAACTAGACTTACTTACCTTATTATTTAATAATTCTGTTACCATAGGTACATAATCCATCAAAACTCCTGACTGATGCATCCTGAATATCCAAATAATGGAGAAATTATTAAAATGATTAGATACTAAAGAGCAATCTTCAAATATTCATTAATACTTACAAAGGCAAATTTATGTTACCAAGAGACTTTGTGAGCAATGGTGACAAAATTAACTCAGCATTGGTGGAGTTTGGATATCTTACTAATAATAATGCTGTATCAACACCAGGGTTTTTTTCTACTCTAAAAGAAAATAAGATATTTAATCATAAAGCCATAAAAATGTAGATTTTTACAGTAATATGATAATTGCTAGTATTAGCTACACTTCTGCTTCCTTTTCTATTTATCTTACCCATCAGTATATAACTCTGGTAATCTTGAAGTGTCTACATTCAGTCGAATCAGGAATTCTACTGCATGGCTTCCAATCCACACCTCAATATCTTGTTCAGATGTCAAAGCATCACCGAGTAGAGCACTATACTCAAAGCAGGCTCTTGAACTCTCATCATCATTCAATTTTTTTACCTATAAAACAACAAAAAACTTAGCTTTAGCTGGTATGGCTCATCTTGGCACAGCCGCCATCACGAACTGAAAATCTGAATTGAATGAGAACTGAAAACTGCTAAATATCTTGCTTCAGAAGGACCAACCAATTCTGGTATTTAGCGACTAATTACTGACTGTTTCTAGACATAATCAGACATTCGCTAGGTACTATTGTTTTTGAGATACATAAGTGTCTGTGCCAACATCAGTGCCCAGTTTGGCACAGCCACCAATACCCTCTTATAACTTTTAAATGGTGGACCGACTAATTCTGGTATTTTGCAACCAATTTCGACTAATTACTGACTGATTCGTCATGTAATTCGATTTTCAGTTTGTGTTGGTAGCTGCGCCACAATGTGCCTTTAGCTGTGCTGTGTCAGAAATGATCCACATGCTATAGGCTATCTAATAAAACTCTTTTAATCTAAACTACTTCATAAATAATGAAAGATCCAAACCTGGTGAAGTTTATAAAGATTTACTAGTTCAGAAATAACATTGCTCAGTGCTTCTGGATCATTTTCATTCCATTTGGCTAAACTTGGTACTTTTTCTTCAAAAAACTGCTCATCAATATTCATGAGAAAACTCTCATCATCAAACCTAAAATCTGGTGCAAACCAAGGGCTTGTAGAGTCAAACAATACTTCCCACTTGAGTTTTTTTGAACAGTATGGTAGAATAATGCGAAATTGGTTTTCTCCTCCTTCAGAGTTACCCAGGACCCTTTCAAAATCTACTTTGGTTTTGCATAAGCCTGTAATAATGTTCTTTATTAGAAAATTATCAAGGGCATAGATAAATGTCAATTACACCTAAGTTAACAAAAAGTACACTAATTATATCATTTAGCTTTCAAAAGCATGGACTACCTACCAAGCTTTAAATCTTGATACACGTACTGAACATAAGGACGAAACACTGGAGCTAACTCACTGATTACCGCATAAGTTTCAGAAGTCATTTTATAAAAAAATAAGTGTTTGATTTATGTGAAAACTATCTATCTATGTAGTCAGTTCGTAATTAGTAATTCTTCCATTAAACAAAGGCATTTATTGAAAACCCACAGCAGGATCCAGCAGGATCACATTAATCCGTATATTCAGTCTACGCCAGTCTAGTCTAAGTCTATGCCTACGCAATAATCAGCTACGATAACATATCTTCTCCGAACAAGGACTAAAGCATAGAAGTTAGAAGTACTATTAACACATTTATCACATTATAGCTCAGAACAAGGAGAGTTGTTCTCTACTTAGTCTGTGGCTAGGATAAATCAGAATTGATCAGAATCACACACGACACGACACGACGTTTTCATTTTTTGTCGAAAAGACGCCTCTGGAACTTGGCCGAATTTTGCCTTTGACTTTTGACTTGACGTTGACAGTTTGGTTTAAGTTTGACAAAAGAGATGAGATCACAGCACTGCATGGAATAGGGACCGGTATCTGTTAAACTTTATTACAAAAAATAACTGTATTACCAGTTGTGAAAGTACATTTTCCGTTGCACGTTATACAGAGGCAAATCCGGTCAGAGTGGCGTATCCATGGACGTAATATAGACTGAGTACTCACAGCTAAAAAACCAGCCGAGCGAGAGATGTAGTACAAAGGACGTGTGTCCCTTTCTAATAGAGTGACATAATGTTAAAGGATATTTAGTGAGACAAATTTAAAATGATTGCTATAGTTTGGATTGGTCTGGGTGTTATATCCGTACCCTGTTGCCGTCCTTGTAGAATGGAAAACACAGCTTATAGAAACAAATGAGAACAATAGCGAAAATGCTAGACGCTCAAATAGCGAAAAGTATGTGTAGTCTCTTTCTAACGTATTACAATTTTCTATTAGAAATTATTCGGTAACTCACTTACTTACTTCGGTTTGTAGAGTGCGCTCGGTTGTTTCATGTTGCTCTTCGTATGGTAAATAAGGTGAATAAATTAGTGAATATTGGTGGATTAATTTTTAAATTCCGGGACGTAAGTCATGTCCATAATATTATATCATACCACAAGTACCAAAAATAGCTCTACCTATTCCGATCTCTAGTAATAATACATCTAGCTTATACATCAGAATAAGAGAAAAAAATAGCTCTATAGAATTTTTCGAGATGAGACACTTTTCAAAAATGGGTGTAATACCCTATTGTTGCCAGAAATAATGAAATGAATGAATGAGAAAGTGAGTTATTTCAAACAGAACCATGCCTATGGGATCCAAAACTACAATAATAATTTCAAGAACCACTCAGCATTACGGGGTTTTAGTAAAACCTTTGCCACCAGTTGGCACCATTTATGTCTTCATTTTGACAGCACTGTCAAAACAAATAGGTATTCTTCTAAACCAACTTCAAAAAGCTGGAGGTTATCAATTCGGATCGTATGTTTTTTTTTGTATGATGATTACCTCATATCTCTGTCATTTATGAACGGATTTCAAAATTTTTTTTTATTTGATAGGGTCTGAAATTGGTTGGTCTCTGAAATTGGTCCCATATTTTTTTTATAAAAAATGGTTCAGTAGTTGTTTGTTTGTTACAACAAAACTCGGTCATTTATGAACCAATTTGGAAAATTATTTTTTTTATTTGAAAGGGTATACTCTGAAATCTTCAAAATATTCCAAAATAACTGATTATAAATTGTAAATAGTAAAGTATTATAGTTAACAATGATTGCGTTGATTCCCCTTTCGTTTCTTTGCTATGAAGTAATTAAAATATTATTTTATACTTTTTAGTTAAAGATTAAACATGTAGGTATTGATTTGAAGTCGGTTTTCATTGTTTTTCTAAAAAATATTTTTTTTTAGCGTTAACTTCGGATTTTTTAATGTTTAATTTACAAAATTGATAATTCGCGTGCTTAAGGACAATAGAAAGTTGCTGAATTGAAACTTGAGATAAAACACAGAGGTGCAAAAACTACTATAAAAATATTTATTTATTTGGCTCTACAACAATGAGTACATCATTCCATAAGAACAATATATACAATGCAACTTATTTGATTAAGTCTAAGTGCCACATTACTTATAGAAGAGCACTGCATGATGCGCTAAGAAACTGATAGGTTCATAGACCTATCATATAAAGCTTAGCCTTTGTATTTAATTACATTATAATAAATTATAAGATTTTGTATTTGTTTTACTTTTCCCCTCTTAGGGATAGAATTTTGAAAAATCCCTTATTATCGGATGCCTACGTCGGCATACAAAGAACATGCTCTCCAAGATCTCTACGATAAGCGGTTAAGGCTTGCGACGTACGTTGATGAATGCGCGGGCAAAGCCGCGAGGCGCAGCTAGTTATATGCATATATATTTTTATAGACACAAATAGGTACACCTCGGCCGATCGAAAACTGAAGAGTGACGCCTTAATTCTATTTTTTTTCACAGTCTTTCGTCTCGACTGACGGGAAGAACTGATCGTCAATGCCTAGCTTTACTCTAAATGAAAATCACGATTAAAGAGAAGCCATTGTTTTGGTAGTAGATCCACGCTGGTTTCAGCATGAATGGGCGGGTCGTACGGGAAGTACTACCCACATTACTATACTCTTTGTACTTAGTACCTTCTCATAGAAGATCGACGTAAGAGTAGCAGTATCCGTACTACTGCGTTTCGTTCGGTGAATAAGAGCGCCGGAGGCCCAATTTATCCCCTTTCCTCTTTCCTCACCTCCCTCATTCCCTTCCCCTAACCCCATTCCCAGTCGCCATAGTAAAGGCCACCATACCAGCAGTTTAAGACGATGGCTTTTGGTATAGTGGCCACCACTTCTGGATTCCACTGACTGCTTACCATCAGGCGGGGTGAAGTCAATATGGTAGGCTAATATAAAAAAAAAGTCGGAATGGTCAGTGAAGTGCCGTCGTCGTTGCCACTGCTGTATAAACGACTTGGGTCCATCAAAATACGAATTTCTTTGGTTGCCTTTGACTCACTTTAGTTTTTCGACAATTGTGGTCACCTCAGTGACCTTTAAATTGTTTGAAGTAGAGTAGTAAAATTTTGGTTTTAATGTCATAGTTCAATAGGTTGTATTCCGTTCTTTTTATAATTTATTTATATATATTAAATGTGTATGACAATTTTACAGAAACAATTTATGTAATGTAAAACTAAACTTTTCAAAAAGTAAAATTAACCGTACTTGATGTTAACCTCAGAACATTGAAAGAAGTCAGTGATTGAAAGCATTAGATGTGAACACAGCACTAGGTGTCATTTGTTTTTGTCGTCAGACAGACAGATCAAGAAAGACAGACATTGTGGAATTCGATGAACAAGGACGGGACATTATTGCAGCAGTTTATAATTTTTTTAACGACCCACTCTGATACTCCTCATTTTATTTGGTGACAATCATAACAACTTTAGGCTCTTAGTATACGTATTCGGTATTCATAATTTGTATGGAATTCGCATGGAATAGTAATATGAAAAATATGTATTCTTCCGCGCAGAATAACATTTCCGATCTATTAAAATTAGCCAAAAAATTCAACTGCTTTTATCTATCAGGTATGTAACAGGCTTAAATTAACATTTAAGTGTAATAGAATGTATTTATTTAGAAATATGTGGGTGTTTATGTTAGCTACTTAAGTGTTTGTAATAACAAGCAGTTGTAGAGGCAACTGGTACTGTTTGCTTACAATTTATTGCATTGTTTCAGGCTTGCATCAGGGAATATGTAAGCCGTTTATAGTAGCCGGATACCAAGTGGGTTTGATTCGCCCAGATTTTATGAAGTACCTGATTAGATTCCCAGAGGTAAGAATTTTTTATATTTCTAAGCTAGATTTGATAAAAATATGATGAAAAGTTATAAAATCAAGTTTACTTAAATTAACTTTAAAACCTTTTTAATTGGATTATACCTATGGAAACCAATTCATATTAATATGTGAATTGAGTACTTACAGGTGTAAGTAATTACTACAGTGTACCCTTATTTTGCATGTTTAGTCATATTGTTCACAGCGAATAATGAATAATTTAAACAATGACAAATGATAAAATTTTCAGGTGTTTAGAATCACTGGCAAGTATGTAGAGTTAAATCCTGCCTTCCGAGATTATAAGGAGAGAACTATGAAGATAGCAGATGTTTTACAGAGCCTAAGGAAGGAAAATGAGATATGTGCACTGAAAGGATGGAGGGATGAGGTATGTCATCTTAAGATCATGATCCCTTAGAGTTATGCTTTCTTACTTAGTCTCAGAACTTATATTAGTGAGTTCATAAATCTGCCATTTACATTAGTGATATTTATTGTAACATTATATTGTGTAGGTACACTAATACAATTTAATAAGTACAAATGTAATTTTGTAATATTACTTTCTACACAACTTTGAAGAAATAACTGCTAGATTCCTGATAGCTTTGTCTATTTAAGCTATTTCAAACACCTTGTGAAGAGCTAGTTCATATTATATTATGACAATATGGTTTCACAAAGAAAATGTGTTCAAAGACTTCAAATCTTAAACTTTGGATTAGAATGTTGATAGAACAGTATTTTACAATAGTATTGCTATGTTGGGTAAAATAGTACATAACTTATTAATTGTAGTAATATTACAAGTTAAAAGAGAGTTATGAATTCTATTGCCCTAAAGTAATGTTTGTAATTATTTCAGTGTTTTGGAGTCACTACACCGTTCTATCCCGAGAGTCTAATGGAGATGGATAGGAGTGCTGTTTGTCTGTTTGGCATCAGGAATTATGGAGTTAGTGTCACTGGGTATGTGAACCATCCTGCAAAAGGCTTGTGTATCTGGTTACAGCAAAGAAGTTTCACAAAACAAACTTGGCCTGGTAAGTCACTGATATATAGGTTCAATTTTAAGTTTGAATAATCATATTGTTGGACAATGCCTGATTTTCCCAATTTCAACATGACATTGTCATTTGTCTACATCTATTTAGTAGGCTTGAATGTTTTAACACCTAGTGTTTAGTATTTAAGTATACCTATTCCACTATATACTACTTAGATAACACATTGTTACTTAAATAACATGTAGGTACAATGTGGTTCAAGTGAGTAAATTGTGTAGGTGACTTTATTCTTTATTCCTAATATTATATTATCATAAACCTTAAAATCATTTGTCATGTTTAGTAATTGAATAAACTTTTGTTGAGAAGTCTTATAGTTATACCTTCACATGTGTTAGGTTTTCCTCTTTTATATGTTTATAGCAAATTTTAAACAGTATGATGATTAAATAATAGAAATATATTAATAATGAGTTAAGACATTGCTTTGTTTTTTTGTTTTACTTAGTTATACCCGCATATTAAGTTGATGTGGGTGGCCATTTATTATAAGGATAAATCTGGAATAAGTGATTTGTTTTACATTAATTACAACATTTTAAAGGTAAGTGGGACTGCTTTGTAAGCGGAGGCTTAGCTGTGGGTTTTGGCATACTCGAGACAACAATAAAGGAAGCTGCTGAAGAAGCTTCCGTGGAAGGAGATTTGGCCAAGAAGCTTGTACCAGCTGGCTGTGTTAGGTATGAAATATATCAGTTTACCGTGCCTGAAAAATATATATGAGTTATAACATTAATAGAAATAAAATAGATATACAGTACTAAAGGTTAATTGCTGTTTAATTTAATTGAACTAATTATATAACTTGAAATTTGTTTGATTTCAGTTTTTATTTTGAAAGTGAAAGGGGCTTGTTCCCAAACACAGAGTATGTGTATGATCTTGAGTTGCCGTTAGATTTCATGCCCCAAAATGCTGATGGTGAAGTAGAAAATTTTGAGCTGTTAACTGCTGAGGAGTGTGTGCAAAGAGCTCTCACTCCACAGTTTAAAACAACCAGTGCACCTGTGTTGATAGATTTCCTGATACGAAGAGGATACATTAATCCTGAGAATGGTAAGACATGTTAATGAAAATCAAGGTATTAAAAAATTTAATTATAAATATTTTATACTTATTTGATATTTTCACTTAATTTCAGAGCCTAACTACAGAAATTTGGTAGAATTACTGCATGTTCCTCTCCAGTCCATCTATGACTGGCCGTTTACTGCCAATGTAGCCACCATAAATGGCGACGGCAATGACATACATCAAGTTAATTAAACAGCACATTTTAATTATTTTATAATTCTCAATTATTTTTTATTAATACTCCATAAACTAGTGAGTACTATGAAATATTTTGTGTATGGATTTTCTAGTCTTCCTATACTACAGTGTCAAAGATAAATTATGATAATATGCTAATACTGGTTAATCAGTAAACACGCGTGACTGAGTTACATAAAATACTTACACACTTAATTGTTTTTTTTTCGATCTTGCAAGAGCAATTTGTCATGATGGCAATTGAAATGGTAGTTTATGGACTCTACAATAAAATTAATATAAAAATACTAGGCGTTTATATTATAAACAGTTACAATTTAATTTTCGGCGCACACCTAACCGCGTAAAGCAGCACTATCGTTAATCACGTGCTTTTTAAAGGTCATTGCGGCTTGTTACTACTAACCAGCCTAACGTGTTTACAGAGGTTATTTTATACCTACTGTTATAATCGTAGACTGAGTATATTACCTACCTATAGCAGTTCTTTCTAAATTTGCTATCAGTGCCTACAAACTTATCTGGGTTACAAACAAAAAGTCCAGAATAATGAAGCAATAAATTATAATAATTTTTACGCTCTCCATAATTTTTGTGTGTTTGTGTATTAGTTGATCGTGATTACTATCATTAACATGTATATGTCATAATTTTATCTTAGACTTTGTTTCCAGTAGGTTTAGACATTTCCAGTTATTGCTATCAGTATACATACACGAGAGTAAATGGTCCTTTGTTGGTAGATTGTAGGACTTGTTATATTTTGTATTAATAGGTAGTTCTTGGCAATAATTAAGAGTTATTTTTATGAAACAAATTATTTTCGACTATTATGATATGAATGAAGTAGAAGAGTTTTAGTAATTCCAAAAGAGGTATTAAGTCGCACCTATTTGGTCAATAGCGAAACCCCATAGAAAGTAAGTACCAGGTTTTGCAGGTGTGATTATAATATAATGTTCATAAGCAGCGGTTTATTTTTCATAATTGTCGAATTTTATTAGTTTCATTATCATTATCACCTGTCTCGATAACTACCCGCAAATGATCACGACTTTCATGTTATTCCCAGTGTTTATTATTTGATGAATTTGTAAATATTTATTCTAGTATATTACATTTAATTAAATTCTTCAGGGCCTAATCAATAATTTTTAATTGGCTTCGTATTCTCATACTTGGTAAGCTTTGAGTATTACCTGAGTATAGTTAGTAATTTATTTGTATTGGCACTTGTGACTAGTATATGCATTATCGTAATATTTTAGTATAGATTGACCAAATCTTTGTGTTTAGTAAATGTTTGTGTATTATTGAAGACATCATAGTTTAGCTAGGTATGGTTAATTTCTGTGATACTTTACCAATTTGGTATAAGGCAATTATATTATCAGTTTGTGTTTCTGGTTATCTTAATGAGGCCAGCAATAACGCGCAGAACGAACTGTACTGTGGCGTTACCGCGTTGCTGATGCCGGTGACATGTAATGCCTAAACAATATGTATGGTTATTTACGTGGCCTGTTTTATTTTATGTAGATAAAAATATTTTCTAAAAGTAAATTAATCCAAATTAATGTTTAACTTTTAAGTATTGAATTAATATAAAATTTATTAGTCATATAAATTATAGCATATTATTGTATTCATAGGTCGTGTTTGCAAACGTAGTACGAGAAGATAAATTCGGTAGTCTAGTCATTTAACATGAGATATATGCGGACATTATACTGTAATATTATATACGTACTTCCATAATTAAAATATGTTTATGAAACTTAATTATGCCTCAATTTCACTACACACAAATTAGGTAGGTACCTACCAACACTATTCAATGCAGTCCTATCACTGCCTTGCTAAACTTTGTCAAACTAGAGTCATTTAGTTGCAGTATTCTTGCAGGGCAGATAAGCTAAACATAACACTAACTTTGGTTTATTATTTTAACACCTTTCCGGCTTTCCGCAAACTTAAAATACCCTCGTATAATCTTATGCCACAAGCGGTGTTTTTGTTCATTTCTATTTTTCTAGAGCGTGTAGCTCAAAAACAATTAGGAAATTCGAAAATGTGCACAAAATAAAAGTTGTAGGGAATTTCATAAGCTTCCATTCGATAGAATAACACTTTCTCTAGGATGCACCGTTTTGGAGATATTAGTGAAAACTCAAAACTGGGCACTTTAAACCCCTCCGCTAAAAAAAGCAACTCGAAAGAATGAGTCAATATTTAAGTATTTGACCTATAAAACATAGGTATTTCACCAACTTACATATTTTTATTGTTTATCTATTTCTTTATGGAACTCCAACGGCGCATTCACAAATACATTACTGTTTACATTTTATTATTATTAACTAAAGTGAAATTGCCACTTACAGGTGTGCACAGCACTTACAAATAAAATTGGTCGTACCTACAATAATATTGTTTGTGGTAATTTGCTTCCCATGTTTTACACTAACTATCTTATCGTCATTTGCGGCATTGTTGCTACATTGAATGACAAAAGTATAATGCCACATAGTTGTAACTGTTCTCGGGCCTAAATTAATGTTTGCGTATGTAGCAATTTCATGTTCCTGTTGATTATCGAACGGAAATTTTATTGTAGCTACTGTATGGCGTTCAACGCACACTAATCATATAAAGATGACTTTAAGCGCCAAAAAAAAATGCATTGCGAAAACACCTCTGATACGATTAAAACTGCGCAAACTCGGTCTGCAGCGTTGACTATATTCCGCTTTATGTCGGCTTGATGAACTTAATAACAAATCGAGACGCTCTCTCCGTTGAATATATTATATCAGATACGATATACCTACCTTGTGTCTATCGAACGTTGATAGTAGATATTTGGTATCATGTGCACGAAACTTTGTCCAAGGATCGTCGCGATAAGTCCATTCATTGGCTTTATTATTTCCGTGTCATTTTCACCTTCACTGCACTGCAATTTTTGATTGTTTCTAAATAGTTATTAGGTACATTCATCGATAGATACAGGTATTATAAAAACATTGCTGACAAGACGTTGCGCTTATGTCACCAGGAACATCATTACGTGTAGCTACATCGGACCTTAAGTACATACATATAAACAAATGTGTAAATATGCATAAATATAAATGTGTTACTTACGTGTACATACACGTAAGTAACACATTTATCTATCGTCTGATAGCCAATGGAGGCACGACCGGGGCCGATATTGTCTGATCGATGCTGATTATGATATTATGAGAATCCGGCAGGTACTCATTTTAGTCATTATCAGTTGACGCAATGTCCGATACAGACATTAAAGCAGCTGTTAATTTTGAAATGCCCTAAACCAGAACTATTGTGTAGACATTCTTCACTAGTTATATCAATTTACCTAAGTAATATATGCTATATTATAAATTTGCTTATTATTGAATAAGTGTCTAAAATAAAGTGGTGTGCTCCTTCCTCTACTCTCTTACCTATATAAAAATAGTATTGAAATTCCTCACAAAAAGGGATAGTATTTAATTTTATATTAAACCATAATATACCTACAGTGCCAGGTACTTAATGTGTCAATGCATAGTTTGTGTAAGCTGAAATTTGTTTTTTAGTAGGTAGTTCGCTAGTAAATGCTATAATTTACATGAAACACTCATAATATCATATTATTACTTATCTATTACATTGGCGTTTATTATTAGTATTGCATTTACCAAAATAAATAATAGCCACTCTACTACTTACGAAGGCGTCGATGAAATTGCACGAGAGATTATACAATCGGCGCATACCTACATAGTAAACGATTAAGAGGCCTTTCAAGTGTTTGAATAGCATTTGAACATTTATAGACAGATTAGAAGAGACTGACCGTTGCTTTCTGATTCGTCTCATATTAAAATAAGCAATTTAGAACAGATGTTATTAGTTTAGAACTATAAAGTATTTGCAAGTGTTAGTAACGAGTAGATGATTGCAGTTACAAATATTGGATATACGCTAGTGATTATTCAGTTGTCATTACAGTTTTATACATTTTTATAAATCCGCTATTGGCGAAAGATTTTGTATCGATATTATGTAATACATATTAAATTATGAATGTACTCGTTTATATTTGCGACAGTAATCTAATAAATTAGCGTTTTCCTAAAAAATAAAGTTTTGAAACATAAAATGTTTATCATTTCTGATTATGAAAAATAAACCTCATTATTAATAAGACTGACCAACCGACCGCGCAAATTGAAACTAATGGCTTTTTTTTCAAATAGTGTAATCAACGATACAACAAAAGTTGTAGTCGGTTGGGTAGTCTAAATAACGTGTAAAAGTTGCAATTTTTTACTATTCGTGTAGTGTAAGCTCATTCTTAAAAGTTAATTACTTATATTTTTACAAAATCAGGAAAAGATATTGAAAAAAATTGCAACTTTTACACAATGAAATTGCATTTGCGGGCATTTCCGCCAAATCACGCTTTTTGACGGATACGAAAAATGTGTCAGATATTTATTTAAAAATAGGTGTAATGCATTGCCACAGTAATCACAAATATCCCACTTTGTGTGTACACTAATTATGTCATACGTACCGTTGCTAAGTTATTAACGTTTTAAAAAATGGTAAGGACTCAGAAATCCCTGTAAGGACAAAATTATTTAGTTATTGAAATTAGATAACTGCAATTAGTAGAGAATCCACTCCACAAATAGTTGTTGTCACTTCATATATTAATTTCAAAGGTCTACAAAAAATAACGTAATGAAGGAACGATGAGGACATACGTAACACGGTAATGACCGTTATTAATAAAACAGTATTAATTAGTATTTTATTGTCCCTGATAAAATTACAACACTGAAATAGAAATAAACCAACAGGTATATAGGTAATCAACTTTATTATTGTGAACAATTCGTAATAACAAATCACTTTTTAAGTTTAAATCAGTCTCAACAATAATCACAGATCAAGTAATTTTTACTCGCAACGACTCCACGAGCCAAGCTAGACCTAGTGTGTAGTTCACAAGTTAAAATATAATTAAGTAGGTACGTAAAAAAAATTAACAATCAGTATAATATCTATACTTCTATTTCTAAAAAAAATCGTAAATAAATCTAAACTAAAACATGATCAGTCCTTAAAAATAATGATGAATGAGGTTCATAAAATTTGTGTTGTGTAATTACATTCTTTTATATAAATCACAGATTTAAAAATGTAACAATCAGTATAATATCTATACTTCTATTTCTAAAAAAAAATCGTAAATAAATCCAAACTAAAACATAATCAGTCCTTAAAAATAATTATGAATGAGGTTCATAAAATTTGCGTTCTGTAAGATAATCACATTCTTTTATATAAATCACAGATTTAAAAATGTATAAAATCAATATTTTCAAAGTGAAAATTAAGTTTGGCATCAATATTTGGTTCAGACAGAACTGCCTTAATACAGTTCTTAGAAATCACCTCCCTCTTTCGTGACTTTGGCCACCTAAATGCTTAACCTGACAATTTTTGAAGAACTGATATCGAAATATTATCACCATATATCCCGATTATCCGACCTATCTGATGCTTTTTTGCTCTGTCTGTCTTTTTAACTAAAACCCAATCGGCGAAATGTAAATTCAACAATTCAGCACTGTTACTCGAACGAAGTTGAAGTGGAAATTGTTCAATATTTTCTTTGAACGTTTCCAGGCCACTTAACCTTGCTGCAGGCATCAATTCCTCAAAATCATCATTGGTAGACGTGCATGATTTAGATGTTGATGGCGTACTTAATATAACAGGATCAATATTAGACATTTCAGTAAAAACAGTATTAAATTGAGAATCATCTGGCGCGTTGATAATTGGCAGACAAAAAGGGAATATTAGCAATCATATTTCTTGCTTCAGCTAACGTCGTTATTTCGACCAATTCTGTTACATCAGGTTCGCTAAGAAACCCTAGATGTGCACCATGCTCACACTGAACATTCGCGTCGCATACATAACAACTGAATTTTCTGAATGTCAGGTTTTGCCCACAAAATATGTCCCATAGAACTTGATGCACATTAAGAGTGCCTTTAAAAGTTGGCAAGCAAAGAGGTAAAGTTTCCGATTTTGCAGTAATGGCGTTCTCACTAACAACCTCTATTTTTATATTAGAAATGTTTTGCTTTAAAATACTATAAAAATCGTCGAAGTTACCAATATCATCACCAAAGTTGACTAGTCTATCTGCAGTTGTTTTAAGGACGGCAGCTACTCCATCTGCAGCCCCTTTTCCGTGGCCAGACTCACTATAATTTCGAGATAACTTATTCAAAAATCCCGCATAATTTTTGTGTATTTGGGTCATTATCCAAAAAATCTTTTTGTTTCGATATTGGCTGCTTGGAGAATCAGTAAAAATATGTATTGAGTCGTTTGTGTTTATCTGATAAATATAGTCTAGAACAGGTTTAAGATGCGCCCACACCGCAGCAGCATCATGACGCACGTTCTCGCTAATAGAACAAAAAGACTTCGTTACCTTTTGGCCAGTCAATTCTTCTTGGAAATATAATACATAAGTATGTAAGGCTACTTGACGGTGGCTACCGCCAAAATGTATCGATTGAACTTCTTCGTGGTATTTCAGCTCATAGTTTTCAGACCAATCCATGTGAATGATTGCTTCATTATTAGTCAGCACATCTTTCAAATTTTTCATTTCTTTATACTGTTTCCCAATATTAAAACAATGTTTCAGAAATGATTTGGTATTGCGACGTAATTTTTCAATAAGGTCCATAGGTTTAGCTTTTTCTTTTTTCTTTGTCGTTATGATTTTGACTTTCCTGATATCACCGAGAATAGGCTCCTTAATTTTACACCAGTAACTGAATTCTACGAAATCTTCATTGTTGAACTCATTGCAAATGATCTTTATCTTGGCATACTTTACACATTCTTAACAAACAGCATTAAGACTTTATAAAATCATAGTCACTTTTTTCGTTTATAATTTTTGCCTTATGTAGAGTCTCGACTAATAACTTAATATTGACGTGAATTCGGCATGAACATGTTTCTCGGTTATTCAGTTTTGGAAAAACTACCCTAAATGGTCTATACTTGCAAAAAGTAGAGTAGCTAATTTTTATTTGACTGGTAGTGATTAACTTACTGTAGAGGTTCTTTAAACTCATCACTAAGTACCTTTTTGTCTTCTTAATTCTTTGCCTTGTTATGAATTCTTTTTTTCCTGCTGCTTGTCTAGTATTGGTATCCTCTTCATAAAATTTGAATCTCGTTAATAATAGTTGTAAATCGTATTTTAGACTGCTTATGTCGACTTTAATATTTTTATCTTTTCTCAATCTATTTATTTTTACTCTGTATCTATTATTAATATTTTGAAGCCTCTGAATTTTCTGTTCATACAACCTTAGCTTGCTTTTAAAATACACACCGTTAATTTCCTTAACCTGAATAATCGGCTATTAATTTGAGGGTCTTGATTATCATTCAAATCTTGCAATGGATCTTTGTCTTGAATGCTGGTACTTGGGTTGACCTCATCTGTTTGCCCCATATTAACTTCTTGTATAGTAGAGTTTTCCTGTATCTTACGCCTATAATTTCTCTTATTAATTCTCCATTGCTTCCTTTTTGCTCTTTTTTCTCTTTCTGTCATTTCTGTAATGTTTTTCAATTTTTTGGTTTCTCTTCGTTTTTTAACGCTCTTTTTCTTTTTTTAATAATTCTGCATATTTTTCAGGCTCGTTGAGTTTAATGAACTCATATCGTTTTGATTTTCTAACCTTTTTCCTCTCTTTGCTTGCTGACGAACTCACCTTCGGCATTTTTGTGTTTAACTGTAAACAAACAATTATTTAAAAAAATGAAAAACAAGGACAGAGCCAGCAGGACTTCTTTAAAAAAAGCAATAAATTCTCATCCCAAATTAAATATATTAGTTGCACAGGCATATTTTTGTACCATAATATTAAAACTAATTAATCCATATCTAAGGCTTTGTCGCAGTTGGATATAATAACTAAATATCTTATCCACCAGAAAACAAAAAAAGCTTGCCATTAAGTAAAGTATTAATTCATTAAAGTAAGTCATTACCGTAACCTCAAATTTACACGGTAAGGACATTTAGAATATTTCCTATTATTACGTAACTTAAATTACGATTTAATTGTTTCCAATCATCATGCAGATATTAATTGCACGTCTATATATAACTTCCCATAGGAATTAACAAAATAAAGTTAATACTTACCTTAAAAATAAAGCCAGGGATGGTAGTGACACTTTTTCTATATTCGTGAAAGAACGCGTGCACACCCCGTAATTCGAGTCACAACCACAATTCACGGCGATTGGAAGCACACTGGACTCTGTGACACTGGCGGAGTGCGCGTCGCGAAATGTCACCCAAGATGGAGTACGGGTGCGTTCAGAACATACAAACATTTTGTAAAGAATTTGGTAAGGACTGACTTTCGATATCCCTTTATATTACAAGCAAAATAACATATTTGTTCATAATATTATCATGTTATTTTTATAGCTGGATATTGGCAAGGGTTATAAGAATCTAGAAATATAATATTGATTTATCAATGAATTTTCTATAAAATTAAGAATTATTGCCCAAAACGCAGTTTGTTACACCGCATTATTTTGGCATCTACGAAACAGCAAAAAAAAATGGGCTATTCTTGACCTATTTGGTTAGCAATACTTATAATAATCATTAAAAAGATTGTTTTTAAGATTATTATTTTTTTAAACAGCCTAAATAGTCCGAAATTTAGCTGCTAGGTAGTTGTTACTGGTTATTTTGCCACTGGCGGAAATACCCATTAGCATTGGACATTTTGACGAGTTTGGTCAAAATTAAATGGAATTCCTCGTAGCCAAATCAGTTTGGCTAAATAGTTTGGCCACAAGGAAAAAGCGGTTTTGCTGGATCTCTGAAACGGTTAAGCATCATCATCATCATCAAGTGCATTTTTTTTTTGCTTAATTTATTTTTAAGTAGTCATTTACCAGCAAAACCACAAACGTTAGTCCAGCAGAATCTCGAATAACTTCGCAGCCGAAGACAGAACAAATATAAAATAAGCTGCAACATTTATCTCGTCTAGGCAAATAATTATATAAGTAGCTAATATTTATTTTCAATATTCCCTTAAAAAAAGTAAATGTCTGGCTGCAGTAACATTACCTCAGCAGAAAATGTTTTTGTGAAACAACTAAAAAAATAAAAGCGTTACAAATTTAAAAATGTGCACAACATTTAAGTTGGGCAAATAATTATTTTACTACGAGTATAAGGTAGGTAACAAACTTCTGCTGCCAAAGTAGTAATGTTGACAAAGAAAAATACTTAGAAAAAAAAATTTACTGTCATTTGTCTTAGATGTAAATCAATTTCTTTTAAAAAGGAAAAAAAAGAGCTCAATTTTAGTAGTACCTTTATTTTCAAACATGCTGATTGTGTCCAAACAATTGCTAAGAATACGATTGTATTAAAATACGATCAACACGAGATTAGTAAAGAAAAACGTTACAACAAACTTTATCCTTCCTATCAATGCGCAATACGGTTTAAAAAACGACAACCAACATAAAAAGTATCGAGCATTTTTACAAACAGTGCCTTGCTGACTTAGATCTAATTATTATGATTTTATCATTAAATAGTCGTCAGCTAATAATCATAACATAAATATGTACAATAAAAACAGTAAATAATAACTCTGATTGTATTGTTTTAGCAGGATAAGCTGACCGTTTTAATTTGAACTAGTAGTCGTCTCCGCGCGATAACACTTCTTTGCACGTGGGTCTCAGTAGGATAGTGTGTTCGAACTGAGCCGTGTAGCAACCCTTGATGTCACAGAGAGGAGGGTATGCGTTCACAACACCTTTATCGCACAGATCCTTCAGGGCCATAGCGTAACGAGAAGCGCCTGCGCGCTCTAGCCATCGCTTGCAAAACGCAAGTGTGCCGAAGTTTTTATTGATCAAATTCAGCAGCTGCTTTGATGATTGTAGTCTGAAAATAAATGTTAAATTATTTGTAAATATTGTTGTTAATATGAAATGCGCTCTTATGTCTCAATCTTTATCAATATGTTGGTTACCTCAACGGCACGAATTGCGGGTCAAATGTTTTCATGTAGTGAGAGCAGTCCATGTCATCGTGCACTTGTCCGCGGCCGGTAGAGCCGAATGTTTCAATGGCATAGAACTCATTCTCTTCCATTCGTGTTGTTTCACCACCTTTCACGATAGGAACAGTTTTGCTGCCGTGAATCCCTAAAATAGAGCAATAATTTTAGCGAGTATAGTAAACTAGCTTTCCGCAGCGCGGTTTCACCCGCAGTATTTACTGCTCTGCTACCGCCGCCAGTAGCGTGATGTTACGTAGCCTATAACCTTCCTCAAGAACTTGGCTATCATACGCAAAAATAATTATTCAAACCTAAGTGGTATGGTAGTTCCAGAGATTAGCGCGTTCAAACAAACAAACTTTCGCATCAATAATAGTAAAGATAAAAAAATATACTACAATAATAACGAACTGATGATGAGAGAAAAAAAAACAGGTTGAAAGCCATTATTAGGTTCTTGTTACGTTTTAACAAAAAAGCATAGAATTTGCTTAGTCATTATTTATTTTGTAATCTTACTGCTACAGAGGTGACCGATTTCCGTTCGGCACAAATGATTTTTTCACAACACAGGGCTAGTTTCATAGTGCAATAGTAGCATGTACATAATTATGGCCAATTGCATCATATGGTATTTGGCAGCATTTTAAACTTATAGGGAACAACGGTGATTTTGTGATGTATTACTTACTATATGGTTCAATGGAGTGACCATTCAAGTTGCGTATAGGCTTCACTTGATACACCTGACCATCGAGTTCCACTTCATGTGACTCCATTACCTGTTAAAATAGTATACATATACTATTTTATATCTGTGAACTGACTTACAAATAAAAAGCTAAGCGTAGTGAGTACATATTTATAATAATAATTTATTTTATTTATTTGACTGGCCTGTTGGTCTAGTGGTTAGTGACCCTGACTGCTAAGCCGGAGGTTGTGGGTTCGATTCCCACCCAGGACAAAACTTTGTGTGATGAGCATGATTGTTTGTTCTGTGTCTGGGTGTAATTTATCTATAATATGTATGTATTTACAAAAAAAAATGTATATAAGTAGTATATCAGTTGTTTAGTACCCATAACACAAGCAAATATAATTGCTTAATTTGGGGCTAGATGGCGCTGTGTGAATGTGGTAGAATATTATATTATATTATATTTTATAATATGAGGACACTATCACACACTGTCGTCTAGTCCCAAGCTAAGCAGAGCTTGTGTTATGGGTACTAGATAACTGAAATATAATACATATACATACTTCTTTTTTGTAAATACATATTTAAAATACATAGAAAACACATGTATAGATAGTCTAGGCGTCGGGGAATTTTGACCAGCCCCCCAAACACTGGCCTACTGTGTAGAAGAAGACCACCCAGAAAGAGACCCAGAAAACACATGTATGAATATAAATAAATAATATGTGGACACTATCACACATCGTCATCTAGTCCCAAGCTAAGCAGAGCTTGTGTTATGGGTACTAGATAATTGAAATATAATACTTATACATACTTTTTTTTTTGTAAATACATACTTAGAATACATAGAAAACACCCAAACTGAAGACAAATACAAATGTTCATCACACAAATATTTGCCTTCCGCGGGAATCGAACCCACGACACCCGGCGTCGCAGTCAGTTACACTAACCACTAGACCAACGGTGCAATCATATAATGAATATATATAAAATTTAAATATATATAAGAATATAATTATACCAGCCTGTTTTACTGTCCCACTGCAGGGCAAAGGCCTTTTCTCATATAGAGAAGGTATGAGCATTAATCACCACGCTTGCTCAAGGCGGATTGGCAATTTCAGACTTTTTAAGTCCAGGTTTCCTCACAATGTTTTCCTTCACTGTCTGCCAGAAATGTCCAAGATAAACTTAGAAAGTACATATGATTTGAAAAATCACATTGGTACTTGCTCGGATTCGAACCCACTACCTCGTGTTTACCAAGCGGGTGCCTTGTCCACTGAACCATTTCAACTTCCTGTAAGTATAAATACTATATAAGTATATATAGTATATATACTTACATATCAATTTGAACTGGAATTTGGTACTGATGACCCGGTTTATAAAACTCACAAAGTCATGATAGGACTTTAATCATCCTGAACATACAATGGGGAGACCTGGATATTATTATACTATATTATATTACTAGCGACCCGTCTTGGCTTGCTTCACATCGGTACTAACTTGTTCGTTTCTCGCTGGGTTTACTATTACCATTACTGCTTGGCTACTATAGGTTATAGGTTGATGTATGTAACATTGAAAACCGCATCAAAATCCTTTGGGTGGTTCTAGAGATTAGCACGTTCAAACAGACAGACGCTTACTAGCAACTTTCTTATAAACTAAGACATTCTGAAGTTGTTAATATGCTAATAACAAGACGTCTAGTCCTTAATGCTTATAGTTATTGCCTTGGTATAAGAGCCCACAGAGCGAGAATAATCTAAAAGTAATAATACTACAATTTCATATCAATGTTAGTTACTTACTTCTTGAATAACAGAGCCAACATCGCACAGTCTGACATCAACCCCGGCAGCCTTGATACCCGCCTCAGTGGCCTCCTGCACTCCTTTGACAAGGGGATCATAGCGCGGGTTGAAACTCAAAGTGAACGCGCAGTCGATGATCCGCCCGTTTATATGAGTACCAAAGTCAATCTTCACTACATCATCGTACTCGAGAACTGTTGGGTCTCCTAAATTTTGAAAATAGTATACAGTTATATTAGTAGTATGTATATAGTTACATTAAATAAACACATACCATTTTCCGCGCGGGCGAAGCTGTAGGGCGCAGCTAGTTAAATTATAAATCCTAGTAATATTATAAATGCGAAGGATTGTGTGTATGTGTGTGTTTTTAGCAATCAGCGCCTAAACGGGTAAACCGATTTGTATGCAAATTGGTATGTAGATAGATTCGGCGCCGATATAGGCTACTTTTATCCCGAAAATCGGTTTGGTTTCCGAGGGAGACAAAACACATTTTAGGCGCAGGCGAAGCCGTGAGAATTAGCTGGTATACTATATTACTGCCGAAAAAAGGTGCCAACCCTAGGTCTAAATAGCTTTGTTTAGTTGTGGTGTTATTTTTATTGTTGAAATGTTATTGAACACTAGAGACTTGCATATCTAATTCAAATTAACATACATATGGTTATAATATTGTGCCTCTATTGTTTTTAAGTAAATATAATATATTGTATGTTAGAAATACAAAACAAGTAAATATGGGCTTTTCACATATTCAAATAATATAGTAAAGTATAATATTTTAAGTAAAATAAAGTTTACAAATCTGAAATACATTTTCTAGTTTAAAATTTCAGTCCAGCTTGATAACTGCAAAATTAAAACTTATTTTTGTTATGATAACAGACTTACCTGCTAAGAGATTTACCTGCTTACAGTAAAGTACTTATTTTATAAAAATGGCAAACTAACTACAGTTGACTTTAACTACTATAATTTTATCAACTTACCAGAATTAGGGCTGTAATGTGCAGCACAATGGTTGCGACTACATCCTACTGGGAAGGCCAGCCCAGCTTTAAGTCCATCTTCGCCAATCAAACATCTAGCAGTATTCTCCAGTTCTTCACATATTTGAATCATCGTCATACCGGGCTTTATCCAGTCACGCATGTATTGACGCGTCTAAAATATTCAAATATGGTAAGCATCATCATCATATCAGCCGAAACACATTTACTGCTGATCATAGGAATGGTGGTCATCACTTTTGGATCCCACTGACTGGATACCATTAGGCAGAGTGGAGTCACTTTGGTAGGCTAAAAAAAACGCCTCCCCTAAGTTTCACTATCTTGACTGGTCCTCATTGGTTGTAGTGGTAAGAATATTACAATAAAGTACTTCTAGGCACAGAAACCAAATACCTTTGTTGTATCTCTAATATTGAAGCATGAATGCCAACAAATACAAACTTAAAGGTAACTAATTGGAAATAAAATGCTTATAATTTGTTGAAATGATGAGATGTTTAATGATCATCATTGTACAATAACAAAGCAAATAGCCTACTTAAGGAATAATAAATAATTAAAAAGGTACTTGTCTATGCGCTTCAGCAGCATGTCGTATTTCTTGATAGATATCTTGGTGTAGTCTATCAAGTGCCCTCTTCTCTTCACTGGAGAAACGCTCCTTGGCAGTCCTCTCATCAATACCTTCAGCTGGACCATGTTCCAATATCTGACCTTCAGGGAAGTTGCCTAAACCACATCATTTCTAGTTAACATTTTGATTAATTCATCAAATGTGAAAGTGACTATAAATAACAATCTAGATGATTTAGACTAAATTCTTTTATAATTTAATAGTTATAGTTTAACAGAAAGTCTGAACTAACTGCAAAATATGTTGTTGTACCTATGTACCTACTGCTTTGCACGTGTCTATAACAAGAAAAATAATGCAGCACACTACACATATTTTTTATGATTTTATTTTAGCAATTAAGAAATATGATATATATACATAGTAGCAAGTTTATATGGAATAAACTATATTACGAAAAACTTAAAGCTAAAATTTTACTACACACCATCAGGATATAGTTCAGCAATGGGTATAGATGGTGGATGAGTTTGCTCCTTTGATGGCCCTTTGCCCGACTTATTTTTATTTTTCTTCTTTTTCTTTTTTTTATCATCACCCTCAGCAGGTGTGTCTTCCACAGACAATGCTGCAACTTTTTCAGTAGCATTTGTGATTGCAGTCTTATTTTCAACAGGTGCATCATTTTCTGCAAACAGAAGAAACATTTTATATAAAAGATTAGCTTTTTGCGATTTCATCAGCGTCTTTGCTCACTGCTCTGCTCCCGTCACCAGTAGTGTGATGTTACATAGCCTATAAGCTATCATACTCAAAAACAATTTTTTAAATGCGACTGGTAGTTCTAGAGATTAGTGGTTTCAAACAAACAAACAACTCTTCCACTTTATGGATGTTTCTTACTATAAATGCATAGGACTTGCAGATACAAACATTTTTGTTTTACAGTTTACTCAAACTGTCCCACGAAATCTACCTTAGTACATCTGGTAGAAATGATGTTAAGACCCTGGCTTTAATTGCGGAATCACAAATATGAAGCCCTCAGCGTAAAGGAAAACATTGAGAAAACCTGGACTCAAAAGTATAATAATAACGGGTGGCGCAAAAGTAAAGACCCTATTTGGTTCAGCTATAACATTTTTTCTAAATTAGAAAACTAGATTTAGATTTTTTTAAATGTATATTTGTGCCATTAAATTTCGTACCATTAGGATTTAAAGATGATGTCTTTTAAATGGTGACCTCCAGAGTTGATACACATTTGAGCCCTATTTATGACATTTTGCATAACTTGCCGTAACACTTCCTGCGATATGTTCGTTATTTCTTGACGAATGTTTTCTTTTAGAGCTGCGAGAGTCTGTGGCTTGTTCACATACACCCGAGATTTCAAAAAACCCCAAAGAAAGAAGTCTGGACTGGTCAGATCGGGTGATCTTGCAGGCCAAGGCAAATCGCCAAAACGAGAGATAACTCGGCCTGGAAAAGCGTCCCTCACTAAGTCCATAGTGTCGCGCGCTGTGTGTGCCGTAGCGCCGTCTTGTTGAAACCAGATGTGCTCCAGCCCCAATTCGTCCAAACTGGGTATCAAAAACTCACGTAACATGGTTCTGTAGCGTTCTCCAGTGACAGTAATCGCATTGCCTCCAGCGTCTTCGAAAAAATAGGGTCCGATCACTCTGTCAACACAGATGCCACACCATACAGTAACTTTTAGTGGGTGTAGAGGTGTTTCTTGAATAATGCGCGGATTATCAGTGCCCCAGAACCGAGTATTCTGCTTATTGACATGCCCTGAGAGATGGAAATGGAAACGCAGGAAGTGTTACGGCAAGTTATGCAAAATGTCATAAATAGGGCTCAAATGTGTATCAACTCTGGAGGTCACCATTTAAAAGACATCATCTTTAAATCCTAATGGTACGAAATTTAATGGCACAAATATACATTTAAAAAAATCTAAATCTAGTTTTCTAATTTAGAAAAAATGTTATAGCTGAACCAAATAGGGTCTTTACTTTTGCGCCACCCGTTATAATATCACAACAATTACACAACTCTATTTAGACCCAAAGTAAGTGTATATTATATATAGCTTGTGTTATGGGTTCTAGCTACAGATATACCTACATACTTAAATACCATTTTTTGTAAATACATACATATTTTACATAGAAACACCCAGACAAACGCAAATAGACATGTTCATGCACACAAATATTTGCATTGAGCAGGAAAGTCTGAAATGCCTTCAGCAAGTGTGGTGATTAATGCTTATGCCTTTTCTATATGAGAAAAGGCCTCTTCGTAGGACAATAAACAAGCTGGTCTTATTACATTTTTGTGGATTGAGCCACTCTTATGCTGAGCGCCTTAGTTTTAACATAAATCTATGCATTATACATGTTATGTCATAGGCCTAAAAATAATATTTTTTTTTTTTATTCAGACAACATTTATATTGTTTTATTTAACCTAAGATAATACATGTATAATATTGAAAAATTAAATTAGAAATAGTTGTATATTTACACGCCCTCGACAACCTTGTTTGTTTGCCTTTTATTGGCAAAGGCATCCTCTAATTGCCTCTATAAATATCTGACCTCCAAAGTTCTAGTCCACCTGCCACCTGCCACGGCACTTACTTCATCAACCCATCTTAGGAATCGTCTGCCCCTTTTCATGTGATTTGTGTACCAGTGTATTAATGTCTTGCTCCATTTGCCTGTCCTCTGAAGGTGTGCCTAGCCCAATTCCATTTAAGTTTCCTGATCGTAATCTTTACATCTTTTGTTTTTGTGTGATATTTTTATTCTATCTGAATGTCATAGGCCTATTAGAAATTAATTATCAAGTGCCTTGGTAGGTATTGAAAATATTTACATACACACTGATAGAAGTGGTAGATCACACAAGCACTCTGTGCAGTGTGCATAAAAATAAGACCATAGAGATAAGCTTAAATCACATAATAAGATCTGGTTCTACTTTTTACATACCAGAAAACCAGAGATAATAACATCAATAATCAAATTTCTAATTATAACGCAGTCTCTCTAAATAATTTATTTTGAAGTTGGCAATGATATCATAATATTTGGGTAAGTCCGGTAAGTCTAACCTAACCTAACCTAAAAGTAATTATTTATGCATTACTTCAAATAAAATAAAATTATAGTAAGTACCCATAGGTACTTGTGAGGCTTGAGATAAAAGTACCGCTAAGAATCTTCTCAGCAAATACCTAACGCATTCATGTCGCGATTCCACATTTTCTTGCGAAGTTGTTGCGAAGTATATATTTATTATAATAAAATTGATGTTGCAGTTTACCAGTTCGTATACTTAACAAAATTTGTTTGTCATTATCATATTCTGTAGGTATCTTACGCTAAAAGGCATGTTCTAAATATATATTTTATTTTTCGGGATAGTGTACAAAAAATAATAATTTGTAAATCCACCATATTGAATTTGGAGACGTCATTTTCACGGTTCGGCTATGTCCAATGACATCTTGTTTGCAAAACATGATAAAAATATTCTAGAGCTATAAAAGAACAGTGGAAAATACATATCAACTTACACACATAGTAAAAACATTATATTCAACATTAAGTTTCCCGTGGTATAATATTATTAATATCCAGGTTGAACGTAGGCGCCTCGTTTCCAAGCGTTTCAAAGATAAAAATAGATATTAGAACAAGGAAAGTGCACCGGTAGGTAATTTGATTATTTGGGTAATGTAAATGTAATAATTGTCTAACCTGTCTTCTTCTTCTTTTTTTTCTTTTTCTTCTTCTTAGCGGGATCTTCAGTTTCACCATCTACCACTGCATCTAATTCTTCATCTTCGACGATTTCAACAACATCATCTTTATTATCATTCGTTATAACAGCGGCCATCGTAAAATTAGCAATGAAATACTCTTGAAAACAATAATAAAATTATAATGCGAGTGCTATAACTCCATGAGTCCATGCGACTTACAAAGTATTTTCTTTCTAACCTCAGCTTGACTGTTGAAACTGAGGTTGAAACTGGAGGTCTTTTTTTATTGACAGCTGACAGCAATATGACAGAGCATGGTACAAACATCTGTGTTGCAAAAGAAAATTTTAGAGTGTTACCTGGTAATTTGTAAAAATTTATCGAATTCACATTAAAATCAATTATGTTATGCAATGAATAATGTCCAAATCGTGCTCGCAATTTTCTATCATAAAGCTTAAAATATTTTTTAAAGTTATACTGTTTGTAAAACCATTACGTTTGAAAACAAAAATAAAATTATTATACTTAATGCGAGTAATATATCTCTACGAGTCCATGCGACATAAAAAGTGTTTTCTAACTCTCTCTTCAAGCTGAGCTTGAATTGAAATAAAGTTGAAACTGGAGGTCTTTTTTCGTCTCCCTTGTTCTGAGTTTATCGTTAACATCTGACAGTAGGATAGCATGGTACAAAACAGCTGTGTTGCAAAAGAAAATTTAAGAGTTTTTGATTTAAGAGTAATTTGTAAAAATTGTTTGAATTTACATCAAAATGTTACAATGAATAATGACCAAATCGTGCACGCAATTTTGTTTGTTATAGCTTAAAATACGTTTTGAAGTTATATTGTTTGTAAAACCATTTAAGTCCATTACCTACCTACTAGAATCGTTTGTCATGGAAAATAGTTAAAAATTAGCAACCTTGAATAAAGGTAATCATACATTACTTAAACGGGCACAGGGAACTATTTTACCACCACATCAACCCAGGTAAATGTAGAAATATATTTAAAATGGCAACTCCTTGAACTACACTACAATTTAGACAAAACCGGGTAAGTGGGAAAATAGTTCCCTTTGTCCGTTTCGAATTCGGAATTGGCGTCAATAAATATAATCTATAGGGATTTATTTTTGTCCATTTTTTATTGATTTAGATGCTTTTGAAATGTAGGTATTTCTTTTTGTCTTTCTTTTACTCATTATTCTTTTAATTGTTTTAGATCAAGTATTTAAAAAAATAATAAATTAATAAGACATTGAAAATAGTGAATGAGCCGTATGATTTGTCGGATGGAAGAATGTTTCTAGCTATTTCATACTGCTAATTATAATTAAATTAATTATTTTTTAATTCTTATGTATATTTTTATTTAAATACTAATCCTTAAAGTAAATAAATGTGGAACGACTCAAGTAGTAACACTTTCCATATTTATTTGGCATTGAGCATAAATTTAAAAGTGAAGTCGGCCTAATTCACTAGTATATTAAAATTTTTGGTCATAATAGGGCAAAGGGAAATAATTTCCCACATGGTCAGTTCCTAAACAGGCAAAGGGAAATAATTTCCCACCGGAAAAAAATCGTTTTTTTTTAGTTTCAGTGAGTTTAATTTAATTTTCCGTAAAGTACTTTCACACATTACACCAGGCCCACACTTTAAACGTGAAATGTTTCATTATTTTCGTCGGCCGTCGTCAAAAAGTCGCGTCGCGTACTTTTAAAACGTGGCGAGACGCACACGTTACACTTGAATCATATGAACACTTCACACTTCGTATTTGGTATTGTACACTAACGGATACAAGGAGGGGCTAGAGGGCCTAAACCCTCCCCCAAACACATTTGAATCCTCCCTTATGACATTGTTTGCTTTTATTGTTTACCTTGATACTTGCAACCTTCCCTGGCAGCGGCGTCAGCCCTTTCTCAAACCCAAATCCTGGATTCGTTACTGAATTTGTATATGATTTCACTTTTTCTCCTAGACATAGGTACATGAACCTCTCTCAACTTTTGATAAAAAAAATCTGTCGATTTAATGTGATTTTACCTCCTAATTATCAGCTCCTCGCACCCTCCCACTGAAGCGAAGGTATGTCCAAATTGCCGTGTAGCTTATGGAGTTACGAACTTATTGATATTTTGTGGGTGAGACGGAGTAGAGACGAAGCGGACTAAAGCCTAGTTCGAACCATACTAGTATTTTAGTTTAGTAGCAAGAAACTTTGTAACTAAAATATTCGCTTCTGTGCTAGAATCCTTCGCTTTTTGCCTGAGTACAGTTCACAAGTAAGTGGTGTTTTGCAAGATGAACAGTACACAACGCAAACGATATTTTTGACTAATTCTATACATACATTTTTAAACGGCTGTGTTTCAAGCATGTCCTAAATTTTCCTGATCAGAACACGCCAATTTGATCATTAATTGCTAGTCTGTAAATCCCATATAAAATGAATGAAAATAATATCATAATAGGAAGAATTAAAATTGCTAAACGTCTCA
Source organism: Parascotia fuliginaria (assembly GCA_963082885.1). Lineage (NCBI taxonomy): Eukaryota > Metazoa > Arthropoda > Insecta > Lepidoptera > Erebidae > Parascotia > Parascotia fuliginaria. The sequence goes on along the minus strand of OY720176.1, from coordinate 13,062,328 downwards.
ATAAACTTAGCAGAAAAAGATATGCACGAATATAATTCCTCAGTAGGTATTGCTAGGCATCAAAATACCACCACCACCGTTCACTCGAGCCGCGACGACATTGGCATTGGAATCTCTGAGTAACCTTAGTCGTTACACTGCCGGTCGTGCTTACCCCAGGATGCTGAGTTCATCATTATCATATTAAATAAAAGGCATCCCCTGCTGGACCGCCCGCGCCCATCAATACGTTAGCTTATAACCATAACAGCCAAAAAACGTCCTAAATTGCTAGACCACCCACCCTGTCACTACCTTAGTCGAAAGACGTCCACTGCTGGAGCGTCCGCCGTCGAATCTCAGGTGCGGCCGGGCTCCCCCACGAAAAATACTCTTAATATGCCAATACTAATAGTTCCTCCTGGTGTATTCCACCGAAAATCTGCGAGACATCTAAAGAAACTGCTACTAGGTATTTGGTACCATACCAAAGTACCCATTTGTTATCCATGTCATGAGAAATATAGGAGAACAACTTGAGTTTGACTTGGCTAGAGCTTGCCGGGTGGTGATAAACCATCCGGCAAGCTCTAGCTATATTAGACCGATATTTATATATTATGTGTACCATGGCACTATAGGAAAGGCACCAGTAATTTTTTATCATTATCTTTAAGCGCAAATTTGTAGTATTTTTTGTAATTTCATCAATAAAGTGATTGTGTCAATACAATACTTATTGAATATTGAAGTCCTGTGTTTTTTGTACATTATTGTAGGACACTCTGCAATTGGTTTTAACAAACAAAAATTTTAATATTTCACCAGTAATGGACAGATCATTAATTATTATACTTAATAATAGATTAAATAATTTCATTCACCAAAGCACAAAATTAATTCTTGTATGAATAAAGCTATAATAAATTAAAAGGAAATATAATAATAATATAATATAAAAATTAAAAACAATATACGCAATTCCCAAGTGCACGGCTGCTCCAGTCTGTGTACTGCTACTGGCAATATGTGAGTGCACCCTGGAGCAAATGGTTACAATGTCCGGGCAAGATGCCACTGCCAAATAACCCTAGCTAACAAAACGGAATTCGATAAACTCAATACATATGACAGTTGTCCGACCGCCGACTATGAAAGAGTAACTAGTAAAATTAGTGTGCGATGCGACAGGCCATTACTCGCGCCACTCGCTCAAAATAGCAGATAGTTACTCGTTTACTCGCCGGCGGCGGCAGTGAAACGCGGACTCCGTGCAGAGGAACGATTATTAGGGCTAGAGAATGCACTGTAAAATCTTAATCGAGATTTTATTGGACAAGCTGAATTTAGAAGAGAAGGCGAAAACACTTTAACGAAAAAATACTATCTTCTACTATATTGGCGAATTACAGACAAGCTATGGCGTCGGTTTCCTAGTATCCAAGGGTTATAGAAATAATTTAATAGAATTTGCCTACTCTTATTAGAATCGTGCTGAATAAATTTCATATTGCTAAAAATAATAACTCGTTGTTATTATTTTTAGCAATATGAAATTTATTCATTCAGACGTTGAAAAATTGTACGACTTGCTTAATAAAGCTTGTCATAAGCACCGTGGTACATGGACACTAGTAATAAGAGATTATAATGCAAAAATCAGGTTAAGAACATCACTAGACAACACAAACATCCTAGAACCACATAGCTTTAGGAAGCAGAAATGATCGGGGTCAACGACTAATATACATACTGCTTTTGGACAGAGTCTTAGTATTAGCAATACCTACATCTCTAAAAAACATCAGCAAGATTGTCCAAATGGTTGTACTAGAAATGAGATAGATATGTCTCTTTTCAGAAAAGAATATAGTTAATTAATAAAATAGAGATAATAAATAACATTAAATTCAGCAGCAGCAGATCACTGTCTATTACCTAATGTAGCTAATTTTAATATGAAAATTCAACGAATCAAACTAATCAAATTTACAAACAAAAAACTAGAAAAAACCGTATTAATAGCATTAAAGAACTGTTTAACCTCACCTTGAAAAATACTTTTGATCTATTTATCTCGACCAATATAAATGTCAGTGAAAACCACTTTAATCGAATTAAACAAAGCGTCAAATTCCCAGTCAAAAAGTAAAAAATATAACAATAATACTCCAGTCAATAAAGAATTATAGAGTGTGTGAGCTAGTAATTAGCAATTTCTTCAGAAACGTGTTTAGGGTGATCAGGGAGTAAACATACTAAAAGTCCCCTCTCCCAGAAGGTCAGCTGGAGTAGTTTAAAGTAGAGGAGGGACGGGTTTAAATTACCCATTTTTCGGTTTATCGCTAGTATCTCAAAAACGGTGCGTCCTAGAGAAAAATGTTTTTCTACTGAATAAAAGCTTATAATATTCTCTACAACTTTTATTTTGTGTACATTTTCCTTGAACTACACGCTCTAGAAACATGGAAATGAACAAAAACACTGCTTGTGACATAAGATTATACGAGGGTACTTTTGAATTCACTGCTTGTGACATAAGATTATACGAGGGTACTTTTGAATTCTCAGAATGGACGGAAGGTTAAATATTAACCCAATTTTTTTAAATATTTACCTACAACACCAATACATTCATCGGAACGCTTAATTAATTTGTATACACTTCCATAAAAAATGATTTGTCTTTGTCTAAGAAACGTTGAAACGGTGTTCTTCACTTCTTAGATTAAAAATTTCATACTCCGAACCGTTTTGTTAAGTTTTGGTAACAGATAAAAGCAGCTTGAAGCTAGGTCAGAACTATAGATGAGAAAAATAAAATATCTAACACCAATTTATGCAGGGCAGCCAATGAAACGAGACTCTTATAAACTAGTAATTTCAAGTGAAAAAGCAGGACATCCTTTGCAATATGGCTTCGTGTACCTATTTTAAATCACTGCAAGGAGTCCTACTTAGACTCAGGTTCATGATTATGAAACTAAGTTACATGCCGAGTAAGTCTTTGCCTCAATAAATCATGTTTATCTTCATTGCAGAGGTTCAAAAACTCACGCGAACATTTCATGCGCTGTTTGTTTGTGCATTCACGGTACCTATATTGCACTAACTTTTATCATTGCAAAATGATTTCAAAGGATCTTAAAAATACTTGTATCTGGTACTCCAAACACCTTTGCGTAATGTGTTTTATTCAGACGAGCATCGTCTTATATTATTTTCTTTACTTTTTCGATGAATATTGAAGTAGTCACTTCAACAGATCCGTCTGGTCGGAGCTGCTCTGCAAGTGATTCTCTAACATGCTTAAAGAGACTATGCAATTTGCAAACTATTATTTCTCCAGGGCAAGAATCCTCGTAAACAGACTACATCTCTACCAGTATGGTTTGTGTTGTTTTTCTTTACTTGGTAAGGCACTTTATAACGGCACGTACGGCGCATATTCAGTTTTCATGTCACACGTTTTTTTTCCGATTAACTTGTTTATTCGACGATGGTTTAGACATTATTGGTCGTATTACGATAAAACTTGGTATATATACTAATAATTAGACACTTGATTCGATACAATCAAAATTAGTACCCAACCACTCTCCAACCTAATCATGCCACTAACTTAAAAATGCACTCTCCTAATAGTGACCAATAAATTTAAGAAGAAGTAAAGAACACCGTTTCAGCGTTTTTTAGACAAAGACAATCATTTTTTTATGGAACTGTATACAAACTAATTAATCGTTCTGATGAATGTATTGGTGTTGTAGGGTTGTAGGTAAATATTTAAAAAAAAAAAAATGAATTTTGGTTAAATATGTTACCTCCTTCCGTCCATTCTGCGAATTCAAAAGTACCCTCGTATAATCTTATGTCACAAGCAGCATTTTGTTCATTACTAGAGCGTGTAGTTCAAAATCTATTGGAAATTGGAAAATGTGTACAAGATGAAAGTTGTAGAGAATTTTATAAGCTTTTATTCAGTAGAAAAACATTTTTCTCTAGGACGCACCGTTTTGCTGTTCCGTTTCCGTTTCACTGAAATGGGTACTTTAAACCCCTCTCCCCTCCTCCAGCTCACCTCCTAGGATAGGAGACTTTTAGTATGTTTACTCCCTGATCACTCTAAACACGTTTCTGAAGAAATTGATAAATTACTCGCTCACGCACTCTACACCCCCTTTTTAGCCATTCGTTGACTGGACTATAAAGAAAAGAAACTCACAAATATCACATTGAGATTAATTGAAAAAAGACAGACTAAGTTAGCAGATTATTAGTTACAGTGAGTTAGACAGAAAAGTGAAAAGAAGTATTCGCAAGGATATTATTAGAGATTATAACACCAAAACCACATCGCGCTCACAAAAAATAGGTCTCTTAAGGACGGCCATGAGCGTCACAGAGGCTGGAAAATCCGCAATCACACATCTGAACGACTGTAATGGTATAAAACAGGAAGACACACATAAAATTACTTAGTTCTGCACGCAGTTATACAAATAATTATAGGTACACCGATGATTTGGCGTCTCGAACAATAAATCATTCTTATGTATGCCCAGATGACTTCCCGATAATTACTGGCCACGAGGTTCATCAAGCTCTGATATATATGAAATACAATAAGAGTCCAGGCGAAGATGGTATTATTTATTTTTTATTTAAAAACTTTATGCACTAAATGTACATCGGAGGGCTTTAATGCCAAATGGCATTCTCTACCAGCCAACCTTTCGGGGATGCAGAGATGATTGTGGTAAGTGCACATTTAACCATACAATTACAAGTTAGTAACATAGAATATACATAAGTACATAAATAAATTTACATTACATATTATATTATATCATACATATATATACATACATAATTATATAATACTCACTAAAATGTATAATATATACTATAAATATATATCTATATATAAATAACCATATCCTAACATAAAAGTTATTGATGTAATAACTCTGCCAATCTGTCGAATAGAAGTTCCCGAACTTCCAACTTGTAGCGATCTGTAACCATCCTAACTTCGAGAGGGAGCGCGTTTCAAATACAGATTAAATGAAAAAGGAAGAGTGAACGAGAGGGACATGCTAGAAGAAGATTATTAGAGGAGCGAAGATTTCTGCCGTGAGTTGAACATAAAGGTTGGAAGTAGGGCGATAACTAGGTTAGGAACTGAGGAAGAATGTAAAATCAAAAATAGAGTTGTAAGCGCACGCAAATTTCGGCGTTGCCGCATGGGTAATCATTTTAGCTCAGAACGATAGGAAGAAATTAAAATTAAATATACATTAACAATGAATCGAATTCTTCGGTCGTATTTCTTGAGGAGGTCTGCATTGAGGTCAAAATAACATCAATAAATCAAAAGTGTAAAATATATTTGCCATCATCTTTCTCTGCCGGTAAAAATAAATAGGTGTATAGGTACTTACCTACATTTTCTACTAGGTACTCTCTACTAATAGTGGTACCTACAGCATTCTTCACACACATCCTTCCATAGGCGGATAGTAGTTACTAGTACTTAACTACTATCAAGCAAGCATTAAGCTGAATACATAATCAAGGTCATCTTAAGCTGTACTGGCGCCCCCGGGCATAAAAGAATTTGGGGCCCTTTTAAAAGTAAAGAAAGTAAATTAGGATTGAACCACACCTGACGGCGAGGAACCGCATTTTCATATGATTCTATACTTTTTCGTTATAGACCCGTAGCGCTAGGTTTTGAGGTTTCAAAAATATTAAAGTTGTTTATTTTTCGCATATAGTTTCTTGACCGTTAGCCTAGCCTAAAACATTAGTTTGTGTCATCCTAGGTACTTGCATAGGTAGAAATTTAGGTATTTTGTCTTTTCGCTCAGTATTGGACGAAAAGAAAATTAAAGACAAAAATTTGACTTCCATGATAATAACAAAGTAGTAACTGATGTACATAGGCTTTTTGTGTCATCTCTGCCCAAGGGAATCGTGATATTTAGCTAGTACCTAATACGTCACCCAACTAGCTCTAAAAAAATATTAAAATTTGTATTAGAGGTGTTATGTGTTTTAGAGTTCGGTTATCTGTTGTTCAAAATATTTTGTGTCGAATTTATCCACGACATTTATAGATATTTGATTTTTTTATTTCAACACTCTGTAAAAGCCACAAAAGAAAATGCAAGTTATTAGAGATTACGTGTTTTTGATTATTATGGTGTAACAAAACCCTATTCATAATTTGTGTTGTTTTTATCCACGAAATCTTAATATTTAAAAAAAAAAACGATTTCTTCGCAAGAAGGGCGATCGCGGGGAAGAGCGCGGGCGCAGGCGGCGGGCGCCCCGGCTAGCCTGACGCGCTGACGGGCGCGTAGAACGTGTTGTTTGTTTACATTCGGTATTCGGTGCAAGCTGCGATAAGTGCGTGCGTTATTCGATTTGATTGACTTATTAGTATGCACGATCTTCAGGTTTGGAAACCAACCTTCTAACAAAGTTCACCTTGGCGGGTGCTTCAAACCGCGGTTTGTGTTGCATCTAGTCTAAATGGGTATAAACCATGCGCCAACACGCGCGCGAGTCAATACCGAGCGATTCGTCTCCGGCGTGAGATCACTAGGGTTGGCACCTTTTTCCGACGGAAATCTAAACTAATGTTAGAGAAAAAAAAACTTTTTAGTTTGTAATATTTGTAAACGAAAAAAATGTGCATTATTTATTTTCATTTTTGTAAGTGAAAGTAAATAATGCACATTTATTTTCATTAAAAATTATACTTATAATTATACCATTGAACAAGTATTGCAATTATATTTAATGGAGGCGTTTGTTGTGAGATCAAAAAGAGTTTACATTATTTTGAAGTTTATACGGTGTGGAAAAATAATATAATACATATACTTGCGCAGGCAAAGCCGCTTGCAATAGCTATATATATTTTTGAAAAACAGCAATATTATAGTATTTTCGAGACTTACAAAAAATTTATATACAGTTTTGGATCAATAGTTCTTCAAATTCCAACACATAGCTCGATTCAGTTTTCAAATTATTTCTAGTGCTAGAGGGACATGATGAACATGACACCAGGTACTAAATATAAATAAAAAAAATTGTGGGTATGCAAAATAATATTTTTGTCGCTAATTCAAATGTTACGCCTTTTCATAGAGTCACTAAGAGAGCCGCTGCTAACAAGCACCTCTCCCTCGCCCTCGTCGCTAAAACGTCAATGTTCCAAGAATTATCAAAAATCATAATTTAACTGACGGAGTAATCGCGTAACAAATATACAAAAGATTAACAGTGTTGCTGTAAAGGCAAGTTTGTAGCCACCCGCTGCTGTTGGAATTTCTCACGATCATGCACCTCTAACTTGGCATGAAGTGATAAGAGTCTACCGCTACTAAAACATGAAGACGCTCAAAATGAAATGCCACAAATGGTCACCCATCCACGGACACGTTGTTTCTAACAAATAAAGAATTTCGAAAATCAGTTTACAATTGTCAGGACGCATTGGTCAAACACCTTGGTCTTTAGGGTTTGCGGTATGGGCGACGTAAAAACTTGATGGAGTTTGTGAAATGCTGCCCAACCCAACTGAATCCTCCTGTCGTATTCCCTCTCGAAGTTGTTTTTATATAGTTGTAGTGTTTGTCCAAGGTAGACATAGGATTTAACATCTTCGAGAGGTTAAGATCATCAACGATAATCGGTTGTGGCGTAACGTGATCATTGAACATGGTCTTCGTTTTGTTCAAGTTCATTCGCAGACTGATTCGTTGGGAGGACTCATTTAAATCGTTCAGCATAACTTGGAGCTCCTGTGGGGTCTCAGCCATTATGACAATATCATCGGCAAATCTCAGGTGCGAAATGTGTTCCCCGTTTATGTTATTGCCACGTCCTTTCCAGTCTATTGTCTTAAAAGCATCCTCCAATACAGCTGTGAACAGTTTCGGGGATATGACATCCCCCTGTCTCACTCCTTTGTGTAGTTGGATAAGCTTTGTCGGACGACCCTGTACTTGGACGGACATTGTGGCGTTGCTGTATAAACATTTCAGCACATTGATATATCGCCAGTCAACTTTGCAAGGACTCCATGACAGACCAGATCTCGACAGAGTCAAAGGCTTTTTCATAGTCCACGAAGACGAGACAGAGAGGGAGGTTGTATTCCTCTGTCTTTGGTATGACCTGCCTGTGGATGTGGTCTATGGTGCCAAATCCTCCGCGAAATCCGGCCTGTTCCGGAGGTTGAAACTCGTCAAGTCTTCTAGTAAGTCGATTCGACATGATCCTTGAGAACAGCTTATAGACATGGCTCAGGAGTGAGATGGGCCTGTAGTTTTTCAAAAGAGTGTTATCTCCTTTTTTGAAAAAGAATACTACGGTACTCCTGCTCCATGCCCTTGGGGTTCTCCCGCTATGAATTATAGAATGAAATAAGCGTTGGAGCTCTTGCAGCACGGGTTTGCCGCCTGACTTCAAGAGCTCCTTCGTAACACCGTCCTCACCTGGGGCTTTCCCATTTTTCAGCTATCCAAGGGCCAACTCGATCTCCTCTGGGCTGGTATCTGGCAGTTCATCGGTAAAGTAGCGGGTCAGGGTGGCTCTCAGGTCTTGGTGAGATGGCGAAGGTGGTGCGGCGTTAGAGGAGTACAGGTTTCCGTAGAATTCTTCGACTCTAGCGAGAACTTGAGTTTGAGACGTGTGGATTTGTCCATTCTCGGTTTTTATCTGTCTTATATGGCTTCTGCCTAGCTTTTGTTTGAACACTTTGAGACCTTTATTTCGCTCAATTGTGTTCATAATGCGTTGCATGTTTGAGCGCCTTAGGTCCCTCCGTATTGATGTTTTGATGAGCTTTGACAGAGCCATTCGGTCTGAGGAATGATGTACCATTTCACGTCTCTTACTCATGAGTTTTAAGTCTCAGCTGATAGTCGCAAATCTCGGCCCATACTTTTTCGCTCACGAAACCGTTTGCCCATATCCCTAATGGTTGTAACCACGCTGTCTAGGTCCTTGTCAATGTCCTGTGTGTTTTCAAGTTTCAGGGCATCAAAACTGTTCTTTAGCTCCAACTGAAACTGTTCAGAGCCAGCTATGGTTTGTTGCAGAGTTGGTCTCAATATGGACCTCACCGTGTGGTTTCCCTCAGCTCTGAAGACTATATTTAGGGTGCCCCTTACCAGTCGGTGATCGCTTCCGGTGTTAAACCTGTTGATCACAAAGACATCCCTAAATATGCGCTTTTTGTCCGTCATGATGAAGTCAATTTCATTTTTAGTGATGTTGTCGGGGCTTTGCCAAGTTCATTTTCTTTGGGGTTTCTTTTGAAAGAAAGAATTCATCAGAAATTACTTTAAAGAAAAGATTAATCTATGAATATATGAATGTAAAATAAAGATTTAATAAAAGAAATCGAACGAAACCTAATCTTAACTGCGTATTAATTTTTTTATGTATTTAGACACAACTGTCAACGACGTCTGCTCTCATACGTCTGACTGACCGCGTCCGTCCGCGACTCAGGCACATCCAGCGCATCACGTCCTGCGCTACCAAGCTATCGCGACGCGCCCCTGCCCGTGCGCACTATTGCCACCCCGTGCAGTTCAAGTTTGTTGCAAAGACAAAATTAAAATCCTGTTGGCTGGCTCCGATTCCAAAAATAACTGAATATAAATAGTAAATAGTACAGTATTATATAAGTAGGTACCAATAATTTTGCTATATATAATAATATATATATATATATACACAAGCAAATATAATTGCTTAATTTGGGGCTAGATGGTGCTGTGTGAATGTGGTAGAATATTATTATTATTATTATATTATTATAATATAGTTATTGCAAGCGTCTTTGCCCCTACGGATATTTGTACTAATTTTAACATATTTTATAATAGTTCAACACCATATTAACTTCAAAGTAATGTAAACGGTTTATTTGGTCTCACAACAAACGCCTATATAATATAATTGCAACACTTTTTCAATGGTATTGCATCATTTATTTTCGTTTACTAATATTTAAATTGATAACTAAAAAGTTATACAAATATAGTATAAAATAAAAACAAAAATTTAATACAAAGATAGTTAGTTAAAATTTATAACTAAATAGTCACGGTAGTTTCACGCTGGTTTCAGCATGAATGGACTGGATCGAACGGGGAAGTACTACCCTCTCGTAGAAGATCGACGAAAGAGTAATAGTATCCGTACTATTGTGCCTCCCTTTTTCCTTTTTCCTCTCCTAACCCTCTCCCTTCACTGTAGGCAGCAACTTCGCAGTCCCTGGCAGTAGCAATGCTAGGGACTCTAATTCGTCCATGAATGACAGTTACCACTTACCATCACGTGGGCTGTTTGCTCGTCTGCCACTATCAGCAATTAAAAAAAAATTATTTGAAGTTACTTGCTTTATTGTAATTTTTAGTTTAGATTTCCGTCGGAAGAAGGTGGCAACCCTAGTTGATCTCACGCCAGAAGAGGAGACGACTCGCCCGGTACTGACTCGCGAGCGTGTTAGTACGTGGTTTATGCGTGGTTTAGATCCATCTAGACGCAACACAAACCGCAGATTGAAACCAATCTCCCGCCAAGGTGACCTTTGTTGGAAGGCTGGTTTCCAACCGTGAAGAGACAAACAGTTTTGTGAGTTTGTTTTGAGTCTGGAAGTTTCTTAAATAATAATTTATTGTATGCACTTACTTACATTCTACTAATATTTTAAATGCGAAAATTTGTATGTATGGTGTTTGTTTGTTACCACTCAGCGTCTAAGTGGTTGAACCGATTTTGATGAAAATTGGTACGTACATAGGTGCCGGAGACGGACATAGCCCATAGGATACTTTTTATTTTTTATCCCGAAAATTGGTCTGGTGCCTGAGTTACATAATTAAACATAATACCATATATCGCGAGGGCGAAGCCACAGCGAGCAGCTAATAGTTATAAAAGAAGTATGTATTTGTATTATGCCTTGCTTATTTTGGGACCAGATAGCGTAGTGTAAAAATAAAATATACGTTAATTTTAATTTAATTTATAAAGAACGATTCGCTTAGAAGAAATCGTAGGTACCGAACGAATTTGGTGTGCGTGCGTAGAAGGAGGCAACGCCGCGCCGCCGCGCGTCCTCTTGCGAGCCAGCTTGGACCGCAACCATTATTTTTTTGTGTTGTGTTAATTTATCGTGCATGAAAATGACACAAATTTACAATGTCGATTTTTCATACATTTATGTTATTAAATATGTCAACTCTAATGATTGTAATATTTTTTTGGAGCGTTTGTAGCTTGGAAAAACAAAATAATTAAAAATCTTAAAATTGCATGCTCTAATTGGGCACAAATTTCTTTAATGGGTATATGTAAGTGATCTGAAATAGGCGATAGTTATTTAATCAATTATAATTTTTTTTTAGCACCGTATTTAGATCCTGACCCTATAACAGATTGCACTGGACGAAGATGACACAAATTAGGCTTGCACACTCCGTAGGCTATCCTAGACATGCTCCCATAATTTTTGTTAACTTTAAATTAATTTTGCCAGTTTTGATTTAAATTAAAAGAATTAATCACAAATCATCGAATTGCTCAAAATGCAAATGGCAGATGTGACACAAAACATAATATTAGGCTTCTTATGTATGACTGTATCCACAGGCAAAACATAAGCAACTTCAAAATTTTTGTAACTTATGACCCCAAAATAGCCTAGCGCTATCGGTCTATTACTCATATTCGTCATTTATTAGAGCGAGAAAGAGAGAGAGAACACAAAAGCATGCAGCAAAATCGACAAGCAATACAAACAAAATGCGGTTACACACAGAGAGATGGCGGCAACAATACCTCTACCTCGTGTGCGTCAAGATGAAGAGACCAAGTCTTGAATGTCGGTATTACATGTATAAAAAATTAATACCATTACTCCCATCTACTATTTGCTACCTTTGTTATAATTTTAGCTACCTCTTCATTAGGCATATTTTTTAACAAAATCTTTGGTCCCTCCATTATGACGTCAAGTTGGAGGGACCAAAACGATAGACTGCTGATATACCTACTGCACTCTGGATTGTTATACCTAGTTAATGTTTTAATACCTTAATCCTACCTTAATAATATTGATTTGGATTGACCAATACATACATAGTTTTGAAAATATCGACTATTACAAGTTGATCGTATGGCTCATCTTGGCACAGCCACCATCGCAAACTGAAAATCTTAAGTAATTTAAGTATCTATTGTATTGAATACCTATTTTTGTAATATGATTTAAGCCTCCCTTTTTCTCTATCATAATTTACAACTTCATTGCACCTACTTCGCTTACCTCTGCATTACCTTGGTTGACTGGTAGAGAATGCCCATGGCTAATGCCATGGGCATTCTCTACCAGTCAACCAAGTCCGCCATTGTACATTAGTGCATTAAGTTTTATAAATAAAATAAATAAATAAAAATCTAATTACATGACGAATTAGTCGGTAATTAGTTGAAACTAGTCCCAAAATTCCAGAATTGGTCGGTCCTTCTGAAGCAAGATATTTAATTTTTTTTTTTTTACAATTAGGTTATGTACAGTTATTCATTCATTCATACAGAGACATGTATGAATAAATGAATAATATTATTATATCTGTTATCTGCGGCGAACGACCGGCTACGATGCCGAAAATTGGGGGAGGCCTATGTCCAGCAGTGGACGTCTTTTGGCTGATATAATGATGATGATGATGATCTGTTATATTGATATTAAAAACTGTATCGATAACAAGAAAGTTATAAAATAGAAAAAAATCAGAGAATTAATATAAAATAATCTTTTTAACTGGTTTCCAAAAAGGAGGAGATTCTATGTTTTGTTTCTTAGTTTTGATCTTGATATTTAAATGAATTAACTTTTTGTTGAACGATTCAAAATGTATCTTTTTCATTAAAAATCCTGTTACTACTGCCATGGAAAATAAAGTAGGTACACCTACAGTTAGATTTTCATATTTAATAAATGTAATAGTATCGAAGTTATACGCTTATTTAATTATTTTCTACATTAGGGCATTCTAATATTACACAATTTACTACACATGTTTATGGGAACAAAAATGATATTAGACACTCAAAATATACAGTTACATGTTGTATTTTCATTTATTTTGTTCATTCAATTAATCAAAATAGTGTCCACTGTACTTGGATTACTACATATGAAAAAAAAGTATTTCAAATATCTCGCTTCAGAAGGACCGACCAATTCTGGAATTTTGTAACTATTTTCGACTAATTGCTGAATAACTCTGGGCATAATCAGATATTCGCTATGTACTATGGCTTTCGAGATAGGTGGTTGTGCCAACCTGAGCGCTCAGATTGGCATAGCCACCAATATCCTCCTATAACTTTTGAACGGAGGGCGAATCCTGAAATTTTGTGTTTAATGTCGAATAATAACCGACTAATTCGTCATGTAATTAGATTTTCAGTTCGCGATGGTGGCTGAACCAAGATAAGCCATACGATAAACTTGTAATAGTCGATATTTTCAAAACTATGTATGTATTGGTCAATCCAAATCAATATTATTAAGGTAGGATTAAGGTATTAAAACATTAACTAGGTATAACAATCCAGGGTGCAGTAGGTATATCAGCAGTCTATCGTTTTGGTCCCTCCAACTTGAATTATAGCAAAGGTAGCAAATAGTAGATTAATGGTATTAATCTTTTGTATATGTATGGCAGACATCCCAGACTTGGTCCCTTCATCTTGACGCATACCGAAATTGATATTGCTCGCCTGATACCATTTTAGTGTTATTTTTGTTCTATACTAATCAACTTACCAAAATGTTAAGAATTTCAATATAAGACAGACAGGTAATACCTAACTTGTTAGTTCAAAAAACAGAACACATAGTGTTCACATTAAAATAAAACCAGGAAAGAGTTTTCTCCCATATCTTTTTATTCTAAATACATTAATATTCTTTAATTCAACTCAAATATTCATTTAAACTATTACAAGCTATTTTTTATTTTAAACATAAATAATAAGTAATGCAAATGACCAGCATTGCACACTTTAACTCGGTATTAATATTTAACTAGATATTATCCAATCTTAGCGATAGTTCTCCATAGTGACATAACATATACACAACACTGAAAACCTTTGGTGAAAACAATGTCTACATTACTATTAAACGATAACATGTGAGATACGCCAGGGCGAATATACCTTCTCGAATGTTCTTTGGTTATAGAATCACTATTCACTTAGCACAGCACTGAACAAGTCCTCGTGGCGGATCAGACATGTCATGTCATTTACAGATACCAATTTATTGCATTAGGTAGGCAATTATACAATCGTTGAAATAAGACAAGACAACGAGAACATATCTAGTTATCTATGAATTCTGCAGAGTGTGTGTAGTTTCTTGTACAGATATTATAAACATAATGACTATGACAATTCAATAAGGTAAAAGGTACACGCATGTTCACTTTATGTGAATTACCAAAGATTGGGTACGTACATTATACACAGATCTACTGCAGTACGAATATCATATTCAACACAATTAGTTAAAATACGTATGTATTTAATTAGAAAAAAAAATTCTAAGCGTAATGTTTCTATTTTATTTAACACACAAGTAGTTAAGCGTATCCAATTTTTTTATGTAGTAGGTGTTTATGTATTATGTATTTATACGTTGATATAGGTACCAAAGTTCTAATCTATGCAGTTTCAAAATCAGACATTTCGAAGATAGGCGATGCACACATGCTCGTAGTATTTGATCGCCGAAAAAATCTTAAATTATCTACGAAAATAATGTACATTGGACCTTCCTTCTTGATGCTGATGACTGATGACTGACACAAACGATGACTTAAAATTAATTCCGTATTAATAAGGGACATTTACTATGACAGAAAGTACAAAACAAGTGAAGTGACAGGAACTAAATCGTATTTCTAATCATTAATCATTGAGTACATGAAGGAATAGAGACCAGCTCTTAAAAATCGTTCATTAACAATAAAACAATGGACAATGAAATGCAAAAATAATACAGGCTCATTAATTATTACACCCTTCTTATAGTATTGTAAATGTACCTACACAAAGTTTATAGTGAATGATCAACTTACAGATGTGCATGCTAATTGATATAACATCGTCACGAAGATGAAGGAGGCCGTTACAGACCCTTATATACAGACAGATATTGGACCAGAACAATGCCCGTCCAACATTTGAACACCTACTTATTTATTGACATTACATCTTTAGAACAACAGCAATTGCTTTTTATTAATTTACAGATTTATCAGTTATTCCTTACAAGAAAAACTATGTAGGTACATAAATATTGTGATACAAAGTATGAATTAGATCTGCACAGCGAATCTGATACACGATTGATATGATTCAACAATAATGAGACCAGCATATTGGACATGAAATGATACATAAAAAAACATTGTGCGAAGTGTTTCAGGATCTACCTACTACTATTGCAAGACCCGGCCCGCTGCTGTTAAGTTTGCACTTAATTCAGCAAGTTTGAATCCCATCATCAATATAAAATTTATCGCAAAC
Source organism: Parascotia fuliginaria (assembly GCA_963082885.1). NCBI lineage: Eukaryota > Metazoa > Arthropoda > Insecta > Lepidoptera > Erebidae > Parascotia > Parascotia fuliginaria. The sequence goes on along the minus strand of OY720176.1, from coordinate 13,046,707 downwards.
CACTCTTTTGTTAGTACTTAACATTTTAATCAAACACTTCAAGCTGTTAGTTGCGTACACGAAAACTTTAAGATTCATAAATATTTTTTGTTTGTATTTGGGAAAAGAGAACTAGAATAAAATACGTAACATTACAAAAATAATACATTACTCTAAAGAGAAAAGTAAACGGATCGCCAGCGATCCTCCATAAGTAATGAGGTGCAATTAGGTTCACAAAATCAAGTAAAGCTTTCTAATAGGATGAAATTTGGTAAAGTGTCTTTTGACCCCCGACCAAATGCGAGAGAAGAGATCTTAAGTATGCACTTGACCTTCCAATACGATGTTGACGGTGACGGCTCCATGCCAGGGAAGGCATTATTATCATAAAATAAATACATAAGTATTGGTGTTAACGTTTCCTACGTTCTGTATATTTATTCGGCGGGGGAACTGGTCAAATAACGTTTACTACTGCAGTAAGAGGCTGGCCGAATATTATATATTCAGAAAAAAGACACAACAACAACTCCGAAAGGCAATTTTTAAAATTTACCTTAAAATAGATTTTATATTTAGGATATCTATTTTATGTTAATATATTTTGGTGAATAACATCATTATCGCAAACCCGTATTAAATATGAGAAACGTGGATGATATGACAATATAAATTACCCTTTCATACCAATTAATAAGCGTTTTCAATGTCCTTATTTAGTCGAGCCGATATATGCGGCGTCGACGACTATAACTACTTACACGACTCATTAAGAACCGAATACTAACTACTTACAGGGATTATTGAAAGTCTCTGTGAACGAAACAACATTTCATACATCTTTGGTTAGACAAAACGAAACAATAGTAAAAACACTAGACAATCGAACGTTACAGTCATTGGAGGGACATAATTATTTAGTCGTTAGGTAATCTCTAAACAACATTGCATAATAATCACATAAAAATAATCATGATCGAAATGTGACGAGGCGTAGGATCGTTCCATTTCGACGGTAAGCGTCAACAAGTATTACTATTATCCAACAAGAGCGTGTCGGGCGCCCGCACCGGCCCGGCCGGCGTTGCCCTACTGCCAGAGCTTCCACCACACTTGCATCTTCTCAGTGAGTTTCTTGCAGATTCCCAGTAGTTTCCGTCACATCCCACCGTCGCCTTCACCCTCGCACTCTTCTGAGCCTTCACCCTCCTCGAGCGTTACCTGAGTTAATAAATAACTAATATTATTACGTGTCTTAAGTACCTACTAGACAGACAATTACGTTCAAATAAGATAAGAGATAAAAGTAAAAATTTTATTGTTTTATTGTAGAAGATATGAGACGACTCCAAAAAATATAAATAATTTATGAAATTATTTCAACTTACTTGAAAACGTATTTGTTCAGGGCGATCATCTTCTTGGCCAGAGTGCGACTGAATAGGCGCTGGTGGAGGTGACGGAGGTATCATACTTTGATAATAATCACGGTTTTCCTCTAGAGTGTCTAGAATATCTTGCGCATCCGGATGTACGAGATCCGCCCATGTCTCCCAAAGTGGATGTACAATGTAGTCGATGAAACCGACCTGAGATTTCTCTATCGTAGCATTTTGCCTGTCACACATTGGGCTTATGTCCATTCCCTGTTCTCTTTCACGGTCACCTTGTTGGAAGAACTCTTCCATAAGCAGGGCTACCCATCGCTTGTAAAGTGGTAGTGGTTTTGTAGGATTGCTAAGATCAGCACAATGTACGAGGTTCTCCAACACTTGTATCCTATCAGTGTAATTGTCTAGTAACAGCACACCACTTCCAGCCACCTTCTTTGTCTCTACCATAGTCTTGAGGTCTGCCAACAGACTCATATGTTTCGACATATCCGTCGAGAGCACCATATCTATGACCATTTTACGTAGCGTCTGTTTCTGTTTCTTGTGAAGATTGATGAAAATATCGCAGCCTTCATTCTGAAGTAATTTAAATGCTACGGCGAGATGATGGTTCTCTAAAACTGACTCGTCATTGTACATTAACGCTAGTTCTGAGCTTGAATTTACGAGAAACTGATTGGTGAGTCCCGGATGATCGACATCGTGCACGCACGCTGCGAACAAAGCGGCGCACGTTTCTATAGGAGTGAACACTGCGTCCAACGCCGGGGTGTTGAGTAGCACGTGTGTAGACTGTGTGACGTCAGCGGCGTGCAGTGAGTTGTGGAACGGGTTATCCCGGCAGTAATGCTCCTCAAGAGTGACGGCAAAGGCGAGGAAAGTGCGCGCCGGTATTTGTAGAGTTCCCAGCAGTTCCCTGGATGTGAAAGCGGAGTAGGCAACTGCAGTGAGAGGTCGGCCACAAGATAAGTCTCCAATGCGAAAGATGTCAACACCCCATCGTTCCAGCTCACCGAGTTGACGACCGAGTTCTTCTTCGTGAGGTGTTTCGACGCCGTATCTTGGCACGCGTTCTCCAGTGAAGCTGTTTGTATGCGTCAGTGACCGTTTAACACCAGATATCTGTGAAAAAATACCTTATTAATAAGCAAAATCAAAAAGTAACAATGAATATTATAAATGTACATATACCTTGTTAATGTAAAAGTAATGAACAATAATGAACAGTAATAAACTTACTTGTGACATAGTGGTTCCTGGTCCGACGAGACGCGGTTTTTCCTTTTTCTTGGTGCGCTCCGAACTCTCTTCCACTTGTAAAGATGGTAAGTCGATATCTTGTTGTTTGTCTGCAAGTAAGTGATATAATACGTTAATTTAAAATTTGAGTAGTGATTTATGTCGAGGTCGGCTCTGGGCCCATTTTATTATAAAAATAGATCTTAATTTATATCTTTTCTTCTTAAATTTTTTAGGTATTACGTAGTAAATTTCATTCTTTACGTAAGTAAGAGTTATCGGAAGTTACATTATCGATCGATTATAAATTTTACTGATTTGACTAAATTGTGTTATTAGGTAATGATGTCGAAAAAGTAGGTGGAAATGTTAATTCGCCACAGCATTTATGATTGATACGATTCTAGGTCAGTAATTCCTATTTCGTTACAACCTATAGATAACTAATCAAATCAAACACGCCGATGTAGCTTTGATACATATAACTTACAAATCATTCCAATGAACTGCACTAATGCCTTTCGTTTAAAGAATAGAATGATATTGTGCATTTTATTGTTAGATTTCTTATAAATAATTTTCAAAGACATCACTTTTCCATTGCGAGTTAGTTTTAATTTTGTTATATAATATCAAGCCTGCTTGGTTATATTTGATTAATAACTTAGATTAGTAAGAGGTTCCTCTACTGATGCCATCTACTTATTTTCTAGTGATTATTGTCTTGTATATTAAAACATATACGTATGCGGTATGCGGTATTTTGTCTTTAGTTTAGTTATTTTACTAATCTACACTATTATATAAAGCGGAAGAAATTGTTTGTTTGTCTGTACGCACTAATCTCTGGCACTATCAATCTGAGCAGAGCAGTGCGCAAAGATGCGAGTAAAACCGCGCCGCGGGAAGCTAGTATAAAATATATTGGTGAATTGATTGAATATTTAGGTACTGTTAAAAGTCTGTCTTTAACAGTAGAGTGTGGACATGTGAAAATAAAATAAAAGAAAAATAACGTAGTTTAGTTCATATCAAATTTATAGCACTTATGTGTTAACAATCAGAGGTTTCGTGGTAAATTATAATTAAAATATTATATATATTATGCTTAATAACGGTTTGGTACATAGTGTAACAAGACGATTAAAGAGACCAAACTAATAATGAACACAATCTCACGCATTAAATGGATTAAGGCTGTTATCTATTTGTGTGATAGTAGTAGACCGTAGAGTGTCTAATCAGTGTAGATAAAATATTATGTCGCAGCTAATTTTAATATAAAGGCTAAAGAAAACTAGGTTAAACTGTAAAACTGGAACAGTTGTAATAACTTATCTACTGATTATCAGTGTATAGATAAACACATCAGATATCGAAACTCTAGTAGATACCTACTTTGATAAAAGAAAATAAAATAGAAATATTCCATAATTATCTCAGTTTGAGTTTGCTTTAAATTACATTTTTATGCTGATTAACGCAGTAAATATTAACGAGTTTATGAACCGTCACGCATTACGATAAGTGTATTAAAATTAATTTTATCAATAGAGATAATATTATACTCGTAGTGAGCGAATTAATATTATCTCTATTGACGTTTATATTATGATATTAAGGTGTTAATTCTACGAAGTGGACGATGTAGACAATGTCCTATTATTTGGCTCAACCAATCCTAAGCCATGGTCGTAGACGACGCAAACAAATTAATTAGTACCACAATGTTCCGAGTCCCCTACTGCCAATTGTTTCAATAACAGATCCTTTAAACATTGATGTGTACACTCATGTGTGTCCTGAATATTTTACGTTCCTAATAACTTCTTGAACATGTCACAAAAGTCGCATTAGTAGGGTGGAAACTATTATGAAATACCTTATGCTCCTTGGGTATGTATTTATAATTTTCTAACAAAATATATAAAATAATAAAGGGTTCGTCGGATCGGTTACATAATATGCTATGACTATACTATTTTGAAGTAGTGTGTCAGTTTTTAAAATAGCTGGTCTACATTCACAATTAAATTAATGTAACTTTAATATAGCAGATAGAGCAGATGTAGAGCGTACGACTGTTACGCTACTGGGTCCGGACCGAGTCTTTTCTTGATTGAATAATGGTATTATTTTTTCAGCAGTTAAATAGTCAAATATATTTGCCGATTTTTGCAATTATTGTGCTTTGGTGTATGTTAGACTTCAGTCACATCTTAAAATAACAAAATTGAACAACTCATTTAAATTTGACGTGGTATTCTATATATAAGTATTAAGTACCTAAATATTGTAATAAGCCATCGTTGTTATGGATTTTTTTTAAGGTTTATTTCTATGCTGTATTTATATTACTGGAAATAAATGTGTGAAACTTGGGCATTGTAAATTATACTTTATGTAGAGTTGTGTGACTGTTTAGTGTAACGAAATCTTTGAATATTTTATCCGATATGAATGTTGTTGTACCTTCTGAGGCAAGTCGCGTGCGTGGTTATTATCAGACTTACTTATCGCAGTGAGATAACGCATTTATTTACATTTCATTTATTATCCTGTTAGCTTTATTTACCTGATAATAATATGTTAACTATTGTAAAGCTTCAGTTTTTAGTATAAACATTCATTCATCGACTCTCATTACTGTCTTAAGAAGACTGAAAAGACTGTTTAGGTGTACAGCAATGTATCGTAATTATATAACTGCTAAAGTTTTGCAACCCTCCAAACAGCAATAATTCAGCTATTACGTACCCTGATTACACAACTTAGCACATGCCATGTATGAAAGACGTGTTGGAATATACAAAAATATATCCGTCCCACTTAAGTGGTTTAGAGTCCCTTCATAAGAACCTTTTTATACAAATACCAGCTCGGTTACTAGTTAGTATCCCGTAGTATCCCGCCTGTATTGAGCGAGAGTGAACACACACCTCTCCTATTAAATAATAACTAATAATATACAAATTAGTTCATGAACTCACGTCTTTCATTGGTTCTAATACCCAATAGGTTATGGGCCCAGTGAATTAGACTAAATAAAAAAGTGTTTAGTTTTAAATAAAAAGAACACTTTATGTGCGTAGTGCATAAATGACTTGTGTTATTTGATTAAATTAATTTGATATCAATTTAATATCAAGTGAGTGTTAGTAATTTAATACAATGGACAAATTAAATACAAAAAGAAATATTAAACCGTTTGACGGGGAGAAATATAGTATATGGAAACTTAGAATGCGTAATTTACTAAATGAACTTGATGTGCTAAGTGTAATTGATGGAGGAGTTCCTGAAAAACCTGACAACGAGTGGAACAAAAGGCAGAGGACAGCTAAGAATACGATAATAGAGTATCTTTCGGATTCTTTAATAGGACTTACAAATGCAGAAAATATTGCGAGAGACATTTTCAAGAAGCTAGACTCTATCTACGAAAGAAAAAGCATCGCAACTCAGTTGGCTTTGAGAAAAAAGTTATTGAACTTTAAGTTAAAAGAAGAAATCCCATTAATAAATCATTTCCGAGAATTTGACGATTTGTTAGCCGAATTAATTGCAGCTGGTGCTAAATTAGAGGAAGTAGATAAGGTAACACACCTATTTATGACTCTACCTAACAGTTATAATGGTGTCGTTACAGCCATTGAGACTTTGGCAGAAGATAACATAACTTTAACATTTGTTAAAACTCGGCTTCTTGATCACGAAATAAAATTGACAAATGAGAGACGTGACACCAGCATGAAATTCTACACGCAACATCAAATTCGGCTAGTATCAGCAGTAATTGATATTCAAAAGGAACTTGTATCGAAGAAAATTTTATAAGAACACATTCAATGTCAGCATTGCGGACGAAAAGGCTACTTAAAAAAAAAAAAGACTGTTTCTTTAACAAAAGGGAGATTATGAATACACAAGCGACAAGCAAAATGAGAAGATCTCGCACGAAACTGTATAGAACTGGATAATCCAATAAATATCTCAATTGCGCAAAACGGCACATACATAAGAGCAACGAAAAAGAGTAACATTCCGGTTACCAGCGAATTGGGCATAAAAGGAATCCTACTGCAGTCGGTAAAGAAAATACAAATACAAATAAAAGCAGGTATGACCATCGTTTTTAACAATGATGGTGGTGTAAAATAATCAACATGGGTAAGATGGTAACAAAAAGGGTAAGTCTTTGAACAATTTAATAAGAATTAATTTTATGCTTTGAATACTAAACGCTCAATAAATAGAGTCGTAAACAATAATTATGAATTATGGCATTAAAGACTTGGTCATATAGGTAAATCTAAGTTTGTGCAAATAAGAAGCAAACAAATTTATTCTGATAGCGAACTGATAAGGCATATTACACCAAATGACAATAAGTAAAGCTTGTATAAATGGAAAACAAGCATGTCTGCCATTTAATCAATTAAAATTTAAAATTATAAAACGACCTCTATTTAATGTACATACAGATTTTTATGTAGTCCCATAACTCCTACAACACTCGACGGCAAAAAGTATTTTGTAATTTTTTGTTGACGAATACACACACTACTGCGCTACATATTCAGTGTCTCATAAATCAGACAGTTTTATAACGTTAAAAGATTATGTAGCAATAAATGTGAAGCTCATTTTGATTCGAGAATTGTCAATCTATATTGTGATAACGGTGGTGATTTTTTGTGAAATGAAAAAGTATTATGTGCAAAAAGGTATAAGTTACCACATAACAGTGCTGCATACCCCTGCATTAAAAGGGATTGCTGAAAGAATAATTAGAACATAAAACAGAACGAAGTCGTGGCATGGTATCTGGTGCTAAACAAGATAAAACGTTCTGGTGGGAGGCTGTTTTGACAGCTACAATATTTAATAAATATGAGCCCCACAAAAGCACTGAAAATGATTAACACACCATTTGAATTGTGGCATAATAAAAAAGCCACAAGTAAAATATTTAAAGATTTTCGGTTCGCCTGTTTATTTTCAAATATAACTAGAAAAACCAAGTTCGATGAAAAATCCTTAAAATGGATATTAATTGGTTATGAACCGAATTCTTATAAGGTGTGGGATGTGGATAACAAGCAGTTTGTAAAAGTCAGAGATGTGATAGTTGATGAGATTAATTTCTTGTCAAGTAGGCCATTAAGGCCTATTCGAGTGAAACTTAAAAATTGCGTTAACTCGGATAACTCTGACAGGTTTGTCGAAGACAAACCGTGTAAATAAACTGAGGAAATACCTGTATCATTAGGTCCACCACCTAATAAGTCTGTAAGTGAAACAGATAGCACTTCATTTTAAAATATAAATCTGTAAGTGAAACAGATATGGCTCAAAATATAAGTCTGTAAGTAAAACAGATGACTCTTCATTTCAAAATATAAATCTGTAAGTAAAACAGATATGGCTCAAATATAAATCTGTAAGTGAAACAGATGGCTCTACATTGCAAAATAAGATGACTTATTCTCGAAATAAAATGACTTTATAGACAAAATGAGCGAATTAAAAACTTACCTGCTGTATTTTATAATAAAAAGCAGATGATAGTTCAAATGAACTATTTGCTGTACGCATACTCTTTACTATGCAAAATTTCTACACCATAGAAAGGAATTGAATCCAGGAATGATAAAGTATTTTTAAAAAATGCTATCAATGAGGCAATTAAATCATTAATTGATAATGAAACCGGGATATTAGTTCAAAAACCGGAACATAGAAATTTTATCTATTTTCAATAAAAATTACGAGCGAACCGTTGAGATAAATATAAAGCTCGTATAATAGCCAGTGGTTTCAGTCAACAATATATGAAACTATTGCACCAGTTGCAAGAATTCCTAGTTTCTGATTTTTAATAGCTTTTGAAAGTCAGTTTAATTTATTACTCCACCTTAGGGATGTAATAACAGCATTTTTAATGAAAATTAAAGGAAAGATTAGTATATACATCCACACGCAAAATACGCGCACAGTCGTGGAGTTGCGGAAAACAGCCCGTTCATACCAATCATACCAAGTATATACATATATACATATTATGATAATTCCTGAAGGTATCGCAAATTCAATTAATAGTTTAGTTTGCAAATTAAATAAATCGTTGTATGGATTAAAACAGTTTGCCCGTTGTTGGTTTCAAATTTCTTAACAATCTTTAATTAAAAAGTTTTTTTTTGATACCTACTCATCAGCTGACCGCTATATTTATAATTTATATGCGGTGATATTCTTAAAAACATTTATGTTGTACTTTAAGTCGATGATCTATAATATCGACAGCTAATATAAATACCATAAATAGTTTTGAAAAATTATTAAGTGAACAAATTTAAAATGGTACTTATAAGAAACTCGTTCGTCGTTGTTTCTGGGTTTCTTGGAAATAAAAGTGCAAAAGTATAAAAACAAAATCACTTTAGACCAAGAAATATAGATAAAAATAGTTTTTAGAAAAGTTCAACATGAGTGACTATAAAACTGTCAAAACGTCTTTAGAAACCAAAATAGATTATACCTCTTTGAATTCAAGTGAGACCATAAATGCCCCTTGTAAAAACCTAAAAGGATGCTTGACGTATAATAAGGTATGCACTCGTCCTGATTTAAGTTTTAGCATCAACATCTTGAGTAGATTTGCTAACAAAAACAATCCCACACTTTGGTTATATATTTAAAAGGATATTTATTACCTACGATACTTGAAAGGGACTATGGATGGGAATTTTAACTTATCCTAATTCTTTGCGAAGTGATATTTAAAGTGACATTCTTAGTGACTTTGTTGACTCGGATTGGGGAAGCAATGAATTAGGCCGTAAAAGTACAAGTGGCTATTTGTTTAAATTATTTGAACAAAGTACAATATGCTGGAACATAAAGAGGCAACTCACAGTGGCCGCTTCATTTACTGAAGCAGAGTATATGGCTTTATAATATATGAAGCTGTTAGAGAAGTATTATGGTTAAAATCCTTAGTGACCAGTATTAATATAAAAATACCAAATGCGATTCCTTTAAATATTAGGACAATAATTGGTATCTAAACATTGCAAATATTCCTACGAGTCACAAAAGATCAAAACACATTGATAAGTATCACTTTTCTAGAGAATTGGTGAAAATAATGTTATTAAAATTATTTATGTTTCCACAGGTAATCAATAAGCTGACATCCTAACCAAGCCTTTACCGACGTATCGTTTTACTGGGATGAGAGAAAATCTAGGTGTAATGTAAGGATACAATACATAAAGGAACTAAGGATTACACAGTTTATAAAAACGTGTAAATAGTTATGAATTATGTAGAACTTAATTTTAATTAAGAAAATAATTATTAATGATTTGGTTTGATTAGGTTTTTCTGGGTTTTTCCCTAATCCTGCGCACCGAATGGTGAACCAAATATGATTATACTCCCAGAGAAGGAAGGTGTGTGATATTATTATTGTGTAATTATTTTATAAGATAATTTATTTTAGAAAAAGGATTTATTTTTGAGGGGGCGTGTTGGAATATACAAAAATATATCCGTCCCACTTAAGTGGTTTAGAGTCCCTTCATAAGAACCTTTTTATACAAATACCAGCTCGGTTACTAGTTAGTATCCCGTAGTATCCCGCCTGTATTGAGCGAGAGTGAACACACACCTCTCCTATTAAATAATAACTAATAATATACAAATTAGTTCATGAACTCACGTCTTTCATTGGTTCTAATACCCAATAAGACGAAAGCACTATGGTTTTTCTACTACTCTTTGGTTTATTTCAATTAAAGGCATGAGTAATTATATATTTATTATTTTACCAAGGAGTGTCATAAACTGTGTGTTCTCGTTTTCCTAACAAATTGTCTAGAGAGCTACGTTACCACGTCTCTATATTTTCTATAATCACAACGAAATGTAGTTGTTGTGTTATTAATTTATTTATTGTAGTCGGTCAGTAATCTTGTAATTTTTTATGAGGTGCAATACTCAATCATACTACATGGTACAAAAAAGTCGTGTCACGAAAACAGATTTTAACGCCTCTTGTTATCTAAAAGTGACTAGCACTAAACTCTTTGCAAATTTGAAAATAAAAACATAATCCGAATAGGTATGCAATGCTTTATATCAATGTATGACTACACAACGGTTTATAGCTTTAGGAGAATTTATTAGAACGTTCCAATGAGCTCTTAAGGAAAGCAAGGACATTAACATTTTAAATAAAAGCTAAGTAGTAAGTTTAAACAGTAAAAGACGACGAATTAATAAAATGATTGGTTTATACCAAAACGTTTTTTATTGGAAAATGTAACCAGAATTTTAAATTGTAAGATACTCGTAGCTAAGGATAGAGTTAAACATTTTTCTAATTGCGTATAATGTTTTTATGGTTGATGTTTTGTTGTTAATTAGTATTCAAACATAGTAGTACAATAATAATCAGAAATGATTAATCATTGAGTTATTAAATTCTCATTTACTTGAGCGATCACAAAAGGAATAAGTTTTTATTAACTTTTTTTACCGCTGTAAAAAAATGGACATTGTAAAAAATATGCTTAGTATATCGCTAAGTCTATAAAGAGATAATGACAGTATTAATCGAACACAAGATATGACATTAGGCACTATTGCATTTTTAATTAATATTACATAGTTACATACGAGATGTTGTGAAAAATATTCTTTGTGACTCTACCTATTGTAATCATTCTAAGTTATTATGTGTACAATCTATGATGTGATGACTTTTGCACATATTGCGTGCTATTCAATTTTAATTATAGTAATGGGCAAATGCAATTATTAAATTACATTTAAAATTGTAGTTGTGTTTGTATATTTATATTAATATATTTATTATTTCTTTAAAAACAACACAGTAATATTAAGCAAACTCATTTATTAGTTCCTAACATTGTGAAGTACCTAACTCATATTTATATTTAAATGGAATTGTTTTATTCTAATTTCTAGAGCCTATAAATTAAAATTAAACAATTTCATTCAACATACTGAATTGACGATGGTGTATATGGTCTAGATAGAATCTAGAACATATACATCATCGTCACCTCAGTTTTATTTAAGTTAATTGCATAGAAATTAATTTAATATTCACAAACACTTACCCAAAAATGTGGAGCAGATGTACTCTGAGATCTGGTTCCCGGACTTGCTGGACTCCGAGAAGTGACTCAGCTCCTTGTTCAGCATGCGCTTGAACTGCAAGTGCAATATATCCATTGAATGACCCATTATTGCAGCACGGTTCCGAAGCCAACGGGCAGGGGTGAAGCGGATTGTTTGTCTCTCGCCACACACACGCATTTCACACCACAAAATATTATTTAACACAATGTAAAAAAAGCTAAATTCCTAAGCTCGTGTTCGAACTTGGCTAATTTATTCACAGTAAGTATCACGTTAGAGCGTCTAGTTTCTATGAGCGCTATCGTCAAACTGAAGCGGTCGTGGCGCCGCGGCTTGTATTAAGCGTAGCGCGGCATCAACTATCGTCACAACTGTAAATGCTACAGAAATACCGCCTTCCCGGTAATACACTTTATATGTAATCTACTCTACATTCAGTATTCTGTATATTTCCTCTCACAACGTGAACTCAGAAAATCACTTCTTACTATACTAATATTATTAAGCAACTTTAGCTAATCATCTATATTAAAACTTTCTTGGTAGAAGCGGTTTTATCAGGATCTTGGCGAACTGCTCCTCAATTAGTTTAGTTATACAATAAGTTTCTATTGGATCTCCCGTGCAACTGGACAAGTAGGCACGTGATTCTCTCAATGATATTGATGACCAAAATCTGTAATACATATATATTGGCATAGTAACAATATATTGGATAAGATTCAAGGAAGGCCTGAACATGTTCTTCTATCACTTGCGAACTACTCAATTAAGATGTTTGTTTAACCATGAAATGACATGTAAATCTGAGAACGATTTGTTCTTGACATAGTTTCTTATCGGCTTGTGCGATTAATCTTAATCTCTGGCTGCTGCGGGTTGATGTCTAGGCATTTTAAAATAAGGAAATTATTTTCGTTCGCACTTTACGAGTTCATTCAAGTTTAGGATACAAATAATAATTCTGACAATGAAGTTTTATTGTGCTAATAAATCAATGTAAAGTCGTGATCATTTAATTATTTTTTGCGTGCAGCTACCCGTTACCAGAGTTACATGTAGCAACAAAAAACAGCGTCTTTGCAGTTTTCGTCATTGACATCTATTAACATTGCTATGACAATTTTAATTCTTGTGTGAAAGTTAGTTTTATGGTCTGTGACACTAATCCGAATTAAGTAATTTTTTGTTTCAAACAGTCATCGTTTAATCTGTTTAAAAAAAGATAAGTTCCACAGACTTCGACTTCCATGATTATATTTAGAACTTTTTTTTATAAAACGGATGTGAATGGTATATAGCTCTGTGCTTTGTATTAAAGTGTATTACGTGGGTAACCTACCCGTTTATTCCCACTAGTTCTGCGAAATAGTTCTGTTCACAGAACGTTAACACGTATACGTTAACATTTACCTATTCATCTTTCTTTTCATTCAGTTCTTTCTTCAACTTATCATGATTCGTCGTCATCAGGTGTCACCCAAAACAAACACTTCACATGTTTTTAACAGAACAGAACTAGTGGGAATCACAAAGCCTCACTAGTTCGGTACAGGATGTTGTTTTTCTCAACAGAACTAATGGGAATAAAATGTTCTGTGAACAGAACTAGTGAGAATAAACGAACCTACCCACATAACACAAAAACTTAAATGAAGCTGAAAGATGCAGCTAAAATATTGGCAACAAAGCAAACTGGTTTATACTGATATATGGAACTGATTCTTAGTCAAATAACAGCCGCAAACCTATTGATTTTGATCGAGATTGATATGCTGAATTGATTGAATTGCTTGCAAGTATTCAAAGAAATAATTAGGAATCATTCAACTCGACTATTAATCGCTGTCGTATATATTTTAAATTCGTACCTCAACAGAAAGATCTGAACCTTATAGGATAGATCAAAAATGTTCTGAATTTTTTTTCTCATAAACACAGTATTAAGCTAAATTAAGTCAACAAAATAACAAAATACGACCATTTTCATAAGCATATTTTTAAAAGTATTTACTTAGATTTACGTCATGTTTCAAGTTATCGAATAGTAATGATACTAGCAAACATTCGTGACTAGAATAAACTGCATAAACCCACACTGTAAGCGTAATGAAAACTAAGTCATGCGCGGTAATTTCTTTTTTAGTGATTCAGTTATATAAACTGGAAACTTTTACAGTCATATTGGAAGGGAAAAAAACATAAGATCTTATGTCAATCAATTCCAGCATGTGGCCTATATTCTTTTAAGGACCGGAGGATAAACAATGAATTGATTGAGATGTAACTTAGTATTATTAATATATATACCATTAGAATATATCAGCTGCAGTTTTGACATGTATTCTGTTAACGGTACACGTAAGTAGATTAATTTTGCCACTCAAATCTAAAACAAAATCTCTTTTAGCTAGGTGTTTTTAAATAATTAGGCATTGTTTAAAGTATTACTATCCTTCATTACAGTAGGCATAATAGTTAGTGACTGTCTAAAACGAAATTTATGTAGTTGTTTGTAATATACATTCTTGGCCATGAACGTAGATATATTAGGAATGAGGCCCGATGTTTTGAACGAATAACTATAAACAGCCATAAAAAAATAAGTCGTCAAATAGTTTAATGCAATCGAGAATTGGTAATCTCGTTTGCATCGTCAAACATTTTACATGGACTGAATTGGTTAATTTCTTGAGTACGCATTTAATATGCACTCTAAGAAATTAAATAATTAATAAGCAATGAACAAGGGTTTTTCTTTGCATTTTATCAATGATCCAAAGTTACGTTTCGTTCCTAATGTATAGAAATCAAAATGTCTCAGTTTAACTTTTGTCATTAGTACGAGTCCAGTCAGTATTGTTTACGATTTTGCGACGTTTCTCCTAGATATATAAAAATAATTTTCATAGATAAAGACGCAGAAACACACTCGTAGGTATACAATTATATTAACTATGGTCCTCTTAATTAATGAAGTCATACACCTAACGGTATATCTTGCTATCAAACAATGGTTTATAAGACCACAATATTTTCCGTATTCCCTAGGGAATTTGTAGACGCTGCCTATTGTTTAGTTTCTCTGTGACGTCGACCTACTGTGGGCGTGGCGTAGCAGACACCACACAGTAGTGAGAAAATCCCTAAATTGCACTGAATAATGCCTAATATAGTGACGTACGAAAAATTAAAAGAATAAAAGATACCATGAGGTAAATGTTTAATATTTCCTATACGTCACATAGTAAAACTTTCTCGTTTGTTTTCAATAATAGAGTTTCCTGGTGTACATTGTAGTGGGATAAATAGGTCCACAGGTGCCGCCTCTCAACTGCAGAAACATGAATTATTTTATGTGGGTATGTGGCAAAGTAACAAATCTAAAATATGCGAGTGCGACGGCCGAAGGCAAAGTAACAAGCTCACATAATCTAGCTGTTCGAAAAATTTCATAATAGGCAAGTAATCGAATATATGGAGTGATCGGCGCCACAACGATCTAATAAAAACTTTAATATAATTTAATATTTCATATTTAAAGAGACATATTCTATACATAGTATTTAGTCGAAATGGCCCAGTGGATAAGGCACCCGCTTCGTAAACACGAAGTAGTGGGTTCGAATCCGGGCAAGTACCAATATGATTTTTCAAATCATATGTACTTTCCAAGTTTATCTTGGACATTTCTGACTGACGGTGAAGGAAAACATCGTGAGGAAACCTGGACTTAAAAGTCTGAAATTGCCAATCCGCCTTGAGCAAGCGTGGTGATTAATGCTCCTCTACCTTCTCTATGAGAAGAGGCCTTTGCCCTGCAGTGGATAGTAAACAGGCTGGTATTATTTATTCAACACATAGGCATAGAATATGGAACCACTTTATGTCATCCCATGTGTGTCGTAAGAGGCGACTAAGGAAATACCAGGTAACGGGCAGCAGCATTGCTTTCGTACTAAAATATTACACAGTCACCGTAGTAATACTTGGCCACAGTGGCTAACATCTATCCGTGGGTACAATTAGAAGTTAATGTCTTTAGACTAACAGATAAAAAAATATAGACACCGCACACCCATAACTACAACCCCTGTATGAAATAATTAATAGAGATTAATAACTAACAAATAATTAGCAAACACCAAGCATGGCACTCGAGCGTCCCAGCAATCTAAGCATTTCTCAATGACTGTATTAGTTTAATAACGACTTGTAATCTATCATAGTGAAGGTTAAACATACTAATTCATTTACCAAGGGCGTGCGGTATGCCGAAAATAACCTAAACTCTATCAACTCTTTTGATAGAGAAAACACTTGTCCTTCGGGGGACAATTACGTAATAGGTTGTTATAATCTACGATAATGCAGTTATCTCTTATCTGGTATTATTTTTATACTAATAAATGTTTGTTTGTTGTAGGATCAAATAATCGATACAAGTATTCTGTACATCGACTTTGGGAAAGCGTTTAATTTGTCATCCGTGACGTATAACTTTAGGACGTCTACCTTATTGCTACACTTCTGACGTATATGTCGTCAGTATGTTTTGAGCATAGTGAGTCATTGTTTGAGTTTCTATGTAAGCAAACATAGTATTAACTTTAGTCATTATTAATTTATATTTTATAGGTCATAACTGGTCCGTGATGAGGGCGTGAGATGTGACGTTTTGATCGTACGACATTGAATATGGCAAACTGTAAACTTAGTAAGGGTTAATTAATCATAATTGGATTGATTCGATGTTGTAAAAATTATAAGAAACCGTAATGTGAAGCACGTGCGACAACATTAATATTAATGTATAAACCGTTGAGGTGATGTCGTTAACCTATATTTCTGTTTGAATTTGTAACGAATACAAAACTAACATCTGTTGGGACAATTCTGTGGTTAACAAATTTCTTCGAAAAAGCTCTCAGAAATTGTAATTCTCAACTAATATTATAAAGAGAAAAGATTTAATTTTTTGTATGTTTGTTTGTTTGTTATCGATAAACTCAAAATCTACGTAACCAATTTAAAACATTCCTTTACATAGAGCAAAACTACAATATAAGCGAGTAACATAGTATGTCTACCCACGCAGGCGAAGCCGCTGGCAACAGCTAGTAAAAATAAATACTTTTGGTTTCTGTACTGTATTATTTTAAAATTACATTTTCGAATAATGTTTTCAGGTAGAAAATTCACGTATATCACAATTTAATTATATTTTGATAATTTATATGAGCTTTGGTTTGCTATTTTAGTTAAATGAAACTGCTAGCAATATATATTAGTTTCTTGGGAATATTACACAGACTTTTTTTTGTTGTAACGTTTACCTATTTCCCCCAATGTTGTTTTGCGTTCTACGTTGTGTTTTGGCAGTAATTATTTTTATTTTTGGCTAGCATCTGCATTGTCTAAAACAGAAGAAGATAAACAACATTCCGTACAATAGTATTCGTTCATTAAACTTTGTACTATTACACGCAGTAGTTTGACGTTCTTAGAAACAATATCACCAAATTACCTACTATTAATTCGACGTAATATGGTGAGTAAGCAATTTAGTTCAATGACTGTGAAACTAACATCTTTTGGGTCAATTCAATGTTTTACAAATTTCTTCGAAAAAGCGCTCAAAAATTGTAATCGTTAGTACAAATTTCTAGGTACCGTAAGTGAGCGTTTCCACAGAACATCCATGTTCACCGGATACGTAGCTACTGAAGATTATGAACACACCGCATTTACAGGATCGTTACTTTTACTGGGTATATTAAATCAGTATTTTTACTGGATCTGGCATACAGTCTTGTGTGTGAACTTGCTCGTAAAACATACATACGTCATTGCCGAATAAAAACGAGCCCGTGAAACGGAAAGGCTGTGTAAAGGCGCATTAACAGATTCGAAAAAGTGTATGCTTGCAATTACTTCGAAATTCAGAAATGTGGTAATTGAAAACCGGCGAAAACGGAAAAATGTGAATCCATGTGCGATTTAAGTTATTAGAAGGAATTTACCTATTTTGCTTACGTCATCAGTGCCGTGACGTAAATTACTACTTTACGTAGCAACAAAGCTTCATTAGATCTCTACACTTATATCTCCAACATTGAATTTTAATAAATAAAGATAACAGTTTTATTTCCTACATTTAATGATTGTTATATAAAACTTTGTGATTACAACACACATTGTTATTTAATTTTTTATACAAGATACTTAACAAATAACAAATACACCTTTTATTTTACAATTTAATGATAAGTAATGTTTGGCGTATTTTAATCAGTGAATTAGAGGAGTTATTATGGCGAGATAACATACATAAGATAAACTACTCTCGAACTCCAGAGCATTGTTTGTTTTCAATATCATTATGTAGAATACCAACTAGAACAATCTCGGAATTCGCTTCTGCTCGTGATGTGTTTGCGAAAGAGTCAAGTTATTATCAAACATAAGAGGTTTTTAGAGATATGCATACTTGTTGTGAATCTTTAATTGCGTTTAAAAACATTTTTTTAAATTAAATTAATAAGATTGTATCCTGAAGAACTTGCCACAATTGTTGACATTATGAAATTATTAGTAGCCGTAGTATATTTATAATACTTTACAACTGATTAATAGCAGTCCAAATTCAGTTGTTTATTTATTTTATTTATTAAACATTAGGTACCGAGGCGGACCTATATGCTATTAGTATTCTCTACAACCAACCTTAGGTGATGCGGAGATATACGAAGTAGGTGCAGTGAATGAAGCAAAACGTCATAAATCTAAGATATGATCTAAATTAAAAAGTATTAAAAAGTTTAACCCTAAATAAAATAAACAATAAATACTTAAATATTAAAATATTTATGATACAAATATCCTTATTAAGAGAAATACATTAACATATACATAAATCTATACACGATAAATACAATGAGATAGGAGAAACTAACGTGATAACTACAACAATTTCTCAAAGAGGAGAGCACGAACCTTCAGCTTAAACACAAAATGACTGGTAGCCATCCTGACCTCAACAGAAAGGTCATTCCAAAGACGAACTGCCTGGATAATAAAGGATGAATCAACAAATCCAGATTTATGAGAATGAAACGCAAGGAGAAGGTTATTGGAAGAGCGTAAGTTCCTGTCATGAGAGGAGCACAATAATTGAAAGTAGGTAGGAGTCAAAATGGAATAGAAAGTGGTGAGAGCACGCATGCTACGGCGTTGACGAATTAGTAACCATTTTAATTCAGAACGGTAAGTAGACACGTGATTATACTTGCGAAGGTTAAAAATTATTCGAATGCAGATATTCGGAAGACGGTCAGATTTGTTGAGTAGATCTGCATTCAGATCAAAACAGCATACATCACCGTAGTCAACTAAAGGAAGGATTACATTTTGTACAAGCATTGTCTTCGTCTTAGAAGGAAGGAAATTTTTCAGATGATTAAAGGCCCGAAGTGTTCCAGTGACTCTCAGACAGGCACAGGTAGCCTGCCAATCAAAAGAGGTATCTATATGCAAGCCAAGGTCTTTTTCGACTTGACTGTAAGGTATGGACATATTTTCATAGGTCCATCATGTGTGGTGACTGCCAACTATAATGGCTTGGCATTTGTTTGGATTAAAAAACAAGCCAAACCTGCTGGACCAACTTTTAATTGTCTCAAGATAACTATTAAAGTTAGTCATGGCTTGCGATATGTATATTGTGCTTGCTTGTAAATATAACTGCAACTCATTGGCATAAAAATGATACGCACATTGAAGATTAGGAGTAAGAGTAAGGTTGTAAAGTAGGTATTATAAAAACTATGCTTTGACGTTTAGAAATACTTCTATCAATAGTTAGATTTTGATACATTTGATTTAAAAAATATTTTACAATTCACAAGTTGCAATAATAGGTACAAAATAAATATATTTTCTTTCTTTCTTTTATAATAGGTACAGAAATTTTTAAACTTTAAATAAATATTAGATAATTAATATTTGGCAGCCTTAACCTAAATAAAATATAACTCTTCATTCAACATTTAAAAATATCTTAGTCGTGTTTACATTTGCTCTGTTTATGTAGTCATGAGATTCTCGGCATCCGTCTTAGGTTTATCTCAAATACTTCAATAGTTTGACGAGATAAACATTTAAATGATGTTTTCAGTTGTCATGTCCTTGTGGAGAATGATATGATAGCACGGGACATGTTTAGCGCCTACGTTGTTGTTCTCGTATTAATGTCAAAGTTACTTTTAAGATAATGTCCTGTTTCAACAATCTGCGCAGTAGATGATTACCGTGTTCAAGTGCGTACCTTTACACAGAAAAATGCCCTTTTCTATTTTAAACTCTCGTAGCAGAAATTTGATACTATCAGATAGAGATCAGATAAAAGAACAATGTCTCTAACCACTTTCAGGGTTGTAGATGCCGCCAATTTCTTAACCGGAGACTCTCTTTGAGAATGTTTTAATTAAAAAGTAAATACCTATTTCCAAATTAATGAGGAATCGAAAAGAACAAGTCATGGCTGATTATATGGCAAACGTTGGTCAGGAATGTCATATTTTCTATTGCCAAGTAGAAATTTCATTTACACTTCTACGTTATTAGGGTACTACGGCTAATGAAACTTGGCCGTATCTGTCTATCGAGTATACGAGCATAAAGCCTGCAACGCACCAGAGGCCCTAGACAAGTGTCAAACATTTCTATTCTATTCATAGAATAGATAAAAAAATGTATGAGATTGACATAAGCTCTGGCGTTAGCTTATGTCAATCCAATACATTTTTTTATCTATTCTATGAATAGAATAGAAATCTTTGACACTTGTCTCGGGCCTCAGAAATGCCTTATCAACAAGATGGCTTCCAAAGAGGATTACTGTCTACCATTACTCGAGGCATAATTAAAAAATGTAGGTATAATATATAAAAATAATTATGATTTAAATTAAAGCTTTGCCTGTGTAATAAAAGCTTTTTAAAAGAAGTTATTTTAATTTTATCTTCTTCGTTTATTTTTTTGCATATACATTATGGTACATATTTTTATTATTAATGTGGTTTTAATTGTTTGCTGGGGCTTAGCTTTGAAATGCCAGAGCATGAATATTTGCCATTAAAGAAATAACACATTCAGTTTTCTTAGAAGAATTTGGAGTAGAGCCCAAAAAATTACTAGTGAAACTATTGCATGTTGTCTGACTAATATATGAGGCTGGTAAGCGCCATTGATTTGTTATACGGTTATTTACGTACTAAACTCCTGAAGACAGAAAATCCGTACATCTGAACTCTTCATTCCCAGACTGGTTTTCGGAAACATTGTTTATGTATTTCTCCGAATTCAAATTGAGTGTGAATGTGGTAGAATATTATTATTATTATATATTATTATTTCTCGACCTAGAGAGAAAAACATAAATAAATAAACGATTACTTCATACATAATGGAAACATAATTTATTGCATAACACTCAATCGATATTGCAAAAGAGTGTTGTAACAACGTATCATTTGAGAACAGAGTTCTTACACTCTACAATAGTAGAGTCCCATCGAGCGAGCCATGAACTATCATGTGAGACATTTATTATAATTACAAGGAAGGTGTTACGTGTGATAGGTAGCTTAGCTATACATGCGTATGAAAGCATTATTTATTTTAAAACTTTAAACAAGATAAAAAAAAATATTCTTACCTACATAAAATTGTTATGAAAACTGCTAATGCATGACCAGGTTACCGGCAATAAACGCCCAAACTATAGAGCAAGTTAACACGATTCTAATTTGTAGATATTACCAAATAAATATTATGAACTAAATCTCATAGCGTACATACAATGTATGTTCGATAAACGTAACATCGATGCAACAAACGAGATTCGAGAATTTGTCACGACCAACAGTACTCATAAAATTATCTACGTAATACAATTACTGGTTTCAAGTTTATCATGTTGTCGTGCCTCCATTTATTTTTTTTATACGTCACAGCTAAACTCTTTGAGCAAGTAAATAAAAATGCAAAAAGGAATGACTTGTGTATTATACTTATAGGTTTAGTAACTCCACAATTCGACTCGGTATTCAGTAATATGTTAAATTGACAATTGGTAAACTACATAAGTGAATATTTGTAGTTACTACAAGTACGTAATTGGTAAGAAACAGTTGCTTTGTAAGGATGACAAGGCACGTACTCAGTCGCTTTCCAATACATACATAGATTCAGCAGGAAACTACGTTAAAAGCAGCCTTAAAGCTCTACATTCAAAGTTCGTGCTAAATAAAACGTCTTTACTGTAATATGTGTACGCATGTATAAATTGACATATGCTGATATTAATATATATCCATTTAAATTACTCATTATTTAAATCGGTTTAACCAACATTATTCTATCGCGGTTAAGGTTGACGTATTTGCATCATTTGGATTAACTTGTGGTCAAAACTTTTGAAGTCACAGGTCGCCACCCGCACCGTGTGAAAATACTAACTCATGTCCAACTGTTGGCATTCAGTTTTAGAACACTAAAGTGACGTGTCACCCTCTACGTCAGGCGGTGCGCCATGCGCCATTAACATTTATAATAGTGTTAAAATCAATTAATTTGTTTCCTTATTCATAATGCTGCAACTATAATACCTACCAACTCATTAAAATGATTCGTACGGAAAATTATAAATGGTCTTGATATACCTACTTATAAATGACTCACACGAGTATTATTCCCACGACTCATTACAGAAACGAAGCTAACAATGGAAGAGTACATTAGGAGCAATATCAGATTTTCACGTGGTTTTAATTTCATAAGCTGAACTCACATTTAGAATTAGGTGAAAAGTGGAGCACGGCGTACCTACGGTAGGTATATTTTCTAAATATCGTTGTATTGTTGGGGAAAACTCATGTCAACCTTCATGAGCTAAGCGGTCGTGGCGGCGACAGCTGGCGTTCCGCAGACGTCGGCATAGACGTCACAATGAACCCGGTCATTAGATACCTACCTACAGTTGCCAAATGTCCCATTTTTAAAACTTAACTTATTCGTGAACATGCGATTTTAATATAAACATCCTCAAGTAAGTTTCAAAAATGTGAATTAGATAAAAAATGTGAGTCACTACGTTACGACGTTATCAATCAAAATAGTTGCCCCGTTTTTCAGAAAAGTGTTGTTATCAGATAAATTTTCAGTGTCGATGAGTTTATTAATTCATGTTGAACGAAATAATTACGGTGATTCATAGTTTTGTCAACCTTATTGGATATTAGGTATACGTACTGAGATAATACAAAGCTCAATGCAAATCTATTGACCTGCTATTATGACTCAACGTGAATTACACAAACTTTTGAGACAGTCGATACAGATATATTGGGCAGTTTGGTTTAAGGCGTGATTTCATATTTAAAATAAAACTTTATTATGTAATTTTATCTTTGATATTGCAACATTATATAAATAAGTAATAAGTAACGACGTTGCTCTACTTATGTCCAAAGCAATAATGTGTTAAGGACCGTTTACGCCCATAACGTTGCCGGAGGGGTATTGTGTATAAATAATAGAGCAGAATCAATTTAGTCAGTTGTTAAGGTAATCAAACGCTTTTAACTTAAATGGTCAAGTACTACCGTGAAACTATTGATTATCTAAACTAATATTATAAAGAGAAAAGATTTGTTTATTTGTTATGGATAAACTCAAAATCTACGTAATCGATCTATAAAATTCTTTTATATAGAGAAAACTACAGTATCGGCGAGTAACAAAGGCTATATTTTTGTGGTATGCCTACCCACGCGGGCGAAGCCACTGGCAACAGCTAGTATTTTATATTTTCATGTATCAGTTTGTTTTATTTTACCGTTGCGTTCAGATTGAACAATTTCCTACAACACCTTTTAATACCGTATATAGGTACCTACTTAATTCGTTTTGAAACATTCATCCCACAAAGATTACATGATTCCATTGATTTCTTGTAAGAATGACCAAAAACTAAATATACGTTGCCTCTTCAAAAACACCACTATATCACGAAAAACATATTTCTTTGAAGATAGCATTTATATGTAAACTAATATTTCGGACGAAGATACAATTTAATAGTGCTGGTGAGGCAGGGTTTCAGCGAAATTTTATTTTGTTTACTGTGCGATTGTCAAAACTGTGAATGATGTATAGGGTTTAAAATGATATAGTGAAACATTGCAGATAAATCAAATAATAATAGGAAAAGTATTTCCGGCAATAACTTAGCACGTTTACTCATAATATGTTGTTACTAAAGATATAACAAGGTAGTGTTATGTAATAAAGCTGAATTGCAAAACTTTCAGCTTGTATATTCTGTGGCACAGATGAAGAATTCCCTGTTTTCTTCATGGCAAATAATCGAGCTTAAGTTATTATTAAACTAATTTATTGCGATTAATAAGTTATATTTTATAATAATTAGCTGTACCTGATAGGCTTTGCAGTGCCACGTAATTTCTAAAAAAACAAAACATTTTTTGGGCTGTGAACTGTCTTGGGCGTCTCCAGAATACCCTCGCAAAGTTTCATCACAATTCGATCATTGGTTTCGTCACGCATCGAGGACAAACATACTAACTTTGATATTTATTTAAAAGAAAAAAGATATGTAACCATCATAATCTTTTACCTACTTAAACTTTAAGATGATTCATGTTTGAAATAAAACGTAGTCGCCAATTAAATACTGAAACAAATCAAACAAAAACTGCAACACCTGACTTTTAAGTTTCAGAATATTAAAACGATGTGTCTTAAAAAAATATAGAAAGGCGGGCGGCGTCGGTACAACAGAGCAGCTATGTCTGTTTTGACACGTAGTTTAAGAACAGCGCTGCGTACGTGACTACGCAGGCGTAGGATATAGCCACCGTCCATGGACCTCGTAATCATACATCACAATCAAACTTATTGCGTTGTTTGATACTTTAGTCTATAATGTTATTTCCATATGTATGGACGTGACATTATGTGTGATAATCATGAAAATGTAACTAAACACAAATTGAAAAAAAAAAAAAAATATCTATAAGGTTTCATTACAATTTTTTCGTGGTTATTGAATTCCTTTGAATTGACAGTAAATAAAAGTAAAAAAGCATTTCAGATCTTAAGGGAGGATAAATGATGATTACAATCTCTAAGATGCGTCTATATAGTATATCTAGCAGCATTCGTTCAAAAGTATTGTATACAATTATTATTTTCAAGACATTTACTTCTCTGGTACGCAGAGATTGTTGTGAGGACAATCACTCTAACTAGACTTCTTAATCATAATTACCACGGACTATATGATACCTTTAAAATTACTCAAGTTTTGGCTGATACAGTGAATTGGTTTTATAATTCCATAGATAGAAAATAAAGTGAATACTTAAATTGAGTAAGAGCGTTTTCCAAATGTTACCTCAGTTTGTGAGCTTTCCAACAGGGTCGTAGAAGCGAATGATTTTTGAAATTAGTTAAATTTTTTTGTGGTTCCATTTGGATTCATTTAAAACAAATAAGTTCTAAATTCCATCCAGTCAGTCATCTAAATCCATATACAGACTGGCGGATTAGTCGAGTGTAGTGGGTATCTCAGACATAAGATAATTAATGGCGAATTTTTTTTGTGTTGTTTAACCATATAAATATAGTGTATTTAATGACAGTCGTTTTTTTCGAAAATTAATAAAAACTGATAAAGGAAGGTTATGTTCGTAATTTTGCTACAAACTATACATCGGAATCAGTAGTTCAGTTCAGTAGTGGCATAAAATCCGCATTTCCAAAATGTTTGACGCGCCAGTCTGGAACCGTCAGTCTAAAAAATTTGAAAAGTAATTCCAAACTGTTCGACTATCGAACTACTGGTAAGACTAGGTGGAATAAACCGTAATGTTACATCATCGTGATCATAATTTTAATTTTGTGTCCGAGCCATACTAATAAAATAGCTTAATACTAAATGGCAAGAGCTATACATATAGGCACAAATTCTGTGACACTATGATGATGATTTTTCAAGTAAATAGTGCTAATAATTAGTTTAGATTAAAGAATTAGTTCTTTCACATGATTGTCGAATAAAAAATAATCGAAGTGACTTCTTTCTATACGTACCTTTAAAATATTTATTTGACAGTAAAATGGAGTTATGATTTGTTATCACTCGTCAGTTTTCTCAATCCGTCAGTTTCCCATTTTCCTTATTTGCCAATTTCATGATATTCTCTAAATCGCCAATTTCTCTAATTAGTCAGATTTGTTAACTCGTCATTTTCCCAATCTGGTCACTTTACATAATTCACCGACTTTCGTCAATTGTACAGTTACGCTCAGATACGATATTATATAAATATTTTTTGTGTATGTTGGAGCCCAGTTGGCATATGGTTTAAGGCGTGGTTTAAGGTTATAGTTATGTTATGGTTTAGTTAAAACCTCTAACAAGGATATTCAGGTACAAACTCTTTAGTAAACAATTAAAACTAAGGCAAAACAAAAACCGAAAGAAACGATCGATAGTAGTAGACGAACGAATTTCAAGTATCGTATCTGATGTTTTAATAAACGACTTATTTGAAGAAAATGCCCGAGATCATGCAGATATCCACGCTTGTTTATCTAAACTGGCACTCATAAATTTAGTGCGCAGAAATAAACGAAAAAAATTGATATTATGTGTTGATTTTTAGTTATTAACCGACTTCAAAAAGGAGGTTATCAATTCGGGTCGTATTTAAAGGGTATACTCTAAAATCGTTTCCCATAGGTATTTTTTTTTTATAAAAATGGTTCAGTGGTTTGACTATAATTTTACATTTTGTAATAAAAACGTATGCAAGTAGTGAAAATATGTAAACGCATCGATGTCTTTTATGACGATTTTTCTGACATGGACATGTCCATGCTACAATTGTTAACCGATACCAAAATTCTTTCTTAGTTAAAAACAACGTGTCCATGGATGGGTGACCATTTGATGCATTTCATTTTGAGCGTCTTCATGCTTTACAAGCAGTGGACTCTGGTTATTACTACAATTTGGTATTATAATTAAAGGCCATGAGAAATCCAACAGCAGCGGTTGGTCATAAGCTTGCCTATACAGCAACACTGTTTATTTCTTGTATATTTGTTACGTGATTACTTACTCCGTCAGTTAAACTATGATTTTTGATGATTCTTTTTTGTTGGTAGGTCTTCACTTTTTTGTTTTGGTTTGTGGTTTCGGGGAATCAGGGTTCAGCGATCAGCAAAAGTCTGATAAGGACTTTAAATCTCTATTTATTATTTTCCCTCTTGTCACTACTTTCTTCTAAACAGAGCTGTCTTATTTGCGCAGCACGTTTATCCATATTAAATATATAAACAATACACAATTACTTTCCACTAAAAGTTTTAAAATAAAATTATTTATTAGAAAAAAAAATACGAAAACCGACTTCAAAACAATACATACCTACATGTTTAAGCCTTAACTAAAAACGCCCCGTGCATTTTGAAAGTTTATTGCAAATGCAGAATTAATGCTTGTTGGCTGGCACCGACTCCACAATAACTGATTATAAATTGTAAATAATAAAGTGTTATATAGGTATAACACTTTATTATTTACAAGAGGAAAATAGACAAAATTATTCACAATAAAATCAGGAAGGCCACAAAGACTCAAGATGTGGTGCCTAAAATAAAAACTTTAAAGTGGAAATGGGCTGGCCATGTAATTAGAGGAAAAGAGAAGTGGAACAAACAAGTTACACTGTGGTACCCAAGAGAGGGAATGAGAAAGAAAGGAAAACCATTCAGACGATGGGAGGACGATTTGGTCAAATCAGCTGGCAAAACCTGGACTAGAATGGCACAGGAGAGACAAAGACTGGAGAGTGTTGGGGGAGGCCTTTGCCAAAGGGCACACAGATTAAAATAAAAACATAATTTTTTCTTAACTGTTTGAAAAAAGAAAATTGAAAATCTGAAAGAAGGCTATAATAAATAAATAAATAAATAAATAAATATAGGTATCAATGATTTCTTTGATTACCCTTCAATGTTCATTGCTTTGAAGTAATTAAATTATTATTTTCTACTTTTTAGTTAAGGATTAAACATGTAGGTATTGTTTTGAAGTTGGCTTTGGTTTATTTTCTAAAAAATAACTTTATTGTTATGATAGAGACTGTTTTTTTTTCAAGTTTTAATTTTTTTTATCCAATGTTAATATAATCCATGCGAATAAAATATTATTAGCACGATTGTACTGTATTGACGAATTGCATAAATTGACGAGTTAAGTTAAATGACGAATGAAGGAGACTGACGAGTAAGGAAACTAACCAAATAACGAAATGATTAAAACTGACGAATAATGGAAACAGACCGGTTATAGAAACTGACGGATTGAGGAAACTGACGAGTGATAGCCCGACCTAAATAATTATATCATTGATACACGTGTTATACTTGTTCGGATCAGGTTTTGCGTCATTTGCCGTCGGGTACGTGAGCTGCCCTTCAGTTCCAATGGTACTACGTCACGCACAGATGTTATTGGCGGCCGATTACCTTATAGGTGCTTGTACACATTGAATATGTATTGGGATTCGTGATTTTACTGTTGCCGACTTAGTAAGTTTCCAATAATATTAGTGGTTAGCACCTACTGTCATTAGAGAAAAAGTGGCTACGTGTTTTTCTCTTTTGTATAAATCAAAAATTATTAGGTTCATAGTCTTTGTCAGCCATTATCATCCGATTATACTGTTAGTCTGCGTCATGTTATAAGCACTTTGACAATTATCTAGAATCAAATAATCCTTCTCTTTTAAAAACTCTTCTATTTGAATTAGTTCTTCACAAAGCTTTCAAAGCTCACAGAATCCACCCTGACACTTACATTGCACTTAATTACATACACAAGTTTTGATAATAGAACGGAAAAGTTCTGTTACACAGGTTAAAATCAGACTATTGTAATTGAATAGAAATAATAAATAGGTAATAATATCCCAACAATATACAAATACACACAACGCCATACAGACTCAAAGCAAGCAAATGTTATAGCTTATGTTATGGGTTCTAGAATGCGGATATACATATCTACTTAAATACTTTTTTATTCAATGAAGTTTACGCTTGTTGGATTGAGTTTGTTATATATTATTACATAAGGATTCAGGGCTTTCTATATTAGTTATGTTCACACATAATCAAATACAGATCCACATATATAATCGGTTATTAGATAAAAATGTGTGGGCGCTTGTGAACGTCCGCTATTTTCTCATACGCACGTGAATCAAATATCTTAAAGAAACCATTAGTTTACCGATATTTCATCTGACTGGTCATTACGTAGAATCACTTACCCTTCCTTCATCAATGTTTAGTACGTATTGGAATCATAAATCGTTTGTTGACTGAACACGCAAACAAAAAAATGTACTGTACGCGTCACAGTGACGTCAAATGCATCGATCCACCCGGAACAAACTACGTCTCATTCAATACAACGGCAACGGCTGCAATGCGAACAGCTGCTGTCTGTGAGATAATAATCTATATAATAAATTAATTAAATTTGTAATGAATTCACAAACCTAAATTTAAAGTTACTAGAACAAAAAATTCCCTTGAATTCTAAATTGAGAAAATACATTACAGTTTTATTGTAAGTGAATTTATTGGAATTTAATTTTATCTCTCTTTGTTAAGAAAACAGATAAGTACCTACAAATAAAATTATTGCGAATTAAATAAAAATAAAAATTATTCCAAATTATTTTGTATTCCAAATAATTAAAACTTCGCCGTTGGTAATGAGCTAGCTTCGAATGTTGACATAACATTTAATGTTGGCAGTGAGTATCAAACTTAGGGAGATGATACGAGTTTAGAAGGCCCAGAATTAAATAAGTTTAACAGATAAATAAAATACATTTTTGAGCGCATATTTATCAGGATTTGCTTAGGTTATTATAGTCCTGGCAATAATAATAATTAATAACGAACGTGAAAATGTAAGTAAGTGTCGTGACATATATATATTTAAGTAGACTTACCAACAACAAAAACTACTTAGACTAAAACGTTTATCTATTACTTAATAAAGGATACCTAATAGTATAGCAGCCTTTTACAGGTAAGTACAACATCCATTTGAAGAGCTAGGTTTACACAAATAAAATTTGATAAATTAAAAATTACAAATAGTGTTAGTTACATTAGTTTACAAGAATAATACCTCTTTCTATAACCCTGTAACCAGAATGTACCAATTATACAATGACATGGTGTCTCGACTTTCTACCTTAGATATATTTAATAGTAGTCTCAGTAAATTCAAAAGTGAAATTAGACGTATTCCATGTATCAGCAGTTCCAATTCCGGTTAATAAAGGACATATAATATTTTTGTATTATCACAACTAGGTAATTTAATATTTGGAGCATCTGTGCACATATACGTAGAGTTACAAACTAGCTTTCGATTTTATATATTTATTGTGTTTCTTTATGTTCGTATCTTGTTTTGTGAGCCAATAAATCAATAAATAAGAAAAAACAAATTTGCATAATAATATATAATAGGAACAGTAATTAGCAAAAATTATAATTACATAAAAAAATTATAAAAAACATTAAATTCAAATTACTTTTTTTTTTTAACATGAAAGTTAAGCGAGTCAGCGGGTTGGACGCATTTGGTGCACATCTCAACTTGTACACCATGCTCAAATAGTGAACTCAGCAACTAGTGCACTTCTCGTATTGTATTTTTAAGAAAATTACCTGCGCATAACCAAAGCTTCTTTCATTTTTAGTCAATTTCCAAATCTCCACTAATCTTAAAAAGTGCTCCTTTTGCGAAGTGCACCAATTGAGAAGTGTACCAGTTGCGAAGTGTACCATATGAAAAGTGCACTATTTGCTAAGTTCACCATTTCAGCATTCAGGAAATTGTGCTTCGCAATAATTTAAACATAACCATAGTATCGATTTTATTCCAACGATTCTGTAAGGATAATAAATTTAAATGTGCTAACCTATTGTCATACGACCTTGTCCTGTGTGCTAAACCCGAAGAATAAGCCAAGCCATATGTTCATTCTCTCTTTCATGACCGAAAAAGTTTCACATTTCTGAGTAAAAAACCCAACATTTTTGATGCTCATTTAATTGTGCTATCTATGTGTAGAACAAATGTGAAATTGCTATCAAATAATCCACCCAGATCTTTAATTTCAGTAACTTCTTGAATTATATCCGTTCTTATGCGGTAAGTTGTGGGCATAGGGTGAATTTTTCTGGTAAACATAATATGATAACATAGATTGATGTTTAGACTTATAGCGTTAATATCACACCAATCCACAAGCCTAATAATGTCATTTAGTAGCATCTCCACATGATTTGCGGACTCTATGGTTCTACAGAACTTGAGATCATCAGCGTACATGTAACAGTTTGATAAACGAAATCATTAAGTAATATCATTGATGAATCGATTGAATAAAACCGGTCCGATGTGCGATCCTTGTAGAACTCCGGAGGTAATTTTATATGTGTCCGATTTTAAACCATTTTTTGTCACAAAGAAAACATGATTGTCAAGATATGATTTAAACCAATCTAGGAAAGTGCCAGCAACATCGTACGTCAACAACCTATGTAAAAGTATTTTGTGTGAGACTCTACCAAAAGCCTTACAAAAGCCGGTGTAGATTACATCGACAACTACTTCTTTAAGTCCACAGATTTTTTTCACTAAAAGTTACCAAGTTTGTACAGATAGATCAGGAACTAATAAAACCATGCTGAGAGCCGCGTATATATAGTTTAACGTGATTCTGAACACGGGAACATTCAGCAAATTATTCAGCAAATTATTCAAATAATTTGCTGAAAGTAGACCAAATGGAGATGGGTCTATAATTAACAAAAATGGTAGTGCAAGTTGGGACGTACACATGGATATGAAAATTAGGAGGATACCGTCAGGACCAGCACTATTGCGTTGATCAAGTGACTTTAACTTTTTATTATTTGTTCTTATTCTAAGATTGGTATACATAAGAGAAGACCATGGTTATTTATTGATCTCAAACAATTCGATGTAGTCATTCCATATGCGTTAGGTTGTACATTACCAAAGATTGAGGAGAATTGTGTAGCAAACAATTTACATACCGTTTGACCGACCGTTTGGTAGCTAGATGGTAGGCATTTACAGTAGCCTGTTCAGACGATAGTAGCATGTCTTATGTGTATATTGTCACCATGTCATAGCAGGCCCAAAAAAAGAGAATTCCTTTAAGGAGCACAACGATTTTCCAATAAAATCTATCTTCCTAATCAGCGAGATTACGACTACATAGACTGTGGTTCCCAGCAATGGTTTTCTAAATGGTGACGGTACTTTCAGGCGGGTTGTTTAAAATAAGAAAATCTCGCTGTACCCTGCTTCTCTTGCTGTGACATGATGATGAAGGCTGTTAGCAGTTTGTCATTTCATAACTTGCAAACAATAATTTCGCACATCCATTTCTAACAATCGATAAGGTAACTTTCGCGTATTGTGTTCCTACCAAAAAATATTGAGAGGTGGTTTTCCATTATTACAATTGTAAACAGTTAGGTATATGTAGTTTACTCTTTAAGAGTTCGTGATAGATACTTTGACTAAGTATTACGGGAAACCCTGCAGACGATATTGTTGTATTGGGTATGTATTTTCCACCAAATTATTGTATAGACTGTAATCCACATGTTTTAAATTTTACAATAATTTGTCAACATAATTTTAAATTGTTTTTATGGAAACTAATTCGATTTGATCATATTATACTGATAAAGTGAAATCTTAGATTTATTAACTTGTGTAAAGACTTTCGTGTTGTGTAAAGGAATCAAAGGTAAATACGTTTTGGTTTACACAAGTTTTACAAATGTAAATAAAACTTTTATGGTTTGTTTTTTGTTGCGTTTAATGAATTTGATGCGATCTTAACTTGTTTGTTGTTTAAGTGTGCGTCATCAAGACGTAAAGAGTGTAGCTCAGTGAGAGTTAATTTTGTAAGAAATATTGTACTAAAACGTTGTACCTACTCTATATACTCATAAATATTGTTGTTTGTCTGTATTGTACGATTACAATTATGCAATATGTTACTCATCAGGTCATACAGTTTAAAATTTGAATATCTAATTGTGATGAATAACATGACTTACATATATGCAAGTAATAGAGGCACCGAGGCACCGTTCAGACTTAATACAATATTCTGTTTTGGACGGTCCACCGTGTTTACAAAAGCAAAGCAATCTGATCCACTATGATGTATTTTAATAGGTATTCTTTGATGTGGCCATTACTCATATATCTGTAATATCATTAAATAGATTTATTTGTATCATTTATTAGTCACATGACTGTAGTACACTCGAGATCCATTCATAACTCTTGTGATTCCATAAATGGATGTCTTGTAACAGGTCCAATGCATCGGGTAAATGGATACTTGGGTTTGTATCGTAGAACGTGCGAACTATCACGATATATACAAAACATTGTGACCTTAGATATGAAACTGTAATTACATTATTCTTGAAAGCAAAATGACTTTCGGACTCATTAATAGTTAAACGCTTAGCAATTATAATCTTTGTTCCAGTCTATTTATTGAAGTGTAAGGATTAAGTCCTTTTAAATGCATTTTTAAATAAGTAAGTATTTTTAGATGAAATATACTAGAAAGAAAGTACTTTAGTCGTGTCAATACAGGGACTGTCATTACCTACGTGTACGAAAAATAAGATATTAAAATATTATAGTGAAACCTTTACACCTGTACGTAGATAAGTATTGCAATGTAATAAATTTTTCAATAGTATGTAGAAAACGAAGTAAAAAAAGATAGCTTAGTAAAATAGGTACATAGTGACTCAATCTCTCGAAACTATATAGGTGTATTGAATGGTATGATTTACGTAAGGCATATCTGTGACGTAAGGTAAAGTTTTGTAAATTCTCATAAAATTAATAGTAACATAATCCAGTTCCGCTTACTCAAGAAGCTGCGCTCGTCGGTAGTATTTTGTTAATTCAATTTTTCTCTGGGATTCTGTTCATTATAATGTTCAGAACATATATATAAACAATGACGACACAGACTATTGTAATATATTATCTGAAAATTCAAGGAAAATCAAAATGATCTTGTAACTTTCACTGTTTCTAGTAAATTATCGTGAGCAGTATCTTGAGAATAATAAATCATGATAAGATGTTTGATGAACTACATTCAACGATCGCACCTTGTGTGTCACACATTCCACATAATACTTATATTTACATTTGTACGTGAGTACAACGGCAGGCATGCAAAAATATTTGATTTCATAAGAAAATAGAAGATCTGGTTATCTTTGACATTTTTGAACTGCGTACTAATGTTTTAATTATGTTATCTATAATATTATAAGCTGTCTAATGCCATCTGTCTGAAAGGTAGCCGGGAGAAAATTACATGCGTTTTTAAATGTCAAGACATCTGTTGTGTATTTTTTGCTAGACTTTATTTTATTTCATGTACCTACCTACCTAGTTACAATGGGCCATAACAATTACTTTAGTATTTATAAATATTTTTTATGTTGTTCACTTTTTCCTTGAATCAAATTCTATAAATAAATAATAGAAAATAAATTTCAATAAAATTTACATCACTAACATAACTCGTAATTTATACGACAAAAATCACAAAGCTTTTAGCTATAATAATTTGTTTGGAAATAATATCAGTGTGTGTGGCAGAGGTAATTATCGTTTGTAATAACAACGAACGTATTGGACAAGATTATATTAATAATTCAACAGTCATGTTTAATATCTTTATTCTGTTGTCGCTTATCTATTCTATATCGGGCCATTGTGACGTATTGATGTTAAGTAAAGATCAAGAACCGCTTTACACATAACGGTGAGGATAAAATCAGTGAACTTAGTCGTTCGTTCCTGATTACATTACAATATATCAGAGAACCCATAGTTGTAAGTAGATAAATATGGTTACTGACCTTGAGCGAAGCCATATCGGAGACTGACCGGTGCGTTTGTATAGTCTCCAGCTGGTCAAGGCACCAGTCCAGCTCCTCCACTGTTTCTAAGGCTAGCTTCATGTAGGCTTCGTCTAAAACAAACAAATGCAAATTAAATTATTCATCTGAATTAAAGCTTAGTAATATATCTACCTAGATATTGCGACTGCTTGCAATAATAAAAATCAATGATACATTGAGTGTCATAGTAACGTCGTCGACAAATCAGCTGAAAAATTAATTTCCATTTAAAGATCTTAAATTTTATCTTAACACTAGCTGACCCGGCGAACTTCGTTCCGCCTAACAGTCGATCAACATTACTTTATTTTTCTAAAATAAATGATTTTTTCTATAATAAACGTAGCCTAAGTTACTCCTTATTACATCAGCTACCTGCCAATAAAAGTCCCGTCAAAATCGGTCCAGCCATTTCAGAGATTAGCCGGAACAAACAGACAGACAGACAAAAATTGTAAAAAATGTTATTTTGGTGTATGTACCATACATTCATATACATGTAGTAAAAAACGGTTATTTCAATATTACAAACAGACACTCCAATTTTATTATATGTATAGATTTGTAATGTAATGATACTAATAACAAAATGGTATTTTACCGGTTTTATTCTAAATTTAATAAGAGTTATTGCCGTGGATTACAAAGCTCGTGATCGTTTATCAATTTTAGTGCAAACGTTACGAAATTTATGAACTTTAACATAAACGAGATCAAGAACTAAGAACTAGTTGACATCAGTACGTTCAAGCGATACTAGCATACTATAATTATGTAATAAAAATATTATATTTCTCACATATAATGCGTTACGTATGTTTAGTTATTAGATTTTTTGTTAGTGAGAAGGTTGAAAAGAATACCCAAATAAACCCTATCAATGCAAACCATGTTACTTTGACATTTGTGAGCTCCGACAAGGATCACTGAGTACAGACAACACGAGAAATATCACTAACTAAACTATAAATTAAATATGTAACATTCTGTTCGAGATAAGTAATCCGAACATAATACGAATAGTTATTATAATGGGAGATTTCCTGAAACGTTTTATCATTGATAGCAATTGCTTGCTCGCGTTTCTTTTTATAACAATTATAGTTTAGTTTAAAATTTTACATGTGTAATACGTACCTACTATCTAAATCTTTCTTTAAGTGTATTACATTGTTATGACAAAACAAATTATGTGACTTACTAAGTATTTTTGTAAAAAAGAAGCTTAGAAGAAGCAAATATCAGCCTAATATTGTGCTAAGTTAAGGCACCATTTAAACTCAACTTTATTATTCAGAGCCTCGCATCGTCTCCCATTAAATAGTTACAAAAAAAATTGTTAGCGTGCCCCGAAAAGTTTTTATTTTCTGACTGTACCATTGTGCGTCATCCCCTTCTATTGTGTTTTTTATTTTTGTAAAGATTTACCTCCATATTTATAACTAACGTCAGTGTACTGGATGGAAAGAAACCTTCATGTATTATGATTTAAACTGCTACAGTTTGTTGTGACTACTAAAGTACAATATCATACAATGTCTACGAACTGATTATCATCAGTATCACTGAAAACTGTGAATGTTGGTCAAAGTTTAGTACTTAGCATAACTGGAACAGTTGGCAAATATACAAAACTTAATGGCTATCATTTGTGAAAGCTTTAAAAATTTGTTTCGCAAAAAACAACAAAACTTAGTTTATTATTTCGCATCCTCAATAGAAAACAATCATACGATAAAAAAAAACATTAGAAAAATCATGGGATTAATTTGACGTTGTTTATTCACACTGATCACTATAATGAGCCGTGATGGCGTGCGTCACAAATTAGCTTCTCATCAGATAGCCTATTGGGGTGAAATCATTTTAACCTTTGAAACATGTCGTGTGTATTTATACAATTTGATAATACTAATGACGTGTCGACAGTTCCGGAGTCGCGGTGGACGGAACCACGATATCACTGAAAATCATTATCTAACGTAATAAAAGCCGTTAAGTCGATTACCTACAGGCCGATGACAAAAATGATGTACATATTTGTTGTAATAACTTGTAAAGGCCAGACCTTTTAAAGGAAATTGGACCTATTAAATAACCACTTTGATACCCGTCGTTTATCTGTCTGTTAACGCTCTTTCTTTCTCTCTCTCTCTCTCTCTCTCTCTGTCTCTCTCACACACAAAAATCAGTGGTAAAGTGAAATGCCGAAGATCGCTGATTTGTACTTATATAAATATTCTAAATCGATGGTCACATTATTCCCTAAATTTGAAACGGTATAACGGAGTTCACCATCGCTTCTAGGGTAATCCCATTTTGAACTGAATTTGTATTTAATCTACTTATACCTATATAACTAGGCTAATAAATATCGATACATCCTAGATGGGTACGTGATATTATAAGAAAAGTTAATTTCACGGTTAATATGAGCAGCCGGACATGGAGATGCTTTAAAGTTTCAAAGTATTTGTATCTAAATAAGTTGATAGGTGTGTATCTTCTTATATATTATAAAAATCTATGTTTATATGTTTGTCCTATAAGCGATGCTCGCCGAAACCAATAATCAGATTGTAATGAAACTTTGCGAGGGTGTTCCTAGCCCAAAACAAAATGTTTTTAAACGATTGCATAGCTTTTATCGCGGGCTTTGAGCGCGGCGACCGAATCAAGAAATTCCGTAATGAAAATAAAACCTAACACCTCCCCCACTCCGCCTACCACAAAATTTATTTCTCAGGATAAACACTAGTGGCGCTAATTTTTACCACACATGAGTCAAATATTTTGTCACATTTGCGATAAATTTTATCTGGTAGAACTATAGAAATGAAACTAAGGTTTTAATAACGTGTAACTAATAATGCATAAATGTAATGTAATGTCCGAGGTTTATTCTTTTTTGGAGTAAAAATACTTAGTAGGTTAATAAAAAATCCTGAATAACCTACATGTATTATAAGATAATAAAAATATTTTAAACGATATTAACTTCTCATTTATTCAATAAAAGAAAAAAAGAATTTTCTTATCGGTCAATACGCTCAGAAAGTGTAACTTGAATTAATATCAAAGAAAAAAATACTGCATAAATAAAAAAATAGAAAAATTATAATTTCATAAGTTGATAAAAAATGCTATGCACAATAGCTTTACCGCGGCAGTCCCCGAGTGCCACAGGTTTTTTTTTATAAATTATGTGGCGTTGCAACGCATAACGGGTGCAGCTTGTATTAGCTATTATTAAATAGTAGACGTCGCTTCGCTTCGGTATCAAAAGTTTCATTCGGTCTCACAACAAACACCTACATAAAATATGAGTGAAATGTTACCTACGTCTGCTAATTATTATTATATGTACTAAAAATGTATTTTTGCTGTCTTCTGTATTAAAAATTTACAAATATTCAAATTCTGAAAATTGCTAAAAATAAGTTAAAATATAATAAAATCTAGGCTATGTTACCCGCTTCACTTATTGATTTCTAAAGGGTGACAGAATTTTTCAAATCGGTAATGTAGATTTTTAGTTTTGAACAAATAGGTAAAAATACAATACATTAAATTCAGTTACTAGCAATGTAGCTAATTAAGGATTTTTGTACTATTTAACAATAAATGAAATTCATTTATAGTACTTGCCGGACGCAACCGCGGTACACTTGCTTCGCTCGCTCGGCTCGTGCTCAGTGGGTCACAGTTCTAACCTTTTTTTTTCGTGGTAAATGCATTACGCATTCACTAAAACCCACGGTGTTTCTCCAGACGGCCAGTGTCGGGGTCACGAGAGACGCTCGCGCATTCATCAGCAATCCCGACGGGCCATGGCCTGCTCACCACACGCAAGCGGGCCCCGTCCGATTTGGGCGGCCTAGCCCCTCCTCCCTCGAGAGGCGTGTGTTGAACTCTGGCACTGCCGTCTCGGGCCCGTGCTGTTCGGGTGGCGACTGCCCGATCGCCGCTCGCAGGCCACCTCCTAACTCGGCCGCAGAGGATAGGGAGAACGGCGCGTAGCATTACCGACACTCCTCTTTCCCTGCGGCCCACAGCGTCCGCAATCCGGCGGTTGCGGCCCCGCTGAGGCCGCGGAAGGTAGGGAGAGCGGCGCACCGTTATAGCGGCACTCCTCTCCTCAGCCGCAGTTTCGCCGAAGCAACACCGCAGCCCAACCCAGTTGCGGTGCCGCCCATACAGCACCGAAACCCACCTGAGCTGCTCCATCGTGGGCTTAACACCAAAGCCCAGAGGACCGGTGCCTCATTAGAGTTCCTCTCGGTTCACCGTGGTTCTGGGTAACTACGGTTACTAAGCCCCCTCGCCGCGACAAGGCGAGAACCTTGATGATGATGGATGGGGGGAGGGGAGGGGTCACAGTTCTTTTTTTTTCTTGGGAAATGCATTACGCATACGCACCCGCCCGGGCTAGGAGGGGGTTATGTCGGACTCTTCGACCGCACTCAAAGCACGGCCGGCATACCGACTAAAACCTACGGTGTTCCTCCAGACGGCCAGAGTGTTGGGGTCACGGGAGACGATCGCGCATTCATCCGCGACCCCGACGGGCCACGACCCGCTCACCACACGCGAGCGGGTCCCGTCCGATTTGGGGGACCTAGCCCCTCCTCCCTCGAGAGGCGCGTGCGGAACACGCGCACTGCCGTCTGGGACCCGTGCTGTTCGGGCGGCGACTGCCCGATCGCCGCCCGCAGGCCACCTAGCTCGGCCGCAGAGGATAGGGAGAACGGCGCGTCGTAATACCGACACTCCTCTTCCCCTGCGGCCCCACCGCGTCCGCAATCTGGCGGTTGCGGCCCCGCCGAGGCCTCGGAAGGTAGGGAGAGCGGTGCACCGTAATACTGGCACTCCTCTCTCGCCGCGGCCCCGCCACTCCTCAGCCGCAGTGTCGCTGAAGCAACACCGCAGCTCGACCCAGTTGCGGTGCCGCCCATGCAGCACCGCAACCCTCCTGAGCCGCGCCGTCGTGGGCTTACCACCAAAGCCCAGAGGAGCGGCACCTCCTTGGGGTTCCTCTTGGTTCACCGTGGTTCTGGGTAACCACGGTTACTAAGCCCTCCTGCCGCGACAAGGCGAGAACCCCGTTTGGGGGAGGAGGGATCACAGTTCTAACCTAATCCAACCT
Organism: Parascotia fuliginaria; assembly: GCA_963082885.1. NCBI lineage: Eukaryota > Metazoa > Arthropoda > Insecta > Lepidoptera > Erebidae > Parascotia > Parascotia fuliginaria. The sequence continues at coordinate 13,006,591 of OY720176.1, read as the reverse complement.
AACCCAATCTGCCTTCGGCATAATACATAACAACGATAAATGCGAGCGTTTACAAATTGCCGAGGCAGTATGCAAACGGCGGGCTTAAATACAATTTGCCTGCGACATATATAATACAATACAATAATATAAAATATTATAGAATACTACACGCCAATATTGGAGACATTGATATTTGATAGGTCAATGACACTTTTCCGCATTTGGCTACCCGTAAGATTTTCAAATGTGTTCGGGTTTTAAAAAAAAAATTTAAAATGCACGAGGCACAAGACAAGGCCCACAAGGCACATCTCGTATTGATAAAATAATGGTTCCCCATCTATTGAGTAACCATAATAAGCGGTTTAAGCCTAACGGATCTGTTGCATAGAAAATGTATATTCACGATATTGTTGTAAACACCTCAACGCAAATTTACCAAGCCAAAGATATGACAAAATTAAATGAAGTAGTCTGCTACGTCAAAGTAGTCAGAACACACTGAAATACATGAGTATTAATATCTCACTATACTAAATAACAAAATATAAAGAACAATAATATAAAGAAGAAGAATGAATACTGCGTATTCAATAATCGATAGCCTACGTAATTAAGGTGCAATATTAAAATCTCTAATTTGAGACTTGCATTTGAATAGTTTTTACTTAACTTTCAGTAGGTAGACTAGGTAGTTATATTAAAATGAAGATTGCGTATCATGTTTTTATTTTATTTTGTGTCAACGCCTGAATAATAATACTATTTACATATATTTAACATTAATGTAACCAGAAAACGCTCATTTTGACTCAGTAAATAAGTCTATAAAATAATTTATATATTTTCTTATTTTATTGATTTTAAAAATCATTTACCTTTTTACATATTGATAGTGGCACTTTACATAATACATAATAATCTCTAATTAATAAACGTTAATTAGTGAGGGATTAGCTGAACTTTATAAAAAGAAAACAATAATTATTATTGTTTTTATTATACGCAGTTATTTAATGGCTACTCTGTGCTTATTACTAAACACTAAAGTAGACTAAAAAAATAATCAAATTGGGAGCTTTTTGTACATTGTTTTCTTACTTAAGTCAAAATTAATTATTTATATTTAGAACTGGTTTTATACGTTATAATTATAATATAATATATTATGTATTTTAATTGTGAGTCGATATATGCTCATTGCGGTTACTATTCGATGAATCTTTGGATCTATTTAGTGATAAGGAACCGAGACTCTTGACCATAATTGCGTTAAGCGTAAAGCGTTACCTTGAGTCAATTGCATCCCCTATTACAATTTTTTACTAGAAACTACTATGTATCTAACTGCCTACTTTTATTTATTATTATAAGTCATGTACTTATGTTAAATGTTCCTATTATCTTAATTGTTGTTGTGTATAAATATTCTATTCTGTTTCTTTAATAATTTTAATTTTATTTTATGTAAGTTCTTACCAATAACTGGTACGTGTAGTTTATACTGTCAGTGTAAGTTGGTAAATAAATAAATCTGTCGTTGCGTATGGAGTCTACATAAAAGACGGATTGAGTATACGGTGGTACCTAACATTAATACCTTTAGTACTTATACTCAGAGATAGCTTTGAAGTCACTCTCTAGTTTACGAGATGAAGACAGTCTTATATCTCGTGTTAAATTTACATAATACATTATAGCTTACAGGTCGAGGCTGGTCGACCTGTAAGCTACAATGTATTATCTAAAAATTAAAGCTACTTGTAACGTCATGAATAAAGTATTTACAGGTTCTAAAACGAAGACACTAGTTGTTAAAGTAAAATGAAATTATACCTACAAGGTGATTTGAGTAGGTGTTTGTTCTGTTCTATTATAGTTATAGAAAAATAAAGTAATAGGAAGCGTCTATATTATATCAAAGGTCTTTATTGTATCTATATTTAACTGAAAGAAGGATATTTTCAGTTAGATATAGATACAACAAAACCCTTGACTTATTTTGATACTAGCGAATAAACAACAATTTCTGAACAGCTTCATTTGTACTTATGTCGTGTCCTGATATTCTACGTGACACTATTATTAATTCAACAGGGAGAAAAAATATGTGTAACGAACAGTAACATATGAGAAGAGTTTGAATAATTGCGAATAAGATATGGCCCATGGTTACGGCCTCCAAGGAAACTGGAGCATACTAAATTAGCTAACTCATCGTAAAAAGAACTTAAGCGTGTAGCAAATCATCAGAATGTCATCTTGTGTTATTTATTTATCTTGTTGCAAGAACAAAAAACTTCTATAATTCAAGATACATCGTTTTTCGAGAAGTTTCTGCATAGCAGTATCTTTTACACTTGAGGTTAAGTTTCAAACTCTACACTTATTTTCTATTTCCGGTATCCTTGCGTGGGCAATGGTTTCCTAACTTTCAATTCTGATTTTAAGAATGTGCAATGATGAGTGCCTGTCTTTATCTAAGTTCATTTAATACTTGAAACTGTTTCGGTGGAATGATGCGGTGTGTAAAGTAAAAGTTTTGATCTTGATACCTAGAGTCGGCTTGAATACAATAATAAAACTTGATATCACTTTAAAGTAAAATAGACATGACCCTCTTGATTCTCCTGAAGCGTTTGACCATTGCATAATTGTTTAAACACATTTTCTAAGCTTGCGTTGTCATCATATTCATAGAAATCTTATTGTTTTTTTCGTCCTACATGGACGTACATGGGGAAAAAGGGTCACTCGTATTAAGAGGAACGGTGTAAGAGGAGACGTATGTAGCCGAAAGTTAAGAGTCTCATGAGCCGCTATTCACAACGTGTCCTACATTTGGCATTTTCCTGGAAACGGTGAGTGGCGAGTGACAGCAAGCGCCCTGAATTCAAATTATGGCAGGTGACCAACATTGCCACTCATTAGTATCCGTCACGCTCCAAATAGAATCCCCACGTTTTGCTCATTTATAAAAGCTTTGTAAAAATATTCTCTTTTGGGGTTTCGCATCTACAAAAACAGAATCCCTTATTGTTTATTCAACCTTTTAATTTTATCTTTAGTTGATCGGAACGTATATGTGTTATAAATTGTTTTGGAGGGTATGAATAGTATGAAAGGAAATGTAGATTATGAAAAATTTGAGATGGATCATACATAGCAGAAAATTATAATTACGAAGGCGTAATATAATAAGATTTTTTCGAAGCGGTAGGCAAAGGTATATAACACAGACGTTTCACCAGTTAAGCTGGGTCATTATTTCTGGCAATTTATAGAGCACTAGCTTTTCGCAGCTCAGTTTCACCCGCGTATTTGCTTACAGCTCTGCTCACGTCGCCAGTAGCGTGATGTTACATAGCCTATATCCTTCTAAGAGCACAAGGCTATCAAATGCAAAAATAACTTTTGAAATCCGACTGGTAGTTCCAGAGATTAGCGCGTTCAAACAAACAAACAAACTCTTCCGCTTTATATAATAGTATAGATTATACCCACCAAGGGCACTTCTCTTTGACTGGAGACTAAGAAGGTCATTATCTATATATATAGGTAAAAGCGAAAGGTCACTCACTCACTCACTCATTCATCACGAAATATCCGGGCGAAACCGCGCCGCAAAAAGCTAGTCGATTAAAAAATATAGGTCTATATAAATGCAATTTGAAAAAAAAATAAGCTGTCATATCATTGACCAAACGAACAGTGGTTAGTTAGTATTAGATTTGTGTTGATCTATTCAATATGAACTTTGCCAGTATTTTAATAATAATGGATAATGTGTGTTTTGAAATATAAATAAATGACCGTAATCAAGAGCTTCGTACTTTCGCCTCACTTGTGTTGTTTTTACAACTGTAAGCGTAAACAAGAGCATCAAGTATTGTGTATAGTTTAATGCATAGATATCATGAATACATGCATTACTGGATTTAAAGTGGTGTTATTGATGATATGAACTATGACGTCACAAAACACTCACCTGTTACTGTTATAATTAAGTATGCAGATGTAACAAAAACATATTTTTCTCCTCGTCTCTATCAGAATTGATAATAAACAAAACAAATCATCATAATATTTTTGGCAAATTATGATGAAATAAATAAGATATTTATTTTATTTTCTGAATTGAAATTTGTAAACAACAACAAACAATAAAAGTACCTAATCTAATTTCTAATGAATCAGTTTGAAAAATCTCTATAGCAGAACATAATAGATTAGGCAGTGGCCCACATGCTGGTAAGTGGTAACCGTCACTTTTGAATACCAGAGACGCTGATGTTCATTTTAATAACTCTGTTAAATTATAAAATACATACCTATAACGCAGAAGTATCTTTAATTATGTAGTTTATATTGTTTTTACTATTTTCAATTTAACCTATAGGTTGGAGTCTGATATAATTTGCATCAATTTTACCCAAACATAGCTATAATTTGCGCTACTCACGTCCAATATAACGCTCCAATAACGGCTTTGTCTCTGGTACCCCATGTAGCTATGACTCTTTAAAATTATCACACAACACAAATTTGGGAGTCACATTGTTATTAGCTTATTAGCACTCAACAATTCCAAATAATATGTATTTATACGTCATTTGTCACTGTATTTAAAATTAGCACAATAACCACACAAAAACTGACCAATGTGATGGCAGCTAAGACACTGTTGTAATAGTTTAGTCGCTTCCAAAACTGTATTAGGTAAATTTATCGCGACAATTGTTTTGTCACGAATCGTGGTCATTTTCCAATCGTACATGAATAACTAAAGGTTAAAATAACTGATTTTATGTCACGGTTTATTATACCGTTCAGACTATTTCACTAATAATTACGCCTCTCTACATAAACAATAATGGAATAATGAATGTGCGTCTTTTAGTTCACTTTTATACTTTGTTAATGATGTCATGTAATCAAGTCATAGGACAACAAAGACGTCAAACTATGACCAATACAAAAGGTAATAAATGTATACAAAATTAATGGGTATTTTGGCTTTTATAATCAATTTTACATTGTAAACCAGAGTTGGGCTTTAGTTTTTAAACTTATTTTATTATTTAAATTACTTTGGAGTGCTATTCGCGAGAAAATAAGAAAAATGCAAACAAAGTAGTGAGGGGAAGCTAATAATATCGTTTGATACCCATCACGATGTATTTCAAACCTTTTTTTACTCAAGTACTTTATGTCCTCCAGACGGCGACATGTTGAATTTAGCGAGATGTAACATAGCCTTTAACCAGCGGACGGTCAAGATGTTTCAAATGATACTTCATTTGTCAAATTGTGATGGCTAGCTTAGAAGATACGAAGTAACAGATGAACATACATACATAATAATACATACCTACATGCATAGGCCGTCAAATTCTTTACCCTCCGTTTGGCTTCACCGTAATTGGGTAATAAGTACAAATATTATTAAAAAAGGTTTATTTTGATAGTAACGCTGTTGATAAGTTCCGCTTACATTGATCCACCATAAACTGCAAACTATACGTATCTCTGTATTAACATGTATAAGCCCTCTGGATGAGAACCGTAATCAAATTGTTTTCATGCCCTTTATCGACAACTGGGTTATGTCAACTTTGCCCAAATTAAATCCAATAAGGCCAGCACCAGTCCTACGCAGTTATGCACATATCAATCAGCACTGAAGTACATATTTGCAGGTATAGGTAAGTATCTATTTTATGTGTAATATTTACAAAATTGTATCAATGTATTTTTGTAAACAGGAAATTCTATAAACAATATATAGTTATCAGCAATATTAACGGATTGTTTGAAGATCGATTGTTTTGAAACGTTACCGAGAAATTAAGAATTTGGCGCAATAGATTTGTGTTTATTTGTAAAACAAGCCGCAGGCAAAGTTTGTTTAAAATTGTAGCTATTGCCTTTTGAAATTGACAGATACCGTACTAGATGATTTAGTTTTAGTTTTACCTTGAGTAAACGGAGATAAGATTTAGGGATTATTTTCTATTTGGCTTCTGAAGGCAACATACAATCCAATCGCGACGGCTTATGGATCCAATTACCGGTAACAACCCAAATAAACGCGGATGTACCGTTTATTTGCGTTACATAGAAGAGTCTATTCAATATTTATATGAATAAACTTCATCAACAACGTACTGTAAAAAGAAAAATATTCGAAATCATAACATTCGTATGAATTTGTTCTTAAAAATACAACTTTAAATCTTTTGCTGGGTGAATGTTACTGAGAATGTTAGAGCTTGCCTTGTGACATAACCGTTGTTCGTAATCTCATTATATCGTATGATGGATTAATCACGTTGATGATAAAATGGTAAACAAAGCGTGCGTAATATGCGTTGTGTTAGTTGTGTTCAATATCAGATACGATGTCTATGAGTGTACTATTGAATTTCTCGTAATATTGTTTATAAGGGCGTTTCCCTGTCACTCCGGAAATGAAAGGAAAGTAATCAATTAAGGAAAATGAGGTATTTTGTTATTGCAAGTTCTTGGGAATCACTTAGGGTGTTTGTTTAGAGGCGATGAAACTTAAGCCGTCTGCTACAAATACGTACCTAAAATCTGGAGGAGTAGCCTTTTAGGTATCTATCAATCGTCCAAACATGAAAATAGTTCCTTCATCAAATAACAACTATGCAGGCATTAATCACCATAATTATAATAGGCTGTTGACTTATTTTTAAGCAAACTTTGTATGACATAGGTCAGCCCAGAGCCTCAAAAAAATATTTTTCTTAAGATATTTTCTATTAGATTAGAATTAGATACCTGGCTGTCTATAACGCAGTTACTGCCAGATGTTGAAAATATCAATGTATTTGTAAAAGATCGGTAACATATATATAATATTCTTCATTGATCATATTCTTTTTTACTACATTAAATTACTTCAAATTTAAAATATGTTTAAGCATTGCATTCATGCTTTGAAAACCTGTGAAAAATTTGGTTTAATAATATAAATTTTAGTAATTAAACATAAAAACAAAATATGTTAACAATTAGATAACTGTATCTAAAGCAGTGATTTCAGTAAGTTTACTGAATCACTGCTTCATTTTAATAAAGGTTTTAGTATGCAGCAATCGCAATATTTTCTGTGTATTTCTTAATTATATGCTTTTACAAAAGAGCACGATTACAATGGCAGAGGTAACGGTGCCGCCGACTGTCGTCGACCAGTATCGAAGCAGGAACACAACATGACTGCAGACTTTTATAGGACGGAGGTACTCCCTCCAATCAATACAATATAAAGAAAAATTGTAACTACTCCTTATGTTTAACTTCCTTGAGGGCCATTATAATGGGGGGATGGGAACTATTGTATTCAAAGTCTAAGTAAAGACATTCACTCAGTTTGCTATCTGTCAATTTAGACTAGTATTCGAAAAGGAAACTATGTCAAAATTACCTTTGTTTTAGTATTAATAAGTGTTTAGAAAACGGACAGCCTATTATTCGTCCCTTAGAATGGGCTTTATCAAAGCCAAGACTTATCTAAATCGCTTTCTCTTACACAAAGTGGGTAGAGGTGCCCCTTCATGAATATCCTTATGGGTGCTCACAAAATAGCGTAGGTACTATGGTGTACGGTGGTATATTATAAGCAGAATATAGATACGAGTTGTTAACAAAAAACAATTCACATCTATAAAGTTGATTTACTTTAAAGACAGATAAATAAAAGCACTACAATAAAATACAATGATGCGAGGAATCATTAAGTGTTTAAGTTTACTAATATTATTGTGGTTTGTGTATTTGTCCAGTTCCAGGTTGTATTTCTTATTGTATAATTCAGTTTGCTTTAAGTTATCTATGTTGCCCAAAGGATCATTGTTGTAAATGATTTTCCGAATGAAGTAATTCAATTTTCCATCATGTTTGACCAGTTAGTGTACCCAATAGAGGGACTGATGTGTAAACCAATTTGGATCAAGAGACTGTTTGAGGATTTGTAAGGTTGTTCCGTTGAATAGCTTGGTACGTTTATATCGATGGAATATTATTATTTTACTGACTGACTGACTGACAGACAGACAACGTACAGCCTAAACGGCAATGTAATTTAGAGGAGGTGTACTAAAAAAGAGTTATATAAAATTCAACTCCTAAGTGACTGAAAAGAATGAAAACGATTGTATGCAACTTCTTTGTTTTTTAATTTAAAGTTTATATAAATTGTTTTCGGGTACTACTATCAAAATAAAAAATACTCTCATTAATTTTTTTGACAATGAATTTGGAATGGTGAAATTGAAAATGGCTTTTTTTTGTTTTTAATATTTTTGATAGGGCCCACCCTTAACAAAAATATTAAAAGTATAATTTTCAGAGGGTGAAATAATAAATAGTCGGTTCTTTGTTTTTGAAGTTATAGTTCAGGCTTAAATATTTTTGACAGGGATGGCTATATGGCATCTTCAGTAATTATTTTAGCTGCCCCAGATAGAAACACAAAAAATATCGTTTACAACGAAATGAAGTGTTTGAACAGCCATGCCCTGTCCATAGCGTCTGTTAAATAAATAATATGAAATGTCTATGGGAAAAACGATATCCACGCAAGCGAAGCCGTGGGCAAAAGTTAGTATTAGAATAAGTACATTTGATTCGCAGAACAAGGTCGAGTCATATGGAGAATGGGCAAGAAACTCAAACCATTCTCTTTAATCATCATATTATTATAATCTTTTGTTAGTTACAATTGAAAGTGATTCAGTTAAAATCCAGTATTACATAATATCAAATTAAAAAACAAACCTATGGATATGACATCGGCAAAAAATATCTTATGCGATTACTAGGCAATTGTTTGTAGTTTCAATTTTATGAATACGTATTGTGTGGTCTCCGGCTAGAATACGCAATATCTTCACTTCTTACATGTAATAGAAGGCGACTAAGGGCATACCAGGAACCCGGTAGCGGCCTTACCTGCATAAATATCACCAACCTACTTGCCAAGCACAGCTATGGCCAACACCTCCCAAAGGTCCTTTTATGTAGGAATGAATATAGTTCTTACCTCCAGGGTTAAAATTCTTTGGTTGAGGTGTGACAGCAGTCGCAGCGCCTGAAGACCTTCGAGATCTGAAATAACAACAATACAAGATTATAATGACTTACATAAACAAAGGTACATCTACTAACAAGGTGGCTGACCGTAAGCAAATAGGTTTTTCAGTTAAACAAACATATAAAAATGTTTCTTTTGGGAGGCTATCAGATACTGTCCATAGTAAATGACTCATCGATCGCCCTTGTGAGCGATCTTGTGATCTTAAGAGCACTTAGATAAACAATGAGTGATCGTTTTATAAGAAACCTCGACACCCCATAGCTAATAAACCGTCGGAGATGATTTTCATGAGAACATCAGATCTGATACAAGCTTTATGGCTATAATATACCACCTAGTCAGAAAAATCTTATTGGTCTGACATCAAATATCGGTATCAGTAGCTAATTAGTAAAATACTGACATTCAGTCGCAACAGGTTGGACTGAAAGCCGACCCTAATATAGTTGATCAAAGGCTCGTAGAATATGTGGATAATATAATTTGCTGTAGACATATTATACTCCCAATGGCGATCCCGAAAACGCGCCAACAAAAGCAGTAGAGGTTTTATTGCACTCAATATATATAACCATATCGTTTTATTTCGATAAGAGGATCAAACAAAATTTAATTTGCTGAATTAGTAGTTTAGATATAAGTACGTATATTCACAGAAGCAGCTATAAATTAAACCCTTTTTACCCACTGTGAAACCGAAACTAATTTGTTATGTGTTTAAAGTTCTAACAAACCCACGGAGTAACATGATTTATGTACATATAGTCAGTTCAAGTTCATTACAAAAATACGTGTTACTGTTAAAGTCCGAGAAATATTTAAAGTCCTTTCCTTTTCTTCATAATATGTTTATTATACTTGTTGATGGGCTCGTTTGTCCGCTCTTAAATCGCTGGGTTTAACTATTGGGAGTTTGCAGGATCGAGTTATTAATGCAAAATTTCTCATTCGCGATATTTGCAATCTTAGAGAATATTAGGTTGAATCGTGTGCCTAGAGATGTAGTAGCAGTAGTTACGAGGTTCATTTACAGCATAATATGGTAATATACCTTCTTATAGAAGGTTTATCTTCTAAGCTCTACTTGCCGATAGCTTGGATTACTAAGCTTAGATTGGTTTTAATTTGTCAATTATTTTAAAACCATCTTTTTTTCCTTTAAACCTAGTGGTTTTTACCTTTGATAGCGTTTGATAACCTTTGAACTATCAAAGGTTCTTTTAACGTTTCAAAGTATTTAGAGGTTACACAGGTATTGTCTTAGTTGAAAATGTACCGGTATATTATCATGAATTTATAGTTCCAGTAGTTACAAGGTTCATTCACAGCATAATATGGCGTAGTATACCTTCTTATAGAATAGAATTAGATTTATTATAGTATAGTTTTATCTTCTGAGCTCTACTTGCCGATAGCTTAGATTACGTTTTCGATATACTTACTATCTGTTATATTGTCAATGTGTATTTTTACTCAAAAGAAAAATGATATATGTATGAAGAAAAAATACACCAAATAAGGGTCAAATTATACTTTTATTTTAAACATGATCGGTTGGCAGACCTTCTGATTTCGAGAGAGAATTTTATAGAAGGATGAATTAAACAGGGAAAGGCGAAGGAACTAAACTAGTTATGCGGAGGACATAAAAGAATAAGATCATTAAAAGAGGGAAGTTTTCTAAGAATTTTTTTAGCGAGTGACAAGGTGTACCTAGGTGTGGTTCTTGACTTTGTAGCCAACCTTACACTTTGGTTGCTGCTAACTGTTGAGCTCGTCTTTATGCTTGTTTGCATTGTGTAAAACAAGAATACGATTTCTAGCACAACCATTTAAGTTTTTATTTAGACTACCAATTACCACGACGACTATAAGCTTTGTTTACGTGTCTTTTATGTTTTAACGTAGTGGTTCAAACTTTTGCAGTAACGTTTAAACACTCTTTATGTTATAAAATGTTTTATTTGTTCATAATATGGTCAATGTAAAATATTTTAATGATACGTTAACGGTAAATTTGTTTCGAAAATATAACCCAAAGTAATTCATCTCAAAAGCCTTTTTAATTTGTCTACTTTCATCGCGTGCATTACTGTTATTAAAATTTTATGTAATTAAAAATAGGTGTAGCTAAAAAGTATAAGTTGGTACCTAAACACAGATTCAGCTTGTTTCATATGTTTTTTGATTATATTGAATGTAAATTTAGAAAATTATGAAGTTTATTAATTTATCTCAACTAATATTAAAAAAAGAAAAGATTTGATTTTCTGTATGTTCGTTTGTTTGTTTACCACCTCACCTTTCGAAATCAATAAATGAGGCGGGTAACATAGGCTATATTTTAGTATGTTTAACATATTTTTTCAGTCTTTTCAATATTTTAAGCGCCTTTGTAAATCTAATTGATGCAATACGACACTATTGCAAAGATACTTTCGTTTGTTGTGAGACCGAATGAAACTTTCGATACGAAGCGAAAAGATGGCGGACGTCTACTCTTACACATAAACTATCCTACCTATAATTCCAGTTGGTAAAAAGACATATCTACAAGACAAGCATATCAAGAGTGATAAATCATTAATATCGAAAAATACAGTTAAATTGAGGTTTTCTTTACGTTTAAATAGGTAACTATATAGAAAAAGTTTTGCGACAATATTCGTCTTGAGCTCATTAGCATAGAGTTGATATTTATGAAGCAATATTTCTTATTTTATGTCGTTATTCATCTGAGGTGCGATAATCTAAGTCGCTAATGATGACAAATATGTTAGAGAAATTGTGAAAATTATCATTGCTTAAACAACATCGCTGCAAACGCTTTTGCTCAACTGCCGCTGTCAAGGAGAGTAATTCACGTTTTACGTTAAACTGTCAGAAGAGTGTTCATAAAAGTCGGCTTTCATTTTCTTTGTAGTTATAATATATTCTAAAAGTGTATGAAAAACCTTTTATGTATTTTATTAATATTAAGTAGTGTTCCTGGCGGCTTTGATGGAAGTGGGCGGGCATCGATCGAGATCTGAAAGGTATTTTCATGATCAAGATATTTTTATATAATGGCAAATTTGTGTGGATGTTGAAAGTACGCTTTCTTTTTCTGTTAACTAAGTAATTTTGAGATCAAAACACTGAAGACATTTTTATAAAGATTACTTAAGATTTAACTGTTCTTATTGACCGATTAGGTCAATTTTAAAAGTGAATGTTGCAGCCGTTTCAGTTAAGATATAAAGTTAAAAATATATAAGTGTAGTTAAATTTATTACAGTAACATTAATAATATATTAATTACTGAAGAAGTGACTTGTTGTAGAAGATTATATTGCACTTTCGTCTTATAGTACCTAATAAAATGTTTGTCGAGGCACGGTTTAATTACTATTTGATTTTATTAGAGGCAATTCTAATTGGGCCTACTCACAAAATATGCTACAAAATCACTTTACACGAATAGTAAACTTTAAAATGACGAAATTTAACATCCATTTAGTTACGAAATAATTTAACCAAGGTTGTAAACGAGAAACTAAGATCAACTGAGCCTGCGAGCTAAACAGGCTATGGGCTTAGTTGACCATATAATGAAACTTGCTGCTTGCTTTGTAGCAACCGCAATAAAATATCATAAACAAGTACATACCTAACTCTAATTAAAAACACAATTAAAAAAATATGGTAACTGCAAAATAAAGCAGAAGGAGGTTCTAATTTCAGAATGAGCTTTGTCATATTATAATTCTAACTCCGATAAACACATTGTAATGCAAGACTGTAAACAGATAATCATCATAACCGACTATAATTAGAAAAAGTAGTGTTGTTTGGTCTACGTTATTTATAATCTAATTTTAGCACCGAGACATTATGTTAGATAACTCTAGTGAGGTCATGTCAAGGCAAGATATACGACAGATGGGATTTACAACTGCTCTGTTCAAAAACAAAAACAAGGAGATGTAATTCTTTGTTAATTCTTGGCAAACTTTAATAGTACGCATTAATTCTCTTTAGCGGTTTATCTGTAACATATTATTTTTATAAAATAAAGTTCATTCACAATTATTTACTTGTAAAAATCCGTTGCACGATAAAAAATCTCTAAGGTATTTGTAATACGTAAAATATGCAACAATGTAATTATTTTATAGCAATGAAATGTGGAAACGAACAATTACTTTTGTTGTTACATATATTACTAGTATGCTCAGTATTTTTGACGTAACAGTAAACAATAGATTGCAAAAAGTAGGTACAAAGTAGTTTTTTCATTATCTTATGGTTAGAGCGGTTCATAGAAAATACTTCAGGATTGTTTGAGGATTGTTTTCTTTTTGCCCGAACACAGTCAAGGAGGGTATGTATGTATGTATGCATGTATGTATGTCTAATTCTTTAGCACGCTCTACAGCCTAAATGGCTTAATGGATTTTAACGTATGAGGTGTCATTAGATTCGTATTAATTGTGGAAGTGACATAGGGTATATAAATTTTACAAAAAAAAAAATAGGTTTCTTTCTTTTCAGGCAGGCGAGCTTTTTGTTTTTTAATAATATAATATTATTTGTTCGTAATATATATTCTTATATTCTTTCCGCACGAATCTGGGTCAGAGCTTGGGGTAAAAGAGTATCATGTTTCTTATCATTTTCACGACGTCGGCAATCTCGGAGTCTGAAGTTGTGCATGAAATACGCTCGTTTTCTACTATAAACTTATTTAGAGTAAGTGTATAAGTTGGTGCTACATTTTATGATATTTTATTCCTACCTACACTTACATAATAAACTTGCTTTATGATACTGATAATATAGGTGTTAAATTGTTTAATTATTTTCTGTCGTTCACGATGTGAGTTCATTATTGTTTTCTTTATACTATGTCCCAATATCTGCCAATGACACAGCAGTACGGCGAAATCGATTTTCAATGATGCACTAATTGCGCTGCAATTTGCTAATTTACGTACAACATTTTGTCTGAAACACATTATAATAGGCCAAATATGTAATTTAACGTTAATTTGTGTTTGGCAGACTAATTTATATATAACTAGCGGCCCGCCCCGGCTTCACACGGGTAGACATTTGATTATAAATAAAGATACTTTTGTGCGGAAATATAGAAAAGAGTATTTTTTTACAGGCAATTTTTTAAATTTTTCTCTCCAAAAACCATCCTCGTACTTCAAGGAATATTATAAAAGAATTAGCGAAATCGGTTCAGCTGCTCTCGGGATTTGCGCTTAGCAACACATTCAGCGATTCATTTTTATATTTTAAGATAGACTAGCTTTCCATGACGCGGTTTCACCCGCGTCTTTGCTTACTACTCTGCTCCCTTCGCCAGTAGCCTGATGTTACATAGCCTAACCTTTCTCAAGAACTAGGCTATCATACGCAAAAAAATTTTTCCAATCCGACTGGTGGTTCCAAGGATTAGCGCGTTCAAACAAACAAACAAACTCTTTCGCTTTATATAAATTAACCTGCCTAATCAAATTAATATAAATAGATGTAAAAGAAGCTATTAGTAACCTCTATTATCTAATTATTAGAAACTACTGAAGTTCAATTAACATAATAAACATTTTTCTCCGCATGATGCCAACCTTTACTGTATATATTTATGACAATCATTTCTTAAAAAGATAAAAAATATTCTGACTAACACTTATAAATAAATAATACATATTTGTAAAGGTTAAGGATCCCTTATTTGACGTCAAGCGTAACCTTATAATTAGATGTCGTGACTTCTGACCTACTTAAAATAACTTAATGTTATCTTATATACTCTATTATATAAGTATACATTTTACATAAATAAAATAGAAAATGATTTTATATAAAATACTTTGAATAGCGTTTACCAACCTTTTTCACCGTTGGCGTCTGAGATTTTGTTGTGCACTCTTATTATTAGGAAAGAAGGCGCTCATAGCTCATTGCACTGGCTGACCGGTAAATGATTAGCGGGTTGGGCAACTTAGAGTACGGCTGGCCCATGGATGGGTGACCGCATAGTGGTATTTGATCTGAGCGTCTCCGTGTTTCGGAGGGGACGTTAAAAGTCAGTTCCGGATGTTACTAAGTTGATAACAGTTGTAAGGTTAAGTCGAATGCCTTATCTTTGAGAGACCTGAACAAATCCTGACACTAGATTGACCACTAACCACAGGATATTTGATTAGAAAATCATACAATTATAATATAAGATCATTCGCCTTGAGTAAGCATAGTGATTAGGTACGATCACCATGCTTACTCAGATTGTACCTTCTCTATACGAGTGAAGGCCACTGTCCATAGGACTAGTATTAATATTATAATCATTTATTACTTTCCTTCTGTTCAAATAGATATTGATACGTAGAAAATATAATATACAATTAGATAAAAATAAATAGTTATCATCAGTAGCAAATGGTTGTGAGCAGAGACCAAGTTACTGGTTGTTAGAATCTCAGAGACAGTACCATCTTCACAAAATTAATCATTGTACCGTAATTCTCTCAGCATAGAAACACACCGGTCTTCATTCATCGGTTATGAATATTGCCTTACAGGCGTAAGCCAAAACAAACATTATACACAATTCATCAGATGTTCGGAAAGTCACGGATGACGAGAGCGAGGACGTCAACTCGCGTGGAGCGCCTGATTCGATGTTCGCGTGCTCACTCACATTTCTATTTTGTCACCGAACACTACTAACTCGTCGGCATAGCTACGTCACACTACGTCATGTGTCAATAAATAAATGGAGGAGCCACGCGATTCTACGACGGTCTGCGTTACTTCATACTACGACGACATTCAGTAACACGTCATCGATGACCGTGTTAAAATGCAGTGTGTTTAATAGAGGTTGTACATGCGTTTTTATGTAAGTAGATATTATAAAATATCAGTGGGCAGTTCGGTGAACGAGCGCAGCAGGATGATTTCCAACAGAGAGAACTGGCGGCACGTCGTCAAGCGTCTATATCTATATATATCATCTTACCAAACACTACATAACGATCAAGACCGCTCTGCCAAGAGCGAAATAATGTATTTTTAAATCTTTTTTGTACACACCATGTACCATACCAGTAGTTTGGTTTTTAGAATGGTGTCCACCACTTCTGGATTCCACTAACACACCTAGACGAAGCACACCTACTGAAGCACACCCGTTAAGTGAACTTTAACAATTTTTTTTTAATAATTTATTTTCTATGCCACGAAGCACACCTACGATTATCACTCGCATAGTGCGGGGATTACGAAATAAAAATATCGATGAAATAAAATACACTGACGGACTCATAAACTGCATCAAAGTAATAGACGACTTTGAAATAAATATTTTAACCAAGTATGCAAACTTTCTATACAGATTAAAATTGAAACCTCTAGATTGGTTCGTGAACTTTAAAACAGCGTAGGGTCATATCCTTAAGTTTAAGTTTGTGTACTGGAAAGGGCCTTAAGACATTTTTGAAGAAAAAACAGAAATTTAAGGTTTAATAAAAATAATGGTTTTAACAATAGAAACAAACTTTATGCAAGGGTTTATTTATGTTTTAATAAGGTGTATTACCTCCACGTGCCCTTATTACAGATTCTAATCGGTTCCGCATAGATTTTATTAGGGTTATTAAAAGTTCTTGCGGAATATTGTTCCATTCTTCTGAAAGTGCTGTTCTTAGTGCTGCCACTGTCGTGGGCACAGGATTTCTCGCATATACAGCTCTTTTTAAATTGTCCCAAACATGCTCAATGGGATTAAGATCCGGGCTGCGTGCTGGCCAATTCATTGTACGTATCCCAACCTCTTCGTAATATTGTCGAACTTGTGCAGCAGCGTGCGGCCGGGCATTATCCTGCATTAAAGTAAAATTTTCGCCTATGAAACCCATGTAAGGCACCACGTGATCTTCTAAGATCTCTGTTATGTAGCGATGTGCAGTCAAACGCCCTCTATTACCGTTTTGACGGACCATGTCTATGAACACAAGTTCTGTTCGCCCGTTCATCGATATGCCACCCCAGACCATACACGAACCGCCTCCAAAAGGAACACGCTCCTCAATGCAACTTTGAGCATATCGCTCCCCACGTCGACGATAGACTCTTCTGCGACCATCTGCACCATATAAACATGTCCTACACTCGTCCGTGAACAATACGGAGGCCCATTACTCTTCTGTCCAATTTAGGTGATCACGCGCAAATCTTAAGCGAGCTTGTCTGTGAGCTACAGACAACTTTGGACCATTTGCTGGTTTAAAAGGGGTGATATCCGCTTCCTTTAACCTTTTTCTTATTTTTCGTGCACTCATATTTACTCCACGCACTTCATTAAGCTCTGTTTTGATGTTAACTGACGTGAGGAAACGATTTCGCAGATAAGTTGTAACAATAAATCGGTCATCACGACCGGTGGTTGCTCGAGTCCTGCCTGTACCACGTCTCCTTCTGTAAGAACCTGTCTCCACAAACCTTCTGTATATTCTAGAAACCGTAGACTGGTTTAAATTTAAATTTCTACCAATCGTTCGTTGATCCAAGCATTCCCGCACCAGTGCTACAATTTGAGCCGCTTGTTCGGACGAAGTATCCATATTATGGTTCAAAAACTCTCGATGAGTTAAAAAACCAACCCAACAATTCTGCTGGTAACAATAATTCAATTGACAAAAGAATAAAAAATCAATGCAAATCAATTTAAAACTTTGCTTTAAATAACACGCAAATCTGATACTACGAGTAAATTTTCTTTTCCCGGCTATATTTATTTGTTTTACTGCAGTTCTATTTTTAAATTTTGCTTTTTTTAAGCTTAAGAGCCAGTCTCTCTATATTTATATAATTTAATCTAAAAAGTTTGCATACTTATTAAAAAAAAAACATTTCAAAGTAATCCTGAACTTTGATGCAGTTTATGAGTCCGTCAGTTTATATTATATTATTTAACAAGGCTAACTTTAATTACTAACATCATTTAGTTATTAATAATATACAATACTTGGATTTTTTTTTAATATTAGGTACCTTATTGAAAATCATATTAGGTACCTAGTTTAATAATTACTTTTCCAAAAAAAATAATTTATAGAGGTATTTTCTTTTACTTTTTTCTCTCTTAGTAAAATTACAGATTCTTTCATATTTATGCAATAAAAACTTAGACAAATAACCGTGAACATTGGGAAAAAGTTATCCATAGAGATCTTTGTTGAAGTTTAATAAGAATAATAAGACAAATTAAAGTAAATAATATACCTATACCACAGTATTATTAAGCACCTACAATAAGACTGTGCCTATACTAAGGCAAGCGTAACTCATCAATGTTTGTTGTTCTAGATGGGGCATATAAAAACGTAACAATTTCAGTTTAATAAAGAATCGCAATACTAGGTTGCTTTTCGATAAAAAAAAATCATTTTACTCTACATTGTCTTTCTCAATTAATGAAAGTTGGTATGCTATAGCTTCGAGTATTTCCTTCATTTCTCAGTGAGCGAGTAGCATTTACTTACAAATAATGAAACGTTAATTGCCTGCATAAATTCTTGTGATCAAGTTACTTTTGTTCTCTATATTAATAAAACTGTAAACGTACCAGCATATACTCCTTCGCTAAATGTATCTAAAACTAGCTTATTTCATCCACCTAATGCCGAAATGTAAGTACTTATAAACTTCGTTCGGCAGCAAATATTATCTAGGAGTACCTGGTAGACAATATAGGTACATTGACTTTAAAATAACATCTACTTACTTTTAGATTCATTGTTGCCTGATCATTATTGTATAAAATATTATTATCATCTTTCACTTGACTTCAACATGCTGACACAGCGTGGAAGCTGGTCTTGTAATCATATAAGTAAATAAAAATAATTTATAGATACATAAAAGTTACTTTATAGTTTATATTTGATAAAACTTATTGTAAGGAAAGAGCATCATATGGTAACCTGAACTGTAACCCAAAAGATGCAAAGGATGGGTATAGGTAGTCAATTCTGATATGCAAAATAAACAAACTGACACAGCGTGGAAGCTGGTCTTGTAATCATATAAGTAAATAAAAATAATTTATAGATACATAAAAGTTACTTTATAGTTTATATTTGATAAAACTTATTGTAAGGAAAGAGCATCATATGGTAACCTGAACTGTAACCCAAAAGATGCAAAGGATGGGTATAGGTAGTCAATTCTGATATGCAAAATAAACAAACTGACACAGCGTGGAAGCTGGTCTTGTAATCATATAAGTAAATAAAAATAATTTATAGATACATAAAAGTTACTTTATAGTTTATATTTGATAAAACTTATTGTAAGGAAAGAGCATCATATGGTAACCTGAACTGTAACCCAAAAGATGCAAAGGATGGGTATAGGTAGTCAATTCTGATATGCAAAATAAACAAACTGACACAGCGTGGAAGCTGGTCTTGTAATCATATAAGTAAATAAAAATAATTTATAGATACATAAAAGTTACTTTATAGTTTATATTTGATAAAACTTATTGTAAGGAAAGAGCATCATAGGGTAACCTTAACTGTAACACAAAAGATGCAAAGGATGGGTATAGGTAGTCAATTCTGATATGCAAAATAAACAAACTGAAAACTAAACGATTTTATCCGTAACTGTAAATAATTTAAATACCGACATCACGACTTTATTCATTCAATTCATCACGAAATTTAAATGTAAACCAACTGCGGGTTTCCCACATCCTATCTATGTCTACCGATGAAAGCTTTTAATCATACATCGAGTACCACGATAAGCTAAACTTATCAGTTAATTTACAACTGGTAGTGTGTACTTAGACATTATTACAACAACATTACACGTTAGTAAAAATAAAAAAATACTACGACACTGTCACTGTTATCGAATGGCCTAAGGGAAATGTTCTGCGTATGAAATGAGTGAGCACAGTTGCTTCGCGCATCTATTTAATTTTCTTCATAATTCTTTGTAGGAAAACCTTGGATATTCACGCTCATCATAGGTACATGACGACGCGGCGACGGCAAGACTCACGTAATAGAGATAATTACAGGAATATATGTGAAAAAATCCAAACTCGTGAATGCTTACTACTCGTTAATCTTACACTTACACGATAAGTGAAATAAAGAAATAGCAACACTGTAGTTGTAGAAATGCGCAATCATCAATAAATAAATTTATATGAATGAAATGTAGGATTCTTTCTACAACGAGTTTTTGCTAATGGTAAGAGTAATGTTAATAAAGTAAAAGACAATAAAATTTAAAACCCTTTTACATTATTTATTCGGGTAATAGCTGTATCTGGAAGCTCAGTGCAGGACACATCATTGGATATTTTAATGAAAAATGGTTTAGTTTATTAATATACTAGCTGCGCCCCACGGCTTCGATAACACAAATAACTTTCGATTTGCTTTGTAATGTTTTAAAAATAGCATTATTAAAAAACTGTATGCCATTTGATTCTTAGCTTCAACATTACTAAACATATAAAATATTTTATAAACTTAATGCTCTGTTCATATGGAGTTACTCGTTTTAGAAAAAAACTATTTCGATTTCCAAACCATAACAAAGGTTTACGTACAACGAATAAGATAATTTATTGATTGGATAAATGAAAATACATGACTTTGTACTTTTTTTAACGTCACAGCTTCTAGAAATCAAATACTTGTTAATAATGATGACTTTAGTTTTTTTAGATGAATGGAACCAAAGTAATAAATAAGAATAAAACATTAATGTTTAATTTTATTAAAACAATACGCGCGACAATTAAAACAAGGCTAATGGAGAATGTTACTAGGTGTGGAATATCACTTAAACCTTTATTAAAGTATAGTATAAATGTATAGAAATACACTAGTTTTTGTTTCATTCAAAAATACCAAGTGGTTAAGATTTTACAGGCATTTGAGATTGTCGTGAATATCGAGTGCCGTAAGTAGGCGCACAACAGCAGCGTGACGTCACAGGGCAACTCGCTATCGCGCTCCGTGGCCGGTAGTACGCAACTTACGCATACAGTGGCTAGATTTTGCTATTTTGTTTGCGCATTATTCTGCTATTCCTTTCATAACTTTTATTAATAGTGTCAGTGTGTATTTAATAATGAAATACCTGCCACGGAAGAAGGTCAGTCAGATACTTCACTAAAAATAGATGGACATTATGGCTGCTAAGTATTTTTCCAAAAATATTGAAATGCGAGGAGTAAAAGTACAAAAGTTGATCTACATAGATAAAATACCTGTTTACCGCATAACTTACCCACCTAACTATTAAAATCAATTAAGCTACCTACTGGTGCCTACAATATTTAGGTACATAAAATAGGTACCTAACTATATATCGTTGCCTTATTTAAGTCGTAAATATTTTGTATTAAGGTAAGTAGGTAGTAGATATAGTAGATAAGTAGATATACTATGATCCACATTTTTTCTATTTTTATCATCCTATCCAACTAATAATATAAATGCGAAAGTTTGTATGCGTGTACGTGTGTTTGTGTGTGTATGTGCATGTTTGTTACCACTCAGCGCCTAAACGGCTGAACCGATTTCGATGAAAATTGGTATGGAGATAGATTCGGTGCTGGAGACGGACATAGGCTATTTTTTATCCCGAAAATCGGTCTGGCTCTCGAGGGAGACAACAAACCATATTTTTTGCTATGTCCGTCTCCGGCACCGAATCAACATACAAATTTTCATCGAAATCGGTTCAGGCATTTAGGCGCTGAGTGGTAACAAACACACGCACACACATACACACATACAAACTTTCGCATTTATAATTATTATTAGGATAAGTAAGATTTATTCGTTTTATGGATGATCATAGATTTATTATAATTAATATTCTGTCCGTATCGAAGAATAACTAAATACTTAAATAAATGGATTGCGAATACACTGAGTAAAACAGTACAAATAGTAGGTAAGTACAAAGAATTACAAAGAACTTGTTTTGACATAGGCAAATAGAACACGTAAGTAGTGTTTTTTTGAATATTTATTTTTTGTTAAGTAGGTACTTAGGTATTTTTAATTCATTAAAAACCATTTTTTTGATGCATTGATAATGATCATGTTTGTACATTTTGTGTGCCAAATTGTACACATGATTTTCTTGTGTTTGGATTAGACATATTATTATGACTAATAGCTCTTAGATCAGTACTAAACTACAAACGTCAACCGGGAGCGTGCGGGCGGTGTTGCCATATGACGTCACAGCAGCGAGCGCCGGCTGGCAAAACCTCGCCGAGCACACGCGTTTTTAAAATTCAATATCTCGAAAACTATTGGATGTATCGAAATATTTATTTCATACATATTTTTTATTTTCATAAGAGAATATGGAGAGCCAAAAATTAAAAATAGGTAACATTCTTCATTGCTAGGATAAAATGTATCATTATTGTATGTCAGTCATAATTTTCAAAGCAAAGGAAAATTCTTTGGAATATTTTATAAATGCAGATTACAATAAAATACTTTGCTGATGTTAATTTTGTTTACGCTAGAAATTTTCTGTTGTTCAATAAGGTAAATTGTAGGAAGTTTAAAATCAATTGATGCGACAACATATTCTAGATATTTCGTTAGGCCTCCTTAAGTTGAATAAGTATTATATCATACAGAAAAAGAGAAAACCGTATGAGAACGCCACCATGTCAGTACGAATTAATGGTCAAAGCTCAAGGCCTATCCAGTTGCAGCGAGGAGTACGACAGGGAGATGTCTTATCTCCAAAACTGTTTACCGATGCACTGGAGGACGTGTTCAAGCTTCTGACCTGGAATGGACTTGGCATCAACATAAACGGCGAGTACATCACTCACCTTCGATTCGCGGATAATATCGTGGTCATGGCTGAGACCGTGGATGAGCTCAGTGCAATGCTCGATGACCTCAGTAGAGTCTCTTGACAAGTGGGCCTTAAAAAATAACATGGACAAGACTATAAAGTCATGACCAATGTCCATGTTACACCCACTTCTATTACGGTCGGAGGCTCGATGCTCGAATTCGTTGTTACATATACCTGGGACAAACAGTCCGATTAGGTAAGTCATATTTCGAGAAAGAGGTCACTCGTCGAATTCAACTCGGCTGGGCAGTGTTTGGGAAGCTACAACATATCTTCTCGTCCGCACTACCGTAGTGTCTCAAGACCAAGGTCTTTGACCAGTGTGTGTTGCCAGTGATGACATACGGAGCAGAGACGTGTTCGCTAACTATGGGTCTTATCCGAAGGCTCAAAGTCAATTAGAGGGCGATAGAGCGGGCTATGTTAGGCGTCTCTCTACGTGATCGTTTGAGAAACGAAGAAATCCGCAGGCGAACCAAAGTAACTGACGTAGCTCGCAGAGTTGCTTCTCTGAAGTGGCAATGGGCAGGGCACATAGCTCTCAGACCTGATGGCCGCTGGGGCAGAAAGGTTCTAGAGTGGCGACCACGAACCGGAAGACACAGCTTGGGCAGACCCCTCACAAGGTGGACCGACGACCTTATAAGGCTGGCGGGCAACCGATGGATGCGGGCGGCGAACGACCGGCCACAGTGGCGAAAATTGGATGAGGCCTATGTCCAGCAGTGGACGTCTTTTGGCTGATATGATGAAGCATTTAACAGGGTGTCAATGTGAACATTAACTGAGATTGAAAAATAAATTATTTAAAAATTAAAACTGAATAGGTATAAAACGATTCAATATAATTATGTACAATTAAATAAAGCGAAAGAGTTTGTTTGTTTGTTAGAACGCGCTAATATGTGGAATTACCAGTCGGATTTCAAAAAATATTTATGTGTATGGTAGCCCCGTTCAAAGGGAAGGTTATATATAGGCTATGAACATCACGCTTCTGGCGACGGCGACGGGAGCAGAGCAGTAAGCAAAGACGCGGGTGAAACCGCGCCGGGGAAAGCTAGTTATGTACAAAGGTAAACGTATTTTCAATTTATATCGAGAGTGAATATTAATATTTTATTTTATTTTATTATTTATTTTATACCTACTGAACGACAAAGCTTACACTAAAGAATAATTGCAATATTACGAAGGATTTCACAAATATTAAATTATTATTATATATATATTATTTCCTTTTTCCTTCCTTTAAGTGTTCCTTCATACCCGGCATTATTGTTCTTCCAGTATTCTTTATTAGAACATTGTATTAGCAGCAGAATATATTTGCATGCCGTGCTTCTGGGTCTCTAAGCGACGTTTATAATTTAACATGGTAGGGCCACTCACTAATCGCTCAAATAGGTGTTGCCCTAGGCAATTAAACAAAAACTTTAATCAAACAGAATCGAAATTGTATAAGATTCTAATAATCGTCTATCAATTGTAATATGTATCAAGACGTACCAAATACAAAAAGTTTTGCACTCACGTAAATACCTATTATTTGGTGTTTTATTGTTTTTTCTAATGACTAAAGTTTATATTGGATCATTATCATTATCATAACAGTTGTGCGAAGTTTTATAGGAGATCTCGAGCGCGTTTTTGAAACTAATAATATCGGAAAATTCTATAAATAAATGACCTCATAATAATTTTTGGCTGCGGTTGCTATTGTATTCAATTATTAAATGAGCGGAATTTATTGTTAACTAGTAGGCCCCACGGCTTCACCCGCGCCTAAAATGTGTTTTGTTTCCCTTGGGAACCAGACCGATTTTCGGGATAATTGTAGTGGAGTGGGGGCACCACACTCCGCTCGACTGCGCTCAACTCCGCTCGACTTCGCTCTGTCCAGCTCGGGGTATTTACATATTTTATTTAAAAGTCTGCTCAGCTACGCTCGGCTGCGCTTACATTGTTTCCACTGACGCGGAGTGGTGATTTCGAGCATTGTGATTCGCCAATTCACAGTCCGCTCCTTTCCGCTTCGCCCAGCTCCGCTTTAGTGGAAACGTACCCTAATACTGCGACGTAAATATACGTAGGTATATCTAAGAATTAATATTTATATTATGTAATATTTATGTGGGTGTGTAGGTAAGTACCAATATTTTGTAAATTATATGTTACAAGATTTGTTAATGCATCTAAAAGTTCAGCAGGTCTCTTAATACATTGATTTCGTAACGTTTTTCTATTTTCTCTACTTCTAATTCTTTTTCTTCAATTCATAATTTTAATACTTACAAAATAATGAACTCAATAGGAAACCCTACAACAGAGATTAGTTTTGTAATATTTGAACAATAAACAATTTATAAATGTTAGGTACTCTTTGTAGGTAAGTAATAGATATTTTTGATGTTGTAACGAAAATCGCAATTTAAATGACACAAGTACCTACCCAAATACTAAACTCAGTGGCTTCGTACTACTACGTATTAAGTCGCTTCTGTGCAATCTAAAATTATAATTATATTTAATTTAGTTACAGCTGCTCTGTATGTCGTGTAATTTCTTCTCTGTAAAGCGGAAACACGAGTCTGCGGTGGAACTATTTATTAGTGTGAAAATAATGAATATTTAGTACCTATCGCTGTGTCAGATGTTCCAAGTACTATACTTACAGTAAATAAAAGTTTATGTAAGTGTGGTAGGAGAACGCCTATTGCTTTCATTATGGCAAATATCATTCCATTACATTTATACAACGCATCGGCTTCAGCTTGTAACCAACATGACATGTCATATCTTAATTAGTGATGTTCTTTGTCCCATATAACGTCTGTGCCAGGAGAGTATTAAATGTATGCATTATTTAATTTTGTACTATTAAGGGATATAGAGTTCGTCGTATATAACTTTGTGTGGCACATAATGATGTTGACAAATTATTTCTGTACAAAATGGCCTTCGGTTGATGCGTAGTATCTTTTGTATCCTTTGTACCGCTAAATACTTCACAAGGGTCTTAGTCATGCTTGGGTACTTGGTGAGAGGCGTGAACAAAAGAAATGAAATACTTACTTGGAGGCCGGCACGTTGGTGAGACATAAGAAGTTGTTGCGAACACTGCGCAGGCTCGCCAGGACCTGCGCGAAGGGCGTTACTATCAAGTCTTCCCCATGGCTGTGAACAAATATAAACCTTATAAATATACAACTTCGATTCCAAATAAAACTGCTTACTCTTAAGAAATTATGAACCAAATCTATGTATAGGAGCTGACAGTGGCTGACAAAAGGATTTGTTTGGAAGCTCGAAACTTGATATCACAGCGTATTTACCTTACGAAGTCGATAAATGATTTAATAATATTTTTATAACGTGCCTGCAACAAATTCGAGGTTTCAGATTAGTTTACTTTAATACATTATGTAGTTTTTGGTAGATAAATATATTTTACGTTGGAAAGGCAGTACTTAGTCTAAGATTCTAATTTTACATTCTGTAGGAAATAGTCAGTGTATATGTATCGCGCAAGGAATCAGTTGAAAAATTCTGTGTATGGATGGATGTATGTACCGATATCGTATCGACTTATGTACGTATAACATTGTGTAACAACGTGCAGTAAAAATGGAAATATTCTTATTTCTAAGTCAAAGTTTAGAAGTCGAACAAGATTTATGTTAAGTATTTAATTCGATACTGGTATTCTAGACAGTTGAATAGATTAAAGTTAGCGCTATAAACGTGTCACTATTAGGAAGAAAAAACACGAGGTACTTTGCCGGTTGTTTCAAAATATTGTGGTAATAACAAATTGATTTATTAGCGAGGCCTCACAAGTTGATTACAAATTTTACGAGCTCAATGAAATGTTTACACCTATCTATTTTATTACTATGGCCTTGTTGTAAAATATGAAAAAGGCAAGATGTAAATAGTTCAATATACACATTGTCGGAAGCATTTTAAAATAATAAATAGTTATTATTACGGATTGCTTTTAGATTCAGGTTATGAGTTCCTTCGAGGCTTTATGAGCTGTAAATTAACTGAGTTATTTGATTTTATGTTGCTTGTTCAATATAAATGATACCATTATGAATTCAGAAAATGCAATATAGCAATTTGTCAACCTGTATTATGTTATAAAAGTTGGCTGTACAGACGTGATTAAGTATATACTGAAGTGCAGACAGCACGCACAACCGCGGCTTTGCCTTTGATCGGTTTCCTCAGCATTTGAGGACTGCCTCTGAAGGATTACCTGTTTTTATGTATTGTTTCGTAATTATCTCTGAAGATTATATTGATGGTCTTATGTAGTTGTTAACACTTTTATGCCTAGTAAGTAAAGCTTTGTTTTCATTAGCACATACTAAGGTGTATAGCAGTTAACCTGTCTAGATCACCCAGCTGCTGTTACGAAGGGAATATTTTTCATCCTCATTTATTTATAGAAAGGCGTGGAGCAAGATAGGGAAGATATTTTCACAATTTAATACCTGCGAGTGGATTTTTTTATTGGTATCAGAAACCTGACAAATTTACTTGCGCACAAACTGCTCCACAGCTCTTGGTACGGTTATTAAATGGTTTAATATCTCTTTTAAGCCCGTGAATCGTGATTGAGGTTATTTTGATAAGAACAGGTAGGTATATAATACAATATCGATAACAGAATCAGAAGCGGTTTATGTTATATTTAAAATATTTTTAGTTGATTTGTCACAAGATGATATAATATACAAGTTTCGGCAAAGAGATATTTTTGTTCTAAAGCATAAAACGAATACTGAATAAAAGTTTTTTACAAGCTTAATTAAATATAGTATTTAATTTAAACAATTGTGAACATAATAATATGGTTAGTTCGTCTTAGCACGGACACTATATCACTTTGTGTACTCGTATGTTTTTGGTTTGTGTTAACTTTTGTTTGCAATATGATGAATGATAACGAGTTATAGCTATTTATTTATTAAGTAAATATGAAGTTATACTGTCTGTGCACTTGCGAGCATTTTACATTTGAATAATACATATCTACATATTCCAATGTATAAGTTTAATTAAAGCACCTGGTCCGTACGTATATAAAGGTTTTAAGGTAAACGTGACTAACGAAGCTCTTTGTGAACTACTCGCAGTCGCAATGGTATCGACTGAGATCGCTATATTAATCTTGTACCTACAAAGCTAAAATGAATACTTAACATAGGGCACGTAAATATAGTATTAAGCGCACTATCTAGCAGGTTTACATTCGAAAGACTAATGACTTTTTGTAATAAACTATCCAGATACCAACGCAAGACTTGTGATGAATTTTTGGCTTAAATATTTAGACATTTCTGCACAATATCTTTTCTAATTAGATGAGCAAATTTGGGACCGTGAATAATAAAGGCATTTGCTAAGTTCATTGGTTAATTATTACTTTAAAGTGTATGAAAATGTGCGTAGAATGTGTTAATACGGTTAACTGGTAAATGCGTGAAGTTGATTGGATATGAGATAACTATGTATTTGTTATTGACACCTAAGTTAACCATTTTTCATTGATACGGGTTCCTTACTTAAACACAGTTTAATTTATTCCTCCTAAGAAGTATGAAAAGAATGCTTGTCATTCTTATATAGAAAGTTAATTAGAAATTAGATATTTGCGGCAGTTTTAGTTCTCAATAACAGGGATTAAGATAAGACGATATATAATTTTGTGAACAGCTTTCTTATATAGCAACACAAACAGAATTAGAAGACGTTAATTGTTTACTTCGCCACAATGCCAAATTTTACATTCGATGTTTATGACACTTTTAACGAGCGAGCGGTGCGACGCGTTGCGGTGGTCTGCACTTGATTATAAACGAGATTTTATCGTCATGCGAGGTAACAGCACTGTAATGTTGCCTCTATTTTCATTTTTTTGATGTTGTAGCGCTTTTCCTTTGTTAATTTACATTTTCGCGTAAATCGCTGTGTAAACTTTAACCTTTCTGTGTATATTTGTCTGCTGATATTACTTTATGATATTGATGATGGCAATCAACCTGAAAATGTATGATATTAGATGATTTGGGTAAGACTCAGCATCAAAGTTAAAAGGGAGCATGCCCGGATAAAAAGTTTAAGGATTTAACCGATCGACTTAAACCATTTTGTTCATGACGTTTTATATTCCACTTAGAATGGGTGGTACTTTTATTTTGCACGTGTGCTGGATACTATGAGAAAAAGTATTCAAATAGTTGTATTTTAATTTTACATAGAGATGGTAATAATAGAGTAAAACAATGTGTCAATAGAATAGCCGTTCTTTAAAAAAACAATTCAGTCCAACCAGTAATATAATAGCATTTAGCGCTTTATCATTCATATTTCACCAAAGGCAGTAAGTTTTATACGAAAAATATACAATATTTATTCATGAGAGTAAAATATGTATGAAGAGATACTTTTCACTAGTATAAAAGAGGATACTGTGTACTGGGTTTGTTTTCATTGGCGAGTATATGAGGTATAAGACGGTAATATGGAATAACATTTGTATGCGTCTGCGATGAATTAACTAGACCCTGTTTACACTGTAAACAACATGTATATTTACTCTTTACTCACATGTGAAAATAAGGCCCTTTAAAGATAAAAGTAGTGGTTTATAAAGGAACACCACTTTTTACTTTTATGTTACGGATTTTTTTTGCTAAAATTGTGCGATGCTGACTTTTAGAATAAATTTTGCCTCTCTCTTGGATTTTACTGTCTATTATACAGAGTTGAGTTAAGAATTAATATCTCAGTGCCGCTAATATTATATTACTAACATTACATAAAGGTTTAAATGTAAATAATGACAGCCGTTGTTTGAATAGAACATACAAGAACCGTTAGCTACAGCTAAGTCCCTCTCATTAGTAGTACTGAAAACCAGTACTTACCAGAAGAAATGCAATCTTGCGAGAAATCTTCTAAAATAAATCTCGCTGCGCCCTACTTTTCAGTGCTTTTTAGATAATTTCACTAGCTAAAATTATAGCACCCATAAATAATAGTGTTAATTTAATAACAGTATTAACTACTAACGACGGTACAGTATTAAATATATTATGATATTACCTTATTTCATTAATCCTTCTATTGTTTTTCTTTGCTCCACGTATATTCAATACAAATATCACTGCCAGGGTTTGTGGTTAATTGTTCTAACTTCTGGTAATAAATAGTCGGGTATTATATTTCTGCAACTTAATATCACTGCGATTCCAATCTCTGTATTCACACCTACAGATATTTTAACAAGTATCAAATGCAGTATTGTTAGTTGAATCTTAGAGCTATCCACTCTATGAGGAAAGTTTCCTTCATATAATGCACAAACTTTAAGTTAAGAAATTTCTGTTTGCAGTATTCTATACGGATTGAGTGACTTTTTGAAATTTAAGTAATTTTATTAGGTGCAAGAGAACGCAACTCAGTGTGAGCGTGCATTTGGCATATTAAAAGTTTAAAAGAAGTTTTAGAAGAAGGAAGAAATATAAAAATAGATATTTAATGAAAAAAATATGTAAAATGATAAAAGAATTTCCCATATAAATAATAATTGCTTTGTTTATCCGTAATATAGGTATGGTTAAAAATAACCAAAAATAACGATCGAACTTCAATCAATAGATTACCACTATATATATATATATATACACGTTAAATTTTTGCCCGTCTACTGAAGTCAGGTGGGTAATGTTTTTCGAGCGTATGTATGTATGTATGTATGTATGTATGTATGTATGTATGTATGTGAGTATGTATGTCTATTTCTTGAAAAATGGGTTTCTCTCTATTCGGTTTGTTTTAGGCAGACGGGCTTTTTGTTTTTAATAATATAATTTTGCTTGTTAGAGAAAGGTTACAGCGATGATGATAAATAGCTGAACAAAGAATTATGAGAAAAAGGGGTGGAATTCATAATATAATAACATTTTTATTATAAGACAGGTAGGGTACAAATCCTAAAGATGGCAGACGGAATTCCTTTAGGATTAACAATAGTAAAGAGGATGAAAAAGAAATTCTACTGTGCGTTGACCAGGTAATTAAGTATACAGTTTTCCATTTTTTACATGCTTGCAGAGGAGGTCATTTTATGATCGACGGTTACTATTTAATAATTAAACTGCACGTAAAGCATTTCGACAAAAAATAATCAATTTTCAGGCATAAAATAAAACAAAGATATAATGTAAGTTTTTTTCTGTATGAATATGTACATAATTATGTAGTACCTATCTAAAATTATATTATTGATTCGATTAAGATTATGATTTTTTGACGTGTTAAGCTTAAAATAGAACAGCTCGACGAAAAAAATACTTCTATTCTACATGGTTTCTGGTGACTAAGTAGTAGTTAACAGTTCTAAAGCAAGCACTGAATTAGCAGCAAAAGAAAACACCTGCATCTGCTAAAACAGTGATTTTCTTACTACCGCCAGGCTTAAGCAGTAAAATGCCCTAATCCTATTAGATAAGCAATTTAGTAAACGCGAGGGAACTTAAATGGAAGTTACTTGTGTCATAAATGTAGTACATTATAATGATAGTACCTATCATGTGAGTTGACTGTCATATGAAGCAAGGATAGGAACGATTTTGGCGAATCGGCTTGGATCAATGCCCAGTCGAGAGTAGCGTGCCACATTCGTAAATGCTTTAATGAGTCTCTTGCTGCTTTATAGTGCTGGTGTAGCATTTTGTGTTTTAAATATATTTCGACAAACGTAAAGAAAAATGATTTTATCTATTTTTATATATTATATCGAAAATAATGTACCTCATTCGTAAACATTTATAAATGATTATAAATGGACATGAATGCAATTTATATAATTTAAAAGCTGTCATACCATATGCATGGCCAAAAAATAAAAAATGCTATACTATGTATTTTTTTATTGCCGTCAGTGGCAGACGAGCAAACAGCCCACGTGATGGTAAGAGGTAACTGTCGCTCATGGACAACCCAGGTTCTCTAGCATTGTTCCTGCAATGCCAGGAACTCTGCAAAGCCGCTGTCTACCGTTAAGGGAGTGGGGTAGGTGAATAGATTGAGGAAGGTGAGGAAAAAGGAAAGAGGGGCAATACTCTGGCACTCTCAATCACCTACGAAACGCAATAGTACGAGTACTATTACTCTTACGTCGATTTTCTATGAGACAGTAGTACTTCGGCCAATTCATGCTGAAACACGCGTGGATCACTACCGTAAAAAAATTGTAGCGCCTTAAACAGCGTTTAAAGCATTACAGTCACTTTGCTGAAATTATGATAAAGATGGCAAATGAAAAGAGTCAAAGTTAATTTTACGACATACCTCTTCAATATAGTGTACGTACCTATTTGAAATTTTAAGCAAATCTTTTTCATACTAGGGTGTCTGACAAAATATTATTATTAGATTTTCTTGCCAAATACCTACGTGTATATTGTAGTGTTTTGCCTGTGAGTGTATATTATGTACTAACTGCGCCCCACGGCTTAGCCTGCGCGTAAAATATGTTTGGTTGAATCACTCGGGAACCGGACCGATTTTTGGAATAAAAAGTAGCCTATGTCCATCTCCGGCACCAAATCTATCTACATATCAATTTTTATCGAAATCAGTTTAGCCGGTTAGGCACTGAGTGGTAACAAACACACACACGCACATACACACAAACTTTCGCATTTATAATATTAATAGAATTTTGCGCAATAATTTTTAATTTCGATTCGTATTAACATTAAAACGAAAATGATAAAGCAGTTAGCTAATAATAGACAACAATATTCTTGGTGTCTAGATGTATTCAAATCAATGCATAATATTCAAAGTTTAATTGTAGTCCGGTCTGGTCCGCCCGGGATCAAAACTTTCATTAGGTCTTACAACAAACGCCTACAAGAATA
The DNA here is from genome assembly GCA_963082885.1 of Parascotia fuliginaria. Lineage (NCBI taxonomy): Eukaryota > Metazoa > Arthropoda > Insecta > Lepidoptera > Erebidae > Parascotia > Parascotia fuliginaria. The sequence continues at coordinate 12,973,621 of OY720176.1, read as the reverse complement.
TGATTGCAATATTACCTACGTCTGCTAGATGTTATTACTATACTGCAATTTTATTTACTGTCTTGTGTATTGCAAATTTACAAATATTGCAATTCTGAAAATTGCTAAAAAATATGTTAAACATAATAAAATATTGGTTATGTTAACCGCTTCATTTATTGACTTCTAAAGATAAAAGAATTTTTTAAATCGGTAACGTAGATTTTTAGTTAAATTGTTGCAAACAACCAAACATACAAAAAATCTATTCTTTTCTTTTTAAAGGTAATATTAGTTTAGACTAAATATATTTTTAAGAATAAAAAATACAGTTGACAAATTTTGCGTATCAGTGCTATTGACAGTAGACTTAATGCCACTTAAAAGTACCTAAGCTTACCTAAGGCAGAATAAATTGGCCGATGTGTACATAAAAACTAACCTTTTTAGTAAATCCCACGCGACTACTACGGTAGATAAGATACAAGCCCGGTGGTAAATTTACTTTCATGCGAAAACATGAAATTGACTGCGAGATTTTATTGAGTGTTATTTTGTTTTGTGTTCGCGCGGTGGGTAGAATAGAAATGTAATGTAGCTCTTAATAATAATAATAATAATTGTTGAAAGTAACATAAGAGAATAATATTAATAGGTATACATTTTATATTAGCCTTCTAAATGACTGCCCGGTAATAAGTCAGTGGGGGTTCCAAGAGTGGTGAATAGGTACTATTCTAATAGTAATTAGGAGTAAATCGGAAGTAAACTGTTATCATGGTGGCTCCCACTATAAAACTAATATCTTTTAAATTCTTAAAGTAGTAGATTCACGCTGGTTTCAGCATGAATGGACCGGATCGACAGCGGAAGTACACTACCCACTCATAGAAGATCGACGTAAGAGTAATAGTACAATAGTACTCGTACTACCTATTGCGTTTCATTCGGTGAGTGAGAATGCCGGAGAACAATTTCTTCTCTTTCCTTTTTCCTCACCTTCCCCATTCCTTCACCAATCCCACTCCCTTCACGGTAGGCAGCGGCTTCGCAGAGTCCCTGACATTGCAGGAGCAATGCTAAATACTCTGGTTCGTCTATGAACGTCAGTTACCTCTTACCATCATGTGGGCTGCTCGTATGCAACTGACGGCAATAAAAAAAAAATTATCAAAAATAGACAGCATACATTACACATACACTAGTAAATTAATTAAGCAAGTAAGCTGTTTGATTAACATGCCTGGTCGGCCATGAACTAAACCAAACCAAAGTACTTATTAGAATAAATCAGTCTACCGTTACGTCTGGTGGTTTCAATTTCAAAAATAGATCTATTAATATTGTTTCGAGAATTTGAATGTACTTTGTACGTTTCCATTAAGTACGTTTTAGTCCTCCACGACAAACACGTCCTGATAAAGGCGATGCCTATTAAAAATCAATATATTTTAATATATTAATAGGTATTGGTTTTGTATCAAGGAAGCAGATCATAGCCCCTTCGAATTCTTAGGGAGTTAATAGGTAACTGGTTTGATAATAAATCATTTTACGTACTTATTAAGCATTTTCATGTAGGTCTACATTTTTAAAGCTATGTCTCATTTAATTTTACTGTAATAATATGAATGATAAAACGCGCTAGCGTTTTAAACCGGAATTAAAAAATATTAAGACTGCTACCTTACTAAGACGCTCTCTCATAAATCCTAGGTTGCAGAAGTGTTTATGGACATTTAATTGACGGATACATAAAACACCCACACTCTCGAAACAAATGTGTGTATCACACAATAGTTGTCGTGGCAAAGAGAATTTTAACCGTTTGACCTTACGCGCAGTTACGGCGCGTATTGCAGTGCAACATTTATCAGACGGTCAACTTTCTTCCACCAAGATATATTCGTACAAGGACAATACCGTTCAAGGCTTTCTATTTAAGCTAGGAGCTCTTATCCTATTTTTACGACACCTAAAGTTCTAAAGTCGTCACCAGTCGTCGTGTATAGTTATGGCTTTAGTCTATTAACTTTAACGATCGACTAGTGAGCGGCCAGCTCCACTTTTCTCGTTTAGTGCCATCCTGTTCAACGGAATTAATTCAATTACGGGGAATATAAAATAATAGGCGAGCAAGCATACGGGTGTGAATAGTTGTGCTTTCTTAAGACAAGAAATATGATTAATTTTTATGATAGAAACAATAGAAATTGTACTGAAATCTCACTGAAATGTTTCCAATTGACACCTGATGACTAGATCAGGCATGATCCATAGTTTCTCTAATATATAGCCTACTAGCTTTTGCCCGCAGCTCCGCCCGCATGAATGTCGGTTATATCTCTGTTTATATTGACGATTTTTCATACAAACTTTTATCACCAATTTCAATCTCTTTAAACCATTTTTATAAAAGATAGCCTATGTTGTTCCCCGAGGTCTAATCTATCTCTATAGCAAATTTTATCAAAACCGGTTCAGTGGTTTAGCAGTGAAATCGTAACAGACAGACAGACAGACAGACATAGTTAATTTCGCATTTATAATATTAGTATGGATTTTCGAGATCCTAAACTGCTATAATTACGTAAGTAGTTTTTATGTCTTTCCGGCAGCTGCGTAATTTTTTGTTTATTTAAATATTTTTATTAAGTTTAATTATTTATAAATATAGGTACTTACTGATTATTATTAGTATTTTATTAACGTTCAACTCTGTAATAATTTTAATACCTACTTATGACATATTTTATCATTAAGTATCCGCACTCGCTTCGCTTTGGTATCAAAAATTCATTCGGTCTAACAACAAACGCCTACGGAATATACCGTAGCAATCGTGACGTATTGCATCGATCAGATTTACAAAGGCGCATATTATATTGAAATTTTAAAAATGACTGAAACAACAAAAATATATGTTAATAAAAACATAAAGTCTGTCTGCCTAAAACACACAAAAAGTAAAGAAAACCATTTGTTTTCGTGCTGATGCTACATCAAATATGTATATATATAATATGTACTTTATGTCACTCCCACAATCAATACGAATCTAATGACACCTCATATGTTAAAATCCATCAAGCCATTTAGGCTGTAGTGTGCCAAAGAAATAGACATACGTATATACTATATATATACATACGCTCGAAAAACATTACCCTCCTTGACTTCGGCAGTCGGGCAAAAATATGTCAAGCATAATAATATATAGCTTATGTATATAACCGATTCAAAAAATAAAATTCTTTCACCTTTAGAAAGCTAAAAATAGGACAGTCCTATTTTAAGGTGCTTTGTATTACGTACGGCTTTCTATTACGTAGATCTTGAGTTAAATCGGAATAAACATACAAAAAATCTAATCTTTTCTGTTTATAATATTACCTAGTTTAGATTTTGAATTCGGTACCAATATTGACATTTTATGACCGCCATATTTTGTTTTATGCCATCCCTATAGCCATTCAGAGCACTCTCACAGATATCATGAGTATAACGACTCGCCTTAGGTACCTCACGAGCATGTACTAAAATTCATTAAGTCTACATACTTGCATAATATTATTCACTCACACACACAGAAAATATATTCTCTGTTCTTTGGTCGTTGAGGGAATATAGCAGCATTGTATTTGTTATAATAAAATTGCTCCAGATCAAACACACACAAAAAGCTCGGCAAGGTTTCTATTTTAACTACTAAGTATAATATATGCAATAGTGTCGATTTCATAAAATTTATTATTGCAAACATTTTCTTCAAAGTGCGATTGTATAAATTAGACGTAACAAATAAGACATGTAAAATATCGTAACACATATTTTGCGGACATAACAATAAAACATATATTATAAAACATGTACCTATTTACCCCACATAGACAATATGTAAGTAGATACTATTGTGTTGTTCAATATACGAAATAGACAAAAGACTGCCTACATTATTGCTATGGTCGATTCGCCTGTTCAGTGGAATAAAGACTTAAAATTAAAAGTGTTTCAAACCTTATAATCCTTAAAATAAAATCAAAACTGCAAAATAGACGCAGTTCTTCTTGAACGTTTCTTCTAAAGAGGGTACGATTACTCATTTTTATGTATGAAGTGGCTTAATGCATAAAGTTTATTTAGAAAGTGATTATTTTGGGTAAAAGAAAAGTTTTTTTAGCTTAATTTCGCAGTATGTTTATATTCATGATGCGTAAATAATATTGATACTCATTAGCTCACAATTTTGTCCGTAATGGATGCTTGGTCACGAGTAAAGTTTGAACAAATTTACATATCTGTGTTGGTAAATACCAACATAATTAAATTTGCTACACGTTCATCAACATTATCCAATTATGAAAAACCCGTAAGTGCCTACCCTAAACTTTCTCTCGCCGTTAGGCACTTGTGACAAAACGTGATTGAAACCGTTTAAAATAAAAACTGTTGAAAACATATTATGTAACAATATGATGCTTATAATATAATTATTGCAGCAGATAATAGATAATATATGCACTACCATGCCTAAAAACTTTTATTAAATGATGTAAGAAGCAATGAAATATCAAAACTACATACATTTTCACTTTAATTGTTAAAGGAAATAAAAAAGAAAATAGAAGAAACAAGAATAATATCATTTAGGTGATATTATTATAAGCAAAAAGTTATACAGTTAGTTAATCTGTTAGATTGTCAAAAATATTTATTGTATTGTATTAAGGTTAATTTCCCGGAGAACCCTCGAGCGCCCGCCCTAAGACAGAGTGGTTTATTCTTAGTCGAGTGTATACAGCGAAACGGGAACAGAATATCATGAAACTTCAGTTTGTAACACAGTTTTTTTGCACCTTGTTGTAAAGCAAGACAAGGGCTTTGAAAATATGAAGCTCTTTATTCAGGTACATAATGCAATTATTTTTAATAACTCACGACGTAGATTTAACTTGAATTACCCTCCTATATTTCTTAAATAAAGTAGGTACGTACTAGATAGACACCAAAATCAGATAGTAATCGTCTACTAAACGCAGCTACTCTTCCAGAGCAGGAATTGTTATTTCTAATTTAAAACAGTGAATTGTTTAAAGTTTACTTATCCCTATTATAAATGCGTATGAAAAATAAAAAAAACACTTACTCATTCAAAGCCATTATTATAAAATGAATGTGTAGCTTTTGTGATACAGAGTACTCGCTCAAAAAACATTTTTCTGATGGTCACAATCAAGGTATGTATTGGGAATAAATTTCAATTAGGAACCTGTAGAGCATGTTTAAATTGAACATTGTGCACTTTTAAATTGAAGTGTCACTGAATTGAGTTTATTTTTCATGAGTTCCATTTATGAATTAATTAAATAAAAACATACTAATAATAACAATAATAAATCGACAAAAATACTGCATCAGTATTCATTGACAATAAACTAGTTAAAAATTAATTTGCCTTTATTTTTGGTTCAGAGGTTTTGGCGTAGGCGGCGTAGCTATGGTCCCGGGAGAGTCATCGCAGCAGAGACGAGGGTTTTACAAAAGTAGGTGAGTATTTTGTGATTTTGGTCAAAAAGGTCTGTGATTAAATAATCACTGTTAGCTTATAATCTGCAGTCCCTTGGAAACCATTGCGAATAAGTAGATAGGTAGGATTTTTTAACAGAAAAAATTTACTGGAAAAAGCACTTTTTTGTTTCTGCCTCTACGACTCTTACTCTCTGTTTCTGCAGACAACTGACTCATTTGTTCTTAAAAGTTATCTTTTCAATTTATTTAAATATGACATTGATAGTAATCCTAGGATACAAGAAGGCTTTAGCAATATAAATCAAACAATAAACAAGACATGACTAAGTCACTTGACTAATCACTAGACAGTCGTCAATTTAGTTAAGGACTTAGTCAGCTATTTATAGTCCCCCAAGACAATTGGACGCTAAAAATACTTCACGATAAAAACTGAAATAAAAATATATTCGCGCATGAGTTTCTTGCTATATAAATAGACTTAATTGATTGTTCATGTCGCGTTCTAGAACAACTGGCCTGAATAGCTGATGTTATATTGTTCATAGATTGAACTTAATTGTTAAAAGTGTCATTGTGAAATTACCTATAATATTTTTAGGAAGTAAGAAGTCGTTTTGTGAGAATACTGTAAAATAATATAATATCACACTAACTACACATAACGCCATCTAGACCCAAAGTAAGCATATATTATAGCTTGTGTTGGGTTCTAGAAATGTGGATATACATACTTAATTATATTTTTTTGTAAATACATACATATTATACATAGAAACAGCCAGACCAATACAGATAGACATGTTCATGCAAACAAATATTTGCACTGTGCGGGAATCAAACCCGCGACCTCTGCGTGGCAGTCCGTACCACCGTACCACCGAACAACAGAGGTCGTCAAATATGATTAATTTAAAAGTTAATAGTTTAGAAGTTAATACTTAGCTAGGTATAATACTAATGTAGATACTTTAAATCATATCGAAAATTCAAGAAAATTACTAAAATAATAAATTTTCATAGCCTTAAATTATTATTCTTCGATAGATAATTTAATGCAAACAAGCAACTCATTTTTATTTTTATTTCAGTGCAACGACAAACTTGTGTTGGCGTTAGTATTGATTTACCTTCGGTGTATATATTGCTGTCTCATTTCTCCTCACAGAAACCTTGAATGGATGCGTGAGAAATCAGTTCATATAGCCCAGTCAAAGGAAAACTTCTAGAAAGTTTTTTTATGAGCGAAAGTTTCAATAAGCTCATAAAATGATTGATAATAAAATTAAATAAAGATGGTGACGGTATTTATGGATTAACTCCCAGTGTTTATTCATCTATTTAAGTTCGATCTTTAGTGCGTCTTAAGGTTTTTTATAGTGATATAACTAAACACAGAGACATACATATTATTGATCCAATGTCGCTATTGCGTTCTACGCATATACGAGTACAAGACAATTGGCCTTAATTCATGAATTACTTCGGCAGAAGTACATATTTTGTCTTCATAATACATAGAGTATTATACAGGCGCAGTACTTAACTGTTACTAAGGACAAAATACAATTTGATACATTTTGTAAATTGTACTGTACCTAAATTTATGTGAATTTAATTATACTACTACATACAATTCATTTTGCAAAAACTATTTTATTTTATCTAAGAACACAAAAGCTTCGTGTAGATACTATTTTTATAATACCGCGTTGAATCTTTGTAAAATACACAGCAGTTTTATGAGATATACCTACCTACCAACATGACAGAGTTTTTTTTAAATTGTATTAATATAATTTCTCTTTGTTCAGAGTTAAACAGATTTTACATGATAACTATAATATAATATAATATAATAGTAATGCAAATAATACATTCGTTTTCAAGCATCATAATTACAACACGCAACAATTACAATCTCTACGCAATAGGTACCTTGCTTTAAAATTCTCATTAAGATTGAGTCCCTGTTCTTATGAAAGCCGTTTTACAGCTGACTTCAACCGATATTAGTACTACTTATCCAGGATTGGTTTTAATAGAATTTCTAATTTAGAACCATTTTCAGTACGAGAGACCGCGCCAAATCACGTACGGACGGTAAATTGAATAAAACCTCATTCCGAGATTACGATGCCGCTTATTGAGTTACGCACAATTCGACATGTAAGTAACTTTATTATTGTGTGACCATTCGTCAATTTCATAAGGCCGACGCTTTCCCTTTAAAATGGGTATGCGAGAACCCCATACACGTAGAGTAAACGTTCCATAAACACGTAGCTAAACCACCTACAAGCAAATGTATGGCGCAAATAAATTAAGAGAAGTAACGTTTTGCAGAGTTAATTAAGTCTCAGTCTTATGCAGCCAATAGTTTTGGTTAGTTTTACAGTCGCGGAACGAGTTTCAATCGTACCTATTTATCTTAGCCGAGGAAAACCACAAATATTTTTGAGTACTTACCAACAAAAAGTATTTTACTTGTAAGACACTGATTAAATTTGTTATCTATAATATTTACAAACCTCATGTTTTTGAGAAAATCTTTCTTTAATTTTCTTTCGTTAATACCAATTCGACGACTATTGTTCGTATGACAAACGTCAATTGTTTTGTATTTGACGTAATTTTTTTTTTATCTATGTAATATCAAGTCATAGAAATATATTTATACCTATTTGATTTTTTTATGTGTTGGCCATGGAACTATATGTAAGGTTATTTAATATCATGTAAGTAGTACTATCAAACCACCTGAATCATGGCCCATTTTGCTAATATTTCGCTTAAATCTGTCAAACTTGTAGGAGCTATCTTCTTTCTCTTCTCCTTTTTTTTGGCAACAGAGCCGACGATTGTGTCAGCTATTTCTGCCAGCGTCAAGTGCAGAATAATATTCTTATCGATGATATTAATGGTATATTACAATGATAAAATAGAAAATATGTGGATGAAATTAAATGACAACCATCTTCCGTGAAAACAAAAGATGGCACCCTTCTGACGTGCAAATCGATCGTCAGAACTGGGTATAGGGGCGAAAGACTAATCGAACCATCTAGTAGCTGGTTCCGTCCGAAGTTTCCCTCAGGATAGCTGGCGTCGATTTGGAGCTATCGTAATGCACGTATGACATTTTGAATACTAACATGACAAATGCAGCAAAATGTCAGAGTCTAATAAAATTATAGCAAGCTAGTTGTCAAGGAAATTTGAGATAGATTACCAAAATAAGTTTACGACGGGTCATTATTCACTTGGTTCGATAGTACATCATAACATGATAAGTATAGTCAACCATAAAATTGCTTTAGAGTAAACCTTTAGAGTAAATTTTAATGTCGTTTGCATATTACAAAACAATAATGTCTATTTATGTTTGCAAGTCACCAATGAGTCTTATTGAATTTTAATTTTGTGGGAATTTTCGTTATAAGTGGTAAACCAAATATGTGGTCGACTATACATCATAAGCTTTGCAATGTAGATCTCTTGTAGATCTTTAATAGTTTACTGCAAATAGCAATCTGTCTCTTTTATAGGTTATTATCTCTTTCATAAATAATTTGAATGATAGAAGCATCATAGTGCTTAGTGCTTCTTATTCTTCATTGCTTTCTTTTCTGCAAGCAGTTCAATTCTCAGAGCAATTACTAAAGCATAGCTTTAATTTATTTTACTTTCACTGTTTACAAAACAGACTTTGTATTCCAAAGCGTTTGCGTAGGTTTAAAATCAAATGGATTTAGTAGGATTACATTAGCGACTTTTCTAGCCACTTCGAACGGTGAATATTAAGTTATTTTATTGCATGATTCAAGAGCACACTATAGAAAAGGAAATAGTAAAAAACACACAAATTTCAATAATGTCGATCAGGGAAATATTTAAGTTTGATTAATCTTTTTATTTTTCTTAACTGGATGCTAACAGCCGTAAATCGGGAAAGATGGCGCGAGGTAAGGGGAGAGAGGCCTTTGGAGAAGCCTATGTCAATCTTTTTATATCGAAACTATTGATATTGGTTTAAACTATGACACAGCTACTAATGTTTTAAGAGCAATAAATTGCTCTGACATGGATTTGTCTTTTCTAAATAATCTTATAAAGAGAAAATATTTAATAAATAAACTCAAAAAGTATGTAACCAATTTGGAAAATTCTTTGACACACAGAAAGCTGCAATATCAGCAAGTAACATAGGCAAATTTTTTTTTGATATATCTACCCACGCGGGCAAAGCTGCTGGCAACAGGTAGTTGTAAGATAAAGTGCGCCAAATTTCCACAAGACAATAAAAAAATAGTAAACAAAGTAATGATGTATTCATTTAATTAAAACTTAATTTTGTAGTTAAACCAAAAAGTTTTTGTTTAATGCTCCCTCTATGCTTTAGTCATTGCTCTGAGGTTTTTGACATGTGCAATTCTATTTTTAAAAATGGTCACAAATTTTCAAAACCGTCTGATATGACATTTAAAATAAAAAGTAGAACATTTTGTGCGTAAATGTAATAAACTAAGCATTGGGTCGTTGTATCAATTTTATTAATCACGTCTGTGATTAATAATATTGATACAAATAATCTTGTTGATTTTTACACCCCAGACTGCAATAAATTAAAAAGGAAAAATTAACAACTTTGGTGCGATAAATAATAATCGAATCAAACAATAAATCACAAGCGGCAGCCTTGTGCCAAATTTTACACAACTTGAAATATTAATTTCAAATTGATTTTAGGTTAGCTTTAATTAGTTATTTGTAAATTTTATTATAAATAAGGTTTAGCTGTTGTCCGAAGAAATTTCTATTTGGCCTACTTTATAGTATTGATCCTGTCTCCATTAATAATATTAGACAGACAAAGAGGTAATAAGGTTACGCATAGGGTACACTTGTTTTTATTTCAAAAGCCGTCTATACACTGGGACTGATATACTCTGAACGATCAAAGCCCCTAAATTGAATAAAGAAAAAGAAGATGGCTCCCGTAATCTACGAGCCCTGTGACACCGGCAACTTTAGAAAATACTTGCTATTCATAAATAAATAGTTTGATTTGTAAAATTTGTAGTTGGGTACATAGTTAAATAAAGTTAAATAGTTATACTTAGATACATATTTAATCTATTTTCTTTTGGTATTTACCGTTGCCTATATTGCATGATTAGCAGAATGCAAGTACGTTTATGGTTGGCATGATTGATTTAGATATAATAACAAACATAGTTTTTACTTTCTTGTTATAATAAAAAGAATTACCATCTAACCATACAGTTAATCTACATAACTATTTCGAGACTTTTCCAGAACCGTATGAATTATGTGTTGAGTTTTGATCTTATTACTGATTTATTTAAGTAAGCTGTAGTCACATAAACTTATATTAGACAAAAGTATAAAACTCGAGTAAATTTTCTAACATCCAAGAGCATAATAAATGCGTTGGGCGTGTTTATTTCTCATAGTGATTCAACGCTACTGAGGCTGTCCACAACGTGCTAAAACACTTCGTCCCCTTAGAATCTTGTTTACTTAAGGCTAGATACACAAGTATAACAGATATTTTCAACCAAATAAAAGATAAGACACTGTACTTAGAACTCAAGACAATCCTAGTATTAATAATAAGTATCATAGTTTTTTTAGAAGAAATTGCAAACCAGTACTTAATAGCGGTAGGAAAATAACAATACTTAGGTAGAGTCGCTGCAGTCTTTTGGGATTGGAGCTATTATTGTGTTATTGTTGTAATAAATCGATGTCGTTCCTACGAGTTTATTCTTTTTTAATGCCATTAAAAACCAATTGTAAAAAGAACCAAGTCTCGCAACTCATTTCTTCTACCGTAAAAAGTTGTGAAATCCATGTTATACTAAGTCAGTTAATTTATTTAGCCCCTACATAAGGGCAGAAGGTCCCTTTGTCTTAAGGTTCTTAAGTCATTATTTACGTAAGTATCTAACCTACCAACATCTTAAAGTGACCATATTAAACTTAAAAATCTTTTATGTTTTAAATAAATAGAGTGATTTGGCAATCGTACTAAATATGAAATGATGAAAACAATAATTTTGATAAAATTTGGTATAGAGATAATACTCCTTGGGGAACAACTTGGCTATCTTTTATCGCGAAAGAATGCCTCAAAGGGGTTAAAATAAGAAATGAAAGATTGTACCTATGAAAAATTGTCAATGTACATACAGAGACATTTTACACTGCGAGTGCCAGCTTCTGAGTGAAGTTACTTGAATTTGAGTGAATAATCGGCTATGAGAAATCTCGATGTCCCAGACTTTCTTTTTTACTTCGTAACGCTTTATGATATATATGATAATATTGTTGATTCGTTAGTTGATTATACTATTCATCATCTATCTTAATTTGTACCTAATACCACTCTTTATCCTTACGGTATCCCTATAAAATAATTAATTTTAATAAAGCTCTTACAAGTTTATGGAAAGCTCTTAAAGAGGTAATTTAGTACTTGGTTTGTGTTGTTTTATTGCACAATAACTCGTGTTTTTGATTTCTTGGTGAAGAGCCCTTAACAGTTTGCCTACGAGAGAAAATTGGTTTTATGATTCAAGTCGTAGCGGAAAGGGAAATGACGTAGACATCCTTTAGTAAATTTGGTGGTAAGAAAAATTTAGTGCACTTTTAGAAAGTAATCACATCATCAGAGGATCAAAATGTTTAACTGTTGTGGTTTATTTTTAATGGTACCCTCTGTATTCATTTTTGAGTAGGCAATACTCTTCTTAATACATTACGACATTTTATTGAGTTTGTAAGTTGGATACAAGAATGGTAATAGAAGAATTATTAGACCTCAAATATTATCTGAATCGTCTAAATTTAGAACACTCGAAAGAAAATCTATTATTTTATTTTTAAGTAATTATCACCATTATCACCATTATCAATAATTACACCGCAATACTAATTGGTTATTTTAGAACTAAGATGACATTCATATCAAAATCATGATTTAAATCAAATAGGTACCTAACATGATTTAAATCGTGATTCCAAGATGAATTTAATTTACAAAATCTTTTAAGAAGAAGAATTTTATTAAGCCTTAATTTAATTATACATAAGAATAATACAATAGCCTTAAAAGTGTAAAGAAAATGTCACAGTTGTCATTATTTACCTGCGACATCTTTTACTAAATAAATCACCTATTGTTACGAGTATATGGATATGAAAGAAAACATAAAAGATATATATTATTTTGTTAAGAACTTTTACTTATTTTTTAGACTACAATAAAACCTTTTTTTTATTTTCGTATTCATTTTCTTTTATGGACTTTAAATTATATTGTTTCTTAAAGTTAAACAGTAAATAAGAGAAGATTTTATGATTTTCTTATTTATTGTAGTGTATAATAACTTTTAACTAATAAAAAACTGTATATTTCGTTTAATATATTCATAAGTTGAATGTCAATTTGTAATGTAATATGTATATCATCAAGGGGAGCGTAATATTATAAAGTACTTTTATTCTGATCGAGTTAGCTGATCGTATGTCTATTAGTTCACAACTTTTAATAGGTTCTCGTTAGTTATGCACCATGTTCAAACAATATCAAATATTTGTATTCAGTACTTGATAGATGCTGAAATTACGTCTCAATCTATATATAGACGGTAGTACGGTAGAAGATCCACGCTGATTTCAGCATGAATGGGCCGGATCGTCCGAGGAAGTACCTACTACCCTCTCATAGAAGATCGACTTAAGAGTAGTAGTATCCGTACTACTGCGTTTCGTTCGGTGAGTGAGAGCGTCGGAGGCCCAATTTTCCCCCTTTCCTCTTTCCTCACCTCCCTTATTCCCTTCCCTAACCCCATTCCCAGCCGCCATAGTGGAGGCCATCATACCAGCAGTTTAAGACGATGGCTTTTGGTATAGTGGCCGCCACTTCTGGATTCCACTGACTGCTTACCATCAGGCGGGTTGGAGTCACTTTGGTAGGCTATAATATAAAAAAAAAAATAGACGCTTGAGTAATTAGCTATCTCATTTCATATTCATTTTTATATTTTTGCGTATTTACTATTTTTAGATAAAATTATTGTTTTGTCACGAGTGTTTGTTCTAGAAAATTTAACGTACATTCATAAAATAATAGAATAGAATTGTATTCCTAGCTTTTATTCATAAGAGACCTTTTGATAAAACAGGAATAAAAGTTTGTACGGCCACGATCGTACTGGCGCATTGGCGTACTGGCCAATAATAAAGAATAATTCCAATAGAATTGTCTTCTCGTCAATGATGTTCATCGAAGTTATTCGGAGCCTATTTTTATCCGGTTATTTCGTCAATAAGGGATAACGAAACCAATAAGTCCTTTACATTTGGTAGAGGGTCGTATTTACAAAATAATTATTTACGTAAGAGCTGTTGGTTTTAGCAACGTGCTTATACAATAATATTGTTTTTAAATGAATATTTTATATAATAAAAGTTAAGGTCTAAGCCGCTATCGTTAGTAGGTAAGGTAATCGTTTTAAAATCAATATTTTCGCTTTAAAGTCCCTTGGCATTATATCAGTTACCAAGTTTTATTCAATTTTTATTGTTGAATTAGCAACATCATTAATGTAATAACTACTTATTAAAGTTTTACAGTTTAAAATTCGGTTCGATTCCCACCCAGAACAAACCTTTGTGTGATGAGCATGATTGTTTGTTCTGTGTCTGGGTGTAATTTATCTATACATATAATAAAAATGTAACCGATCGCTGTCTGTACATGGAAGATATATGAGAAAAAAATTATTGGGACCTTTATCAACGCAAATAGAACCCAAAACAATGATTGTTACAATTTTTGTCTGTTTGTCTGTTTGTCTGTTAGTCTGTTTGTCTGTTTGTCTGTGCGTTTGTTCACGCTAATCTCAGAAACGGCTTATCCGATTTAGATGTGGTTTTCACTAATACATTGTGGTAAGCTTCACTTAACATTTAGTGTTTGTTTCATGTCAATCGGTTCATAAATAAAAAAGTTATGCCAATTTAAAGAAATACGTCGAACATTTGTTAATTTACTACGAAACCTGATAGAAACAGAGACTTTAACAGGTTACGGAATCTGATAGTGATTTTATTTTTCGGATTCCTCTCATTCTAAACAATCTTCCGTTTAGTTTTAAATGAGTCCAGTTTCCAGTGAGTCTATGTTTCGCGATGACAAGTAATAAAGCCCAAGGTCAGACACAACTAAAAGTTATGGGTGTGGATCTAAGTATTAGCTGTTTTTCGCACGGTCAGCTTTATATGGCTCTATCACGTGTTAGCATTCCTAGCAGCCTGTATGCTTTGATCCCCGATGGCTATACGTCTAATCCATACATCCATACACCCATACATATTATATAAGGCTTTGTCCTGACTGACTGACTGACTAACAGACAACGCACAGCCTTAACTGCTGGTCGTAGTGAATTGAAATTCGGAGGGTGTGTTTTTCTAAATGTCTAGAGGTTGTACTAAAAACAGGTTTTTTAAAATTAAATTCCTAAGTGTGTGAAAAGGGATGAAAACTATTGTATGAATCTTCTTCATTTTTTAACTTACAGTTTTGAAATTTTGTTTTGGAATACTTCTATTTAAATAAAAAATATCCTTATAATTTTATTTTACCAGGAGTGGATTTAGAGGGTTGAAATTAGGGATGAAATATTCTATACAAAGATCTTTAGCTTTTGAAGCTATCGACTTGAAATTTGCAGGGAGGAGGAGGGAGGGAGGGAAAGGAGGGAGGAAAAGGAGGAATTGAGGGAAAGGAGGAAAGGAGGGGAAAGTGAGAGGTAAGTGATGGGGAAGTGAGGGGTGAGTGAGAGGAAAGTCAGGGAGAAGTCAGGGGGAAGTGAGAGGGAAGTGAGGAGTGAGTGAAGGGGTAGTGAGGGGGAAGTGAGAGGGAAGTGAGGGAGAAGTGAGGCGGCATGTGGGTGAATGAGGGGAAAGTGATGGGGAAGTGAGGGAGACGGGAGAGGAAAGGAGGGGGAAGGGACGAGGAAAGTAAGGAGTTCTCGAATGGTGGAAAAAGGAAGGAGAAGGAATAGGAAGCGATAGGAAGGGAGAGGAAAGGAGGAAAAGGAAGGAGAAGGAAGTGGGAAGAGAGGGGAAAGCGAGGAGGCAAGGTAGAGGGAAGTGGAGGAAAGGGCAAGAGATGCTGGAGGAGGGGCAAGGGATGTAGAAGGAGGTGAAGAGGAAAAGGGGGAGGGGAGGGGAGAAAGGAGGAAACTGTGGAGAGTGGAGAAAAAGAGCGATAGAGAAGAAGGGGAAGGGAAAGTTATTGTAGTGAAAATTTGCCTTTGTGTATTTTATATTGTTTTTACGAGGGATATCTTTAGGTAGGTGAAAGAGGATTTGTATGAATGGGAGATTAAAAATAGTATGAAAAACAGTATTTAAACAATATAAAAATGTCTATTGGAAAAAAGCCGCGGGCAAAAGCTATCTATATACATAAAAGCAAAAGGTCACTCACTCACTCATCACGAAATCTCAGAAACAACAAGTGCTAGGAATCTCAAACTTTGCATGGTCGTTCCTATTAGGATATAGGTGCTCACTTAGATGGAATTTTGCGAAATCCATCCCCTAAGGGGGTATAAAGAGGTGTTTGTATGAAACTTCTATAGTTTTTATAGTAGGATTACCAAATTACTAGAAAATACTCTTTTTTTAATATTCAGAAGCCGCCCTTATTAAGTGGGCAAATAAGAGTCGCAAGTTTGTGTTAAAGTGGTTTGTCAGTTTTAGCGGTAGCGGGTTTAAACTGGATTCGCCATAGAGACGGATAATACTGATATTTATTACTGATACAATGTTCGATTGCCATAAAATCAGGCACGCAATATTCTCATAGAGGCACACCCATCTGAATTTTCACGCGAACGAAGTCGCGGGCAACAGCTAGTCTATAATACGTATGTACTTACAAAAAAAAATGTATATAAGTAGTATATCCGTTGTTTAGTACCCATAACACAAGCAAATATAATTGCTTAATTTGGGACTAGATGGCGCTGTGTGAATGTAGTAGTATATTATTATTATTATTATTATTATTATTTATTATTAAAATGTGACTTCCTTAATTATATAGATAAATGTTTTTCCGATTTCATAGAGAGTAGTTTCAAGAACAGCCGATCGGTAAAGTTTAAAGCCATTATAACAACACTCATAAGGTTCAATATTCAGTAAAATTCGCCTTCACACAATACTGAAAACAGTGAGTGATGTAGAGAGCGAAGATCGATATCGAATCTCGATACTGTGTTTATTATTCAAGATGGGTCTCGGTATCCGATACATGTGCTATACCTTTTATTATATTACCGATAACGTCTTCATACAATACATTTCCGGAGAAACTTGATCAGTATAAAGGAAAGGGCATACGATGTCGGCGACTGTCAGTAACGTGTGGCCTATTTTATATTCGTATATAAAACAACAAGTATCACCATAAACAGTTATTATAATATATTAGGAATATAAGAAATATGTTTTTATAGTTTTATATGAGACCACTACGTAATGTTTGTCTCAATGTGTTTTTCGTAACCGTTTTTGGATTAACTTTCGTGGTTTTTCAATGTAAGCCATACAAATTTGATTAATTTGAAAACTGATTTATAAAACCTATTACAGAAAACTGTTTTTCAAAGCAACCTTTAACTAATACAGTTTTTGGTCAATTTAGAGAACGTATAAAATAATATTTAACAAAAAGATAACCGACTACATGCAGGAAGGAAATTAAAAGTAAAAATAAATTTACATAGCACAAAGTAATTCGTATTTTGATTAGTTAATCAGAAATAATTAAATAAGTATTTTATAATTATGAAGTTGGTGCCAAGTAAAGCAATAACTAGGTACTTATAGGTATTATCAATGTTAATTTGCTATTGTAGTAAGGTTCATATAGTATTTAAAACAATAACTAGGTACCTATAGGTATTATCAATCTTAATTAGCTATTGTAATAAGGTTCATAGAGCATTTAGTTATAATATATGTGTTTCGAGAAAGTGTTAAGGGTACGGTCAGGATAAGGTTACCCATTTAAACATAAGAAGAAAGCTATGTAAATGACAATTTCGAATATAATTAATGTAAAAGTTTTTTACCTACAGTTCGGATTCAACTTGGGAATTGTTGTTCCCGGTTTTGTCAGCGTGACATTGTAGTCCGAATTTGAAAATAGCTGTGATAATAAACCACTACATTTAGATATACATAAAGAAAACTATTAGAAATGCAATATAATATAATAATTTTTGTACCGAAACAGATTACTTGGCAACAATTTTAATTTTTAAGATTGACGTAATGAGGTTTACTGTGGCGCGGTTTTATCGACGTCTTTGCTTACTGCTCTGCTCCTGTCGCCAGTAGCGTCATGTTATAACCTATAACCTACCTCGACATTTTTGACAGTTCTGGTTCTGACTCTCAAACCTTAAGTATGAAGAAAATTTCTTACCTCGAAGATACGATTATCGTTACCGAGAAAACAAATTGAATATGATCATGTAAACTAAATAAACAATATCGTATGTGAAAGGGCGATAATCGCCTTGTGATTGATTTGATTGACTGGTAGCCCTTGTGCAAAGGAGGTATGTTTGGTCTCTGCTTGCCCCATTAATGGAAGGCAGGCGTCAAGTTATTGTATTTTGTTGATAACTGTCTCAAAAATCTGTCAAAGATAACTAGGGGATCAGACCGAAATCACTCGTGTAAACAATCGTTGCAAGAGAAAATCGTAATCTGAGTACAATCACCAGTCGGAAGCACGAGTGCTGTATACGATGGTGCTTTAATTATCTCTGCTCTTCTAAGACAAGAATTAATTAGTGCGGATTGGCGATTTCAAACTACTTTTATATATAAGTCTAGGTTTCCTTTCGATGATTTCTTTCACAGTCAGTCAGTGATATTCAAGATAAACCTAGAAGTAGGTACATAATTATGAATTTGAAATAGTCGGATTGTTACTTGCTCGGATTCGAACCCGTAACCTCGTGCATACAAAGCGAGGGCCTTGGCCACCAGCTCATCACGACATTGCAGATATAATGCTTAGAAAACACAATCAAGCCGTTGCTGACCAAGTAGAGAGAAGAGGATGGGAAAGGAGAGAGAAAAAGGTAAAGGACCAATGGAATTGAGCTGCCGGCGCTCTAAAATAGAGAGAAGAAACACTCTTGGGCATATATATACCGTGTCCATACGTCCCGCTTTGGTTGACATCTGCACTAGTTGACACTACACTGTTGCTGACACTGAAGTAGTTGACACCTGCACTGTAGTAGATATTACTATCGACTTATGAGCGAGAAAGTTATGGCACTCGGGCTAATCTCTAGATAAAGTTCACGCCGAAGTTATTATAATTTTCGAGGTAGATTGTACTCGTAGATAGCTATTTATAAATAGATGTGTGAGAACGTTCAAAGAACTTATCCACAGTATGTATAACGTATTTTCTCTCTTGAAAGGGACATTGTTATCAAAACTAATTAATTGGATATAGTTATAAATAAATAAAGTCCGCACCAGAAATACTGCATGTGATTTGCGTTTTATTTAGATTTAAATTCATGATAATACACCAGTACATTTTCAACTGAGACAAAACTGTAGCTTTGTATCCGCTAAATACTTAGAAATGTTAAAAGAAGCTTTGATGGCGTTTGATAACCTTTGAACTATCAAAGGTTATCAAACGCTATATAAAGGTAAAAACCACTAGGTTTAAAAGAAAAAAAGATGGTTTTAAAACAACAGCTCTGAACTTACTTGCTGATTTTGACTCATATATCGTTGAGCAAATTAACGAGATCTAAACATTGTATTATCTACAATATTTTTCTAAAGCAACAGTCACTAATATTCTTTAGGAGTCAATTATTTAGGCTGTGATATTGTAATGTATCGTGTTCCAGCTGTAGGCAGTCCGGTAGTGGCGCCTGTGAGCTTCAGTTACCAGTTACCATCTAGTAATATAACACCCACAAATAAGTACTGTATTGACGAGGCAAAAAACTTATCAAATAAATGATTGTATCCACGGTCAACATTACAATACAATGATATTCAAATGAGCACTGCTATCGCATCCGTATAGCGACGACCAACATTTATCAGAAAAACAGATTGTATGATTTTTTTGTATAATATGAACAAAGGCTCTTATGATAACTGAATTATCATTATGTAGGTTTATTTTTTTTCCGTTTAAGTATATGACATGCTTGTCATTTTTATCGTACAATCACATAAAAATACAAAGTGATTCGCAATTTCGATCTCATTTAAGGGAGATAGGGCGATTTAAATGGTCTATACATGTAGGTTGATTTTAAGCTGGTGAGTAGAACATCTTATGTTTATTGAGAATGTGTTGGTCTAGCTGTATAGAAACCATGAAGGTAATTACTTGCCCGAAGTAGTACCGGAGTACCAAAGTAGTACATGAGAAAGCGTAAATCACGCTCCTGGCAATTTATTGCTTTCATAGAGTATTAGGTACTTAACTGTAAACAATAAAACCAGCCACGGACTAGTTAGGGCTCCCAGTATTGACAGTGTAAAAAAGATTTAAATATTCAATCAATAAATTTACCTTTTTTAGTTTTCTAGTGAAGAATAAACTTGTTAATATTTTAATACTACTCTTGCTGCTTTTACTCTCTCCATCTATTACCAGCAAAGCTAGAGCCATCATTTTGTGCTCTACGTATTTTCAATTAGCGCCCACTTACTTAACTATGCAACCAAAGCGATACTCGTCGAGCTTCGTAGCTTTATTTGCTTTGCTTTCGACGTTTTATTTTTTATGAATATAAAAGCTACCAAGATTTTCAATCTACTAATAACCTACACCCAGCGGTCAGCGGTATTTTCAGAGAAGAATTTACTTTTCAACCCATCGTAAAAGGGAATAAAAATAAGATAAGTAGACCGTAGCCCCAGACTATTTATAAAATATTCAGTTAACATAATGATTTTCAAGATATTTGGTTAAAACATTTTTTGCAAGCCATTTATAGGGCAGGAATCTTAAAATAAAATGATTGAATTGTTGCTGAATTGATTTCATCTACTTTCTTATTCAGAATGGCACGCGTAGGATTAAAGTGCTCCCGTTTCATCTGAAATCTTGATCTAGAACCTAATGGATCGGTTCTTTGGGTACTTACTTCCTATATTATGTCGATCAATTAAGACCAAACTCACACTGATTGTGTTTTATTCTAATTTGCACAAATGCCAGAAAAGCAATCTGTCAGCAAATTGAACTGGATTATCTAATACCATTCACTATTTCCTGGTCACTTGTTAAAATTATGTTTAATACAAATTTAGTAGAAATATTGGGTTAATTATAGCCAAAGACGACGCGACCTTTGAATTTTGAGGCTGTCGCTGTTCAAAGGACGGCTTTCAGCTCGTTTAATCAAATAGAACAGAAATGTAGAATTGACGTAATAGCGTCACTGAAAGTTTAAATTGATTTTAGGTTATCGTGTAGTAGATTTTGCGCGGATAAAATATCTAAAGATAAATCTGTCGAAGCTAAGTTGTACTTGTTTTTTAAAATAATTTTCTTTTTTTTTTGTAAGCTCAAGTTCCTTTAAATTATTCCATTAGATAGATAGGTACTCATGTTTTAAAACCCTAGTATGCATTTATTTCCCAATAAAGGTCTTTTATGTCCTTATAACTAGACGTCCGCCCTCTCTTCGCTTCGCTATTAAATGTTTCATTCGGTCTCAGAACAAACGCCTACGCAAAATATCATAGCAATAGTGACATAATGCATCATTCAGATTTAAAAATATTGGAATTTTTGGAACGACTGAAAAATATGTTAAACAAAATAAAATATAGTCTATGTTACCCGTCCTATTTGTAGCATTCTAAAGGTGAAAGAATTTTTAAATCGGTAACGTAGATCTTAAGTTAAAACGGAACAAACAAACAAAAATACAAAAAATCAAATCTTTTCTCTTTATAATGTTAGTTTAGAAATAGATTTAGATAGTATTTGTATTTTTCTGCGACAATCTAAATTTACTCTCAAATAGGCAAAGGACATATTATGATTACAAATAAGGTAGAAGGAGAATAGTCATGTGATTAAAGTTCTATATAGTGACGCGATCAAATTAAATAAACTATTAATAGCAAGACAAACCATGTACCTATTTATATTAATTGTACTGTTATAGTAGGTGCCCAGTGATTGAAATTTGAAAGTAATTCATAAAGATTTAAGTTTCAACGTTATTGAGCTACTTTTGTCAATGGCATTCAGAACGTAAATAATTAATGTTCATTTTACATAGTTTAATGTTGAAATTATAAATTTTAAATAAATATAAATTCTGTAAAGTAATCTCTACTTTGTGACTTTGACTATAAGCTAATATGTATTTGACATTGAGAGATTTAAACTATCCGCATTTTGTAGTTATTTATTTTATTTTAATGCATTTATATAAGATAAAACTGATTCATTAAGTATAAATAAATTTCTTTGAAGTTTGAGACAATCTTTGCTGAGCGTTCAGCGACGGAGCCATTTTGCCAATTACCATTGCGATTAAAATTCATTCAATTAAAAACCATCCTTAACATAGTAAAAACAACAACATACATACAGCCAGTTCTGTAGACTGATTAATAAATTAGACAGATTAGATTTCTAAATGATAGCAGCTTTAAAACTGAAAGGTCAAATCACTTTAGTCTCTAAAGATTATGTCCAGCAGTATCAAATAAATTATTAAAAGGTCAAACTGTCGTTCTAGTTAAAAACTAATAGAATGCGTTTGTGAAAGATTCGCTGCGCTTTCTAACGTACTATTACAGTTATATACCGCGGTGAAGGTAAATGCAAGCGACTATATACATGTGTTCTACATGGTACCTATGTACTATTTACAATGACGTGGGTAGACGCAAATGCCAAGTGTGGCAGTGAACGTTCAATGCATTTAATTTTATTATGTTGCTGATAGATACAATTTGATAGATGCTTTAAAGATAAGTAACAATTGTGAGCGCTACGGTTATAAACTTTACAGAAAAATGTTCTTTGTGGAAAATACTAGTAAGTAGTATACTTTGATTTAACTTTTTTTATGAAGAACTTTACTAGCAACAAACCTAGTATAGAAATCAATATTTCTTAAATTGCATGATATTTGTCTTAGATAGAATTCGAACAAAACCATTTAGTTACGTGGCTACTTTGTCGTCTATTTTAATAATCAGGCACCTAACATACTACCTATTTAATACTCATAGCGGTAATATTATAAAATAGAGATAAAAGGCATCCATTCACCGTATCCCAGTGTGCTATGGATATGGTACTTATATGTTTTCTATAATATCTTATAGAAAACATATATATAATTATGATAGTAACATATAAGATAATTAAAGAAGGCCGCGCTTAATGGATCATGAAAATAAAAATATAATTTTACCATATCTCGTAACAGAAACAGAAAAATAAAGAGATTATATTAAATTTGTACAGCTGGTTATGGTTGTAGAGCGTAGGGATGACACGTTCCTAGGGAAGTTTTTAGGTAGTCAGGGCGCAATTACTCTAAACATAAATGAAGATGGCTCTACCGCCCTAGAACAGTGATCACGACGAAATTCTCACTAAGGCTTATGCGTACCTGGATGCTTGTACTTATTACAACAGAATTGTGCTAATTTTATCGGTGTATAGTAAATATTACATGTCATATGAATAAACAATTTCTTGTGACGACGCAAGAGAAACAATAAGATTTAATATGCTTAACTACTACTCTTGATTTAAGAACAAAGCTATGTGACGTAAGGAATGATTGATAACAACTTTTTGTATGCCATGTAAGTTGATAGAAAGAACAGCAAGTGCACGTTTTTCTGATCGTTGATTTTGTTTGTGACGTACACTGCTAACTACCTTGTTTTGTTAAAAGTATGATCAATACAAATAATATGTATTGCTTTTATGGTAGGCAATAATTTGAGCTCTTGTTAGTGACGCTGGTCGTTGAGTCAGAAACTCACATGATAATTTGGACAAGTGATTTTATATTCTCTGGATCTAGAGAGATTTTGTATGATCATAATAGCGAGTGATGGAAAATTGCGAATGTTACTTACGCATCGCGGCGGGTGCGCTCGTCCCAGAATTTCTCCCAGAAAGTTGATCTGTTTTTGATCCTAAGCACACTAGTGCTGAGCGTGCGTGGCAGTGTCCCACCGCTGCTGCTGCCCGACACTCCAGTGGACATGCTGTGCTCCGAGGCCGAGCTCTTCGGTATGAACGCAGCGGCCGCGCCCGTGGCGCCCAGCC
Organism: Parascotia fuliginaria; assembly: GCA_963082885.1. NCBI lineage: Eukaryota > Metazoa > Arthropoda > Insecta > Lepidoptera > Erebidae > Parascotia > Parascotia fuliginaria. The sequence goes on along the minus strand of OY720176.1, from coordinate 12,949,683 downwards.
GTTCTGACTGAGACCCTGACCGCTGCATCATGTTCTTTGTCTCCTGCCACTGACTCACTACATGCCACACCACCGCTCACGTATGTGCGCTGTTCACTCTGAACCCGAAGTCATTATCGTCTCGCTCAGGTGTCTGATCGTCCCCTACGCAATTCGCTACTAATTGCTTTTTCTATTCAAGGTAGGATGATTCTTTCGGTACTTATGTAAGTATTGAATGACACAACTTTGCAAAGCCAATACACAAATAACATGTGTATAAAGCTAATTATTTATTCCATTGTAGGTATGTATATCCTATCACTTTGACATAGTATACATACATTATGTTTAGATAACTTTATCCCATTCGGATATCTTTATCAACAATAGAATTATAAGCAAAACCTCTGTTTACAACTTCCAACGTTTGAAAATATCACAACGAGATCGTGATGTTTAACGAACCAATTAAAGGTATAATGAATAAATGTATTCCTCAAAGTTAGGCTTTAGCCTTGGCACCAATTAATAAACGCAGCTGTAGTAGTCGGCACATTGCGTGCAGTGCTCGGACGACCGGGCCAACCTGTCAGATCAGTGAACGACCTCGACCAACGATGTCTAACCGTTTAACCACATATCTCCAACACTATAGTAAATATGGACGTTATATTTTTGTAGAAAACTATCAGTTTTTTTGGTGAATTCACTTCGCGATAAAATAGCACCGGTGCTTTAAGCCACATAATACTTGGGGTTTGAGTTAGAGTGGGGTTTTAGATGGTAGAGCAAGAGTGGGTGCATCGCGTGTCGCGGAGCATGGAGGTGGCGTGTCGCCGGCAGCCCGCGCGGACTATCAATGGAGGCGAGCGAGGCGCAGCGGCAGGCGCGCGTCCCACTCGCTCGCCCGAAGCCCGGCCGCGCCGCCGAGAGCGCGCGACGCCGCCCGAGGATAAATTTGGCGCTAATGGAAACTGGCGACGGTGGGCGCCGGTAATCAATGTTCGACGTGGAAATCGAGGGGCAGTAATAGTATTATCAATATCAAAGAGGAATCAGATAGGTGCGTAGTTGAAAGGTTGTGAAGTTGACAGCTGATATCATGCACAGACGAAAGAAATGCCCGGGCCTTGCACGCAGCGCTCTCGTATCGATTATACCATATCCAAGGTGGGTAGGTACGAGACATTTTCAATTTGGTTCTGTTAGATATCAACTTCTGGCTTCAATTTTTGTTGTTGACAATTGTTAAGACTCTCTCAGATCTTTCAAAATAAACATTAAGTATTTAAATAAATATACTCTGATAAGATGTTAAAATCGTATAAATGCTTACATAACTCATAAAGACAATACTAGATTTTAAAGTTTACATAGATAAGTTGTTACTAACAGTAGATGAATAAACCACAGAAAGAATATACTGAAAATATTCATTTATGTACTTCATTGTATGTCATTGTGTACAATATTACAAATGTTTGTTTTTAAAATCTAGGGGCACGGCGGTGCCCCCACCAAGTCAAGCAAAAAAAAGCAGCATGGCCATATATTTCCTGAAGCAGTTCGTGTCATTTTCGACCCCCTATAACTTATTGTAGATAAAAGTAAAAGCCTGAACCAAGCAGGCATTGTATAAACACGGTATATTTCAAATTTATTTCAATTTGAACCAGTAGTTTAATAAGAATTATAACTAGTCAAAATTCTTGATTTTGTCACTTACTGACTGACCAACCATCAAAACTTTAAGGCACTTCTAGCAAACATAGAAGCTTCAAATTTAGAACACAATTAGTGTTTAGTGTATAAATCAAGAAAAATTAAAACATTTCGCAATTTCGGTCCAGTTTTCTAGATACACCAACTGCATGACAACACAATGTATGTCACAAGTAATACATATTAAATTAAATTAGATTCTTTGATGCGATTGCTAAGTCAGTCTATTTATTTCAAAGACAGAAGGTCCCATAAGTAAGGATTGAATGAATAAACCGACTTGATATTACATAGTTCTCACAACTTTTTACTGTAGAAGAACTGAGTTGCGAGACTTGGTTTTTTTGCAAGTTAATTTTGATAGCATAAATATGTACAAATGTCTAAAACATCTATCGCATTCACAAATAACCTTGAGTAGGTAAATACAAAACTGTTTTAGAAAATATTTTTTTGTTCAAAAGTTTTGTGTAAAATTAGTAAATTAATGTGTATTGAAACATTAGTACGATTGTGAAACAAAATGGATATTCTTTAGTCCCATGAACGTTTTATATCGACGGCTTATTGGGGATCGCTAAATAATAAATTACTCTCACAACGATAATGGTAAAGTTTGTTTGTTGCGATTTTATGATGAAATAAACTAAGGCTTTCATTGAATGCTTTTGTTTTAGAGGTTTCGATTTTAAGACAATTTTACAAGGTAATTTTATTTTGCTTGTTTGTATACTCGTATTTATTTAATCGACAAGTTTCTTTAAATGCTTATTTAAAACATTTGTTATGCATATCAATTACTTACGAGTTTGGAAGATTCCAGATTTGTAAACAGTTTTTAACGACGTTTAATTAAGTTAAATTAGGGCATCAATCGAGCACTTACCTATTTAGAGCACCGATCAATTAAGTACCTAACTACGTCTGTAGAGCAGTGATTTATCAATCGTTTAACTTTTATAAGTACGTATGTGCTTTTATATCTGCTTAGATATCTACACCAATATTATAAAGAGCAAATATTTATATTTTTATATTTTTGCGAATAAACTCAAAAACGATTTCAAAAATTCTTTTACCATTAGAAAGCTACATTGTCACCAAGTAACATAGGATATATTTTATTCTCGTACTCCCTCGGGAACGTGAACCACGCGGGTGAAACCGCGTAACGTCCGCTAGTTAAAAATATACTGATATTTTTAACAGACTTCAAAAAGGAGGAGGTTTTTAATTTTTTATCTTTGTTATGCGATTTCTCCGCCAATTATTGAATGGATTTTAATGATTTTTTGCAAGGTAGGTCATGTTTCAGACTTGGTACCATACAAATTTGCAATTGCTACAGCGCTATTTAAACAATTTAACAAAAACAAAATATACCGGGATGATGTTTCGGTTTGTTTGAGTAATATTCAGGAATTGTACTTTTAGTTTTTGTTTAAATTAGAAAACAATGTGGTTTTGAAGACGGATTTTGTTTTTTTTTTCTCAAAATTAATTATGATGGGACATTTCTTTTTGTTTAGTTAACAAACGAATTCTAATAGTTTATTTTGAAATAATTAATTGCTATAATTAATTGAATGTACTATGCCTATAGATACTTGCATCATTTACGTGTTCCTACACGTTGTAAATGGAGAATATTGGGCCGGCCGAACCACAGAACTCTATCACTGTTCTGAGGGCCGAACGCTAGCGATTAAAAAAGTTAGATAACTTACAAAATGATAGCTTACTACAACGTTATTAATTTTGTGATCTTTTTTATCATTCTTTATTTGTCTAGTTTACCTGCAATAAATACGATAATGTCCTTTATTGTATGTGAGTAACATCCAAGATTAACTTAGAAAGTATACACGACTGTGCGTTGTCAAAACTTTACTATGACGCCACAGTTTAAAATATTGCCTTTAACATAGATGATAACTATTTAAAAAAATTACATTAGATTTTTTCTGATATACGGGCACACCTAATCTCAAACCCATTTATCCGTGCCATAAGCAAAGTATCATGGGCTTTCATTTTGATCCCTTTTTGTTGATTTGCGTAAAATCATTTGAGCTAAATAGAACACGGGTAGCTGAAACAGAGGCTGAATCCAATAAAATTCATGGCGTGTGAAACACAGTTTAATTTGATTCGTTGGTTTTTAGATATCATCTTGTGGAGGGGCAATCAACTTGGAAGCATAAGGGCGCATTCTTATATTTTGATAGTTTTGTCTTAATGTACATTTATATTTCAGTTTTCGCTTTTATTTCACATTGCCGCCATTACTTTACCATTGCATAATGTGACTAAATGACTTCATACACCTCTTTGTTGCAATAACTTTGCAACATGCGTAATTTTGTGTAATCGCTAATCTAAAACGTGATATAATAACCTATACTATTATATAAAGCGGCAGAGTTTGTTTGTTTGTTTGTTTGAACGCGCTAATCTCTGAAACTACTAGTCGGATTTGAATAATTTTTGGTGCGCATAGTAGCCCAGTTCTTGAGAAAAGTTATAGCTTATATCTATCACGCTACTGGCGACGGGAGCAGAGCAGTAACTAAAGACGCGGGTCAAACCGCGCTGTGGGCAGCTAGTATTAATATACAGATAATAGCAAATTTCAGTTCATTGGCAATATTTATATTCACTAGCAGTGTATATCGAAATTCGTAAAGATCAATACTATTGTATATTAATGTGATGAAAATTGCATTATTTTTCAAAGTATGTTTTAGGTAATTAATGAAATTAAAAGTAAAGGAATGTACCTAATCACATTGACAATACAATAAAATATAAAGTTAAGAAAGTCGAATTGTAATGAAAATATTGCCAATTACACTCCATGATGACACACGAAATTTTGTTGATTTTGGAATCCAAGAATATTTCAAAAATAAATATGTTTCCAAAAGACATATTTTATTTTCTACGTAATAGTCAAATCATATTAATTCTATCAAATGTTTTTAAAGACATACCTAATTGAATTTTTACATGTAAAACATCAACCAATTCTTATTTAGGCACAAGTTCCGCTCACCAAACATTTTTACATTCTAGATCTTAAGTATAAATTAGTAATTTGCAAAACAAAACACGTTTAGCGTTATCGCACATACTAAAGTATTTGGTGTTATAGAAGTAATCACCTATGTGAAATATTGGTATAAAAATTGCTAATGATTTCAACTTCAACCAGTATTACAAATAGAACAAGATAAATACTGTTCAAAACGAATCACACAACAAAATATAACCATAACCCATTTGTAGATTCTTTTATCACGCTCTTAAAACTTTAGAATCAAAAAGCTTCATAAAAAGTAGCAAGAAAACAAAACTCGAGAAACCAAAATGCATATGCAGAGTCTAGCGGAAGCGAAAGCACTACAATGATACTACGAACACACACCAACCATGTATGCTCAAAAAACAATGAAAGCGAGAATGGAGATCAAGCCAAGAAAACTGAGACAGTTCATAAAAGCGGTGACTCTGTGGTGCTAATACGTGCGTAGGTTAATATACGTACGCTCTGTCCAGTTGTGCTGCCTCGGCCTCCTTGAATCTGCAAGCAATTAAATAATAAGGAAAAGAAAGAGAGAACGAAGATATCAGAGGACACATATTGTTATGCCACCTAAGCGGGTCATGTCCAAATACATTTATGCGGGTTTCAGCTTCACACCGAGTTGTGCCAGAGTTGTGTAGTGAGAGGCTCTTTGGAAGTAGTGGCAATAGCATGGGATGTTTGTCTGCTTGTCAGCATGGGATCACATCGAATTACACGAGTACACATGCTATCACCAATTTATGCTGTTTGTGAGTAAGCTTGCTACATGTTAGTTGTTCACAACATACAGTTTTAATAATTCATTTTAAGAGCTTACTTTCTTTCTTGCATCCGAAGCTATGTGGCTTCACTGTATTTTTTCATGCAATACATTGAAGAAACTATCTAAAGATAGGATATGCTGATGTCCTATAGAACAATTAATGCATAGATAATTTGTAACGTATAAATTCATTAAAGTCACGTTGATAACAAATCTGTGTAATTTTCTATTAAGTTTAAAGTGAAATATGAGTTGTGTAGTTGATCTAAATGTTGCACAAAGAAATGGCGATAATTATAATTAGTTACAATAATAGTTCAAAATACTATCCTCAGAATTGCAAAAAGCTACGCGAGGAGAAAACTAAGTATTACCGTAATGAGAAAATAAAAATGCAACGTAGTTATGTAGATACAGCATTGTTCATGTAAACGGTGAATTATCAACCGTTATATCAAACTCTTGTTACGAAAGGACCTTCATACTTATTATCGTATAACATGAGACGAAAAACGCTTGTGTTGTGTAAACTTTATCAGTTTATGAAAAGGAAGCAACTAATCTCTCTTTTAAACTGTTATTTCGCAAATCATTACTAAATCTTTTATTTCGGCAAAATTAAGCAAAAAACTGCCTCAAATATATAACGGTTGAAGGTTATATATTTCGAGATACGTTGCAGGTTGAAAATATAATCAACTGATAAACGTTAAAAGCACTCAGCAAGGCTTTACCCAGTGGTCTTATTTTAAGTATAACGAAGCTATTAGTCACTGATGGCCTGCAGCTTGATTTTAAAATAATTGAGAATTGATAGTCTTTGATCAATAGGTACCTTCATTTATGTAAACTAGGCAACGTTTACCGCAGCTTCTATATTGGGACTAACTTCGAAAGTTAAGACGATTACTGCCTTATCTGTGAGTATAGAGTTAGAACTGAGGACATGATAAGCTACGCAAGCAGAGTATACTTTAATTTAAGCAAGTATAATCTTATCTGCGTGAGAGGAAATATAATAAGACATATATTATATTAACATAGTAGTTAATATAATATATTTATTATTAGTTCCATGATGCAGTCATATTCATATTCCGATACTTTTGGCTAAATAAAATATATTTTACTAGCTGTCTGCAGCTCCGCCGGCGTGAATGTCGGTTATATCTCTGTTATATACATTGACGATTTTTCATACAAATTTTCACCCCCCATTGTTCCCCTAACACCTTTAAGCCTTTTTTTCCCATTAAAAGATTATGTTGTTCCCCGAGGTCTAATCTATCTCTAAATCAAATTTCATCAAAATCGGTTCAGTGGTTTAGGCGTGTACGCGTAACAGACAGACAGACAGGGTCTTTCTATTATATAGTCTCCTTCGTGTGTTACTTAATTTATTTGAGGAGCAACTGACTCAACAAAATTTTAAATAGTAATTTCTACATCCCCTTTTTATTAAATATCATAGAAATGAATTAGTTTTAGTCCAAAATGTAATGAAATTACATTTGGCATAGAGCGCGTTTGCGAGACAGTCCGCAGTATAAAATATCTGATTATAAAGCTCATATTGGATCAGAGAGGATCAATAAAGATATTAGCTCCTTTGTTGTCACAATATTTGCATGATTTGATTGGCAGTTTTAAGATTAGAAATCTTCTTAACTCGAAAGCAATTGAATTCTCTTCCAGGAAGGAAGAGAATTTAATTTTGGCTTATGCTTTACTTTATAATGTAGTATGTCTAATAATGAATAAAATATAATCTTAAAAAATCAGGAGACCCTTAAAACGAGATGGGGATCAAGTCCGGGTCAATGGCCGGGTGCTATAAACCAAATAAAGTTAAAGGAAGCGTAAAACATTTCGAACTCTACAAAATATTATGTTAATAATAGTCAAAATGTTATCTTACAAAAACAAATAAATACTGTTATGAACTAAAATCATATTATCGCATTATCGCTTCATACGTCTGAAATGTTTCGAAGTTCTACTGAAGGATACGAATGCTAGGCGTTGGCTGTAAAAAGAAAACGCCGTCTGGAATTTGCATAAAAAAAACAGATGGAATTTTAATAATGCGTATCATATGAGTTCCGTAGGTACCGTTTTATTTATTTTATTTTATTATGTGAAACTTTTATAATTATAATTACACTAGTTGTGCTCCACGGCTTCGCTCCCGCGTAATATATGTTTTGTTATATCCCTTGGTAATCAGACTGATTTTCGTCTGTAGTATACTTAAAGCACCTGGAATGATGCACCTAGGTGATTTAAGTATACTATAAGTACATTTAATACACTTTCAGCATTAGAATAAATGTCATAGATATTTTAAGTAAACTTTGTGCACCTGTGCAGGTGCATGATGTTCACTGAAATTCTCGTAGTGTACTTAAAGCACTTATATTGATGCACCTATATACAATATACTATAACCTTAAGTAGGTACATTTAACACACTTTCAGCACTTATGTATATTTTAGAATTTGTGTGACAAATACCATTGATTTTAGTTTTATTCTTCAAATGAGAATAAAAAGACGCAAATACATTTGTATGCAAACAAACTACTTTCGGTCACTTTTTAATTTAAGTAGATACTTAGGTAAATACATATTTACATTATTTATATATATTTCAGGATTCTGGGTAACTGTCATGGTTCACTTTTCATATGGAAGTCGCAATATACTTATGTATAGAGTTCCTTAAATTTGCTCCACTGCCGCGAATGTAACTAAACTAATAAAATAACTATAAACAATAGCATATATATCATCGTCTTACAATATTTTTATTTAAAACGAAAGATACAAGTATTTAATACAAAGAACAGAACTAAACTTTTACCATTTGTGGCTGTATAATAAAATGATTAACTAAATACTTAGAAGAACAATAATACCTAAAAGCTTGAAATCATTCTTGATGAGTATATAAAACGAAAATAATTTTTAACAAAAAGAAAACCGACATCAACAGGAAGGAAACTAAAAAGTAAAAAATAAATTTACTTAGCACAAAGTAATTAATTTATTGATTTAGTTAATCCGAAATGATTAAATAAGTATTTTATATAAAGCGAATTCAATTTTGTATATTTAGTAACCATTTAAAAAACATGGTTACTTATATTTAGAAAATTTAAAAACGTGTTTATTTAGACATCGGCCATCACGAGTGCATCAAGTAAACTTTTAGTGATGTTGATGCACCTACTAGGTACACAAAGTGAATAAAGTACACTAAAAATTTAACTTAATGCACCCATGCCCGCTCAAGAGTCCACCAAGTAAACTTTTAGTAATCTTGATGCACCTACTAGGTGCACAAAGTGAATAAAGGTTACTATTAGTGTATTTAATTCACCTAGATGCATCAATCTAGGTGCTTTAAGTATACTACAGGGATTTTCGAGATAAAAGTAGCCTATATCCGTCTCCGCCACCGAATCTATCTACATACCAATTTTTATCAAAATCGGTTAAGCCGTTTAGGCGTTGAGTGTTAACAAATACACACACATACATACACACATACAAACTTTCGCATTTATAATATTAATAGGTTCATTGGTTTTTTATGTGTTGGGTGGCGAGTCGTTTTGTCATTTGCATACATAAACTAGTCTGGACATCTATTTATATAAAAGCGAAAGGTCACTTACTCATCACTAAATCTCAGAAACTACAAGCTAGGGGGGGTCTCAAATTTTGCATGGAGGTTCCTTTTAGGGTATAGGTGCTCGCTAGGTGGCAGTATGCGAAATTCGATCCCTTAGGGAGTGAAAAGGGGAAGCAAAATTTGTATGGGACAATGAGATTCCTTGGCCCAAATCTACTTCAAATTTGGCATAAACATTCTTTAACAGAATTGATTGAAGACATTTTTCGTATTTTATTGAAATTCATACTTTGACGGGGAAATAAAGTAATTTTGGGGGTGATTTGCTTTGAAGTTGATATCAGTACTTCTTAGTGCTTTTGATTTACAAAATAATTTATTTTGACACATGTTTAAAAACTTAATCAACTTACATCAAATGAAATTGCTGTAGTTAGGGTGTGTTTCCATTGTAGCGGAGTGGGGTGGAATGGAGCTGATCTAAGCAGATCAATGCTGGATTCAGATGCGTTCCGATCGTTTCCGATTCGTATAGAACGGAGACAAGCAAACTGCGGTGCTGAGCGGTGGACTCCGTTCTGTCCAGCTCGGGGCCGCGTATTTACATATTTTATTTACACTGGTTCCGCTGACGTGGAATAGAGATTTCGAGATCTGTGATTGCAGTATTTCCACTTTTCCACTGACGCGGAGTGAAGATTTTGAACATTGGTGATAATTATCGGCCAATTCACGGTCCGCTCCTGTTCACTCCGCCCAGATCCGCGTCAATGTAAACGTACCCTTATTGTTGGACAGTAATTTTGCTAAGCGAGATATTGTAATTAAGAGCTTCATAGCTCTTAATTACATACACAATCATTGCATATATACGATGCGTTACAGTACGCATTTTATTTTGCGAGGATGAATACTTCATTTTTATACCGCTTAAAAAATGCAAGTTTTTATTCTTAACGTATAATGATTAGGAAAGGAGAAGATTATTATCTGCTATATTTTCATTCGTTGTTTCGCCAATTTTTATTCGACATGTCTGCGAAAAGAAATCGAGACGGAAAGTTTGATTTCAATATATTAGGAACAATCATTCGCAGCTTAAAGTGGATAGGGGCACAGGACGTTGATGCTAATCAGCTGGGTCAAAAGGTAGTGCTGCCTACTTCTTTTACTGGGTGAGGGGGACGCTATATAAATGAGAGGGCACGAGTCACTACGGCCAAACTTAGAGTTGGCGCGCCAATTAGGTATGTTGCTGCGCAATATAAATCTACAAAAATTAAGTGTGCAATGGCACCAGATATATTAACCTGTGATTCTCGAGGAGTTTCTGTAGATATTTATTCCTAGGATTACCCTAATACCATGAAATACCCCTTCGAATTCACAAAAATGCAGTTTAACATCAAAGTTTGCTTCACTAGTACTCAATACTCAATACTCATTACGTTTATTGCACACCATATAGTAATACAGATGTTATTATAAGTACAGTTCAATATGGACCCTGTCGGGCACGGCAAACGTAGGAGAGAGGATGAAGACATTATCAGAATAATAATATTAACTGTTAATTTGAAATCATAAATGGTTTTTAAGATAGCATACATAAATTATAATTGTATATAGGTGAGTTAATTAAATTATAGTTTGAAATTAAGTATATATTTGTATGTTTATTTTTACAATATAGTTTTATCTTTTAGATATTCGTCAATTTTGTAATAGGCTTTATGAATTAATATTTGTCTTAGTCGGTTTGTAAATTTTGTGTCACTTGTTTCATTTTAGTATACTTAAAGCACTTGGATTGATGCATCTAGGCGAATTAAATATACTAATAGTAACCTTTATTCACTTTGTGCACCTAGTAGGTGCATCGAGATCACTAAAAGTTTACATAATGCTCTCTTGAGCAGGCATAGGTGCATTAAGTTAACTTTTTGGTGTATTTTATTCACTTTGTGCACCTATTAGGTGTATCAAGATCACTAAAAGTTTACTTAATGCATTCTTGAGCGAGCATGGGTGCATTAAGTTAACTTTTGGTGTACTTGATTCACTTGTGCACCTAGTAGGTGCATCAAGATTACTAAAAGTTTACTTGATGCACTCGTGAGCGGGCATGGGTGTGAGTTAACTAATTGGTGTACTTTATACACCATAAAATAAAATCCTCGCCACATAGGTATTTATAAAAAGATGTCTTTGCACACGTGATTATGCACATTTACACACGTGAGTGTATGTAGTTAGTGTTTTATATTCAAATTTATAATTACTAAGGCAGATGTCTAAAAAACACTTTTTTTAATGGTGAAAACAAAAAAAAAAACGTATTTGTGTCTTTTTATTCTCATTTGATGAATTAAACTAAAATCAATGGTATTTAACAGACAAATCCTAAAATATCTATGAAATTTATTTTAATGCTGATAGTGATTTAAATGTGGTTATAGTTTGCTTTATTCGCCTAGGTGCATCAATCCAAGTGCTTTAAGTATACTACAGATCTTTCAGTAAACTTAATGCACCTACACAGGTGCACAAAGTTCACTTAAAATAACTATGAAATTCTTTCTAATGCTGAAAGTGTGTTAAATGTACTTAGAGTATACCTAATTCATCTAGGTGCATCAATCCAAGTGCTTTAAGTATACTACAGGAAACTCTTAAAATAGCGGGCGTAGACTTGAGGGAAAGCTGCTTCTCCCACGGCCAGTTGTATGTGGCATGCTCCAGAGTACAGAGTACCCTGGTAATTCTAGCACCCGAAGGAAAAACGACACACACTCACTCATCACGAAATCTCAGAAACTACAAGTGCTAGTAGTCTGGTAATTTTGCATGAGGGTTCTTTTTAGGTTATATCTAGTTGCTCACTAAGACGGAATTTTGTGAAATTCATCCTCAAAAGTTTGTATAAAACTTCTATTCTATAGTTTTTATGGTAGGATTTTCAAATTACTAGAAAATACTCATTCTGTAATATTTACAAGCGGGGTATTAAGTGTGAAAACAGAAGTCGAAAGTTTATGTGAAATTTTTCAGTTTTAGTGGTAGCGGGAGAATAGATTTAAATAGGATTCGCCATAGAGACGGATTATACTGATTATTACTGATACATGTAGAACTCCTGTAAGATCAAGTAGGCAGTATTCTCATACAGGCACACATCTGAATTTTCACGCGAACGAAGTCGCGGGCAACAGCTAGTAAGATTTATATAGCAAACATATGAATATGCATTTATAATTATAGGTATTATAAAATAATATGATCTTAACAAACCAATGCACATATTTATTGATGTATGTGATCATTTAATTACAATTTTATCTCTTACTAAAAATTATAATTATCTGGTGATTAAAAAATTGTGGTATGAGCTTTTTCCAGTACTTATTGACTCAGACTAGGCCGAAAAATAAATTGGCTAATATGTCTTTAGTTATGATGTTCATCAGTACAATGTCATGTATGATATAAATGAATAAATAATTTCAATTTGATTTTATTGGATAAATAATAACGATTCTATTCGAAATGGCCAGTAATGGAAATAGCTATGATACAGGCCTATATATGACCTGGCCACGAACCTATTGATTTAGGTACGTACTGTATTCATGATAAGCATAAATAGAGCAAGCTATCGATTGTCCTAGATATTTCTTAAGAAGCGCAATATTAATATTAATATAGAGAAAGTCTCCTCTGAAACTATACATAACAAAAAGCTTTGAGTTTGGATTCTCATATGAACTCTCTCCAAGTTTTGTATGGTATCCTTGATGCTCGGGTCAGATTTGAGTTTGTTCAGTGGTTGTATACCTATATTTACGTATCAAAGTGCACGCTGATAGTAAGCAGTTTTCAGAAATTGCGAACGCTACCCTTTTTTTTATTCTAAAGACATCTTATGTGCTATCATAGTGTAATATGATCTTATTGTGATCGAAGAAATGCTTTTTCGAGTCTGAGGAAAGAGGAAGGAACCTCCAATCACTTGTTGTTAAGAAAATTTGTTTAACCAATAAATCATTTTTATTTTCATTGTTCATTACCATCACTTAACAATAAATTACATTCACTGTAACCATTCTCACATACCACATAATTTATTTGAATAACGCTTAGCATGTTGAAAATGACAAAGCCTTGGACAGAGTTAGGTACATTTATTTGATATAAATCGATTACCAGCTCGATTAATATTATATGAGATTGGCCGTTATACCGTCCTCAAATACGACATATCTATCTATAGCGAAATAACAGTCCCCATTGATAAAGTCGTGTCATTTCAAATTAATCTCAACAAAGCCTAAAATTTATTGTTACAAATAAATCAAGTTAATACTAGTAATATTTTCTTTGTTGACAATCTTTTACTGGCATAAACGGCAATTCGTTGATATGTATTGATATGTAATAATAAATATCACAACAACCACACAACGCTGTCTAGACCCAAATTATAATACTGTGCCCAAAGTAAGCACATATTATAGCTTGTGTTACGGGTTCTAGAATGCGGATATACATACTAGTTTACTTGTTTTTTTTGTAAATACATACATATTATACATATAAAAACCCAGACCAATACAAATAAACATGTTCATGCACACAAATATTTGCAATGAGCGGCAATCGAACCCGCGAACTCTGCGTGGCAGTTGGCACTACCGAACTACAGCGGTCGTCAAAGTATGTATGCATTAAAAGGGAGATGAGATGAATACGGTTGCTGCATGGATCCCGAATGTGCAGCGACAAAAAAACTACCGCAAAATGGTGCAGGAAGAGCTCCGGTTGAGATTACGACGAGCTTATATACTCTCTATAAATATATGGATATGGATTATGAAAACCATCTGAAAGCCATAGTGATTTTGCTCAGATTTAGATTTTAGGGATAAAATATGTTGTATAAAGCAACTTATGCATGTAAGGTAAAATTGTAATGTAATATTAAGGTCTACCGGCATTTAAATCGTAATTCAAGGGTGGTAGTAGGTACTCATGATGAAAATCTAGAGGTCAACTCATTGAATTATGGTGTTGAGTTTATTTTTCGGGTTATAGATAACTAGCTGTGACCCGCGACTTGGTTCGCGTGAAAATTTAAATGTGTGCCTATAAGAAAATATTGCCTGCCTGATCTTACGGCAATCATACGTTGTATCAGTATAATCCGTCTCCACCTACCTACCTACGCTACCACTAAAACTGACGAATTTTTCCTCACAAACTTACGACTCTTATTTTCCCACTTATTAAAGGTATTTTTTTATATAAAAAATGGTGTCTAACTAATTTTAGGAAAGAGTACAATTATATCTTAACTTATACAACCCTTACGAAGGACATAGGCTAAAGTGAAATAGGAGGCTATTTCACTTTAGCTTAACTAAATTTAAATTTCTTTAAACAATGAGTCTCTAATAATTTGGAAATCCTACTATCAAAACTATAGAAGTTTCGTACAAATTTTGCCATCTCTTTTTACCCTCTTGGGGATGAATTTTGTAAAATCCCGTCTTAAGTGAGCCTACCTATCTACCTTTCGCTTTCATATGTTTATATAGATTCTGCCTGAAGGTTTATCTTACATGACTGTTTTCATCTTTTATATCGATGCATATAACATTTTAATTTATGTTTTACAATGTAATACAAAGTATCTGAGATAGCAATGTTCATAAAAAGAAGTTTGTAATTCATAACTGGCTGCATTGTATGCATGAAAGTTCGCAATTCCAATGTATTGTTCTGATTCTGTGACGAGTGTTATTTACAATCTTTATTCGCATACATTTATTCTTATTTTGGTTAATATTACAATATGTAGGTACGTTTCCATAAAGGCCATCGAAATTATCAAATTAAGTAATGAAGTTATGTTATTGATCTGTTGATTTGAATATAAATTACAAATATATTATTAATGCAGCTTAAAAACACAGAAATTAAACAGATATTTGATGTGTTCTAAAACGCTAGTATCGGTGTAAAGAAGTAATTTAAGTTGTGACGAATTTTGAATGTAATTCTCTTCATCAATTTGTCAATCGATCCGGATTCCGTTCGATACGAAGCTGTAATGAGTTCCTGCAGTCTCTTTGACATCGTTACAGTAAAGGTCGTACCTTTTAAGGTTTTTAATATTGCTCAACCGGTAATGTGAGTATATAAATTTAATCCGTAATAAAGTAAAAATCCTGTTTGCGCATCACAGTCAGACCACAAAAAGGACAATCCGACGTCGATGAATACGTCACACGCAAAGGTTTATGAATATTGTAAATTGTTTTAACTTTCGGATGCCGTACTTCAGAAAAGAAAATACTATCTATATAGGACCTGCCATTATTATCCATGTGTATGCCTATCTGACAATAATTCTTTTTTTAGATATGGGTGTTGGTAATAAGCACAATAAAACCTAATAGCTAAGTAGATTTACGATTTAATTATTTTCGAGTTTCGATACGTTGATAGTATCGGAACCTATCATGGACAAACTATAACTATACATGTTTGTATGGTACCATCGATGTGCCAGCCAGGCATGCACTTGTGCGGTTTTATAAGTCATCAGACCGAGTCTTTATTGTACTTTTGCATCCCTATCGGGCTTATTCTACCATAATGTATTAGTGTAAATATGAAATTTTTTATATGTGAAGTCAAGTTTTGTGGTACGTATAAGAGAAGTGTTACCAAATCCTTTGTGAGCTAAAAAACGCGTAAAATGTATCTGAAAATGACATGCCCACACTATGAAAATTTAAATGAACCATGCATGTTTCATTGCTGTTTGTTCCCATTTTTACCTTCGCTTACAGATGGGTGTAGTCTATTAAATTTTGTTAAACCTCTAAATCATTGCAATAGGTACCTAATGTGTTACTTAAATGTTGGATGATAAGTGAGAGTGCAGATTATGCATACCTACTTAGACTACTGAACCCTTCTTGTGTTTTGAGTTGTTAAGTTGATAAAATGCCGTTCTACTCTGAATATGAAAAATCTTTAGAGAAAAATCTCAATTGGGCGGAATGTGAAGGGAAAAATGTTACTGACTGCATTGTGAAGTTTAAAACGTAAGCGCCTTACTTGACGGTACCTAAAGTTATGCGTCTAGGCGTTACTTTAATAATGGGGGGTAATGTTTTGGTCGGTTAGGTCGGTTTGTGAAGTAAGGAATCTTACCTTTCACTGGCGATGGAGCTGTTTCTGGACATGGACTTTGGCGACATTTCAAAGTCAGAGTCTGAGCGGTAGAGGAAGGACTCGCGGCGCTGCGGCATGGCCTGCAGGACGAGCGCGGTGGACGGCGAGCCTCCCTCGAGGGGAGACCGCGCGCCCCCCGCGCCTCCGCCCGCACCACCCCCGTTCTCCACATCGAAACTGAAACAATACAACACTGTGATTAATATAACTCAACGCATGATGTCATTAATTGCTACTAATCCCCACATAGTAAATAGGTAGGTACATTATAAGATAAGCCGAGATAAAATTAAGTACCTACTATATAAATCGCGTCCGTGAGTGGATGCAATACATATTAGGTTATCTTATAGTTACTACTTATGATTTATAAGAGAATTATTTTATAGATTTTAAGAAAGTGATCATTACCATACAAGCACTGGCATTTGTAAAACTAATTCAACGTTTTTATTTTATTATAAGAATGCGTTTCAGTTTACGATAATGTCGTGTTATTGAAGTGACAACGGTCACAACCGCACTGTTAAACGACCACATAACATATGAATAAGACGTATCTATTTACGTAAAGAGAAGTGATATGAAATGATAATATGCGTTACGTATCTAGTTAGCGCCTTTTATCATAGAACGATTATAAAAGGCATTACATGGCGATACTGGTAGGCACTGCATAAAATGTACTGTTTCATGATTTACCATTTGTTAGAGTATACATGGCATTGTCATCATTTCTACGATATAAAGGAATTATTTTTATAAAAGAAATAATTATGTAACGTTTTTTAGCATAATAAAAACAAAATCCACATTACCCGCACCATACATATTTTTTTATCTTTTTACAAAGTGTTTGTCCGGATATGTGATTTTAGGACATAGTTAATCCAAATAAACTTACGGTTAGTAAGTCATTTTCATTTGGAGAAAAAGTAATTAATAAGTAGGAAATGTGTTTGCTCGCTTTCGCAAAGTGACATCTAGAGGAAAATTCCTACAACTGTAGCTCAGTGAGTTCACTAGGTACTGCGGCTATGTAGTGTATACACCGACCACCAGAGGCCTCTGAATATTTGAGAACAATGAACGATATATAAAATATATCGTTATTTATATAATATATCGTATCGTTTAAACGTAACCGTGACTGAAATTATTTTTAACCGACTTCAAAAAAGAGGAGGTTATCAATTCGGGTCGTATGCTTTTTTTTTGTATGTTTGTTACAACAGAGCTCGGTCATTTATGAACCAATTTGAACAATTCTATTTTTATTTGAAAGGGTATATTCTGAAATCGGGTCCCATATTATTTTTATAAAAAATGGTTCAGTAGTTTGACTTTAATTTTATATTTTTTATATTTTTATATTTAGGAGTGAAGACGTGTAAAGCAACGCGTCGATATCTTTTTTTTACAACGAATTTTCTGACATTGACAATTTGACACGTCCATGCTAAAATTGTGAACAAATTTCCAAAATTATTTTTTTGTAAGAAACGTGGCCGTGCTTGGGTGACCGTTTGTATGATTTAATTTTGAGCGTCTTCATGCTTTAGAAGCAGTGGACTCTGGTTATCACTATAATTTAGTAGTCGTTAAGCCAAGTTGGAGGCCAGGTCGTGAAAAATTCCCACAGCAGCGTGCGGCCATAAACCTGGCTTTACAGCACCACTGTTTATATTTTGTATATCAGTTACGCGATTGCTCCGTCAGTTAAATTATGATTTTTGATGTATTCTTTATTGTTGGTCGGTCATCACTGTTTTGTTTTGGTTTGTGATTTTCGGGGATTTAGGGTTCAGAGAGCAGCAAAATTGTTGATAAGGACTTTATATCTCTATATTTACAATCTTCCCTCTCGTCACTACTTTCTTCCAAACGGCGCTGTCTCATTCGCGCAGCACGTTTAGTAGGCCTACTTATATCAAATATATTAACAATACACAATTACTTTTCACTAAGTTTTTTCTAGAAAATTATTTTATTAACTATACTCCTATTACAGTCACTACTACTCTGTCTGTATTTGTAGCTCTACCATGAATTTACACGCACGTTTATAGAAAATAGTCGATTTTTCGAATGCTTTTAATATCGTCAGTCACGATATCCTTTTAGCCATCCTATCCTATCTTAAGATTTCACCAGAAGCACTGGATTGGTTCTCTTCTTATCTTCGTGGACGTCAACAAGCAGTTCGGACTGATGAGGCACTGTCGAGTTGGTGTGATCTTGACTGTTGCATGCCACAAGGCGGCATTCTCTCACCACTTCTATTTTCTTTATTTATTAATCTCATCACCCATGAAATTCAGTGCACGTATCATCTTTACGTCGACAACTTGCAGTTGTATTCTCAAGCAAAAGTGGATTCCTTGTACACAGCTATTGACAACATAAATTCGGACTTAAATGCCATGCAAATCCATCTAAGTGCCAGGCCATAGTTGTGGGAAGCTCTCGAATAATATCAAGAGTAGACTTCACATCACTTCCTCCGGTAGTAGGTATTTGATGGCTGCATTGTACCATATAGTCAAAATGTAAAAGATCTGGGGCTACAAATTGATACTACACTTGACTGGCGAGCACAAGTGGCAAAAGTTAGTCATAAAGTTGTTGGATCCCTGCGTTCTCTCTACCGCCTAAAGAACTTCCTTCCAGTTCAGATAAAGACAACGCTTGTGCAAACACTAGTCCTTTCCATCATTGACTACGGTGATGTGTGTTATTTCGACCTGAATGCAGATCCGCTCAATTAACTCGACTTCTCAATAATTGCATTCGGTTCATTTTTAATTTGCGTAAGTTCGACCACGTGTCCATACTTTGTTCTCAGTTGAACTGGTTTCCGATTCGTCAACGTCGCAGTCTGCGAGCATTGACTACTTTGTTTGCTATCCATCAATCTCCTAATGCACCTTCCTATCTAGTTTCCAACTTCCAATATCTTTGCTCAGTTCATGACAGAAACCTACCTTCTTCTAACAATCGTCTCCTTGCTTGTCCCTCACATAACTCCAGTCTAGTCCATTCTTCCTTTACTATTCAATCAGTTCTACTGTGGAATCCCTCTCGAAGTCAGGATGTGTACAAATCGTGCTACATTTAAATTTAAGGTGCGGCAGCAGGTTATTAGGAGCAGACAGAAATACGGCAGAAGAAATCTCTCCATAATATGAGTATAGTTCATAGTAATCATATTGTATATATTGTTTATACGTTATATTTTATTTGGGTATTATTAGTATATTAGGTATATTATTATATGTATATTATTTATGTTTTTTGTATATATTAATAGTTTTTAATAGTTAGGTATCTTAATTTAACTATTGTCTTTTTGTTCAACTTTGCTTTTTAAGTTTTGTCACCTGCCATGTTTATCTCTGCATCACTCTTGACTGGCAAAAAATGCCTTAGGCATTAAGTCCGCCATATGCAATTTTTTGCATGAAGTTTTAAATCAATAAATAAAATACCAGGAGCACTATTCATTTTTCTGAATGTTCATTAATAACTAGTTGTTGCTCGCAGCTCCGCACGCGTCAATGTCGGTTATATCGCATTTTCCACACAAAATTTCATCTCCTGTTTCAACCCCTTCAAGCCATTTTTTTGCGATAAAAGATAGCCTATGTTGTTCCCCAAGGTCTTTTCTATCTCTATACCAAATTTCATCAAAATCTGTTTAGCGGTTTAGGTGTGAAAGCGTAACAGACAAACAGACAGGCAGACAGAGTTACTTAGTTAGTAGAAATAAATATACGGGAATTCACACGATCATGCATTAGGTATTTACATACCTTATTTTACTTAGTTAGTTATTAATATGGATTGTTTGTAGTCAATAATTTTACTTTTTTGCTCTTCTCTAAAACATACTTAGTTCACAATGCATTGCAATTGAAAGCCTCCTCTAGACATGCGCCAGTAAATAGTAACCTAGACTCTCTCTGCAATAAGTGATTAGTTCACTATTATGGTATTGGTTGTAATGCACAACATATTTTATTAGTAGATATGGACGTAGAAATTACTATTTAATATATTTATGATGGCTCACTGAATAAGGAAAAATAACTTACGCACCTAATAAGCAGGAAATAAATTCTCTTAATTTGGTGTTAATTGTTAATATTAATCTGCGGTTAAGACGTATGGGTAAAAACCCCAAGATTAGCCTATGAATGATTACCGTGAAGTATAGTTTGTTTCATACAATATATATAAATACCTCGTATATACTAAAGTTATATAACTTCAGAAATAAAAACGTAAATAATAATAATAACAGCCTGTTACTATCCCACTGCAACACAAAGGTCGCTTCTCTTACAGTGTATAAAACATTTTAAGGTAATCTATTAAAAAAGGTTCATCTTTTTAGGGTTCCGTACCCATGGGGTAAAAAACGGGATACTATTACTAAGACTATAGATAGTTAAACAGTTAAAATTTTCACAAATGATGTATTTCCGTTTCTGCTATACCACTAATTACTAAAAAACAGAATACAATAAATATTAAGGAGGCTCCCATACAACAAACGTGATTTTTTGTACGATTTTGCTCGATTGATAACTGCAACAGGTAGCCGCTTGAAATATTCACAGAAGACTTAAATTATAATATAACAAATATTTAAGAGGGGCTCCCATACAACATGATATTTTTGCCATTATTATAGATATTGCTACGGAACTCTCCGTGCGCGAGCCCAACTCGCACTTGGTCAGTTTTTTGTTTGTTTCACTATACAGATGGACGATACATAAATTCGAATAAAATTAATGGAAAAATTGTAATAATGCTTAAAAAAAAACCTTTTAACTATATAATCGACATTTATTGTGTGATATTATTACCTTCACCGAAATTCAAGATATTATTACAATCATTAGATTTCAGTTGCTTAGACTCAACTAACTTGTAATGTTTAACATTGCATTTATTTTTTGCTTGCCGACTTTATCTTGAATAATAAAATTGTTTCATAAGCATACTTTGTAATATGTATTACCGTTTTTACCTACACACTATTTTTTATCGATATTTCGAATAGGTATTTTGCAGGGTCGCTGACGTTTCGGACACAATATGTTCGGACACAGTGGCCGAATTGAAACATTTAAATTTTATTTTATTTTCTCTATCGTTTCGGACACTGCCTATTCATAGTAGCTGCTTAGTACAGCCAGAAAAAAAGGTTTAAATAAAATGTGCATAAAAATCTTTTTACATTTTGTTTACATTTTTTTACCTGTATAAAATATGTCGCATGCTTTAAAATATATTAGGCGGAAGAAAAGGATTTCAACATTAAGGTATCACTGGATGTTTTTGTCTAACCGTACAAAACAGAATATTTTATTAGTGTCCGAAACGTCAGTAAAAACATTTAAAAAAAAAAAATTGTCATTTGGGTCAAAGTGTCCGAACATTTTGTGTCCGAAACGTCACCCACTCATTTTGCATGTCCGTAGCCACAAGCGAACTAGACAAGTTTAAATTGTGTTAATATTCATGTATAGAAACACAACAAAACTTTGATTATAATGAAATATTATAATAAAGAAATTTTCCTTCAAGTGCAATTTGTCCTCGTTATTACTGGATAAGTATATACATTTATTTTTGATATAAGTACTTTTTAGTTTAATAGCTTAAACACTTAATATACGAGTCGTACATAGACAACGTGTTAACAATAAATTGATATAGATATCAATACAATCGTCTAATGATTAATACATGTAAGTACGTAGGTGATTGATTTTGAAAATATAAAAGATTATGATTAGATAGATATTGCTTTCTGATGAGAATGTCCGTGCACGTCACAGACTCAAGCTATTATTATTCAAGCCTAGTTTTACTTACAGCTCTGTTCGTGTAAAGTGTCGTTAACATCTCGATTTATCCACTCTTAAATTGTGTATCTTGTTTTTGATTAGTAAATATAATCGCTTTCAATCAGTGAAACAATTTTTCGAATGAAACCGTTAATATCTGTTATTAGTGCTATTCAAAATATAAATTGTTAAGCTTAATAGTATTGGTACATTAAAATATGTTTAATACACTTACATTTATTGGATCATCGAATTCGCAATTAGTATACCTACTTTTTAATGTGTAATAGGTATGACCAATAGTTAATCTGTTGTTATGTAGAGTCCTGATTATATAAAAACAAACCTTCCATAACTAGTAGTAATATAAAAGTAGGATAGAAAACGTCATCTTAGGTTCAATTTATGTTTATATGTCGATAATATAATCAGTTTGTCATTCAATGATTATGAGTTGTACAGTAATCACTTTAATAACGTTTTATAGTTACGCAATAGTGGATTAGCAAAACATATATTTCCTTTTATTAAATAACAGATTTACCATTTCATTATTATGAAATATTATGATATTCATATACATATAATTGTACAGAAATAAAGAATAAAATTGACAGACAAGACACGAAAAAAATCTGTCCTCTATCTACTCGTACTTTCACACATTTACAATATTTTAATAAAATCAGAAATAAAAAGATGGAACAGTATTGAGTTTTTTTTGGTATTTTATTAAAATAAGTCTTTATTTCTTTATTAATTACGAGTGTAGACGCTAATTTATATTTGTACAGTCTATTTGTTTATAACAATTTAAAAAGAAAGAATCACATTTTTCTCGAGCTGACGCTACATTGAAATTTTATGTAGGTAGATATCCGTATGTATACCCACAATCAATAATAATAAAAAATAATGAATAAATATAATGATCCTCATATCTTAAAATATGAATCCAAAAAAATTTACGCACTCCGCATTTTTTTGGTTTAATAGTTTTAAATAACGAGCTATTCAAATTAGGAATTATATTAGAAGAGTACATAATAAGTAATATTTCACCTACATAGACACATCTAACCTCGTTTTACAGCACAGATATTTCAACCTATTGTCTAATAGCATTTCATTATGATCATGACGGCTCATACTCTCTCTTTGATAGTATGATCCTAAGGGCTGATAGCATTCTGTTCGCAGAAAATTCGCGTAAGGTTATGAAAGCCATACAAGGCTAACAACTCACACAACACAAAACCATTGAACTATACTTTACACTAGATTAGCAACTCAGAACAACTATGATGTTTCTCGCGTCAGAATGGAACGCGCTGACAGGACTCAACGTCAATGTGCATCTAAGCTAGTTGCGGTTCCCGAACCGCACCTCAATGGAACATAGTGGTTGCACTGAAGGCCATTTCTAGTAGATATATAGTAGATATTGTTGACTAAAACTGTGTTTTGTAATGTTATACCTGCCAGTAGTCCTTCTCCTGGCGGATACCGGTGGTCTTCTCAGCGGTCTTCTGGCAGCTCCTCGTGCACTCCATCGCCGCGGTGCTTCGCTCCACCTGACCATATTGCCTACCAGTCAGTTTCGACCACCACTAGTTCATTTAACCAGTCAGATATTTTTGCTCAATGTAATATTTAAATTACCATGCCTGCCTATGTCAAATAATGGACTGGAACGGTCTGTTTGATTGATTTATTACTATTTTGATGTTATCAACAGTCCTATATATATCTGATTGTTATGTTCTGCTTTTATAGGACTCTATCTTGTCCCTTTCGAATACAATGTTGCACATTTTAATAGAATTATTTTAGTTGTCCATTTTAAAGTTGCTCTACATTGTATACAACTACAATGTTTGTTACAATATTAGCAATAATTCTAAATTAAAAACGAGGGGCCTGAGTTTCTTGTCATTTTTTCTTACGGTTGTACGAACGTTGGCAACAAATTGGCCGTAGGGAAATCTATGTTTTATATGAACCGCAAAATCGACTAATCTATTAAATTTCTGAATAACCAATACGTATAGTAGGTACGTGTAAAATTAGCAATCATAGTTAATACTTAGTAATATATTAGTAGTCGTACTATACATATGTCTGATTATTGATTTTCATACATTACATAGACACACGCAGGTATGCAGTCACACGAACCCCGTACCTGTACCTAGATTGTCTCTATCCGAACTATGTAATGTAGTTCTAATAAAAGATTAATAGTTGTGCGTTATACATTGTTTACTTTCTAAACTCACAATTCATTAATGTTTAAAATAGGTAATTAATTATACGATATGCATTTTTCTAAAAAATATTTTTTTTATTATTTCAGGATTCCGATCTGTGATTGACTTAGTTTGTGGTGCTCCATAGTCTATCATAGAAGAAACATAATATTGTTTCATCTATGTGTATGATTTACTATAAATTTAAAATAATAGTGTCCATATACTTCGATTTTGTTATATTTGTAATATATATGTGTTATATTTTACTCTAGTTGTGTCTAAAATGAATTAATACAATAAACATAGGCATATAACAAACATGGAGAAATATATTACATCTCATTGTCGTGGTTCATCTTGCAACAAATTGGCTAGTAAAATTTGTAATCTACTTATGTATGTTTGTATATTAGTTTATGATATTTCTATACAAATGTTGCTGTGTTGCTAAATCCGAAAGCGCGAAGAAAATGGATAAAAACAATAGTATGTAATAAAAGTAAGAAATTCGTTTATTAAAAATGTTTTTGTAATGGGAGCTCTATAGTGAAAGTTGAAAGAAAATATTTTATCTTAGTATGTTATAAGAAGATGAACGAAGCACGTGTAGCTATAAAAATGCGATAAAAATAGTGAATGGATGGAACAAAGTACTAAAGAATACATGAATGGATTGTTTTATGCATGATGTAAATGAAAATGGAGTAAATGTTCAGTTGATAGCTGATAGAAGAAATAAAAATAAAAACCATCTTATCCTAAGCCAAGTAAAATGAAACTAGCACAGAATGGACTAGAAGACGTTTATTACCGATACATTGTAAGTAAGCTTAGGTGCACTTTGTATCTGTCGCTTTTGCCGCTAAATATTACTCCCACTCGGGACTCTTTATTAAACCTATGGTTACTGTTTTATATCAGGTGTAAATCAGGTGTTTATTCTCGTAAATATTAAAGAAGAAATTACTACGCTCCATATACTATGCGCGGTAATTTGTAACATGTTGCTAAGATATATTTTTAGCCAGACTGATTTCCTTTTGGGTTTACCTACGGCTAATTTAACAATGTTTTTATAACCACATTTTCTACGGAATAAGAGTGTTTTCAGTAAATTTGAGTTAGTTAGTTTTTAGACGTTTGCCATTACGTAACCGCCACAATTGAAATTAACCAAATATCATAGTCGCACTACAGGTAAAAATACTACCTACTACTAAATAGCATTTGTATTGTCAAAAATTGTCATATAATGTTAGGTATAAAATTGTCATAGAACGTTGTTATAAAATGTTACTTAATTAACTTTTTAGAGAATTCACACTGTATAGTTATCTATTTTTATATCTATTTACGAAGTCTTTATTGAAGACGTAATACAGTTTATCAAACTTACTTGAGAATGAGCCAAAATTGAAGATATCTACTAAAATTATAAAGAGGTCAAATCTATTTCTAAATGTCACCTCTATGAAAAGAGGATTGGGATAACCGATGGATGAGGCCAGCAAAAAACCGGCCACGTTGGCGAAAATTGGGGGAAGCTTATGTCCAGCAGTGGACGTCTTTTGGCTGATAGAGGCAACTTATTACCTACTCCATTCTTAAATAATTTCACAGTAAAAAACACACATAGGTATTATTTTTCAAAACCATTCTTATAACCACCCGGGCTAAACCGGAGGATTACAATTTGTACACAAAGACCATCCAACCACGGAACAATCCCTGTGTGTCATACAAATGTAGTTGAACCTACAGCACTGCTCATTGTTAAAAACCACTTTAACATTACGACGCAAGTACAGTAAACAATCACTCACACTCACACACATTGTGTACTACGATGCCACTGACATAAATAACAGAATTTTTATAAATTTGAGAAGAACAAAGGAAGAGCCACACCCATCTATTTGCGTCTGTTAACAACGAGAATAAAACGTAGTTACCTACCTATATTAAACAAAGTTTCATTATGAATATATGGGAAATTTTACAATATTAATTAAGCATTGTTTACGTAAATTTCGATATTTGTTTGACAAATAATTTAAAATATAAAATACAGTTAATTTTACGCCTTGTAATAGTGGCGTTGAATGTTGGTTACTTTTGTCTGTTTCATTTGAAAATTATTCCAATCTTTGAACATTCTTTTAAAATTATATAATGCGAGTGGTTTCAAAGCTGTTTAAAAACTTAGTAAAAATATCTACTAAACTCTGGACAAAATTAATAATTTTACCGTAGACGAGTACTACTGGGAAAACTTACAAATGACCAATAGAATGTTTCAAATATCTAATTGGATCATACTACTTGGATCTAATTAGCATGCTTTTAACCTGCATGGAATTTTAATGAAATTCCACAAATAGGTACATATCACAATAATTCCCAAATTTTCACTTCCCAAAAAGCTACACTAATCTATTTTTCTATCCAGAGATCAAACGGCGCGATCACTTCAAATACATAAATCAATATTAGGTTTTGATTATAATATCGCAAGATAATAATAATAAGAAATAAGACCGTTCATTGAAGTAAGCGATTAATATGATTGCGAAGTATAAAATTATTGTTTAAGGGTCATATTTATAGAAGCAATCAGTAACAAATATGTAGGCTGTAAAGCAATCAATACTGTAAACATACATTGGTCGGCTTTTAATTTCATTTATAAAATGTTGCGCAGAATAAAGTAGATTGAAGTGCCATCAATAAGCCGTATATAGGTGAATGTGTATTATATGTTTTATGTACGTACGAACTTACCTACAATAAGCATGTACTGTATGTACTTACACCTTTGTGGAGTGACAAAAAGGCCCAGTTCTAACCTAAGACATTGCTATAGTTATTCAGTTAATTTGATTTATGTTAACATTAACGACGTATCGCAAAGTTTAGTTCACTTTACCAAGTTACATAATATGTTAAAACTTACAAAATGCAGGGTGTATGAATGCAAACTGACTATCACACTGTTGCCCATATCACACTTTAGCGTGTTTACGAAGTTTTCTTCACCGTACGTTTATTATGGGTTTGGTACACTGCCAAGCAAGCTACATTGATTTAAAAGCATGTGTTTTAATGTTACGATCTATACGAAACATTTTTGACTAACACCTCTGTGTTCAATATCTATAAGAATTATGAGTTTAGTTAAAATGGGGTACTGATGCCCAACTGCATGTCTAAAAAATCTGTTGACACTATTTTCCTACATTCAAATCGCTGTAAATAATAGGAGGGAACAATGCCATTTACATTAATTGTTATTTGTCAAATTATTACAAGGCTCGAGTTTATCTAATGATGCAAAATAGGTACCCAGATAATAAAAGGCTCAGCGTCATACTTTTCCATTACTTACATTTATTCTGAGAAAGAAAATGAATCAGCATAATATTTACAAAAACAGTAGGACTTAATTAGTATTTATTATTATTAGTAATAATATTGTGGAGATATATAAAAAATGGAGAATCATACTTATTCATAGATTTTCTTTTAAAAATTATAGTTTTTAGTTTAGTTTCTAAGTTCTGCAATCTTAGCATATAAGTAAACCACATGAAGACTTTACCTAGTGTTTTCAAAGATATTGAAAGCGTTGTGGCTTGATGTTTGGCATTTGGTAACTGAGAATTATTACATCGAGCAAAAATATTATGATCTAAGAGGTTTAGATTTGATTATTGAATAGTGGTGCTGCGTCAGCAATAAATGACAGACACGAAATTAAGTTGCGGTAACTTACTAACTAAATACTTTAAAGAAAGGATCTTTCACTCTTCCAAGCCTAATTCACAATAGGAAGCCGGTCTCGGACTGCGTCACAAATTTGGGTTAAACGACCTAAATATTAAAGTTTCCATGCTAAAGGAACGACCGTATTTCGCTTTCGTAGTGACTATTAAGCTTTAAAACTTTCCACACTAGGAATATAAAAAGGAATGGAGACGAAATGTATTTATTAAAAACAAATTTGAATCAGTAGATACCTACTGCTGACTGACCCACTGTGATTATATTCAAAATCTGTGCTTGACACACAACAGTCGTAATTGCTTTTTTATGCTAATTTTCTTTATTGAAGCCAATGAAAACCTTTTAAATAAAATTAATGAAAAGCCGAAAGTCGTCTACTGTAAAGTAGCAAAATATTTGATTAGCTTTAAGTATTTTCTCATAGGTGAATTAACAATGATTGTATCTAAGTCAATGCTCGTAAATAATTACCACTCAAAGCTATAAAAGTTAGAAAAAAATTCTCTCACGGCTGTGTTATTCTGGTCCACTGAGTCTTTTCTCTGCACGTTTACGTGCGCTACTCTATTCGGTCCAGGTTACAATGAGCTAGATTTTAGTAGATATCAAAAATAATAGAAATACCTGTCCATTATTCGTGTACGAGACTCTATTTTAATTGATTTTAGGAAACAATACAACATTATTACTAACCAATATTGCACGTTTGCATTGCTCACATCGTAGCAGTGAAATATTAAACGTTTGTACAAAATAGTTAAATGTATAATCAGTCTTATTTGCTAAAGTCATTATCTATCCAAAAACCTGGAGCTTCTGCAGCTGCAAACATTTTTAGTCGGCAGTTTTGGCTAAATTTATTTTTTGGTAATTATTTTTAATTGGTACGTTCAAGTCGTTCATGGATTCTAAATATTAGTATTCTCTTTAAAGAGATACTGAAAGGGCTGATAGATGTCTTTGTTCAAACATCGAATAAGAGCTTATTGCCGTCGGCCATAATAGAGTAATGTGCATCGGGACACCACTCATAAACTAGTTCTTATTATATTTTAACTTGCTTTACTTGAAATTACTTTATTTTATGTTAATAATTTTATAACCTCTAAATATGTTTATACAAGTAAAGTGAGTACAATACAAGCAAGTGTTTAGAAAAGTAGGTAGATATACCTATACTTTAAATACATTGTATCTCAGTGATTATTATTTAAAACAAAACTGCTATCATTATACGAATACTTGCAAACGCTTGTCTACTTGAATTTCTTTCCTATAAAAATAAATGGAACTGAGTACTTCAAGTTCCTTGAAAAGTATTTTTCTTCAACAAAAGTAACGTAAACTTGCATGATGGAACACTCGAAAACGGGATGCTCGTCAATTACTATACTCGGTTCTCTTTCTTTGAAATACAGGGAAAATATAATATCCTGACTATTTAATAGTAGCTGCCTTGTTAACAAAGCGCGGGCTAATACCTTTGGCATCACGTACAGCCTTTGTAACTCTTTTTATGTATCGTAAAGATATAAAATAAATTAAAGGATTAAATATGAAAGCTTTAATTTCGAAGTTACTTAAATAAACTAATAGGTACCTATACCTAGTAAAAATGTTATAGAGCTACCGACGAAAATTTAACACGTATTTTTCATATAATAGTGGTAATTAAAGTCTTGACGAGTACCCTACTATATTATATACAATTCACATAATATATGACTGTCAGCTATCTCTGACGCAATATAAAGGAAGTAGTGAATGGTTTATTCATAGTAAAGATTACATGAATATCATAGCAAACTACCGTTTATATCGATGGGAATAAACATTATTAATAGGTACGAAAATTTTCAAGTTTTAAAATACGTAAGCGTGTTTCAAGTATTCATATTTTATCATTGTCCTTATTAGTTTGTTAAGTTATAAAATGTGACTAATATTATAACTTGTATTATTGAAGGTCGTCAAAAATACGTAAAGATTATTATATAACTGTTGTGTGTCATCAATAGTCATCATCACTTTCAAATACAGATGAGGCATTGACCTCTTGTTATATTCGCCACTACTGGTCTGACTGGAACTAGTTGTGGTCGTGCTGAGCGTGGACAAGTCGCTAGAGGCGCGGGCCGAGCGGAGCCGAGGCAGTATCGGTACTTCCTCCACTTCGGGAGACGTGGCTGGCGCCTCGCAAGTCCAGCCCAGTGCTCGCGCTGCTGACCATACCGCGAATATAAACGTCAACATCGTGTAGTTATCGTGCTACGCGCAACACACGCCCACTACCCCTGCCCACTCCCCACGTACACTCCCGTGACCGGCAACACATGGGCGCGAGTTCACACAGTCATGATTTCACACAGTCACGTGAAACAGTCAATCACTGATAATGTTTTTCATAGACGTCAGAAACATGGTAGCGCATGAGGTGCACGTGCAGCAGTCGCGCCGTGCGCGCTTCACGTGCGCTCGCGGCCAACACTACACTGGTCTCCGGCTCTGTAGCGAGTAACTGCCACTCGATCCGCACTGTGCACTCATGTTATCGTCATTATTGATAGTTATTAGTTCGGCAACTCCACCATTGAAACATTTACATTTAGACAAACAGTAATTAAACATATTTGCGACCGAACTAAGTGTGATTTGTTAGCGGTTATTGTCACAATACAGTCCATTGAATAGCTCGTCTCGCATAATGTCACGACAGAGTATAGAGATCACGTTACCGAACGTCGCTAATTGTACGCGCGAACGCGCGTGTGGTTATTATTTATGTGCACCGAGGATCGCGCTGCGTGACGCGGCCGGCAATGTTGACGTTGCGCGGCGCGGGGAACGTGAGCGTCCGACGTCACTCACTGCTTGGCTCACCCGCGCCGCCACTGACTGAAAGGGCACGTGCTATATTTATATTTGACCCACAATTACATCACTAGTGCTAAATATTATCAGCGCGGCATTTATTTGTCCAAAATTCGAAACGATATCACTTGTTGCACGCACGTTTCGCGTCGGCGGCTGTGTCGTCTCAGTGCAAGCGACAAATCGATCACGACGGCAGTATTTGCACGGATGTGCGTGTCAAGGTGTGCACCGCGCCGGCAAATCGTGTCAACGTCGTTTCGGACAGGAGCACCGTCACAGAGCATCCTGCGGCTGCCTGGCGGCCATGTTGGCACCGCCATTTTGCCGGGGGTCGAACGGGGCAAGCCGCATGCGTACGCCGGCACGCAACTCCTGTGTAGGAAATGACGCAAGTCACTTCGATGTCGAGCCGAAGTGGTGCTTATCGCGCCGCCCCAAGAATCACTTTGATGTACTATGCAAAGTGCGTTCATTTATAGGTCAAGCGAAAACCTAACGTCTTCACTGAAGCTTGCTACGAATCACAACCACTGAATTCGGTTTAATACATTTGGTAAGCTTGGGAGTTTACATTTTCAACGATAAGAATTCTACATTGATTTAGTATTGGAAACCTTAGGTACCGTTTTTGATCTGCTTACGCCATCTAGAGGCATTTATGTGCTTTAAAATCGGAATATGATATTCTTTTTATATAGGTAGCTTATTTTAGTAGGTATTATTTATTAAACCATGAGGATTGAGACAAACATGTAAGTAGGTATAGTTCAGTTTGATAACAGATATCTTACTTTTGTACTAATCATACCTATAAAAAATTAAACACGTAACACATATACAATGCAACGTTATACCTAACTATAATACTACCTAACTATAATTTAGTTTTCTCTGTTCGAAAAACAAGCAGGTAAACTGGTATATTTTAATTTATTAATAAAAAGTAACAAACAGTAAAAATTGTATTTTGCCTAGAAACGTTCAATTCTAATTGAGCTGTAAAAAGGAGTAAGTGCGCAAAGTGCTATTTCATTAGACGAGCCGCGTAGGTCGTGGGCACACGTGACGAGGGTGAACTTGACCGGTGCCACTGCCCTTCGCGCAGGACTAACTTGCCTGCCATATATTAACAAAGGGTATTTATTATACATAGTGCGAAAAAGTAACTATCCTGGTTTTCAAATAAAAAAAATATTTGACATTGGAAATGTATTTTCATTCGCTGTAGTGTAAGCTCCGATTTCACGAAAAAGTGCTATCCCCTTAGATCTCGAAGAGTTGTAAAGATATGATATCCAAAAAAAGCGTGAAGTCCGCGGCAGAAGTGAAACTTCGTAATGTGGAAATGAAAAAATGAAGGGATAGAAATTGATTTTTTGTGAACTCATATTGTTTCTTTAAGACAAACTTTATTAACATTGCTTACAATTCACAATTCTCTTTCTCTCTCCTACTTTCTATCTTTGTGTATCTTTCTTTCTCTCTCCCTCTTGTGTACATATTGGACGCTACTCGTTGCGAACGCAACAGTGCTTTCATACCCCTCTCCATGGTAGCGTTAAACGTTTAACGCAACCTTGTTGGAAGTTGCATTAGAAGTTTCACTTCAAAAAAGCTCAAAAGACGAGTATTCATAAGAACTCTAAGATGAAAAAGAATGATTCGAGGAAGTCAAAACCAAAAAAAGTTATGGTCTAAATAGTGAAACCAAATTCAATTTTTCCGTTTGATTTTGGTGCTCGATATTTTGGAAACTATATCGATATATGATATCAAAAATTTGAGTCTCTGGACTCCTCTGGACAATTTATTTTAGTCAGCTACAATTTAAGCCTTATAATCATCTACAAATATCATTCAATTAACACCAGAACTATAAATGGGTTTCTGTATGACTCTTCGCGTCTAAAACAACTGCCCTATATCCTAAACTTTTTGAAAAAAAACTAAAATGTCAGAATGACATTTTTCACATCAAACTTCGGTATGCGTGTGGTTTGTTCACAGGCATTAGGTCGAAATACTTATGTTAATAAAAGAATAAAATAATTATTATTCAACGTTGTAGTTTTATTTTGTAACCTTTTCCTCATCCCGATTTTTTTGAATTCCGTAAATTCATTTCCAAAGTGCTGGATAGTCGTGTGAGGGAGGACATCTGTGTTTATTTTTAATAAAATACGTAGATAACTTTTGCAACTCAGGCTGGTTGCAAAAGTTATCATTTTTATTCTTTGTTATTTTTATTACGGCAACTAAGCCGACCAATATTAAACCACGTCAAGTGTAAATTATTCTTCTCATTGATGATTTTTTAACTTTCTTTATATTAATAAAGCATTATCAATATAAAGAAAGAAATAATAATTTCGAGAAATATTTTTTATCATATTTGTACGTAATCTTTAAGTGCAAAATGTGTAATTAAATGACGTAGAATTAGATGATACAATCCACTTTGAAATATATCTGGTAATACCTTTATCATAAAATTGATATGACGCAACTTACAAAAATATTATAAGCAAATGGAAATTCACACTAATTCTAGATATAGATAATACGTCAATTATTTGAGATAATAGGTAAATAAATATAACTTTTTATATCTGAAAAGTAGTAAAGATTTATCCGTAACGAAGAGTTTAGTCAGTTAGTAGACAGGTATTCAAATTTGTGATGCATTTTGTTACGTTTTTCTATCTTATTTTAAGTCAACCATGATTGTATACCTATGCTTTTTGTTCACAATGAATGCAAAATTCCGATGCTTAAAAATTCAAATACGCGAAAAGCAAACGGCGTGCTGTTCGAATCTTCGGTGATCCCAATCTCATGGACAAACTGGAGTCACACTAAAGCAGCAGAGGGACTTTGGCTCTCTATGCGTGCTCTATCGTATGTTTCACGGAGAGTGCTCTAAGGAACTGTTTGACTTGGTGCCATCGTCTCCTTTCTATCATCGCACCACTCTACATTGCTGCAAAGTTCATCTATACTACCTGGACACGATCTCGTCTAGCACGGTTTGTTCCAGCGTTCATTCCTCCCACGTACGTGCAGGCTCTGGTGCGAATAGCCAGCCGCGGTGTTTCCCGAGCGCTATGACATATCCTTCTTCAAACGAGGAAGAAAAGAGAGCATTAATATCACGGTAGACAGCAGCTTTGCGAAGCCCCTAGTACTGCAGAAGTCCATAAGCGACAGTTACCATTTACCATCAGGTGGGCTGTTGGCTCATTCGCCACTGTAAGCAATTAAAAAAAAAGCGAAACAAACCAAGATAAAACTAGACGAGTAAACAGGAAAAACAATTATAGGAAAACATATCATTAGAAAAGATACCGGTAATAAAGCAATGTTTGAAACATTCACCGTCGTAAGTATAGTATGGGGAGTAAGATTGACGGTGTGTATTTCACTATTAGGTAGCCAACAATACTCGTTACCTTGGATGTAATAGCCGTGTCTCTGTTCTCCGTAATATTGCGCGTGTGTGATGCTACGGGAAACAATACGCTGGTGAACTATGGATGGATGTTTAATTTATGTTTCTGTTATTTTTATTTAACACTAGATAGATAAATAAGTAAATCTGTCACATTATGTAACTAAAATAAAAAAAAGAAAATACGATCAGCCGATTATGGAATAGGAATGGACAATAGTAAACTGTCTGTCTGTTACGCTTTCACTCCTAAACCACTGTACCGATTTTAATGAAATTTGGTATAGAAGTAGATTTGATCTCGAGGAACAACATAAGCATTAATTTTTAATGGCGAAAAAATGGCTTAAAGTGGTTGAACAAGGAGATGAAAGTTTGTATAAAAAATCGTCAAGTTGAACAGAGATTTAACCGACATTCACGCCTGCACAGCTAATATACAGTTATCCAAAAAGCGTAAAAGTTTGTTTGTTTGTTTAAACGCGCTCTGGAACTACCAGTCGGATTTGATAAATTTCTCTAAGCGTATGATAGCTCCCCGAGAAAGGTTATAGGCTATGTAACATCACGCTACTGGCGATGGAAGCAGAGCAGTAAGAAAGCTAGTGTTTTATAAAATTGCTTGTCCTGACTGATCTATCAACGCTCAGCCCAAAACTATCAACGCTATCAACGCTAAGTCTAGAAAGCTGAAACTTGCAACATATTATTATTACATAACGTAAGTGCTCGCTAAGAATGAATTTTTGGCAGTTCAAACAATAGAACGTAAAAAGAATTAACGAACAAAAAAAGTTCCATATTTTGTTTGTAGACAGAATTACTTGAAACTTGGTAAGTCAAAGTAATTAAACAAATTTTTAATTCGGCATTTTTAGAAAATCAACATTTGAAGGGGTGAAATGGGAGTGCAAAATTTGTTTAAAAAATATTTTAGTTCAAGATGTACTTGAAACTTGTGCTTAATCTTCGTCATAATAATTAAGCGAATACGTGTTTCAGCATTAAGTTAGTACAAAAAAACAATCGAGGGTGGGCCGCTCGCTTGTACTTGTAAAAAGAAAAGTATTTTTACCCACATCTACAGTTAAAGATCGAGTTAAAACTATTATTTTATCATCTTTTTAGAAAATCAATATTTGAAGGGGTGAAATGGGAGTGCAAAATTTGTTTAAAAAATATTTTAGTTCAAGATGTACTTGAAACTTGTGCTTAATCTTCGTCATAATAATTAAGCGAATACGTGTTTCAGCATTAAGTTAGTACAAAAAAACAATCGAGGGTGGGCCGCTCGCTTGTACTTGTAAAAAGAAAAGTATTTTTACCCACATCTACAGTTAAAGATCGAGTTAAAAACTATTATTTTATCATCTATTACAAAGTGCAACATTGTACGAGAGATTGATGGTGTATATGTCAATGCTGCTGACACAATAGCCGTTACCTTGGCGTGAAACAGCCGGGTGCCGGTCCACCATATTATTACGCTAGTAGCTGAGGATAATTACTGTACGATTGCACATAGATGCAATTATGGCGCACATCTGAGCTTGATTATTCCGTGTACCATATACGAGGCTTATTGTAAGGCGTGTAATAATGTAATTACCATTGTTACCGGCCAATCTTTGAGATAATAGTTGGTTGAACGTGTAGTGTATGTTAAGGTGTTCGCTTTGTTATGAAATGGATTCAATTATAAGATATTATATTGAATAATAATTGTTTATCCGGGCTTCGGGAGTGTCTTCCTGCTTGTGATATATTTTATTATCCGCTCTTATACATAACAATACATTAAGTTCTTGAGGAGCGCATGATTGCGGTCTGTATTACAAGAGTTTGTATCAGTATCACTAATTCCTAGTTTTTTATTAAAAAAGCGTATAACCTTTATATCTGTATCTAATCTTATAGAAAGTAAAGAAAACAAACGCATTAATTATTATATTAAAATGATTGTACTGTTTTAGCTGCGAAATGGTTGGCATTGTTGTCGCATCCCACTTAAGATTAACAGTCCCTGAGGACCTCTGCGTGTTCGACTTACGTTTTATCGTAAACCTGTCAACGGCCCAGGTATTTTCCTTAACAGATAAAAAAAGCTTTCATAATGTTTCTCATGAATATAGTTAATACAACAAAGTTCATGTAGAGCTATGTCAAGCAATATTAAAAAGAAGTTAAATTAATAAAAAAAATAACCATTTAACATCTATACTATTATAATTATAAAGCGGAGGAGTTTGTTTGTTTGTTTCCTTGAACGCGCTAATCTCTGGCACTACCAGTCGGATTTGAAAAATTCTTTTTGCGTATGATAGCCCAGTTCTAGAGGAAGGTTATATAGACTATGTATCATTAATCTACTGGCGATGGGAGCAGACCGGATGAAACTGCACCGCGGCAAGCTAGTGTTAAATAAACTCCGCATCGCCGTTAGAATCAAGGCTTCTAACGACTATGATTTCAAAGTCAGATTACAATAGCTACTTAACATGACGAAGAGTCACTGCTTTCTATAACTGATTTTATACACCCATCCATCTTAGCGTCCCACTTAAGGTTTTGATCACGGCCTTTGGCTACGAAACCATTCTCTGTAAAACTATCGTTACATTGACGATGAAATCCGCATCACAGATGTTACAGTTCTAGCCCTTTGTAATAACAAAATGACCAAACAAAATCACTGTTGAAAAACTTATAGTTAACATGATTATAAATCTTCTTGTACCCTATCACGTCTCAATATAATAGTGAACAGCCACTGTGTAGTATGAGAGGGTAGAGGCTAATCACATTGCCGTCGACGAGGCTCATTACGATGTAATTATCCACTTGTCACTAGTGTCGTTGTACTACATGACTCTAGGGAATCCATTTTCATCAAACACTTATTTAGATGGTACAGATAACTTGCAGGTTTAAGCGATGGCAATAATTGAAAAAAGTCGAATGAAATCAACTAAATTTATCGCCATTTTGGCGTAAGATATCCACTGATGGACATACATAGGTTGCCTCCAAGCATCTGTGACATGACTCGTTGTAGGCCACCCTCAAACATCTTAATTTGTACTTACTATATGAGTGCTGTATGTGTGTTTTGAATAATTCTTTTTGCGTATGATAGCAAAGTTCCTGAGGAAGGTTATAGCTTATGATTGCTTCTGTGGTTCGGTGGTACTGTTTGCAGACTGCCTTGCAGAGGTTGCGAACTCGATTCCCGCTTAGTGCAAATAACTAGTGCAAATAACATACATAAACATGACTATATGCATTGGTCTGAGTGTTTATATGTATTTACAAAAAAAGTATTTAAGTATGTATTCTAGAACCCATAACACAAGCAATAATATATACTTACTTTGGGTCTAGATACCGTTGTGTGTTATTGGTGTGATATGTTGTTACATATCGCACCAACGCTACTGGCGACGGGAGCAGAGCAGTAGGCGAAGTCGCGGGCGAAATCGTGCCGCGGCAAGCTAGTAGTAGTATAATACATCGCTTAGAATATAAATATATTTTTGTATTAACCTTTGTTTTTTGCTACGATTGTGTTGATAAAATAAAAAACACAAAAATGCATTGTTAAAATGTGTATTCTGTTTCGGTAACTGAATAGAATATAATAATACTAGAAGTCCGCCCTCGCTACGTTTGGGTATCAAAAATTTCATTCGGTCTCACAACAAACGCCTACATAAAATATAATTGCAATACTGTCTGCGATATATTATTGCTATACTGCAAATTTACTTTTGCTGTCTTCTGTATTTCAAATATATAAATATTGAAATTCTAAAAATTGCTTAAAAATTTGTTAAGCATATTATAATAAAATATATTCTTATCCGCGTCATTTATTAATTTATAAAGTCAAAAGAAATTTTCTAATCGATAACGTAGATATTTTGTTAAATCGTTGCAAACAAACAAACAAACATATAAAAAATCTTAAATCTCAAATTTCAAATTTCACTATGGTTTCAAAATTCAATTCATTGTGTTTTGAAACCATAAAATTTAAATCATCTACCTACGTTAAATAAAAATAAAACCGTAGGTGAGGTTCAGTTTTTTAACCGACTTCAAAAAGGAGGCGGTTATCAATTCGGGTCGAATGTTATTTTTTTGTATGTTTGTTAACTCGGTCATTTATGAACCGATTAGAAAAATATTTTTAAATGAAAGGGAATTATACTCTGAAATTGGTCCCATATTTTTATTATAAAAAATGGTTTACTAGTTGTATGTTTGTTCCAACAGAACTCGGTCATTTATGAACCAATTTGGAAATATCTTTTTTTATTTGAAAGGGTATACTAAAATCGGATCCCATATTTTTAAAAAAAAAATTGTTTAGTGGTTTGGCT
Organism: Parascotia fuliginaria; assembly: GCA_963082885.1. Classification (NCBI taxonomy): domain Eukaryota; kingdom Metazoa; phylum Arthropoda; class Insecta; order Lepidoptera; family Erebidae; genus Parascotia; species Parascotia fuliginaria. The sequence continues at coordinate 12,910,649 of OY720176.1, read as the reverse complement.
TTAATTTTACATTTTGTAATAAAAACGTATGTAAGAAGGACATATTTGTATAGCAATGCATCGATGTCTTTGTGGCAAATTTTCTGTCATGGACATGTCCATGCTACAATTGTGAACCGATTACCAAAATTCTTTCTTTGTTAAAAACAACGTGTCCGTGGATGGGCGACCATTTGTGGCATTTCAGTTTGAGCGTCTTCATGCTTTAGAAGCAGTGGACTGGTTATCACTATATTTTGGCAGTCATTAAGCCAAATTCGATTAAAGGTCGTGAGAAATTCCAACAGCAGCGGGTGGCCATAAACTTGCCTTTACAGAAACACTGTTTATATTTTGTAGATTTGTTACGCGATTACTCCGTCAGTTAAATTAATATTTTTAAGGTTTTTTTTTATTGGTAGGTCTTCACTTTTTTTGTTTTAGTTTGTGTTTTACAGGATTTAGGGTCCAGAGATCAACAAAAGTTTGATAAGGACTTTAAATCTCTATTTATTATCTTCCCTCTCGTTACTACTTTTTTCCAAACAGCACTATCTCATTTGAGCAGCACGTTTAGTAGGCCTATCCATGTTAAATATATTAACAATACAAAATTACTTCCCACTAAAAGTTTAAAATAAAATTATTTATAAGAAAAAAGAACGAAAACCGACTTCAAAACAAGACCTACATGTTTAATTCTTAACTAAAAAGCAGAAAATAATAATTTAATTACTTCAAAGCAATGAACATTGGAGGGGAATCAAAGAAATCATTGATACCTATATAATACTAATTATTACAATTTATAATGAGTTATTTTGGAGACAAGAAGGATCATAATGACCATAATAAATATGACCTACTAGCAAAAAAAAACCTAATTGATTAATCTTTATTTTACATTAATATAATAATATATATTAATGTAAAATAAATATTTAATACTAGAAATCAAACGGAAGCTGATAAGTGCGAATCAAAATTTTTTTAAGTATTTACACACGACTATCAATGACGTCTACCTTCACGCGTCTGACCGCGTTCGAGTAGTGCCCCGCGCTTGCCATTGCCGCCCCGTGCATTTCGAAAGTTTGATGCAAAGGCAGAATTAAAGATCCTTCTTGGCTGGCCCCGACTCCAAAATAAGTCATTATAAATGTTCATTGCTTTGAAGTAATTAAATTATTATATTCTACTTTTTAGTTAAGAATTAAACATGTAGGTATTGTTTTGAAGTCAGTTTTCGGTTTTTTCTCTATGAAATAATTTTATTTGATAGACAGTTATGGGAGTATCTATTATAAATTTGTATTTAGAGCTGTATTTTTTTATTTTATCTTTAAATTACTATCTACACACACTATCTCTTTGTAAATACTATAATATGTCTTTAATTGAAATAAATTGAACAAGATAAGGTTGATAATATATTAGTGCATAATTATTTCGGAAAATTCAACCTCTGTCTATCTACTGCTTGAGATTTTAATAAGTACTGAACACGAAACAGCATTTAAATTAATAAACTCCCCCTCGTCATTCACCTTGTTTTTTGTTCTAACTTTGTTGTTTGTTCTTATCTTAAACAGGTTTATTTTCCTTTTAAACTTTACTTGTTTTTCTAAAGTAAAAGTATCACTGTCACTTTGAATCAGCGTAGGTAGATATGTAGAATATTATACCTATTAGCTTTATTAGACGTCGGCCTTAATTAACTTTAACAAGATTAAAATATAAAATTATTTATTAGGTTGCATGTAGTAATTGTATATGACTCATAGAATTATCATAAGGCATTAAAATAGCAAAACACATCACCAAAACAAAAAGACAAAACTCTGAGTTGCAGCATTGCTCAACAGAATCAAAACGGATCTTCTTTTCTTTCTTTATTTAGGTATTGGCTTTCCGTTAGCATTGCTCGGCAGACAAATCAAATGGTGCATTCAATATCACATACCTTTAATGTCGCTTCATGTAAAGTAGATTCAGTGAAGACCGATTAGACGTCTAAACTAGCCCAACTTTTCGAACTTTACTTGCTACGGACAATAAGCTCGCCCCATATTACTTGAAATCTAATATAGCCGGCGAAACTTCGTTGTAACACACCTTTACCGTAGCTTTTGCAGTCAGAGTGATCATTATAATACATTAAAAACCATTGCTCAAAAATCACCCGGTATATACATTGTATATTATGTGTGGTCGTGGTCTGAGTCTGAGAAAATACTCTAATTAATTCTAGTTGCTGTTTTCTTCCACGTGTGTCTTCATAGCATGCTGTTTGAGACATTTGTGCTAATTTCGAATATCGTCACGTCAGCAGACAGTTGTTGGCGTCTCAAAAAGTAGTAAAAGCCTTATCCTACCTATCTTACTACTCGGACCTATCTTAAAAATAGACTGACAACAATTTGGCAATGCACACTATTATCGAATATATCTGTTTGCTAACGCAGCAGTTTTGAATTACTAGTTTTTTTTTTTTTTTTTTTTTATATTAGCCTACCAAAGTGACTCCACTCTGCCTGATCGTAAGCAGTAAGTGGAATCCAGAAGTGGCGGACACCATTCCAAAAGCCAAACTACTGGTATGGTGGCCTCCACTATGGCGGCTTAGTGAGATGCTTTTTCACGCCCCGCTTAAAAGACCCAGGATCAAAATTAGATGGGAACACATGCGCTGGCAAAGAGTTCCAGGCTTTAATTGAGCGACAAAAGTATGAAGTGCTGAACCGTTTGGTTCGAGACCCTTTAGATTCCACTGTGAAAGGGTGGCACTTTAGTCCCGCACGTGTTGTTCTGGACAAAAAGGGAGAGGGTGGGATTAATTCAAAGAGCTCTTCAGAACACTCTCCATGGTAAAGGCGATAGAAGACGGCCATTGAGGCGATGTCTCTTCGCAGCTGTAAAGGCTCAAGGGTCTTAGTAGCCTCCGGGCTTCCGATGATACGGACTGCTCGCCGCTGCAACCTATCGAGTGCATCAAGTAAGTACTGTGCGGAGCCATCCCAAAGATGAGAGCAGTACTCCACGCAGGAACGAACCTGTGTCTTATAAAGAAGACAGAGCTGCTCGGGCGTGAAGTACCGCCTCACCCTGTTCAGGACACCGAGTTTACAGGAGGCGGTTTTAATGACGCACTCGATGTAGTTCTTGGGGTTGAGATCTCGGCTGATGTCCATACCCAGGATACTTAGGCTATCCTGTAGTGGTAACGCTGTGTTCTGAAGAGAGGGAAGGGGAAGGAACGGAGATTTTTTTGCAGAGAACGCGCACACCTGTGTTTTCTTGGCATTGAACTCGACCAAATTCTCACAACCCCATTTAGAAATGCGGTATAATACTTGGTCGAGCTCAGCGACAAGTTCTAGGCGTTTTGCCTCGATGTCAGTCTGTTTAGCCGCAGGATGTCCGAGATATCGCCCATGCACTGTACTATCATCTGCATAGCAATGAATGTTGCCAAGGGACAACATGTCATTGACATGCAGAAGATACAGAGTGGGCGACAGGACGGACCCCTGAGGCACCCCAGCGTTGACCTGCAAATAATTGGAGGCCGATCCGTCACAAAGGACTCTAATGCGGCGCTCACGCAGGAATGCGGCAATCCAGTTGCACAGCTGGGGTGGCAGACCATATGCTGGAAGCTTGGACAGAAGCGAACGGTGCCAGACTCTATCGAAGGCTTTGGTTATGTCAAGGCCGATGGCCAAGGACTCGCCATGCCTGTCCATAGCTTCACCCCATTGGTGCGTGATATACGCTAGAAGGTCACCTGTAGACCGTTTTGACCTAAAGCCATATTGTCGGTCACTAATTAACGAGTGACCCTCTAGGTAGCGGACTAGTTGGGAGTTTATTATCCGCTCAAGCACCTTGCAGAGAACTGAGGTGACAGCTATGGGTCGATAGTTGCCTGGCTCGGACCTATCCCCTTTTTTGGGAATGGGTTGAACATTCGCCTCTCTCCAAGCCTCCGGCACAATTCCCGAGGAATAAGATAGGCGGAATAGGCGCGTCAATGCTACTAAAACTAGTTTATTTAAAGCGATTTATAAGAAAATATTGTTATTGTATTAAATAAAAGGATGTAGCTGTAGCAATTTAAAATACTTATAGATACCATATTTTTTACAATAAATCCATTTGTCATCACATTTGTTTACATGAGATTTAACAGTTGATTAGTTAATTTTTCGTTGATCAGCCTTTCCGAAACTGGGGGTTAGTGTATAACTACTTGTTTTGCGATCCTCTCTTTTACAGTGAAAGCATCAAAATCTGTTTTACATATCAGAGATGCAAGAATTTCACTGAAACATCAGAATGTAATTAAAAAAAGGACCTTAATAATTACATTCTCGAAATGACGCATTAGCTTCATAACGTAGCATAACTTTTTTTATCACCGAAGAAAGCTAAAGACGTTTCACAGCTATTTTTCATTAAAGAGACTGTTGTTGTGTTGTTGCTGATCACTATTTTGGATACTAAGTAAATGGTTGACGACTGTTTCTTGACAGCTAACGTTATAATAATTTTGTTATTGTACCGACAAGGTTGTCATACAAGCGTATTCGCTTTGAGATTCGCTTCTGAGTTCGCTTCGTACACCTATGACGTATGAACTCTCGTAATTCTGATTGACGTCAACGTTCGAATAATACTCGAAAAGTTTCAGACGTTTCGTTTAGAACACCGTTAGATGGAGCGACGATCAATAACAGGTGCAGTCAGTCAAAAATCAGGATAGATGGAGCACCGGAAGAGGCTTATGTCCAACAGTGGACAGCTGATGATGATAATGCTGAATTATTGTGATTATTAACTAATGCTAGGGTTATTTACCGGGTGTGATGCGCGTGGTCATCCTGACTGCTACTGCGCTTCCTCTTGCGTCGGAAGCACCAGTCCTGGCCCATCGCATCACAGCGCGCGCGCCGCGAGCCGCCCCCGCCCAGCGCGCGCTTCACCACCGCCCCGCCATACTTGAATACAATACACACTGCACACACGGAGGACTCACCTCCAGTACCATCCTTCACACAACACTCTTCTATACTTGATTCTACACTGTTTTGATTCAAAGTTTTAAATTTGCATTGTTTCCGTTGAAATTATTTTATAGTTTTTAAACTCTCTTTATATCCGTTGAAGTTGTTGGTGTTTCTGTCGGTTTATTACAAGCTTCCAATTTAATTCATTGATTAATTAACAATTATATTATAAAAAGGTATTATACCCTAAGTCGCAAACATCCTGTCACAAAACCCTTGTTGTCACCTTTAAGAGTGTCATTTATGAGAAACCGTAGGTATATTACATAAATCTAAATATCCAAGAACCATCCCTTGGATATACATTTGCATGTACATACCTAATATAATATATTTGCGTCAGATACTTTTCGGGTAAGGTTAATTATATTAAATTGTTTAAACTAATATATAAATAATCGTTCCTGGAGTTGTGGCCATAGGCGTGATGTATTGTATATATTATGTAAACTTCTAAAGGTGACTGATGTGATGTTACAGCTTTAGTATTGTTCTGTGTGCTGCGACTGTACAGTTACTACCAGAAAAGACAAAAAAAGGGAATTGAAAACCACCACTTAGTTCCTGGCAACATTGCTATTAGCTGTCTTCTGAAGAAATGATAAGAAAGGAAAAATAATTAAAAAATCATACATTTTAACAATGATGATTCAAACCACATTAATTATTTTTGTAAGCAAAAGAAATGCTGATACCTCCTTTTGTCGCCTTATAATTAAAATAGTAGGTACTATTATATGATTCGATTTATGTTGACATTTATTTACGAGGCCACAGTATACCAAAGATTTTGTAAATATGCCAGCCAAAATAATCTTGTTTACTGCACATTTGAAGAGGAATCCATACATTCTTTTTTGTTTTTGAATTGGTGGCAAACATTTAGTTATGTAAGCCGGTTTGGCCCCACTACAAGATTAAAATTTTATCAGTAAGTTTCTGACTTTTTTACGTTATACCAAAGTGTCCCACGATGGCAACTCGTATAAAAAGTAATTCGATTACTTTCAGATATTATCTAAACACAATAACACCGTAATCAAGATATAAAAAAAATCCTTCAAGTTGCATTAAAATAGCTTCTCGACCAAATAACATAGACATACATAGACCAAATAATATTACATAAGCTATACCAATTTTGTAACTGTAAACCTATGACAGAAATAAATAAATTTATTATTATTATTATACAATATTTTGTGTGCGTTTTCAATTAAATTTTATGTATTTCCTTTCAACTTCAATTGTAGCTATACTACTTACTAATAAACAAAGAACTTAAGCACACGAAACATAGGAATTTTGAAATAATTGCTTGTGAGCATGACGACTCATACAGGTTATTATTTTTATATTTACTAACACCATGGTTCTAGAAGCATACATTGAAATACTATTTAGTTAATGAGATTAATAAGTGCAGAGAGTTGTAGTAGTAAAAGTATGGCGATAAAAGTGTTAATGCTGCTAGCTAATGTTTAGCTCTTAGCAATTCAGGAGGAACTTAAGTTTGTATGCCCTCTCCGGACTCCCTAGGAGTCTACCACAGACTTCCATTAAATTACAACACTTCCAAGCACTTAATCTGAAAACAGTTTACTGCTTCGTAATGGATAAAAGGAGTATTCTTCCACAAAAATAAAGGAGTATTTCTACGTACAGCCTTGGTGACTGCGTTAAGAATAAAAATCTTAAGTTAATTACAGTTGCCTTTTTTATTATTATGAAGGCAGTGTTTTGATTTATTGTTGCGACTAATAGTCTCAGATCGTCTTGGTGACGTAGTTATAGGGTGTTTATTTATACCAACTGATAATAAATGATAGATAAGGTTCTAGTGAACCTTCGTCTCCCGCTGTCATCAAAGCAGAAAGTTGTAAACGCATGTTTTGTGCCTAGATGTTGTTTAGGTAGTTTTGATTAAAATATACCTATGCTTAAATATTTATGCTTAACAATTGCAGGGTCAAAAGTCAAAATCAAAATCATTTATTCATAATTATGTTAATTAAATTAACACTTATGAACGTCAAAAATTACAAAATATCAGCCAAATAACCTACAGCCAGTTCGCTGACGAGGTAAAGCCATGACAAGAACTGACAAGAAACTGAAACCACTCTTTTTAATCGCCAGATTATTAAAACTTTTGTAAGTTACAATTCTGATAGATTGTTTGTAAGTTTTTAACAAGAAAATTTATTAGTTTTTATAATCATATCAATATTATCCAACATATTAACATGATATTTGGATATTGTAGCCGATATTATCTGACCCAATATTGTTAACACTGAAGAGATTTCTCATATGATAATTGATTATGTCTCATACAAACTGTCATACAAGTTAACTGATAAAGGTATCAATATTATCAAAATGGAAAAGAATAATTTAAATGTTATTGCATTTGTAAGTAGTGAAATTTGTGCTTGGAGGAGTTTCTCTAATAGTATTATTTTATATACATATAAATCGGTTTATTATTTACATTACTGATATTTTAATAATATCATAGAAACGGCTTAGTACCTATTTTCTTCTAGCGGGGGAGATGTAATATACTATATTACGTCAGTTATTTAAGTCCTTTACAATAGATTCGAGCTTACAAGTACATCTATACCATTTGTACCCACAGAAACATTTCATATCATTGTTTGCGTCCTGAGGTTGTTTTGATTGTTAACTGGTTTTCATTGTCAAAATAATGGGATGTATGAATTATGAAATAAATGACAAGACAGTACACATAGTAAAATAAGTATGTGTATGATTAGTAAGTCTTACGTATCAAATTAGACCTTTATGAAATATGAATATGAAAACAATAATGCTAAGTTAAAATAAAAATACACTGCCATATTTTTATTGCTAACCGCGTCTGTAAAAATACAAAGAACAATTTAGATATAACCCACGTCAAAGATGGCATATTACCTACAATTTTCTTTAAAACCTCCTTGACATTTTGTTTGATGAGTACAAAACATTGAGCTATCAATACAGAAAAATTAAAGCTAAAGTTATTTATAACTATTAAAATGGACTTATAATGCTGCGCATCCCGCTCAAGTCATTGATCATTAACCCCCAGTTTCTGAAAGGCTGATCAGAGAAAAATTAACTAATTATCCATGCTTTAAGCATGCTTTTTGGTACTTTACACCAAATCTAACAGGTGATTAGTAAATTTTTCACTGATCAGCCTTTTAGAAACTGGGGATAAGTCATATTCATTTACAAATAATATACGTGAGTGGTAGATATTTATGGTCAAGATTCGATAACATGAGATAAGTAACCTTGTACTGGAAAGTTTGTCTCTTTTAAACGAGACATATTATTTGGTTATCTGAGTGGCGTAATGCTATTATATTAGAATAGATTCAATCAAAAATGTATGGAATTGCCGTATGCTAACGACAATGTTGGCGTTAGCTTATGTCAATCCTACTTTTTTTTAATCTATTCTATTAGCATTTATGCCATTTGACTATGCCCTCAGATTAGTTTGACACGTATTGGGCAACATTAGTTCAGATATAGTTTAGCTGTTGTTACAAAACAGAAAGAGCGAATTATTTTTGGACTTTATTGCCTCTGTATTTTGTTGTGTAAATAATCCATGACATTTGAATAATGTAGGTAGATGCGGTTTAAGATAAAATCGAGTTTGTTGACAGAATAGCACATCACGCTCTGAAACTACTAATGTCTAACAGGACTTAACCATCACCCAAAAAAAAACTGACAACTGGTAATTGGTAGAAACTTCAAAGTGGGTGTATCTTGTCTATCATGATGTATGTAGGAGAATACACAAATCTTAAAGGTATGGTAGAGAGATATTTTTCGGAGAGTGAGATAAGTCTTGTGGAGAGAGAGTCTTGATCATGAGTCTTGTTTTTTCTGTCTTTGAGTAAAACAATTTTTCAGTGTCGCAAGTAGGTAATCTGACTTAACATGAATAATACACCTGTTTATTATCTGTATGCATAATATGCGTAATAATGTAACCTTAATGTGCTTTTGATGTCGTACTCTTTTAGGTACTACCATAATATATTTCAACGTGTTTCATTTTACAAAATATAGATCACCGGCTTGAATCTGGCAGGAAATCAAATTACTGAATGTGTGAAATTAAGGTAAGTATGAAAAGTCTTAGGGTTGGTAGACTTTGAGTGATGCTTCATTTAGAGAAACAATTTTATATTTGTAAGCAAGAACAATAGTAACTACTTATCTATCAACAATCATGATAGATAGACAGATAAAACTGTTGATAGTTAATTATGTGCCCCGTATTATCTTATATATAATTTTGTAATTACCTACCAACTATTTTCTATATATATAATCTAAAATATTATGACTCGCACATGAAACGTTAATATTTTGAGTATATACTATAGTAAAGCTTCAAATTTGGAGCAACATATTCTAGCAATGAGGGTGTTTAGGAAAATTTTCCGCCAGTTGGCGCCACTTTTACTTTCACATTAGGCCAATTAGAGGTTAACTTTTTAATAGCGCTTGACAGCTAGACAGGCTAGACTTGACGCATCGGTGCTGTCACCTCGTAGGCGCCATTTTAGAAAACCCTCTCAGCAATTTTCTTTTGTCCATAAGCAAATGAATTATCAATTTACGTGAATTATCAATTTTGTAAATGAAACATTAAAATTTCCGAAATGAGCACTGAAAAATATTTGTTGCGCTGTCAAATGGAAGACCTTTTACCTGGTGACTAAAATCTTCCTAAACACCCTCATTAACTTGCTGGATACCTAATAGGATTCATACGATAGTCTCTTTTAAAGGAGTAGCGACGGGCACAAGCGAAGTATGTTTAGCAGTATATCTACATAGTTTCTTTGACACCATGTGGACTACCCTAAAACAATAGCCTAATGTTTACTTATATGTTCTGCGTATCATGTTTCGTAATTAAAATTATTCATATTATGCAAAGTTTTGTACAGTGTAAAGTAATCAATTCATTACACGGATTTAATTAAAATTAATTAATATGTAAATAGTGCGTGTAGAAGAATGACTGGATTTTTTTTACGTGTAAATACGATTATAGCTCTTGTGTTCGAAGATCAAAAATTCAATATAGATCCTATTAGTATTATAAATGCGAAAAATTGTGTGTGTGTATGTGTGAGTGTGTGTGTGTGTTTGTTACCACTCAGCGTCTTAACGGCTGAGCTGATTCTGATGAAAATTGGTATGGCTATAGATTCGGTGCTGGAGACGGACATAGGCTACTTTTTATCCCGAAAATCGGTCTGGTAGCAGCTAGTATTTAATATTTAGAAACAGAGTGCCTTACGTGAAATTAGTGCTCTCTTTAATCTTATAGTGCTTGGAGTACAAATCAGCATAGTTCAGATCAAAGCTTACATGTACATAGCAGAAATGAATGCTGCAAATAAGACTGCATCTCTTCCAGCACGGAACTAAATATTATAGGTCTGTTGCATACCATAGCGATCGATACAGTAACAACTTGACCCTTTTACTATGTAATCACATAATATAAATTCTACCATGGTTGAACATAGTCCTCTGATGAAACTACTAGTAATAACATAACCATAACTATAAATAAAAAGGCTTAAGGACAATTGAGGACAGCCAGTTCGTATGCATAATTTGCAAGGACAGCGGTCAATAAACCTAGCCCGAGTAAGACACAAGTATGAGACTCGAAAATGTGACAAAACAGTATTAAATTTACTGCGGTTATTAGCGCATTTAGAATATCCATTCATATGTTTTAGACATCAATATAATTGCATTTATGTACAACTTTACTTAATTGTTAACAGTACTTACCTATATATTGAAACTAAGCTATATTTAAAGTTAGTCGTAGCTTAACTTCTTAATTGACAGATCAAATGGATTAACGGTTGACATTTTGATTCATTATTTTATTTATTCGGGTTATCGACGCATTTCGCGATAACGTCCATTCTTAGAAACTGAATAAAACGACATTTATTTGTGAAATTTAATTTCTTGTGTCTTCTAATTCTTGTAATTAATATTGAAATTTATCATTTAATATTTATTCATTAGAATTGTGATAAATCGCAGTCATACTCTCTTGTCACAGTCACGCATGCTAGAACTATGGTTATTAAGGCTAAAGGCTGTCTGCCTATTCGTTTTGCATACGCTCTCACAATATAAAATATATACAAATATTGTATGTTCAAGTCCCGCCTTGAGCCTCGTAATAAGCCCAAGGGCAATGTGGAAGGAACGAAATTGGATAGAGTGATGAAACGAAAGTCGTCTCTCGTACAAGAAGAAAAATATTCATGTTTTATTGAAGTTATAAAAAGAGTTTTCTTGCGTCTCGGATAAAGCGTTGTAAGTCTGGCTTGTCCATGTTTATATGGCTGTTTGGGCAGTTTGGATATATTTACTTTTAATAGTCTGTTCTTTATATTGAAATGGTATAATGTAATTTTGCTAATTACAAGTTAAACAAAGAGTATTTGTACTACAATGTGCAATAGGTTTATGAACTTGTACATTATAATGAGCTATAAGTTTTAGTAGGTAGCAAGTTTACGAGTAGGTATCTTAAATTCATTTAAGGTGGCAATGGTTGTCTGTTTTCAAGAAAAGTGTCCCATTCATGTCGTACTTGTCGGACTTGGTATTGTCTTGTCTTATTAAATGTATGTGTATAATAAAATAGGGACGTATTATATTAATTTACGTTTTAGTATTAATATTTGTTGAAGTATACTTATATTTTCTGTATATTTACATATTTATTATATACTTTTAAGCTTATGTATGTAATAATACGTATGAGTATATTCGATAATACTTTAGTATGGTAGCTTCAGACATTAAGTGAGCCTTTAAATAAAGTTTTAGAATAAATAAGCAATTTCTAATATATTACCGAGGTGGCAAATCACGCAGATAGGATTTGATGTAAGACGTCTACCGTGGCTTACATCGATCGTCAGGAGCGAGTTTGTAAATCGGCCAAGTGCGTGTTCTGTCGTATTAGGGTTTCATCGCAGTAATGTACTAATCAAACATCATAGATCTGGTCTCAAGTTCTTAAAATATGATTGAACGCCACCTAGCGCAACTGAAGTGAACTAACGCTCCGGTTAGCTACGACTTTCTGTAGAGTTATGGTTCTTTCGAAATGCTAGTATAAAGTCGCTTTAAAATACTATAAAAAATAGTTGTGTTTTATTTATTTTGTTTTTCGATATCAATATGCATTTAAGGTTAAATGTAAAGTATAATAATAAGCCCATTATTCTCATTACAAAATATATGTGAGACCGAATGAAACTTTTGATACCGAAGCGAAACGAGGGCGGACGTCTATCTATCTTTACTATATTAAAAAGCGGAAGAGTTTGATTGTTTGTTTGTTTGAACGCGCTAATCTCTGAAACTATTAGTCGGATTAAATAATTATTTTTGCGTATGATAGCTCAGTTTCTGAGGAAGGTTATATTCTATATAACATCACGCTACTGGCGACGGGAGCAAAGCAGTAAACAAAGACGCGGATGAAACCGCGCCACGGAAAGCTAGTTATAATATAAAACCAAAACATTACTCTTAGTGACTTTGTTTATAGATACATCACCCTGTAACGTATCGAGGCAAGCCTCCCTCGGGAGTCGTCCTAGGAAATAGCGATAACCCCATTAAGTCTCGTTATGTGATTTCGACATTAGTTCACGATACTGTAAAAGACTGATCTGTGAGACTGTAAGATAAATGATTATACCTATATAAGTATATATATACTAGCTGTTATTTTATTTAAAATGTAGTAGCGATAATAATTTTGAATAGACGAATTGTTAGTAGTCCTAATGATTCCTGATACAAAGTGAGCAGTCTTAGCAGAGTCCTACGTATGTAGGTGATGCCCGACCTTGACTTTTGACCTATAAGGTTGTAATGTTTTTCTTCTTAATTTAAAAAACTGACATAATTGTACCGTTATCGTAATTTAATTCTAATGTAAAATTTTCTATTCAATTTCAAAATGTAATTATTTATCACTATTCAACCAGATGTAAAGTTTCGATTGGCCTATCATTGTTAACTAAATAACTATGTTTATAGTACTAAGAGGTCAGATCAAACTGGTTAATATATAGGTATTTATTACATAGTACAAGGTGCTAAAATCAGCTAGCTATAAATACTCCTTTTTGCCAGAGATTCTTATAAATTTCTATTGCCTTTTAAACGTGACTTTATCTTTTTTTAAAAAGTAAAAGAGGAATGAGATAAACTCGAAACTCGAATAGACTAACCTTTAATTTATCTATTGTTAGAAAAGTAAATTTTGAAGTTTGAAACATTTACTTTTATATACAGACAACAATACAAAAATGTTCTTTACTTTTGTAACGGTAACTTTAGCATTGACTAGCATTAAAAAAATAAATTAATACATATACAAACACAAAATAAATCAGACTTAGTAAATATTTGTGGATCATACAGATAATATATTACTCACAGGAATCGAAATCACGACAATTGTGTATGGTAGTGGTGAATGGAACACCTAAATCGCTAAACCAGAAGCGAAGTCAATTATTTAAAAGTCAAGTTTTTATAATATCAAGATATTCTGTATTGAGAAGTGTTCTGCAAAGTAAAACAGATTAATAAGGAAAGTTTAAGTGCCTAGCTTTTAAATTTAAATTGTGGGATGATTTGAAAGCCTTTTTCTTTTAAAAGTGAATCTCCCAAAAATTAATAAATTTGGTACTGGTATCTCGAAAAATAAATGTAATCGGTGTTATGAACGCTGCTGTAATTACATTGCGTGTAAAATACCATGCATATTGAATAGAAGTCTTTGAAGCTTAAGTATTTAAATAATGAACCGAGTGTGTTTGAATAATAGAACAGTTTATATACGCTCGAAAATTACTTCGTTATTTTTGTAATAAGTATTTCTACATTGCTTATAATGACAGATTAGGCTGTAAACCACTTGATGGTGAATGAAAATAAATCTTGGTAAGACTTGGTTTGCTATCTGCCGCTGCTATATTGCAAGATAAATAAAACGCTGCTTAAAGCTCGAGGCACAATCTTCGGCTTTTAGTATAGTCGACCATTATCTTACTTTACCACCCTTAGAGTAGATGTGGATTACATATCACAAAACCATAATGCCTGTTTTTGTTTGCAGGTTACCTCAGTACAGTGACTATTGTCACTGTCATAATGAATCTTATTGAATTTTAATTTTGATGAAATTTTTTGATAAAAGTGGTAAAGCAAGTATGTGATCGACTATATATTATATTCCCTAAAAGTTAGGCAACAGCTGACTATCAGCAGGAAATTAAGTAGTTAGTATAGAGATATATTTTGTAGGTTATGACTTCTTCAACTCCGTTCTTGGAATTGATGAAAAATCGCTACCACTTATAATAGTGTCTTAGACCACGTTAATATTCCTAACATAATACGAAACCAGGCATTATACAAACGTTGTAGCTGTCATTTTAAACACTATTTTAAGTAGGACATGTGATAGCGATCGGCCGACACTGCAGTAGGTAGCTCCCTTTCAGAGTTACCTACATACACGCTGAGAGAGATTAACGTTGACGACTCTAGATCTGAGTCTGGGTGTTCTTTGTGTCTGTGAGTCGTATACCTACATGTAAAGTTTATTGCGATACTTAGTACAGTTACTGGATCATTTAAAATCTCATACTAAATTAGTATAAATAAAACAACATGAAAACTCACTGCGGATGTTGTTATTATAGAGAATATAGGCTCAGTTATTCAGTATAGTTAAGTTGTTTCGTTTAATTTTTATACCACAAATAATGTCTTATAAATTACAATATCATTATCATATATTCCATACATTTATAATTAAGTATCTATTTTTGATTCGAGCTTGCTTCTCTTAATAGCTTTTACTGAAGTATTTTTAAAATGGATTTAGTGTTTATCACGCAGCTAGATTTCAATCAAAACCATCTTAATAACTAATAATTAATACCAATATAGTATCGAAAATCCTTAAATATTACAAACACGAACCCCAGCTACCCAAGCTCTAAATCAAGATCCTTTTGTGTCGACCGGATAAAGCAATCACAAAAATATAACCCTTATTTCTATACGACTAAGGTTAAGTTCCGACTCAAAATTAGCTCGAAGTTCTCTTATCTTAGGAATATTGTATTTACGTAGAAATATAATCCTTAAATACGATATACCTATCTATATTATACAAACTATAAGAGAAGCTTAAGAGGTTTGCTCTGAAGGACATGTAAGTATTAATTCAATTCTCAAACTGGTGACTTATGAATAAACTAAAGGAATCAATATTGTGAATAGGTATCTTGTTTGTTTGTTGCTCTGATAATGCGTAAAACAAGACATTGACTTTGATTCAATTGTTTCAATACAATCTATTTTCATTCATAAGACTGTAATATACTTTGGTATAAACTATGGTCGCAATCTCAGAAATATTAGCTTTATAAACTAAATATGATATATACAAGGAAAACAAAAGATAAATGAACAGTCGACTACCCAAAAGGTTAGATTCTCTAGCGAGGGCTACCACTTCACAGTGATTACTGCAGCGTTATAATTAAAATGAGCTATGTTATAGCGTTGGCGTATAGTTTAGATTTAGATCAGCTAATATCATGTTATCTTTTATCGCACTGACATATTGTTGTCAAGATGCAAGCGTATTAACTCAGTTTGCGCATAATTTAATTTTAAGCACACACTTTGTATAGGATAGCCTCTAGTTCTACATGTTACGTATATGTACATACGAGTATTGTCTATAGAATGGTCATAACAAATATGTATGTGTAGGAGCTTGGATTCACACAGTACAGCTGTCACGTCACATTAGCCACGTGGGGCGGCGCGCCGGGCGCACTCGGACCCTACCGGTGCTAGTGTATGAACAATAACCGTTTGTTTATGACAGAGAATTAACATCGAAAGCTCGTGATCGTGTTTAGACGATTTAGGGCGGGAGTCGCGCGTGACTGATCGCGCGGTCGCGAGAGGCACTGGCGCGACGCCCCGGGCGCGACGAGTGACGTCAGCGCGTGCCCCCGCCCCGCGCATGCGCCCCCGCCGACCTCCGGCATACTCCAAAACTCTCCACGAGGGCCCTCCACCTCGAGACCTCAACTCCGCTTTGGGACTTAATCGATTTTTGAGCTGCAGTTTTGCGGAATCGAGTACCTACTCAGGTGTACAAGCTAGCCAACCATAGCTTCATTTCCATTCTATTGGAAGCCGATAGAATGAGAGCTCAAGAAGATAAAATACTCTAAGTTGTTATTATCAAAAAGTATAGTTTTATGTTTTTACTTCACGCTTACAACATACTAAATAATTTACTATAATTTACTATAAATTACATTCTCACACATTAAATTTCTTAAAACGCCGTAAGCTTTTTACGCTTAGTCGTGATTTAACACTGCAATAACATTATATTTTCTACAAACTGCTTCTAGTTTAATGTATCCAGTAACTCATAGTAAAAGAGTAAAAGTCCAATTTATCGCGACAAATAAATAAAGACATTACTGTTCCGCAAGCTCTACCTGCGTAAATTGCCTATTAATATTAACGCATCTACGTAGCACTACAAGTGTCGCTACGGGAGAGCTACGAGTCTCTACGTACGTAGCCTGTAGACCATGTTCTTGTGTGTAGTAAGACGTATGCATGCACGTAAGGTTTAGTTGTGAAGCCTATTAGTATACATTTATTCCGGTGAGAATTTAATTAAGTAACTTAAACACGACGGTGAGGTTGAGAATATATTAACACCCATTTAGTTTTTTAGTTATTATTTGTTTAAAGCGTGGAAAAACAGTGGTCATTCTTATTTACTACCCTTAAACCAAACGAACTTTACATTATTTATACCCACATTGTTTGATTAGTTGTTAATAGTTAAACTATCTAAAAATTACATGTTCAAAATGCACTCTTGGCGAATATGAAATTTATAACTTTTTTAATAAATAAATTATTTAAGTATTAAGTTAGTATTCAAGTATTATTTAGGTAAATAAAATAATCATTATAATCAACATAATTATTATTATAATCACCTTCAGCCACACAATTGCCTACTTATAAAAAAATAGACTTATTTCAGTCCAGCCAGTAAATATTTTGCACGAAGAGACTGCCATGTAATCTTTAAAACCCTATTAATATACAATACTGATATTTAATTATTATACTAATAACTCAAACAGTACACCTCTGATTCACTCAACTATATGTGGCATATCTGTAACCGACGTGCTCTTAACGCGTTCTGGGAGGCACGGCCAAATCGATATTTTAGAAGACTGTCACCCATTCATGAAAGGGCCGTGACTAGTGAGCGGCCTTCTTCATTTGCCTAACATGTATCTTTTTAATACTGTTTATTAAAATACAAAATAAGTGCTAGTTGTATTCATCTTATCGAATGGTTAGTGGTAATTTGTGAGGCCTCCGATTTGACATAACCATTTTTATGGTAAACTTTAAAATTATATCTGCTGACTTATAATGTGACTTCCACAGGGAGACATTCAGATCAAATACCACTATGTCAACCATCCATGAGCCAGCCGCACTGCTGTTGCTTAACCCGCTAATCGTTTACCGATCAGTAAGCGCAACGAGCTACGAGCGCCTTAGTTGTACTGATTATCTAGTATTTATAAACATTATCATCAACACTTTTTCGCAAGTATAGGATCGCCTTGCTAACTAACCGCTTGCAACTGAATACTAGTATTTAACACGAAGCGGCTATCTGAACCTCACAACCCAATTAACAAAATCGTTTATCGATTGTTGAACCAATAGTCAAATTTCTCAGGTTAGACTGTCGTCGTTCATCATATATATCACTATCAGGCGTTTCCCTAATAACGGGCTGGTATGATGATGATAATATCACTATCAGAACGCGGTGGTTTAGTTTGACCTCCATGACCCAGATATGGTTTTGATGAGTTTTAGAAAACGGTTATCAGTTCCAACCTGATCGTGGTTAGGGTACTTAACTACAAACTCTTTAGTATTTATAAACTTCATTATTCACATTCATCTACGTACCACTAGTTAACAATTTTGTGATAAAATATTTTCATTTTTCAACTCTGCGTCCCTGATTTAAATGCCTTCTCATTTAATATTTCTATCTCTCTTTAACTTAAGCTTCCCTTTCCTCCTGATCAATTTTGTCCCAAGTTGTAAGACAGTTTACATTTTTCAGGCTACTTTGTTTCCAATTGCTTGAAAAACGTAAAGTTTTGTTGTACTACATTGATATACCTATGTAACACTGTAGATGTAATTATTTTCTTTTAATTGTTTTAAAAATTGTGTAGATTTCTCTTTGGCGATTTCTTTTTTAAACGGGAAAGTATTTCAATGCTACAGAAGATGGTATTCGTAACTTACTTGGTACTACCTAATGTTCTTGCTAGTGAGTAGATGTTACAGCTGCAATCGAAGGGATCATAGATAGTACTTAATGCGTTTTTTATGTTTTTGAGGTTTATGAATGATGCGGCACTTACTATTTTGTCTAATAATATAATATCCATTTACATGCTTGATAAGTAGGTCCTTAATTCAAGGAACAATTCATGGAAAATTTATAGTAAGGTGACCACTACTATGTGAGCACTGTGAGATGCTTTTTCACTTCCCTCTCAAAATAGCGAAATTAGTAGCTGTAGTATTGCAGCTATTGTGATAGACACCCATTCACGGACTGATCGTGACGAGTGCACTTAACCTTGCAGATTTTAACGACTGTCATAAATGTTTCGTATGACACTCATCCACGAACTGACCGCGACAAGTGTACTTAACCTCGAAGTTTTATCGATCCGGCTGTTACGTAGCCACAAGCCTTTCTTCATTTAGTACAGTTTAGTTATCATTTAAGTGAGTATCAAGAAAAAATGCCATAATATCTAGAAACAAGATATCATTTCTCTATCAACAAAATCCCATCATTTTGGTACAAAAGAATGATCCCAAAGCGCTTTTGTTCGATTTGCCGCTTGTCTCGAACCTAACCAAGCGTAATCTTACTTCGCTATTATAATGTTAATCTTAGGTAACCATCATTTCAAAACTTGCATACAACATTAAATACCTAAGTGAATTTGACGCTTTATTATAAAACACATAAGGATTATAGCGCTATTGTCGAGTGCCGCTACCATGTAAAACGATAAGGAAAGAGTAGATACAGTACATTTTGGTTGGCAAGTACAAAAACGAAATACCATGGTCTCATATAAAGAAGTTCGATAGTAAACGTTAGATGAGTGCATGACTGACATGGTAATACATAAACACTGTAGAACCGCGACACTACCAGTATTAAATGAGAGCGTACTAAAATAACTTGCGCTTTGCAGTAAGTTAAGAGCGGGTTCATAAAGAACATTTAATAGAGCGCGTGCTAAAATTTGTCGCCATTTATGAATTTATGTGCACGTATGTGCACCGTCTAAAGTGAAACGAAGTTTTAATGACAAAACATTTTATACAAACTTGCAACTAGAACAGAATTTATATTTTGCCTATAGAAAGACAAGCCTGCTTCTGGATGACTTCAATTCTGCTGCCTATAGTGACATTAGTATTTAAATCTCATTCGGAAAAGGACGTATCAATGCACTAGAGCAACTCATTAAAGTTAATTCCAAAGCTTACACGTATATAAAAGAAATAAACGTTTTAAGCGAACCGTGTTGGAAGTGATCATCAGGTAATATAAACGATGGCTGCTTCTAGTACCTAGTGCGTTAATAGAAAGGTGACGATAGCATCATGTAAAGCAGTTCTTGAAGTACCTACACACACACACGAACATTTATAAAGAGCCAAAATATCTTCATTGCTTTAACAACTCCAGTCTGTGGGTTTGGGATCACCAACCATTCGAACAACTTTAATTTTAAAGGAAGATAAGAGGATGGAGTCCCTTGTATTTTAAGTGTTAGACAGCATGTGATTTTATTTATAACAGATAAATTTATTACTCATGGTGCCGAAAATAGAAATAATAGACAGTATAAACTACATTACGGTAGCGAACGGCTACAAGCCGAAGTCCAGTTGTAGTGTAACTACTTTTTTATCTCTATTTTATAGGTTTGGGCTATGACACTTGGGATTTTTGTGCTGGCTTTGTAGTAGCGTAGATTTTCTTACGACGTTATCCTTCACCGTATGTAATTTAAAAAGTAAATAATGTACGACTTTAAAAATCTTGCTTAGGTACTTCACTGTATAAGAGATGGCTACAATAATATACCATTACGATTAAATTTTCATATTCATATGAAAATAATGTTTCCTTATGGCTTTCATCACTCACTCGGACCTATATTTATTCACGGTGGTATTAATAGAACTATATAATTAAAAACACACTTAAATACAAATAGAATAGAAATATTAATTTGTTTTCAGTTGTTGATTGATTAACATCAAAAGCTCTGTTCGTATTTTGGCAGCCGCCATTTTGAAGGCCAGCATAACATGTAAAGCAAAACATAGCGTAGATATGTACACATTAAAAATGTGATTTTATGTTTCGTAACTTTATAATCCTGATAAAATAAATTTGCTGAAGGGGCCAGGTCCCGGATATTCCCCGGCTGGGGGGCGCGGTGTTCGGGGGTAAAAGCAGGTGGGCTTCACTGACGTCACACGTGTGACGTCAGTGCTGGAGGCGGGGCGCGCGGCCGACGACCGACACTCTCCAGCCAAAGTCCGTAAAATGCAAACTAACTATCTAACATTCAAAACTCAATCTTAAACACAGCTGATAAGGTTTAAAATTTTATTGTAAATATTTTACAGCGTATGGATATCGAGCTTTACTTCAAAGGAAATCTTTCAAAAATCATAAAGCTGGGATAACTGCAATGTATAAACACCATTCTATTAGGTATAGAAAATATAATATATAGAAGCTTGTAAAATAACATGTCATAGTTATACTAAGCGTTTATTTACAAGACAAAAGTTCGGTTGTATATCGCGCATCGTAAGTAACACCAACCTTGATTGTTATTTTTTCGCAAATGTGTTCCAATATCGATTCTAGATATATTATGCTATTGAAGAGAATTGCCTGATAATTTTTAATATTGTTTTTTTTTCCGCATAAATACTTATTCGAGATTTAAATATGAAGCAAAGTATCCATGATCTAAACGTTCAGCAACTATTTTTATGTCCACTTATAACGAGATTTCTATTTGTTTTTAAAGCAAATAACCAAAGACATAATCTATCAGGTTTTAATTTGTGTTATTCTATTATTAAACTCTACCTCCAGCCCTTTACATTAATTACCAATTTATGACAATTTTATTAACCTTTGTCCTTGTAAATTGGTATATTAGTTCCGTTACATTAAGTTTATATATAGAATATCGGTGAAGGGTTAATGGATAACTATATTTAAACTACCCAATCAAAGTTCCAAACTTAAAATGCATACATTGACATAGATAATACTTTAGTTGAAAAAAAATTCCATATGTACTGTTAGTTATGTCTGTCTATCGTGTATTTGTTGTTTTATTGTCTTATTTAGAAACATATATTTAGTAGATCAATAAGACGACATTGCGTGCACAAAGAGTGTTAAATTTGGAACAGTTTAGGTAGTGCAAGAATGTAGCACTCTATGGAATGTAGGATATAGTAACTTTTAAATTTATCGTAATTGGAAATATATTAAAATCAACTCTGTATATTTCATAGAGGGATCAAAATAATAGAGACCAATATTTTATTGTATATTACTATGAATCGAGTGACGACCCCATGTTGTACAGTGTAGGTAAATATGGATGAGCGCCATCTAGTAACACTGCTAAGGACTTGGAACAGTGCCACAATGCTTGGAAAATGTTCAGCGCACTGAAAACAGCTCCGTAACCTTTTGTTTGGGTAGTTTCGCCACTGATCTTACAGATGGCGTTCAGTTTAAAATATGTGTGCTGAAGAAAATGAAGTTGCTACCCCTTCTGACGGGTAGAGTCTAACAATAGAATACTAAAATCTCAGTACACAAATAGTTCTTTCTGAATAATATAGGTGGAGCACTCTAGAACATTGAATGTAAAACGCTGAGTACCCAAAAACGCAGTCTGCCAATTTTGCGTTTAATAGTTTGAGTGCTTAAAAATGCTTACATACGATTAATTTATATTGTAATAAGAGATGATGATAATTTAAAGCAAATGGCTGGTGTCGTTTGGGGCTCTTCATATTTCTAATTGAAGATTAAATTGTTTGCATGAAATAAGATTTTTTGCACGGATGATTATTACAAAAGATTGTGGGCAAGTATTGCTCTAATTGATTCGGTAAATTGCTGATCACAATCTTAGTTGGCACTTTAGACGCTCGTGGAAAATACAGTAGTACATGTATACCTAATGTTGTAAATTGACAATGGGTTGGTACAATGGGCCAAAAATGTCATGAAACAACAAGGTCGATTTTCCCTTTCAATAATCCTATAACAGTAGAAAAGTCAACCTTAGCGATAACTATATCTCACAAAAACTTTTGTTGAAACTGGTAGACAACTTACGAAGTCCGCCGTACCTACTAGTTATATTAATCTTGGCTCTGCTCTGATCTTTCTAGTTATGTGGATACCTATTTTAATGAAAAGTCATTTTAATGTGGGTTTTTCTGTATAAATACAGGAAAACACAAATTTATGCATTAGGAAATAACAGACAGTTTAATTTTCGGATAACCCTTGCTTCCTTTTATTTGGCCAACGAGCGGTGTCCTATAAACCAAGGTATGTAATATAACTATGTACAAAATATAGAATGATAAGTTTACTTAATTTTTCTTTAATGTTAACTTTTAGTTAAACCATTACATGCTGTGAATGCTCAGCTCTTCCTTTTACTTTGTTATTATATAATTTACATAGTTTTGTAGACCGGGTTGATTATTATGTATTTCGCCCTGAAGTAACAGTGTAAAGGTAGTTTTACTAACTTAATGAAGTTATCATGCAAATTAGGTACGTAAAACTAGGCGAATTAATCACAATTTCTTGCGAGATGCCATAATATTGGCCACCAAAAACTTTTAAATATGTTTTGAAGGCATCGTGTTTTATTAAATCATTTGCAATGGTAGGCAAGCACTGTCCACTTGTTTGTTAGTAGTAATTGCTGCTATTGATACTTCAGAACCACTAATATAAACAAAGAGAGCGCTTTACTAGACACAATATTTACAAAGATTTCTTTTAAATTATTTTAGGTAATGCTGACATGACTGCGTTCTTATATGAGATAAAGGCACTTTCGCATTAAATAAAGATAAACGAGAACTCTTAAGAATATCCAGTGTCGCTGTGTCACTGATAAAAAATGATACAGGTATTGCAAATTTACGGTAAAATATGAAAGTGCTTATGAACCAGTTCACAAATGGGTTATATCTAAAATTTATAGCTTTTCCGCCTGGAAATTCGATACTAAAGTTAAAATGAAAAACGAATGAATTATGACTGAAAATTTTCAGATAATTCTAAAATACACAATATCTGCCAGCAACCCAGCAAAGGTATTAAAATAAAAATTGATTAATGTATTATTTTTTTACAATTAAGTACAACTTTTACAAATAAAATCTACGTTTTAATGAACGCGGAGGATATGTGTGTACATGGATGTCCCAATTTAGGTAGGCCTCAAAACTTGCTTGACAATCAAGACACATTATATCCTCATCAAACCTTTAAAGGATAATGCGCAAGACAGGTAGTAGAGATGGTAGTGCATTGGAAATGTCTTTGATAATAAAATTATTTTTAGAAAAAAAAAATGAAAACCGACTTCAAACAACACCTACATGTTCAATCCTTAACTAAAAAGTAGAAAATAATATTTTAATTACTTCATAGCAAAGAACATTAAAGGGGAATCAACGCAATCCTTGATGCCTATAATACTTTACTATTTATAGTTTTTAATCAGTTATTTTGGAGTGGGTGCCAGCCAAGAAGGATCTTTGAAACCAACTTTTGTAATGCACGGGGCGGTAATGACACGCGTGGGGGATAATATGCCTGAGTGTACTACCCGAACGCGGTCATACTCGTGAACGCAGACGTCATTGATAGTTGTGTTCAGATATACATAAAAAATTTGACGCGCATTTATCAGATTCCGTTCGATTTCTTGTATTAAATCTATATTTTTCATTCATATATTAATAGATTAATCAAGAAGGTTTTTTTGCTAGTAGGTAGGTTATTTTTATGAAGGTCATTTTGATCCTTCTTGGCTGGCACCGACTCCAAAATAACTGATTAAAAACTATAAATAGTAAAGTATTATAGGTATCAAGGATTGCGTTGATTCCCCTTTAATGTTCTTTGCTATGAAGTAATTAAAATATTATTTTCTACTTTTTAGTTAAGGATTGAACATGTAGGTGTTGTTTGAAGTCGGTTTTCATTTTTTTTTCTAAAAATAATTTTATTTTTAAACTTTTAGTGGGAATTAATTGTGTATAAATATATTCAATATGGGTAGACCTACTAAATGTGCTGCGCAAATGACAGCGCCGCGCCGTTTGAAAGAAAGTAGATACGAGAGGTAAGATTGTAAATAGAGATATAAAGTCCTTGTCAACACTTTTGCTGATCGCTAAACCCTGAATCCCAGAAACCCCAAATCAAAACAAAAAAGTAATGATCTACCAACAATAAAGAATCATCAAAAATCATAATTTAACTGACCGAGCAATCGCTCAGATATACAAAAAATAAACAGTGGTGCTGTAAAGGCAGGTTTAAGGCCGCCCGTTGCTGTTGTAATTTCTCACGACCATAAGACCTCCAACTTGACTTAACGACTACCAAATTATAGTGATAATCATAGTCTACTGCTTCTAAAGAATGAAGACGCTGAAAATGAAATGACGCAAATGGTCACTCATCCAGAGCCACTTCGTTTCTAACAAAAAATGAATTTTGAAAATCACTTCGCACTTGTAGCATGGACATGTCAATGTCAGATAATTCGTCGCAAAAGACATCGACGTGTTGCTTTACACGTCTTCATTTCTTGCAAACGTTTTGTTACAAAATATTAAATTGAAGCCAAACTACTAAATCATTCTTTATAAAAAAGACATGGGACCCCATTTCGGAGTATACCCTTTCAAATAAAAGAAGAATTTTCCAAATTGGTTTATAAATGACGGAGTTAAGTTGTAACAAACATACAACCACTGAACCATTTCTTATAATAAAAAACTGGGACCAATTTCAGAGTATAGGTACCCTCTCAAATAAAAAAAAAAAATTCAAATCGGTTCATAAATGACCGAGATATGAGGTAACAAACATACAAAAAAAAAAAACATACGACCCGAATTGATAACCTCCTCCTTTTTGAAGTCGGTTAAAAAACGTTCATTTTTATCGACACATGAAACACCGCCGATGTACCTAATGTATTCCATGTTTCAATGGAAATAAAAGTTTTTTATTTCAAAAATTAAATAATTGAATATCTATTGACGAAAAATTAAGTTATTAATTAAAAGTTACAGCATTGCCGTTTTCTTTTCCATGGTCACGCCGCATGCCCTTATAGTAAAGACGTACATACATACGTAATATTATCATGTGTACCTAATACACAGTGTCCATTGTCCCACTAGTTTCGTAATAATTAGACGGGATAAAATTAATAGACATTTTCATAGCGTTTAGAACACCCATTGTTCCACATTGTTTGTAGGAGTTATTGCGGTCGGATCGCAGGCGTCGGTGAACAAACTGTCATCCCTTATTATTATTATACACGGTTTGTTAGGTTTATACAACATGTGATAAGAAAACGCATATTTCAGTAATGGACTCAATCAACTAAATGTGTTCATAGTAATGAAATGTACCCATTTATTTGTTTTTTCCCATATTAATATTGCTTTTACATGGTAATGTCGATGTAAATATTTAAGCGCTACACAAAAAGTATCATGATGGCATAATGGATGAGGTTGAGGGATGTAAAGGAAGTACTAATGTAACCAAGTTACCAAGTTTATCTTGAACATTATTGGCTTACTTACGGTACAGGAAACACCGCGGGGCAACTCAAACAAGAAACAATAAACAATAATAAAGCATAAAAAATTCCAAGTACCTACGATTTTATTTATTACTAACTTTCCACGGCGCGGTTTCACTTGCGTCTTTGCTTACTGCTCTGCACCCGTCGCCAGAAGCTTGATCTTACATAGCCTATATCCTTCCTCAAGAACTGAGCTATCATACACAAAAATAATTTTGCACATCCGACTGGCAGTTCCTCCAGAGATTAGTGCGTTTAAATAAACAAACTCTTCCGCTTTATATAATAGAATAGGTTTAAATATCTATTTACGTAAGGCTTTCCACACATGGCATGTAAAAAGGCGGACTTAATGCCAAAGGCATTGTCTACCAGTCAATATGTCTTATTTAATTTTACTCGTTTGTAACATAATTGCAGGTCACCGTTTCTAATTCCAGTATAGGAACTGCATTAGCATACGGCATAATATTCTAACTAAAATTGATAATACATAATTCGCTACTCCTGTTGATATACTCCATATCTTCATGATCTATAAAGCTTTTGTAATAATAATAAACGTCGTCGTATCCTACCCATAATTCTTACAAGGTAGAAAAGCACAGCACATTACGTCTTCAATGTTCTTTCATTTCCGATTTCACTTCAGAAGATATTCGCTATCTATGCTTAGCAAATTTATCTCGATGCGCGCATCTAAAGCAAAAGATTTCCTTTCTAAGGCATTTACTTTAAAAAGATACAAGATAATTTAAAATACATTAATGGTAGGGATGAATAAATAAAGACGGAGATTAATATAAAACTAAATAAATATAATAAACTAGCTTTTGTCTACAGTTTCGTTTGCGTGGATATTAATTTTCCATATACATTTTATATTATATAAATATTGTTTTCCATACCTTAATTTAATTCCATTCTCATCCCCCGTTCATACAATACCCCAATTCACCTCTCTAAACATATCCCCGTCAAAAAATATGCAGTAAGTGGTCAAATGCAAATTTTCGCTACAGTAACTTAAAAACTTTTTCCCTATTATTATCCCTTTAACCACCCACACAGTAATACTTAGAAAAGCATTTTACGTTTTGGTTAAAGCATTGAAATAAAACTTTTCTCAACCATAACTTAAAAAAAACAAAGAACGGTCTAATTAATATTTTACCCCCTAGATCCACCCCTATCAAATTTATGAAAAACAACATTTTTAATTATCCCAATACTGATTTACACAACTAATAACTTCAAAAGCAAAGATCTTTCCATACAATGTTTCATCCCTTATTTCACTCTTCTAAAAAAATATATGGGCATTTTTTATTTTAATATGAATAGGGGCTGACACATTTTGGTTTATGATGTTAATAAGTTCACTATACACAATACATAATATATTATGATCTAAATGAATGACATGTTTGACTTTTAGACGCATAATAAGTAACATTAATATTTCCTTGATTTATCATAGATACGAAAATTTCTAAATACACTAAAGTTTCATAACGTAAATGTAATAACATATTGCATTGGTTTAGTGGTCGTCTCCCTAATTATGCCACAGCGCTTGGTAGGCTACATAGTCAATCCTCCCAGGAGGTAAAACTTTGTAAAATCAAAGTTATGCATGTTCAGAGTGTGTGACTTCATTATAATTCCTTAGAGACATAAATATGAGATGTAAGAATGTTTTTAAACTGTTTATCCGTATTCTAAAACCCATAATCACAAGCTATAATATATTAAGCATTAAGTCTAGATAGCTTTGTGTACTTATTTTCGTTATTATTATTATGTACTGCTTTATCTGACCTCTCGTTCTGCCATATCTGCCTCTTGGTATGCATCATGTAATTTATCTAAACTAATATTATAAAGAGAAAAGATTTGATTTTTGTATGTGTGCAATGATTTGACTAAAATCTACGTTACCAATTATTATTTGAAAATTCTTTCTACTTTACAAATTAATAAACGACGCCGATAACATATGCTATATTTTATTATATTATGCTTATTAAATTTTTTTGTAATTTTCAGTGTTTTAATATTTGTAAATTTGCATTTGTTGTCTACTGTATAGACAACAAAAGTAAATTTGCAGTAAAGCAATAATATTTCGCAGACAGTATTGCAATCATATTTTATGTAGGAGTTTGTTGTGAGATCGAATGAAACTTTTGATACCGAAGCGAAGCGAGGGCGGATGTCCAGTTGTAAGCAAATTGATTCGTATATTTCGTAAAATCGTTTGAGAAAGGCATTTATTCTTTAAATTTATGAGATTTGCAAATATAATGCATAAACTTATTAATAGCTGACCTTTGTTATCAGAGAAACACAAGGTTTGTAGTATCAATCTAATTTCAGCGCGTAACTATGTTATGAACCTAATGTGCATCCTATGCCGATAGTAATATTAGAAATGGTAGGTACTTTGCCCCGTTGAACTTACAGAATATCTGTACAGTACGTTACTGTTACGACTACGTACTATCCAAATGAAATAATTAGTATCTACTACTCGTTTTCATTCTGGAAGGATAGTTACGTTAGGTTTTATGTAAAAGTGAGTTTTATTGTTGCCATAAATAACACAATTTTGGACTTTGATTTTAATCAATTTCAGTGTTAAAATAGTATTTTAGCTCAGCAGGTAGCGTTTCTGCACTTGTAAAAAAGTTAGTAGTTAAAAGTTAGAATGCAAACAATTGTGATTCATAGGCTGCCTTATATATATCGCTAAATTTAGACATTGTTATTTATTGCCAGTATGTGCCAAACAGGTGTTATTTATAAGGACTTATAAGTACCTACTTTACAATTGTACATATCGGCAATGGCAGACAGGATCTGCAAACAATAATTTCTAATTAATTACAGTGTTGTAGCAGAAATACAATAATTCAAATAAAGAGTAGTGGTTTACAGAGAACTACATTAGCAGAAAGCCCTTTAGAGGCTCTTTAGTGCCGTCCTCCTCGAGGGCAAAACGCCACAGGCATGGCACAGGGGTATGGTGGAGCTGTTCTTTAAGAAGGGCGATAAAACCCTTCTGAAGAATTACAGACCTATCACACTCCTGAGTCACGTCTACAAGCTGTTTTCAAGAGTATTCACTCATCGCCTCGCAAACAGGTTCGACGACTTCCAGTCTCCCAAACAAGCCGGTTTCCGAATAGGTTTTAGTACCATAGACCACACACATACGCTGCGGCAGGTTATACATATGTCCACAGAGTATAACCGGCCCCTATGCTTAGTGTTCGTGAACTATGAGAAAGCCTTTGATTCGATCGAGACCTGGGCCGTGCTGCAGTCTCTCCAACCATACCATACCATACCACCACATTGTACCATATGGTTACCATATTGACTATCGATATATCAAAGTGCTTAAGTATTTGTATGAAAACGCTACCATGTCAGTACGAATTAATGGTCAGTGCTCAAGGCCTATCCAGTTACAACGAGGAGTACGACAGGGAGATGTCATATCTCCGGAACTGTTCACCGCTACACTGGAGGACGTGTTCAAGCTTCTGACTTGGAATGGACTTGGCATCAACATAAACGGCGAGTACATCACTCACCTTCGATTCGCGGACGATATCGTGGTCATGGCTGAGACCTTTGAGGAGCTCAGTGCAATGCTCGATGACCTGACCTGCTCGATTATCTCTCGACAAGTGGATCTAAAAATGAACATGGACAAGACTAAAGTCATGATCAATGTTTATGTTACACCCACTCCTATTACGGTCGGAGGCTCGATGCTCGAATTCGTTGACGAGTACATATACCTGGGACAAACAGTCCGATTAGGTAAGTCCAATTTCGAATCCAACTCGGCTGGGCAGCGTTCGGTAAGCTACAACAGATCTTCTCGTCCGCACTACCGCAGTGTCTCAAGACTAAGGTCTTTGACCAGTGTGTGTTGCCAGTGATGACATACGGAGCAGAGACGTGGTCACTAACTATGGGTCTTATCCGAAGGCTCAAAGTCGCTCAGAGGGCGGTGGAGCGGGTTATGTTAGGCGTCTACCTGCGCGATCGTTTGAGAAACGAAGAAATCCGCAGAGGAACCAAAGTAACTGACGTAGCTCGTAGAGTTGCTTTTCTGAAGTGGCAATGGGCAGGACACATAGCTCGCAGGACTGACGGCCGCTGGGGCAGAAAGGTTCTAGAGTGGCAAACACGAACCGGAAGAGGCAGCGTGGGCAAACCCCTCACAAGGTGGACCGACGACCTTATAAGGGTGGCGGGCAACTGATGGATGAGGACGGCGAACGACCGGCCACGATGGCAAAAATTGGGGGAGGCGCCTATGTCCAGCAGTGGACGTCTTTTGGCTAATATGATGATGATGATGATGACATTAGCAGAAGAGATTGTGCCTTTGATTGCACGGTCAATATTTTGCTTATAATACACGTAATCGTTAGGATTGCCAACTGTGGCACTGTAATCTTTGTCGTTCGAAACACGAATGACTGTTGACACTAATCATAAATTGAGCCATTTACTCGTCATTATACGTAATAAAGGCCTATCTAAGCCCTTACAGCCCTTATACTAGTTGTTTATATTAGTAAGTAGTTTAGTGATTCTATTTTAACACAGTTGCATGTACAGTTAAAAGAAAATGCAGAACCGCCGTGGTTAGTACGATTTATAGCTTCTTTGCTTTACGGCTTAGACACACGCTACTGGCTACATGGGTCGCTAGGTCATCAGTATTCAAGAAACAAGACCTTGCGCCTTATTACGTGAATTGGCATTAAATGAATCATTATTAATATTAATGTAAACGTGTATTGCATTCACGATTGGTCTCGAACATATTAGAACTCGAAGATATTTTTATTAATCAGAGGTTTAAATAAATTGTAACCGTGACGAAATTTGTCAATATACATTTAATAAGAATACTTGTGTTTTCTGGTAATGCCATTATCCATAATAATGACCAAGGCTACGCTTGGAGATAAATAATTAAATAAGACAAGCTGTAATTGGGGTATTTGTGGAAAACATTTCCTTATTGTTTGTTCTATCCTATATAAGCTTCTAAACACAATTACGTGTCGCATCGATTGTTGAGATGTGTATAGCTATATCAATTTACCTAAAATATTAATAAATATTGTCAATATTTATCATTCTTTGTAGCTAATACAAGCTCTGACAACTTAAGCGAAGTGTATATATTATCTTCTAAATAATATTGGTATAAGATATTTACTTATGTAAATGTAGAAAAAAAATATTTTGTATAAACACGTGTAACTGAAAATTGGGTCACATTTAAAGGCCGCAATGTACATTTTAATAAGTCAGTTTCAATGTTATTAGTATTCGGAATTTATTTTGCCTGTCTTCAAAAGATTCATTATCAAATAGAAGAAATGCCTATTAACTTTAATTTACTTAAAGCCAGATTTGTTTAAAATTACAAATCCGGCTTTAACTACTACCTTGTTCTTTATTACTGTGGTTTGTTTGATAGTTTCATGGTTTACCAATTACTCCTGTAAAGTATATACGATTACTACTTGAGTTATTGGTTACACTTCGTTAGTAATTTAGTAATCTAGTTAATTTAGTTCCAGAAGTCAATATACCAGCTTGGTAAGACCGTCTTCTAAGTATTTATAAGTTATATAATAAAGTTAAAATATCCCACGTCAACTTAATGCCAAGTAAAAATATCCTACAGTTTAATCCTTGACATCGTTTATTAGCCACGTTTTATGATTAGTTCAACGGTTTACGAGTAATAATTTATGAGTGACAAATCAAATTGGTTATTATAGAGTAGATATAGTTAACAATGCTAAGGTATTCAAGCAACTACCGAGACTGCTAACATTTTATTTTATAGCGCCGTGCACCCGTGCTCAGCGCCGTGCACCCGTGCTCGGCATTATGCTGAAATGGTGCCTATTTGGTACAGTCATGAGACTGCTTTTTATTTGTATCTTGTTACTTGTCCTGTCTATACCTATAATTGTTAATTAGTATGTCTCGTGTTATGTACCAAATAAACGTTTTCTTTTCTTTTTTCTTTTCTTTTCTTTGTGCCTGCATTGAAAGTAATACTGAAATCTTTAAATATTTTTAAACATTGCATTTCCCTGAATCAGTACCGAATTTATGGATCAGATCGCATCGCTAGCAGCGGTTTCCATTCTAGGGACTCATTAAAACTTCTCCAAGAAGGCTTAAGGAATAAGCTTACTTTAAATATTTGTCTGTGTAATTGTGTAAACATACAGTCATTTTATAACTAAAATTTAATTTGGATATGATTCTCACTGAGTAAAATGCCTTTAACATCAATCCACTTTAAAACATCCAATAACAAAAGTGACCCGAAATGTTTTCTTGTATTGTCAGGTGTTGAGTAATAAGCTACAATTCGTTCTTCATTCATCAGCCCAGTAGAGATTAAAAAGTGTGATCTGTTTATGTCTTTGAATTGTCACTGGTGCCATCTATCCATCATCATTTTATTCTTACAAGATCACCAAGCTAACATTACCCGATTTTTTTAAAATCTTGGATCACTACACAAAGAAGTTCTCGTGTCGACTCGAGAAGCGATGTCGATGTCAGATAGTACCGCACGAATAACCTATTATCTAGATCAAAGACTGGTCTTTAGGGCTTTTAAAACCTTTGTGAAACAGTATAGGCACATTTAATAGCATTAATGTGTCTCAATAGAAGAGCGCACGAAGTAATTCCGTTTATTTTTACTAACTATAATTTATACCGTATTACGTTACAAAGAAAAGCCTTTCTGAACTATTTTTTGGAATAGATGAAAATATCCCTATTTATTTACATTCATAAGTAAATGTACAAATAAGGATTAACCAGCAATTATCAAGTTTGACTCAAATTAATATTAAGTATTAGGATCATCTCTGAATGCAGAAAAAAGTAGTAAGATGAATTTTATATTCATTTGTATACGATGACGTAGCCTCGATGACGTAGAATAAACATGTTGGAAAATATACAAAGATACGTTTACGTTTTAATGATTCATTTTTATTAACATGCAAGTCAAGCTCGGTTGAACGTAAAAACAATGATGAGACGTACTTCAAAATACACAGATCACATTTTAAATACAACTCCGTAATATTTTTGTTTACCTTGCCATTAGTTTTTATTCGTTTTCATTAAAATACGAAATATAATTGAATAAACGTTTAGATAAAAATAGTAAGCTGTCTTTTTTAGTGTTATGGTTTGCCGGCGGGCCTTAATACCTGAATGTTTAAAATGGCTGTGACTACAAGTAAACAATCTACTGAATTTACCGCTGTGTTTACTTATAAAGGGTTAAATGTTTTATGGTTTTATCAAGAGACTTTGACGCGGCTCCAGAAGTAGGGCAATGGCATTAGTATTTAATTAGGTGAATGTAATTGCTACAGAATTCAAAAACGTTCCGTCTTGACTTTTGTTTATGAATTTTGAAATCAAATTACTTGAATTGTGTTATTAAATGAAAATAGAAATATATTATCTTATTCATAATCGAAATGTAATTAAAGTAATTTGATTGATTGAAAGTACTACGGACAGATATAATAACTTTTTGTCAGTCCCTATAACTTCCATGATGACATGACATGAGTGAATTTTGGTGACGTTTGATATATTACTATAACTATACACTAAAAATGTTGCGATGACCTAATTTCTGTTTTATTTTAATTGCTATCATTTGTTATCGTTAGAGACGGTCATTAGATTTTTAAAAAATTGAAATTTTCGTCTCTAGTGCTAATTTAATTCAATGAATTAAGAATAGAACAACGAGAAATAACATTAAAAGTCTGAAAGCTGAAATACATTGGACTTTAAAACTATAGGTGAATTTTACTTTTGTACCTTTGCACGAACAACTGGACGAAACAAAGCTTAAATTCTTTGTAGTTGGCAAGTAGAAAATCCAAAACAATTGACTTTAAAAAAGCTGAAACGAGTAAATTGCGATTTACTCGTAATATGTTATGTCCACAAAAGGTATTTTATAATTCGCTATCATTCGATAAAAACGTTCAAGGATAAGTAGATAGACTATATTTATTTTATTTTACATCACATAATTACAATATATAAAACAAGTAACATTACCTATTTAATATGTAAAGATTACTAAGTAAAGTCCTGGAAAGTTCATTAGTTGGTTCTAGCATTGAATATTTATTTTGTTATCATTATATTGGCCCGTCTGCCGAAGTCAAGGAGGGTAATGTTTTCCGAGCAATATGTATGTATGTCTATTTCCTTAGCACGCTCTACAGCTTAAATGGCTTGATGGATTTTAACGTATGAGGTGTCATTAGATTCATATTAATTGTGGAAGTGACAGCGTCAGCACGAGAAAAAAATGGGTTTCTTTCTTTTCACTTTGTTTTAGGCAGGCGGGCTTTTTGTTTCTTTTAATACAATATTGCTTGATAACAAAGTATTTTAATGTTAGCTTCAACATGTTCTACAGAATCTGTGTATATCTATCGTATACAATGTCGCACATAATCTTAACACATAAATAGGTCGAAGAGGAAAAGGTTGACGAGCAATTGTCAGTTTAAAAAAAATTGAACACAATGTAAAGTTCAAGCCTCCATTTTCAGAAGGGACTAATAGGGCTCTCGCGCGGCGGTAACTATGTACGTAGCTCCTATGTATTACATATTTTTAAAAGTAAATGTACCTTTACATGTATTTTATCGTGATCCTTTTTCATTAGTTTGATCTTTAACGTTTGTTATTCTACATTTGAAATAGAAAAGTGGAGCAGCTTGTGGTAGGTACAATGGAAATTTATGTCGTTTTATCATAATTATATTGAGAGCGCCGGTGGCCCAATTTCCCTCCTTTCCTCTTTTCTTTACTCTGTCATACCCTTTACCAACCCCATTCCCAGCCGACATAGTGGAGGCCAACATACCAGCATCAGTTTGAGATGATGGCATTTGTTACTTTAGGGTTCCACTGACTGCTTACCATCAGGCAGAGTAAAGTCACAATTTTTCCTTTGGGCTACACTATCATAAACCTATAGCCTTATTCGAATTTATCCTTCTCAACGAACTGGCAGTGGAGTTCTTTCTATCACATATAATCTTCATCATATAAAACTCTTTAACTGATTCAGCCAAATGCGCTTCTAAAATTTGCAAATTTGATTACAGCATAGTAGACCTTCGATACAATTGTTCGGTTTGGTTCAATCGCTAATAGGATTGCTAATAGTGCTATTAATGCTATTGCTATCAATGCTATACGGATACATTGGGCTAGGCTTTCATAATACAGTCTATTCACGTTCAACCAGTGCTTATTTTCTATTGTACTCCATTTAAATTACTACCTAGTTTATTGTGAACTAATTGATGTATGAAACATAGTTCTAGAATTTAGCAATACATTTTTAATGTAGGTAATCTTTTATGAAAATGTTTTTATTTTTACTAGTGAACCCACTTTGAGGTATAAAACTTCACATATATTAAATGAGGGCTTGCCTTATTGCTAAAATATTTTTATATTAGATTTTATACATATTATACATAGCTTCACGCTTTTTATCCCCATGGGGTAGGCAGAGGGGTTTGAGCAGCCACTTTTCGCCTTTTTTTAGTTTAGGTCCCATGCAACGGGGACGATCCTATTGCCATATATCGGGCACAGTTCCAGATTCCGGGCTAATAATACTGAGAATTTGTCGACAGAAAAACCCAATATCACTTTACCCGACTAAGAATCGAACCCGAGACCTCTGCGTGGTAATCTGTACACAATACCACCGAACCACAGAGGCAGTTAAGTTTTTATGATCAAGTTATACAAGTTGAAAAAGTAAAAACTGAACTGTGATGTCAATACGAATGCCATAAAATTACAACGCAACAACAACTCTTATACAAACAAGCTACCAAAATAAAACATTTGTAGAGGAAGTTTATTACAGTTGACAGTTACAGTACAGTGATGCATTTGTTCGTGTTTAGCCAGCAAATCTTTCGAGTCGCATCGCCCTATTTCTATCTGGTCTCAGGATTTTCACAAAAAGTTACAGACTGATGTGTTCTATTCTTCTTTATTTCATAAAAATAAAATGTTGTTTTATCTTCAGTCTGATACGATTGTGTTAGGCACAATAGCGAGTACTTTTTGCGGGGACAATTATTTTTGTAATATCCGTGAACATTTGTTAAATTGTTTAAACTTTAAGCACGACATTGTGAGTGATTAATATGGCACCGCGCAAAATTTCGGCTTTTATATCTTGTTCAACATTTGAGTGTACAAATCAAATGGTGTGTTAATTACTGAGATCCTATTTAATAATTATAAAGCCAGTATGTTTTTTATATTTGTATGAGTGGGTATATCTTCTAAATTGTCTAAACCACAATTAATAATAATAATATAATAATATTTCAACAACTAGGTACACACAACGCCATCTAGACCCAAAGTAAGCATATTATATGCTTGTGTTATGGGTTCTAGAATGCGGATATACATACTTAAATATTTTTTTTTTTGTAAATACATACATATTATACATAGAAACACCTAAAGTGTACGCCTGCTTATTTCTAATATACCTAGTTATGGATACTTTTTTATGGCCATTGATTTGCTTTTTTAACAGAAATATTTTCAAACATAATAATTTGCAGATTTATTCTATATATAATAATTATATATAATAATTTACCTACGCTTCATGGACATATCGAATTTTGATCTTTCTGGTACAACATAAATATATTTGGATCATAAAAGAACTGGCAGCTTTATAACGAAATTTTATGAATATTTTAACGTTTCATTCTAACTTACATGTTCAAAGTAAGAATGTAAGTAAACCCATTGAAGTAAAAGTCATCGTCTCACAAACGAAATGTCATGTTCTGATCTGGGAACTTTTGGGTCGTCCAATCTTTGGTCACAATTCTATCGCCGTGACACTGTGTGAAAATGTCATGTCCTTCGTCTTCGTTTTTATCACGGTCATCTATGTCATGAACCTGCTGATTGGGTAAAAGTTTCAATATTAGGAATTTCGGATAGATATGATTTATTAAAGTTTTTTGTTTGAATATTATATATTTTTGGTTAGGAGTTTTGAACTAAATGTTACTATAAAATTAATATGTTCCATGTGTAAAGTTACAAATTTTGAAATAATATTGTATAAATTTGCTTGCTACGACAAATAACCCATAACTATAAATTTATTGTTACAGACCCTCTGAAGAAATTGTTGTTTTCTATTATATTCTGTGTAATAAGTCCTATGATGCCATATGCTGGTAGGATGCCATAGTGCTTTATCAGAAACTGACGCAAGTTTGTACATTTGGATACAACTAGCAATCCCCTGTATTTGTACGTTCAATGTTGAGGACCATTGGTCCTCCAGGTCCAGGTCTCCAGGTACCTAGTAATCCACTAATTTTTGTCTCGAGCAATGTGCAGATTCCAAAACATAAACAATATAATA
Source organism: Parascotia fuliginaria (assembly GCA_963082885.1). NCBI lineage: Eukaryota > Metazoa > Arthropoda > Insecta > Lepidoptera > Erebidae > Parascotia > Parascotia fuliginaria. The sequence goes on along the minus strand of OY720176.1, from coordinate 12,872,823 downwards.
TTCACCTTACACAATGTACCTACGAAATAATTGTATCTACGTGAAGACTAACATAACATACAGTGAAAATATTTAAAAAGTAAAAGTAGAAAAATAAACCTTTGTAGCGAAGTTACCCAAATTCGTACTTACGTGACCAAACACTAACGAGAGCAGTAGTCACGTTATTTTTAGTTACAAAGTTAAATTGGACGCCCAAAGTTAAATACCTGATGCTGGATTAAGATGTCTGTAACCTCGTTTCGTAGTTGCCGAGTGCTCGAAACTTACCTGAAAATAAAGAAATACAGCGTAAGAAACTACTTACAAACATTTTAGTAAGCATTGCTCTGTCTTTTTGAGAATTTGTCCTAATGCTTAATGGGTGAAATGGGAATATTGAAAACTGTATATATACTTTTTGTAACATAAGACATAGTCAATTGTACAAAGACATAAAAATCGAGACAAAACTTTTCGTTATTTCGTTTCGTAATTATGATGAATGAAAATATTGTATTTACTGTTAAAATATAAAATAATGAACACGACGAAAGAGACGGCAGAATTTTATTTTTTTTATTTTTATTTTATTTAGGAAAGAAACAGTCAATATACAATAATTGTTACAAAATGAGTATTAAATATAAACTTAAGAGTTCCATATAAGTTAAAATAATTTTATATTATAATAATTATTATTCTTTTTAACCGACTTCAAAAAAAGGAGGACGTTTCTCAATTAGACTGTATATATTTATGTGTATTCGCGTATAACTTCGTCGTTTATGAACCGATTTTGATTATTATTTTTGTTTGAAAGAAGATATCCCAAGGGTGGTACCACAATAAGGAAACCAGGATCTGATGATGGCATCCCAGAGAAATCGAGGAGAACCTTCGAAAATCGTAGTAGCTACCTTTGTTATGTTTTTCATTAAGTATTTTATATTTAATGAAGGTTTGGAGTCGATTTGATAATAGAGCCAAAAGACAGTCAAGGGAACTCCTCAACGATTAACAACAATTGTTTGGTGTTTGGACTTAATTCATTTCTAATTATGAGAACTTTGCACCCATAAGGGTTTATAAGTGTATTACAGGTGACCATAGAAAGTCGAGAGAATTCCTCAACAGCAGTCATGTCGGCCTTACTTTATACGGTTGAATATGCCAAAATGTTTAGTTCGTATAAATATAATACCTAAGTAAGATTTTAAAATTGTAATTTTTTTTTTAAATTAATACCGACTTCAAACAAAGAAACTAAAAGTAAAAAATAAATTTACCTAGCACAAAGTAATTCGTATTTTAATTAAATAAATAAGTATTTTATAATTTTGAAGTTGGTGCCAAGTAAATACTATAAGAACCTTACTACAATAGCAGATTAAGATTGATAATACCTACAGGTACCTATCTAGTCAAGTCAGGCACGCGACATTGTGTGTTTCGGCGATTTGCTACATATTTTCAAGAACTTTTTCGCATACGAAATATTTAAGCAAAAGGTAGGTTTGTGATCAGAAAAAAATTCTGTGTTAATACTAAGTTGCTCTATAATATAAACTCAAAGCCATCATTCATCAAGTACCGTGCAATTATGTTCTTAAAACAACAAAAGTTCTTAAGTATAATATTTCGGTAGTTACATAATTGACTCTGTCTGTCAGAACGGCGATGAAACTGGTATAGTAACGTAAACATTTTAAACAAAAATAGTCCTCTGATGATTGTGATAAACCGAATTACCTAAAATTATATTTAACAATTGTTCTTTAAAATATCAACAAGTATTAAATAAACAATAAAAATAAAAAGACAATTAAATACCAGCACTATATTTTAGGAAAGTAAGTGGCGTCCGATTAATCAAGTATGCTTCAGATAGGCCAACTTTTAACAATAATTCCAATTTACGACACGGCAGATTTTATTAAAGTGTCTGTATTAGTAGGATTTAACTTGACTTTTTATAAAATTTAAATATAAATCAAATTTAAATAAAGTATTGAACTTCGTATTTTACTCCGCAGGGGTATTATGTTGTTGTGTATGTAAGTAATTACGTGCAATTCTTTAGCTATATAAAATACAGAGCACAATTTTAAGGCTGTTTTTGTCTGAGGCAAAAGATGTAAAGATTACACGGAATAAATTGGAAACAGGCCATCCTTTACCCAATGTAAGTACCATCTGTTAGAACTACGTTGTTACATTGTGTTAGACACATAGGTACAGGCACCGAGCTCTTAAATTTATAACTCTCCTCGGTTTTAACTACCGCTGGGTTAAAAAGGTAAACTAAGGTAATAAATTGTTGGTTGTGATAACTTATCTTTATTGCTAGAGATATGTTTGTATTCGTATGATCGAATTTAAAACTAGAGAAGACACACCAGCAAAAGGACACAATTTGTGTCTTGGGAGACTTTGTAAACACAAAATTCACGGACCCGAAGAACTCGCAGGTTCAGAACAGCTATTTATATTACACAAATATTTGTCCCGTGTGGAGACCGAACTAGTATAACATTTTTTTATACTTGAAAGCCTATAAGCGTTTATTCAAGGCATCTTTGCATAAAACCTACTAGGATATGATTTTAATGCCTTTGTCCTCATACTTTGAGCTATACATTTTCTTTACGACTTTAGTAAAAGGTGAGTAAACGTGATAAGAAAAATCTCGGGTAAAATCTGGGTAAAAATGCGTTGAAAGCTATTTTTCAGTTCTGAGAAATTTAAAGTGCCTCTATTTTTTAAATTAGCCTCCGAAAATTATTCCACTCAGCCTGATCGTAAATAATCAGCAGTGGTGAACCGCATAGAATTTTAACAACGATAATCCTATAACAATTTACAGTTATTTACTCCAACAGTTCCAATAATTGTATTGAAGGCAATTTTATAAATAGAGGTACCGGTACATGGTAACATATATATTATTATAGTCTATGCAAAGGAAATTACAGCAAAACAATCCCCTGCACATGCAAGTTATTAGTATTGAAATTGCATTTAATATCATGGCGGCTGCACACTATTCTACGAAACGCTCAATAATACTTTTGTGGCACATATCGATAGGTATGTTAATGAACAGTAAACAGACAGCCTAGACAAGTGGCATAAATGCTGATAGAATAGAATATAATAGATTAAAAAAATGTCTTGGATTGACTTAAGCTAACGATAATGTTGGCGTTAGTCACAGTTAGAACAATTTGATCAATAGAAGATAATTGAGCAAGTGATGGCTGTCTCAGGACTGGTCAACGTGGAGATGCCTGGGAAAGTCCCATGTTCAGCAGTTTCGTGACAGTTTTAGAGACATATAAATAGTATATCACACAACACAGTCATATATATATTTTCTTAGGTTTATTTGGGTATACAAACAATGACACAATACATACCTCTAAACAATTTAATAATTTGCAAACAAACAATTGTGCCACCAGCGACATTTACTACATATTTACTTATAGGTTTAGAATACATTGGTAATTGTTGATAACAGATACAGTTGATGTTATACTTATTTTAAATATTTGTTTTGCAACATGAGAGTTAAACATTTTTTCAGGTAATTGCAATGTGCTAAACAAAATCTTAGTTAGAAAGTAATAATTTCCTAAATATACTAAGACGTGTTACCATTAGATCTATAGAATTGAAGTGATTGTTATACGAATCAACGAAGCTATACATCGGTATTCGTTTACCAGCATTTCAAGTCCTTTACAAGCTGCTGCCAAAACAGTATTTATTTTAGTGCCACTGTAAACAACTGTTACTACACCAGTCCAATTTGATTTAGAAGTTTTCTTAGAAATCTCGATGTGCTACCTCTCTATGTCTTTATTATTCGTCTTTGATATACTTTTTACTATTGAACAAAATACATTCGTAGTTTAAAGTTTGAAGTGAAAGGTTACCAGTTTTATATTTTTGTCCCTACGAATAACATGTGTGTTTTATAGCTTTCTCCTATATATTTGTTATGTTTTTGTTTTTTATTGCTGTTGCTTGGCATTTTTGTTAATTAAGTGTAAAATATGACCAATATACGTAGACCTTTCAGTACTATCGATCAGCTTAGTCATGCCAGGTTAGCTAGTTTGGTACTATGGTCACGATGTGTGGCTATCTAGACGATAAAATAAACATTTTAGACCCGTTTTTTCCAGTTTGTGGGCTTTATAGTTGTGGTGACTGAGCGATATTCTTTTTTATATAAAATAGGGGTAGCTGTAATATGTATGTTTAGCTTTGTCTAGTAGTCAAGCTACAGAAAGATGAAACCATAATATGTACTAGATATATACTTTATACTGAACCTGAAAGAAATGATGAAAAAGCCGTGTAATAGGCAGCTTCTGCAAATAGTTCTTTTAACAAGCTCTGTATCGTGGGCTTTAGAAACATACATATTATTATAAAACACCTAAAATTGGCACAAATAATAATAAATCACACGAAGTTTCGTCCCGTTTGGAAATCGGTGTCGTAAAATCTTGCACAGCAGTTGCATTATACTGCGACACTGAGGTAGCTAAAATTGTTGAATTTCTCCGTCCATAAGCTTCATTGTTCCGTACGTATTAATGTCGTTTTTAACCGACTTCAAAAAAGGAGGAGGTTTCTCATTTCGACCGTATACATATGATTTTTTTTATGTGTGTACGCGGATAACTTCGTCGCTTATGAACCGATTTCGATGATTCTTTTTTTTGTTAGAAAGTAGATATCCTAAGTGTGGTACCATGATAAGGAAAACAGGATCTGATGATGACGTCCCAGGGAAATCGAGGGAAACTTTCGAAAATCGTGCTGGCGACTAGTGCATTTGTTATTTTTTTCATTAAGTATTTTAAGGCACTACTATTTAGTGAAGGTTTGGAGTCGATCTGATGATGGAGCCGAAAGACAGTCGAGGGAATTCGATAACGATTTACAGCAATTATTTCATGTTTGAACTTAATTCGATTGTAATGATGAGAACTTTGCACCTATATGGGTTTTAAGTGCCATTACAGGTGAACATAGACAGTCGAGGGAATTCCTCAACAGCAGTCAAGCAAATATTATAAGAACCTTACTACAATAGCAAATTAGGATTGATAATACCTATAGGTACCTAGTTATTGTTTTACTTGGCACCAACTTCAAAATTCTGATTAACTAAATCAATCTCAAAAAAATACGAATTACTTTCCGCTAAGTAAACTTATTCTTAACTTTTTGTTTTCCTTCCTGTTTAAAGTCGGTTTTTTTTTGTTTAAAATTATTTTATAATGATTGCTGTTGGTTATATGAAAAAATAAATAAATACTTTGTAAAAATGTAAAAATTTAAGTGTGCAAGTACAAAGTGAATAATAACTTGAATAGTACCATTTCCAAGTCATAGCCATTTTTGTTTTATATTTTAAGGGCTGATCAGAATTTCCGACGAAAAGATTTTTTTTAAATATCTGTTTATCATCCACAACTAATACGCCACGTACAAGTACAGTTACTCTAAAGCGTAAATACAAATAGCAAGTGTTAAAGCTTATTAATCCTTTCAATTAACGTACATGTTTACCGGTGAAACCCTATAAGCCGGTAGTGTAAACTGTATTATAATTGTTGCTCGAACCGATAGATCTGCGAGATTAACCTGGTTCTGGTCCTCTTATTGCTGATTATTTTTAGCCTCTGTTAGTTGTCGTAGAAAATTCCAACTTATTATGGATTTTCCGCAGCGCGGTTTCACCCACGTGTTTGCTTACTGCTCTGCTCCTGTCGCCAGCAGCGTGATGTTCCATAGCTTATAACCTTTCTCAAGAACTGGGCTACCAAACGCAAAAATAATTATTCAAATCCGACTGGTAGTTCTAGAGATTAGCGCGTTCAAACAAACAAACAAACTCTTCTGATTTATATAATAGTATAGATTATTAGAAGAATAAGAAGTCAAGTGGTATATCTGTAGGTATACAATACAGATTCATTGCTTTATACGGTATTTTATTCATTTATTACAAATAAGTTAATCTAATTAGCTTCTACATATCACGATTTAAGCCTCAATCTGTGAAATACCGATATTCGAGTCTGGTTGCCAACTAATTTCTTCCTAATGGATAATACCAACGTAAGAATGAAATGCGCCACTATAGTTTTGCATTATACAGACTTTCATAGAGGTGTTAACTAAATAGCTAATAATCGAGACTAAACAAAGTACATTACTATATTTCATATTGCTACTTTTTTTAATCAGCACAGCTACTTTTCAAGAGTAAACACTTTTTATAATACTTACCTAATAAAAGAGGCAGAAGCAGTTAAATCAAATTAGCGGATAATTTTACTATTTTTTATATATTTTTTTTTATATCTAGTATCTGTATATAATACATATTGTATTATGTAAATAATATAATAGTGCGAAATGTGAATTTAAAGTAGGTAAATACTTATTTAACAAGTTTCGAAACCACAGATTTATGACGATGTTTTGATTCACTATTGATTTCTATCTATCTATCATAAATTTAAACAGTGACTTAACATTTTTTATTAGTACTGATCTATTACATTCCCACTACAAGACAAATACCTCTTCCCACACAGAAGTGGCATGAACATTGATCATGACGCTTGTTCAAGTCAGATTAGTAATTTAATACTTATTCCCTTTGGTCTCAGTCGGCAACGATTTGCTTATGTTTTCTAAAAAGAACTTCCTTTGCAATATACAGAGAACACAGCCAGCTGAACACTGCAAATGAACTGTATACTGGTTATATACTAAATTTTGTAAAAAAATACATAAATAATGCAGAAAATAGTTGTAATTTTCCTCGTGCTCAAACAGTATCTGATATTACAATCTGATAAAAAGGTTCAGAATAAAAAGCCTACTGAATGTAACGGATTACAGCCCACCTGTAGCCGCGAGAACAGAATCATATAAATTGATATTGTATCTTCCTTTTCAAGTATATACTACCGATGGTAACCCATGTTAAATTACGCAGTAGATAAACTCTAATATTTAATCAGATTTTAGAATTGCGCCTACATCGAGGTAACAATATCTCGCCATCTCGCTATCTGCCTCCATAGAAACTCTAATCTAATTTAGATGTTAAATAATATTTTCACCTAGTTATCTGCACTCGACCAAGCCTCGGGAGCTGCCTAAGAAGATTACAACATTTATAATGGAGGTATGTTTCTGGCACAAGCGTAAACTGCTTGGATTTTCCTTAATATAATTTATTATTTAAGATTATAGAATGAATTTCCTTGGTTCTTTTAGACAATGGTTAAAATGAACCGTGATCAGCGAAACTCGTCTATTATTGTAAGAAATGTTCAGTTCATTTTAGTCAGACTTATTGGGTTATTGAATTGTTCACTGAACAATGCAATGCTACGATTGTTATTTTTGTTATTCGAAGGAAAGCGTGGTATTGATCTTTTCACGCGACATGTAGAACAATCTCAGAGTTTAAATTAAAGCTCTATAATATTTCAACAAAAGAAGGAATATAAAAATGTACTTCAATGTTTAACCCTCTTTTGATAAAGCATACTAAATGCATTATAATAAAATTCTCTTTGTATGATTAAGTTTTGCCTGTCGGAAACCGTCGGACGGTGATCAGGGAAAGTAAATATTCATTATTTGTATCGTGCTCGAACAACATTATACATGACAGTACCCTTAGGTATGATATAAAAAAATAAAGGAATGTATTCCTGGAAAAATTATATCGATGTCAACACTGAACAGGATCATCATCGGCTTGCACTTATCTCAATTATTTCAAGCTCGCGCGATATGTTTTATTACTTTTTAATCGACTTCAAAAAAAAGGAGCAGTTTTCTCAATTCGACCGTATATATATTTTTTTTTATGTGTGTACTTCGTTGTTTATGAACCGATTTCGCTAATTCTTTTTTCATAATATTCCTTGAAGTACGAGGATGGTTCTTACGGAAATATTTAAAAATTGCCTGACATAAAGAAACACTTTACTATATTCCTACGTAACATCACGGTACTGGTGACGGGAACAGAGCAGTAAGCAAAGACGCGAGTTATACCGCGCCGCGGGAAGCTTGTTATTAATATAATAATGAAAGTATATATTCTAGTTTTCTTGTTAAACATGTAGAACTAATTTGCATAAGGCTCTTGAGTTCATGGTTGGGTTATATAGTTAGCAATAGTGAGTGACATTAGTGAGTAAGGGTTACAGACCCTCAGTCACTACGGTGCTTTTACTTATTTATGGATGAATAACTAAAATTCATTACAGAAAGTTAATATTGTCCTTGTTTACCAAAGCAAAAAATATCTAACAATTTTTCACATTTACTTAATTCCGTATACGTTACTAATTTATACTGACTCATGAAATTCTATAGTTTATTTTTGCACTGAATACAATAGTTGTTTTTTGTTTTATAAAGCTTGCAAATTTATTGTTAGTATGTAAACTAAATACAAACTATAAGTTCATTATTATTTGACTGTAAGCAAGATTCTTTTATCATACTGAGAAGAACATACGCATTTGCTGTAGGCGTATTGGCAATTCGAGAACTATATTTATTTTAAGTTGAGGTTTCTTCTAGATGTTTACCTTCAACACAAGTTTTGTTGTTACATAAAACTGTTTAGCATAAGGTTCTTGAGTCCATGGCAGGTTTACATTGTTATGTTAGTATGTGAACTAATTACATAAATTAGCATAATGTTATGATAAGGTCTGGTATCATCCGACAACTGGGATTTACTACGGCAGTTAAGGTCACAATTCAACTTTTGAAGGCAACATGATGCAGTATACGATAAGACCACTGGTACGTTAACAACCCACCAATCGATCGGTAATGATTGAGCAAGGTTTCACTTCGTATAAGAACTAATTAATGAACATGCCAAACATAAAGTTTTGGGAACACGATAGTATTTTGCTACTATAATTTGGAATTAAGAGTTACATTAAATTAAAGCACTCGTAAAGTATTGGGAAGGCTATAATTATGTAGTAACAGCAGAAAAGTTGTTACAAAAATCTCTAATAAATTACACAGGTATACAGATAGCCATCTGATTCAGTTCATTATTAGGCACAAAACATCTACACAATGACTATTATGATCATAGGATATAAGGTCTACCAAGAGCAATTAAAGCTTGCTTTCAAATGCTTCATTTATCAATTTAAGATTCTGTCCTTCTTCGAACGTGCTACAACGTAGCCATGCGCTACGCCACTCGTAGAGCTTTGATTAATAATAATTTAAGTTAGGTGCTACATTTTGTACATGATAGATAAAATCAGAGAACATAAAATTGTGATAAATGTAATTTTCCTAAATACATAAATACTTATGTTACTGTAATATAATATTTTAATTCACTGTAATAAGTATCCATTTCTATGTAATATAGAACGTAGTACCAGAAGCTCTATTGCAGATATAGAGCTTCTGGTACTACGAACAAAACATTTTTATCATTGTCCAATAGATAAAACCAATCAAAATACAGGCAAAATTAACTAAATATTACGAATTTTTACTTTGAAATAGGTTCAAAAGAATGAATATTGAAAGAAAATTAAATTTTCTTTTCATCCAGAATACAATTAAGTTTGAAAACAATGGCATCACTTTCTATTAAATATAGCTGAAATATTTTTCAATTAAACAACAAATTAAAAAAATCTATTTGAAATAAATTTATCTCTAAGGAAGTTAGGCAGCTACAAATAATATTCATACAGCGACAGAAAAGTTTTAACAGTCTTGTTGCCTCAGAAGTTAGAATGGCGAAAGCCAAAAAATTTTGAATTATGTTAAAAAGCTTTCAAAAAAGTCAACATTCACTGCCTTAAAAAGGCTTTAGTCCTCTAATAAAACCTTTTGTAAGTCTTTTGTTTAAAAGAAAGTATACACTTTAAAGCTGATAGTTTACTAAATATTTGATAATGAATTGGGACCTTTCAACATAGTTTGAGCAGCTTTATTTCGATATAAGCCTATTTCCTAAATTTTTCGAACCTGATAGCTCATAAAGGTAATCGTATTTGTCTCGAGGGTGTTATAATGTAATACTTATGTTAAAATATAATACGCAGCGGCCTAATTGCTAATTAGTCATGGACACACCAGGGTCGTTAAGACGGGTACACTTAGGTCATTAACTTAATTTCCAGCGTTCATTGTTTACGTTTTATAAACGCATCATATGATTTGTGTAATCGTTACTCAGCTAAATGCACTACACGCGTCATTGATTTAATATTTATATAAAGTACTATTATCGATTTATTTATTAAATAACACTGTATATAAATTTTAGTGATCAGAAAATTTATTCAAACTATAATAATAATAATATTTTCAACAAGTACACACAACGCCATTTAGACCCAAAATAAGCATATTATATGCTTGTGTTATGGATTCTAGAATGCGGATATACATACTTAAATACTTTTTTTTTGTAAATACATACACATTATAGATAGAAACACCCAGATCAATGCAAATGTACATGTTCATGCACACAATTATTTGCACTGAGCGGGAATCGAAACCGCGACCTCTGCGTGGCAGTCCATGTACACAGTACCATCGAACCACAGAGGCAGTCAAACTAATTTATTAAATCAATCCTTTAAGTAAACTACATATCAAAATTCAACATACGACATTTTATAGATAAGAAGATTCGGTAATTAGAGTTATACATAATAATTATCGTTATATATATTATTATAATACTTTAAACAACAATAGACAAATATGCTCACAAGGGCCGCTTACTGTGTTGCATGTATGTGATAGAATAATAATGAGAGTTAAATTAAATTAATTTATCTCTTCTAATTTTTTTTTAAATTAATTTATTTTTAAGATGTAAATATAAGTAGGTACTTATTGAAATATGTTTATACACTATTGTATTAGGTACTAACCTGTAAAGATAGTGAATACATAATTCCGAATACTGAATCGACTATAACCTCTAAAATAACTTAAGATAGACTCTGTTTATGTTTTCCTATTATACGAGCGCACAATTACCTACAGCTGACGTTTATGGTTCCCAACGATCAGAGTGTGTGGCTTCAATGCTTTGCCGCAACTTATCAAACGTAATGTTGTATTTACTATAGCGGGAAACCGCGATCAGTAAATAACAAGTACATATTATGTATTTGGATCAAAACTCTTAACTATATGTAAAATCCTTTCTACTATTTGACTATTAAAGCCTAAAACTATCGGAGTCTCTGGCTATTTAAATTCTGCGATCATTTTATTTCGATCAGTGCTATATAAATGTTGTGCTTGTAAATTTTGATGTTATTATAATAAATGTATTGCTTCTACAATACTATACATAAGAGTAAATATTTAGAATACAGTTTTAAAACTTTGCCTGTTATACAAGCATACACAATCGATTTAAAGTGTTTTTAGGCGAAGCAAAGGCTTTTTTAAGTCATACAGTTTTCATAATTTTACGTATAATATGCGTGCATATATACAATAGTAATTCGACACCGCATGATAAGCAGTTACTATGGCTAGTTAGCACGCACTTGCCGCCTAGTTTCTTTATCAAAATGTAAGAACATGTACATTATAATATATTTCATTGTTTATAATCTAGTTTTCACAATAAAGCAACGTCTATACGTCTATACACTGAAATACAACTTTTCATAAAAGTGTCACGGTTGCGAACATCTCCCATAATTTACTGTTAACCATTCATGGGGATGAAATGGGAAAAGCAAGCGAATCTATTGACTTTTAAGTAAAGGAAGTTCTATGGCGCACTCAATGTAACAGCCTTAATGACTGTTGATATTTGTAGAACCTGAGGTTATTTAGCCTCTCATCTTCTCAATAAAGTTAGATGAAAAAGATTTACCAGTTTTGTTTAAGGTTATTTATAAGGAGCTCATCCTCATCATGATTAACGACTAGTAAGAAGAAGGAATAAATACATTGTCTATTTGTACTTGAACCAATGGTTTTTTGTAATAAAATCAAGTAATAAGTTTTGGTGGCGAAAATTGATTGAAGGCATAATATGTCCAGCAGTAAACGTCTTTTGGCTTAAATGATGATGATGATGAATGTGTTTTAATTACGGCAAATATCATTATATAAACGTGAATTATTATGCTTCTTGAAACGAATACTCTTTTAAATGTATTTAACTCACTATTCGATTTCAATGTTTGTGATGTTTCGATTAAATTACATAAACAGTTTGAAAGATATCGCATTTGGCGGCTGCTCTTTGTATATAGTACTTTTACACTATATGTGCAAATTTTGGAGTACAAAAACACTGTTCATAGCTTCACCTTTGCTTTTAATGTGAGTGGTATAATGGTACAATATGCAGTTAAAGTTTACCTATGGCAAAAATGTCTGTTAATATAATCTTTGCAGAGATCTGTGAAAATAAAAAACCTTGTAATAGGGTACTAAGCTTCTTTACATTTATGAAGGGAGACGGGTGAAGTCAAACAGCTACCGGTTACAATCTCGCCGCGAGCGCTACAAGCTCCGTGCTTACTCATAGAAACAACCTGTGTGTTGAGCAGAAATGTAGGATTTATTTAATATCTTTAAATCAGAGTGCCTCACAAAGACACCTTTAAAAGCGTAAAACAAGTCGTTGGTGATTTCAATGTTTAGTACCTGATTAAATTATACTATCGAGATAGTTTATATTATAATAATCACGTTTCTACACATTACATGTCATATAAACCGAAAATAAATTGTGAAACCGAATAGACATTTGAAAATTTGTCGCGCAATTCAAACTTCAAAATAATACAACAAAAAGGCCAACTCAGTTGTCTCTAGCGACCGGCTGCTACCGAGTTGACCGGAAAAATAGGATCAAATCTGTTTCTTTGTGAAAGATGGTGACCATACATTTGCCGACCGTAAAGTGGCCGAAGTAAAATATTCAGGTGCAGGGTCGTTCAGCGAACGAGAAAGTCTAAACTTTATACCAATGTAGAGTTATCTTTGTCTTAAGTTTTATATCGTGTTAATGTTATATTGTATATATTTTATAAATTAAACATTGAATTGGAAATACCTATAAATAAAATTAGTAAATCAAGCTTAAAGCGGGACTTGAACAAAGAATGACGTCAGCTCGAGATATACAGAATAGCAGCGAAATTTAAAACGCTAGGCAGAATCTCGAATAGCGTAGTAAGTAACGCGCTAGTAAAGCACGAAAAGAAATCTTTTACGACAGTAGATCCTTACTAGTTTATGCGTAGCTATGTAGGATCGACCGTGGAATTATATACCCTCTCGCATAAAATATTAGTAACCGTACTTATGTGTAATATGTGACCAGGTACGATGTGTAAAAACGGGTTGGCAATATCACCTATCTGTGAAATGCCACATTCTTACCATAAAAATCCATTGGCGCATTTATTGAGGACATCATATACGGTATAATTTGACGATACTACTGAACAAGGGTAAAAAGCACGGCATCGAGCGACTGCTTAATAATGCTTTGGGCGTCTTATGTGTGAAACAGACATTTTTAATCCATTATTTAACACAGCTGTCACTTGTTCAAAATAGTTGCAAATTACTGGATTCATGAATGATTGAAAAGCATATAAAACTCTTATTTATTGTATTGTATATCCAGTAAAAATGTAAAATAAATAAAAACGTACAATTTTGTACCAAGAAGATTTATTATACTAAGTTCAACGCTCAATTTGTACAAGCATACATTATAACGGTAGACGGCAGTAAAAAGGGAATAAAAGTCTGAGAGCAAATTAAATATGCACCTGAAATAGAGAGGATAAAAGTAAAATAATATTTAACAGTAAAACATTAATAATCTACAAGATATTAAACAATTTTCATTTAGTTGATTTTAAATAGACTCTGTGATTATGACCAAATCAATAAATATAATTGTGAAGTTTGACTGATTTTATAGGTAGACTACATATCTATTTAAAATACCACTACTTTAAATGTTAAAAAAAATGGTCATTGAACCTCATTCATGTTTCACGTTTTACGAGAGAGCAAAGATGAGATTTATCCGTGCTAAAGGAAAGATGAAAAACAATGACGAGCAATATTTTTTTATTTGATTTATTTTTCGGAGAATGTAAGGCATTCATCCACTTTATAATCTCATAAATATTTACTTAAACGTTCATAAAAAGTTATAAGAATTGTTATTTGTAACCCATTATTCTTGTTACGATACTCCTGAACATAAAAGTTTGGAACATTTAAAAAATTGTTATTTGAGTTGCTCATTTACCAACATAAATATTAATATTGTACTATGTGATTTAATCCAAATTTTAGATATTTCGAAATCTTATTACATTGTAAATGTGCATAAATATCTACGTAAAAAAACCAGTGCGGCTCTGACCGCCCCGGTACGCTTCTGCACATTTCTAGTGTGAGCCAAAATTTAACGCCAACTTTAATTATGTAAATGGTAAACATATAACACTGAAAACCATAGGAGCATTAACTGAATAAAATACGTAAGATTACAGATAAACCTGCCTGACGACGAATTATTTTACAACGTCATATCATTGAAATAACGTACTACGCTATTAGAATTAATTGATAGTAGCAAATTTTATTCTATATAGCAGCGCTATAAAAACAATAATGAATTACGTAAGTTGTAGTAATGTAGTGACGTGAACCTCGTACAATAAAGTGCTGAGTAAGTTAGTAAGAGATTGAGGAAGAACAAAGGGTAGTTGCGATGCCTGAAACTGATGGAAGCTTATCCTTCCCTCTGTTATGAAATGCAATAGCACGGCTCATTGCAAGCTCAAATAGTATAATACAAACATTGTGCGCTAATTGTCTCACAAACAGCTGTTGACGTTGTTTAATGGACGGTTCGCTATTTGCATTTCATTATATTTACAGCGGATTGGATTACACACAGATTAGTAGGAATATTTTGAGACAGTTTCATTTTAATACATTTTGTGGAAGGTTTTGCATAATTACTCAATATTCAAATTAGGTTGTTGTAATTAGATTAGGTATATAAGTAGATTTTGATATTTGCTTAAAAATAATACAGATCTTATTCAGCTAACTATACTATGTTTATGCATTGGTTCTGTTTGTTCTTAGTAGTCAGGTTTCTTTACGGTGGTTTTCTTCACCGTATGCCAATACTGTCCAATATAAACTTATAGTATGTTATGATTTTTTAATTAATATCACATAAACCTATGTGTTATCACATACACTTAGGTACTTGCCTAGTTTTCATCCTTCGACAACGTAACTATTAATACACTTACATTCTTGTTAACTTAGAATAGACGTAGATCATTATCCTAAATAAGAACCTTGTGACGCGTTCTTTTCGTTATTTCGAGCATAATGCTATTATTGTAGGTAAGCTAAAAAAGCCTTTGATGTGTCATGATTCATTGTTTGAATATTTGAACTTGTTTGATTGGATATAATTTTGGGTCTGTCATAGTGTTACTTACTATAAATGTGACCTTCCAACTTAAGTGAGAAATTTTCAAGATTCGATCTTGCTATACGATAATCCTCTTATTATCAATTTCGATGTGATGAATAATCATAAAAACAAATTTAAACAAATTGAAGTGAAATATTTGATGAATATTTTATTGTCTATTTGCAAGCAGTAGTATTTGCAATGCAAATGAACTGAGTCGAGTACATAAGTGCATTCTATAATTCATATTCAAATAATGTTAATTCAAACATGTAAATGAATAAATTTTTAAAATGTCAATTGAATGTGACTAATAGATTTTAATATTGATAACTATGTATAAGGCTCGCCGTTACACAGTTAAGTCCGAAGAGGTTTGTGTGTAGGGCCACACACATTGTTTAATGTGCAACTAGTTTTTAAGTTTTTTGGAAGTATAAAATAAATAAATAAACATCTGCAATGAAATATATTATTTATTTTCAATAGGTAAGGTTCAATGTTTTGGAATACTCGAGACATTCTCTCCCGATTTCCAATTTAAAAGAATTTAATAGATTCATAAATTTTATTTTATGACTTCCAATATTTGTTCTTTCATTATCCACGGAGTGGTTTGTGTGACAAAAGTTTACCCAGGTGAAAGTACCTATATTAAAGCAAAGCATCTCCTGTTATAATATTTGATAATAGTTGCAAATATATTCGATTGCTCCGAAATCAAAGGGAAAGTACTTGTGTACATAAGTGGGCAAATTTAGAACAAAATGATACCTCGTGTTCAAGATATTAATTTTTAACATCAATTGCGTTTTTAAGATTAGATAAATGAAGTTCACTAGAACTAGCTTTAACATTATGAGAGATCGTAGGCAATGACAACTAGCTGTTCCCCGCGACTTCGTTTGCGTGAAAATTCAGATGTGTGTAGTTCAAATGTCATACAGGATGAGAATATTGCCTGCCTCATTTTGCGGCAATCGTACATTGTATCAGTAATAATCAGTATAATCCGTCTCTATGGTGAATCTCATTTAAAACTATTCACCCGCTACCACTAAAACTGACGAAATTTTACACAAACTTGCGACTTCTATTTTCCCACTTAATAAGGGTATAGTTACTAAATACAAAAAAAAATTGTGCCTTACTAATTTTAGTAAAGAGTATAATTATGTAAATTTGGAGTCGTAGCTTTAAAAATAAAAGATTTTCCATACAAACTTACCCCTATTTCACCCATTTGTAAAAGTTGATTAAAAAAATAAAAAACTAAATTTTAACTTCTATACATAGTGAGTATTTTCTAGTAATTTGGAAATCATACTATCAAAACTATTATGAATTTCGCAAAAAGGAAGCCACATGGAAAAATTTTAGACTCCTAGTACTAGTAATTTTATGAGATTTCTTGATGAGTGCGTGAGTGACCTTTCGCTTTTATAATATACTCGTATGTGAAAGAGTTTTCTGTTTCACATACGATGAGTTCCTATTGCACATTTTGGCTGCTTTACACGAAGAAGTACAGTGAACAATACAATTCTTGCTTTCAAAGTTCGTGAGCGGTGATTATCAGTTATCACTTACCATCACTGGCTTGTGTGCATTGGCAAGTATTTCGGGACCAAAATATATGGATATGCCCATCAATCCATGTCCATTGTCACTGTAATGATTGCTTCGGTTAGGTATCATGAATATTGATACACACGCTGACAATATTATCTTAGATGAACAGGCATCATAGAACCCGAGAAGTACGACTGCATTTAATCTTAACAAACACGCAACAGACGACCTCAAACATATTGATATTATGCAGAATTTACGAACAGTTAGGTTCGTTGTAATCAGGTATTACAAATGTGCCCAGTCTTATAATATGAGTTCTCGTGTGTTTGTCTTACTAGGATATAAAATTATTGTGTGAGGAACGTATTTTCAGAGAACCTACATACTTACTAAAAGCGTTATATTTTTCATACAAATACATATACATAGCTAAAACGATTATTAAAATGTATTTTTATCCATTATTGTAAGGCTATGGCTTAAATTTGTTAAAAGACCGTCATCTATTCTTGATCTGAGCCACATCTGACCGTGACAATGTATAGATTGCCGTGCCGATGTATAGAATGAGTGTTTCTTAGTACCTACTCGTATAATGCCTCACAGCATGGCTAAGTTTTACAGTTAAAATCCCTTGTAAGTTTCTTTATTCTATTCTACATATAATTAACATTACAAAATATTATACATAATACGAAATACATGCATTCAAACAGCCGCGTGTATTATCCCTGACACAAATATGCGCAGTATGTCTTCGGAGCACAGATGTAACAGATGACAAATATCCATTTGTATCAAGCAATATATTAGGGCTATCGAAATTCAGCTCACATCGTAAAAATAAATTAGTAGAGGACGTTCTCTACCTAGATATTACAACACTGATAGTTATTAGGTCGAGAGATAATGTATAAATGAGTGGTCAGCGTGTGACTGACGTCACATGTCTCACGAGTAAAAGCAGCCACATATATCAGTTGTATTATACCGTAACCAATTGTATCTCACTACATTTGTGAGCGGTTAGAGTGACAAATTAGAGCTTAGTTGGGAGATTTGTTTTTACCATAATGACGTAGAGGTGATCTACCCACGAATAAGTTTAATAGCATATAGCCACGCAAAAACCATAACAAACTATTATCTAAGGGTCTATCAAGATAGACAGATGACCTGACAAAGGCAGCCGACAGATATTGGAGGTAGGTTGTTTCCAATTGGTGTATTTAGAAAGATATAGGATAGTCCTAAGTTGAGCAGTATATATATATATATACTATGCCTACGCTAATGATACATACATTATCATTTCAGTAGAAGTCCATTGCTGAACATGAGCTACCTGGAACATACCTCTGATTGGACCAGTCTCGAGCTGCTACCAGGTATATAACATAAAGAAAAGTAATACCATTACAAAAGGGTTTCACTCCTTACTTTATGAATAATGTAATTTAATTAAAACTCTTATATATTTATTGATCGTAATTTACGGACGGTTGAGAAAGCTGTGCTGATTACGTACGATTATTCTTCTCGGGCTGTACGTTAGCCGACCTCTAAATATGTTTCCCAGGTAAGTCTGTCTGTCCTTAGAAGCGAAAAGAGGTTGTGGAGCGGCAAAACGAACAAATATTAAGCAAGAGGATTGCATAAAATTCCAACTTCACTTTTAGTGAATTGTCATTATTGGCCAGCTGCAGCCTCGCAATGCTTCTATGGTCAGGCAACCTAATCCCTGTACATGCCAGATATACGTGATGATAACTGGGACAAAAATAATAGGGGTTTTGGTCATTCAAGCCAGCTCACGTGACGTGTTATTAAAAAGTACATTTTTATTATGTCACTAACAGAGTTGTTTCCGATTTTATTGTCGTTTGTTTTTAATTAAAAATATTCACGCTAAAATAAGTTTGTAGTATAAAGTCTACTTGTATACAGGTAAAACTTTACGAAAGTTTATGTATTTACCATGCATATTAAAAGATAAGACTTTGTGAAAACTAAATTAAGATTTTAAATATATAAGACTCATATAGGGTAATTATTTTTTTTATTTACCTAGTTATTCTTAACTAAAACCATTAATAACAACTTGTAAAAAAACCCAGTCTCGCAACTCAGTTCTTCTACCGTAAAAGTTGTGAGATCCATATAATACCAAGTCGGTTAATTTATTTAGCCCCTACTTAAGAGACCTTAAGTAAATACGTAATTAGCTAACCTAACAACATCTTATTAATAATCTTTTATGTTTTAAATAAATAAATTGATTTGGCAATCGCACTAAACAATCAAATTTAATATATATTATTATGTATTCATGCGATGGCCAAGTCAATCTATAGAGGCTTTTACTTTTATTCACAACGAAGTTATAGAGAAACGAAAATGGCCCGAACTGCTTCGAGAAAAGTATGGTACGGCTTTGCCGCCTGCCGTGCCCACAGATTTTAATAATATTTTGATCGTTTTCTTGTTTTGATGTTATTATTAGTTTTCTAAGATGTAAATATATCGTAAACTTTGTTTATTTCTTATTTTATAATTTGATGAAGACTCGTACGATAAGTATACCTATATTGATTAATCTAGCTGTCTTATGTTATTATTATTATTATTTCCAGGGGGGACGCCGCGCCGGCAGCCGGACGGACGATCCACCCGCAGTGCTTGCGGGCCACTTCGTCCATATCCCCAGTTCTCCCTTTGAGGAGAGTGTGGTTGATCCAGCTTTTTCACGGCACCCCGTCAAACCTTCTCGCTGCAGCTGTCTTACGTTACTCGGTGAAATCATAAATAGTGAATCTCTTGGTCATTGCTGTTTTATATTATTAAATAGATACTTCATAAACTGCTGAACTGCTGTCAATAAAAAAATATAATTTTATAAC
Source organism: Parascotia fuliginaria (assembly GCA_963082885.1). NCBI lineage: Eukaryota > Metazoa > Arthropoda > Insecta > Lepidoptera > Erebidae > Parascotia > Parascotia fuliginaria. The sequence continues at coordinate 12,852,801 of OY720176.1, read as the reverse complement.
GTATTTAATGTTACATTATTTAAGTCATTGTTACGTTCAACTCAATGATATTTTCGTCGTAACATTATGTTATAATATTTATTAATGTATAACATTTACTACTATAATTATCTACGAGATCATAATAATAAATCTCTATAATTTAAAGTACATTGCATTAAATTTAACTCATTGTATCACGAGTGTGATAAGCCAAATTATTTTTCTTACTCGTTTATTTATATGACTCATCTAAACGATATGTGAACACTGGTTACTCAATATTAGCAGCTGAATAGTACTATAAACTTTTGCTAAATCTTTATATTTCAAATATTTCGTCGGGAGATACAAACACAGTGCGTCATTTGGAAACAGTTTAGAAAACAGTCCGTGAAAGCCACGAGCGTGCATCAAACATAAAATAATTCTACCCAATTTTGTTGTCGTGACTCAGTCGCAAATTTAGCTGTGACGCAAACTCTGCTATGGCGCTTATTCCAACTATCTTCACACAAGAATTTCGAATTTTGGCTCAATTTCCTCACAAATGTGTTAACTTTATCAACATATCGAGTGTCCTTTGGCTCTGTAATGAGACACGCTCGGCCTATCAAAACTAAAGATAACCCATACGAAAAACTTTAATAATAATAATAATAATATTCTACCACATTCACACAGCGCCATCTAGCCCCAAATTAAGCAATTATATTTGCTTGTGTTATGGGTACTAAACAACTGATATAGGTACTACTTATATAAATTTTTTTTGTAAATACATACATATTATACATAAATTACACCCAAACGAAAAAATGTGTCTACGTAAAAAGAATAGTTAGTCGTTTAGATATTCCAAAGATTAGTTTTACTGTATGTGCGGTTAGCGCAGTTTAGTAGCCTAGCTAGCAAAGGTTTAACGTTATCCGAACAATGATGTCGAGTACTTTGTGTACTTTGTGTTTTCGAAGTTTATCTGTGATCGTCATTTCAGACGAAAGACCTTTGCTGGACATCTTCACAATGACGATGGGTACATTGGCATATTGTAGAAATAATTAGTCGTTGCTGGAAAAATGTTATTAATACTTGCCTTAAGGTAAATTTTTATTTAAAATAAATATTTAAAACGTTTATCAGTAATTACTTGTCTATTTTATAGAAAAAGTTCTATAAATAACGGTACGAATTAGTTCTAAATAGTTCGTCATGACATCTATATTGCTGTAGCTGTCCTCACTACATAGCAGCTGGGGACGACGTGCACATGTGTCGCTTGTTACATTGTCCCAGTCCAATCAATAGCTTTCGTGCAGACCGACTGAATTTATTGCATCGTGTTACGAATATTAAGTAACGCCTTAAAAACCTTAAAGATCTATTATTTTAATCTTCATTAGGATATATTTATGTAACGTACAGCATCTTAAGATATCTTACATATATTTTTTTACTTTAATAATTGTTAAATAGTACAAAGCAAAGTCGCAAAGCACAAATTTATAAAATATAACCATATTATAGACATTAATATAAAAGTTAACGATGAAATGCTATATTTCATTTATCGTGTAGATTAGGTAAACAACCGTAATTGTTATAGTCACCTACCTATCTATTGTAGATAAAAAGATAATTTTGTTCAATTTAGTACCAGTTTCATCAGGTACATTCAAACCTAGTTATGACATGGTATCAATATGTAGATAACGGAGGTTGACTAATATCGAAACATGTTACGACTTCGATAAATTATATTACGGTTATATTTATCACTATGTTATATATACGTTATATTTGTTAATCAGTTTGGGATAACAATGTACTGGGTGTCCTAACAAGGGTATTATTTGAGAAATATGGCATTTTGCGGCTGAATCACATCATGCCATGTGCTACTATTTTCATGTAAGACTATTTTCAACTCTGTTTATGTATTACGTGGGCACTTGTATGTAGGCACTCCTGTATCATACTACTACTTAT